>JAWZYU010000001.1:133433752-134810623 GCA_038380435.1 Ryuthela nishihirai | reverse complement strand
TGTTGAGACTGAATGTGCAAAACTGGAGGTGGAAGAATGTGTTTCGTATCATTTCAGGGACCTACCGCTGGTAAAGCAACTTGACAACTCTTTCCATAAAAAAAAAACATTAAAAAAGTGAAACACCTTTTAAGGATATTTTCAAAATGGATAATATTTTCGCACCATAATAGTGTAAATCTTACCCTGAAATATAAGGGTAGCAATTGTTTCGATCGGTAGAGCACCATTCTCATAATCTGAAGTTTCCAGTTTGAGTCTCATCTGTGCAAATCATGGAGATTTATATCCTCTAAATTCCTACCTTGTCCTCGGTCAGAAAGAGGACATAGATGGGATTTGAAAGGACGCCGTCCATCGGATGGGACATAAAGCCGTGGCTCCGTGTGCAGGAGAGTTAAGAACACCCTGCGTGGTCTTGACTGGAGCTTCCATCTGTCTCTTAACAGCTGTCCATTCTCTCCTTCCGAAATCTTTTCTGAGCCATTGAGGCCCTTGTGACCTGGCCATTTAGGCCACTGTGTGCAACAAATGCGGCTCAGAGGTAAAACAACCCAACATGAAGTATGAATGATTCATAATTTTGGTCTTGAGTGTATGGAATTGAAACGTTTAGGTTTTCCAGCACATTCTTCACCCATTTTGTTGCACATTGTAACCTGTGTAGTTGCTATTACCAGGAATATAGAGCAATTAAAGAGTAAGAGTTATTAAACTTATTATCTTACACGTCAAAAATTTATCTCAGGACAAGAGTAGAAATAGTAAAATAATAATAGAATCTGCTGATTGCATATCAGATGTTCTTATCAAATCAGCTGCTTCTTATCTCATTAAGTAATAGCTTCCAGAATGAGATCAGGGTTGGGTTACCTCTGAGCGGCACTTTTCTGCACACCATGGGCTAAATGGCCAGGTCACAAGGACCCCGAAGGCTCAGAGAAGGTTTGGGGAGGGGACCCACTGGAACAGCTGTTGGGAGACAGGTGGCAGCCTACCGTGAAGTCCATCCAGCGTGTTCTTTAACGTGCACAGGGTGGGGCTCTCCCGTACACGGAACCACGGCTTAACGTTCAATTCGAAGGACGGCGGCCTTTGCAAGCCCATCGGTGTCCCCTACTGACGGTGGGCAGGTCGGGGAGTTTTCAGGAGATAAATCTCAACGCTGAGCCAGCTGGGACTCGAACCTGGGAATTGCAGATTACGAGCCTGGCGCGCTACCGACTGGGACAGCCCCCGCTCCAATGAGATCAGGAAGTCTTAGGTTTACATCCAGTTGAAGTCAAAAGAGGAGTTTTTGCATTTGAGTCTATTGTAAAG
This sequence comes from Ryuthela nishihirai, assembly GCA_038380435.1. Lineage (NCBI taxonomy): Eukaryota > Metazoa > Arthropoda > Arachnida > Araneae > Heptathelidae > Ryuthela > Ryuthela nishihirai. Next base: position 134,809,303 of record JAWZYU010000001.1, on the reverse strand, counting down.
TACACTCTTATTACACAAAGATGTAACATATTTTCCTAGAGAATGAAGGATAGATGCCTACTTGGAAGACTGCATCTGCAGACGGGGCATGGTTCTCCTGGAACAGTTTTTATTTGGCAATCTGCCCTCCTTGGACATGCTGGCGGAACACATTCCGGGCCACAAACACACGATGGACAGCCAGTAGGAGTAGGTACTTCTCGGCAGTCAGGGCCGCATTTCACGGGGTCGCAGACAGGTTCAGGAGGACCTGTCATCGAAGACGTTAAAAAGATCAAAACCAAACACATTTAAGAAATGAACTAGAGATGAGTTCGTGCTCAGATTTCTAGCCGAGTGGGGGAAAAGCTTTTTTCTGATATATCATAAAACATATATATACAGAAATGCATGCCGCTAAATCATTTTTTACACCTTCACATTATATGTTATAAAAATTTTTTTAAATGATTAGAATTATTTCATGAGAAAATTTGAATTTTGATGTTATTTGGAACTAAAAATATTAAAAGCACGTGTATGAACTGAAAGTTCTTGAATAACATCATTAGAAACCTTGGGATCGATTGATTAATGAAAGAGTTAAAATGCCTGAATATATTAAAAGGCTTAATGCTGCTGATTAAAAAGTTGTGATTATAACTAAAAGACTTTTTCTATTTTTGTTCAACAATAATAAAAAAGTTAAAGCCCGAGCTAGCTCGAAATCTTTTTTTGCCAAATTGACAACGTCCGAGCGTAAACTGATCTCTAGAATAAATATTTCGCAAGGAAATAAGCCCATTGTTTGAAATTGCAATGCAGGTTTGCAGAAATTATCAATAGCAAAAGCGTGTATGTAATGAAACAAACGCAATCATTTCCTGTGATTCATCACTGGAATTTTCAAATAAAGGATTCACAGTTTTGAATAGATTCCACACGATATTCTCACTAGAGGTCTGAGTCCAGACTAGTGCAGAAATTGTCATTTTGTCTAACTTTTATAAAGAGTATAAACCTGTCACTACTTCAATCACTGGTGGGATGTTAAAAAGTGTTTCGTGATACTTTCCGATTTACTCTTAAATAAGTTTTTGAATGTAAAACTAAGAAGACGTATAAAACTAAAGCGAAGTACATTTTTCTATCTAGATGAATTATTTTGTGTGCAATCACACAAATGATTATGCCAAAAAATATTGAAAATAATTGAAAAGGAATAAAATTTGGGAAAACAAATGGCGTGGTACTGTCGCTCAAAAGAAATATCCGAACACTCTGGTTGATTACAGAATTCAGAAAAAATATCTGGCAACCTTCGTGTCACGTGACACGAAAGTTGCCAGTTCACTAATTTTTAAAAAAGTCGTTGCCAGATATTTCTTCTGAATTTTGCAATCAACCGTAGTGTTCGGATACTTTTTTGAGCGACTGTACTCGATATGTTATTAAAGTTAATATTCTTTGTACATCATCATCATCATCATCATCATCCTCAAGCAGCCATGGGCTACGGAGGTCCAACCAGACCGTGCAATTTAGTTCTCCAAGCAAGTCTGTCCTGAGCTACATCTACTGCATCTGGCCACTGCACACCAATTCTAACAAGGTCCTGTTTGACATTGTCCGCCCACCGCATCCTAGGTCTCCCCTTCTTTCTGAGGCCTTTAGGCACACTGTTCATAACCCTATTCGCCAATCTATAATTATTCATACGGGCAACATGGCCAAACCAACGGAGTCTCTCTCTGCACAATATGCTGCTTAAAGGAGGTTGCAAACTCCTTTTCCTAATCTCATCATTAGTTACAAAGTTGAACCACCTAATGCCCAAGATACTGCGTAAGCATCTGGAATCAAAAGCATCTAGTTTCCTGTTATCTTGTTTACAAAGTGTCCAAGTTTCACTACCATAACTAACCCTAGAAAGAACCAAACTATTATACAGTCTAATTTTAGTCTTTAGGTGTATACGCCTATTTCTCCACACTCTCCATAGATTCTTAAAAGTCCCAGCAGCAATCCTTATTCGTCTGTTAATCTCATGCCGCACATCACCATTATCTGTTACATAGCTCCCAAGATAATTAAACTGTGACACCTGCTCAAGACTGCAACCATTCAGATTAACTGAATCACAGCCTGCCTGACCAATTTTCATCACTTTAGTTTTCTCTCTGTTTATAACCAAACCTACAGTACTACCAGTCTCATCAACAGCTCGAATGAAAGAGTTCATCTCATCAACATCATTTGCCAAAAGGGCTAAATCATCAGCATAATCTAAATCAGAAATTTTCGTATCTCCAGCCCATTTAAGGCCAAACTCTTTCCCTTGAAGTGAATTTCGCATAACATAATCAATAACCAAGCTAAAGAGAAAAGGAGACAAAATGCACCCTTGTCGAACACCAGAAGTAATGCTAAACCAATTGCTACAAGTCTTACCAACTCTCACACACGACTCAGTGTTATTATAGAGAGCTTTCATAATGTTAACTAACTTGTCTGGTATACCATATGATCTCACAATCAACCACAAATTATGACGATCAACAGAGTCGAAAGCCTTTTTGAAATCAACAAAGCTAGCAACCAAAGGTTTCTGAAACTCTAAACATTTCTCAAGAATCTGCCTAAGTGAAAATATCTGATCTACACATCCCCTACCACTTCTGAATCCACATTGCTCATCACGCAATTGCCTGTCAACCAGATTCTTAATTCTATTAAGCACAATCATGGAAAGAACTTTACCTGGAACAGAGAGTAGGCTGATACCCCTATAGTTATCACAAGAACTGCGATCACCTTTTTTGAAAATAAGGATAACAATAGCTCTGGTAAAATCCTTAGGAACCATGCCTTTATCATAAAAGAGATTCAGAATTTCAGTCATCCAAGTGGTAACCGAAACATTCCCAGCTCTAAGCATTTCCGTAGTAATTTCATCTACCCCTGGGGATTTATGAAGTTTAAGTTTAGAAACAGCCAAACTAACTTCAGATTGTGTTATAGGGCCAACATTAAAGCCACCAATGCATCTATCATCATTGCAAACAATGGGAGTAGAACTAACTACATTGTTTAGAACATCACTGAAATGCTCATCCCACCTAGCCATGACAGAATCCTCCCCTTCTATAACCTTACCTTGTTTATCCTTCAATCCTTGTATGCCTGTCCGTTTTCTACCACACAAAACATTAACTATCTGGTACAGCTCTCTGCTGTTGTGCTGTCTAACTGCTTCCTCGGCTTTGTCAGCCAAACCATCAAGCCAAAAATTTTTATCAGCAGCTAACTGATCCTTTACAAGTTTATTAAGGTCTCTGTAATGCTTTCTATTAGGACTAGTAGGGTATTGATTAAGGGCATTCCTGCAGTTCTTTCTTTCCGAAATAAGCTCAAGTGCCTTATCACTCAGATAATTTTGCCACTTCTGCTCCTTTTTTCCTAAAAGAGTACTGTTAGTGTCCAAAAAAGCCTGTTTAAAATGATCCCATTCTTCCTCAACTTCAGTAGTAAGCAAACCATGACTGTCATAATGACTAAGTAACCTATCATGGTAAGCTTTGGCTATAACTGGATCTTTCAGAGCTTCAGTATTAAAAGTAAATTTTTTAACCCTAGCACAACACTTTTTAAGTTTAAGTTGCAACACACTTTTAACAAGGTAATGGTCAGATCCAATTTCAGCTCCCCTATATGCCCTGGTATTCCTAACAGAACTAGTCCATTTGCTGTTAATTAATATGTAATCAATCATATTCTTATGCAGCCCATCAGGTGAAACCCATGTGTACTTATGTATGTCGCGGTGTTTGTAATAAGTGTTAGTTATTCTGAATCCATTGAGTTTACTTACCTGTAGGAGACGTTGCCCATTGCTATTGCAGCTACCAATACCAAAAGGGCCTATTACTCCTCCCCAAAGGTCAGAGTCAGTACCAACTTTGGCGTTGAAGTCACCAAGAACAAGGGTAATATCTCCTTTCTTGACAGAATTCAAAATATCCTGAAGTTGTTCATAAAACCTATCCTTCTCATCCTCATCGGCATCCTCAGTGGGGGCATAACAGCAGATAACATTCAAGTCTTTAACGCTTGTCTGAAATTTTGCTGTAAGAAACCTTTCATTAATGCACTCATATCCTAGAAGAGCATCACTAGCGTGTCTGCTGAGAAGCAGACCCACGCCTTGGTGATGCTTTTTGTCGTCCCTCCCTGAAAAGAGAAATTTAAGATTATTGTTAAGAATCTGACCTTTATCTGTCCATCTGGTCTCTTGCAATCCGAGAATATGTAAATTATAACGGTGGAATTCTTGTGTGAGGACATCAAGAGAAAAAGCTCTGTGCAGAGTCCTCACATTCCAACTACCTATGGAGAGAAAATGGTTAGTGGGATGTTTAAAGAAACTATGTTTATTGAGAGAGGGAATGCCGACAATATCAAACAGCCCCCTAATCGCAGACATGGGGCAAAGACCCGTTCCCCCACTACTAAAGGCTGAAGCCATCTACACTGGAAGACTTCCTCCAATGTAGAATTTGACGATGCCAATAGAAGCAAAGAGTTCAGGTGCCTGCGATGACTTCTGCTCAGGATTATCCACCAGCTGATAAACATATCCTGTGGATCTATTCACTTGGGGCTGTCAACCCACAAACAAAAAGAAAACACAGCGGAAGATTTTCCCTCCACAGAAGCCCACCAGTGCAGCAAAATCAGGATCCATAATCAAGATCAGAGCCATATATCTGTCCAGTCCAGTAGGTTTATATGGTCAGCACCAGGACCCTGTGTGGTTGACCACTCCTCAGCAGGGTAGGAAAAAAAGAAAAGTAGCCATAGTTGTCCAGATCAGTAGGCCACACTAATCTGGCAGCCCTCCCCTTCCGTTCACTTCCACAAGAGAGTATCTCTTTTGAAAGTTACTAACGGTCCGCACCACGAGAAGGCGGGGTTGGACATTAGGTGCTAGGCCTGGCCGGTTCTGAGGAGAGCAGATAATTTCACCGAAGACAATACACAGAAAATCTCCCCACATAAGTGTATTATTTTTCTCCGTAATCGCCAGGCTTGTGGGGACACTTGTCTTAACGCTCAATCAGCTCACCGAGTTGGGTTGTTTTAGCGGCACTTTTTTGCACACCATGGGCTAAATGGCCAGGTCACATGACCCCGAAGGCTCAGAGAAGGTTGGGGGAGGGGACCCACTGGAACAGCTGTTGGGAGACAGATGGTAGCCTCCCGTCAAGGCCATCCAGCGTGTTCTTTAACGTGCAAGGAGTATGGTTCTCCAGCACACGGGGCCACGGCTTAACGTCCCATCCGACGGACGGCGGCCTTTCCAAGCCCATCGGTGTCCCCTACTGAGCGTGGGCAGGGCGGGGAATTTTGCGGAGATAAATCTCAACGCTGACCCAGCTGGGACTCGAACCTGGGAACTACAGATTACGAGCCTGGCGCGCTACCAACTGAGCCACCCCCGCTCCTCCAGCTCACCGAAGCCCTGCCAATAGAAGGACACTCGTGAAGGTGATTTGTGATTTCCTCTTCAATGGAGTCATCCGACAGAGAGCGTCATCCTCGGAGAGGCTTCTTCAGTTTCTCCCTGCACTCTGGTTAGTGAACATTTGTCCATCGCCTGATACGGACATCCTTATTCACTATAGTAACATGATTATTTTCTAACTGACTGCGCTATTTCCTCACATGTTACACTGACAGGACATCCCAGTCATACACAGCCACCAGCCGTCGATGGATTTTCTACTGATGATTCTGATTCGAGAGAAACCGAAGTATAGTTCGGATCTTCAGCTTCGTATACACGTGGGGGCGGGGGTGGCTCAGTCGGTAGCGCGCCAGGCTCGTAAGCTGTAGTTCCCAGGTTCGAGTCCCAGCTGGGTCAGCGTTGAGATTTATCTCCGCAAAATGCCCCGCCCTGCTCACGGTCAGTAGGGGACACCGATGGGCTTGGAAAGGCCGCCGTCCGTCGGATGGGACGTTAAGCCGTGGCCCCGTGTGCGGGAGAGCCATACCTTGTGCACGTTAAAGAACACGCTGGATGGCCTTGACGGGAGGCTACCATCTGTCTCCCAACAGCTGTTCCAGTGGGTCCCCTCCCCCAACCTTCTCTGAGCCTTCGTGGTCCATGTGACCTAGCCATTTAGCCCATGGTGTGCAAAAAAGTGCCGCTCAGAGGTAAAACAATCCAATCCTTATTCACTATAGTAACATGATCATTTTCTAACTGACTCCTCTATTTCCTCACATGTTACACTGACAGGACATCCCAGCCATGCACAGCCGTCGATGAATTTTCTACTGATGATTCTGATTCGAGAGAAACCGAAGTATAGTTCGGATCTCCAGCTTCGTATACAAGTGCAGTACCTTTGCCACATTCGCTCCAAATCTGTGCCTCACAGCACCGGTGTGTCATAGTGATGACAGCTGAAACTTAGTGATGCAATTAGTAATAACATGAGGTGGTTGCCCAGCCTCAGATGTTTGTTGTTTGGTGGGAACAAACTGGGAACCTTACTTTCTTATTTACCTTCCTATCAATGGTGGCTCATAAGTTTTTTCTTTTGTTGTGGGGTAGTGCAAATAAGAAAACGCTAAAAGCAGCGAATAAAAGCAGTGAAAAGCATATAAAAGAATACATTAAAAGCAGTGAAGTATTGCTTCCCGTGTCAAATGCTGATTAATTGTAAAAATGTGTTTAAGCATTAATAAACGAAAGTAATGAAACATAATAAAAGATTTAATTACAGTATGGAATTGCTGGAGTAATTTAAGAGTATAATCCTAAACTAAGATGGACTAAAACGTAAATTTTAACGGGACTTAAGCCATGATGCAGTATACGAGAAAGCACAGCCCCTGTGCTGGTTATAGAACACGATAAATGGCCATGAGGAAGGCTTCCATCTTTACAATAATAGTAATCCAGTGGATCTCCTTCCCCTATCCACCTCTGAGACTTCGGGTTCCTTTGGACTTCACCATTTAGCCCATTGTGCTTATAAAAGTGCCGTTAAGAAATAATACAACCTAACGTTTTAGCTCATTGCAGATTTCGCCGCATTGGTATTAAAACTTGAATTTCCAGAGCATTCTTAAAACGAAAACTTCACCTGCTATAGAAGCTAAATGTAGGTACCTTGATAATTTAAAGGCACCTACAACTGGATAAGTAGGGTTGGGTTGTTTTTACCTCTGAGCAGCACATTTTGCACGCCATGAACTAAATGGCCAGGGTTGGGTTGTTTTACCTCTGAGCGGCACTTTTTTGCACACCATAGGCTAAATGGCCAGGTCACATGGACCCCGAAGGCTCAGAGATGTTTGGGGAAGGGGACCCACTGGATCAGCTGTTGGGAGACACGTGGTAGCCTTCCGTCAAGGCCATCCAGCGTGTTCTTTAACGTGCACAGGGTATGGCTCTCCCACACACGGGGCCACGGCTTAAAGTCCCATCCGACGGACGGTGGCCTTTCCAAGCCCATCGTGGCGCGCTACCGACTGAGCCACCCCCGCCCCAAATGGCCAGGTCACAAGGGCCCTAAGGTTCAGAGAAGGTTAGAGGAAGAGGACCCTCTGAACAGCTCTTAGGAGACAGATCAAGTCAAGGTCGTTCAGCGTGTTCTTTAACGTGCACAAGATATGGCTATCTTCAACATGGGGGCGGGGGGGCTCAGTCGGTAGCGCACCAGGCCAGTAATCTGCAGTTCCCAGGTTCGAGTCCCATCTGGGTCAGCATTGAGACTTATCTCCGCAAAACTCCCTGCCCTGCCCACGGTCAGTAGAGGACACTGATGGGCTTGGTACAGGCCGCCGTCCGGCGGATGGGACATTAAGCAGTGGCTCCTTGTGCGGGAGAGCCATACCCTGTGCACGTTAAAGAACACGCTAGATGGCCTTGACGGGAGGCTACGATCCAACGGCTCCCAACAGCCGTTCCAGTGGGTCCCCTCCCCCAACCTTCTCTGAGCCTTCGAGATCCTTGTGACCTGGCCATTTAGCCCATGGTGTGTAAAAAAGTGCTGCTCAGAGGTAAAACAACCCAACCCAACTCTTCAACATGGGGCTGCGGCCTAACGTTCCATCGGACGGATGGCAGCCTCTCCAAGCCCATCGTTGTCCCCTTTCTGACACAGCGAACAGAACGAGAGTTAACGGAAATAAATGTAAACTCTGACACAGTTGAGACTCGAATATGGAAATTGCAGATTATGAAACTGGCGCCGACCACGACTGAGCCAACTTCCACCTCGCTCGGGTTGGGTTGTTTTACCTCTGAGCGGCACTTTTTTGCACACCATGGGCTAAATGGCCAGGTCAGATGGACCCCGAAGGCTCAGAGAAGGTTGGGAGAGGGGACCCACTGGAACAGCTGTTGGGAGACAGATGGTAGCCTCCCGTCAAGGCAATCCAGCATGTTCTTAAACGTGCACAGGGTATGGCTCTCCCGCACACGGGGCCACGGCTTAACGTCCCATCAGACGGACGGCGGCCTTTCCAAGCCCATCGGTGTCCCTTACTGACCGTGGTCAGGGCGGGGAATTTTTGCGGAGATAAATCTCAACGCTGACCCAGCTGGGACTCGAACCTGGGAACTACAGATTACGAGCCTGGCGCGCTACCGACTGAGGCACCCCCGCCCCACCTCGCTCGGATAAATAAATCTATGCAAAAGGAGCGGGGCAAAGAAATGGAAATTGTGGAACGAGCTTTTATTGTGACAAATGCAACAAGGCTAAAATGTGCAGGAAAAAACTGCATCTAGCGTAGTCCCTTACTGACGACCTGTGTAGTGTGGAATTCTTAAAACTGCGATATTACTTTCTGATACAGGAGGATAAAGTTAGCTAAAAAGGAATTTTCCTTTTCATACTGCGATGCGAAGGAGAATAGGGTATTTATTTTGAGGGAAGCTTTCAAAAAATACTTACTATCATCTTTGGAGCTGCAGTCACATCCAGGACAAGGTCCTTTCGGTTCCTTCTCGATTTCGCATCCCGGTGGACACTTCGGGGGCGAACAGAGGGGATCACAGAGGCACGTCGGACATCCGTTGGGTCCACCGATCGCTTCTCGGCAGTTCGGGGCACATCGGACAGGATCGCAGGCAATTCGCAAACGGTCAGTTCCCCCTTTACCTGAAAAGTATCGTTAACCGATTAGTCCTAAAAAACGTATTTGTGCCTTAGCACCTCATTGGTTCATCACCCGCCTTTAGGGAAACGTCATCGTTATCAGTTGCAAGCACTGATATATACAGTACTGTGCAAATAAATTGGGACAATAGGAAAATGCAGTAACAAAGACACAACTAAAATATTTATTTGTTTAATAGTGAATATGACCCCCCCGTAGCTTCAATTACTTCTTTCATCCTCTCAACCATTGATGCCACTAGCTTTCCACACATCTTCCCTTCAGGGTCGTGGTACCACACTTTCATGACACTTTCTATCATTTTGGTTTTCGTCGTGCAATCCATCTTAGATATGCGCGCTTTAATAATGGCCCACAAATTTTCAATGGGGTTTAGATTGAGTGAATTTCCTGGCCACTCCAATACCTTCAAATGTTGCTGGGTAAAGAAGCTCTTAGCAAGCTTAGAATTGTGGCATGGAGCCAGATCCTGTTGAAATACCCCATCGCCGTTAGGAAACTGCTTCTTCAGTGTTGGGACCATTTTCGCCTCCAGAACGTGTATGTACTTTTTGCTGTCCATCATTCCTTCAATGGGGTGAAGCGTGAGTGGCCCGGAAGCTGTGAAACATCCCCAAAACATGACCTTGGGTGGGTGTTTGGGGGATTGCTGGATGTGGCCGGATCGAAGAGGTTCTCCAGGCGAGCGGCGGACGAAATTTGACCTGTAACCATGCATCTCAAAGTGGAATTCGTCGGAAAATATCACTTTTTCCCAATTCTCCACAGTCCATTCTCGATGTTTCTTTGCCCAGGATAGCCTTTTTTGCTTCATAGCGGGTGTCAAAAGTTGCATTTTGGAGAGGCGTCGAGCCCGGCGGCCACACTCCAGAAGGCGACGACGTACGGTGGAAGCATCTATATTAACCCCATGAGACGCAATCTCCCTTTTGATGTCTCCACTGGTCTTCTTCGGGTCTATGATACTAATTATTTGAATTAGACTATCATCTCTAGGGGTGGTTTTTCTTTTTCTTCCACAATGTCCTTTACGGGACATGTCCACGAACCCTGTCTCCTCATGCAGCTTCATGATGCTTGTCCCAACTAATTCGCACAGTACTTTAAGTTTTTTTCTTATTTTTTTTTTATTTTGCTACATGTTAGAAAAAGTTTTATAAAATTCAAATCGAAAAACATTTTGCACTTTTTCTAAATGTCGGGTCTTTGTGGCCAACCTCAAGGACTCTTATGTGATGGGGGTCATGAAGCTCTTGATACAGGAGAGTCCCTTGAAAACGAGAAAGAAAGGGTCGAGAATTTGAAAAAAATCATGGAAGGAAATGTTATATTTTGAGGTTTGGATTGGATTGTTTTACCTCTGAGCTGCACTTTTTTGCACACCATGGGCTAAATGGCCAGGTCACATGGACCCCAAAGGCTCAGAGAAGGTTGGGGGAGTTGACCCACTGGAACAGCTGTTGGGAGACAGATGGTAGCCTCCCGTCAAGGCCATCCAGCGTGTTCTTAAACGTGCACAGGGTATGGCTCTCCCGCACACGGGGCCACGGCTTAACGTCCCATCCGACGGACAGCAGCCTTTCCAAGCCCATCGGTGTCCCCTACTGACCGTGGGCAAGGCGGGGAATTTTGCGGAGATAAATCTTAACGTTGACCCAGCTGGGACTCGAACCTGGGAACTACAGATTACGAGCCTGGCGTGCTACCGACTGAGCCACCCCCGCCCATATTTTGAGGTAGTAGCATAAAACATATGAAAAATAAATACATTAGTCTTCAAACAGTCTCCGCATGTGCCAGCGTTGTGATTATTCTCCACTAACCCCCATCCTAACCACGGTCAGTAGAGGACACCGATGGGCTTGAAAAGGCCGCCGTCCGTCGGATGGGACGTTAAGCCGTGGCCTCTTTGTGCGGGAGAGCCATACCCTCTGCACGTTAAAAATACTCTGGATGGCGTTGACGGGAGGCTACTATCTGTCTCCCAACAGCTTTCCAATGGGTCCCCTCCCCCAACCTTCTCTGAGACTTTGGGGTCCTTGTGACCTGGCCATTTAGCCAATTGCATGCAAAAAAGTACCGCTCAGAGGAAAAAAGCCCAATGTTTCAAAATGATCATCCCATATTTGAAGGTGATTTCTATTTTCTGCTTCATTTACTTTTCGTTGGTCAAAATAATTCATTTATCACATATTACAATTTTTATTTACCCCACTTTCAACGCATTTGCTGCGGAACAGATTTTCATTATTCTAGAACAACGAGAAACGTCGGACGAAAGAACATTCCCCCTTCCTTCATTACGTAAAGGATAAAAGTTGTTCCAGTTCAGGTCTACTGTGATTAATATTCTTTGATACAACGACTTTTTTAACCCGTTATGATAAAGAGTAGAATTATACAGTGCTAAGTAATTTTTCAAAGAAATTATTTCCTTGATCGATTTTTGTTATCTGAGTGCCGCTGCATTATTTCAAAATGCATTTTTTATTCAAATGTCTGCAAAAATCAATCATCTACGAAGCATTATTAGTTAATTATTATTCAGTTAAGTGCAGCATTCATCATTTTATTTGAGTTTTAAAGAATTTATGTTTGCAGCTGAGTGGGTTGTTTTATGTCTGAGCGGCACTTTTTTGCACACCATGGGCTAAATGGCCAGGTCACAAGGACCCCGAAGGCTCTGAGAAGGTTGGAGGAGGGGACCCACTGGAACAGCTGTTGGGAGACAGATGTTAGACTCCCGTCAAGGCCATCCAGCGTGTTCTTTAACGTGCACAGGGTATGGCTCTCCCGCACACGGGGCCACGGCTTAACGTCCCATCCGACGGACGGCGGCCTTTCCAAACCCATCGGTGTCCCCTACTGACCGTGGGCAAGGCGGGGAATTTTGCGGAGATAAATCTCAACGCTGACCCAGCTGGGACTCGAAGCTGGGAACTACAGATTACGAGCCTGGCGCGCTACCGACTGAGCCACCCCCGCCCCTTGCAGATGAGAAGTTATTTCATGTTATTCACCAGCAGCAAAGGGATTGAACAGATTACGATTCATCTATTGTTCTTTTGTAGTATAGATGACATTAATGCATTCCAGTTGAAAATGAATTCATTTTTCATATAGAACCAATCATCGCCAGCAGCCAAATTTCATGTGATGGCAAATTTTCAGAGGAAGGATCTGCTCATCTGTGCTTATTATTAAATTGATTGCTTTCTGGGACCCATACTTCAGTTCTGCTTGACCTGGAATAGACGGCTCTTCCTGTAGTCTTAGAATTGTACCAACATAAATCAAGGCAAAAATTGGAGAAGGTATTTTTCACACACCAGAAGGCACACCATAGGGTAGGTCAGATGAAGACACAGTTTTTCATTCCGCAAACCCTTCCTGCACTTTTTTATCTGTGCCATTGGTTTCGTTCTATCTTCCATACGAAACGAATTGGAAGTTTGGTAGTTGACACGAAATATTAAAGAAAATTGTCTTTCAGGGAAAGAAGCTACATTCTTTTTTAATTTTCGACGAAATCAGTCACATGATTGCTTTAAAAACCAAAATTTCAGCCAAATAAAGAAATTAGTATTTTATTTCCACCTCGGAATCTTACCTCAGCTGTAAATTACGTTAGCTTTATTTTACTGAAAAGATGAAGTTCTAAGCACCACAAACCACAAAATGCTTATTTATTAGTCTTAACAGATATAAGTTTCTTTATAAATTCTATAACTTTACGAAAAATACATTTTACAGATTTAGGTACTATAAGTCCTGCCATCCTCTCAGATCTCCTACTGTGGCATATAAACTGACAGGCTCCTGTCAGACCTCTGTGGCAAGCAGCTGCTTGAGAGGGTATTTATTTTATTTATTTTTATTTAAAGTTTCTAAAAATCATTTCTAGGCAGTTTTACAAAAACGATACAGGAGTTAAAAAAATTCCTCAAGCAGCTGCTTGACACAGAGGTGTAAGAGGGGCCTGAGTAGAAGGTCTTTGAAAATGGCGGGACCTCAACAGAAAGACAATACAAAGATTCATGGCATACCCGGTCTGGAACCCAGGTCCCTTTAATAACTAGCCAAGCGTGTTAACCACTCGGCTACCGGACAGGAGTTTGCTTCCTATTATTTGCTCATTTTTTCTCTAGTTTAACATGATTTTTTCCATTAGTGAATGACAGAGTCATGTTTTGAGTAACAACTGCAGAGACTATGAGACTGCGCAGTTGACACATCGACAGTTCTAAATGTTCAGTGACTTATCGTTGTTCACTCTCAAACTATGGTCTATGAGAATCGTCGAAGCATCAACTGCGCAGTCTCATAGTTTCACTACAGTATTCCCCATTGCCACTCACTCTACGCCATTGATGAAAGATCCATTTTCAATAATCACCCAGAAAAAAAATTTTTCAAATGAATGTTACATCTGTTTTTCAGGCAATCAAGCTACCAATAGGTTAAGTAAAACTTCAATTCAGTGGCATGTTGGGTTGGGTTGCTTTACTTAAGAGCGTGGGGCGGGGGTGGCTCAGTCGGTAGCGCGCCAGGCTCGTAATCTGTAGTTCCCAGGTTCGAGTCCCAGCTGGGTCAGCGTTGAGATTTATCTCCGCAAAATTCCCCACCCTGCCCGCGGTCAGTAGGGGACACCGATGGGATTGGAAAGGCCGACGTCCGTCGGATGGATGGGACGTTAAGCCGTGGCCCCGTGTGCGGGAGAGCCATATCCTGTGCACGTTAAAGAACGCGCTGGATGGCCTTGACGGGAGACTACCATCTGTCTCCCAACAGCTGTTCCTGTGGGTCCCCTCCCCCAACCTTCTCTGAGCCTTCGGGGTCCATGTGACCTGGCCATTTAGCCCATGGTGTGCAAAAAGGTGCCGCTCAGAGGTAAAACAACCCAACAACTTAAGAGCGGCATTTTTTGGCACTTAATGGGCAGATCGCAAGGACCCCAAAGGTTCAGATAAGGTTGGGGATAGGGGATTCACTGGACAGCTCTTAAGAGACAGAGGGAAACCTCCAGTCAGGGCCATGCAGCGTGTTCTTTAACGTGAACAGGGTATGGCTCTTCAGCATACGGATCAGGGCCTTACATCCCATCCGTTGGTTTGTGTCCAAGTTCATCAGTGTCCCCTTTGTAACCGAGGGTAGTGTGAGGGTTAGCGGACATAAATCTCAATGCTAGCACACCCATAATTGGAACCCCAGATTGTGAGACTGGGGCGTAACGACTGAGAAATCACCTCATTGTCGTGACCAAGGTGGTCCCCGAAAATCAGACTCAAACATGTAAAAACCCCAATTTTTTAAAGGGACGAAGGTATTCCCCTCCACAAAGGACAGAGATAAACTAGACGCTCAATTAGTTTTATCCTGGTTTCTCATAAACATATAAACATACGTCAGCGTTTTCGGTGATGCAGTGACACTGCGGGAGTCCGAGTTCGAGTCCCATGATTGCACGGTTGTTTGTTTTTGTGGTGTTATTTCTGAGACAGTGGTCAGCACTGACTTCCGTCTTTGTGGGGGAATGTCCTTGTTTGAGAAGGGCTGTACAAACTAGATATAATTTTTAGGATCCTTCTTCTTCCTATATGTTGCAAATGATCACACAACCATGCCATCCCCAGGACTCGAACCCAGACTTTTGCTACAGTACTGCTAATGCGATATCACTAAGCTGCTGCTTTTATTTCTATAAGAACTCACTTCTATAAGCTTGGCACCCAGTGAAGACGATCAGCATCAGGAGAAGTCTCCAAGCCATTGCTGCCTCTCTTTATCTCTCGGACTTCCTCAAGTGATGCTTCAGCGTCCAACTGCTCGATGCTCCGTTCCAGCTCCTCTGTTCAATCTTTCGGCAGTATAAATAATTTTTCATACTCATTTGTCACGTGTTTTTGACACTGTCAAAGGTAGAGGTACGGATTTCTTCCTGAAAGTGACACCGGATGATGACTGTAGAAATGAACCTATCTCCTTCTGCTGCTAGACGAGAGTTATCTGATTGATTTAACGTGGCAAAGTAGGATGCTTTCTGTAAGTGTGCATGGCCACATCTTCCTGTCTTGCGGTTTGAAGACAGAGTCTGTTCCTGGTTTATACTTCCGGAGCTGTGGTTGAGAATCGGATGGAGTTTAGCGACCTGTTTTTCTCGAAACACTTTAAGTTCGGAAGAATTTTGCATTCATATTTTAGCATCTTTCTAGCGTTATTATTTTGCAGGCAAGCTACATTGAAAGGCCGTGGAGCAAAAGAAGGTTCAGCCTCGCAGGATGCAAAACTTATGGATTACTTACTTTATTCCTTTTGTATTTTGAAAACGAGAGTTTCTGTGCTCCACGGAGGCAATTAGAGTTTTTGTTTTTTACATTTAATGAAAAAAAACATGGTTTAATGACTCAGAATGTGTGAAACTAATTTTCTGTTGTCTGAATTTTTTTTATCAAAAACAATATATATACTGGGTTAAGTTGTTTTAGCCTTTAGGGGCACGTTTTTGCACATAATGGGCTAAATGGCCAGGTCACAAGGACCCCGAGGTCTCAGAGAAGGTTGGGGGAGGGACCCACTGGACAGCTGTTGGGAGACAGACGGTAGCCTTCAGTCAAGGCCATTCAGTGTGTTCTTTAACGTGCACAGGGTATGGCTCTCCCACACACGAAATCATGGCTTTCCGTCCCATCTGACGGACGACCGCTTCTCCAAAGCCATCGGTGTGCTCTACTGACCGTGGGAAAGGGGGGCGTTGTGGGGAGATAAATCTAACGTCGGTCCAGGCGAGACTCAAACTTGGGAACTGTAGATTACGAGCCTGGCGTACTACCGACTGGGTATGGGTTGGGTTGTTTTACCTCTGAGCGGCACTTTTTTGCACACCATGGGCTAAATGGCCAGGTCACATGGACCCCGAGGCTCAGAGAAGGTTGGGGGAAGGGGACCCACTGGAACAGCTGTAGGGAGACAGATGGTAGCCTCCCGTCAAGGCCATCCAGTGTGTTCTTTAACGTGCACAGGGTATGGCTCTCCCGCACACGGAGCCACGGCTTAACGTCCCATCCGACGGACGGCAGCCTTTCCAAGCCCATCGGTGTCCCCTACTGACCGTGGGCAGGGCGGGGAATTTTGCGGAGATAAATCTCAACGCTGACCCAGCTGGGACTCGGACCTGGGAACTACAGATTACGAGCCTGGCGCACTACCGACTGAGTCACCCTCGCCGCATATATATATATATAAGTGGGGGGGATGTGTGAATTGTTTCGGACAGGATTTAGTGATAACGGAAGCAAGACTTGTAACCTGTCTTGCTATTTGTTCTCTTATTTCTGAACGGCATTTTTTTTCACGCAAAATTGGGTAAATGGCCATACCACGAGGTCCTGAACGAGTTAGAGAACGTTGGGGGTGTGGGGAAAGGTTACACTGGAGAGTGATTATGAGATAAATTGAAGTCTCCCGCCAAGCCCATCCAACGTGTTCGTTAACGTTACAAAGAGCATGGCTCTCCCGCACCAGGGGCCAGGGCATAAGGATCCATCCCACTGACAGTGGTTCTCCAAACAAAGCCCATTGATGTACAGTTGCTCAAAAAAAGTATCCGAACACTATGGTTGATTACAGAATTCAGAAAAAATATCTGATAACGATTTTTTACAAATTGGTGATCTGGCAACCTTTGTGTCACGTGACACGAAGGTTGCCAGATCACTAATTTTTAAAAAAATCGTTGCCAGATATTTTTTCTGAATTCTGTAATCAACCATAGTGTTCGGATAATTTTTTGAGCGACTGTACCCTGTCTCCCTCACCATGGGCAGAGAGAGTAGCTTATTTAAAAAAAAATAACACGGTTAGTGGGTTGAATTGTTTTACCTGTAAGCGGTATTTTTCTGGTTCTACCTCTAAGCGGTACAGAATGGCTTAAAGGTCCAGGTCAACAAGGGTTCAGAGAAGATTGGGAATTCACTGGACAGCTGTTAGAAGACAAATGGTAGCCTCCCTTCAAGGCCATCCAGTGTGTTATTTAATTGCATAGGGCATGACTCTCTCCTTCACACGAAGACACGGCTTAACATAACATCCGTCGGACGGCGACCTTTCGAAGTCCATTAGTGTCTCCTTTCTGACTGAGGGGAGGGTGGATGTTGCGAAGATAATTTATAAAATTAAATTACATAGGATATTAAGAGACGAGAAGGGAGGGGGGGGGCGAGTTTGAAGCTACTGGTTGAACCAAAACTGATTAGAACACCATTCTGGATTTTTTGTTTTAGAAATCATTTCACCAAAGAATGAAATGATTTCTAAAATTTCATTTCCTTCTAACGGGGGCGGGGGTGGCTCAGTCGGTAGCGCGCCAGGCTCGCGATCTGTAGTTTCCAGGTTCGAGTCCCAGCCTGGTCAGCGTTGAGATTTATCTCCGCAAAATTCCCCGCCCTGCCCACAGTCAGCAGGGGACACCAATGGGCTTAGAAAGGCCGCCGTCCGTCGGATGGGACGTTAAGCCGTGGCCTCGTGTGCAGAAGAGCCATACCCTGTACACGTTAAAGAACCGTGGGCAGGGCGGGGAATTTTGCGGAGATAAATCTCAACGCTGACCCAGCTGAGACTCGAACCTTGGAACTACAGATTATGAGCCTGGCGCGCTACCGACTGAGCCACCCCCGCCCCTCCATTTAGCCAGATGTAAACACATAAGTGCAGACTCAGAGGTGTCAGAGGGCGAGGTAAGAGCTTCAATATCATATCTAACCTCCTCTCCAACTTTGGCCACTGTTAGAAGGAAAGAGGTTATTTTTATTTTTGCGCCTTTTATCGAGAAGATCTGCTTCAGCTCTTCTTACCTCTTCATTACCACTATGTTATGCGTGGCCGAGTGGTTAGCGCGCTTAGCTACTGATCTAAGGGACCTGGGTTCGAGCCCCAGGTAAGGCATGGATGTGTGTGTGTGTCGTTTTTCTGCAGAGGTCCTGCCATCCTCTCAGACCATCTACTATGGCATATAAACTGACAGACTCCTGTCAGACCTCTGTGGCAAGCAGCTGCTTGAGAGGGTATTTATGCTTTTCAAAAGTGGAAAGATAGGAGTTTGTAAAAAGATCTCAGAAGATTCTCGCCCTAGTAAAAGGCAATTCCACCTTGGTATCCTGTCAGACCTCTGTGGCAAGCAGCTGCTTGAGAGGGTATTTATGCTTTTCAAAAGTGGAAAGATAGGAGTTTGTAAAAAGATCTCAGAAGATTCTCGCCCTAGTAAAAGGCAATTCCACCTTGGTATATCTCCACGTGCCGGATTTCCTTACGAAAAAGTGTGATGATGCTTATGTCTGATGGGGTTGAAACATTGTTCGGCTTTGATTTTATATTTCCGGTGTTTCTGCAAGACGATATCCTTTCTATGAAAAGACGACATCCGGGATGTTGATCACAGGTAGCATCTGCATCCTCAACACAACTTCCGCATCGTTAATAGATAAAGAATATTCCATAAAAAAGATTAACGTTTCGTTTTACTCGGTAGGGCAGAAACCAAGATCTACAATTGAAGAAAGCTTGTGGTTTGCTCCGGATTTGTTTGGATCGCTTTACCTCTGAGCGGAACTTTTCCTTACCCATAATGGGCCAAATGTGGCCAGGCCACAGTGCCCTTAAGGTTTCAGAGAAGGTTTGGAAAGGAGACTCACTAGACAACTGTTAGGAGACAGATGAAAGCCTCCTTTCAAGACCACCCATCGTGTTCTTTTACATGCCTAAGGTATGATTCTCCCGCACACGGGCTAATATCTCATCCCACGGGGGAGGGGGGAACGATCATTCCAATCCCAACGGTATGTCCTGCTAAGGCAAGATCAGGAGTTTTGTGGAGATAAATCTCAATTCTGACTCAGGTGGGACTCGAAACTGGGAACTGCAGATTATGTCTAGAGCGCTACCGACTGAGCCAACCCCCGCTCCTAGGTCCCCCGACTATTGTAAGTGGGTCATGAAAACAATTATGGTGAAAGCATTTAACGGATTGGATTTTTTTCCCGTCTAAGTGGCACTTTTGTGCCCACAATGGAATAAATGGGCAGATCATAAGAGATCAGAGATGAATAATCGAAGGGGATCTCTTGAACAGCTGTAGCGAAATAGATGGATCCTCCTGCCAGAGTCATCCAACGAATTCTTTAATAGGTCCACTGTATGGCTGTTTTGTACATGGGCAATAGTGGTTTGATGTCACCTTTGAAAGAGAGGTGGGGGTGGCTCAGTCGGTAGCGCCGTACCCTCGTAATCTTCAGTTCCCAGGTTCGAGTCCTAGCTGGGTTAGCGTTGAGATTTATCTCCGCAAAACTCCTCGCCGAAATAGATGGATCCTCCTGCCAGAGTCATCCAACGAATTCTTTAATAGGTCCACTGTGTGGCTGTTTTGTACATGGGCAAGAGTGGTTTGATGTCCCCTTTGAAAGAGAGGTGGGGGTGGCTCAGTCGGTACCGCCGTACCCTCGTAATCTTCAGTTCCCAGGTTCGAGTCCTAGCTGGGTTAGCGTTGAGATTTATCTCCGCAAAACTCCTCGCCGAAATAGATGGATCCTCCTGCCAGAGTCATCCAACGAATTCTTTAATAAGTCCACTGTATGGCTGTTTTGTACATGGCAATAGTGGTTTGATGTCCCCTTTGAAAGAGAGGTGGGGGTGGCTCAGTCGGTAGCGCGCTACGCTCGTAATCTTCAGTTCCCAGGTTCGAGTCCTAGCTGGGTTAACGTTGAGATTTATCTCCGCAAAACTCCTCGCCCTGCCCTCGCCGAAATAGATGGATCCTCCTGCCAGAGTCATCCAACGAATTCTTTAATAGGTCCACTGTATCGCTGCTTTGTACATGGGCAATAGTGGTTTGATATCCCCTTTGAAAGAGAGGTGGGGGTGGCTCAGTCGGTAGCGCGCTACGCTCGTAATCTTCAGTTCCCAGGTTCGAGTCCTAGCTGGGTTAACGTTGAGATTTATCTCCGCAAAACTCCTCGCCCTGCCCTTGCCGAAATAGATGGATCCTCCTGCCAGAGTCATCCAACGAATTCTTTAATAGGTCCACTGTATCGCTCTTTTGTACATGGGCAATAGTGGTTTGATGTCCCCTTTGAAAGAGAGGTGGGGGTGGCTCAGTCGGTAGCGCGCTACGCTCGTAATCTTCAGTTCCCAGGTTCGAGTCCTAGCTGGGTTAGCGTTGAGATTTATCTCCGCAAAACTCCTCGCCGAAATAGATGGATCCTCCTGCCAGAGTCATCCAACGAATTCTTTAATAGGTCCACTGTATGGCTGTTTTGTACATGGGCAATAGTGGTTTGATGTCCCCTTTGAAAGAGAGGTGGGGGTGGCTCAGTCGGTAGCGCGCTACGCTCGTAATCTTCAGTTCCCAGGTTCGAGTCCTAGCTGGGTTAGCGTTGAGATTTATCTCCGCAAAACTCCTCGCCTGCCCTTGCCGAAATAGATGGATCCTCCTGCCAGAGTCATCCAACGAATTCTTTAATAGCTCCACTGTATGACTGTTTTGTACATGGCAATAGTGGTTTGATGTCCCCTTTGAAAGAGAGGTGGGGCTGGCTCAGTCGGTAGCGCGCTACGCTCGTAATCTTCAGGTCCCAGGTTCGAGTCCTAGCTGGGTTAGCGTTGAGATTTATCTCCGCAAAACTCCTCGCCTGCCCTCGCCGAAATAGATGGATCCTCCTGCCAGAGTCATCCAACGAATTCTTTAATAGCTCCACTGTATCGCTGTTTTGTACATGGGCAATAGTGGTTTGATGTCCCCTTTGAAAGAGAGGTGGGGGTGGCTCAGTCGGTAGCGCGCTACGCTCGTAATCTTCAGTTCCCAGGTTCGAGTCCCAGCTGGGTTAGCGTTGAGATTTATCTCCGCAAAACTCCTCGCCCTGCCCTCGCCGAAATAGATGGATCCTCCTGCCAGAGTCATCCAACGAATTCTTTAATAGGTCCACTGTATGGCTGTTTTGTACATGGGCAATAGTGGTTTGATGTCTCCTTTGAAAGAGAGGTGGGGGTGGCTCAGTCGGTAGCGCGCTACGCTCGTAATTTTCAGTTCCCAGGTTCGAGTCCTAGCTGGGTTAACGTTGAGATTTATCTCCGCAAAACTCCTCGCCCTGCCCTCGCCGAAATAGATGGATCCTCCTGCCAGAGTCATCCAACGAATTCTTTAATAGGTCCACTGTATCGCTCCTTTGTACATGGGCAATAGTGGTTTGACGTCCCCTTTGAAAGAGAGGTGGGGGTGGCTCAGTCGGTAGCGCGCTACGCTCGTAATCTTCAGTTCCCAGGTTCGAGTCCTAGCTGGGTTAGCGTTGAGATTTATCTCCGCAAAACTCCTCGCCGAAATAGATGGATCCTCCTGCCAGAGTCATCCAACGAATTATTTAATAGGTCCACTGTATGGCTGTTTTGTACATGGGCAATAGTGGTTTGATGTCCCCTTTGAAAGAGAGGTCGGGGTGGCTCAGTAGGTAGCGCGCTACGCTCGTAATCTTCAGTTCCCAGGTTCGAGTCCTAGCTGGGTTAGCGTTGAGATTTATCTCCGCAAAACTCCTCGCCGAAATAGATGGATCCTCCTGCCAGAGTCATCCAACGAATTCTTTAATAAGTCCACTGTATGGCTGTTTTGTACATGGCAATAGTGGTTTGATGTCCCCTTTGAAAGAGAGGTGGGGGTGGCTCAGTCGGTAGCGCGCTACGCTCGTAATCTTCAGTTCCCAGGTTCGAGTCCTAGCTGGGTTAGCGTAGAGATTTATCTCCGCAAAACTCCTCGCCCTGCCCTCGCCGAAATAGATGGATCCTCCTGCCAGAGTCATCCAACGAATTCTTTAATAGGTCCACTGTATCGCTGTTTTGTACATGGGCAATAGTGGTTTGATATCCCCTTTGAAAGAGAGGTGGGGGTGGCTCAGTCGGTAGCGCGCTACGCTCGTAATCTTCAGTTTCCAGGTTTGAGTCCTAGCTGGGTTAGCGTTGAGATTTATCTCCGCAAAACTCCTCGCCCTGCCCTTGCCGAAATAGATGGATCCTCCTGCCAGAGACATCCAACGAATTATTTAATAGGTCCACTGTATCGCTGTTTTGTACATGGGCAATAGTGGTTTGATGTCCCCTTTGAAAGAGAGGTGGGGGTGGCTCAGTCGGTAGCGCGCTACGCTCGTAATCTTCAGTTCCCAGGTTCGAGTCCTAGCTGGGTTAGCGTTGAGATTTATCTCCGCAAAACTCCTCGCCCTGCCCTCGCCGAAATAGATGGATCCTCCTGCCAGAGTCATCCAACGAATTCTTTAATAGGTCCACTGTATGGCTGTTTTGTACATGGGCAATAGTGGTTTGATGTCCCCTTTGAAAGAGAGGTGGGGGTGGCTCAGTCGGTAGCGCGCTACGCTCGTAATCTTCAGTTCCCAGGTTCGAGTCCTAGCTGGGTTAGCGTTGAGATTTATCTCCGCAAAACTCCTCGCCGAAATAGATGGATCCTCCTGCCAGAGTCATCCAACGAATTCTTTAATAGGTCCACTGTATGGCTGTTTTGTACATGGGCAATAGTGGTTTGATGTCCCCTTTGAAAGAGAGGTGGGGGTGGCTCAGTCGGTAGCGCGCTACGCTCGTAATCTTCAGTTCCCAGGTTCGAGTCCTAGCTGGGTTAGCGTTGAGATTTATCTCCGCAAAACTCCTCGCCGAAATAGATGGATCCTCCTGCCAGAGTCATCCAACGAATTCTTTAATAAGTCCACTGTATGGCTGTTTTGTACATGGCAATAGTGGTTTGATGTCCCCTTTGAAAGAGAGGTGGGGCTGGCTCAGTCGGTAGCGCGCTACGCTCGTAATCTTCAGTTCCCAGGTTCGAGTACTAGCTGGGTTAGCGTTGAGATTTATCTCCGCAAAACTCCTCGCCCTGCCCTCGCCGAAATAGATGGATCCTCCTGCCAGAGTCATCCAACGAATTCTTTAATAAGTCCACTGTATGGCTGTTTTGTACATGGGCAATAGTGGTTTGATGTACCCTTTGAAAGAGAGGTGGGGGTGGCTCAGTCGGTAGAGGTGGGGTGACTCTCGTAATCTTCAGTTCCCAGGTTCGAGTCCTAGCTGGGTTAGAGTTGAGATTTATCTCCGCAAAACTCCTCGCCCTGCCCTTGCCGAAATAGATGGATCCTCCTGCCAGAGTCATCCAACGAATTCTTTAATAGGTCCACTGTATCGCTGCTTTGTACATGGGCAATAGTGGTTTGATGTCCCCTTTGAAAGAGAGGTGGGGGTGACTCAGTCGGTAGCGCGCTACGGTCGTAATCTTCAGTTCCCAGGTTCGAGTCCTAGCTGGGTTAGCGTTCAGATTTATCTCCGCAAAACTCCTCGCCCTGCCCTCGCCGAAGTAGATGGATCCTCCTGCCAGAGTCATCGAACGAATTCTTTAATAAGTCCACTGTATGGCTGTTTTGTACATGGGCAATAGTGGTTTGATGTACCCTTTGAAAGAGAGGTGGGGGTGGCTCAGTCGGTAGAGGTGGGGTGACTCTCGTAATCTTCAGTTCCCAGGTTCGAGACCTAGCTGGGTGAGCGTTGAGATTTACCTCCGCAAAACTCCTCGCCCTGCTATCGCCGAAATAGATGGATCCTCCTGCCAGAGTCATCCAACGAATTCTTTAATAAGTCCACTGTATGGCTGTTTTGTACATGGCAATAGTGGTTTGATGTCCCCTTTGAAAGAGAGGTGGGGGTGGCTCAGTCGGTAGCGCGCTACGCTCGTAATCTTCAGTTCCCAGGTTCGAGTCCTAGCTGGGTTAGCGTTGAGATTTATCTCCGCAAAACTCCTCGCCGAAATAGATGGATCCTCCTGCCAGAGTCATCCAACGAATTCTTTAATAGGTCCACTGTATGGCTGTTTTGTACATGGGCAATAGTGGTTTGATGTCCCCTTTGAAAGAGAGGTGGGGGTGGCTCAGTCGGTAGCGCGCTACGCTCGTAATCTTCAGTTCCCAGGTTCGAGTCCTAGCTGGGTTAGCGTTGAGATTTATCTCCGCAAAACTCCTCGCCTGCCCTTGCCCAAATAGATGGATCCTCCTGCCAGAGTCATCCAACGAATTCTTTAATAGCTCCACTGTATGGCTGTTTTGTACATGGCAATAGTGGTTTGATGTCCCCTTTGAAAGAGAGGTGGGGCTGGCTCAGTCGGTAGCGCGCTACGCTCGTAATCTTCAGGTCCCAGGTTCGAGTCCTAGCTGGGTTAGCGTTGAGATTTATCTCCGCAAAACTCCTCGCCTGCCCTCGCCGAAATAGATGGATCCTCCTGCCAGAGTCATCCAACGAATTCTTTAATAGCTCCACTGTATCGCTCTTTTGTACATGGGCAATAGTGGTTTGATGTCCCCTTTGAAAGAGAGGTGGGGGTGGCTCAGTCGGTAGCGCGCTACGCTCGTAATCTTCAGTTCCCAGGTTCGAGTCCCAGCTGGGTTAGCGTTGAGATTTATCTCCGCAAAACTCCTCGCCCTGCCCTCGCCGAAATAGATGAATCCTCCTGCCAGAGTCATCCAACGAATTCTTTAATAGGTCCACTGTGTGGCTGTTTTGTACATGGGCAAGAGTGGTTTGATGTCCCCTTTGAAAGAGAGGTGGGGGTGGCTCAGTCGGTAGCGCCGTACCCTCGTAATCTTCAGTTCCCAGGTTCGAGTCCTAGCTGGGTTAGCGTTGAGATTTATCTCCGCAAAACTCCTCGCCGAAATAGATGGATCCTCCTGCCAGATTCATCCAACGAATTCTTTAATAAGTCCACTGTATGGCTGTTTTGTACATGGCAATAGTGGTTTGATGTCCCCTTTGAAAGAGAGGTGGGGGTGGCTCAGTTGGTAGCGCGCTACGCTCGTAATCTTCAGTTCCCAGGTTCGAGTCCTAGCTGGGTTAACGTTGAGATTTATCTCCGCAAAACTCCTCGCCCTGCCCTCGCCGAAATAGATGGATCCTCCTGCCAGAGTCATCCAACGAATTCTTTAATAGGTCCACTGTATCGCTGCTTTGTACATGGGCAATAGTGGTTTGATATCCCCTTTGAAAGAGAGGTGGGGGTGGCTCAGTCGGTAGCGCGCTACGCTCGTAATCTTCAGTTTCCAGGTTCGAGTCCTAGCTGGGTTAGCGTTGAGATTTATCTCCGCAAAACTCCTCGCCCTGCCCTTGCCGAAATAGATGGATCCTCCTGCCAGAGTCATCCAACGAATTCTTTAATAGGTCCACTGTATCGCTGTTTTGTACATGGGCAATAGTGGTTTGATGTCTCCTTTGAAAGAGAGGTGGGGGTGGCACAGTCGGTAGCGCGCTACTCTCGTAATCTTCAATTCTCAGGTTCGACTCTTAGCTGGGTTACCGTTGAGATTTATCTCCGCAAAACTCCTCGCTCTGCCCTCACCGAAATAGATGGATCCTCCTGCCAGAGTCATCCAACGAATTCTTTAATAAGTCCACTGTATGGCTGTTTTGTACATGGCAATAGTGGTTTGATGTCCCCTTTGAAAGAGAGGTGGGGCTGGCTCAGTCGGTAGCGCGCTACGCTCGTAATCTTCAGTTCCCAGGTTCGAGTACTAGCTGGGTTAGCGTTGAGATTTATCTCCGCAAAACTCCTCGCCCTGCCCTCGCCGAAATAGATGGATTCTCCTGCCAGAGTCATCCAACGAATTCTTTAATAGGTCCACTGTATCGCTGTTTTGTACATAGGCAATAGTGGTTTGATATCCCCTTTGAAAGAGAGGTGGGGGTGGCTCAGTCGGTAGCGCGCTACGCTCGTAATCTTCAGTTCCCAGGTTCGAGTCCTAGCTGGGTTAGCTTTGAGATTTATCTCCGCAAAACTCCTCGCCCTGCCCTCGCCGAAATAGATGGATCCTCCTGCCAGAGTCATCCAACGAATTCTTTAATAAGTCCACTATATGGCTGTTTTGTACATGGGCAATAGTGGTTTGATGTACCCTTTGAAAGAGAGGTAAGGGTGGCTCAGTCGGTAGAGGTGGGGTGACTCTCGTAATCTTCAGTTCCCAGGTTCGAGACCTAGCTGGGTGAGCGTTGAGATTTACCTCCGCAAAACTCCTCGCCCTGCTATCGCCGAAATAGATGGATCCTCCTGCCAGAGTCATCCAACGAATTCTTTAATAGGTCCACTGTATGGCTCTTTTGTACATGGGCAATAGTGGTTTGACGTCCCCTTTGAAAGAGAGGTGGGGGTGGCTCAGTCGGTAGCGCGCTACGCTCGTAATATTCAGTTTCCAGTTCGAGTCCTAGCTGGGTTAGAGTTGAGATTTATCTCCGCAAAACTCCTCGCCCTACCCTTGCCGAAATCGATGGATCCTCCTGTCAGAGTCATCCAACGAATTCTTTAATAGGTCAACTGTATCGCTGTTTTGTACATGGGCAATAGTGGTTTGATGTCCCCTTTGAAAGAGAGGTGGGGGTGACTCAGTCGGTAGCGCGCTACGGTCGTAATCTTCAGTTCCCAGGTTCGAGTCCTAGCTGGGTTAGCGTTGAGATTTATCTCCGCAAAACTCCTCGCCCTGCCCTCGCCGAAGTAGATGGATCCTCCTGCCAGAGTCATCCAACGAATTCTTTAATAAGTCCACTGTATGGCTGTTTTGTACATGGGCAATAGTGATTTGATGTACCCTTTGAAAGAGAGGTGGGGGTGGCTCAGTCGGTAGAGGTCGGGTGACTCTCGTAATCTTCAGTTCCCAGGTCCGAGACCTAGCTGGGTGAGCGTTGAGATTTACCTCCGCAAAACTCCTCGCCCTGCTATCGCCGAAATAGATGGATCCTCCTGCCAGAGTCATCCAACGAATTCTTTAATAGGTCCACTGTATGGCTCTTTTGTACATGGGCAATAGTGGTTTGATGTCCCCTTTGAAAGAGAGGTGGGGGTGGCTCAGTCGGTAGCGCGCTACGCTCGTAATCTTCAGTTCCCAGGTTCGAGTCCTAGCTGGGTTAGCGTTGAGATTAATCTCCGCAAAACTCCTCGCTCTGCCCTCACCGAAATAGATGGATCCTCCTGCCAGAGTCATCCAACGAATTCTTTAATAAGTCCACTGTATGGCTGTTTTGTACATGGCAATAGTGGTTTGATGTCCCCTTTGAAAGAGAGGTGGGGCTGGCTCAGTCGGTAGCGCGCTACGCTCGTAATCTTCAGTTCCCAGGTTCGAGTCCTAGCTGGGTTAGCGTTGAGATTTATCTCCGCAAAACTCCTCGCCCTGCCCTCGCCGAAGTAGATGGATCCTCCTGCCAGAGTCATCCAACGAATTCTTTAATAGGTCCACTGTATCGCTGCTTTCTACATGGGCAATAGTGGTTTGACGTCCCCTTTGAAAGAGAGGTGGGGGTGGCTCAGTCGGTAGCGCGCTACGCTCGTAATCTTCAGTTCCCAGGTTCGAGACCTAGGTGGGTGAGCGTTGAGATTTACCTCCGCAAAACTCCTCGCCCTGCTATCGCCGAAATAGATGGATCCTCCTGCCAGAGTCATCCAACGAATTCTTTAATAGGTCCACTGTATGGCTCTTTTGTACATGGGCAATAGTGGTTTGACGTCCCCTTTGAAAGAGAGGTGGGGCTGGCTCAGTCGGTAGCGCGCTACGCTCGTAATCTTCAGTTCCCAGGTTCGAGACCTAGCTGGGTGAGCGTTGAGATTTACCTCCGCAAAACTCCTCGCCCTGCTATCGCCGAAATAGATGGATCCTCCTGCCAGAGTCATCCAACGAATTCTTTAATAGGTCCACTGTATGGCTGTTTTGTACATGGGCAATAGTGGTTTGACGTCCCCTTTGAAAGAGAGGTGGGGGTGGCTCAGTCGGTAGCGCGCTACGCTCGTAATATTCAGTTTCCAGTTCGAGTCCTAGCTGGGTTAGAGTTGAGATTTATCTCCGCAAAACTCCTCGCCCTGCCCTTGCCGAAATAGATGGATCCTCCTGCCAGAGTCATCCAACGAATTCTTTAATAGGTCCACTGTATCGCTGTTTTGTACATGGGCAATAGTGGTTTGACGTCCCCTTTGAAAGAGAGGTGGGGGTGGCTCAGTCGGTAGCGCGCTACGCTCGTAATCTTCAGTTCCCAGGTTCGAGTCCTAGCTGGGTTAGCGTTGAGATTTATCTCCGCAAAACTCCTCGCCGAAATAGATGGATCCTCCTGCCAGAGTCATCCAACGAATTCTTTAATAGGTCCACTGTATGGCTGTTTTGTACATGGGCAATAGTGGTTTGATGTCCCCTTTGAAAGAGAGGTGGGGATGGCTCAGTCGGTAGCGCGCTACGCTCGTAATCTTCAGTTCCCAGATTCGAGTCCTAGCTGGGTTAGCGTTGAGATTTATCTCCGCAAAACTCCTCGCCCTGCCCTTGCCGAAATAGATGGATCCTCCTGCCAGAATCATCCAACGAATTCTTTAATAGGTCCACTGTATCGCTGTTTTGTACATGGGCAATAGTGGTTTGATGTCCCCTTTGAAAGGGAGGTGGGGCTGGCTCAGTCGGTAGCGCGTTATGCTCGTAATCTTCAGTTCCCAGATTCGAGTCCTAGCTGGGTTAGCGTTGAGATTTATCTCCGCAAAACTCCTCGCCCTGCCCTTGCCGAAATAGATGGATCCTCCTGCCAGAGTCATCCAACGAATTCTTTAATAGGTCCACTGTATCGCTGTTTTGTACATGGGCAATAGTGGTTTGATGTCCCCTTTGAAAGAGAGGTGGGGCTGGCTCAGTCGGTAGCGCGTTATGCTCGTAATCTTCAGTTCCCAGATTCGAGTCCTAGCTGGGTTAGCGTTGAGATTTATCTCCGCAAAACTCCTCGCCGAAATAGATGGATCCTCCTGCCAGAGTCATCCAACGAATTCTTTAATAGGTCCACTGTATGGCTGTTTTGTACATGGCAATAGCGGTTTGATGTCCCCTTTGAAAGAGAGGTGGGGCTGGCTCAGTCGGTAGCGCGCTACGCTCGTAATCTTCAGTTCCCAGGTTCGAGTCCTAGCTGGGTTAGCGTTGAGATTTATCTCCGCAAAACTCCTCGCCCTGCCCTCGCCGAAATTGATGGATCCTCCTGCCAGAGTCATCCAACGAATTCTTTAATAAGTCCATTGTATGGCTGTTTTATACATGGCAAGTGGTTTGATGTCCCCTTTGAAAGAGAGGTGGGGGTGGCTCAGTCGGTAGCGCGCTACGCTCATAATCTTCAGTTCCCAGATTCGAGTCCTAGCTGGGTTAGGGTTGAGATTTATCTCCGCAAAACTCCTCGCCCTGCCCTCGCCGAAATAGATGGATCCTCCTGCCAGAGTCATCCAACGAATTCTTTAGTAGGTCCACTGTATCGCTGTTTTGTACATGGGCAATAGTGGTTTGATATCCCCTTTGAAAGAGAGGTGGGGGTGGCTCAGTCGGTAGCGCGCTACGCTCGTAATCTTCAGTTCCCAGGTTCGAGTCCTAGCTGGGTTAGCGTTGAGATTTATCTCCGCAAAACTCCTCGCCCTGCCCTCGCCGAAATAGATGGATCCTCCTGCCAGAGTCATCCAACGAATTCTTTAATAAGTCCACTGTATGGCTGTTTTGTACATGGGCAATAGTGGTTTGATGTACCCTTTGAAAGAGAGGTGGGGGTGGCTCAGTCGGTAGCGCGCTATTCTCGTAATCTTCAGTTCCCAGGTTCGAGACCTAGGTGGGTGAGCGTTGAGATTTACGTCCGCAAAACTCCTCGCCCTGCTATCGCCGAAATAGATGGATCCTCCTGCCAGAGTTATCCAACGAATTCTTTAATAGGTCCACTGTATGGTTCTTTTGTACATGGGCAATAGTGGTTTGACGTCCCCTTTGAAAGAGAGGTGGGGGTGGCTCAGTCGGTAGCGCGCTACGCTCGTAATATTCAGTTTCCAGTTCGAGTCCTAGCTGGGTTAGAGTTGAGATTTATCTCCGCAAAACTCCTCGCCCTGCCCTTGCCGAAATAGGTGGATCCTCCTGCCAGAGTCATCCAACGAATTCTTTAATAGGTCCACTGTATCGCTGTTTTGTACATGGGCAATAGTGGTTTGATGTCCCCTTTGAAAGAGAGGTGGGGGTGACTCAGTCGGTAGCGTGCTACGGTCGTAATCTTCAGTTCCCAGGTTCGAGTCCTAGCTGGGTTAGCGTTAAGATTTATCTCCGCAAAACTCCTCGCCCTGCCCTTGCCGAAATAGATGGATCCTCCTGCCAGAGTCATCCAACGAATTCTTTAATAGGTCCACTGTATGGCTGTTTTGTACATGGGCAATAGTGGTTTGATGTCCCCTTTGAAAGGGAGGTGGGGGTGGCTCAGTCGGTAGCGCGCTACGCTCGTAATCTTCAGTTCCCAGGTTCGAGTCCTAGCTGCGTTAGCGTTGAGATTTATCTCCGCAAAACTCCTCGCCGAAATAGATGGATCCCCCTGCCAAAGTCATCCAACGAATTCTTTAATAGGTCCACTGTATGGCTGTTTTGTACATGGGCAATAGTGGTTTGATGTCCCCTTTGAAAGAGAGGTGGGGGTGGCTCAGTCGGTAGCGCGCTACTCTCGTAATCTTCAGTTCTCAGGTTCGAGTCTTAGCTGGGTTAGCGTTGAGATTTATCTCCGCAAAACTCCTCGCTCTGCCCTCACCGAAATAGATGGATCCTCCTGCCAGAGTCATCCAACGAATTCTTTAATAAATCCACTGTATGGCTGTTTTGTACATGGCAATAGTGGTTTGATGTCCCCTTTGAAAGAGAGGTGGCGCTGGCTCAGTCGGTAGCGCGCTACGCTCGTAATCTTCAGTTCCCAGGTTCGAGTCCTAGCTGGGTTAGCGTTGAGATTTATCTCCGCAAAACTCCTCGCCGAAATAGATGGATCCTCCTGCCAGAGTCATCCAACGAATTCTTTAATAGGTCCACTGTATGGCTGTTTTGTACATGGGCAATAGTGATTTGATGTCCCCTTTGAAAGAGAGGTGGGGGTGGCTCAGTCGGTAGCGCGCTACTCTCGTAATCTTCAGTTCTGAGGTTCGAGTCTTAGCTGGGTTAGCGTTGAGATTTATCTCCGCAAAACTCCTCGCTCTGCCCTCACCGAAAGAGATGGATCCTCCTGCCAGAGTCATCCAACGAATTCTTTAATAAGTCCACTGTATGGCTGTTTTGTACATGGCAATAGTTGTTTGATGTCCCCTTTGAAAGAGAGGTGGGGCTGGCTCAGTCGGTACGCTCGTAATCTTCAGTTCCCAGGTTCAGACCTAGCTGGGTGAGCGTTGAGATTTACCTCCGCAAAAACGCTCGTAATCTTCAGTTCCCAGGTTCGAGACCTAGCTGGGTGAGCGTTGAGATTTACCTCCGCAAAACTCCTCGCCCTGCTATCGCCGAAATAGATGGATCCTCCTGCCAGAGTCATCCAACGAATTCTTTAATAGGTCCACTGTATGGCTGTTTTGTACATGGGCAATAGTGGTTTGACGTCCCCTTTGAAAGAGAGGTGGGGGTGGCTCAGTCGGTAGCGCGCTACGCTCGTAATATTCAGTTCCCAGGTTCGAGTCCTAGCTGGGTTAGCGTTGAGATTTATCTCCGCAAAACTCCTCGCCGAAATAGATGGATCCTCCTGCCAGAGTCATCCAACGAATTCTTTAATAGGTCCACTGTATGGCTGTTTTGTACATGGGCAATAGTGGTTTGATGTCCCCTTTGAAAGAGAGGTGGGGGTGGCTCAGTCGGTAGCGCGCTACGCTCGTAATCTTCAGTTCCCAGATTCGAGTCCTAGCTGGGTTAGCGTTGAGATTTATCTCCGCAAAACTCCTCGCCCTGCCCTTGCCGAAATAGATGGATCCTCCTGCCAGAGTCATCCAACGAATTCTTTAATAGGTCCACTGTATCGCTGTTTTGTACATGGGCAATAGTGGTTTGATGTCCCCTTTGAAAGAGAGGTGGGGCTGGCTCAGTCGGTAGCGCGTTATGCTCGTAATCTTCAGTTCCCAGATTCGAGTCCTAGCTGGGTTAGCGTTGAGATTTATCTCCGCAAAACTCCTCGCCCTGCCCTTGCCGAAATAGATGGATCCTCCTGCCAGAGTCATCCAACGAATTCTTTAATAGGTCCACTGTATCGCTGTTTTGTACATGGGCAATAGTGGTTTGATGTCCCCTTTGAAAGAGAGGTGGGGCTGGCTCAGTCGGTAGCGCGTTATGCTCGTAATCTTCAGTTCCCAGATTCGAGTCCTAGCTGGGTTAGCGTTGAGATTTATCTCCGCAAAACTCCTCGCCGAAATAGATGGATCCTCCTGCCAGAGTCATCCAACGAATTCTTTAATAGGTCCACTGTATGGCTGTTTTGTACATGGCAATAGCGGTTTGATGTCCCCTTTGAAAGAGAGGTGGGGCTGGCTCAGTCGGTAGCGCGCTACGCTCATAATCTTCAGTTCCCAGATTCGAGTCCTAGCTGGGTTAGGGTTGAGATTTATCTCCGCAAAACTCCTCGCCCTGCCCTCGCCGAAATAGATGGATCCTCCTGCCAGAGTCATCCAACGAATTCTTTAGTAGGTCCACTGTATCGCTGTTTTGTACATGGGCAATAGTGGTTTGATATCCCCTTTGAAAGAGAGGTGGGGGTGGCTCAGTCGGTAGCGCGCTACGCTCGTAATCTTCAGTTCCCAGGTTCGAGTCCTAGCTGGGTTAGCGTTGAGATTTATCTCCGCAAAACTCCTCGCCCTGCCCTCGCCGAAATAGATGGATCCTCCTGCCAGAGTCATCCAACGAATTCTTTAATAAGTCCACTGTATGGCTGTTTTGTACATGGGCAATAGTGGTTTGATGTACCCTTTGAAAGAGAGGTGGGGGTGGCTCAGTCGGTAGCGCGCTATTCTCGTAATCTTCAGTTCCCAGGTTCGAGACCTAGGTGGGTGAGCGTTGAGATTTACGTCCGCAAAACTCCTCGCCCTGCTATCGCCGAAATAGATGGATCCTCCTGCCAGAGTTATCCAACGAATTCTTTAATAGGTCCACTGTATGGTTCTTTTGTACATGGGCAATAGTGGTTTGACGTCCCCTTTGAAAGAGAGGTGGGGGTGGCTCAGTCGGTAGCGCGCTACGCTCGTAATATTCAGTTTCCAGTTCGAGTCCTAGCTGGGTTAGAGTTGAGATTTATCTCCGCAAAACTCCTCGCCCTGCCCTTGCCGAAATAGGTGGATCCTCCTGCCAGAGTCATCCAACGAATTCTTTAATAGGTCCACTGTATCGCTGTTTTGTACATGGGCAATAGTGGTTTGATGTCCCCTTTGAAAGAGAGGTGGGGGTGACTCAGTCGGTAGCGTGCTACGGTCGTAATCTTCAGTTCCCAGGTTCGAGTCCTAGCTGGGTTAGCGTTAAGATTTATCTCCGCAAAACTCCTCGCCCTGCCCTTGCCGAAATAGATGGATCCTCCTGCCAGAGTCATCCAACGAATTCTTTAATAGGTCCACTGTATGGCTGTTTTGTACATGGGCAATAGTGGTTTGATGTCCCCTTTGAAAGGGAGGTGGGGGTGGCTCAGTCGGTAGCGCGCTACGCTCGTAATCTTCAGTTCCCAGGTTCGAGTCCTAGCTGCGTTAGCGTTGAGATTTATCTCCGCAAAACTCCTCGCCGAAATAGATGGATCCCCCTGCCAAAGTCATCCAACGAATTCTTTAATAGGTCCACTGTATGGCTGTTTTGTACATGGGCAATAGTGGTTTGATGTCCCCTTTGAAAGAGAGGTGGGGGTGGCTCAGTCGGTAGCGCGCTACTCTCGTAATCTTCAGTTCTCAGGTTCGAGTCTTAGCTGGGTTAGCGTTGAGATTTATCTCCGCAAAACTCCTCGCTCTGCCCTCACCGAAATAGATGGATCCTCCTGCCAGAGTCATCCAACGAATTCTTTAATAAATCCACTGTATGGCTGTTTTGTACATGGCAATAGTGGTTTGATGTCCCCTTTGAAAGAGAGGTGGCGCTGGCTCAGTCGGTAGCGCGCTACGCTCGTAATCTTCAGTTCCCAGGTTCGAGTCCTAGCTGGGTTAGCGTTGAGATTTATCTCCGCAAAACTCCTCGCCGAAATAGATGGATCCTCCTGCCAGAGTCATCCAACGAATTCTTTAATAGGTCCACTGTATGGCTGTTTTGTACATGGGCAATAGTGATTTGATGTCCCCTTTGAAAGAGAGGTGGGGGTGGCTCAGTCGGTAGCGCGCTACTCTCGTAATCTTCAGTTCTGAGGTTCGAGTCTTAGCTGGGTTAGCGTTGAGATTTATCTCCGCAAAACTCCTCGCTCTGCCCTCACCGAAAGAGATGGATCCTCCTGCCAGAGTCATCCAACGAATTCTTTAATAAGTCCACTGTATGGCTGTTTTGTACATGGCAATAGTTGTTTGATGTCCCCTTTGAAAGAGAGGTGGGGCTGGCTCAGTCGGTACGCTCGTAATCTTCAGTTCCCAGGTTCAGACCTAGCTGGGTGAGCGTTGAGATTTACCTCCGCAAAAACGCTCGTAATCTTCAGTTCCCAGGTTCGAGACCTAGCTGGGTGAGCGTTGAGATTTACCTCCGCAAAACTCCTCGCCCTGCTATCGCCGAAATAGATGGATCCTCCTGCCAGAGTCATCCAACGAATTCTTTAATAGGTCCACTGTATGGCTGTTTTGTACATGGGCAATAGTGGTTTGACGTCCCCTTTGAAAGAGAGGTGGGGGTGGCTCAGTCGGTAGCGCGCTACGCTCGTAATATTCAGTTCCCAGGTTCGAGTCCTAGCTGGGTTAGCGTTGAGATTTATCTCCGCAAAACTCCTCGCCGAAATAGATGGATCCTCCTGCCAGAGTCATCCAACGAATTCTTTAATAGGTCCACTGTATGGCTGTTTTGTACATGGGCAATAGTGGTTTGATGTCCCCTTTGAAAGAGAGGTGGGGGTGGCTCAGTCGGTAGCGCGCTACGCTCGTAATCTTCAGTTCCCAGATTCGAGTCCTAGCTGGGTTAGCGTTGAGATTTATCTCCGCAAAACTCCTCGCCCTGCCCTTGCCGAAATAGATGGATCCTCCTGCCAGAGTCATCCAACGAATTCTTTAATAGGTCCACTGTATCGCTGTTTTGTACATGGGCAATAGTGGTTTGATGTCCCCTTTGAAAGAGAGGTGGGGCTGGCTCAGTCGGTAGCGCGTTATGCTCGTAATCTTCAGTTCCCAGATTCGAGTCCTAGCTGGGTTAGCGTTGAGATTTATCTCCGCAAAACTCCTCGCCCTGCCCTTGCCGAAATAGATGGATCCTCCTGCCAGAGTCATCCAACGAATTCTTTAATAGGTCCACTGTATCGCTGTTTTGTACATGGGCAATAGTGGTTTGATGTCCCCTTTGAAAGAGAGGTGGGGCTGGCTCAGTCGGTAGCGCGTTATGCTCGTAATCTTCAGTTCCCAGATTCGAGTCCTAGCTGGGTTAGCGTTGAGATTTATCTCCGCAAAACTCCTCGCCGAAATAGATGGATCCTCCTGCCAGAGTCATCCAACGAATTCTTTAATAGGTCCACTGTATGGCTGTTTTGTACATGGCAATAGCGGTTTGATGTCCCCTTTGAAAGAGAGGTGGGGCTGGCTCAGTCGGTAGCGCGCTACGCTCGTAATCTTCAGTTCCCAGGTTCGAGTCCTAGCTGGGTTAGCGTTGAGATTTATCTCCGCAAAACTCCTCGCCCTGCCCTCGCCGAAATAGATGGATCCTCCTGCCAGAGTCATCCAACGAATTCTTTAATAAGTCCATTGTATGGCTGTTTTATACATGGCAAGTGGTTTGATGTCCCCTTTGAAAGAGAGGTGGGGGTGGCTCAGTCGGTAGCGCGCTACGCTCATAATCTTCAGTTCCCAGATTCGAGTCCTAGCTGGGTTAGGGTTGAGATTTATCTCCGCAAAACTCCTCGCCCTGCCCTCGCCGAAATAGATGGATCCTCCTGCCAGAGTCATCCAACGAATTCTTTAGTAGGTCCACTGTATCGCTGTTTTGTACATGGGCAATAGTGGTTTGATATCCCCTTTGAAAGAGAGGTGGGGGTGGCTCAGTCGGTAGCGCGCTACGCTCGTAATCTTCAGTTCCCAGGTTCGAGTCCTAGCTGGGTTAGCGTTGAGATTTATCTCCGCAAAACTCCTCGCCCTGCCCTCGCCGAAATAGATGGATCCTCCTGCCAGAGTCATCCAACGAATTCTTTAATAAGTCCACTGTATGGCTGTTTTGTACATGGGCAATAGTGGTTTGATGTACCCTTTGAAAGACAGGTGGGGGTGGCTCAGTCGGTAGCGCGCTACTCTCGTAATCTTCAGTTCCCAGGTTCGAGACCTAGGTGGGTGAGCGTTGAGATTTACCTCCGCAAAACTCCTCGCCCTGCTATCGCCGAAATAGGTGGATCCTCCTGCCAGAGTCATCCAACGAATTCTTTAATAGGTCCACTGTATCGCTGTTTTGTACATGGGCAATAGTGGTTTGATGTCCCCTTTGAAAGAGAGGTGGGGGTGACTCAGTCGGTAGCGTGCTACGGTCGTATTCTTCAGTTCCCAGGTTCGAGTCCTAGCTGGGTTAGCGTTAAGATTTATCTCCGCAAAACTCCTCGCCCTGCCCTTGCCGAAATAGATGGATCCTCCTGCCAGAGTCATCCAACGAATTCTTTAATAGGTCCACTGTATGGCTGTTTTGTACATGGGCAATAGTGGTTTGATGTCCCCTT
This sequence comes from Ryuthela nishihirai, assembly GCA_038380435.1. Lineage (NCBI taxonomy): Eukaryota > Metazoa > Arthropoda > Arachnida > Araneae > Heptathelidae > Ryuthela > Ryuthela nishihirai. The sequence goes on along the minus strand of JAWZYU010000001.1, from coordinate 134,772,442 downwards.
TGAAAGGGAGGTGGGGGTGGCTCAGTCGGTAGCGCGCTACGCTCGTAATCTTCAGTTCCCAGGTTCGAGTCCTAGCTGCGTTAGCGTTGAGATTTATCTCCGCAAAACTCCTCGCCGAAATAGATGGATCCCCCTGCCAAAGTCATCCAACGAATTCTTTAATAGGTCCACTGTATGGCTGTTTTGTACATGGGCAATAGTGGTTTGATGTCCCCTTTGAAAGAGAGGTGGGGGTGGCTCAGTCGGTAGCGCGCTACTCTCGTAATCTTCAGTTCTCAGGTTCGAGTCTTAGCTGGGTTAGCGTTGAGATTTATCTCCGCAAAACTCCTCGCTCTGCCCTCACCGAAATAGATGGATCCTCCTGCCAGAGTCATCCAACGAATTCTTTAATAAGTCCACTGTATGGCTGTTTTGTACATGGCAATAGTGGTTTGATGTCCCCTTTGAAAGAGAGGTGGCGCTGGCTCAGTCGGTAGCGCGCTACGCTCGTAATCTTCAGTTCCCAGGTTCGAGTCCTAGCTGGGTTAGCGTTGAGATTTATCTCCGCAAAACTCCTCGCCCTGCCCTCGCCGAAGTAGATGGATCCTCCTGCCAGAGTCATCCAACGAATTCTTTAATAGGTCCACTGTATCGCTGCTTTGTACATGGGCAATAGTGGTTTGACGTCCCCTTTGAAAGAGAGGTGGGGATGGCTCAGTCGGTAGCGCGCTACGCTCGTAATCTTCAGTTCCCAGGTTCGAGTCCTAGCTGGGTTAGCGTTGAGATTTATCTCCGCAAAACTCCTCGCCGAAATAGATGGATCCTCCTGCCAGAGTCATCCAACGAATTCTTTAATAGGTCCACTGTATGGCTGTTTTGTACATGGGCAATAGTGATTTGATGTCCCCTTTGAAAGAGAGGTGGGGGTGGCTCAGTCGGTAGCGCGCTACTCTCGTAATCTTCAGTTCTGAGGTTCGAGTCTTAGCTGGGTTAGCGTTGAGTTTTATCTCCGCAAAACTCCTCGCTCTGCCCTCACCGAAATAGATGGATCCTCCTGCCAGAGTCATCCAACGAATTCTTTAATAAGTCCACTGTATGGCTGTTTTGTACATGGCAATAGTTGTTTGATGTCCCCTTTGAAAGAGAGGTGGGGCTGGCTCAGTCGGTAGCGCGCTACGCTCGTAATATTCAGTTCCCAGGTTCGAGACCTAGGTGGGTGAGCGTTGAGATTTACCTCCGCAAAACTCCTCGCCCTGCTATCGCCGAAATAGATGGATCCTCCTGCCAGAGTCATCCAACGAATTCTTTAATAGGTCCACTGTATCGCTGTTTTGTACATGGGCAATAGTGGTTTGACGTCCCCTTTGAAAGAGAGGTGGGGGTGGCTCAGTCGGTAGCGCGCTACGCTCGTAATCTTCAGTTCCCAGATTCGAGTCCTAGCTGGGTTAGCGTTGAGATTTATCTCCGCAAAACTCCTCGCCCTGCCCTTGCCGAAATAGATGGATCCTCCTGCCAGAGTCATCCAACGAATTCTTTAATAGGTCCACTGTATCGCTGTTTTGTACATGGGCAATAGTGGTTTGATGTCCCCTTTGAAAGAGAGGTGGGGCTGGCTCAGTCGGTAGCGCGTTATGCTCGTAATCTTCAGTTCCCAGATTCGAGTCCTAGCTGGGTTAGCGTTGAGATTTATCTCCGCAAAACTCCTCGCCCTGCCCTTGCCGAAATAGATGGATCCTCCTGCCAGAGTCATCCAACGAATTCTTTAATAGGTCCACTGTATCGCTGTTTTGTACATGGGCAATAGTGGTTTGATGTCCCCTTTGAAAGAGAGGTGGGGCTGGCTCAGTCGGTAGCGCGTTATGCTCGTAATCTTCAGTTCCCAGATTCGAGTCCTAGCTGGGTTAGCGTTGAGATTTATCTCCGCAAAACTCCTCGCCCTGCCCTCGCCGAAATAGATGGATCCTCCTGCCAGAGTCATCCAACGAATTCTTTAATAGGTCCACTGTATCGCTGTTTTGTACATGGGCAATAGTGGTTTGATGTCCCCTTTGAAAGAGAGGTGGGGCTGGCTCAGTCGGTAGCGCGTTATGCTCGTAATCTTCAGTTCCCAGATTCGAGTCCTAGCTGGGTTAGCGTTGAGATTTATCTCCGCAAAACTCCTCGCCGAAATAGATGGATCCTCCTGCCAGAGTCATCCAACGAATTCTTTAATAGGTCCACTGTATGGCTGTTTTGTACATGGCAATAGCGGTTTGATGTCCCCTTTGAAAGAGAGGTGGGGCTGGCTCAGTCGGTAGCGCGCTACGCTCGTAATCTTCAGTTCCCAGGTTCGAGTCCTAGCTGGGTTAGCGTTGAGATTTATCTCCGCAAAACTCCTCGCCCTGCCCTCGCCGAAATTGATGGATCCTCCTGCCAGAGTCATCCAACGAATTCTTTAATAAGTCCATTGTATGGCTGTTTTATACATGGCAAGTGGTTTGATGTCCCCTTTGAAAGAGAGGTGGGGCTGGCTCAGTCGGTAGCGCGCTACGCTCTTAATCTTCAGTTCCCAGATTCGAGTCCTAGCTGGGTTAGCGTTGAGATTTATCTCCGCAAAACTCCTCGCCCTGCCCTCGACGAAATAGATGGATCCTCCTGCCAGAGTCATCCAACGAATTCTTTAATAGGTCCACTGTATCGCTGTTTTGTACATGGGCAATAGTGGTTTGATGTCCCCTTTGAAAGAGAGGTGGGGGTGGCTCAGTCGGTAGCGCGCTACGCTCGTAATCTTCAGTTCCCAGGTTCGAGTTCCAGCTGGGTTAGCGTTGAGATTTATCTCCGTAAAACTCCTCGCCCTCGGTCAGTAGGGGACACCGATGGGCTTGGAAAGGATACCGTCCGTCGGATGGGATGTTATGCCGTGGCCCCGTGTGTGGGAGAACTCATACCCTGCGCACGTTATAGAACACGCTGGATGGCTTTGACGGGAGATGCCACATCGAAAGCTTGTTCCAGTGGGTCGCCTCACCCAATCTTCTCTGAGGCTTCAGGGTCCTCTTGACCTGGCCATTTATTTAGCCTCATTATGTGCAAAAAAAGTGCCGCTCAGAGGTAAACCAACCAACCCTTTGAAAGATGGCGATCTTTCTAAGTTTATTGTCAGCTTTGGAGCGCCACCAATTGAACCAAATATTTCTCTTCTCAGGAAAAAACTAAAGGAAAAGCCTAGAAAAAAAGTTAGTTTGTGAACATATTTTTGACTAAAATTATACTCCGAGTTTCCTGATTTTTCGAAACAGGCATCAAAATATCAGATGTACAATAAAATGTAGAAATTTTTTCGCATAGCTAAATAATAATGTATACAATGTGGCATGTTTGCCTCTAAGCAGCATATCGCATTGTATACAAGACCGCAAAGCTATTGGATTATCTTCAGAATATGACGGAACAAACGACCTGCTATCGCCGGGTATCGAATCCGGACCCCAGCAGTTGCAGGGTTACAGCGCCACCTAGGAGCACAAGTTTAGTCACCAACGCACGAACGAGCATTCAACCAGTCGTTTGGGCAATGCAAATTCAGGAGAGCATTCTCGGAGTTTATAAAGGAGAGTTCAACAAAAATCGATTTTGGGTTTAAACGTTGAGTTGGGTTGTTTTATCTCTGAGCGGCACTTTTTTGCACACATTGGACTAAATGGCCAGGTCACATGGACCCCGAAGGCTCAGAGAAGGTTGGGGGAGGAGACCCACTGGAACAGCTGTTGGGAGACAGATGGTAGCCTCCCGTCAAGGCCATCCAGTGGTTACGTGCACAGGGTATGTTAAGCTCTCCCACACACGGGGCCACGGCTTAGCGTCCCATCCGACGAACGGCGGCCTTTCCAAGAGCCATCGGTGTTCCCTACTGACCGTGGGCAGGGCGGAGAATTTTGCGAATATAAATCTCAACGCTGACCCAGCTGGGACTCGAACCTGGGAACTACAGATTACGAGCCTGGCGCGCTACCGACTGAGCCTTTTAAACGTTGAAGTACATGATTTGAGATACTTCTGTGAATATGCTTTCTAAAATTTCTTTTTGTTTTCTAAAATGAGAAGTTGAACCAATTTAAGAAATATCTTTTGATTCTGACTCGATTCGCTTTCAACTTCAAAATATCATCGATCCATTAAAAGCATTTCCAACATATCAAAAACATTAATTAAATAAGTCATTTATGTTATAATTAAAAAACAAGTGGCTCGTAATTTTTTTTTGCAAGGTTTAGGATTCGGTGCTCTTTCATTAAGGTAAGTACCGAGGATTTAGTTCCGAAAAGTAGATGGCGTTGGGAAGCATCTAAGAATAAGAACTGAGCAGTGTTTCCCATTTGCTGGGGGTGGCTCAGTCGGTAGCGCGCCAGGCTCGTAATCTGTAGTTCCCAGGTTCGAGTCCCAGCTGGGTCAGCGTTGAGATTTTTCTCCGCAAAAATTCCCCGCCCTGCCCACGGTCAGTAGAGGACACCGATGGGCTTGGAAAGACCGCCGTCCGTCGGATGGGACGTTAAGCCGTGGCCCCGTGTGCGGGAGAGCCATACCCTGTGCACGTTAAAGAACACGCTGGATGGCCTTGACGGGAGGCTACCATCTGTCTCCCAACAGCTGTTCCAGTGGGTCCCCTCCTCCAACCTTCTCTGAGCCTTCGGGGTCCATGTGACCTGGCCATTTAGTCCATGGTGTGCAAAAAAGTGCCGCTCAGAGGTAAAACAACCCAACCCATTTGCTGGAATACTTCACCGGACAGGAAAGATTAAAATGATATTCTACATATAATAACATTTTAGTTTTTTATTTTTGTAGTGTCGGACATATATTAATAAAAAATAAATAAATACCCCCTCAAGCAGCTGCTTGCCACAGAGGTCTGACAGGAGCCTGTCAGTTTATATGCCACAGTAGGAGATCTGAGAGGATGGCAGGCCCTCAGGAGAAAAACGACACAATACATCCATGCCTTAATCCGGGGCTCGAACCCAGGTCCCATAGATCAGTAGCCAAGCGTGCTAACCATTCAGCAACGGGACGGCCAAAATAAATACCCCCTCAAGCAGCTGCTTGCCACAGACTGAATGTACTTTGAAAATCGGTTATTGTCTTGTATTAAAAGTAGCGTGAAATATGTGTAGTAATAAGGAGCCTATACAAATATACTAACTAGTGCTACCCTCTAGGGACAAAGATGAAAACTACACAAATTATCATATTTTTTACGGCATCACGTAGTCTTCACCTATTTATTTTTTTACGTAACCAGTTTTTGTAGCAATAATTAATTGAAATTAAATAACTGAATGGAATTAATTTCCCTAATGATTAGTAAAATGCGACCTCCAAAAAGTTATGTCAGGAGCTGAAACTTTCCTGAAACATCAGAGCTATGGTTTTCAAATTAATTTCAGCGAATCATTCATGAAAACTGGGTATTTTTTTTATCATTTTCTAACTACATGGACGTTCAAAATTTCAGCAAAAAACACAAAAAAAGAATTACAAAGAAGCCTGTTGTTGTTGCGTTTCAATGAAAAGTACAGGTGAAGTTCATTATCATATTATCTCACAAAAGAATATCCGTAAATATTTAATGAGATATTAAAATAAGAAAAAAAATAAAAAATAAATACCCCCTCAAGCAGCTGCTTGCCACAGAGGTCTGACAGGAGCCTGTCAGTTTATATGCCATAGTAGAAGGTCTGAGAGGATGGCCGGACCTCAGGAACGTGTACAGCAACTGTACACACTCCAGTTACCGTTCACAGCAAACTGGAGCGTGTGCAGTTACTGCACACGCTCCAGTTTGCTGTGAACGGTAACTGCACACGCTCAATATTTCTGTGAGTGGGCCCACACGATCCAGGTCTTTGTGAGCTCACACGATCCAATGTAAAAATAAATAAATACCCCCTCAAGCAACTGCTTGCCACAGAGGTCTGACAGGAGCCTGTCAGTTTATATACCATAGTAGAAGGTCTGAGAGGATGGCAGGACCTCAGCAGAAAAACGACACATACATCCCTTATCCGGGGCTCGAACCCAGGTCCCTTAGATCAGTAGCCAAGCGCGCTAACCACTCGGCCATACATTACCTCAAAATCGTTAATAACGACAAAACAAAATTGGGATAATTATAGTTTGCTAACTTTGCTATCGATATCATCTGTCCGTATGGTGAAAAGAAAAATTACCTACATTTTCCACTCCCCTTTTATAAAAAGCTGACAGAAAATTGTTAGCAGACGATTTCGTTTGAATATTATTCAATAATATTTTATTGCTAATTAATAAAATAAATATAAATGCTCCTAATATTCAGTTGGAGAATATTTTTACAGAAGTCAATTCATCTTCATAAATGGTCACTTTCAAAATGTCCTTGGAAAAGTATCGTGTTTCTTATGTCTGATAAGGTGGAAGCAGTTTCAACCTTGTGGTTATCTTTTTTCAATTCTTTCTCTGCAAAGTCAACACCCGTCCTGGGTGCTGCTTAGGTTGGGTTGTTTTACCTCTGAGCGGCACTTTTTTGCACACCATGGGCTAAATGGCCAGGTCACATGGACCCCGAAGGCTCAGAGAAGGTTGAGGGAGGGGACCCACTGGAACAGCTGTTGGGAGACAGATGGTAGCCTCCCGTCAAGGCCATCCAGCGTGTTCTTTAACGTGCACAGGGTATGGCTCTCCCGCACACGGGGCCACGGCGTAACGTCCCATCCGACGGACGGCGGCCTTTCTAAGCCCATCGGTGTCCCCTACTGACCGTGGGCAGGGCGGGGAATTTTGCGGAGATAAATCTCAACGCTGACTCAGCTGGGACTCGAACCTGGGAACTACAGATTACGAGCCTGGCGCGCTACCGACTGAGCCACCCCCGCCCCAGGGTGCTGCTTAAGATCATCTGCGCAACATAAGATCATCTGCTTCCTCAGCACAACTTTCCTTTTCTCAATAGATAAAGAATGAGTTGTAACAAAGCTTAGCTTTTAATTTTAGTCGGAAGGGTTGATATCATGATATGCAGGTAAAATATTGTAGAGCAGTATTTCCCACATTGGGTTCCCTTAAAAGGTGCTTCGCGAAGAATAAAATTCTTTTAAAAATAAAAGAAAAGCTAGGGGAAATGACGTTTTAATCATTTTTTGGTGCAATGCCGTCCCGTGACCGAGTGATTAGCGCGCTTGGCTACTGATCTAAAGGACCTGGGTTCGAACCCCGGATAAGGCATGGACGATTGTGTTGTTTTTCTGCTGAGGTCTTGCCATCCTCTCAGATCTTCTACTATGGCATATAAACTGGCAGACTCCTGTCAGATGTCTGTGGCAAGCAGCTGCTTGAGGGAGTATTTGTTATTTATTATTATGCTGCAATCTGTCAGTATAAAATATTTTTTTAATGATGGTCGGTGTTCCGTCAATCAGCACGTACAGTCCCTCAAAAAAATATACGAACACCATGGTTGATTACAGAATTCAGAAAAAATATCTGGCAACGATTTTTTTTAGAAATTAGTGATCTGACACGAAGGTTGCCAGATCAATAATTTCTAAAAAAATCGTTGTCAGATGTTTTTTCTGAATTCTGTAAACAACCATGGTGTTTACTCCGCAAAAATTCCCCGCCCTGCCCACGGTCAGTAGGGGACACCGATGGGCTTGGAAAGGCCGCCGTCCGTCGGATGGGACGTTAAGCCGTGGCCCCGTGTGCGGGAGAGCCATACCCTGTGCACGTTAAAGAACACGCTGGATGGCCTTGACGGGAGGTTACCATCTGTCTCACACACGCTGTTCCAGTGGGTCCCCTCCCCCAACCTTCTCTGAGCCTTCGGGGTCCATGTGACTTGGCCATTTAGCCCATGGTGTGCAAAAAAGTGCCGCTCAGAGGTAAAACAACCCAACCCAACCATGGTGTTCGGATATTTTTTTGAGCGACTGTACCCCGGATATTTAGTTTCGGTGGTTTAGTGGGAAGGGGGCGGGGATAAGACTTGAGTAGGATTTTAAAATTGCTAAAATTTTTAACAGGACAGAAAAGATTAAAATGATATTCAAATATATGGTTTTAATCATCAAATAAAATGATATTCTATAAGGAATAAGATTAGCCTCAATTTTTCATACATTGTATTACCAATCGAAATGTTTTTTAATAACAGTGTTACCATTTTCACCTTATTAATGAAAGATCTGCTTATGATATACAGTTAATTTAAGATTTAAAAAATTCCGGGGACCCTTTCGGAGACATTTTTTTCATCGGGGTTGGGTTGGGTTGTTTTACCTCTGAGCGGCACCTTTTTGCACACCATGGGCTAAATGGCCAGGTCACATGGACCCCGTAGGCTCAGAGAAGGTTGGGGGAGGGGACCCACTGGATCAACTGTTGGGAGACAGATGGTAGCCTCCCGTCAAGGCCATCCAGCGTGTTCTTTAACGTGCGCAGGGTATGGCTCTCCCGCATGGGCCACGGCTTAACGTACCATCCAACGGACGGCGTCCTATTCCAAGCCTATTGGTGTCCCCTACTGACCGTGGGCAGGCCTGGGAACTACAGATTACGAGCCTGGCGCACTACCGACTGAGCCACCCCGCCCCTTTTCATCGGGGACAAAGTTTTCTATTCAGAGACTGATTCCAGAAAACGGGGACATCTAGTCACCCTAATGTGCTCCAAGTAAAAAAAAAAGTGTTCCATGGTGATGTTAATGAGAAGGTCAATCACGCTCAAGCGTTTATTATTAAAGATCCATTCATAGTAAATTCGCAAATTACCTGTAGAAATAGACTTCAAAATTAGTTAATACGTGATTGACCTTTCATTAACATCTAAATCAATAGAAACAATTGGAAAAGTTGCCTCTCCTGGAGTATAGATGGCGCCAAATTCGCCACATCTCAGTGAAAGATTTATAAGGTCTCCTTCTGTAAGATTTTCTCGTCCGATGCGTGGTGTAATGGTAACGCACTCTGGCATAAATCTGGAGTAGTTGCGGGTTCGATTCACGCCCGTACGATGCATGGTGTAATGGTAACGCGCTCTGGCATAAATCTGGAGAGTTGCGGGTTCGATTACCGCCGTGTCTGCGATAAATTTTTTTTAGAAATATTAACTAATGTTGAAGTCTATTTCTACACGTAATCTGAGAATTTATTAGCATGAATGACTCATCAGGTTCCTTACCAGTGGGGCAGGTAAAGCAATGCTTTACAATTTAGAACGTTACATGAAACCTTATCAAAAGTTAATCTTTTGTCCCTCACAGGAAATAGGGTTTGGAATCTAGTACAAAAAAGTATTTTAAAATGCAGCTATCCCGGAAAATATTTCACTGCACATTATTCAGTTCACTCCATTAGAACGTAATGTACGAACTGTTTGCTGTGCGAAGGTGAAGTCTTGTTGCCATTCAATGAAAACTAATATTCTAAAAATTGTAGTAAAATATATTTTTCAATTACAGATTTTGACTTATAGTCAATTGATGAAGCTATTTGGGCAAAAATTTCACAGCAGACTTTGGTATGCACAACTAAAATTAATTCTTTCGATCGTTTGAATCACTTAAGTTCAAAAGTCATTAGTACCATGCTTTAAAATTTCAAATGTTGCACAAAACTTATCAAAATGGAATCATTAAATGGTAATATTACGAACTGTTTATTGTGATGGTGAAGTTGCCATTCAACGAAAACTAATCTTCTCATAATCTTGTAAAATATATTTCGAGTTATAATTTCCTTTGACGATCTGTAAACAGGACTTTACAGTATAGAGTTGACTATTATTAGATTCGACGAAAAATTAACTATGAGATTTTTAATTTAAGAAAGGGTTTTACTAATTCTGTTCCAAAATTAAATTCGCCTGGGGATTCCCAATATGTAATCCGATTCGATTAAAAATACGCATTTATTTTTTCTTGCTTCCCAGAACCATCATCATCATCACACAAATTGAGAGGATGATAGGAGCCGAGTTTATTATCAAAACTGAAAGCTTCTGAACTATACTCTGTTGATATTTCGTTGGTGAGGAGAATATCAGAATTGTATGAGTTGAATCTGTAATTTAAAATAATTTAAATGCCTTTGAAATTAAGAAAAAAACTCAGACAGATGTCTTTTCACTGCATTTTATTATACAAAGGAATAAAAATTAATTCACGATACACTGGGTCAGACTAAAGGGACAATAAAAAGATACACAAATTAATAAATTAATAAATTAAGTACAGTAAAAATGATCTCAATCTATAATAAATTAACAAATCTAGCGAAAATGTAAACATGATTTGCAATAAATAAGACAAAACGTTTAATACAAATGAGATGAAACATACATTTGCTTGGCAAACAATCAGAAATGGGGGGAACAAGGTTACCCATTTTTATGGATAACAAATAACACATTAAGATACACGTTTTCTTTTTTGACAACTGTGCTGTTTATCGTATATAATTTCTTTTAATTGTGATATCAAAAATTAGTAATTCTAGTCTAATATAAGAGAAAAATAGTCGATAAAATTGATCACACATTGATTGTACGTTGCTGCATCCTTCTTGGGTGATGGTATTACAAGTGACTGTGCCTTAACTATACTAATATTCAGTGTTTAGGGTGCATAGTTTTGACACTTTTTTTAAATGAAACACAAAAGAATGACTTTTCAGTGGCGCATTTTGATGTCTTCTTTTAATCTGGAGAAGATGAAGAAGTGAATAGGAAACATTATCTTAGTAGTGCGCATCATCACAAGAAAAAGCTGGTTTAGGAAAGAGCTGAAATGCCTTCACTGTAGAAAGACTTAAAATCTAAAAAGTCATCCTCTTTCTAGAAGTCTCAAATGAGATTTATTAAAGTGATCGTGTAATGTTTCCTCACAAGCAACAATAAACAGTAACATGGTCAAACACTTCCAAAATGCTGTACACATTGAAATCACAGTTTTGGTGCTTGGGAAAACTCTTTTACTTTCGTCTATTGCCTGCTACTCTCTCCAGAAACAAAAATTTAAAAGAAGCGTAATATGTTCTACAATTGTTGTAGAATAAAAAAAAAAGCAGCACTGTTACCATTATGCGAATAATCAACTTATTATTCTACATAGAAACGAATGGTGGAGGTTTAACCCATGTGTTTCTGTTATAAATATACTGTAGAATATTTTCAGTTAAAAAATAAAACTTCTGCTACTCTATCTATATATAACGTTAGTTTCAGTTAGTTGGCAATTTATTTCACAAATTATAAGCAATAATATTTGGATGTTACAGAGGGTAAAAATTGAGTGCACTATATGCTTAACTAGAGTATAAGCTGGATACGCAAAAATGTTTGCATATATATATACAAGTGCAGTGTGTGCAGAAGCCTCCCCCCCCCCTAAGAAAGGGCGATAGAGTTCTCCGCCCCTCGATCTTTTATAGGGTCTATAAAGTGCAAAAAATAATAATTTATGGACAAAAATGGAAAAGACGGGAGAAAAACATTCAAAAATTAAAGAAAAACAGCGTGGAAAGAAAAAGAGAGACTTACCTTAAGCTCTCCCCCCCCCCACTAGATTTCCAGTTGAGAGGCGAAACAAGGGACCCACGCAAATATTTCTTGCTACTGGCCCCGCTAATTCTGAGGGGCACTGTGTGTTCATGTTTTATTGGCTAGAAGCTCTAGTACAGTGCAGCAATTTGAAATTCTGCTCTCTAAAATGCAAAAAATTAATGTCTAAAGACTTAAAATGTTTAGAGCATATGCTCTATTATAGCAGACCAAAAGTAATTCTTAAAATTACCTAGAGTACAACGGAAATTTATCAGAAAAATATGCTGTATTAAGTGCCTTACACCTGATATAAAACTGGAAGTTTAAAATTTTCACTCGTAGCAATATGTACAGTTTTGCCCACTAATGTCTTTTCAATGCTAACAATAAATTCCAACTGCTACTAAAATTTCTTTTTTCTTTTTATTGGCTATTTACAGGATATCATAATTTTACGACTGCAATTTTCAAAATTTCGAAACTAACAATGCGGCTGACTTCGTGTGAATAATATTTTCACAAATGCATATGAAATACAATTCATAGTTTTATAGCACATTTTGCTTTTATCTGAAAGAGATTTTTGTATTCAGTAGCTAAGATCTTATAAAACTAATAAGAGTTGTTAAAGACATTTGCATTCATTTGGCACTCTGTATATACGTATAATGAACGCGTGAAACATTTGATCTGAAGTGGGTGGACTTTAGGGATCCAACTTCATTTTCAGGTATGTTTCAGATGAAGTCTATAATTACTTTGAGGATATCAGTTTTGTTGTGTTCCTAAAGTATCAGTTTTTTGATCCGAGATTCGATTTACATCGTTCAATTATGTCCCATCGTATTCAACTACGATATTTACCAATTTACTGAGTATAGATCCCAAAATGTGCCTCTTATCACTAATCTCAATATCTCTCTATACAAAGTAATATTCAACGTAAAATACTTTCCATATTTTTGAGTTTTTATCACCTTATAGTATTATTCCAGTAGTTAAGAGTAAGAAAGTTTTTGTGATCTGTTTAAGCTCCGAGAATCAATATGGCACAATATTATCCATTAAAATTGTTAGGAGTGCCTTTATATAAATGCATACAGGAAATCTATCACCAGTAGGTTATATGAAAGTTTGAATATATTTTTTATCTTAGATTAGGGGTTCTCAAAATGGGGTACGAGGTAAAATTTTTTGGGGTACGCCGTGAGAGCTCAAAAGTCGCTAGATATATGTTATATATATGTTTTATTCCCATTGTTATACTCTAACTATAGTTTTATCTATCTATACAAGGGGTACGCCAGCTACATACACATTTCCAGGGGGTACGTGAAGCATAAAAGGTTGAGAACCACTGACTTAGATGATTATTAGTCTGTGTTAAAGACATTGAATTATAAATATTATTTAGCTCAATATTTTTATGGGAAATTATCTGTGAATATTGAGATACTTTTCAAGGCAAATAGTGTGAAATAAAAATTTCTATAATGTAAAATTTTTCCATTGTGTTAAAATACTTTTTTTTATTACATTTTAATTCTGCATGGAGTAATGGAACATCTCAGGTAAGACTGCACTGCACTAATTTGCACCCTTCTCTAATATTTTCACTGGGAATTTTAATTAATGGATACAACTGAGTGGGATGTTTCAGAAACAATTCTATGTAAAAGTTCAATGGATGATAAATGTAAAATAAGATGATTAATATAGTCCTGAGTATGATGTCAAGCAGCTAGCTACTGTTTCAAAGGGGTATGCTGTAGGTTGTGTTACCTTTGAGCAGCACTTATTTGCGCACAATGGACAGGTCACAAGGAACCCAAAGGCTGAGAGAAGATTGTAAAAGAGGATCCAGTGGACATCTGTTAGGAGACAGATGAATGCTTCCCGTCAAGGCTATCGAGGATGTTCTTTAGCTAGCTCTAATCGAAGCAATAGTAAGGGAAATATGACTTCTGTACTAATGCATCTATCATTGTTTGACAAAGCCTGTTTTAAGCTGAGTAGTCTCTAGGTTTGTTGGAGACAGAAAATAGGTTTCGTGTTCTTTAGTTGCTCAGCGAATGGCCTTCCTGCACACGATGTTCCCTTTCTCACCAAGGGCAGGTTGGGGATTAATGGATGGCAATGCAGTTGTGGATTATTATTAAGTTTAATGATTTTGCTTTTTCAGCAATTAGAATAATTCACATTGAGTTATTAAAATTTCGCTTTGTGCTGGGTTATAATTCAACTGAACATCTTGTAAAGATTTTTTTACTAACTAACAGAAACGACCAATGAAAATAACTCGTGTGGGATTATATACATTATTATTATTATAAAACATCCAAGGTATATTAATAGGTTATATACCATAGGATCGTTTTTTACAAATTAAGTGAAATATTACCTAAATTTCAGATTCTTTACATCATAAACTCCTATTACAAACGAAACAACTATTACAGTCGCTCAAACTTCGTGTCACATGACACGAAGGTTGCCAGATATTTTTTCTGAATTCTGCAATCAACCATAGTGTTCGGATACTTTTTTTGAGCGATTGTACAACTGAATTCGCTGTTAATACAGTGGACCCCCGATATAACGCGCATGTCGGGCGGGAAACAACACCCGCGTTATAAGGTGAACCGCGTTATACCGAGCGGCGCGGTGGCGACACAATAAATTTCACACTGTAAGCTTTTCTTTTACTCATCATGCATACAATAATTAAACACTATTCAAAATACATGCAGGAACTCAATACATACACAATTACTCAATACGCAGTAACAATAAAATGCGATACTCACTAACGCCGCACGGACCTGTATAAACATGTTTGAACTTATCGCGAACATCGCCCGCGCTATAACCGAGTGTGCGGTATAGAGAGCAGCGCTATAACGAAGGTCCACTGTATTAATAACAAATATTTCGTTAAAATATCATATATTCAGAAGATGCATTTACACTTTTAAAATATTCATAAATAACTTGTTCCCCATTATCCTAAAAGTATATTAACCTACTGGTCACACGAGCATTTGGTTTTATTAACACGATTTCAGTATATAAAAAATATTTTGATTATAATAGTAGCTCAAGGTTTAAGCATCAGCAGTGGCTAACATCAAATTAAACAGTGTAAGAAGTTCTTGTGCAAACACGAGAAATGGTTTGTTCTCTGTATGCTGTTGACTACTATAATATATTATATTGTTTTGTGCTTTCTTAACATGAATCCAGCTTTGGAACACCATACTTTTGCACTTATAAGGCAACCAAAGTTTCAATTTTCTTCCTTCGCACATAGACATTGATCATTAACTATTTAATACTGATGCTTTTCAAACATCTCACCTATTATCTAATGAAGCGCAGTTATGTATACATAGAACTTAAAACGTCGTATTGGTCAACACTTCGCTTTCTAAATCGAATATAAATAATATTTTTACGTTAAACAACAATTTTTAAACCACACCGGTGATTCACTGAAGATTTGAAACAATACGAAAGATAAAATTTCCTATAAACAATTTATAAATAATTAATGTTTCAAAGCGTTGCTTCAAAGATGGTTAATAAGCATAAACTACTACGCATACTGAGTCAGTATGCAATAATCTCGACACTCAAACTTTAACAAGAAATGCATGTTACAGTTCTGTTCTTTAGAGGTAACAAATTATATTGACAATGTGCCAATTCACTTAACTTTACTACAAGTTGAGCTCTTTTACAATCCTATATTTTATGAAAGTCTTTATATTTTGTCACCCTATTCACATTTAAAAGATCATCATAAATGCTTAGCAAACGTAATATTAAATCACAACAGATGAAAACTTCTGATTATAGCATGGTCCCCTACACAATTCCTAAAGCGTAGAATGTCCACCATAATTTTAAGAAGCAACTTTATAATGTTCACGATTCTAACCAGTTTTCACTCCCTATCGTATAGTGAGTATCATACAGGTACTTGTTCATGAAATGATCCAGGATTGTGGAAGCAACAGCACTTAAGGGTTTTTCTCCAGTTTTTAAAATATCTCCTTTTCTTTTTTGAATTTCTGGGCACAAGAGGCATCTGGTTCTGTTGCATTCATGCTCTCACTGTTCTTGGTTTTGTTGCTGTGAAATATAACATTTAAATATTTAGTAAATGCCAGTTAAAATTCTACAGATAACAGCAATAAAACTTATTTTTTTAATAAAAAGAAAATCATTCTTTCGTGAAATGATTTTGCATAAGAAAAGAGTTTTGTCGTTCAGTGAGAGTTCAGAAAGTGAGTGTTATTATGAAAATAATTATGACACTCACTAGCTATTTTTTATTTCATTGTTTCAAAAATTAAAATTACATTTAGCACGGTACCTCTTAATGTTTAAAGCAGTTTTGGAGCTTTCTTTATATATTTTTAAAAGTTGTATAAATATAAGTTGTAAAAAATAAAGTTGTAAAAGTATGTATTTTTTAAGCTGGATAGGTTGTATTTACCTTTTAGGGGCATTTTTTTTTTGCACACAACGGGCTAAATGGGCAGGTCATAAGGACCCCCGAGAACTAAGAGAAGGTTTCGGGGAGGGGATTCACTGCAAAGGAAACAGATGGTAGCTTCCCGTTAAGACCATCCAGCGTGTTCTTTAACGTGCAGAGGGTGTGGCTCTCCCGCACACGGGGCACGGCTTAATGTCCCATCCGATGGACGGTGGCCTTTTCAAGTCAATCGGTGTTCCCCTATTGACCTATGGCAGGGCGGGGAGTTTTGCGGAGATAAATCTCAACGCCGATCCAGCTGGGACTCGAACCTGGGAACTACAGATTACGAGCCTGGTGTGCTACCGACTGAGCACCCCGGCCCTATTTTTAATGTCATTTATACAATTATTTGCATTTTTTAAGCTGGTAAAAAATTAGAATTTTAGCCAGGTGGAGATACAATAGCACGAACTCTTGGCACTCAGGTGCTTCAAATAATTATAAATTCCCCCCCCCCCCCTTAAACTTAAAAGTTGCTCTCCCATCAAAAAGCTCGTAAGCTATTCTCGTAAAAAAGATCGTAATCTTAATTTCATACATTTGCACTTCTGCCTTCTAAATGATGTAGGAAAAGTATTTGTAAACCTTTAAAATTATAAAAAGTACAGGTAAAAGATGTAAAGAACGAAAACGGACATTTAGCATTAAGAAAAACCACATACTTGCTAGATTTTATCCATTTCGGCTGCAATATAAAAGGAAAGGACAAAAGATTGATTTAAATGTTATGAAAAAAAAAACATAAAAATAATGGGAAAGGCAAGTTTTTCTCTATTTCAAACAGTAAAATTATGTTTAGTTCTTTAATTTTAAGCACATATATAAAATTTAAATTAATAAAGCTCCCAAAAATGAGTCAGGAGATATTAAAACAACGAATGCTAAAAGTTAAACGAAATAAATATATTTATATATTCAAGGCCCGGATGTAGGAAAAAAACGATAATAACGATCGAGCCGGAAAAATGTAAGGAGGGGGGGGGGAAGACAAGATTCTGGATTTCCAATGCAATGCAACATTTTCACTTCCATTTTACAGGTCTTTAAAAATTTCTTGAAAAATGCACGAAATATACTTCAGTTTAATAATTTTTCACCTTCTTCTGAAAAGGATGAGGGGGAGGCATGCCCCCTTACCCCTCTCCCCCAGATCCGGGGCCTGATCTTTACAATTTATTTTTATAAATGAAGATATTTAAAGTAGTGGTACAGTCGCTCAAAAAACCTTCGTGTCACGTGACACGAAGTTTGCCAGATCACTAATTTCTAAAAAATTCGTTTCCAGATATTTTTTCTGAATTCTGTAATCTACCATAGTATTCGGATATTTTTTAATATATATAATGCAATGAATATGGAGCGTGTGCAATTACCGTTCACAGCAAACTGAAGCGGTTGCGGTTAATGTTCACAGCACATTGGATCGTGTGAGCTCACAAAGACCTGGATCGTATGGGCTCACTCACGGAAATATTGAGCGTGTGCAGTTACCGTTCACAGCAAACTGGAACGGTTGCGGATAATGTTCACAGCACATTGGATCGTGTGAGCTCACAAAGACCTAGATCGTGTGGGCTCACTCACGGAAATATTGAGCGTGTGCAGTTACCGTTCACAGCAAAACTGGAGCGTGTGCAGTAACTGCACACGCTCCAGTTTGCTGTGAACGGTAACTGGAGCGTGTACAGTTGCTGTACACGCTCCAGATATTTTTCCTGAATTCTGTAATCACGTGACACGAAGGTTGCCAGTTCACTAATTGGATCGTGTGAGCTCACAAAGACCTGGATCGTGTGGGCCCACTCACGGAAATATTGAGCGTGTGCAGTTACCGTTCACAGCAAACTGGAACGGTTGCGGATAATGTTCACAGCACATTGGATCGTGTGAGCTCACAAAGACCTAGATCGTGTGGGCTCACTCACGGAAATATTGAGCGTGTGCAGTTACCGTTCACAGCAAAACTGGAGCGGTTGCGGTTAATGTTCACAGCACATTGGATCGTGTGGGCTCACTCACGGAAATACTGAGCGTGTGCAGTTACCGTTCACAGCAAACTGGAGCGTGTGCAGTAACTGCACACGCTCCAGTTTGCTGTGAACGGTAACTGGAGCGTGTACAGTTGCTGTACACGCTCCAGATATTTTTCCTGAATTCTGTAATCACGTGACACGAAGGTTGCCAGTTCACTAATTGGATCGTGTGAGCTCACAAAGACCTGGATCGTGTGGGCCCACTCACGGAAATATTGAGCGTGTGCAGTTACCGTTCACAGCAAACTGGAGCGTGTGCAGTAACTGCACACGCTCCAGTTTGCTGTGAACGGTAACTGGAGCGTGTACAGCAACTGTACACGCTCCAGATATTTTTCCTGAATTCTGTAATCTACCATAGTGTTCGGATATTTTTTGAGCGACTGTACATAGTAGCTCTTGGGTGTCTGAATCCTGCATAGAATTCTCCGTTTTCTCCTCTTTATATGGGGTTGTATCACGTTGCCTCTGAGACGCACTTTTTTTTTTGCACACGACGGGCTACATGGTCAGTCACAAGCACCCCTAGAGCTCAGAGAATGTTGGGAAAGGGGGATCCACGTACAACTCTTAGGAGACATACGGAGGCCTTTCATCAGGGTCATCCAGCATATTTTGTAATATGCACAAGGTATAGATTTCCTGCACATGACTTAACGTCCCAAATGATGGACGAAGGATGACGGTCCTTCCAAGCCCAACGGTGCCTTCTTTGCCACCGTAGGCAGGGTGTGCGTGTGAAGATAAATCTCAATGCTGACACAGTTCGAACTCAAATCTTGGAACTACAGATCACGAGTCTGGCGCACTACCGACTTCGCCAACCCCTTTGCAAATAAGCGCATTTTCATTATTAGCAGCTAATATGGAAAACCAGCTCTAATCACCATAGTAAAGTTTAATTAACAACCTTTGCAAAAAATCTCTTCCTGACAATTGTTTAGCATTGTTATTCCCTCTCTCCTGCCCCCCCCCCCCCCCTTCAAATATTGCACCTCTTCAACAGCAGCAAGGGGGTGGCTCAATCGGTAGCGCGCCAGGCTCGTAATCTGCAGTTCCCAGGTTCGAGTCCCAGCTGAGTCAGCGTTGAGATTTATCTCCGCAAAACTCTCCGCCCTGCCCACGGTCAGTAGGGAACACCGATGGCTCTTGGAAAGGCCACCGTCCGTCGGATGGGACATTAAGCCGTGGCCCCGTGTTCGGGAGAGACATACCCTGTGCACGTTAAAGAACACGCTGGATGGCCTTGACCGGAGGCTACCATCTGTCTCCCAACAGCTGTTCCAGTGAGTCCCCTACCCCCAACCTTCTCTGAGCCTTCGGGGTTCTTACGACCTGGCCATTTAGCCCATGGTGTGCAAAAAGTGCCGCTCAGAGGTAAAACAACCGAAGAGCAGCAAGCGCAATTTTTTTGAGTTACGTTTGGATTTTTTAATGAAAATATTAAAGGAAAAGTTCAATTTGAGTAACAGCAAAATGTGGATAGGCAAAAAACTTCTTTATAATCTATTTCATTAAATATGCGTCATATGAAAAATGAAGCGATCGAAGATAATATCCGTAAAAATGCACATCCCTTGCACGAAATATCCGCATTGATAGAGTGTGAACTTTAAATAAAATGGAAAGGAATTTTTGGAAAAAGTTTCATTTTGTTAATTAACTGCCATTTAAAAATGCCTTACTAATAAGAACTCTTATTAGGATTACTAATAAGAACTCTTATTAGTAAGGAATGCCTTACTAATAAGAACTCTGTTCTTATTAGTAAGGCATAAGAGAAGAGAAAACAGCGGATTTCGACACGTGGTATTTTTGTAAGAAAGTGATAAAAAAAAATCTAAAATTCAATAAACAAACATTATAACGGAGGAAATAGAAAAACTTCTTCTACTTCTACAAAAATATTTTTTTTCTTTGTTTAACTTATTATGTAGGAAGAATCGCTAAAAATTTTCAGAGTTCTTTAACCATATTAAGAATACTCTCAAATAGTCACCATCCATTGAGAAAGTCAGTATTCTTTACAGTAATGAGAAAAGAATGTGAAGTTTAGAGCTCAGAATCTCCCGCTAACTTCTAATTAGAAATAGTAATTCATTCTTAAATTCTCCTTTATTGAACAAATTACAATTAGCCCTCACACATGAGCTTCTTCTAGTTCTATCACTGATAAGGTAACATTAATCCAAGAGCTCGTTTTCATTTAGGTATCAGTTTCTTTTAGAGCTATAAGCATGGGCGTCCGCAGAAAATTTTCCGGGGGGGGGGGGGGGCAAAGCTTGGAGACAAATAATTACATCAATAAATTTTTATTTAAATATTTCATTTTTTAGGGGGGTTTTTTTTCACAAGTAGATTATAAAATACAGTATTGCATCAATACAAAAACACATACATAATGTATATGAATTAATTACGTTTAAATTGTTACGTTTATAATTTGTGGAATATTTTACTCGATCCCAGGGGAAGGCAAGTGTCCCGTTTGCACCCCTCTGCGGACGTCCATGGCTATAAGTGTGCTGGTCAATTCAATGATAAAACAGAAACTAATAAATTGCTTTGTATTTCACACGAAACTATTCCAATAGACGCTAAATTCATTTGTAATAACTTTTCGTATTTACGAGAATCAGTAAAGCGTACAGTACTGTGCAAATAAATTGGGACAATAGGAAAATGCAGTAACAAAGACACAACTAAAATATTTATTGTTTAATAGTGAATGTGACCCCCCTTAGCTTTAATTACTTCTTTCACCCTCTCAACCATTGATGCCACTAGCTTTCCACACATCTCCTTCACTTCAGGGTCGTGGTACCACACTTTCATGACACTTTCTATCATTTTGGTTTTCGTCGTGCAATCCATCTTAGACAATGGCCCACAAATTTTCAATGGGGTTTAGATCGGGTGAATTTCCTGGCTACTCCAATACCTTCAAATGTTGCTGGGTAAAGAAGCTCTTAGCAAGCTTTGAATTGTGGCATGGAGCCAATCCTGTTGAAATACCACATCGCCGTTAGGAAACAGCTTCTGCAGTGTTGGGACCATTTACGCCTCCTGAACGCCTATGTACTTTTTGCTGTCCATCATTCCTTCAATGGAGTGAAGCGTCTGTTAGATTAGGTTAGACTTGCAGCAGATTTGGGTTAGGTTGTTTTACCTCTGAGCGGCACTTTTTTGCACACCATGGGCTAAATGGCCAGGTCACATGGACCCCGAAGGCTCAGAGAAGGTTGGGGGAAGGGACCTACTGGAACAGCTGTTGGGAGACAGATGGTAGCCTCCCGTCAAGGCCATCCAGCGTGTTCTTTAACGTGCACAGGGTGTCTCTCCCGCACACGGGGCCACGGCTTAACGTCCCATCGGACGGACGGCGGCCTTTCCAAGCCCATCGGTGTCCCCTACTGACCGTGGGCAGGGCGGGGAATTTTTGCGGAGATAAATCTCAACGCTGACTAGCTGGGACTCGAACCTGCGAACTACAGATTACGAGCCTGGCGCGCTACCGACTGAGCCACCCCCGCCCCTACTTGCAGCAGAAGGTCACGAACAAGTTTAGACTTGCAGCAGAAGGTCACGAACAAGTTTAGACTTGCAGCAGTTTAGACTCTGCAGCGGAAGGGACTTAGCGTTCCTTCGCTTGTCCCAACTAATTCGCACAGCATTGTAGATTTTGTGTTCAGATAACTAAAATGTAACTTACGTCTTCTCCTGACAGGGCATATGCAACCAGGACATCTGTGGGGAGGTGGATTGACTTCTGCGTAACAGTTTCCTACGCACTTTGGTTTTGGACACTTAAACCTGCACTTACAAGTCATACAACCATCTTCACTTAGCACTTTACGACATCTCAAGCCCTCGCACACAGGTGGGGGGCACGCCGTTGTAGTCAACTCTGTTGTGGTGGTAGGAGCAAGAGTAGTAGTTGTTGGAAGTTCAGTCGTGGTAGTCATTGGAGGCTCAGTAGTGGTGGTCATTGGCGGTTCAGTGGTAGTTGGAATGGCAGTAGTTGTCGGTTCTTCTGTTGAGGGTAATTCGGTTTCAGCCACTACAGGTTCTAAGACCACACCAACAGTTGTAGCAAGCTGGTTTGCATTAATTGACGAATTAGAGACAGCTGTCATATCTAGAAAAGGAAGAGGGGAAACATTAAGTGATAAAGGGAAAAAGTCTATCAGACAATTATAATAGGAAATGATATTTTTAAGTAAGGAAAAAGATCAGTCGGCATTTAAATAAAATGTCCCAAAAAGCTCTTTCCTTTAGAAAATATTTTCGATCTTGTCGATAATGTAGATGCAACTACCACAAGGTTCACTAAAATCAACATTTGCAGAGAGAAAGAAAAACCTGAGCCCGCTCCTAAATTCCTTCACCTCGTTGAAAACCCAAAATGACAATATAAAAATATAAAGGCTCTATCATATCATTATGCCGATAATGACGTTTA
Organism: Ryuthela nishihirai; assembly: GCA_038380435.1. Classification (NCBI taxonomy): domain Eukaryota; kingdom Metazoa; phylum Arthropoda; class Arachnida; order Araneae; family Heptathelidae; genus Ryuthela; species Ryuthela nishihirai. Next base: position 134,749,872 of record JAWZYU010000001.1, on the reverse strand, counting down.
AAAGATAATTAGAATTTCCACCACAAAATTTTATTGCCTTAAAACTAGAATTTAGGGCATATTAATTCATTAGTTGTAGTTGAATTAGGCTTGGGATAATTAAGTAGTAAGGGAACCCACATAACACGTTTTTAGGTTCCTACTTTCTCAAAACTCAAGTTTTCCAGCTAACTTCTGAAAATTTAACTCTTAATATATTGAAACTACATGTTCACGTGTAGCATTTGAAAGTATGGTTATTGCATTACGAAGTACAGTCGCTCAAAAAGTATCCGAACCCTATGGTTGATTACAGAATTCAGAAAAAATATCTGGCAACGATTTTTTTAGAAATTAGTGATTTGGCAACCTTCGTATCACGTGACATGAAGGTTGCCAGATCACTAATTTCTAAAAAATCGTTGCCAGATATTTTTTCTGAATTCTGTAATCAAACATGGTGTTTGGGTAATTTTTGACGAAGGTTGCCAGATCACTAATTTCAAAAAAAAAAAAATATTGTTGCCAGATATTTTTTCGAATTCTGTAATCAACCATAGTGTTCGGATATTTTTTGACGAAGTTGCCAGATCACTAATTTCTAAAAAAATCGTTGCCAGATATTTTTTCTGATTTCTGTAATCAACCATAATGTTCGGATATTTTTTTGAGCGACTGTACAGTCGCTCAAAAAAGTATCCGAACGCTATGGTGATTACAAAATTCAGAAAAAATATCTGGCAACGATTTTTTCAGAAATTAGTGATCTGGCATCTTTCGTGTACAGTACACGAAGGATGCCAGATCACTAATTTCTGAAAAAATCGTTGCCAGATATTTTTTCTGAATTTTTTAATTAACCATGGCGTTCGGATACTTTTTTGAGTGACTGTACGTCACGTACTGTGTAAATACGTCAGATTTAGAATAGAACAAGCAGTTTAAAAGTTTGAAAAGAGTCAGAAAAGTAGAGTTGTTGTTTGAGAGACTTTGCGTGTGCGCAGAATGCGGGTGTCGGTGGGATTGCAGTTATTAGTTGAATAGTTTCGTTTTTTAAATAATCAGCATGACTTCGGTGTATAAACGAATTCTGTCTTTCTAAAACATGTTATGTAAGGCCGTTTTTTTTTAGTAAGAGTTATAGAGATCCTCTTTTACTAAAATTAAGTACATTGATGTTAAACGTATATTTGTAAAGAGCTTAAAATTTGTGTTATTAAATGAAGTATAATTTAGCATTTTTCGCAGTGCTTTGTTTTTAAATAAATAAATAAATACCCCCTCAAGCAGCTGCTTGCCACAGAGGTCTGACAGGAGCCTGTCAGTTTATATGCCATAGTAGAGGGTCTGAGAGGATGGCAGGACCTCAGCAGAATAAACGACACACACATCCATGCCTTACCCGGGGCTCGAACCCAGGGTACCGTAGATCAGTAGCCAAGCGTGCTAACCACTTTTTAAGGTCTGTTTAATCTTCTGAATGATGAATAATCTATTTCAGTATGAACAATTCTGTCGATATAGAAAGGAATGCTTAGAAAAGATGTGATTAAAGATGGTTTTAAAAATTCAGTCAAATCTGTTTACATCTCAGTTTTCAACACTATTTGTTTTGTGTTAAGAGAGTTATGGAAATTGGAATGTTTAATAATTTAACAATTTAATATTAAACTGGCAACGATGACAAGGTAAAAAATTGTTCTAAAAAGTTAATAAAAAAATTAACACGAAAGCAATGACCGTTTCAATGAACTTTAGGAACACGTGTAAGAGTATTTTCAGCAGTTTGCATAATAATTATGTTAATTTTGGCCAATCTTTTTGTTTTTTGCCGAACAAATTAATTTGTTAATTGTTTTAGATGACATAACTGTTTAAATACTGAAAGCAGATTGTGGGAAATCGACTTTTTTTTAAACTTTAATTATGTTTAATCACCCCCCCCCCCCCCCATAAAAGCTTGTTTAAGAAGTTACCGTCCGCTGCTGATCTAAGGGACCTGGGTTCGAGTCCCGAATAAGGGACAGATGTTCGTATTGTTTTTCTGCTGAGGTCCTGTCATCCTCTCAGATCTTCTACTGTGGCATATAAACTGACAGGCTCCTGTCAGACCTCTGTGGCAAGCAGCAGCTTGAGGGGGTATTTATTTTTTTCATTTTTATTTACCGAGTATTTGAGCTTCTATTGACATAATATGGAACTGTACCTAATAAAGTCACAGCTCAGTGTACACAGTCGTATCAGAATAATATGACTAACTACCATAGTATATGTATGTTAGGTGGTCATATTATTCTGATACAACTGTGTATGTGCTTCTATGACAAGGAAGAATATAAATATTTTATAAATGCAATTTGAGAAGAAATAAAGTCACCAGATACTCTCATTTAATATTAATGAGGTGATTTTTCAATTAAAATAGCTATGTACAGTCGCTCAAATCGACCATAGTGTTTGGATACTTTTTTGAGCGACTGTAGGTGGTCATATTATTTTGATACTAGATCGTGTGGGCTCACTCACGGAAATATTGAGGGTGTACAGTTACCGTTCACAGCAAACTGGAGCGTGTGCAGTAACTGCACACGCTCCAGTTTGCTGTGAACGGTAACTGCAGCGTGTACAGCCTCTGTGGCAAGCAGCTGCTTGAGGGGTACGCTCCAGATATTTTTTCTGAATTCTGTAATCAGCCATAGTGTTCGGATACTTTTTTGAGCGACTGTAGATTGCACAAAGTTCAGTACTTACCATCCAGAGGCGCGCTACATAAACACACGGGGCATCTTCCATGATATCTGTTGGTCACAATATGACAGCCAGGTTCACAGACTGGAGTTTTACATATTGGGTCACAGAGGCAAATAGGACAACCAGCCGGTCCCGGAATCTCTCGGCATCCATAGTCAGCGCAGAATAAATTTGGACAATAAGACTCATCTTCATCATCATCTGTTAAAAAAGAAAGCAATCATCAAACATTTAGCATAAGAAAGATGCGATATCGAGAAATTAATTTGATCTAGGTAAAGAAAATATTAAAGGAAATGAACAAATGATCCATAATGCAAATAACGAAATAAGACTTTTGTTATAAATAATAAATAAATGCCCCCTCAAGCAGCAGCTTGCCACAGAGGTCTGACAGGAGCCTGTCAATTTATATGCCATAGTAGGATATCTGAGAGGATGGCGGGACCTCAGCAGAAAAAAAAAAACACAAACGTCCATGACTTATCCGGGGCTCGAACCCAGGTGCATTAGATCAGTAGCTTAGTGCGCTAACCACTCGGCCATGGGATAACTTAAATACCCCCTCAAGCAGCTACTTGCCACAGAGGTCTGACAGGAGCCTGTTACTTTATATGCCATAGTAGATGATCTGAGATGATGGCAGGACCTCAGCAGAAAAACAACAAAAATGTCCATGCCTTATCCGGGGCTCAAACCCTTTAATCATCCCTTAGATCAGTAGCTTAGTGCGCTACCCACTCGGCCATGGGATAACTTAAATACCCCCTCAAGCAGCTGCTTGCCACAGAGGTCTGACAGGAGCCTGTTAGTTTATATGCCATAGTAGGAGATCTGGGAGGATGGCAGGACCTCAGCAGAAAAACAACACAAACGTCCATGCCTTAACCAGGGCTCGAACCCGGGTCCCTTAAAACAGTAGCTTAGTGCGCTAACCACTCGGCCAATGGATGGCTTAAATACCCCCTCAAGCAGCTGCTTGCCACAGAGGTCTGACAGGAGCCTGTCAGTTTATATGCCATAGTAGAAGATCTCAGAGGATGGCAGGACCTCAGCAGAAAAACAACACAGACGTCCATGCCTTATCCGGGGCTCGAACCCGGGTCCCTTAGATCAGTAGCTTAGTGCGCTAACCACTCGGCCATGGGATGGCTTAAATACCCCCTCAAGCAGCTGCTTGCCACAGAGGACTGACAGGAGCCTGTCAGTTTACATGCCATAGTAGGAGATCTGGGAGGATGGCAGGACCTCAGCAGAAAAACAACACAAACGTCCATGACTTATCCGGGGCTCGAACCCGGGTCCCTTAGATCAGTAGCTTAGTGCGCTAACCACTCGCCCATGGGATGGCTTAAATACCCCCTCGAGCAGCTGCTTGCCACAGAGGTCTGACAGGAGCCTGTCAGTTTATATGCCATGGTACGAGATCTGAGATGATGGCAGGACCTCAGCAGAAAAACAACACCAACGTCCATGTCTTATCCGGGGCTCGAACCGGGGTCCCTTAGATCAGTAGCTTAGTGCGCTAACCACTCGGCCATGGGATGGCTTAAATACCCCCTCGACCAGCTGCTTGCCACAGAGGTCTGACAGGAGCCTGTCAGTTTATATGCCATAGTAGGAGATCTGAGAGGATGGCAGGACCTCAGCTGAAAAACAACACTAACGTCCATGCCTTATCAGGGGCTCGAACCCGGGTCCCTTAGATCAGTAGCTTAGTGCGCTAACCACTCGGCCATGGGATGGCTTAAATACCCCCTCGAGCAGCTGCTTGCCACAGAGGTCTGATAGGAGCCTGTTAGTTTATATGCCATAGTAGGAGATCTGAGAGGATGGCAGGACCTCAGCAGAAAAACAACACAAACGTCCATGACTTATCCGGGGCTCGAACCCAGGTCCCTTAGATCAGTAGCTTAGTGCGGTAACCTCTCGGCCATGGGATAACTTAAATACCCCCTCAAGCAGCCACTTGCCACAGAGGTCTGACAGGAGCCTGTTAGTTTATATGCCATAGTAGCAGATCTCAGAGGATGGCAGGACCTCAGCAGAAAAACAACACAGACGTCCATGCCTTATCCGGGGCTCGAACCCGGGTCCCTTAGATCAGTAGCTTAGTGCACTAACCACTCGGCCAATGGATGGCTTAAATACCCCCTCGAGCAGCTGCTTGCCACAGAGGACTGACAGGAGCCTGTCAGTCCTCTCCAGTAGGAGATCTGGGAGGATGGCAGGACCTCAGCAGAAAAACAACACAAACGTCCATGTCTTATCCGGGGCTCGAACCCAGGTCCCTTACATCAGTAGCTTAGTGCGCTAACCACTCGGCCAATGGATGGCTTAAATACCCCCTCAAGCAGCTGCTTGCCACAGAGGTCTGACAGGAGCCTGTCAGTTTATATGCCATAGTAGAAGATCTGAGATGATGGCAGGACCTCAGCAGAAAAACAACATAGACGTCCATGCCTTATCCGGGGCTCGAACCCGGGTCCCTTAGATCAGTAGCTTAGTGCGCTAACCACTCGGCCAATGGATGGCTTAAATACCCCCTCAAGCAGCTGCTTTCCACAGAGGTCTGACAGGAGCATGTCAGTTTATATGCCATAGTAGAAGATCTGAGATGATGGCAGGACCTCAGCAGAAAAACAACATAGACGTCCATGCCTTATCCGGGGCTCGAACCCGGGTCCCTTAGATCAGTAGCTTAGTGCGCTAACCACTCGGCCAATGGATGGCTTAAATACCCCCTCAAGCAGCTGCTTGCCACAGAGGTCTGACAGGAGCCTGTCAGTTTATATGCCATAGTAGAAGATCTGAGATGATGGCAGGACCTCAGCAGAAAAACAACACAGACGTCCATGCCTTATCCGGGGCTGGAACCCGGGTCCCTTAAATCAGTAGCTTAGTGCGCTAACCACTCGGCCTTGGGATGGCTTAAATACCCCCTCAAGCAGCTGCTTGCCACAGAGGTCTGACAGGAGCCTGTCAGTTTATATGCCATAGTAGGAGATCTGAGAGGATGGCAGGACTTCAGCAGAAAAACAACACAAACGTCCATGTCTTATCCGGGGCTCGAACCCGGGTCCCTTAGATCAGTAGCTTAGTGCGCTAACCACTCGGCCATGGGATGGCTTAAATACCCCCTCAAGCAGCTGCTTGCCACAGAGGTCTGACAGGAGCCTGTCAGTTTATATGCCATAGTAGAAGATCTGAGATGATGGCAGGACCTCAGCAGAAAAATAACACAAACGTCCATGTCTTATCCGGGGCTCGAACCCAGGTCCCTTAGATCAGTAGCTTAGCGCGTTAACCACTATGCCATGGGATGACTTAAAGACCCCCTCAAGCAGCTGCTTGCCACAGAGGTCTGACAGGAGCCTGTCAGTTTACATGCCATAGTAGGCGATCTGAGAGGATGGCAGGACCTCAGCTGAAAAACAACACTAACGTCCATACCTTATCCGGGGCTCGAACCCGGGTCCCTTAGATCAGTAGCTTAGTGCGCTAACCACTCGGCCATGGGATGGCTTAAATACCCCCTCGAACAGCTGCTTGCCACAGAGGTCTGACAGGAGCCTGTCAGTTTATATGCCATAGTAGGAGATCTGGGAGGATGGCAGGACCTCAGCTGAAAAACAACACTAACGTCCATGCCTTATCCGGGGCTCGAACCGGGGTCCCTTAGATCAGTAGCTTACTGCGCTAACCACTCGGCCATGGGATGGCTTAAATACCCCCTCGAGCATCTGCTTGCCACAGAGGTCTGACAGGTGCCTGTCAGTTTATATGCCATAGTAGGAGATCTGGGAGGATGGCGGGACCTCAGCAGAAAAACAACACAAACATCCATGCCTTACCCGTAAGGAAACGAAAATGAAAAATTCTGAAATCTCTATAGGAACAGGATAATCTAATCTTTTTGGAGTGACAGACATTTTCTTAGTAGTGATAATCTTTGTGGATTTTCCTCTATCCTTTTTATTCCATAATGAGGTTTTTAATCATCCATAATAAGCAATTTTTCATCACAAGATAAACTTTTTACAGTAAATACGGAAAGCAAAATTTTGCCAACATAACAGAGACACTAAGTAGAGATTATTTTTATAAAAAATTAATTTTTTTGGGGTGGCAATATTGGAATTTTATTTGAAGATACCATAGTTGCAGTGATAGCTTTATGCTATGATAACTTTATACAAAACTGATCCTATGATAGCTTTATACAAAACTGTGGGGGGCGGGGGTGGCTCAGTCAGTAGCGCGCCAGGCTCGTAATCTGTAGTTCCCAGGTTCGAGTCCCAGCTGGGTCAGCGTTGAGATTTATCTCCGCAAAATTCCCCGCCCTGCCCACGGTCAGTAGGGGACACCGATGGGCTTGGAAAGGCCGCCGTCCGTCGGATGGGACGCTAAGCCGTGGCCCCGTGTGCGGGAGAGACATACCCTGTGCACGTTAAAGAACACGCTGGATGGCCTTGACAGGAGGCTACCATCTGTCTCCCAACTTCCAGTGGGTCCCCTCCCCCAACCTTCTCTGAGCCTTCGGGGTCCATATGACCTGGCCATTTAGCCCATGGTGTGCAAAAAAGTGCCGCTCAGAGGTAAAACAACCCAAACAACAAAACTGTGGTCCAGATCCGTTACTGCTCTGGATCTCACTTTGGTATATCCTCGCTAATAAAGCGTAAGCATTTAGCCTGCTAATAAAGCAATATGATAATATCTAGTAATCCCATATATCTTGTAAAGAAAATAAAAATGCCTGGGCAGAAAATGTATAACATCAATTCTTGCATTGTTCACCGAAATATATGGAATTTTATTCTACGAAAAATATTAAGTTTTACACCTCACATATTACTTAATGTCGCATAATCATACACAACCTGCTTCAAAACTCAAATTTTCAAAGCTTTAAATGGACATTTGTCTGTAATTTTTAATTAATTTTTTTATTGAGGACACACAAATGCTGAAACATATATATATACACACACACACATAAATTCTAATTCAATAATATAGGCGGTTTTTTATGACATATTATTCTCCATGGTATGATTTCGAAATATTCATTAAGCATATTCTGAGTGTTTTCAAAGTAATTCCATGCTATACAGTCGGTCAAAAAATATCCGAACACTATGGTTTATTACAGAATTCAGAAAAAATATCTGGCAACGATTTTTTTAGAAATTAGTGATCTGGCAACCTTTGTGTCACGTGACACAAAGGTTGCCAGATCACTAATTTCTAAAAAATATCGTTGCCAGATATTGTTTTTGAATTCTGTAATCAACCATAGTGTTCGGATACTTTTTTTAATATATATAATGCGTATGAATATATGATGCAATGAATATGGAGCGTGTGCAGTTACCGTTCACAGCAAACTGGAGCGGTTGCGGTTAATGCTCACAGCACATTGGATCGTGTGAGCTCACAAAGACCTGGATCGTGTGGGCTCACTCACGGAAATATTGAGCGTGTGCAGTAACCGCACACGCTCCAGTTTGCTGTGAACGGTAACTGGAGCGTGTACAGTTGCTGTACACGCTCCAGATATTTTTCCTGAATTCTGTAATCAACCATAGTGTTCGGATATTTTTTTGAGCGACTGTACACTGAGTGATCATTGAATTAATGACTGCTCATCCCCATATTATGTCTATGGGACGCAAACTTCGACGCTCTATAACTTTTAAAATAAGCGTTTTATGGATAAATGTGACTCAAGGAAAATTAAAGATCTCCATCAGTTCTATCTAAATATTGATATCGTTCAGTATTTAAAGAGTTATGGAATTTGAACCTTTAAAAACAGTAATGCGAAATAAAAGAATATACCTTTGAAGTTCATTGAAAATGAAAAAAGTACCATTATTTTCAAACCATTTCATAAACAACTATATATTTACAAGTGTGTGTAAATAATTTATTTAATATTCGCTTAATTTTTTGATAATTTTCTTAGAAGTCATTTCTGCTTTTAAACGCTTTTACGTGTGCAACACCTGTTTAAATAGTGAAAGAATATTGTTGAAAATCGATATTTATATAGAATTGATTGAGAGCTCTAATTTACTTTTAGAACTCTTTATATACCCATAAGACGCTTATTTTAACAGTTATAAAGTTAGCGCCCCATTCACACAACATGTGGAGAGGAGCGGTCATAATTCAATGATCACTCAGTGTATATATATATGTACTCCCCGGCTTACGTAAACGTTCTGTTCCGCAAACCGTTTAAGCAAGTTGAATTTTACCTAAGTCTAAATTTGACTCATCTCACCTATCAATCGCCCCTATAGCCTATATACTTCAATGAACTGTTAAACCTTACGTTGGGTTGTTGGGTTGTTTTACCTCTGAGCGGCACTTTTTTGCACACCATGGGCTAAATGGCCAGGTCACATGGACCCCGAAGGCTCAGAGAAGGTTAGGGGAAGGGACCCACTGGAACAGCTGTTGGGAGACAGATGGCAACCTCCCGTCAAAGCCATCCATCGTGTTCTTTAAACGTGCACAGGGTATGGCTCTCCCACACACGGGGCCACGGCTTAACGTCCCATCCGACTGACGGCGGCCTTTCCAAGTCCATCGGTATCCCCTACTGACCGTGGGCAAGGCGGGGAGTTTTGCGGAGAAAAGTATCAACGCTGACCCAGTTGGGACTCGAACCTGGGAAATACAGATTACGAGCTTGGCGCGCTACCAACTGAGCCACCCTCGCCCCTAGTTTTACGTGTAATTATTCGAAAATTTAACATTGGGCTCATGGGAAAATTTACATAAGTCGAGTATTACGTCAGTCGGTAAGTGCCCCATTGAGCGAAGAGCAACCTCTGCAAGATTCCTGATGTACTTTCTCTCTGAAATTAAAACGTAGACAATTTAGAGAAAACAATGGTGGCAAGGATATTTGTTAACTGTGCAAACCTGATATAATGAGCTTTGATTTCATCATGGTGCGCTTCTTGTGTCACTGGTAGAAATGGGGTAGGATGCGAAAGGACAACGAAGATGAAAAAACGATGTTTAAAAACAAAAGATGAAAAAAATAACACAGACACGTTACACTCCACTTTGGCATGTTACTCTTAATATTATTTCGGGCAAACAGTAATATTTTTTTCGGGGGGGGGGAGAGGGGGTGTCATAGAATCGATGTGTTTTGCCGTTCCTCTAGGGGGCGGGGGTGGCTCAGTCGGTAGCGCGCCAGGCTCGTAATCTGTAGTTCCCAGGTTCGAGTCCCAGCTGGGTCAGCGTTGAGATTTATCTCCGCAAAATTCCCCGCCCTGCCCACGGTCAGTAGGGGACACCGATGGGCTTGGAAAGGCCGCTGTCCGTCGGATGGGACGTTAAGCCGTGGCCCAGTGTGAGGGAGAGCCATACCCTGTGCACGTTAAAGAACACGCTGGATGGCCTTGACGGGAGGCTACCATCTGTCTCCCAAAAGCTTGTTCCAGTGGGTCCCCTCCCCCAACCTTCTCTGAGCCTTCGGGGTCCATGTGACCTGGCCATTTAGCCCATGGTGTGCAAAAAAGTGCCGCTCAGAGGTAAAACAACCCAACCCAACCCGTTCCCCTAGTTTAAAAATCCCCTTTTCAGCACTGATTAAGGTATGACTGTAAAGTTCAATAAATAACTGACCATCATCTGGAAAGTCTGCGCAGACGCAAGTTGGGCATTGTCCTGCAGCTACATCTGTCTGAACTTCACAGCCAGGATCACATTTCGGTGGTGGACAGAGAGGCTCGCAAAAGCATTTCGGACATCCGTCAGAACCTCTTACTTCCTGACAATTAATGCCAATACATGCCACGGGGCGGCACTGCCGCTGTTCTGTAAAACAAACAGAGAAATACTGATATTAAAAACATAAAAACGAAACAAAATTTCACAGGTTGGTAATTTTATACTACTGCATTAGGATGATAGTAAGCATTCACTTAATTTGAAAAACTTGACAATATTACATCTTTCATAGAATTGTTTGTCTGCCTGTCCGATATGTAACTGGAGACATCCAGTAATAAACTGGGATAACATGTCAGGTTCTCTGGACCACTAACTCAGTGGTCCAGAGCACCTGACACGTTATCAAGAGGTCGTGGGTTCATAACCCACGCGGCTCAAAAAATATTTCCTCTGAAATTGAAATCGACGTCAAAAGTGCCAATTTATTACTGGATGTTGAACTGTCGAATTTATCTGAGTTTATCTCAATATTTAGTATCTGGAGACCTCAATGAATATTGTAAAAAAAGTTTGAATGATGGTTCCTGGACATCAAGGAGAAGAATTTTGAATGCGTGTCCAAATGACAACGCCCCAAACCTTCTTCCTCCCTTCCAAAAGAAGAGAAAGAAATAATAAATTCTTCACAACTTCCTTTTATCATAACTTAAAATCGTATGTAAGGGTTCTCCCATTAAATGATCTCCCCCTCAGAAAAAACTTGGGAAAGAAATCCTACACAGTAAGAGCTAGGGCACAGAATTCGGTATACAGTTTCTTCTAATCATAATTTAAAACAACCTAAGAACTTCGACGACCAATATCTTTCTTTCTCCACCCACCTCCCTCCCCCATAAAAAAAGCCTCCCCCTCAAAAAAGAAAGTCTATAAGAATTGTATAGGTAAAAAATAGGGAGGAGAGAAAGTTCACAGGGTCGGTAGTCCAAGTTCTTTATCAGATGAAAACGTGCGACGTGGGGAGTGTCATGTGCAATATATTTTAGGGACTTTTTTGGAAAAAAGTCCCTAAAATAATGTCTCCTCCTTTAGGGAATAGGCTAATATATGTATTCATAATTGAGCAAGTTTTAAATAAAATGAAAGAGTGATTAGGTTGATATTTTTATAACTGAACTCCGACAGATCGGGAACAAGTAAGAAATACACTCTACACTTTTGTTAAGTTGAATATACCTTAACACTAAATCAATATTTTTATATCCGTTCGGGGATTCTCTATCGATTATTAAATAATAAGTTATTAACAGTCCCTTATTGAACCTTAGGACTAAATTAAAAAAAGAAAAAAAGTTACATTTTCAATCTTGATTCATTTATCTTTACGCAAAGAATGTTGATTGTTCACTTGTAAAAGTAATTAATGAAAAATTAGCTTAGCAATTAGCTATATTGCAGCTCACACGAATAAGGTTAATAACATTAAAACTAAATCTATAGTGCATGAAAGAAATAAAACAACTACTTTCTTATAGAGTTAGGATTGTCTGAAATTTTCTGCAGAAGCTATAAAAGATACTTCAATTCTATTATTATATGTAAATTAGCATATAAATATAAAAATTAACACCCCCTCAAGCAGCTGCTTGCCACAGAGGTCTGACAGGAGCCTGCCAGTTTATATGCCATAGTAGATCTGAGAGGATGGCAGGACCTCAGCAGAAAAACGACACATACATCCATGCCTTACCCGGGGCTCGAACCCAGGTCCCGTAGATCAGTAGCCAAGCGTGCTAACCACTCGGCCACATTAACATATTTGTAATAAAATATAAGCATATAAAATACAATGCAATTGTACTCCATAGTAAGGGAGAATTCAGATATGCAGAGGCCCTAGGCGAAATTTACAGCTTGAGGTTCCTACTCTAATGCAACCAGTGCAAAAACTAAGCAGATATATCAATCCATAGTAAATACACAGATTACGTGTAGATAGAAAATTCAATAATACTTATGCGGAAAAAAATTTATTTTTGCCGACTGGTATAAAATATAATACATATGACATTAACATTGTGATTGAGAGGTTAGCGTATTTGGCTACAAATCAAAAGCATTCGAGTTTAAATCTCAGATAAAATGTTTTCTATGTTCATGACCTCTTCGCAGGCCGCATTATAACTGCAAGCGCCTGTCAAACATTGATGGCAAGTGGATGCTTAAGGAGAATTTAGTTTTAAAGCAAAGTATCAAATTATCACAGAAATCTCGAATATTATCATATCACACTTTAAGATCTAGGAGAGGGTTGACTCAATTAGTTGCGCGCCAAGATCGTTTGGGTTTGGGTTGTTCTACCTCTGAGCGGCACTTTTTTGCACACCATGGGCTAAATCGCCAGGTCACATGAACCCTGATGGCTCAGAGAAGGTTGGGAGAGGGAACCCACTGGAACAGCTGTTGGGAGACAGATGGTAGCCTCCCGTCAAGGCCATCCAGCGTGTTCTTTAACGTGCACAGGATATGGTTCTCCCGCACACGGGGTTACGGCTTAACGTCCCATCCGACGGACGGCGGCCTTTCCAAGCCCATCGGTGTCCCCTACTGACCGTGGGCAGGGCAGGGAATTTTACGGAGATAAATCTCAACGCTGACCCAGCTGGGACTCGAACTGGGAACTACAGATTAAGAGCCTGGCGCGCTACCGACTGAGCCACCCCCGCCCCCTTAAACCTCAGGCTCTCGTCTTATGGCTCTATGCAGAATTTCGCTACTGATCAGTCATAAGAAATGATATCGAAAGTAACCTGAGTATTATCAGTCTCATTTTCCGATTTCTTGATTGAACTTGTATTATTTTAGTTTTTCACTTTGTTTCATTTTTTTCAATGAGGCGTTAATTATAATCAGCGAAAACGTTTTATTTCTTATTTCATACGCTCACTTCATTGCAAATGAGCAGGAAACAAGTGTAAAAAATAAGTAAACAGAATGAGTGAGCAACAGATTATTAATATTATACTTTACTAATCCTAGTTCAGAAGTATTCATTTCATTGCATTAACCCTTTCACGACTAAGGGAAACATTTTTCCCATTTTAAAATTGGTGATTGTCGTATTTAATTATAACCTTATCTGCATTTTTTATACAGAATGTCAAAATAGAACGTATGCCGAACGCAATTACGTAAACGGGAACGTTTAGAAAACAAAAACAGAACTGTCAGGACGCATAATATATGTACTATGTGCAATGTCCATCTTTGCCTCACTATCAAAAGAAATTGCTTCGCAGAATATCATAATTAGCACATTATTTTGTATAGTAATTTTATTTCATAATTTTGTATTATTTTAGTTAACATTTTGTTCTAATAAACCAATAAATAAAAGACATTGCATAATAAGCCTAACTATAATTTGTGTTACCTTTATAGTCCATTGGGAAAAATATTTCCCATAAAATTCCAAAAAAACTACACATTGTTATGTATTTTTATTATGACGTTTATTTATTTTACGTCTAAACAAACTAAAATAAACAGTTACATACTAATATTTACTCTTAGAAACCTTATCGTCCTGAAAGGGTTAACATAAGCAATGAGATGAATAATTCTGTATTTATTATTTAATAAAATCGACATATTTTTTAACGTAAGAAAATGCTTAGACTAACTCACTTTGGACCACTGCTTGAACTACAGTCACTTTGCACACGCAACCCGGACATTGTCCAGGAGGCACATCTGTCAGAATGTCGCATCCAGGATCGCATTTGGGTGTCACACATTCAGGATCACACACACAGGTTAGACATCCATTGCTGTCTTTTATCTTCCGACAGTTGGCACCATAACAGTTTACAGTCGGACACTTCTTTTCTGCTGTTATAATTAAAATGCATTTTTACTTTCCACTCTCTTTATAATTTGCATTAAACGAAAATACATTTTTGATGCATTTGCTTTATTTCATCTGAACACTATTAAATGAAATCAAGTTTTTGCTCTTAGTATAACAGGCTGATGCCTATCACTGGTACGATAAAATGCCGATTTAATACATTACTGATTGCCCTGATGATAAATTTTAAATATGCATTACAAAAATCTTGAAAAAATGACGAATCATTCCATATCAAATCAACAAAAATGAAATAACATTTTGAGCTTTGTGATTTTTTATAAAATCTAATGAGTTTGTTCTACTTACTGATAAATTCTTCTGGATAAAATTGTAGTTTTTATGACCAAAATATTCATAATAAAATGAAAAACAATGGCTCAAAAAATTCAAATACTGGTAAATTTCCGAATTTTGACCCTTATTTGGAAAACAATATTTCAGAACTTTATTAGACTAGAAAGATGAGGCTGATTGAATTTTCAAAATCTTTTCTGCACCTTTGAAATAATTTATTCAATGTAAAATTTTTAGCATTGAAACTTTGCAAAATATTCGACTGTAAAACGTTTCCTTAAATGTCTCAAAAACTATTATATAAATAATTGTCGTAATTCTCCTTGGGGGTTGCAGTGGCTCAGTCGGCAGCACTCCAGGCTGTAATATGCAGTTCTTAGGTTCGAGTACCAGCTGGCTATCGTTCAGATATATTTCCGCTAACCACGACCCTGCCCTCGGTCAGAAAGGCGACACCAAAAGGCTTTTAAATGCCTCCGTATGACCGCAGGGATTTCAAGCCATGGTACAGTCGCTCAAAAGAGTATCCGAATACTACGGTTGATTACAGAATTCAGAAAAAATATATGGCAACGACTTTTTTTTAGAAATTAGTGATCTGGCAACCTTCGTGTCACGTGACATACGCATTATATATATTAAAAAATATCCGAACACTGTGGTTGATTACAGAATTCAGAAAAAATATATGGCAACGACTTTTTTTTAGAAATTAGTGATCTGGCAACCTTCGTGTCACGTGACACGAAGGTTGCCAGATCACTAATTTCTAAAAGAATCGTTGCCAGATATTTTTTCTGAATTCTGTAATCAACCACAGTGTTCGGATATTTTTTAATATATATAATGCGTATGAATATATAATGCAATGAATATGGAGCGTGTGCAGTTACCGTTCACAGCAAACTGGAGCGGTTGCGGTTAATGCTCACAGCACATTGGATCGTGTGAGCTCACAAAGACCTGGATCGTGTGGGCTCACTCACGGAAATATTGAGCGTGTGCAGTTACCGTTCACAGCAAACTGGAGCGTGTGCAGTAACTGCACACGCTCCAGTTTGCTGTGAACGGTAACTGGAGCGTGTACAGTTTCTGTACACGCTCCAGATATTTTTCCTGAATTCTGTAATCACGTGACACGAAGGTTGCCAGATCACTAATTTCTAAAAGAATCGTTGCCAGATATTTTTTCTGAATTCTGTAATCAACCACAGTGTTCGAATATTTTTTAATATATATAATGCGTATGAATATATAATGCAATGAATATGGAGCGTGTGCAGTTACCGTTCACAGCAAACTGGAGCGGTTGCGGTTAATGCTCACAGCACATTGGATCGTGTGAGCTCACAAAGACCTGGATCGTGTGGGCTCACTCACGGAAATATGGAGCGTGTGCAGTTACCGTTCACAGCAAACTGGAGCGTGTGCAGTAACTGCACACGCTCCAGTTTGCTGTGAACGGTAACTGGAGGGTGTACAGTTGCTGTACACGCTCCAGATATTTTTCCTGAATTCTGTAATCACGTGACACGAAGGTTGCCAGATCACTAATTTCTAAAAAAATCGTTGCCAGATATTTTTTCTGAATTCTGTAATCAACCGTAGTGTTCGGATACTTTTTTGAGCGACTGTACCTTGTGCATGAGACCCATATCCTAAAGTGACGTTCAGAGGTAAACAACCAAATATAAGAACCCAACTCTTTCTGATCATCTTCCTCATCCGCCGTCCACGCCATTGCACGTAGTGGCAAACTTCGAAATTTTCCAATACGATGCATCCAATGAAAATGTACGCGCTTGATTCGATGTTTCGGAGATTTTTAACAGAGTTGAACCCCTCACTCGTGCCTCGTAATCTTTCAAACACTCGAAGGCACGATCTCTGATTCCACACATTGGTTTCCATCATACCGAGGGGCGGGGGTGGCTCAGTCGGTAGCGCGCCAGGCTCGTAATCTGTAGTTCCCAGGTTCGAGTCGGCGTTGAGATTTATCTCCGCAAAATTCCCCGCCCTGCCCACGGTCAGTAGGGGACACCGATGGGCTTGGAAAGGCCGCCGTCCGTCGGATGGGACGTTAAGCCGTGGCCCCGTGTGCGGGAGAGCCATATCCTGTGCACGTTAAAGAACACGCTGGATGGCCTTGACGGGAGGCTACCATCTGTCGCCCAACAGCTGTTCCAGTGGATCCCCTCCCCCAACCTTCTCTGAGCCTTCGGGGTCCATGTGACCTGGCCATTTAGCCCATGGTGTGCAAAAAAAAGTGCCGCTCAGAGGTAAAACAACCCAACCCAACAACCCTCACTCGTGCCTCGTAATCTTTCAAATACTCGAAGGCACGGTCTCTGATCCCGCACATTGGTTTCCATCATACCGAACTGTGTCGCGTTAAAAATTCTGCTCTCTCTTTGTGATAGAAGCCAAGTTCTGGTAAAAACTCATTTTTTTTTCCATCTCAAAGATCTTTTAAATTTAAATGAGAAATTTACTGCCATCTTTAAATTTCTTGGCAAAAAATGAATTTAAATTTATATTGAATGTCAACATCTCGAGAAATTTTTATCTTAGGAGCAGCGTGGATTCATGAGCTCAATTTCTTTTTGTATATCTCAATTTGTACAAATTTCTACTGATGATTAATATTTGTCAATTCTATACCGATGCAACATCACCTCCCCCTATTTCTATGACATTTGGTATACTTGTTGTACCCACAAAACAATCGTTCTCAACTATTGTGCCTCAATCCGGCTCGAATAATTTTAAGGCATTCATAAAAAAAGAATCTACAACTAAGCTAAAATAATTCAAAATTAATAAAGGAAAAGTCTTAAAATATAGATTAAATTTACACGAATGGTACAAATATATAAAGAAAAATTTAAAGACTCTGCAAATCCATCCATAGTAAATACACAGATTACCTGTTGAAATAGATTTCAAGAATTATTGAAAACATCTAGAAAAAAAATACTATCGTTGATGCGGCGGGAATCGAACCCGCAACTCCCTAAATACATGCCAGAGTGATCTATCTGTTAAACCACGCATCAGACGCTGATCAGGGGGCTGTTTGAAATTGTTGGCCCTACCAATCTCAATAAACCTAATTTCGTTAAAAATCCTACTAATCATTTTCTCTCTGCAGGAACGTGGAACGTGAGGGCATTACATAGAGATTATTCTCTTGATGTCCTCATGCAGGAATTCCAGCGCTATAACCTAGATATTCTCGGCTTGTAAGAGACCAGATGGACAGGTAAGGTGAGATCTTAAAAATAACTTTAAATTTCTCTTTACAGGGAGGGAGGATGGAAAGCATCACCAAGGCGTGGGTCTGCTGCTCAGCAGACATGCTAGCGATGCTCTTCTAGGATATGAGTGCATTAATGAAAGGTTTCTTACAGCAAAATTTCAGACAAGCATTAAAGACTTGAATGTTATCTGCTGTTATGTCCCCACTGAGGATGCCAATGAGGATGAGAAGGATAGGTTTTATGAACAACTTCAGGATATTTTGAATTCTGTCAAGAAATGAGATATTACCCTTGTTCTTGGTGACTTCAATGCCAAAGTTGGTACTGACTCTGACCCTTGGGGAGGAGTAATAGGCCCTTTTGGTATTGGTAGCTGCAATGGCAATGGGCAACGTCTCCTACAGGTAAGTAAACTCAATGGATTCAGAATAACTAACACTTATTACAAACACCGCGACATACATAAGTACACATGGGTTTCACCTGATGGGCTGCATAAGAATATGATTGATTACATATTAATTAACAGCAAATGGGCTAGTTCTGTTAGGAATACCAGGGCATATAGGGGAGCTGAAATTGGATCTGACCATTACCTTGTTAAAAGTGTGTTGCAACTTAAACTTAAAGAGTGTTGTGCTAGGGTTAAAAAATTTACTTTTAATACTGAAGCTCTGAAAGATCCAGTTATAGCCAAAGCTTACCATGATAGGTTACTTAGTCATTATGACAGTCATGGTTTGCTTACTACTGAAGTTGAGGAAGAATGGGATCATTTTAAACAGGCTTTTTTGGACACTAACAGTACTCTTTTAGGAAAAAAGGAGCAGAAGAGGCAATATTATCTGAGTGATAAGGCACTTGGGCTTATTTCGGAAAGAAAGAACTGCAGGAATGCCCTTAATCAATACCCTACTAGTCCTAATAGAAAGCATTACAGAGAACTTAATAAACGTGTAAAAGATCAGTTAGCTGCTGATAAGAATCTTTGGCTTGATGGTTTGGCTGACAAAGCCGAGGAAGCAGTTAGACAGCACAACAGCAGAGAGCTGTACCAGATAGTTATAGTTATGTGTGGTAGAAAACGGACAGGTATACAGGGATTGAAGGATAAAGAAGGTAAGGTTATAGAAGGTGAGGATTCTGTCATGGCTAGGTGGGCTGAGCATTTCAGTGATGTTCTAAACAATGTAGTTAGTTCTACTCCCATTGTTTGCAATGATGATAGATGCATTGTTGGCTTTAATGTTGGCCCTATAACACAATCTGAAGTTATTTTGGCTGTTTCTAAACTTAAACTTCATAAATCCCCAGGGGTAGATGAAATTACTACAGAAATGCTTAGAGCTGGGAATGTTTCGGTTACCACTTGGATGACTGAAAATCTGAATATCTTTTATGATAAAGGCATGGTTCCTAAGGATTTTAGTAGAGCTATTGTTATCCCTATTTTCAAAAAAGGTGATCGCAGTTCTTGTGATAACTATAGGGGTATCAGCCTACTCTCTGTTCCAGGTAAAGTTCTTTCCATGATTGTGCTTAATAGAATTCAGAATCTGGTTGATAGTCAATTGCGTGATGAGCAATGTGGATTCAGAAGTGGTAGGGGATGTGTAGATCAGATATTTTCACTTAGGCAGATTCTTGAGATATGTTTAGAATTTCAGAAACCTTTGGTTGCTAGCTTTGTTGATTTCAAAAAGACTTTCGACTCTGTTGATCGTCATAATTTGTGGTTGATTGTGAGATCATATGGCATACCAGACAAGTTAGTTAACATTATGAAAGCTCTCTATAATAACACTGAGTCGTGTGTGAGAGTTGGTAAGGCTTGTAGCAATTGGTTTAGCATTACTTCTGGTGTTCGACAAGGGTGCATTTTGTCTCATTTTCTCTTTAGCTTGGTTATTGATTATGTATGCGAAATTCACTTCAAGGGAAAGATTTTGGCCTTAAATGGGCTGGAGATACTAAAATGTCTGATTTAGGTTATGCTGATGATTTAGCCCTTTTGGCAAATGATGTTGATGAGATGAACTCTTTCATTCGAGCTGTTGATGAGACTGGTAGTAGGGTAGGTTTGGTTATAAACAGAGAGAAAACTAAAGTGATGAAAATTGGTCAGGCAGGCTGTGATTCAGTTAATCTGAATGGTTGCAGTCTTGAGCAGGTGTCACAGTTTAATTATCTTGGGAGCTATGTAACAGATAATGGTGATGTGCGGCATGAGATTAACAGACGAATAGGGATTGCTGCCGGGACTTTTAAGAACCTATGGAGAGTGTGGAGAAATAGGCGTATACACCTAAAGACTAAAATTAGACTGTATAATAGTTTGATTCTTTCTTGGGTTAGTTATGGTAGTGAAACCTGGACACTTTGTAAATAAGATAACAGGAAACTAGATGCTTTTGATTCCAGATGCTTACGCAGTATCTTGGGCATTAGGTGGTTTAACTTTGTAACTAATGATGAGATTAGGTAAAGGAGTTTGCAACCTCCTTTAAGCAGCATATTGTGCAGAGAGAGACTCCGTTGGTTTGGCCATGTTGCCCGTATGAATAATTATAGATTGGTGGATAGGGTTATGAACAGTGTGCCTAAAGGCCTCAGAAAGAAGGGGAGACCTAGGATGCGGTGGGCAGACAATGTCAAACAGGACCTTGTTAGAATTGGTGTGCAGTGGCCAGATGCAGTAGATGTAGCTCAGGATAGACTTGCTTGGAGAACTAAATTGCACGGTCTGGTTGGACCTCCGTAGCCCATGGCTGCTTGAGGATGATGATGATGATGATGAGGGTTAAAAAATTTACCTTTAATACCGAAGCTCTGAAAGACCCAGTTATAGCTAAAGCTTCCCATGATAGGTTACTTAGTCATTATGACAGTCATGGTATGATTATTACTGAAGTTGAGGAAGAATGGGATCATTTTAAACAGGCTTTTTTGAAAACTAACAGTACTCTTTTAGGAAAAAAGGAGCAGAGGAGAGAGAATTATTTAAGTGATAAGGGTTGGGTTGGGTTGTTTTACCTCTGAGCGGCACTTTTTTGCACACTATGGGCTAAATGGCCAGGTCACATGGACCCCGAAGGCTCAGAGAAGGTTGGGGGGAGGGGACCCACTGGAACAGCTGTTGGGAGACAGATGGTAGCCTCCCGTCAAGGCCATCCAGCGTGTTCTTTAACGTGCACAGGGTATGGCTCTCCCGCACACGGGGCCACGGCTTAACGTCCCATCCGACGGACGGCGGCCTTTCCAAGCCCATCGGTGTCCCCTACTGACCGTGGGCAGGGCGGGGAATTTTGCGGAGATAAATCTCAACGCTGACCCAGACTGGGACTCGAACCTGGGAACTACAGATTACGAGCCTGGCGCGCTACCGACTGAGCCACCCCCTCCCCATAAGTGATAAGGCACTTGAGCTTATTTCAGAAAGAAGGAACTGCAGGAATGTCCTTAATCAGTACCCTACTAGTCCTAATAGAAAGGATTACAGAGAGCTTAATAAACGTGTAAAGGATCAGTTAACTACTAATAAGAATCTTTGGCTTGATGGTTTGGCTGACAAAGCCAAGGAAGCAGTTAGACAGCACAACAGCAGAGAGCTGTACCAGATAGTTAATGTTTTGTGTGGTAGAAAACGGACAGGTATACAGGGATTGAAGGATAAACAAGGAAAGGTTATAGAAGGGGGGGATTCTGTCATGGCTAGGTGGGCTGAGCATTTCAGTGATGTTCTAAACAATGTGATTAGTTCTACTCCCATTGTTTGTAATGATGATAGATGCATTGGCAGCTTTAATGTTGGCCCTATAACACAATCTGAGGTTATTTTGGCTATTTCTAAACTTAAACTTCATAAATCCCCAGGGGTAGATGAAATTACTACAGAAATGCTCAGAGCTGGGAATGTTTCGGTTACCACTTGGATGACTGAAATTTTGAATAACTTTTATGATAAAGGCATGGTTCCTAAAGATTTTACCAGAGCTATTATTATCCCTATTTTCAAAAAAGGTGATCGCAGTTCTTGTGATAACTATAGGGGTATCAGCCTACTCTCTGTTCCAGGTAAAGTTCTTTCCATGATTGTGCTTAATAGAATTCAGAATCTGGTTGACTGGCAATTGCGTGATGAGCAATGTGGATTCAGAAGTGGTAGGGGATGTGTAGATCAGATATTTTCACTTAGGCAGATTCTTGAGAAATGTTTAGAGTTTCAGAAACCTTTGGTTGCTAGCTTTGTTGATTTCAAAAAGGCTTTCGACTCTGTTGATCGTCATAATTTGTGGTTGATTGTGAGATCATATGGTATACCAGACAAGTTAGTTAACATAATGAAAGCTCTCTATAATGACACTGAGTCATGTGTGAGAATTTGTAGCAATTGGTTTAGCATTACGTCTGGTGTTCGACAAGGGTGCATTTTGTCTCATTTTCTCTTTAGCTTGGTTGTTGATTATGTTATGCGAAATTCACTTCAAGGGAAAGATTTTGGCCTTAATTGGGCTGGAGATACGAAAATGTCTGATTTAGATTATGCTGATGATTTAGCCCTTTTGGCAAATGATGTTGATGAGATGAACTCTTTCATTCGAGCTGTTGATGAGACTGGTAGTAGAGTAGGTTTTGTTATAAACAGAGAGAAAACTAAAGTGACGAAAATTGGTCAGGCAGGCTGTGATTCAGTTAATCTGAATGGTTGCAGTCTTGAGCAGGTGTCACAGTTTAATTACCTTGGGAGCTATGTAACTGATACTGGTGATGTGCGGCATGAGATTAACAGACGAATAGGTATTGCTGCCGGGACTTTTAGGAATCTATGGAGATTGTGGAGAAATAGGCGTATACACCTAAAGACTAAAATTAGACTGTATAATAGTTTGGTTCTTTCTAGGGTTAGTTATGGTGTTTAAAATTGGACGCTATGTAAACAAGATAACAGGAAACTAGATGCTTTTGATTCTAGATGCTTACGCAGTATCTTGGGTATTAGGTGGTTTTACTTTGTAACTAATGATGAGGTTAGGCAAAGGAGTCTGCAACCTCCTTTAAGCAGCATATTGTGCAGAGATAGACTCCGCTGGTTTGGCCATGTTGCCCGTATGGATAATTATAGATTGGCGAATAAGGTTATAAACAGTGTGCCTAAAGGCCTCAGAAGGAGGGGGAGACCTAGGATGCGGTGGACAGACAATGTCAAACAGGACCTTGTTAGAATTGGTGTGCAGTGGCCAGATGCAGCAGATGTAGCTCAGGACAGATATGCTTGGAGAATTAAACTGCACGGTCTGGTTGGACCTCCGTAGCCCATGGCTGCTTGAGGATGATGATGATGATAGTATAACAATGGAAATAAAACACTGACTTTGTTACTGTAGATCTAGCGACTTTGAGCTCTCACGGCGTACCCCAAAAAATTTTACCGCTTACCCCATGTTGAGAACCCCTAATCTAGAGAGTTGCGGGTGCGATTCCCGTCGCGTCAGCGATAATTTTTTTCAGATTTTTTTTTAATGATTCTGCATATCATTTTTATCACTGGCGATACTGTTGCGAAGAAGTTAAATTTTAAAAACAATAATACAGATATTTTGAACTGGTGTGACACTGAACACTAAATGAAGATGAAATACAAAAATGAGATGGATTTAATACTGTGAATAGCAGAGGATTATTTAACGTTTAAAATATGTCCCTTTTAGTGTGGCGAAGTAAAAAAAGATTGGGTTGGGTTGTTTTACCACTGAGCGGCACTTTTTTGCACACCATGGGCTAAATGGCCAGGTCACATGGACCCTGAAGGCTCAGAGAAGGTTGGTGGAGGGGACCCACTGGAACAGCTGTTGGGAGACAGATGGTAGCCTCCCGTCAAGGCCATCCAGCGTGTTCTTTAACATGCACAGAGTATGGCTCTCCCGCACACGAGGCCACGACTTAACGTCACATCCGACGGACGGCGGCCTTTCCAAGCCCATCGGTGTCCCCTACTGACCGTGGGCAGGGCGGGGAATTTTGCGGAGAAAAATCTCAACGCTGACCCAGCTGGGACTCGAACCTGGGAACTACAGATTACGAGCCTGGCGCGCTACCGACTGAGCCCCCCCCCAAAAAAAAAAAGGTTTGAAAACCATTGACATGATATATATAAAAGGCGAAATTTTTTATCTGTTCAATTAATTCTCAAGTCATAACAGTTAAAATGTGCTGAAAAGAATCCGGATTTGAGCAAATAACTTTAACATCTGATGTTCTTAAACTTTTGTTCTGAAAACTTAATATTGTAACAAGAGTATTAACACTATAAATATAAATAAAACAAATAGTTGATAATCATGAGTCAAAAAATTATCGTAAGATAATTTTAGTATATCATCAAGAAAAATTGTATATTACCAAAATATGTCGCTGGATTTCAAAAATTGAAAATGATGCAAAATAATTCTTCGGAATTTTCGCCCTTATTGAGTTGGTTCAAATGTGAAATATGTCAATAATATACAACATAAAATGTGTGCACAAACTATAAATTTATCCCATCTGAAAATTAAGTCAGTTTATCATTAAATTAACTTTTAATTAAAAAAATGTTGGTTACAATTTCATGAGGAAAAACATGTAAAACTTACCGACAGGTTGTGATACCGTGCAGTCACAAACTGGACATCGTCCCACTGAGGATGTTTTGGTTTTCACACAATGTGAAGGACATGGAGCACATGGGGAGTCACAAACGCATCTTTGGCAATCATCTGGGCCACGTAGCAAGGAACAGTTGTAGCCATTGCAGTGAGGGGTTGGGCAGTGATATTCTTCTGGCTTCTTCAGAGGGTAATGTTGTGAAGATGGTCTCTTTACGGCACTCGCAGCTATATGAGTTGAAGAAACTGTTGGAAAATCAGTAAATTTTATTGGAAAGTGAGTCATTGGCGCTTCTGTTGTAGTGGTTGTCGTTGTTGTGGTGGTGGTGGCTTTTGTTGTAGTGGTGGTAGGTCTTTTTGTTGTAGTGATGGGTCTTTTTACTGCATTGGTGATGGACCTTTCTGTTGTAGTTGTGGTGGGTCTTTCTGTTGTAGTGGTAGTTGGTCTTTCTGTTGTAGTGGTAGTGGGTCTTTTTGTTGTTGTGGTGGTTGTGGCTTTTGTTGTAGTGGTAGTAGATCTTTTTGTTGTAGTGATGGGCCTTTTTACTGCATTGGTGATGGACCTTTTTGTTGTAGTTGTGGTGGGTCTTTCTGTTGTAGTGGTAGTGGGTCTTTTTGTTGTGGTAGTGGTTGTCCTTTTTGTTATATCCTGTACTGAAACCAATGACTGGATGATGGGGGTGGTTTGAGAAACCAACTTTTTAATGGTTGAAAGATCTATATTTTCATATGTTGGTGTCTCGGTAGGTGAGGGCAAAGTCGTCTTTGTTGTTTGCTCTACGGCATCAAAAAAGGGCTCTTTCAATTTAATGGGATATTGTACATCTGTCTCTGAAGGCGATGTGGAAGAGGTAGCACAAGGTGCTACTGTAGTTGTTGTTCTTTTAGTTGATAAGTCATTCGTGACAGCATTTGGAATGCCAGAGGTATGCAGTGTTTGTGGTGACAAAGACATCTTTTCCGTCGTAGTTGTTTTTAAAGATGGCAGCTCTACACTAATTGTGGTCGGTGCATTTGTTGATGAATGCATTAATTTGACTATGTGTTGCACAACCGGTTCAATTGTCGTGGTTGTAGGAGTTGGAGGTTTTAAGTTAAGTACACTTGGGTTGATAATTTGCTGATCCACTAATAGTTGTTGATCAACTGGAAATTGCTGATCGGCTGATAAGTGTTGATCAACCGGAGGCTGCTGATCAACTGGAAACTGCTGCTCAACCGGAAATTGCTCATCAACTGAAGATTGCTGATCAGCTGTAAAATGCTCATCAACTGAAGAATTCTGATCAACTGGAAGTTGTTCATCAACCGCAGATTGGTGATCAACAGGAAATTTCTCATCAACAGGAGACTGATGATCAACTGGAAACTGCTCATCAACCGAAGATAGATGATCAACTGGAAATTGCTCATCAACCGGAGATTGATGATCAACTGTAAATTGCTCGTCAACTGCAGATTGCTGATCAACACCAACGTCTGAGAAATGCTCAGGTATTAAAAGACCTTTAATCGTTGTTTCTGTTACTTCTGCTGTTGTTCTTAATGTGGATTGTTCAGTTTGAATGGTTTGTGTAGTTGGCAGCAATACAGTGACAGTAGTTTGTTTCCTAATAGCTGGTTGTGTGAAACCTTTCACCCATAACATTGAAGGGCGGGTAAAATCTGTCTTCGCTTTTTCAGTTTGCGAATTTTCTTCAACAAAAAATGTCGTCTTCTTCGTGGACGGATCAGTTATCAATGCCACAGGCTGCTGAGTAGGAAGTTCTGAAGATGGATCTATGTCAACGGCGAAAGTCTCCTTTGTAGGTGATTGTGTAGAACGAAGGGCTGTGACAGTCGTCATCACCCCATCACGGGTATGTTCAGCAGTGCTCGATACATCCGATGATCTGCTAAAACTTTCAACTGTTGTCTGGATCACTGGCTTATTAATGGTACGAGTCGTCACTCGTGGTACAGTTTTTCTTGAGTCGAGACTTGATGATTCAGATGCCGCTGTCGATTTGGTTGGCACTCTAACAGTGGATGAAGTTCCTGAAAGATTCAAGAAACAGGAACATTTTTCAAGTTGCAAGCATATTTGGTTTCTTTAATAAATACTTCAGTTCTTTAGTATAAATATTCACAGTTCTGGTTTCAAAGCTTCTTCTGTGATACATTATCAAAAGCATTAAGCATTTTTAGTTAATCACTATTAAAACAATCTGCAATTTCTTTCATCTCCTTGATTACATATACTTTAAATTTCACTCATTTTTAAATAAACAATCTTCATTTTTAGATTTCTCTTGACATTATATGTTAATCAGTTAAATCTAAAATACGTACTTAATATGCGAAATTGTTAGTCAATTGTGAAACCAAGAGAAATAGAATGAAAAAGGTTTCGTTAATTGAAATATCTACTTTAACATTTCTTTTACGATCAAATTGTTCATAATCGGTAATAAAATACCTTGATCTTATAATGAAATGTTAGAAAGAAAATGTGTTTGTTAAGTAAAAGAAATCAGCTCTTTCGTCAAAATTCTCATTTCTTCTGGCTTGCAGGTTTTTCAGCTAATATGATAGTGTTCTTTAAGTAATCACTTTATTCTTTTTATATTAATAATGCAAATTGTGAACATTATCGATTCTTATTCTCCTCTTTGTTAGTAAAAAACTTTATCTTCTGCTACCAAAAATATTTTAAGGAACAAAAGATTTTAATGTTTAATAAAATATGGTTGTCAGACTTTAATTTTCCAGAATTGTTTTCTTTCAGGTAAAGAATCTCTCTGTCGTTACCATTTCCAAGTGATGTTAGCCCATACTTCTACAGAATTCAATGGTTTTAATCTACCATGGTTTTAAATTCCTGAAATAGATTCTGTGACATATCTTCGAATTTTGTAACAAAGTATAAATAAAGTCAAACGAGCGATATTCTCACACTTCTTTGTCATCGAGAAGTTCAATTTTGATTCTTACATGCCAGATATTTTCTGCGTTCGAGAGTTTCCCTTTTCTTCAAAGTGCAAACTTTTGGCGATTTTTGTTAATTTTCGGTCTTCCAAATTTTTTTTGAAAATATATCAAACATAAATTAAATCTGAGCTTTACCAAATTATTTTTGTAGTCTTCAAATATGATTTTCTTATTGATTAATAATTTTCAATATACGTCTTTTAAGAAGTCCAAATGCTTTACAGAAGCCATAAAAGAACAGAAGTTGTTACAGTTCTAATTTGTGCTTTCAGGGAGAAAGATAATAATATATTCAAATAACAAATCTTCTTTTCAGAATTATAATAACCTTGAGATTTAATTAGATGCATCTTTTGTTCAAACTTGGTGCGTATGAAAAGGAACGGAAACAATCTGTTGAAGAGAAAAAAAGTATAAAAAATATTTGTTCCCAAAATCAAGCATCATACTAATTGACTGCTATTTTATCGTATTTTAGTCTGCGGTTTTAGAATCAGTACCACTTTCATTTGAATAATCAATACAGCTTGGACCATCTTTATAATTTATTTCATTTCTTAGATATTTCTCTTGAGTACCATGTAGATGAAATCGAATCACATTTTGAACGTAATCTAAAATTCACACTGAGATTCATGAAATATTTCCTCATCAGCCCTAAAAAAAAATTCATTAAATGTGCATCTTTTTTGTCATTGGATTGCATGAAAAAAAATCAAAACAAAAATAGCTTTTCATATTAATTTCAAAAATAGACTTGATTGAGCAATTGAAAACTTCTTTTGATCCAAAAAATACTCACATTTCTTTACATCGAGTTTATTCTAAGTTATTTTTTTCTTATAAAAGGTTTACCACTGAAGGTTCGTATAGTTTCTTTTCTTATTTACGTAGCTACATTGAAGCTGTAACATTTAAGCTGCTCTCTCTCTACTGACGTTTCGACGTATCTTTAAGAGTTTATATGGAAGAATTGGGATTTAAATCCCCGACCATTTAAAATGTTTTTTGCCGATCACATTAATCACTAAGTTCATATTAAATAAAAATGCCCGAAATCTTCTTTCGGCTTTACATTTTTTAAAAGAATAACAAATCCAGTTAAACAAACGTACTCTTAACTGTATTCTTCATAAACATTCAAAATCTGATCTAGCGTTTTCTTTGGCATCAGCAGTGGCGTTATAATAGGATAAGGGCATATTATTTCTTTCACTTCATTAAATAAAATTTGATAAAACTGATTTCAAAATTTTGATATTGATAACAAATTTAATGTTTTCTTTTCATACAATGATTTCTTAAACTATCATTCAGAAATTTGATTCTCTTACAGTTTCTTCTGTCATGACAATCTGCAATTCAATATGATGCAAAAAACTATGTAGTTTTATTGCGCCAATAAGACGGATCCATATTAATAAAAATCAAAACATTTTTTATTTCCTGGTACATTCATTGCTTTTTATTTGTCACCTATTTCATATAACAACTTCTTCAAGCTCTTTAACTATCGACGAATTCTCTTCTTTGGAAATTCTACACTGTTGTATTTAACCGTTTTCTTCTTACACTATTTATAAATGAACTTTAAAGTCCTCCTGTAAGAATCTATACTACTACATGTATAAAATCTGTTAAATTTGTTAATTTTAACTCTGATGGTAATCACACTTTCCACCTCAAATATAAATGGCTATGATGGGCTTGAACCCAGATGTATTTTCTAGGCACATAAGCTGTTTTACTGATGTTCTGCGTAATGTGTAAATTGATTCATATGTGAATCAAACTATTGTTATAGATTTGGAATGGGATATTAATAAAGTGAAATGTTTTATTTTTAATAGAAATTATGATGGCATGGGTTAAAAAATTTACAAACATGTATTTTAAAAATATGAAACCTGTGGAGTTAGACAATAAAGTATTTGTTTTTAATTAATATGAAAGAAGTTAGTATACGTTTACAGAAAACATGCAAGAAATTTCAGCAAAGAATTTTTATCTTAGTATTATGCATAGGAAAATAAATCTATGTTAAATATTTAAAGAGGCTATAATTTGGTCAACTGTAATTTTTCCTACATATTTAAAATTCTTGTTTATAAAATAATAAAAATATTACTTTTCTTGGTTTCACAAATTTTAACCGTTGAGAATAAATTTTTGCTACCATAGATGCAGTTTTTTAACGCATTTAACAGAAAGGGTAATTACGTTGTCTAAATCACATTTAGTTTAAATTCAAAAAATTATTTTTATGTAAAAGTACATAGTCATGCACAACAGCTTTTCAAAATTTTATGGTGGGCGAATATTTTCATGAACAGTTTTGCACATAATTCTGTTACTCTTTTCAGAAATTTTTAATTTATAGGTAAATGAGAAAGAGGCGGGGAAGTGTGTATTACATTACCCCCCACCTGAAGAGTCATTAGTTATTCCTGGACCATTTTTGAGATAATTTTGGTAAAGAAGAAGCATATTAAGCAGCAGTAAACTGCACACTGTTAATCAATCATCATCATCATCATCATCATCCTCAAGCAGCCATGGGCTACGGAGGTCCAACCAGACCGTGCAATTTAATTCTCCAAGCAAGTCTATCCTGAGCTACATCTACTGCATCTGGCCACTGCACACCAATTCTAACAAGGTCCTGTTTGACATTGTCTGCCAACCACATCCTAGGTCTCCCCCTCCTTCTGAGGCCTCTAGGCACACTGTTCATAACCCTATTCGCCAATCTATAATTATTCATACGGGCAACATGGCCAAACCAGCGGAGTCTCTCTCTGCACAATATGCTGCTTAAAGGAGGTTCTGCAACCTCCTTTGCCTAACTCCTTTGCCTAACTCCTTTGCCTAACCTCATCATTAGTTACAAAGTTAAATCACCTAATACCCAAGATACTACGTAAGCGTCTAGAATCAAAAGCATCTAGTTTTGCTTCCTTGCATGACTTTCATGCAGCAAAGAAAGCAGGAATTGGTTGTATCGTATGATTACTAGCTGTAAATCCTTAGTCTGCGGGATGGGAGTAGCTCAGTCGGTAGCGCGTCAGACTCGTAATCTGAAGTCCCCAGGTTCGAGTCCCACTTGGGCCTCCCTCGGTCAGTAGGAGACACCGATGGGCTTGGAATGGCCATCAACCATCGGATGGTACATTAGGCTCTTGGCCCCGTGTACGGAAAAGCTATACCCCGTGTACGTTAAAGAACACGCTGAATGGCCTTTACGGGAGCCTACCATCTGTCTCCTACTCATTTTCATTGAAACCGAGTCCAGTGGGCCGCCTTCCTAAGCCCTCGGTGTCCTTCAGACCTGGCCATTTACCCATTGTGGGCAAAAGGTGCCACACAGAGGTAAAAACCCAGTCTGCCTGTGGTGATATTGTTTACACCAACTCTCACTCTGCCCTTGGCCAGAAAGAAGACAGTGGTGGGCTTGGAAAGACAGCCGACCGTCCGATGAGCCATTAAACCACATCATCGTGTGCAGGGAAGCCACACTCTATTCAGGTTAATATTATTTTAACGGGAAATTTTCCGTCTAGTGGTTCCTCTACGAGCATTGTGTCCTTGGTGTCCTTGTGATCTGCCTGCTCAATTAGCTCTTTAGGCACAAAAGAGTCACTCAGAGGTCAAACAACCCAACTCTAAGATATGAATGAAAGCAAATGGTCTGGACATGACCACTTCCCTGCGCTTAGGCTTGGGTTGTTGGGTTGTTTTACCTCTGAGCGGCATTTTTTTGCGCACCATGGGCTAAATGTCCAGGTCACATGGACCCCGAAGGCTCAGAGAAGGTTGGGGGAGGGGACCCACTGGAACAGCTGTTGGGAGACAGATGGTAGCCTCCCGTCAAGGCCATCCAGCGTGTTCTTTAACGTGCACAGGGTATGGCTCTCCCGCACACGGGGAGCCATACCCTGTGCACGTTAAAAGTCCCATCCGACGGACGGCGGCCTTTCCAAGCCCATCGGTGTCCCCTACTAACCGTGGGCAGGGCGGGGAATTTTGCGGAGATAAATCTCAACGCTGATCTAGCTGGGACTCGAACCTGGGAACTACAGATTACGAGCCTGGCGCGCTACCGACTGAGCCACCCCCGCCCTCTGCGCTTAGGCTAACAACATATATATATATTAAGTTTAGCGGGTTATTAGTTCACATCGATTATATATTCAGTTCACATCGATTCATTATCAATATGAGTAGGATAAAATAAGTCAAAATATTTAATCGAGAGAACAGTGTTTGATTTTTCCATATGAATTGTAAAAAAACTACTTCGTTTACGAAGATAACAGGTTTAGAGATTTTTGATTGAAATTACGATGCAAGTGCCCTTGAGCTTGGATTTTTTCCCCTTCAATGGCGGTGTGTTGAAGCCTCTATGGTGCTTTAATGATTCCAGCTATTTAGTTGAAATTTTATCTTTAGGCTTACTTTCGTATGGATTAGAGATATTTTAAATATGGACTTTGTGACTCAATAATTAGGGTAACTCACCACAGAACGATTTCGTAAAATGGGGATTTTTTCAAAACGACTGACGATTTTTCTGCAAAATTAGTACAGAGATAAACATTATTGTATTGAGAGTCTGTTAAAAAACTGTATAAGTATATTAAAATAAAAATTCCCTTCTTGGTAAAAATGTCCGTTAGGGGACAACACGTTATAATCTAGAGGCTTAGTAAATAATTTAGATAAGGGAATTCTGACTAATGATAAATAGAGTATGGAAAATATTTCAAACGTAGGCTGTGCCTTTATTTCTAATTCAATGAGATATAATTCGTAAGATACCTTTGGAGACTCTGCACTATTTCTTAGATTTTAAAATAATGATATATTTAGCTTCATGTTTCTTCAAGCTCATGTAAGAATTAAGGCACAAAGTGGTTTCTGAATTGGCGATGTGTGTTTTTACTTCATACGAGTAACTAAAAACAAAGTAGTCAAGATGAGTGAAAACTTTTCGTGTAATGTAGTAATTCATATGAATAATATAGTCAAGAAATAAAAAAACTATGTCATCATGTTAGAGAGAAAGGATTAATACTGATTACCGCCGTGCTTCTAAAGTTTAAAAAAATTCACGCTTTCTAATTGGAAGGCGCAGCTTTGCTAATATCGATTACAGAGTGATTGTCATTAATATGTGCAATGTTGCACAAATTGGATAATACAACATAACAGTTTAAGATTCACAAATATGTAGATATCAATATTTAAAATGTATTAATTAATATTTAACCGTATGCGAAAAAATTTCTTTCACTTACCACTGATTAAAGTAACAGAAACTAAATAATGGCTGCCTAGGATAGCCGATAATCAACCATAATGGATGAGCTTGTTAAACTAAACTGGTGCTATTTATATATAAGGAAAAATGTGCATGGTAATTCAGATTGAATGAAAGGGCTGAAATTTTTAAACATCCTATATACACAGTCGTATCAGAATAATATGGCCACCTACCTAATAATGGGAATTATTAGGTAGGACTGCCAACCTTCGTGTCACTTGAGACGAAGGTTGGCAGATCACTAATTTACTAAAAAAAATCGTTGCCAGATATTTTTTCTGAATTCTGTAATCAGCCATAGTGTTCGGATACTTTTTTGAGCGACTGTAGGTGGTCATATTATTTTGATACGTGTGGGCTCCCTCACGGAAATATTGAGCGTGTGCAGTTACCGTTCACAGCAAACTGGAGCGTGTGCAGTTACCGTTCAACTGGAGCGTGTGCAGTAACTGCACACGCTCCAGTTTGCTGTGAACGGTAACTGGAGCGTCTACAGTTGCTGTACACGCTCCAGATATTTTTCCTGAATTCTGTAATCACGTGACACGAAGGTTGCCAGATCACTAATTTCTAAAAAAAATCGTTGCCAGATATTTTTTCTGAATTCTGTAATCAACCATGGTGTTCGGATACTTTTTTGAGCGACTGTAAATGAAATAGATTGTGCAGGTACTAAGGAATTTTCGTTTTTTTTTTCAACCGTTAGAGGGCACAATTATAGGTTTTTGGGAGACCGTAAAGTGCGAATCATAATATTCTATCAATACCTATCGAACCCAAAAAATAATTTTTAAATTGTCTCTAAAAACAAACAATTCTCTCTTAAAGCAAAAAATAACTTGCGTTTTCCCACCCACCCCTGGGGCTAAGGGGTCAACTTAGAAAACTTCAAGACTTTAACATTTCACCACAAAAATTTCAAATTTCTAGCATAAATGCATCGTTTGAAATATTCATTTGAAATTTTAGAATTTTCAAAATTTTCCACTGTTAGAGGGCTCAATAAGAGCTTTTGGAAGATTCGGGAAAAGGCGAATCGTAATATTTCATCGATCCCTTTACAAAACGAATTTTTAATTTATCTCCACAAACAAAAAAAGTTCGATGTTTACAGATGGAGGGACAGACGACAAAATAAATACATTATCTCGTTGTCTTTTTTTTCTTTTGAAACCGATATAAAAAAGGGAGACGGATAATAATCAAAAATAAGGAAAAGTCTGAGATGAGCGACAGGAGCCGAAACTGGCCTTTCAGCATCAGCTGGGAATATGAAATGGATTGGGTTGTTTTACCTCTGAGCGGCACTTTTTTGCACACCATGGGCTAAATGGCCAGGTCACATGGACCCCGAAGGCTCAGAGAAGGTTGGGGACCCACTGGAACAGCTGTTGGGAGACAGATGGTAGCCTCCCGTCAAGGCCATCCAGCGTGTTTTGTAACGTGCACAGGGTATGACTCTCCCGCACAGGGAGCCACGGCTTAACGTCCCATCCGACGGACGGCGGCCTTTCCAAGCCCATCGGTGTCCCCTACTGACCGTGGGCAGGGCGGAGAATTTTGCGGAGCTAAATCTCAACGCTGACCCAGCTGGGACTCGAACCTGGGAACTACAGATTACGAGCCTGGCGCGCTACCGACTGAGCCACCCCCGCCCCTATGAAATGGAAGTTGAAAAAGAGTTTTAATGTAAAATGTCAAAATGATAAGAATTATTTTCTCTTTAGCATAAAGCTACATTTTGTAATTAATTTACTTTGCATTATGAAGTAAATGATTATTATGGTTCATATAATACACACCGAATAGCCTTTAACATTGAAGTGACTTACTCGGTGCAGCTGTTGATGCAACCTTTGGCGGGCACGAACAAGTAGGACATCGTCCTTCTGGAGCATCTGTTTCCAGTTTGCAGCCTTCTGAACATTTGGGTGGAATGCAGATCGAATCACATTTGCAGATTGGACAGCCATCGTCACCTATCACGTTATAGCAACCACGACCCAGGCAGGGGATTCTTGGGCACACACGTCCTTGGGCTATACACGGAATTTATATTATATATCGTGTTTATAAATCAGACATATTTATGTTTCTTGAACAGATGAACAGCGAATTACTACTATGGCACTTTTTCATGACAGTGTTTCATATTAAATTCCAATGAATAAAATATATAAATTCATTATTCATAAAACATTATTAATAATAGTAAAATAATTCAAGCAACTGTCAAAAATTCTGTTTAGTTAGAATTTGATGAATTACTTTTTAAATCCTTTTGATATCGAAACTAATAAATCTATTTAAGAATAAGTAACGTTTTTCACAATAAAGCTATACCGATGGGCTTGGAAAGGCCGCCGTCCGTCGGATGGGACGTTAAGCCGTGGCACCGTGTGCGGGAGAGCCATACCCTGTGCACGTTAAAGAACACGCTGGATGGCCTTGACGGGAGGCTACCATCTGTCTCCCAACAGCTATTCCAGTGGGTCCCTTCCCCCAACCTTCTCTGAGCCTTCGGGGTCCATGTGACCTGGCCATTTAGCCCATGGTGTGCAAAAAAGTGCCGCTCAGAGGTAAAACAACCCAACCAACAACACAATAAAGCTTTCAATATAGAACTTTTCCGGACTTTTTTGAGCCCAAGTATTATTTTATAACATTCCTTTTTACTAAGAAATATTTTCTACGCTTCTCTCATTAAAAAAAACTAATTTTTTTTCTGTATAAAAAAAATTGAAAACAAGGTAACGGTAGTGGTCTGTTAGGATTTTGACGAACCAAACGCCCCCAAAAATTCCTAAAACTGATATAAACAAAAAAAGCTCAATTAAAAGGATGTGAACAGCTTTGTTTGGGTTGTTTCACCTCTGAGCGGCACTTTATTGCACACCATGGGCTAAATGTCCAGGTCACATGGACCCCGAAGGCTCAGAGAAGGTTGGGGGAGGGGACCCACTGGAACAGCTATTGGGAGACAGATGGTAGCCTCCCGTCAAGGCCATCCAGCGTGTTCTTTAACGTGCACAGGGTATGACTCTCTCGCACACGAGGCCACGGCTTAACGTCCCATCCGACGGACGGTGGCCTTTCCAAGGCCATCGGTGTCCCCTACTGACCGTGGGCAGGGCGGGAAATTTTGCGGAGATAAATCTCAACGCTGACCCAGCTGGGACTCGAACCTGGGAACTACAGATTACGAGCCTGGCGCGCTACCGACTGAGCCACCCCCGCTCCATAAAAAAATTGAAAACAAGATAACGGTAGTGGTCTGTTAGGGTTTTGACGAACCAAACGCCCCAAAAATTCCTAAAACTGATATAAACAAAAAAAATGCTCAATTAAAAGGATGTGAACAGCATTGTTACTCCTTGTGATCAGAGAGATTTAGTTAAAACCCTTTCAATGATATAGATCAGTGACTACCAACCGCTTTAGTTGTAGAGAACTATGTATACTGAGAGCAGAATGACTAGCAACAGCGTTCTCTTGGCATAATATTGATTGAAAAATCAATCGCAACCTGTTTCTAGTCCAAAAGAGGTAACAGTCGCGCAATAAATCTTTCTATGTGAAGAAAATGACAAACACGGAAAGACAGTGATTTCTTGGGAAAAAGGAAATTTACTGCTGGATCAACTCGTACTTTACTCTCGTAGCTGAAGATTTAGCTGAAAAAAATGATTGAACCACGATGTACTGTAAATAATTAATGCAACCTATTTTTCTGGTGAAAAACTTGTTCTTAAAATCACCGTGTTTTCTACACCTTGATGTATTAAACTATTCATTATTTTTTTTTTCATATGCGTATATCCTTTTTTTTTATCCTCACAATCGCAAGAATTAACAGAAAAATTTATTATAATGAAATTACAATTTTTATGTTTGTGTCGAATCACGTTCATTGAAAATATGTTTTTTTCTTACAGCTCTCAGTGAACATTTGCACATCTATTACTTTAGAGAAAAAATATTTAAAATGTCAATATTTTTTTCGCCAAAATTCAAATCGTATTTATGGTATTTTTCAGTCTGTTCTAATCAGTTCTTCGATATCTTTTGTTGCTCTTTTCAAATAATTCATTTTGATGCAATAACGATTGAAACATTAATATCATTTTTATTCCTTCGACTCGCGAAACAATCTCAACATTTATTCTTAATATTTCATCTCTTATCCTGATACATTTCCACTATAATACATCTTTCATAATCCGATGACTTCTTCAAAATCCAATGTAAGTCATGATTCCAAAGTTCCAACTGTGATATAATTAAGATTTATCCCTGATAACTCCCGTTCTACTTGCGGTGAGAAAGAGAACATCGCTGTTCTTTGAAAGCCCGCCGTCCGTCGGATGGGACGTAAAGCCGTTGGCCTGTGTGCAGAAGAGCCATACTCTGTGTGCGTTAAATAACACGCTGGATGGCCTTGAAGGCTTCAATCTGTCTCCTGACAACAGTGGGGCGGGGGTGGCTCAGTCGGTAGCGCGCCAGGCTCGTAATCTGTAGTTCCCAGGTTCGAGTCCCAGCTGGGTCAGCGTTGAGATTTATCTCTGTAAAATTCCCCGCCCTGCCCACGGTCAGTAGGGGACACCGATGGGCTTGGAAAGGCCACCGTCCGTCGGATGGGACGTTAAGCCGTGGCCCCGTGTGTGGGAGAGCCATACCCTGTGCACGTTAAAGAACACGCTGGATGGCCTTGACGAGAGGCTATCATCTGTCTCCCAACAACTGTCCCAGTGAGTCGCCTTAGGGGTCCTTGTGACCTGGCCATTTAGCCCATGGTGTGCAAAAAAGTGCCGCTCAGAGGTAAAACAACCCAATCTGACAACAGTCCAGGGGATCCCCTTCCTCCAACCTTTTCTGAGCTCTTGGAGTCCTTATGACCTGATCATTTAGCCAATTTGGTGAAAAAAAACTGCCGCTAGGAAGTGAAACAACCCACCATTCCAAAATCCGGGATCATTTTTCATTCCACACATAAATTAACCTCACATTACTATGAATATTTTAAAGAAATGAATCTGATTATAAATTAAGAGTTGTAAATTAATGATAATCTAATTATAATTCACTGTTTCAGGCTTTCTGTTAATTCTTACCAATATGAGGACCAGTAGGATGATGTAGGAAAATTCCAAAGTGTTTTAGAATACATGGTAATTTTAAAAACTGATTTTTGATCAAGTAAATAGGATGCAGTGGCATAACTACAGGTGGCAAAATGACACGGGTCTAGAGTTTCTGAGGGTTCAATCAAAATCAACTCATACATCGTCAAAATCGAAAAGGCAGAAATTATTGCCATTGTAGTAATTTCGATCCTTTTCATCCCACAGATATCGACGAACTCGAATGAAATCATTGATCATTTTGGGAAATGAGAGCAAAAAAGAAATACTTTTAAGTTTTTTGATATATCAGTAAATCTTCTTTTATATTTAGTAATACTGATTTTGTATGTATAGTCTCTCAAAAAAGTCTGATCTGTCAACCTTCGTGTCACGTGACACGAAGGTTGCCAGATCACTAATTTCTAAAAAAAAAAAAATCGTTGCCAGATATTTTTTCTGAATTCTGTAATCAACCATAGTGTTCGGATATTTTTTGGAGCGACTGTATATTTAATAAATTGCTATACTGCCTTTATAGCAATTTCTTTTCAACGAAAAATATAAAGTTTTAAGCCTCCAAATCAGCTACAAAAATATTGGAGGTGGAGTACAGTTGCTCAAAAAAGTATCCGAACACTACGGTTGATTACAAAATTCAGAAAAAATATCTGGCAACGATTTTTTTTAAGAAATTAGTGATCTGGCAACCTTCGTGTTGCGTGACACGAAGGTTGCCAGATCACTAATTTCTTAAAAAAAATCGTTGCCAGATATTTTTTCTGAATTTTGTAATCAACCGTAGTGTTCGGATACTTTTTTTTAATATATATAATGCGTATGAATACATAATGCAATGAATATGGAGCATGTGCAGTTACCGTTCACAGCAAACTGGAGCGGTTGCGGTTTATGTTCACAGCACACTGGATCGTGTGAGCTCACAAAGACCTGGATCGTGTGGGCTCACTCACGGAAATATTGAGCGTGTGCAGTTACCGTTCACAGCAAACTGGAGCGTGTGCAGTTACCGTTCACAGCAAACTGGAGCGTGTGCAGTTACCGTTCACAGCAAACTGGAGCGTGTGCAGTTACCGTTCACAGCAAACTGGAGCATGTGCAGTAACTGCACACGCTCCAGTTTGCTGTGAACGGTAACTGGAGCGTGTACAGTTGCTGTACACGCTCCAGATATTACAGTGTATCAGAATAATATGACCACCTACCACAGTATATGTATGGTAGGTGGTCATATTATTCTGATACGACTGTGTATTATCTAAGACTAAAAGTGCAACTACCTCAATTTATTTCTTTAACTGTCACCTAACTCAAATATACATCTGTTCTATCCTTCGTTAGAGGCTCTCACGAATAATACGTTTTAAAAATAATATGCAGATATTTTGAGGGTGGTCCGTAGCTTCTTGGTAAAATTTTGAAGTGGTCGCAATTAGAGGAAGTTTTGGATCAGCTGGTCAATATGTTTATTTATCAGTCAGTGGCCGAGTGGTTAGCACACTTGGCTATAAATCATAGGCCTTAACTGGCATAGTGGTTAGATGAATTGCTGCTATTCTAGCAGTAAACGTTGTTGTCTTAGCTTTAACTGAAGCAGCAGTTACTTCAGTTTTAGTAGCGTATGCCTTTGTATGAGGGGCGGGGGTGGCGCAGTCGGTAGCGTGCCAGGCTCGTAATCTGTAGTTCCCAGGTTCGAGTCGCAGCTGGGTCAGCGTTGAGATTTATCTCCGCAAAATTCCCCGCCCTGTCCACGATCAGTAGGGGACACCGATGGGCTTGGAAAGGCCGTTGTCCGTCGGATGGGACGTTAAGCCGTGGCCCCGTGTGCGGGAGAGACATACCCTGTGCACGTTAAAGAACACGCTGGATGGCCTTGACGGGAGGCTACCATCTGTCTCCCAACAGCTGTTCCAGTGGGTCCCCTCCCCCAACCTTCTATGAGCCTTCGGGGTCCATGTGACCTGGCCATTTAGCCCATGGTATGCCGCTCAGAGGTAAAACAACCCAACCTTTGTATGAGAAATCTTGTACAAGATAGGAATTGTTTCTAAGATTTTCTTTGCAATTTTCTCCCTTATTTTAGTATTCCAGGATATTCGTAAAGCTATTCAAAAGCAATATATTGGAATCCAAATATTTCTTGGAATCCAGTATACACCTCTCGTCATCGAAATTGTTTCACTTAGAAAGAATGATGATCTGATGTTCATTAACCACCACATCTCAGCCTCCTACTACTGTTGCCAATCTCACTCTTCACCAGGATGACATTCCCCAGCTTTTCGATTCGCTAACGAGATGTTTGGTAGCTATTCATGGAGGCCATACTTCTTATTGATGTTTATTCACTTATTTCTAACTTTTTTAAAGGGAAGAATTTACTCCCTTACAGAAAAGACGAAGATAACCTAGAACTTTATCTAGTTTCTGCTGGTTTCTCATTCAAGAGACACTTACTCAAGGGCATGTCCATTGGCTTAATCAGCTACAGTGATCAATATACTAGGTAGGGCTACAGCACATATACAACATTTTCATAAGTAAATACTACTGATTTGATATAAATAAATAAATAAATACCCCCTCAAGCAGCTGCTTGCCACAGAGGTCTGACAGGAGCCTGTCAGTTTATATGCCACAGTAGAATATCTGAGAGGATGGTAGGACCTCAGCAGAAAAACGACACACACATCCATGCCTTACCCGGGGCTCGAACCCAGGTCCCTTAGATCAACTAGCCAAACGCGCTAACCACTCGGCGCAAACCTAATTATCTCTTGTCCACATTGTTATCTGCAACTCCACTTTTGAGCTCAAAGCGAGCACTCTTTTTAGTGGGGGGGGGGGGGGGGGCGACTTAATGATGAACAGGACCCGCAATCCTCACAGATCCCTTCTATTATGGCGTATTAAACCGACAGGCTCCTGTCAGACTTATGTGGCAAGCAGCTGTTTGAGGAAGTATTTATTTTTTGTTTTAATATAATTAGCATAAATGTTATGTGCAAAATCAAGCAAATGAACGATTCTTATATTCAAGTGAAGTAACTTAGTCCTTTATATTATACCTCCTCTGATTATTCCGCAAAAACACGACGGGCAAACTTCATCGTCCCATTTCATAACCATACATCCAATGGCACACACTGGGATCGGACAAACAGGCTCAATGTCAATACCTATATGAAATAAGACATTTATAAATAAATGCTCACATATAAAAGATGGTTAATATTATTTATTAATATTACCATTCAAAAGAAATATCTAAGTCAAAATCTTCATATGGCCGGACAATTAATTATTATAACATAGTTTTCCAATGCTCTTTAAATATATTTTGAATTACGATTTAGATACAATTGCAAATCATTCTAAACTCCAAGAAATGAGCCTACTTGCTGCTTTAGGAATTATTTTATGAATAAAATTCAAAATTAATTATGCAGCCTGAAGGTTGTTTCAAAAAGACAGTTCTGGGATCCACAGGATTGGCTCTGTCAATATCAGCATCATCATAAGAAATGTGATGTGCTATGCATATTGCTGAATGTTAGTGTCATCACGTTTAAGGTCAGATAACAATGGGATGTTGGATCTAATCGTAATCGCTCTGTGTTAGAAACACAGAGATCTATATATCCTAGAGGCAGAATTCGTATGTCTCTGTCATTGGACAACGTAGATAGATAAAGAGGTAGTGTCACGGACGAATAGATGTCAAAATACCAGAATCGTAGCTCATGTACATGCATCTGTTTAGGCTTCTAAATAAGCTATGCTTCCGTCTAACCGTCTAAGGAATGTAAAAAAAAACATTCCTTAGACGGTTTTGGTAGCCAGTTGATTTCCATTGTTTACTCAGTAAACGTTCCAGTTGATTTTCATTGTTTATTCAGTAAAAAAACATGGAATTTGCTCAGACAGTTGAAAAATCAACAGGCGATGTAGGCATCGATTTATTTAGCGTATATATACGACGGCAAGTTAAATGAAAACTTTAAAAGTCGGGGGGAAAATTCGTTGACCTACTGTGTGCAACAGCAGGCATAGCAAGTCATCAACAAAAGTTAGAGGCATGTACTCTGTACGGTAGATCTGACAATAGTGCAAGATGCCCTCAAACTTCTATAACCCCTGGGGCCCCCGTGACCAGCTCATTGTGTGCCAAAAAAAATACTGCTCATAAGTAAAACAACCCAATTCTAACTGATAGATAGTTGTATTGTTTTCTTAAATTTCGAATTAACTGGTTTTCCATAAT
This sequence comes from Ryuthela nishihirai, assembly GCA_038380435.1. Lineage (NCBI taxonomy): Eukaryota > Metazoa > Arthropoda > Arachnida > Araneae > Heptathelidae > Ryuthela > Ryuthela nishihirai. The sequence goes on along the minus strand of JAWZYU010000001.1, from coordinate 134,707,635 downwards.
TCGAAATTTTATTTATCGATTCTTCGAATTTCAAATTAACCAAGTTTCACTGTATATGTTTACATATATAAATGTACTCAGTGTTATACTCTAAAAGGGAAAAGGAATTTTGTCAAGCTATTGATGTTTATACTTGCGCGGTAGATGTCTTCACACCAGAAAAGTATTCGTGTGTTTATTTTTCTCAACGTTAATGATATTAACGAACAATTGGAAGAGTAAATTTAACAACAAATAGGAATTACTTACAAACAGGAATAACAGGACAAGGCATTCTAATACATTGAAGACGTCTCAAAACACATGTTTGGCCTGGAGGACAGTTCTTTTGCTAAAGAAAAAAAAATCATCACTATAAAATCTATTTAGTATATCATTATATACAAATTATGAGACATTTTACAACTGCATACGGAATCAAAAGCAATAATATCTAAGTCAGTGCTTCTCAAACTTCCTGATGTTGACGACCGGTAATTTGTTTTGTGGGAGACAGGGACCTGGTGTAGTGAAGTCGCGCATGCGCCTGGAGCCTTTAGATCAGGGGTTCTCAACGTAGGGTAGGCGGTAAAATATTTTGGGGTACGCCGTGCGAGTTCAAAAGTCGCTAGATCTAGTAACAAAGTTGCTAAGTTGGCATTATTATACTATAACTATAGTTTTATCTATCTATATAATGGGTACGCCAGTTACATACACATTTGCAGGGGGTACAGTACTGTGCAAATTAGTTGGGACATTAGGAAAATGCAGTAACAAAGACACAATTAAAATATTTACTTGTTTAATAGTGTAGTTAATAGTGAATGTGACCCCCCTTAGCTTTAATTACTTCTTCCACCCTCTCAACCATTGATGCCACTTGCTTTCCACACATCTCCTTCACTTCAGGGTCGTGGTACCACACTTTCATGACACTTTCTATCATTTTGGTTTTCGTCGTGCAATCCATCTTAGATATGCGCGCTTTAATAATGGCCCACAAATTTTCAATGAGGTTTAGATCGGGTGAATTTCCTGGCCACTCCAATACCTTCAAATGTTGCTGGGTAAAGAAGCTCTTAGCAAGCTTAGAATTGTGGCATGGAGCCAGATCCTGTTGAAATACCCCATCGCCGTTAGGAAATAGCTTCTGCAGTGTTGGGACCATTTTCGCCTCCAGAACGCCTATGTATGTACTTTTTGCTGTTCATCATTCCTTCAATGGAGTGAAGCGTCTGTTAGATTAGTTGACTTGCAGCAGAAGGTTACAAACAAGTTTAGACTCTGCAGCGGAAGGGACTTAGCATTCCTTCACTTGTCCCAACTAATTCGCACAGTACTGTACGTGAAGTATAATAGGTTGAGAACCACTGCTAGATACATGTTGCCTCAAGAAATAAGTTATGTTTATTCGCATGATATTTTTCTCACTCCGCATGACATGACGTCACCTGGGCTGTTGGAACTGTGGAACTAGGGCATATAAATGATTCTGAGATATATTTCATTTCTGGCAGCTCGCTGCAGACCTACGACTGATGGCTCAGGAATTGGCACCAGTCCGCGGACTACCACTTTGAGAAGCACTGATCTAAGTTACATCTTTCTTCGCAGATTAAGACATTTGCTTTCACAAATTTATCTGTACAAAGAAACGAGCTAAAAGTTTCCTCCGTTCCTAAATTTACAAACTAATCGTATACTAGCTGTAGCGGGTAGTATCTTATATACCCGGAAATACTAGGCATTATCAATTGAACTTGTTTATATCTATCTGTAAATATTTCATAATAACTAAAAGATAATGCTAGTGATTAAAGATGTAAACAACAGTTTAATTTGTTAAATGTAAACAAATGACAATTACTCGCCATAATTGAAGGATAGGGTAGGAATTTAGCGATAAATTAGCACAAGTGATTTTTTTTTTCTTTTTGGTAAATGGCCGAAGATAATTGTGTATATATACATACGACAGCGCCAAAGTTTGGTAGCGGTGAAAGAGGAAAATTCTTAAAGTCAAATGCGATCGTCGATACGAGGGCCAAATTACTTTCTTAATATTTTCAGTTTGTAAAACGATCATTTCTTTTTATTTTTAAATGTGTCGGGTTTTACAGAGTTTTCTCTATTATTATTATTATTACCACAGTTAATAATTGCAGCGCTCGATAATTATTCTTTCCAGATCGTTTAGTTGCGATAGTTTTAATTCTTCAAAGTTTTTTAATAATTTCACAACAGATATTATTTTCACAGGTTAAAGGTTCTATTACATTCTTTCCTTTTATAAATATTCATATTTCCTTTATAACGACATTTTAAAAAAGTGTCATTCGTGTGATATATAGCCAGATTTCCAGTTTCATAGCTATTTTCCCAAATTCATCCCTCATGGCCAAGTGGTGTGCCATTCCGCGGCCAAGTGTTTAACGTGCTTGGCTACTGATCTAAGGGACCTGTGTTCGAGCCCCAAATCTGATTGGTGTGACCTCCCGTGGCCGAGTGGTTAGCGCACTTGGCTACTAATATAAGAGACCTGGGTTCGAGTCCCAGAATAAGCACCGATGGGCTTGAAAAGGCCGCCGTCCGTCGGATGGTACGTTAAGCCGTGGCCCCGTGTGCGTGAGAGCCATACCCTGTGCACGTTAAAGAACACGCTGGATGGCCTTGACGGGAGGCTACCATCTGTCTCCCAACCGCTATTCCAGTGGGTTCCCTCCCCCAACCTTTTCTGAGCCTTCGGGGTCCATGTGACCTGGCCATTTAGCCCATGGTGTGCAAAAAAGTGCCGCTCAGAGGTAAAACAACCCAACCCAGAATAAGGCATGGTTGTTCGTATTGTTTTTTCTGCTGAGGTCCCACCATCCTCATAGACTTTCTACTATGGTGTATAAAACTTACAGGCTCCTGTGTGACTTCTGTGACAAGCAGCTGCTTGAGGAGATATTTATTTTTATTCCTTATTTTTATTATTTTGAAATATCAATGTCTCCCTTAACTTTCGCCAAAGAACGTATGTGAAGGAATTTTGCTATTGTTATTAAAATGATAAGGAACGAGATAACTGTTATTTTATTGGTAAAAATAACACATAGCAGATATTAATATCTTATTATATAGCCGTAATTCCGGCGCGCGAAAAAAATGAACTGAACGACATGCTCTTACGAACGTGCATGGCAGAACAAATAAGAAATTCTCGGTTCTCTGTGGTTCCGCGGCACTTGAGCGATCGGTTCCATATTGGATACGGTGGTACAGTCGCTCAAAAAAGTATGCGAACACTGTGGTAGATTACAGAATTCAGAAAAAATATCTGGCAACGATTTTTTTAGAAATTAGTGATCTGGCAACCTTCGTGTCACGTGACACGAAGGTTGCCAGATCACTAATTTCTAAAAATAAAATCGTTGCCAGATATTTTTTCTGAATTCTGTAATCAACCATAGTGTTCGGATACTTTTTTTAATATATATAATGCGTATGAATATATAATGCGTGTGCAGTTACCGTTCACAGCAAACTGGAGCGGTTGCGGTTAATGTTCACAGCACACTGGATCGTGTGAGCTCACAAAGACCTGGATCGTGTGGGCTCACTCACGGAAATATTGAGCGTGTGCAGTTACCGTTCACAGCAAACTGGAGCGTGTACAGTTGCTGTACACGCTCCAGATATTTTTCCTGAATTCTGTAATCACGTGACACGAAGGTTGCCAGATCAGTAATTTCTAAAAAAAATCGTTGCCAGATATTTTTTCTGAATTCTGTAATCTACCATAGTGTTCGGATACTTTTTTGAGCGACTGTACCACTTAGTCTAGCTGTGTTAGGTTAACAGGTCGGGTTCCTAGTTGCTCTGGGTCGGGAGTGATTCCTCGAAAAATGTCCGAAATTTCTGGGAGCTCTGCCCTCGCCAACTTTATGAATGAAGTAGTATGAAAAGTTATGAATGAACTGACGTTTTGGCGGTTTAACTAGCATTTATTCATTCTAGATATTATCTGTGTTAATTAGCAGGAAAAAATCTTAAATTTAATATTAAGTAGCTTATATAATTCTACTCTTTTAAATTAACTACTTTTTTTAAATGTCACAAATGAATAAAATTAAGAAAATTGGCTTTTTTTTCCATAAATATGTACATTATTTTTGGAAACTTAGGAATATTAATGCTTGCCAACTCTTTTATCAACAGTCTTATAGTTAAGAATCTATTTTTACGGTGAGCTCTGTCTACATTTCTAGAAAAATTTTGAAATCTCTCGTTTCATTCGAAAGCTCTTAGTGAATTTCTTGTATGGAAATTAGAAAATATTTCGCGAAAAATTCTAGTCATTTTGCGGTTATGAAGTTAGCAATTTCCGTAATGAGAGCTATGTGCTCACATTACGGAAATAGAAGCTATTTCTGCTTCTACCTTACAGCAAATACCTGTTTATGATATATATTCAAATCAGCTTATCTTGATCACATTCAAGAAAAAAATCTGGTCAAGCGCTTTCTCTAAAAATTAGATACATTGTAAATATTGACTGTACTTTCAGTTAGAGAGTGGCATCAGAAAATCATGTAACGTTACACCACAAGCTAGTTTAACTGAAAAAAAAGTGTAACTCCGGACCTTAGAGTAGTTTTTGGTCTACTACCAGATAATTTATGTAAGTCTACATTTTTTATCACTGTATTGAATCCACGAATTTTGGGAGTTGCAAACACACTCTCTTTCTATGTTTAAACTTCCCTAATTATTGAAACTTAATTAACATAGTTCATTAACTTTTAAATACAATAACAAAAATTGCTTACTATACATTTCTCTTCATCTTCAAAAGCTTTCTCTTCGAAATCCTCATATTCGAAATTCTTTTCCTCTAAGACGTCTCCATTTTCAAACCCACTTTTTATGTTCTCTTCGTGAGTTTTGCTTGAAATGGAAGAGGAATCACTACTGTGTTGACTATGCACATTCTTCTTACCTTGGGATCCACCTCTTTCGAAAGCATTTAAATAGGTACCTTGTTCATTGACAACAGGATCATCTGTATAGTAACTTCCTGCTATGTGTTCGTGATAGAAACTCGCGAGGTGGGGAAACAACTGATCAGAATGAGCTGCTAGAGTAGGTTTGTCCTTATCATGTATTAAATATAATTTATCTACACTTGGAACAAGATCTTTATTAGGAAGAGGAATGAAATCTGCTTCTATGTCTTCACGTTCCTCAGCATTCACTTCATATTCTCCTCCCAGTACAGATTCAGGAACTTTTCCTCCTCCGCGATGGATACTGACAGTTTTGTTTTCCGAACCTTTAGATTGCAAGTCTGCTTTAAAAAAATCCTTCAATTAGCTTAGAATGGCAGAAGCAATGCAAATGACATATTAAACATGCATTAATAAATTAATAAAATTTGATTATATCCTACTATTATTGAATTGAATTGAATAAGTTTATTTCACCCAAACATACATATATTGGTACATAAAACACAGACAAGTTCACAGGTGAAAAAGGAGAACACAATTATTATTAAAGGAGAACATAATTATTATTAAAGGAGAACATGATTATTATTAAAGGAGAACATGATTATTATTAAAGGAGAACGTAATTAGAATTATTGATATTACATTCACCTGAAATATATTTCAAACTGATACTTCTCTTTGAAATGGTAATAACATGCAATTTTGTTTTCCTTTTTGAAAGCTTTTTTTCATTTTAATGCTTTACATATAAATGAAAGAGAGCTAGGAGAAAAGGGAAACAGATAATATGAATTCATTATGAAAACATGAACGATAATTTCCCTATAAATTTGTAGTTTGCCAGTGATTGGGAAACATGATAGAATACAATGAATAAAAAAAAAACTTATACTAGACAGAACAATTATAATTATACAAAAGACATTTTGTACAATTATTCAATTTGTGTAATTATTAACATTTTCATCAGACATTTTGTATAATTATTAATATTCACTTTCAATTACAAACTTATAGATAATAAGTAATTAAGCATCTAAGAGAAAAAAAATACAAATAATGCTATTCACTGAAAAAATACAATTCACTATATGTCTTTTAATCCCATTTTTGGGTCATCAGTTCTGGATCTTTTTGATCCCTTTTAGCTATATCTCCAATAATAAAGTGTTTTTTACTGTGGGTACCTTTTACCTACATTGATGAAGGTAAAGCGTACCCACAGTAAAAAGCATTTTATTATTGGAGATATAGCTAAAGGGATACTGTTTTGTCAAAATACAAATGGAAATAATGGAAGAGGTATCACTAGAAGTGATACCTCTTCCATTTAATGTGTTTTCATCTCAGTTTTTAGTAACATGACAGAACAACTATAATTATATAATTCCCTATATTATTCCCGATTATTATTATTATTATTATTATTTCCCATATATTATTCCTATATTATTCCCTTTTTCCTCCTCGCTTATTAATTTTAAGAAACAACTCTAACGATAAGAAATCATAGTGATTAAAATATCTTACCCAAACTTTCCGAATATGAGCATATGCATCCACGACAACGATCATGGGGCACATCTATTTCCAGTTGGCAGTGAGAAGGACATGCTGGCGATTCTTCACATGGAGATTCACATATACATCTCTGGCAGCCGTCTGCACCTTCTAAAACGCTACAGTTGTAGCCTAAGCAAGTAGGTGGGGGACATTCTTTCTCTGTATTGTCTGAAACATTTCAAGTGAAAAATGTTGTTTCCTTCGTGTACTTATATACGAGTTTGAGGATAAATATCTTTTAAAGTAAAAAATAAAGTTTCGTTTCACCATCTCCTCCCGAGCAAAAGGGAGAATTAAACCCCTTGGCCACCGCTCTCGTGTACTTATATAGAATATTATATTAGCCTTATAAACTTCGTGTACAGTGCAACCTTCGTGCACTGTACACGAAGGTTGCCAGATCACTAATTCTAAAAAAAGTTGTCAGATATTTTTTCTGAATTCTGCAATCAATCATAGTGTTTGGATATTTTTTAATATATATAATGCGTATGAATATATAATGCAATGAATATGGAGCGTGTGCAGTTACCGTTCACAGCAAATTGGAGCGGTTGCGGTTATGTTCACAGCACATTGGATCGTGTGGGCTCACTCACGGAAATATTGAGCGTGTGCAGTTACCGTTCACAGCAAACTGGATCGTGTGCAGTAACTGCACACGCTCCAGTTTGCTGTGAACGGTAACTGGAGCGTGTACAGTTGCTGTACACGCTCCAGATATTTTTCCTGAATTCTGTAATCACGTGACACGAAGGTTGCCAGATCACTAATTCTAAAAAAACGTTGTCAGATATTTTTTCTGAATTCTGCAATCAACCATAGTGTTTGGATATTTTTTTGAGCGACTGTATTTGAATTTAGTTATTGCAACAGGTCAGAATCTAGCTTCACATAAGTAAACAAAATAATTGTTTTGTTTACTTGTTGAAAAAGCTCCACATTTAAATCCATAAATATACTTCTGAAACTTTATTATCTTGAAAGAGTCTATTTCAAATGGAAATTGGATTTTTATATTTTCCCATGAATCTCTTATTTCTTACTTTTCTGTGCCTCCCCAAAAGTATCGCGACTCGCAGTTTGGGAATCACTGACGTAAAACAATATTTCTTCATTAACAATATAGAGAAAGAAATCCTTGAATAAATGTCCTTAGGGCGTGAAATAAAAGTGCCATTTCACATCTCTGCTTAAGTCACGAATTCAATGATGTGAAAGTTAGTGGATAATGGAAATTGATAGAGATAAGACATAGATATCTTCACATAAAGAAACGATATGAAACAATATATAGATATCTTCACATAAAGAAACAATAGGGAACAATATATGGATATCTTCACATAAAGAAACAATATGAAACAATATATAGATATCTTCACATAAAGAAACAACAGGAAAAAATATATGGATATCTTCACATAAAGAAACAATAGAAACAATATATGGATATCTTCACATAAAGAAACAATAGGAAACAATATATGGATATCTTCACATAAAGAAACAATATGAAACAATATATAGATATCTTCACATAAAGAAACAATAGGAAACAATATATGGATATCTTCACATAAAGAAACGATAGGAAACAATATATGGATATCTTCACATAAAGAAACGATATGAAACAATATATAGATATCTTCACATAAAGAAACGATATGAAACAATATATGGATATCTTCACATAAAGAAACGATATGAAACAATATATAGATATCTTCACATAAAGAAACGATATAAAACAATATATGGATATCTTCACATAAAGAAACGATATGAAACGATATATAGATATCTTCACATAAAGAAACAATATATTTTTAAGGACACTTTTAAATCCTACAGCTAGCTGAAAAATGAATCGGAATTTTTCGAATTGAATGTACACTTTATGAATTTTTTACTATTATTTGAGATGCTCAAATAAGTGCCATCGTCGAAAGGAAAAATCACTCTAGGACATATAGCCATTGCGGTAATAAATGTTCTGAGAAATAACTATCATTGGAAAACAGGATAAAGGGATCCATTATGATTCATATAATAGGTTTTGATCATTGTTAGCATGAGAATTTGCAGACATGGACATAAAGAAAATATGTAAGAAAAATATTTAAAAAGTAAGTTTTAAACAATATTTTTACATGAAAACATTTTTAAAATGTTACGGAACTTCGAATTTGGCTTGCCATTGATGTATAAGTAAAATGTGATTGCCTCGATTCTGAAGAATATTGGAGCATTAAATAGACAATGTTTTGTAAAAAAAATATAACTGCATACTATTAGAAGGTTTTATGGGTAAATATATGGGAATATTATGGGTATATTTGAAGTTTTTTCTTAAACAAATGTTCTAAAACATACCTCTGGCGGAACGTGACAGTTTGCATACACATCCTGGGCAACGTCCTGCAGGTGGATCTTTTTCGACTATGCACCCACTAAGACAAGTTGGTGGTTTGCAGGATTCCTTGCAGGAACACATCGGACATCCAGAATCATCTTCAGACATGGAGCAGTTGTAACCTCTGCATGTGATTGGGGAACAGCTATCCCGAATTGGCTTAGAGTAGATATAGTCGATAGCTAATTTAGGGAGGGAGGGAGGGAGGGGGTGAAGAAATATATTAGTCATTTTGACAAAACAGGATACGATTAATTTTTATAGTTCACAAAACATTCTCAATATTCATAGGGTTTACCGAAAGTAATGCCTGTCAGGTAATAAAGCCTTTATTATAAGGAATGAAGGTTCCAGTCACACATGTCTGCACATCCATTGTTGCTCTATACAAAACTTCCCTTCAAAGTAATCTCCGATAAAGGCAAAGCATTTACGTCACCCTACTGAACCCAAGACCGAAATATCATTTGAAAACAGTGTGCTGAGTAAGTGTCTGATCCATGTCTTGAAATGATGTCTTCTCACTTCTAGTTTGTCCTCGATGGTTGTTTCTCCTTCGACAAACTTCTTCACCTGCCTTCGCACATTGATTGTCTGGTTTGAATATTTGGCAGAAACTCGATGGCAGCTCTTTGTTTAAACTTCTTATTCATGGTTCATCATAAGCTGATGTGGGGCGGGGGTGGCTCAGTCGGTAGCGCGCCAGGCTCGTAATCTGTAGTTACCAGGTTCGAGTCCCAGCTGGGTCAGCGTTGAGATTTTTCTCCGCAAAATTCCCCTCCCTGCCCACGGTCAGTAGGGAATACCGATGGGCTTGGAAAGGCCGCCGTCCGTCGGATGGGATATTAAGCCGTAGCTCCGTGTGCGGGAGAGCCATACCCTGTGCACGTTAAAGAACACGCTGGATGGCCTTGACGGGAGACTACCATCTGTCTCCCAACAGCTGTTCCAGTGGGTACCCTCCCCCAACCTTCTCTAAGCCTTTGGGTTCCATGTGACCTGGCCATTTAGCCCATGGTGTGCAAAAAAGTGCCGCTCAGAGGTAAAACAACCCAACGTTAAAGAACACGCTGGATGGCCTTGACGGGAGGCTACCATCTGTCTCCCAACAGCTGTTCCAGTGGGACCCCTCCCCCAACCTTCTCTGAGCCTTCGGGGTCCATGTGACCTGGCCATTTAGCCCATGGTGTGCAAAAAAGTGCCGCTCAGAGGTAAAACAACCCAACCCAACTCATAAGCTGATGTATCGAAAAAATGATACGAAAGATAGAAGAAGGTGCAATTTAAATATCTTACAAAGTATATAGATATTGCTAAGCGTATTACAGCTCCAGAGCATTACTTTCTGTATGACCCTCTTATTTTGTAAATGTCATATACACGTAGATTACAATAAAAACTCATTACTGCTTAATACTTGTTAATAATTAAAGAATATCTTTGTAATAATTCAAGCAAAATTAAGGGTTTCTGAACCTATTGAAGAATTCCTGCACTGACAAGCACAAGTGAGCCCATTGTCACTAGAATCACTCAAATCCAATTCACAACCAGAAGGGCATTCTCTGGGCTTGCAAGGCAGCTGGCAGATACATTCGGGACAGCCTTCAACATTCAATGCCAGTGTACAGTTGTAACCAACGCAACGGGATACTGGACACATCTTGTCATCTAGAAAGGTTAAAAGAAAGCATATCAAGAGACTTATTATTGTTTTCCCTTCTTAAATTAAAAACCATTAGTTTTATATTATTGTACAATACTAATGACCTATTTTCATGAGGTTTTTGTTTTATTATTGTATATGATGATGATGCTTTATTTTTCACTTAAATTACGTTTGAAATTCTGAATGGGACAAGGATTCCTTGCTCCTCCCCAGATTTAGTCCTGATTGTTACTCGATGTCATTGATCAATTTACTAATTATTATACTAGTTGCAAAATGCTATTAGTTTAGGCAAAGAAAACAATTTATGTATTTGTTATTCTATTACATTTTACTCTGTACAGTCGCTCAAAAAAGTATCCGAACACTATGGTCGATTACAGAATTCAGAAAAAATATCTGGCAACGATTTTTTTTTAGAAATTAGTGATCTGGCAACCTTCGTGTCACGTGACAAAATATCTGGCAACGTTTTTTTTAGAAATTAGTGATCTGGCAACCTTCGTGTCACGTGACAAAATATCTGGCAACGATTTTTTTTAGAAATTAGTGATCTGGCAACCTTCGTGTCACGTGACACGAAGGTTGCCAGATCACTAATTTCTAAAAAAAATCGTTGCCAGATATTTTTTCTGAATTCTGTAATCGACCATAGTGTTTGGATACTTTTTTGAGCGACTGTACTACTGTACTGTGTGGGCTGTTAAGAATTGTGAGATTTATATTACTTACTGCTACTGATGTGAGGACATTGGCATAGAGGACAGCCATTTTCATCTCTTCCACTAAGCACGCAGTTCTCCTCACAGGTATGTTTTTTGCAGGTCAGTTTAAATTGAGGTTCTGAAAGAATACATTTAATTATAAACTTCATTAAGGCTAATATTATTAATGAAAACATTGAAGTTTTGTCAATATTAAGAATATTAAATAATAGAAAATAACGAAACAATTAAGTGTGTTCATGCAAATAATTATTCAATTAGGGTTCAAATATTGTGTACAAAATGCTAAAATATTTTTATTTATTTGTATGTGTTTGTGTATAAATAAAAAAAGAGGGGAAAAAGTTTTAATTTACATGATTAAAAATAAGCACGTAATAGTTAAATAAAAAAATCTGCTAAATACGAAAACAATTGCAAACAAATTTCTCTTCTGATAGAAGAATATTTTCAATTCGTTCTCAAAAACGAGCTATTGTTTACAATTTGTTATCCTCTTGTTGCCTGTCCGGTTGAATACATTCAAAGTTTTTAGTTTTTAGTTATTTTGGAAAAATAATGCATTGGATAAGTGGTAATGAATACTAGGATTCCTGTTTTCCGAATCTCCCAATAGATCTAATAGTACTAACGGTGGACATTGGAAAATGGAGAAACTTTTAATTAATAATTTTGAACATGGAATTCGTCTTGTAAATGGTCGAACATAGAATTCGACCATTCTAAACGATATATTCATGTTAAAAATTTTCAACTTGGTTTATAGAGTGCGGTGGCCAAGGGGTTTAATTCTCCCTTTTGCTCGGGAGGAGATGGTGAAACGAACTTTTCTTTTACTTTAAAAGATATTAATAATACGATTAAAGTTATATTGTAGCAAACCGTTGAGCCATTTGTATGTTTTGAATCACCCATTAGTTCGAATTCCATGTGATAGGAAAGCGGTAGTTTTCACGAGTCTCTTGTGCTACCAGGGGGGGGGGGGGGCTAACCAGGGATCAGGGAACCCCTCCCCCCGAAAATGCTGTCGTCTTATATGAAATCTCAAACTTGTCTATCTGCTTTGAAAACAAAAACAATTGTCTTTGTATAATTTTTAGACCCATATTTTATGTCTGACACTGAAAACAGATTGAAAAAAAACAATGGAATTTTATTTCATATAGAATATTATATTAACCTTTCCTGTTCGGTGAAATATTTTAGTAATTGTTTTCATACCCCCCCCCCCTCCTCCCTCCGGAAAATAAATCCTGACTACGTCCTTGCCTCCATGGACAAACAAACCGATAATGAGAATCTGGAAACATTTATAAGAGGAAAGAAAAATCAACTGTGATTGAAATTGGCAATAGTTATTGGCATCAGGAACAATGATTTACAATATCCTGATGTATTTGCCTTGGTTTTATGAAAGCAACACCATTATTTTTAGTGTATACTACTCTTTCATAATTCTTTAGAATGAATACATTTCATATTACACGAAATATAAATAGCAATGCAAGCAGAGTAATAACTCATCATACCTTCGGGGCGGGAGTGGCTCAGTCGGTAGCGCGCCAGGTTCGTAATCCGTTGTTCCCAGGTTCGAGTCCCAGCTGGGTCAGCGTTGAGATTTATCTTCGCAAAATTCTCCACCCTGCCCACGGTCAGTAAGGGACAACGATGGGCTTGGAAAGGCCGTCGTCTGTGCGTCGGATGGGACGTTAAGCCGTGGCCGCGTGTGGGAGAGCCATACCCTGTGCACATTAAAGAACACGCTGGATGGCCTTGACGGGAGGCTACCATTTGTCGCTCAACAGCTGTTCCAGTGGGTCCCATCACCCAACCTTCTCTGAGCCTTCGGGGTCCATGTGACCTGGCCATTAAGCCCAAGTGTGCAAAAAAAGTGCCGCTCAGAGGTAAAACAACCCAACATCATATCTTCTCGCTCCATTTATTTAGAAAGTACATTAAATACAACCTACCTTGAAATTGCTTTCTACAGTAACAGATTGGACAGCTGTCTTCATAACTTCCGATTTCATCACAACCAGACGGGCACGAACGACGACCACATCCCAGAGAATATTTCTCACCTGATATTGTAAAGCAAATGTTAATGGCAACAATAATAATATTAGAAACATGTTTTTGATTTACTTTAAACATAAATTTTCACTTAACTATTGTATATGAGATTAATTAGTTTAATAATATCAATACAAAGACTTGAATATAAAAGTTAGAAAAAGGTAAAAATACACAATGTAAGCAAAATCAACATTACATTGCAGCAAACCGTTGAGGATGCCATTTTGAATTCTTCTAAATTCAGTGGCCGAAACGTCTTAAGTTAGAAACAAAATTTATCATAGTATAACTTTAAAGAAATCATCAATATTTGAAACAACAACAGCATTCTTTACTTTCATTTTAAAATACTTTAGAAGTCTTCATCTATATAATATCAAGAGGTAAGAAATTAAATATTCTCGTTGCCAAAAATTAAAAGCGCTTACGAGCGATCTGTTTTTGCACTCTTTATGTTTGTTTTGTAAAACTGTCTATCTGAGTGAAAAATCTTTGAGTGCTAATTTCTCATTTTGTACACTATACAGATTTAAAAGTTTTTGGGGAATTTTTGTCGTACTTGTATAAAAAATGCCTTGTATATTATATAATCTTTAGTGTTAAACTATTGAAATATGAAACACACACTAAAGTACTTCCAAATAGATTTATTATTAAAGTTTTTTAATTATTATAAGTCTACATGTCCAAAATAAAAAATTGCTGAGTTCAGGAACAATAGGCAATAAGTTATCATGGCATCATAAAATGACTAGCATACAGGATATTGTGGAATAATTTTTGATATCCTTGATCTGTGTATATGAGAGAAATTGCAGATAAATATGAAAATTTAACGTTTGATGAAGATTTCAGCAGAAAATTGTCTTTTATTATTACTAAGTAACATATTATATTATTACATATAATATTATTACTAAGTGACATATTACATAGTATAATAATTGTAATAAACAGAGAAACTTAATTTGCAATAATAGATTTTTTTATTATATATTGTTAAAACATAGTTTGAAAACGTTAATTTCGAGGAAAACGCATATTTATTACAGAAAAAAACTTCAACTCAAAGGATTAATTAAATGATTAATAAGAAAATATTAACAGATAGGATAAAAGATAATGAAAGATACGGACTGATTAAGTTGAACAAATCATTTTAAAGCAATTAAATCTCTGTTACGAATTATTTAATTACTTACATTTTGGCAATGGCAGACAATTCTGCTTAAAACATCGCATTTCTGTTAACATGCATCTTTCATCGGAAGAACATTTTATTTTCTATAAACAAAAACATTTAACAATAAATAAACTAATACATCTACTCTGTGTGAAAGACAATTTCAAAATGGAATTAATATTATTATTTACGATAATACAAGAAGTTGGGGAAAGTACAGTCGCTCAAAATAGTATCCGAACACTATGGTAGATCACAGAATTCAGAAAAAATATCTGGCAACGATTTTTTTTAGAAATTAGTGATCTGGCAACCTTCGTGTCACGTGACACGAAGGTTGCCAGATCACTAATTGGATCGTGTGAGCTCACAAAGACCTGGATCGTGTGGGCTCACTCACGGAAATATTGAGCGTATGCAGTTACCGTTCACAGCAAACTGGAGCGTGTGCAGTTACTGCACACGCTCCAGTTTGCTGTGAACGGTAACTGGAGCGTGTACAGTTGCTGTACACGCTCCAGATATTTTTCCTGAATTCTGTGATCACGTGACACGAAGGTTGCCAGATTACTAATTTCTAAAAAAATCGTTGCCAGATAGTTTTTCTGAATTCTGTGATCTACCATAGTGTTCGGATACTTTTTTGAGCGACTGTACATTAATTTCGAAAAATTAATCAAAACTCAAATAAAAACTGTTATAACCAATCTTTCACTAAAATAAATGTAATTTTAAACTAAATATAATTTGTGTAACGATTTTTTTCTGTTTTCGTCAATCTATATAATAAAAGATGTCTGTCTGTGGGAGCCATAACTCATCGAGAAATCAACGTACACACTTCAAAATTTCAGAGAATGTTTCTGGTTGTGGTCCGGATTGCATTGCCAAATTTCAGGTCGAAAGTCCAAAAGGGGGGCTTGCAAGAAGCAAAAATATTTATCATGCTATTCTTACGGAGGAACGAGAATCGTTGTCAAATTTATTGTTGCCATTACTGCTCCCTTATCTCGAAAGAAAAGAGTTAAAATAACATTTAGATCTGCTGCCGTTGCCAGATTCCCCACATTTCCAAAGACGTTATTGAGGCATTCCATTGCAGTTATGAAGTTAAGGATTGCTATTGCAGTTAAGGACCTGATTTTTTTAACCCAACATGGGGTCGGGCAGGGAGAACTCGCCTATGAAATTTGGAACCTTTCGGTGTAGTACGTCGGGAATTACTGAATGACAACATTTGACGAAATAAATATCTCCATCGTTTGCCACGGGCTCTGAGATCGCGCGCCGCGTCAGCAATGACCTTTGCAACACCAGGAAATTCTTCGCGTTCAAACTGTGATAAAATGTCGGGGGGGGGGATACTCACAAAACTAACCTTTAGTGCAGGAAACAACAGAATATGCAGATTAAGAGTGACACGAGCTGTCACAAGTTGTGTAAAAACGAAGCCACTGGAAAAGTGGGAACCTATTTTTTAAACCAATCACGGGCGACGCTGTGCAGGAAATTTGGACCGTGCGGACGAATATCACCGGAGTCATAGGGAAGTAAAATCTGTCATAACGGAAATAAAAATCTCGGTAGTTTAGGTAGAAACTAAACCACGGGCTATGAGAGAGCTAGCTGACGTCAACAACGATGGAAGCAAAAGCCAGGCAAATTTCTTCCTGTTGAAAATCTGTGATAAAGTGTCCGAGGGAGCGGGGTACTTACAAAATTTACCTTTAGTGCAGTGAAAATAAGAATAAACAGGTTAAAAGTGACATCCTGGCAGCGCCGAGTACATTCAACTAGTTTTCAATAAGAATGTTTTAGACGAACATAACAGCAGTCGTTCAATCTAAATATTAAAAGAATACTTTTTTTTCAAAACGAGATTTTGAGATATATGAACATAATTTTCGATTTTTTTTTATCAAGTGACATGTTTTCTCAAGCATTTTATTTCCAAAGTTAATAAGTTGCATTGGGTTGTTTTACCTCTGAGCGGCACTTTTTTGCACACAATGGGCTAAATGGCCAGGTCACATGGACCCCGAAGGCTCAGAGAAGGTTGGGGGAGGGGACCCACTGGAACAGCTGTTGGGAGACAGATGGTAGCCTCCCGTCAAGGCCATCCAGCGTGTTCTTTAACGTGCACAGGGTATGGCTCTCCCGCACACGGGGCCACGGCTTAACGTCCCATCCGACGGACGGCGGACATTCCAAGCCCATCGGTGTTTCCTGCTGACCGTGGGCAGGGCGGGGAATTTTGCGGAGATAAATCTCAACGCTGACTCAGCTGGGACTCGAACCTGGGAACTACAGATTACGAGCCTGGCGCGCTACCGACTGAGCCACCCCCGCCCCAATAAGTTGCGTGAATGTATCTTTCCAATCAAATAATATGGGAATCCATATAATAAAAGACGGAATCTGTGGCAGCCATAACTCTTCGGGAAATCAACGTAGACGCTTCAAATTTTCAGAGAATGGTTCTGGTTGTGTGTCTGGGTTGCAGCGCCAAATTTCATATAGAAAGTCGAAAACGGGGGAATGCTAGAAGCAAAATTATTTACTATATTATTCCTATGGGAAACGATATCGTTCTCAAATCTATTGTTGCCATTTATTGTTCCTTAACTGTGAACGTAAAGAGTTAAAATTGAGCCAGATTCCACACATTTCCTAAGGCATTATTAAGGCGTCCCATTGTAGCTAGGGACCTGCTTTTCTAATTCAACATGGGGTCAGTCAGGGGGAACCCACCTACGAAATTTGGGACCTTTCGGTCAAATACGTCGGGAATTACAGAATGCCAAATATCTATCGAAATAAAAATCTCGATAGTTTGAGACATAGTCACGGACTATGAGAGCACGCGCTGAGTAAGCAATGACCTTTGTAATACCGGGAAATTCTTCGTGTTAAAACTATGCTAAAGTGTCGGGGGGGGGGACACTCACAAAATTAACCTTTAGTGCAGTAAACAACAGAATATGAAAATTAAAAGCGAGACCCGAGCTGTAACAATTTGTGCAGAAACGAAACCACGGGAAAAATGGGAACCTGATTTGAAAACCAATAGTCGGGGAACACGGTCCCCGTGTTCCCCGACGATTCCCCGACGATTGGTTTTCAAATCAGGTTCACATTTTTCCCGTGGTTTCGTTGCTGCACAAATTGCTGTGCAGGAAATTTATCATGCATCACGTGAGCCTTAGGGAAGCAAAATCTGTCATAAAGGAAATAAAAATCTCGGTAGTTTAAGTAGAAACTAAGGCACGGGCTATGAGAGCTCGCTGACGTCAGCAACGACCCAAGCAAACATCGATAAATTTTTTTCGTGGTGAATCTGAGCCAAAGTGTCGGGGGGGGGGGACTTACAAAACTTACTTTTAGTGTAGTGAAAATAAGAATATACAGATTAAAAGTGATACCCGGATGGCGCAGGATATCGTTCAGCTAGTGTTGGGTTGTTTTACCTCTGAGCAGCACTTTTTTGCACACCATGGACTAAATGGCCAGGTCACATGGACCCCGAAGGCTCAGAGAAGGTTGGGGGAGGGGACCCACTGGGACAGAGATGGAGCTGTTGGGAGACAGATGGTAGCCTCCCGTCAAGGCCATCCAGCGTGTTCTTTAACGTACACAGGGTATGGCTCTCCCACACACGGGGCCACGGCTTAACGTCCCATCCGATGGACGGCGGCCTTTGCAAGCCCATCGGTGTTCCCTACTGACCGTGGGAAGAGCGGGGAATTTTGCGGAGATAAATCTCAACGGTGACCCAGCTGGGACTCGAACCTGGGAACTACAGATTACGAGCCTGGCGCGCTACCGACTGAGCCACCCCCGTCCCGTTCAGCTAGTGTCCAAATATCTTTGGTAATATTGCGTATTGCATTTTTAGCAAACAATACGTTTATGGTTGCCATGACAAAAGTACTCATTCGAATCAGCTGTTTCAATCGGCTGTTTACAGGTCCCCTTTGGAATATTTTCAATAGGTTAGCTTTCTTCTTCTCCCAAGGAGTTAAGCAAATTGTTAAAACACTTGTATAAAAAAAGTTGTAAGCACCCTCCTCCTCCTCAAGCAGCTGCTTGTCACAGAGGTCGACCGGAGCCTTTCGGTTTATACGCCATAGTAGAAGGTCTGTGAGGAAGGCGAGACCACAGCAGAGACCTCTGCACCGGACGGCTGATCTCACTTGTAAAAGGCAAAATTATGATCTTCTCAGTGCCAAAGAATGTAGAGGGAGAAGAAGTTAAGCTTCCATAGAGATTAATGTAAAATCGAGTATCGTGCATTTGGCGTAGAGGTGAAACGAACATTACAGGGGAAGAACGCTTTTGTAATTACATGTTACTGTCAACTTCCATTCTCTTCGCTTTTCCTATGTAATAATTTCCCATTGATATCCTACAGAGTATATTAATATCAGTTCTGGTCCCTGTTTCTATGTAACCAAGAAAGCTTCTAATTGTAATAATTTATTCTATAAATTAACTTCAGGCTAATTTCAAATATTCTCTATCCGTTCAATTTATAATTGTTGGTTCAACCAAAAATAATTCCAATGGAGAAAATAAACCTTTATTAAAATCATTATATTATTTTTTTTAAAATACAAAGTGCAGTTACTTTTTTTTCCTTTTTTAAAACATAAATTTTTTGATGCATAATTCCTTTGCCCCTTATTGTTTGCTTCCCAGCTTAACCAATTGCACGATACGAATCGAAACACCACTTGAGGTCGCCACTTACGCTTCGTCAAAGCTGAACTTCTTTTCCTTATACGTTCTTTGTTCTCACCTACCCATTTTCCATGAAAAAAAATCAGTACTTTCATTTATTTACTTTTGTCTCGAAAGTTTTATCTCATTCGTAACCTGTATTATAAATCATTTTAAAGCAAACTACAATGGCGTTTGATTCTTTTAGAGGTATTAAGAGTATAAAAAATTAACATGCAATATTTATTTACGAATATAAACTACGCATGCATTTTAAGAAAAACCGCAAATATCGTTTCAGTAAGGTACTAATAATATTTGCCTCATTCGCTTAATAGTTGCAATTAAGCTGTATTTCATAAATATATTTAATTCGTGAAAACGTTTACGGTGTGATTTAACAGTGTGCTTTGCATTACGAATAACTATCATGCGTCACATATTTAGGATGCGTTGAAGAAATAGGCACAGAGATCATAAAACAAACATCGGCCAAAAAAGATAAAAGGACTTAACATATAATTAAATTTGTCATTTTAAATTTACAAATAGCTTGAAGAAATACTAAAATTTCTATTGTTGTTTTCGGGATCGGATCGGGGTGGGGTGGCAGGGGTACATATGCAACCCCCACCCCCCCAAGAATGCTGGTAAGATTAATAAAGGCAAATATGTATTAAACTTATGAAATTTTAATGCATTTTTTTTCAAGAAATGTTTTAAAGATATTTGAAACGGAGGGTTTAATATTATACTATAATGGAAATCCAGGCTCTTTCCTCCCCCCCCCCCCTCTTTACTTTTTTCCAGTTCGAGAGAGTTTCTGACCTCCCCTAAATCTTTTTTTAGATCCGGGCCTGATTGTTTCTATATATTTTTTTCGGTTAGTATTTTCATTTCTGCTTTTCTGTGTTTGCTGATTTTTTTTCTGGTATTTCTATTTTCTCTTATTTCTCTATATTCTCTTTGTCCTTTAACCTTACTGCGCAGTTTTACAAAAGTTATTTTCATTTACAATCTGATGTTATTTGCTTCTGTTTAGTCAATAAAGTTGATTTTTTAATTTCTATTTTTTTACCTCAATTAAGCGTGGAATATGTTTGAATCAGTGTGTTAAATATATGTACAAAAGAAAATAACTCTAATTATAATATATTTTTAAATAAAAATTTAATGCAACGTACTTTACATTCTTCAGCTAATTCCTGCAGAGATCCTTCACTTGCTTTTAAATCATTTTCACTTTGAATGTCTTCGTTTTCTTTTTCTGCTGAAAGAATCATAAATTGCATTAATTCATCAATCTCTTAATAGATGGATGAGTAAAGAAATGAGGATAACGCTAATATATAGCTCTGAAAATTTGCACCTAGGATTAATTTGGAGCGTAGAGCTGAGAAAAGTTATCAAATTCAAGTTCCGAGGTTGTGTTCACAGTCAAAATTCGGTCTAACCATGATTTGCACCTGGTAGAAATGCAATCATTGATACTTACAGGCAGTGCGGAAGAAGTAGACCACAGGCACTGGAGCAGGACACTTTTTCGGGCCCCCAAAGTTTTCACCAGTAATCATTTGGCATACTGCTAAGTTGTCAATTATACGCACGTTATTATACTCCTATCTCAAACAATATTTTTAAACTTTCGTTGAACTAAAGCCAATTTTGGTTTAACTACAGATATGTGTAGTACGTGGCAAAATCTCTTCACTCTAGATGCAGTTGTTGAAGACTTAAACGTTACGTAAATTATTACACTGAGAATATAATGTGAATTTGAAATTAGGTACAGTCGCTCAAAAAAGTATCAGAACACTACGGTTGATTACAAAATTCAGAAAAAATATCTGGCAACGATTTTTTTTAGAAATTAGTGATCTGGCAACCTTCGTGTCACGTGATTACAGAATTCAGGAAAAATATCTGGAGCGTGTACAGCAACTGTACACGTAACAGTTACCGTTCACAGCAAACTGGAGCGTGTGCAGTTACTATACACGCTCCAGTTTGCTGTGAACGGTAACTGCACACGCTCAATATTTCCGTGAGTGGGCCCACACGATCCAGGTCTTTGTGAGCTCACACGATCCAATGTGCTGTGAACATTAACAGCAACCGCTCCAGTTTGCTGTGAACGGTAACTGCACACGCTCCATATTCATTGCATTATATATTCATACGCATTATATATATTCAAAAACATCCGAACACAATACCGTGGTTGATTGCAGAATTCAGAAAAAACATCTGGAGCGTGTACAGCAACTGTACACGCTCCAGTTACCGTTCACAGCAAACTGGAGCGTGTGCAGTTACTGTACACGCTCCAGTTTGCTGTGAACGGTAACTGCACACGCTCAATATTTCCGTGAGTGAGCTCACACGATCC
The DNA here is from genome assembly GCA_038380435.1 of Ryuthela nishihirai. NCBI lineage: Eukaryota > Metazoa > Arthropoda > Arachnida > Araneae > Heptathelidae > Ryuthela > Ryuthela nishihirai. The sequence continues at coordinate 134,685,916 of JAWZYU010000001.1, read as the reverse complement.
AATTTGTGATCTGGCAACCTTCATGTCACGTGACACGAAGGTTGCCAGATCACTAATTTCTACAAAAATCGTTGCCAGATATTTTTTCTGAATTTTGTAAACAACCGTAGTTTCGGATACTTTTTTGAGCAACTGTACCATAAAACTATGACTTTAAAGATATAATGGGAGGGAAATATATTACTTTTTATAAAAAAAAAATAAAAAAAATACCCCCTCAAGCAGCTGCTTGCCACAGAGGTCTGACAGGAGCCTGTCAGTTTAATATGCCATAGTAGAAGATCTGAGGGGATGGCAGGACCTCAGCAGAAAAACAACACATACATCCATGCCTTAACCGGGGCTCGAACGCAGGTCCCTTAGATCAGTAGCCAATCGTGCTAACCACTCGGCCATGGGACCATGGGTTAACTGAATGTCAAAAGATTGTTCAATAGCTGGGCAAAATCCTAAAAAATAATTATTTAATTCTATAGTCAAGGATGAAATTTTCAAGAACGTAAATCAAGTTCCTAGTTCCGCCAATCAATCCTAGTTCCGCCACTACCAAGAGACAATTTCGTGTCATAGACGTAAGAAATTTTAGGAAATATGTAATCCGACATGGCGTTGAAAGCCAAAAGAAGGCAGAGAACAATCTACCCGTTATCATGTGTGATAGAATTTCGGAAATTGGCATCAAGGGAAAACCTGTAATGTAGTTCTCAGAAATATTGACAAAATAATTCTTTGATATTCTTTCAAACTCAAATCGTCATGTGCGATGCCCAGAAATCAATAGGCGTCCCAGGCAACAATTAATTTCTCATATATATATATAATCTGTTCCTTAATTTTTGTAAAATATGCCTCTCTCGAAACACTTGCTGGGTAGTAAAATTTTACTATGGCAGATAAGAGCCAGGATTGAACTGGACGCCATTTTGGATTTTATTTTCAGAAAATGTTTTCGGAAAATTCACCAATATATTTTATCTTTCCGATTTACTAATCTTTTATAAAATATTTCTGAAATTATGTGTAATATTATATACACTGAGAGGCCACTTTATTAAGTACAGTTCTATGTTATGTGAATAGTAAGTCGGATACAGAACTCATTAACTTCTTAACCCTTCCAGTGTCCAGTCTGAAAAACTGGTTTACATCCAGATGTCAAATTTAACTTTAGAACTTTTTTGCCAAATAATTAGTGAAAGGAATTATGGCATGTTATGTGCCAAATTAATCAACATTTAATTCTGGATTTTCTGAAAATAAAATATTTAACAAAAAACATAAGTTTTATATTAATAGCACTATTTTAGAGTCATGTAGTAAAAAATGCATCTGGCAACACAAAAAATTGAAAAAAAAAAAGCTAATAGACAGAAATGATTATAATGCACATGAATAGAAAGACTATTTATTTCTAAATAACAAAAAAAATTCTTGTTTAAAGTAAACATTTCTTCCGTTTTGAAATTTTTTTCTCCATACTATACTTTGAGAAAAAGTCCAGGTTTGTTGCAGTCCAATAAACAAGTCAAATTTAGAATATTTTTAATAAATAACTAATCAACAGAAATAGCTCGTGTTATATACTAAATTAAAAAGAATTTAATTCTGAATTTTATTGAAGTAAAAAATTTGGACAGTGTACTAACATATTAATTTTAATAAGAAAGTTTACAGTGATATACCAAAAAAAGGTACCCATTTCATAATTACTTCCAAAATCTTCCATTTTTAAAAAGTAGCAGTTCTTTGTTAATTATCAAGAGATTTTAAAAACTTTAAGGAAAAATTTGTTGATAATAGTTCAAATAAAATTTCTGAGCTTAAATTAGGGGATTGCTTCAACACAGAGTAACGTTAACAAAAAAATTGGCAATACCTTATATAACTTCGAAGAAACGGCAAACAGATGGCTTTAACAAATTATTTATGTCATTGTTTAATAAAATATGCATCAAATAAAAAAAGAAAATATTATTTATCAAGCTTAAATTACATATTTTATAAGATATTTATTAAAAACTTTTAATTTGGACTTTTCGTTTATCAATCAAATCCATTTTAATATCGATTTCCAACACTATGTATTTAAAGAATTATGGAACCTGAAACAACAAGTTAGCTCGTTCTGCGTCCCCCCCACCAAAAAACCCCCTCCTAATTTGGGAAATGAACATATTCATTAAGCGCTACTGAAAATACTCATATGCATTAGTAAAGTTCAGAATAACGGTTATTGATTCCGTTTTAGCTTGTGTTTATACTGAAAGTACATTTCTTCCGAGCAGTTTTTAAACTGGCATTGTTGCTGCTAAATTTCTCAAATTAGGCAGTTCCCCTAAATTTTGGTCTCTCTATATCCAAAGAATATCGTTGAAAAAAATCTAGATTGAAACAGATATTATTGATATATTTAAATTATCTTGAGTCACATTTTTTCATAAAAGGCTTATTGAAGAATTTATCGATGTCTTATATCTGAGGGACTTTGACAAAACATGGAACTGTTCCTAATAAAGTGGCTTCTGAGTTTTATGTACAGTCGCTCAAAAAAATATCCGAACACTATGGTTGATTACAGAATTCAGAAAAAATATTTGGCAACGATTTTTTTTTAGAAATTAGTGATCTGACAACCTTCGTGTACTGTACATGAAGGTTGTCAGATCACTAATTTCTAAAAAAAAATCGTTGTTAAATATTTTTTCTGAATTCTGTAATCAACCATAGCGTTCGGATACTTTTTAATATATACAGGGTGAATCTGAAAAAGTGGGCAAAACTTTACGGGGTGGTAGAACGCAGCTATACGAGCAACATTCGTCATAGAAAGTATGGGCGGAACGCAAACGGCGAGCCGCTAGGTGGCGTTGGAAATGGTATAAAAGGGTCGGTCCTCGCACCCAACGGCATTTCTACCGTGGATTGCCGAGAGGATGGCTGGTTATACTAACCACGAAATGGCGGATATGCACTTGAAAAGCCTAATCTACGAGTGCCCCATTGAAACCGATATGGATCTAGTCGCCAGGATCGCCGTTGTTGCCGGCGATATTCGGGAAATGCCTGGTGTCTTCGCAAATGTGCGTCGGTCCCTATCCCGCAGGTGTGAAGCCTGCATTACAGCTGGCGGCAGCTCTTTTGAGCAATTTCTTTGAGCATGTACCTCAATTACATTCCTGCTAATAAAATGTTTTCTGAAGTATCTCCTCTCCTTCTTGTGTTCATTTTTTAAATGTGACAGTGGAAAACTACCTTTTAACTTCTCACCGCTTGCGTTCCGACCATACATTCTATGACGAATATTGCTCGTATAGCTGCGTTCTACCACCCAGTAAAGTTTTGCCCACTTTTTCAGATTCACCCTGTATAATGCGTATGAATATATAATGCAATGAATATGGAGCGTGTGCAGTTACCGTTCACAGCAAACTGGAGCGGTTGTGGTTAATGTTCACAGCACATTGGATCGTGTGAGCTCACATCGACCTGGATCGTGTGGGCTCACTCACGGAAATATTTAGCGTGTGCAGTTACTGTTCACAGCAAACTGGAGCGTGTGCAGTAACTGCAGACGCTCCAGTTTGTTGTGAACGGTAACTGGAGCGTGTACAGCAACTGTACACGCTCCAGATATTTTTCCTGAATTCTGTAATCACGTGACACGAAGGTTACCAGATCACTAATTTCTAAAAAAAATCGTTGCCAAATATTTTTTCTGAATTCTTTAATCAACCATAGTGTTCGGATTCTTTTTTGAGCGAGTGTATACTAGCTACAGCCCTCGAAACAGTTTACGGTGCGTACTTACGTCGCCCCCTGCATGCAAATTTCTTCGCTGACATTCACAGAATTTGAAATAAACACATAAGAAGTCAGATAAATGTAATAATTAGTAGCACAGAGGACAGCTCATAAACCGATCACTCTTATAAACTGATGTCACTGAATTTTTACAGCAACCCGAGTGGTGGAGAGAGGAAAACATAGGGGAAACTCGTGCGCAAAATTTAGGGTCGAGAGGTCAATATAAGTATCTATTTTTTAAACGACAGCATCAAGTAAAACTTAAGGTTAAACGTTTGCTAATGCGTTCAAAATTCGAATGAATGAAATGAATATAAATTAAGATCCATGCTTACTAATAGAAGTGCTGTTAAGTTGGCATATGCATCCGGAACATTCATTTTCTGGATTTTCTGGTTGGCACATATAAGGGCACGGAACACAGCGAGATTTACACCGACATACAGAGCAACCATCATCCTGCTTCACAAGCCAGCAGTTGGTGCCATTGCAAATTGGATCTGGGCACACAGTATCTGAAGAACAGTAAAGAATAATTGTGAAAGGAGCCTGAAACCTTAAGTTTAAGTGTCATCGAAAAATATATTTCATTCAATAAGCAGTTGTTTTGAAAATTACCTATGTTTTATTTAAAGTAGGGAAAAATAAGTATTACTCTAAATAACTCAATACAAGTACAATACAATGTACAGAAATATCTTTAAAATTGTACAGTCGCTCAAAAAAGTTTTCGAACACTAAGGTTGCCAGATCACTAATTTCTAAAAGAATCGTTGCCAGATATTTTTTCTGAATTCTGACATTAACCATAGTGTTCGAATACTTTTTTGAGCGACTGTAGGTGGTCATATGATTTTGATACTAGATCGTGTGATCTCACTCACGGAAATATTGAGCGCGTGCAGTTACCGTTCACAGCAAACTGGAGCGTGTGCAGTAACTGCACACGCTCCAGTTTGCTGTGAACGGTAACTGGAGCGTGTACAGTTGCTGTACACGCTCCAGATATTTTTCCTGAATTCTGTAATCACGTGACACGAAGGTTGCCAGATCACTAATTTCTAAAAGAATCGTTGCCAGATATTTTTTCTGAATTCTGACATCAACCATAGTGTTCGGATACTTTTTTGAACGACTGTATAGGGGGTTTTGGTAGATTATTTAATCTCTGAGTGGAACTATTTTACAAGCAATCGACTAATTATTCAGTTCACAAGGATTTAGGGGAAAACTTGGTATAATGAACAAAGAGGCCATATTTGGTTATACACTGCACGACATTGAAATTGCCCCAACCAGAAGGAGTGAGGGGATAAAGATGAAATGTAGCACATACATAGCAATACATATTGGCATATGTGATTTAATTTGCAGCCACATACAGCTGTTAGAAGATGAGATAATGCAGCACAATGTGACTGCCTCAGTAGGTGGTTGCACCGCCGTGAACGGCAATACAGGCAGCAATACGGCGTGACATGGAGTCATACAGTCGATGGATATGGTCCTGAGGAATTGCACACCAAGCAGCGGTGTATACGGGCGTTGTCATGCTGGAAAATGGGCTGCTGCATGCCTCCCAGGAATGGTAACAAAATGGGCTGCAGAACTGTGCTAACATATCATGCAGCTGTCAGTGTTCCCGTAATGCGGACAAGAGGCGACCTGCTGTCATATCCAATAGCACCCCATACCATTATGCCTGGCTGACAGGCGGTGTGCTGGTTGCGGACAAAAGTTGGATATGTCCTCTCGTCAGGTTGTCGCCATACACAGACCCGTCGATCGTCAGCACCCAGACAGTAAAGGGATTCATCACTAAACACAACAGTGTTCCATTCGTGACCCCAGTTCGCATGACTTCGGAACCAAGCCAGACGAGCTCTGCGATGGTTTGCAGTCGACATAACGGTTGCCTAGACTGCAGGCGTGCCTTATGCAACTTTCAGTTTACCATTTGGGTCGTTATGGGGACGTCCATGGCTGCTGGCACAGCTCGTCGAATATCTCCTGCAGTGCTCTGTGGTGACGAATGAGCATGTCAAACAATGCGCCTATCAAGCCTTGCTGACATCTGTCAGATGGCCCCACTCCCTCTGCAACACTAGAACCTTCGTTTCGCAACTGTTGCCAACAGCGTCCAACAGTTAGTGCTTCCTGATGAGCATGGGCAGTGACACGATGTGTAGTCCATCCAGCTTCACATAGGCCTATAATTTGTCCTCTCTCAAAGTATCCAAATGGTGATAAACCTGCCGACGACGTGTACCAGGCATTTTCGGCCTTCGCTGAACAATTTCCAAGCGGAGCCACCTAATCTCAAACGTTCGCACGACTTCCACCTGCATAATCACAGTACCATTCCTGTTCCTTCTTGCACCTTTTATCTCTTGAGCCACACACGTCATTGGCTCCGGATTATCATCATTTGCATATCTCAACTGCACACACTCACCCTTCTATCTGCATGTTTGTACGACATGTCCTTCTGGGTGGAGCACTTTCAATGGCGAGCAGTGTATTTAAGCCATTACTAAAAATCTATCATATTTAGGTCATTTCAAGCGTCAAAATTATGCTAGCCAGTTTCAGGTATTCTTTTAATTTAATGATCATGTTAGAAAAGACATTATTATATTCAGCGGTTATCAGAAATACGTCATGTGATCAGGCATATTTTTCAAAACAGTTCTATAAATTGATTTGTTACTTAAAAAAAGTAATTCGAACATGTTCTCCTTTTTTAGTTAGGATCTATTTTTCATTATTTTTTTAACTATTAACAAGAGTTTTATTTCCAAGATGTTTACTAATATAAAAGGACGTTAATATTTTAGAAAAAGTTGATAAATATAAAAATGAAAAAATTACTGAACGAATATTAATTGTTAAACAAATGCATGCAGACTTGAATGCTATAAAAATTGTAAAATTTAACCCTTTATCAGGGAAGATTGGGAAAAGGGATACATGAACAGCTGTTACGATTTGGAAAGGGGATGCAGTGAACAGCTGTTACGTTTGGGAAAGGGGATGCAGTGAACAGCTGTTACGATTGGGGAAAGGGGATGCAGTGAACAGCTGTTAGGATTGGGAAAGGGGATACAGTGAACAGCTGTTAGGATTAGGAAAGGGGATGCAGTGAACAGCTGTTAGGATTGGGAAAGGGGATACAGTGAACAGCTGTTAGGATTGGGAAAGGGGATGCAGTGAACAGCTGTTAGGATTGGGAAAGGGGATGCAGTGAACAGCTGTTAGGATTGGGAAAGGGGATGCAGTGAACAGCTGTTAGGATTGGGAAAGGGGATGCAGTGAACAGCTGTTAGGAGTGGGAAAGGGGATGCAGTGAACAGCTGTTAGAATGAGAGAAGGAGATACAGTCAACAGCTGTTAGGATTGGGAAAAGAGATACGAAGAACAGCTGTTAGGACTGGGGAAAGAGATACAATGAACAGCTGTTACGATTGGGAAAGGGGATGCAGTGAACAGCTATTAGGATTGGGGAAAGGGATACAATGAACAGCTGTTAGATTGGGGAAAGGGATGCAATGAACAGCTGTTAGATTGGGGAAAGGAATACATTGAACAGCTGTTAGGATGGGAGAAGGAGATACAGTGAACAGCTGTTAGGATTGGGGAAAGAGATACGATGAACAGCTGTTAGGGCTGGGGAAAGGGATACAATGAACAGCTGTTAGGATTGGGAAAGAGGATACAGTGAACAGCTGTTTGGATTGGGAAAGGGGATACAATGAACAGCTGTTAGGATTGGGAAAGGGGATGCAGTGAACAGCTGTTAGGATTGGTAAAGGGGATACAGTGAACAGCTGTTAGGATTGGGAAAGGGGATGCAATGAACAGCTGTTAGGATTGGGAAAGGGGATGCAGTGAACCGCTGTTAGGATTGGGGAAAGGGGATGCAGTGAACAGCTGTTACGATTGGGAAAGAGGATACAGTGAACAGCTGTTACGATTAGGGAAAGAGATACGATGAACAGCTGTTAGGACTGGGGAAAGGGATACAATGAACAGCTGTTACGATTGGGAAAGGGGATGCAGTGAACAGCTGTTAGGATTGGGAAAGGGGATGCAGTGAACAGCTATTAGGATTGGGGAAAGAGATACAATGAACAGCTGTTAGATTGGGGAAAGGGATGCAATGAACAGCTGCTAGATTGGGGAAAGGAATACATTGAACAGCTGTTAGGATGGGAGAAGGAGATACAGTGAACAGCTGTTAGGATTGGGGAAAGAGATACGATGAACAGCTGTTAGGGCTGGGGAAAGGGATACAATGAACAGCTGTTACGATTGGGAAAGGGGATGCAGTGAACAGCTGTTATGATTGGAAAAGGGGATACATTGAACAGCTGTTAGGATTGGGGAAAGGGATACAATGAACAACTGTTAGGATTGGGGAAAGGGATACAATGAACAACTGTTAGATTGGGGAAAGGAATACAGTGAACAGCTGTTAGATTGGGGAAAGGAATACAGTGAACAGCTGTTAGGATGGGAGAAGGAGATATAGTGAACAACTGTTAGGATTGGGGAAAGAGATACGATGAACAGCTGTTAGGACTGGGGAAAGGGATACAATGAACAGCTGTTACGATTGGGAAAGGGGATGCAGTGAACAGCTGTTAGGATTGAGAAAGGGGATACAGTGAACAACTGTTTAGAATTGGGGAAAGGGATACAGTGAACAGCTGAAAGGGATAGAGTGAACAGCTATTAAGATTGAGGAAAGGGATACAGTGAGTAGCTGTTAGGATTGCAGAAGGAGATACAGTGAATAGTTGTTTGTCATGGCTATCCAAAGTGATTTTCACCATGCACAAGATATGGCTCTCCTGCACATAATTCCACTTTCATATGGATGGCAGACTTTCCAATTCCAAAAGAGTCCTCTTCTTAGCGAGAGTAGAGCTTAGTGTCAGAGGAGAAAATCTCATCAGTGAGTACTCGAACTTGGGAACATCAAAAGCTTGCTGTGCTTCCGACAGAGTCAATCCACCACAGGGGTTTGATGTTAGTAAATGAGAATGCTATTCTCACAATTTCACTATTATTAAAGTTAGTCACTGATGATAAATGTTTGTTGCTGGAATATTAAAATGGACATTTTTTTAAGTGAGGCTCAAAATATTTAAAACTTGAATTTGCTTATAAGAATAAATCATTTTTTGCAACGCTTGAAAACAATTATTATTCAAAATACATGAACAAAACTATTTAATTTTTCTACACATGTAATTAAGAGCTTTATGGTTGTTTCGGAATAAGTCAACATAAATATGAAATGTAAAAAAATGGCTCACTTGATTTCCCTGTACAGGTATAATCTGGGCAACAAGAATGAGGTTTGTATACAGCTTTACAGTTGACATAATCATTATTTGGAGGTGGTGGACATGAACTATGTATGCAGGTAAAATCTGGCGGTGTTTTACAAGTGCAAGTTACACAGTTCGTCGGGTGTTTAATATCCAAGACGTGACCGATCGAGTAATACCTTCCTTCAAAGAAACACATTTCCTCTAAAAAAAGAAACACAAATGATATTTATTATATATCATGTAAATGTTTTTTATTACTATTTAAATAATAAAAAGCAAATTTTACCTGCAATTTTCAATGCATGGTTGTTAGAACAAATAAGCATCAGAATAAGTGAAAAACATAAGCAAATAAGATAAACACCTAAGAACTTTTTCTTGGGTGTTTTTGTTATTTGTTAGATTTTGGCTTATGAACGAAGGTTATTGGATTTAAAACTTGATTTAGAAACATCTAGAAATTATTACAGAAATGGGTTGAGGTTGTTTATCTGTGAGCCGCACTTTTTTGCACATCATGGGCTAAATTGCCCGGTCATATGGACACTGAAGGCTCAGAGAAGGTTGGGGGAGGGGACCCATTGGAACAGCTGTTGGGAGACAGATGGTAGCCTCCCGTCAAGGCCATCCAGCGTGTTCTTTAACGTGCACAGGGTATGGCTCTCCCACACACAGGGTAACGGCTAAATGTCCCATCCGACGGGCGGAGGCCTTTATCAAGCCCATCGCTGTCCCCTACTGACCGTGAGCAGGGCGGGGAACTTTGCGGAGATAAATCTCAACGATTGCTGGGACTCGAACCAGCTGGGACTCGAACCTGGGAACTGCAGATCACGAGCCTGGCGCGATTCTGACTCAGCCACCACCGCCCTCTTACAGAAATGGAAGCTTTGCAAAGAAATACAGATTTAAAGAAAATGAAAAATACAGAAATTGGCGAATCAGAAATTTACTTTTTTTTTGGTTGGGGAGAAGGTAGGTGTAGCAAGAAGCAAAGTTTTTTTCACCTTCTATATTCGTAGTACCCATTTAATTTTGTTTAATAATTTCTTATGAAACAGAATAAAAATCTCTATAAAAGAAAAACAATATTTTTTTTTTCGCCGATGCCATCATCATTTGCTCACACGCTTTAACATATTTCGTGGGGGCGGGGGTGGCTCAGTCGGTAGCGCGCCAGGCTCGTAATCTGTAGTTCCCAGGTTCGAGTCCCAGCTGGGTCAGCGTTGAGATTTATCTCCGCAAAATTCCCCGCCCTGCCCACGGTCAGTAGGGGACATCGATGGAGCTTGGAATAGGCCACCGTCCGTCGGATGGGATGTTAAGCCGTGGACCGTGTGCGGGAGAGCCATACCCTCTGCACATTAAAGAATACGCTGGATGGCCTTGACGGGAGGCTACCATCTGTCTCCCAACAGCTGTTCCCGTGGGTCCCCTCACCAAACCTTCTCTGAGCCTTCGGGGTCCATGCGTCCTGGCCATTTAGCCCATGGTGTGCAAAAAAGTGCCGCTCAGAGGTAAAACAACCTCAACCCAACCCATATTTCGTGATTTTATTGAGGAAACGTTCTTTGGATTCATCAATGACTACAAATACTATTCCTTTACGTTACCATAAAATTGTTACGGTTGAGAAATGCGCGAGGGTAAAGTAGAATATATTTGTTTTTTACTCATTTAAAAAAGCTTGGCACAGCATTTAGAGAGATGGTGTGTAACACTAGTTTGAAAACTGAGACTTTGGTGTAAGCTGTTATAATTCTGGAGAACCAAGGACTAGAGATAAATTTACTTAGGTGAAAGGTGTGTTAATTTCTTATCTACTGAGATTTAGAAGTTGTTTTTATTTCTCTACTTTTATAATATATTTTTCTTCAAGCGTTTCGAGAATAATTCATTAGAAACAAAAAAAGTTACTGATTTCAACAATTACAATCCTTCACTGAAATATTAAAATACCACCAAATGGAATCAGTTGATTTTTTTTTATTTGATTTAAATGACATTTCATAGCTTCCCGTATATTCCATATTTTAATAATTTTGTCATTTCGCTTTTATCATGTTACTGATCCGCCTATTTGAGAGATATTTGCAGTTTCCTGCTCGGACGCAGATGGACAACGGGTGTCTGCTGAACATTTCATTTTGTGGACAGACGAAGCTCGTTTACGCTTGCATTGGTGCCGTTAGTACCTAGAACTGCAGAATTTAGGCAACCGAAAGTCCCCATGTTGCACTCATCGGAAGTTACGGTTTCGTGTGAATTTACTGCAGCTTTCATCAGTTGTCCCTTCTTTTTTGGAGAGCTCCAATGTAAAGGTTCCGTTATAAGAACTGCGCTACGAATCTATTTTGGCTAACTTCCTCATTACAGATCTTCAGCGGCATTAGTGCCTTAATACGACGGCTTTCATGCAGAATGGTGCTCCTCCACACATAAATTCATGCAGAATGGTGCTCCTGCACACATAGATTCGTGCAGAATGGTGCTCCTGCACACATAGATTCGTGCAGAATGGTGCTCCTGCACACATAGATTCGTGCAGAATGGTTCTCTTCCACACATAGATTCGTGCAGAATGGTGCTCCTCCACACATAGATTCGTGCAGAATGGTGCTCCTCCACACATAGATTCGTGCAGAATGGTGCTCCTCCACACATAGATTCGTGCAGAATGGTGCTCCTCCACACATAGCTACACGTGTCAAACACCTGTTTCGAGCACATTTTAAAGATGACAACGCTATTAGTCGGCAATTTCCAACAGTGTGACCTTCACCCTCGCCTGATATAAGACCTTGTGACTTTTGGCTTTGGAGCTTTTTTAAGAGCAATGTCTACTGCATTAGCATCGGCACCTTAACGGGCCTCAAAGCTAGCATAACATGCCATATCAACAATACCTCGTGTGAAATGCTAATGTATATTGTAGAATATACCATTCTGCAGTTCCATCAAGTTTCAAATAACGAGGAAACCACATCGAATTTTCGTTCTCTAGAATACTCTATGATTTGTGCAACATACTTTTCTTCTGTAATACCGAATTCTGTGTAAAGTATGTAAATTCCAAATTCTGTACTTTTTCCGACTATTCTCACTGATATATAGCGCTCTTTGTCACCTGGTGGTGGGTTTCGGAACTAATTTTTTTTCTTGCATAATTCTTTTCCCATTGTGTCCTTGGCACAATTAACAAATTTTAAAGATGCCCGATAAATGGTTTTTTACTGCAGAGATCTTGGAATAGATTAACCTTAATCATGTGTGCACTCTGTATTTATGGACTTTCATATAAAAGGTGTAGGAATTTTCACATAAATAAATCCATAAATCGTTCCGAATTTTTGTTTGAAAAATTCTTTTGTTGAAACATGTGTCCGAATTTTGAGTTCCTGGAATATGGTCACATGATCTAGCCCCTCATATTACCCCCTACCTTCACTTTGGGTACGAAGTTTGGGTACTCCATATCTTAATATGCAGTTCTCAAATGTCTTTAAGACAAAACCTTAAAAGGTAGGAGGTCGGCAACCATTTCCATGACGAGTTTCAAATAATTAATTTTCGCAGTGGCGTGTCCCTTTCTCAATATTTATGTATTACTTTATGAATTTTATCCTCCCAAAATCATATACAAAATTATTTAAAAATTTTATTGCTTTTTTTACACATTGCGTATTCTCATTTAGGTAGCTCCCTTGACTAACGGTGACATGCGACCCTTGCTTTTTCAAAATATTTTGATAGGCTTTTCCAAAATAAATTAAAATTAATTGCTAATCAATGAATGTGATATTCTGCATATGAAATGGTTGTTAGAAATAGAATACATGAAATTTGGAGAAAAAAAAGAATGGTGACGCAGAAAATTAAAATTTATATTTCTTTTAAAAATGTTCCAAAAAAAAGATACTTTTATTTAACAGTTAGAATAAATGAAATAAAAAAAACAGTACCTTCATCGTCATCAGACTTAAAACTTGGTTCCAGATTTGAATTAAAATCCAGTTCTTCGTCAGCTGAAAAAGAAAATAATGCTTTTTTTTATCACTGAATATTTATATATTTTATCATGCGTGGAAATATATTTAAGCTCAGATACATACTCTTCTTTAAACAAAATAAACAGTGGAGCATTTTGTGATGGAGTCTGCTTTTACGGAAGGTCAATAGAGCATGTGATTCGAGTCTATTAGTCTGTTGACTAATTGGAACAAAACGCTGTTTACTCTAAGTCTGTTTGAAGCTGCAGTCAGTTGTGCAACTTGTTTGTCTATATAGAAGTGACGTATCTAAAGTAACAAGATAGCAAATTTAATATTCAGTTTCTGATGTGAAAGAAACATCGAAATTATAAAGAGAAGCAATAATATTTCATGAACGACTGAATTCAAGAGTTGAGCTTCAATCAACTCTGGAATGAATATGCAAATCAACTTTCACAAGTGAGTGATTCTTTTGAATTCATCTCTTGAAGATTCCCTAAAGATTGCTCATCAGTGTGCTCCACATTTCAGCATTTGCCTATTGCTGTCAACCACGAGAATCAGATTAATAATACACTTACATGCATTAAACAAATGATTAATCCTGCATGTTACTCAAAGAGAACTTAGGACACAACTACGACTGCAATACAGAGGCTGTGTTGTGTTGTTGTGTTGTTTTACCTCTGAGCGCTACTTTTTTGCACACCATGGGCTAAATGGCCAGGTCACATGGACCCCGAAGGCTCAGAGAAGGTTGGGGGAGGGGACCCACTGGAACAGCTGTTGGGAGACAGATGGTAGCCTCCCGTCAAGGCCATCCAGCGTGTTCTTTAACGTGCACAGGGTATGGCTCTCCCGCACACGGGGCCACGGCTTAACGTCCCATCCGACGGACGGCGGCCTTTCCAAGCCCATCGGTGTCCCCTACTGACCGTGGGCAGGGCGGGGAATTTTGTGGAGATAAGTCTCAACGCTGACCCAGCTGGGACTCGAACCTGGGAACTACAGATTACGAGCCTGGCGCGCAACCGACTGAGCCACCCCCGCCCCACAATACAAAGGGTGGAGATACGACCGTCAGTATCAGGCGCATATCCAGGATTTTTATTTTTATTTTATTTTTGAGGGGGCGGGGAGTGCTGATCCTAAAGGTTTTTTTTCAATAACTTTGAGAATTTGTGTTGGCAGGGTGCTGGAAGGAGGGATACCTTTTTTTGTATATATGCATTCGAAACAATTTATGTGAAAGAAACTTGTTCTCTCCTTCTAACCACAAAAAATGGTTTACCTTTTTGTAAACAACGCTCGCTGTTGTTGGTGGCTTAGAGGAAAAAAAAACTTCACAAATTGACTGATAATTTCATCGCTTACTGATTAGTGTCTTATTTCGTGTTTATTCTTCTTCCGTGGTTGCTGATTTAAAATCGAAGAATGGCCATGCTCAATTTCTATACTCTGAGAAACTGAAACTATTTTGGTATATTTTTATTCAATTTTAGAATTACACTTAACACTGAGTTTCACCAAATCTTTGAACGTCGCCTGTGAATAATTTTATCATTTTTCAGTTTCGAAATTTCAAAGATCGGGGCCGGGGGTGGGGATCTCCTTATCTTTGAGATTGATAAAACTGATTAGACACAACTGAAATTGATATAATTGACTGAACTATATTTATTATAAAATACTGACCAGGCGCGTATTCAGCATGGGGTGCTAAGTATGTTACAATATCCTAACCTCTCCCCCTCCCCAAATACTGAAAGCTCGTTTGGTCAGTATTTTATAACAGATATAATTGTTCGTGTAACAAGTTAAATCGTAAAAAGTTATATTAATGAAATAATCATTTGCATTAATTCAACGAAACAATAAATATTATTAGTATATTAAAAGGCTTATGCTTTACATACCACAGTGGTAATCTATTGGACAACATGTCTTCTCATGGTAGATTGGAATACAACCTTGTCTGAGTTTTCTGGCATCTCTTTCCAACATACAATCATGCTGACGGCAACTAGTGCTGTTAATTCCTGTCCAGTCATTAGTACACAAGCAAATGAGACACGGATCCTCTTCAGGATAAATTTGTTCGCCTTCGTAGTACATTTTCCCGTTATATTCACATAAAGGTACTAAATTAAAGAGTCAGAAGTTTTTCAGTAATGTGAATCTCAACAGGAAAAAATCAAGGCATAAAAATGCACTTTACAGGAGCAATTGTTTCAAAGGTTTTATTGAGAATTACAAGAGAAAAGCTCAAATTTATAGGTAAAAATCATATTAATAATAAAGACAATAAAAAAGAGTGTTTTGTCATGAACTTAAAAACCAAAGATCAGTTAAAGGAGTTTAGAATATGCAAAACCAGATTGAGGAATATCCCCTAAAGAATGTGCAACAGTTTGCTCTCTTTCAGGTGTCTTTATCTGAAGCTTTGGGTTCCTTGTGACCTCGCCATTGTGTGCTTAAAAAGTACCGCGCCGAGGTAAAATAGCAGAACCCAAATCCAGGTGTCTTTTTCGTATTCTCTGGTAATTGAGATTGTCTCTTTTAAGCAAGAGAAATGCAATAAACTGCAATTGTTCAATGAGGACGATTGTGGTCGCAAAAAGTGACTTTCGATATTATTTATTAGCAGATACAACTTCTGTTTGATCAGGTCTTGATCGCGTTGTTCTTGATCCAACCTCCACCCCCGAGTAGAGGTCAACAATGTACAAATGACAGGATAACTCGTAATCATGTTTAAGAACATCAGCATACAGAAATATCAGTCGTACGGTATGAATGACAGCTGATACCCAAGTTGAGGAGAGCGGTTTGCAGTTATAACTTTACCTTTGAGGACTTGAACAGAGAATATTTTCTTTAGGATCTACCCTCCCCAGAAGGGAGGAGCCTCCAGATTGTGGGTGGAGTTTAGAACGTGGTTTACACGTGGACATTGTTTCAGCACCATTCATTACGTTTCTTCAAAACACACTAGATTCATTTTTCCAATGAATAATCTGTCTCCAAATGGCATGCATCAAAAAGCATTTAATGTCACAGATATTTTTAATTTTGCATAAGCATCATGATATCTTGTTATTAAAGTGGTCTTAGATTGGTGTTTCAAGTTTCTAGATCAGGGTTCTCAACGTGGGGTACGCGGTAAAAATTTTTCAGGTACGCCGTGACAGCTCAAAAGTCGGTAGATCTAGTAACAAAGTCACTAATTTGGAAACACCGCTGTGAAAAAATGTCATTTTTTGTGTTTATCGATATATGTAATTTATGAATACAAAATTTAATGTGTATATACAGGGTGAATCTGAAAAAGTGGGCAAAACTTTACGGGGTGGTAGAACGCAGCTATACGAGCAATATTCGTCATAGAATGTATGGGCGGAACGCAAGCGGTGAGAAGTTAAAAGGTAGTTTTCCACTGTCACATTTAAAGAATGAACACAAGAAGGAGAGGAGATACTTCAGAAAACATTTTATTAACAGGAATGAATTGAGGTACATGCTCAAAGAAATTGCTCAAAAGAGCTGCCGCCAGCTGTAATGCAGGCTTCAGACCTGCGGGATAGGGACCGACGCACATTTGCGAAGACACCAGGCATTTCCCGAATATCGCCGGCAACAACGGCGATCCTGGCAACTAGATCCATATCGGTTTCAATGGGGCACTCGTAGATTAGGCTTTTCATATGGCCCCACAGGAAAAAGTCCAAACACGAGAGATCCGGCGATCTTGGTGGCCAAGCTATGGGACCACCTCGACCAATCCATCGCCCTGGGAACGTTGCATGTAAAGTGTTCCGCACATCTAAGCTGAAGTGTGCAGGCGCATCGTCGTGCTGGAACCACATTCTCGACCTGCTGGGGCTTGGAATCGGACGCAGCAGCTCCGGCAACACCTCTCGTAGGAATGTGTTATACGATTTGCCGTCCAGACGGTGTGGCAGGAGGTATGGGCCAACCAAATGGTCATGGAGGATCCCTGCCCAAACATTTACGGAGAACCGCTGCTGGAACGAATGAGGACGTGTAGCATGCGGGTTCGTAGATGCCCACGTGTGTGAATTGTGGGTATTCAAAACGAACTCACGGATGAAAGTGCACTCGTCCGTAAACAGAACATGTGCACCAAAATCCGGCTGCGCTGCATTCTGCTAGAGGTACCAACGTGCGAAATCGACACGTGGCTGATAGTCCGCCGGTGACAACGCTTGTACCTTCTGCGTACGATAGGGGTGCATTCCTTCCTCCTGTAGCACACGGCAAACCGACATTTGGGACACGTGTACTGCACGAGAAACCGCTCGCGTGCTACATCCCGGTCGCTCTTCCACCCTACGCAGAATGTCCTCTGCAAGTTGCGGCGTCCTGACACTCCTTTCACGCCCTGCGTCTTGCTTGGCCGCGGCGAAGGATCCCGTTTCACACAGCCGCCGATGCAAACGCTCGAAGGTTTTCCGATCTGGAGTGCATCTCATCGGAAACCGGTCGCGGTAACGTCTCTGTGCCTCACTTGCATTCCCGTCCGCCGCACCGTACACAAAGTGCATATCCGCCATTTCGTGGTTAGTATAACCAGCCATCCTCTCGGCAATCCACGGTAGAAATGCCGTTGGGTGCGAGGACCGACCCTTTTATACCATTTCCAACGCCACCTAGCGGCTCGCCGTTTGCGTTCCGCCCATACTTTCTATGACGAATATTGCTCGTATAGCTGAGTTCTACCACCCCGTAAAGTTTTGCCCACTTTTTCAGATTCACCCTGTATATATACGTCTTATTTTATTCCCATTGTTTTACTATAACTATAGTTTTATCTATCTACAAAAGGGGTACGCCAGTTACATACACATTTCCAGGGGGTACGTGAAGCATAAAAAGTTGAGAACCACTGTTCTGTATTTGTTCCCTCGTAATATTTTATAATACCCTTCCAGATTAATAAGGTCGCAGCTGCTGAAATGATTACACATCTTTTCCACTTAATACGTCATCATTTTGTGGTTTTGTCAAGATTCGGAACGAAAAAGAAATAACATAATAAAAATGTTTTCTAGAATAGTCCAAACGATTGAGATGACAGAACAAAAAAAAAAGTTGCTCTCGACTAACAGACATGAATATTTTGGCTACAGAATGGAAAAGAATGCCTGACCAATACATTTTTGTTGGGTTGTTTTACCTCTGAGCGGCACTTTTTTGCACACCATGGGCTAAATGGCCAGGTCACATGGACCCCGAAGGCTCAGAGAAGGTTGGGGGAGGGGACCCACTGGAACAGCTGTTGGGAGACAGATGGTAGCCTCCCGTCAAGGCCATCCAGCGTGTTCTTTAACGTGCACAGGGTATGGCTCTCCCGCACACCGACCCACGGCTTAACATCCCATCCGACGGACGGCGGCCTTTCCAAGCCCATCGGTGTCCCCTACTGACCGTGGGCAGGGCGGGGAATTTTGCGGAGATAAATCTCAACGCTGACCCAGTTGGGACTCGAACCTCGGAACTACAGATTACGAGCCTGGCGCGCTACCGACTGAGCCACCCCCGCCCCTACATTTTTGTTAATTATGAGAATATAGGCAATATGATTAGAGAAATATAATTTCTTAATCTTTTTGCCCAGTGTGCATATGGTTATGTTAGAAAAACTGAGAAGTAACTGCGAACTGTTTTTTACATATATTACATATATTATATATATATTTTACATATATTAGGTATCTTGCATTACCGATTGTATAGCGATATGCAATATATATTTCTACTCATACATATTTTTTTTAATTTCATCTCTACCATGTTTTGCCAAATATACACGATTGTTTCTGTGTTTTAATTTCAGTTACAAGGAGTGTACAATTGACGGTATGATTAATCACAGTTCAAAAAATATTTAGAAACTAGGACTATCATGGTAAAAGTACTAAAGTTAAAACAAACAATTGAGGAATTCTTGATGAATAAAAATGAACTTACCGTTGTATATTGCTTCATCTTGTCTAGATGCTAAAATTTAAAAAGAATGATATTTAATATAATATATACCATTATTTTCAAAATATACTATTTTTACTTCTTAATTTTTTTTGTTATTGTGTTATTGCTAATAAACTTTAGTCAATTTAGGATTTTTGACAAAACCACATTTTAAGTAGCCGAAAGAAACGGCTCCAAAGAGTCAATTGGCAGAAGTTGAAACATTTTTAATTAAAATACATTTCAAATAACAGTAATCAAGCTGTTGTTGGTTATTAAAAGTTCTTACGTCCTCAAAAATCAATATATTATTCCATAGTAAAAAAAGCCAAAAATATCTCTATTACGCTATATATATTATAAGCACAATGTTCTCTAAAATCGTACTATGAGAATATAGAATATAGGCCAGAATATATTGAGCTCTCCCGCACTCAAAACGTAACAGTATTTGTTAATTTTCCGCAGAAAAAAGAGGTGAAAAAAAAAAGAAAAAGACAAGCATAGGTATTTGTTTTTAATCGAGATTTTTTTTCAAACATGCTTTGATTTCTTAATATTCACTAAACAGTACGATAACTCACACGATGAATGCTTCATTATTCATGGTAATAATCAATTGTTTACTGTCTTCGCTGTGGGGATCAACTTTTAGAAAAAAAAATTTTTTGGGTTGGGTTACCTCTGACCAGCACTTTTTTTTGCACACCGTGGGCTAAATGGCCAGGTCACAAGAACCCCGAAGGCTCAGAGAAAGTTGGGGGAGGGGACCCAATGGAACAGCTGTTGGGAGACAGATGGTAGCCTCCCGTAAGAAGGCCATCCAGGATGTTCTTTAACGTGCACAGGGTATGACTCTCCCGCACACGGGGCCACGGCTTAACGTCGGTGTCCCCTACTGACCGTGGGCAGGGCGGGGAATTTTGCGGAGATAAATCTCAACACTGACCCAGCTGGGACTCGAACCTGAGAACTGCAGATTACGAGCCTGGTGCGCTACCGACTGAGTCTGCCTAGGAGAAAAGTCCTTGATATATATATATACGACGTTTATTGTTTAAAATCAATAGTTTTAAGATAAAGTTTAAAGGATTAATTAATTGAGGTATAAATGGAAATTTATATTACACACATAAGTGTGTGTCCGGGGATTTTGGGGCGGAGGTGGCTCAATCGGTAGCGCGCCAGGCTCGTAATCTATAGTTCCCAGGTTCGAGTCCCAGCTGGGTCAGCGTTGAGATTTATCTCCGCAAAATTCCCCGCCCTGCCTACGGTCAGTAGGGGACACCGATGGGCTTAGAAAGGCCACCGTCCGTCGGATGGGACGTTAAGCAGTGGTCCCGTGTGCGGGAGAGCCATACCCTGTGCACGTTAAAGAACACACTAGATGGCCTTGACGGGAGGCTACCATGTGTCTCCCAACAGCTGTTCCAGTGGGTCCCCTCCCTCAACCTTCTCTGAGCCTTCGGGGTCCATGTGACCTGGCCATATAGCCCATGGTGTGCAAAAAAGTGCCGCTCAGAGGTAAAACAATCCAACCCAACCCGGGGATTTTGTATACTGCAGCATGGGAGGGTTTGTTACACCAATATATTAAACCATTAATCACAATTCAAAATAGAATAATTAGGTGTTAATGAAAGTTTGCTTCGTCTTTGTAAGTTCCCGACAAATAATTTATTTTAAATGGAAATGAAAAAAAATTGGATTAAAGAAACTGATATGGCTGAAAAGTTTGTTCAAAAGAAAAAGTGAGATTGGTCTTGTTACAGCATTTGTGCTTTTTTTTTCTTCATATTATAATTCTATTTTTGGAAAATGGAATTTCATTTTGTTGATAAGTATACAAACAATGATAGCACAGTTAGAGTATTTTGTGTTAAATTGTTGTCTTTTTCAAAAATACTTTTCTAAACTGTTTAAATCCACATACGGGATTTTGAACTCTTGTCGATATTTCAATATTCCCAAAGTTGGATGTAAAATGTAATAAACATATGTAAAATATAACTTTATATGAAACGTATTAAATGTATAACATGTCTAGGAAATGAGAATAAAAATTGCTCGTACTAAAAAGTTCTTTAGATTTCAGTGTATAGAATACTTCGGTATGCAAGATACCTAATATATGTAATATTTCTCATACACTACAGGCAGCTCGAATCGAGTGTTTTTCCAGCCTTGAGATACTGTCAAGATCCTCTCAAGTCCAAGAAGATGATGACGATCTAAGGGAAAATATATAAGCGGGGGGAGGGGGGGAAGTGACTCTATCACCTTTCCAGTATAAAATTTTCTCTCCATTTTAGCTGTTTTTAGAGAATACGAAGAATTAAACGTCTGAAAATGACTAACTTCTAACTTAATAAATACTTGCCACTATTATGATTGGATTTATGCTTCATTTGAAATAGTTAAGGATGATTCCAATACTTTCAAATAACATTCAATATCTTTTGATGAAACTGAATGACGATAAGGCCACATATTAAAGATAAGGCCACATATTAAATGAATGATAATGATTTCAAATATCACATGGACATTAATGTAGTTGGTGTCTAATATTCTAAATATTTATATAGTAAAATAAGCCATTCTGGTGGGCACATTTTACAACAGTTTGAGGGCTCGTTCATGTCTAGACAGATAAAATCTTAAAGGTATCATAAAGATACTTTCATATGCTCTTTTATAATATGAATCATAGGAAGGTTCGCGGCTGGATATCCAAACGGAGCTAGGCACATGTCCAAGTGTAGCTATTATGTTGTCCATATTATTTCATACTGTTACCAGTCGAATAATCTCTAAGGTAAAGGCTAGGAATGCAAATGAGGATACATGCCGAAATTGACTCAACCTCTCGAACATTGATATCTGCTTCCACCATCGGCAGAAGGTTATATGTAAGTGACGGTGCAGGGGGTCATACAAGCCTATAAACAGAATCGCAGATGATTTCGGATTTCGATGCAACAGTGATTTAAGACGTGAATTGATTTGGATAGCAGCAGTAAAATACCACACGCTATCAGCAAATATCATTGTTAGGGATATCTTTAGAGGATGAGGTAAATATGATACAGTCAAGCATATCTCTATATAGCGTTGTCATGACAATCACTAAGCTGTGTTCCTGATGGTACTAACATTGCATTATTGTAGAGGAATTGTGTCCTAGAGCCTTATGTGCAATATTATGCAGGAGGAATAGGGGGAAAATGTTTTGTAGAATAATAATACTTAACCTTTAATAATTTAGGAAAAAGGAAAAGCAGACACGGATCTTTTTTTTTTCACTCCATTCTATTTTGTATAATATTCATCTAAACAATCAGAAAAAGTCATTTTGATCTTTGAAGATATTTCTTTTAGAACGACATGAAATTTCCACATATAGAGTAAACTATGGTAATACAACAGTGAGAAGAATTAAAATATATGAAATTATATTTTTGCCGTTAATAAAAGCTGAAGGGTTTTAAAGTAATATAACTTATTAAACACAGTAATCTCTAGAATTCATGTATATGTTACCGGCAATGTATGAAAAGCCGGCATTCTATAGAATACCCGGCGTTTTTAGGCAATGTATGAAATATGAGAATTATTACATACTTTCCCTGGGCATTGTATAGAATACCTAGGCATTATATAGAATGACAAATACTATTTCGGCAAAGTATGAAAAAGGCTTTTATTGAAAAGATGCATGTGAAAATGTAAGAAGTACAAAATATAAGATACGGGATTTTTCTACTAAAAGAGAAAAATACCATTGGTGAACTACCGCCAGAAATATTAACATCATAACCTGTAATGAATCTGTCGTCCGCATTATAAAAAACGCCCCAAATGAGGTAAAGCCAAGTGAGAACGAATCAGTAAAGTGTTGAATATTCGAAGTTTGCAATTCGAGTTAGGATACTCGTATTTCACTTTACTACTTGTCAAATCTATTTCAGTGGAGTTCCGAGATGCTTGTGATATGTCGTTTTTTGATGACTTTTTTTAATCTGTTTTTTGACCTTAACTCTCTTTCTATGGAAGCTAGGGTTCTCAAACTTTGGGATCCCTATTGAGGCAACCCTCTTTTACACTCTTACAACGCTAGGGGGCGCTTTTCCGAATGGAAGGGTGTCCAAAGTGACCAACTACGGCGCTCTTTTTGACCGAAACTAGGGACTGGCGGATCTGGCAATCAGGGTGAGCCTATAGGGGACCCAGGGGAACATTTACTGGTCAATTCGAATTGGACTGAGTGCTCTGGCTCTCTGTTTGAGGCGAGCGTCGAGAGTCACGTGACTCGCATTGCGACATTAAACATCACTGCCGGGAGTATTTTATACTTTGCCAATTTGCCTTTTGGCATTCTATAGAATGCCTAGGAAATGTGTGAAATATGAATCGTTTCATACATTGCCGGCTAGTTTTAGGCATTATATACAATGCCTAGGCATTGTATAGAATGCCGGATTTCAAACTTTGCCGGTGACATATATAATAAATAAAATAATAATTGTAAATGTCAATTCAATATCAACATTTCTTGTAGCTCGCAACGTGAAGAATATAAAACACATTATGGGTATAAGAGAGTTAAAAGCAAAGTATTTTTTTTTGCTATACGTACGGCATTCAACTCCAACTGGACAGCATTCTCCTTTTTTATACACATAGTGGCATCCTTCAGGAAGAGGATTTGTTGAGAACACCGATGGGCATTCCACTGAGACGCAGGATATTGACGCTGCTTGGGTAAAGTAGTCTGTCACACAGGAACACGTTTCACAAGGATTGGTGGTATTAATTTTGGAACCAACGGTATAAATTTGTTTTTTATAGGAACAAACTGTTGGGGATAAAGAGTTTTAATTACTTTCGTGGCATTTTTTTATTAGGAAACATATTTATTTTTCAGTTTTTACTTATTATAAATTAAATTCCGGGAGAAACAAATGAATTGTAATATTCGTGTTTTTGAGAATAGTATTAGGAATACGATATGAAACTATCACTTATACACCATACTATGGAATTAAAAAAAGTATTTCAGTTGTTCAGTATTACTGCTAATAAGGGAAGAAAAGAAAATAATAAATTTCCGCCAAGCAACTGCTTGCCACAGAGGTCTGACAGAAGAGTGTCAGTTTAATACGACTCAGAAGAGATCTCGGCAGAAAGGCAACACAAGCATTCCTTACCCGGTTGGGTTGGGTTGTTTTACCTCTGAGCGGCACTTTTCTGCACACCATGGGCTAAATGGCCAGGTCACATGGACCCCGAAGGCTCAGAGAAGGTTGGGGGAAGGGACTCACTGGAACAGCTGTTGGGAGACAGATGGTGGTCTCCCGTCCAGGCCATCCAGCGTGTTCTTTAACGTGCACAGGGTATGGCTCTCCCACACACGGGACCACGGCTTAACGTCCCATCCGACGGACGGCGGCCTTTCCAAGCCCATCGGTGTCCCCTACTGACCGTGGGCAGGGCGGGGAATTTTGCGGAGATAAATCTCAACGCTGACCCAGCTGCGACTCGAACCTGGGAACTACAGATTACGAGTCTAGCGCGCTACCGACTGAGCCACCCCGGCCCCCGAGATGGTTATAGCGTCACCTCCACTTTTTCGTTGTGGCAAATCAAACGCCCCCACAAACTACTAGGGGCGGGGGTGGCTCAGTCGGTAGTGCGCCAGGCTCGTAATCTGTAGTTCCTAGGTTCGAGTCCCAGCTGGGTCAGCGTTGAGATTTATCTCCGCAAAACTCCCCGCCCTGCCCACGGTCAGTAGGGGACAACGATGGGCTTGGAAAGGCCGCCGTCCGTCGGATGGGACGTTAAGCCGTGGCCCCGTGTGCGGGAGAGCGATATCCTGTGCACGTTAAAGAACACGCTGGATGGCCTTGACGGGAGACTACCATCTGTCTCCCAAAAGCTGTTCCAGTGGGTCCCCTCCCCCAACCTTTTCTGAGCCTTCGAGGTCCATGCGACCTGGCCATTGAGCCCATGGTGTGCAAAAAAGTGCCGCTCAGAGGTAAAACAACAACCCACAAACTTCTAAAATGCTCCAGTGGGAACTACTCACAAATAGTTTACGTAGACAAAAGACAAATTGAATCATTGCAACTCATAACTGGGAATATTTTTACCTCTATCATCAGCATGGATTTCGTCAGCCAATGAGCAGTCAAATCTCCATGGACATGCGCAAGAAGGTTTTTCTCCTTGGGGCTTTTCTTCATATACAGGTCTGCATCCTTTGGCTTCATAATGCTTAAGATACCTCCATTCACAATCGCAGGCCGAGTCCTTTGACAGGTGCTGTTCGGGAAATCGTGATCCGTAATCTATGCAAAATAAAACAAGCGTAGAAGATGCAGAATGTATTCAATCAGTGTATGGAAAGTTTTCGAGGGAAGAACATGCAGCTGCTGGACATGACAAAAATAAGATGTAAATAATGACAAAAAGATCATGCAGATAACTTTTAATTAATTTCAAATGGCATCATGCACTTATGAAATATTACATTCCATTGATTTGTGATTAGTTTTTTGAAAATAGTAAATTTCTCTATTAAAAAAAAATACCCTCTCAAGCAGCTGCTTGCCACAGAGGTCTGACAGGAGCCTGTCAGTTTATATGCCAGAGTAGAAGGTCTGAGAGGATGGCAGGACCTCAGCAGAAAAACGACACACACATCCATGCCTTACCCGGGACTCGAACCCAGGTCCCTTGGATCAGTAGCCAAGCGTGCTAACCACTCGGCCATGGGACGGCTAAATTTCTCTATTATCCATGTAAAAAAGAAAAAAAAAGTGTTGATGTTATTGCTAAATAAGATTGTGTTCCTTTATACCTCTGAGCGCCACTTTTGCGTCACAATGGGTTAAATGAATAGGTCACAAGGATCCTAAATCTCAGAGTTGGGTAGGGAGGGTGGCTCACTGGACAGCTGTTCGGAGACAGATGGAAGCTTCCTATCAAGGCCATTCAGTATGGTCTTTACGTGCAAGAGAACTTTCTGTGGCTTTCCTGCACACGTGCCCACGGTTTTACGTCTCATCCGATAGACGGCAGCCTTTCCAAGCCTCTTCGGTATCCCCATTCTCACAGGCGGCAGGGTGGGGTTTAGAGGAGTTGGGTTGTTTGGGTTGTTTTACCTCTGAGCTGCACTTTTTTGCACACCATGGGCTAAATGGCCAAGTCACATGAACCCCGAAGGCTCAGAGAAGGTTGGGGGGAGGGGACCCACTGGAACAGCTGTTGGGAGACAGATGGTAGCCTCCCGTCAAGGCCATCCAGCGTGTTCTTTAACGTGCACAGGGTATGGCTCTCCCGCACACGGGGCCACGGCTTAACGTCCCATCCGACGGACGGTGGCCTTTCCAAGCCCATCGGTGTCCCCTACTGACCGTGGGCAGGGCGGGGAATTTTGCGGAGATAAATCTCAACGCTGACCCATCTGGGACTCGAACCTGGGAACTACAGATTACGAGCCTGGCGCGCTACCGACTGAGCCACCCCCGCCCCGTTTAGAGGAGTTAAATCTCAACACTGGCACAGTTGGAAACTGAAGATTATGAGCCCGGTGCGCTAATTGGCTCAGCCACCCCAACTAAAAAAGGAGCGACATATCCCTATGAGAAAGATGATCATTTCCGGAACTGAAGAAGAATAGCTTTGAAAGATTGATGGAAATGACATAAAGGGACCAAATGA
Source organism: Ryuthela nishihirai (assembly GCA_038380435.1). Taxonomy (NCBI): domain Eukaryota; kingdom Metazoa; phylum Arthropoda; class Arachnida; order Araneae; family Heptathelidae; genus Ryuthela; species Ryuthela nishihirai. The sequence goes on along the minus strand of JAWZYU010000001.1, from coordinate 134,659,065 downwards.
AATCAATGCTCTAAGAAGTTGGTCACATCCCAGAACTTTTTACCAGCATTGAAATTTCTTCAGACTATGAGCTTAAAAGCTTAGATCTAAGCCAGACTTTTTCTACATTTTAAATATCCCTAAATTGGCATTTGATATAATCTCCCGTTTGGCCGACTGAAACAGATATCCAATAAGTAAAGCAACTGTTTCCGTTGCATCTGTTTTGGGATGTTTTCTAAATAAAGAGGAATTAGGAACGAATAGTCGTGTTTTAGTAAAACGTTGTAATGAAATAAATTGCTATGTCGCTAGAGAACTCTTGGACCTATTTAACCTAATGGGTATCTTTATTGTCATCATACACTGGTGTTTTTGACCATTTTGAGAGCTAATTTTCAAAATTTCTGAGCAGAAAATCAAGGAGAGCAATAAGTACACTGGTTTCCATAAATTAAGGAAAATTCCTATGTTAAGTCAATGGGAAGTTAACGTCAAAGCTCTATAACTTCTAAAATAAGATTTTTTTTGTTTTGAAAAATGTGATTGCAGATAAAGATCTCAATCAAATAAATCAATATCTCGATTTTCAACAATATTCGTTCAGTATTTATTGAGTTATGGAAGTAACTCATTAGTAATAGCAATTCCAGCCACATTAGTAATAGCAATGCCAGCCACATTAGTAATAGCAATGCCAGCCACATTAGTAATAGCAATGCCAGCCACATTAGTAATAGCAATGCCAGCCACATTAGTAATAGCAATGCCAGCCACATTAGTAATAGCAATGCCAGCTACATTAATAATAGCAATGCCAGCCACATTAGTAATAGCAATGCCAGCCACATTAGTAATAGCAATGCCAGCCACATTAGTAATAGCAATGCCAGCCACATTAGTAATAACAATGCCAGCTACATTAATAATAGCAATGCCAGCCACATTAGTAATAGCAATGCCAGCCACATTAGTAATAGCAATGCCAGCCACATTAGTAATAGCAATGCCAGCCACATTAGTAATAGCAATGTCAGCTACATTAATAATAGCAATGCCAGCCACATTAGTAATAGCAATGCCAGCCACATTAGTAATAGCAATGCCAGCCACATTAGTAATAGCAATGCCATAACATCATTGCGATAGCAATGCCAACCACAAAAATTGACTTCAGAGGTTAATTAAAACCTTGTAATAAGTATTGTATCAAAGTGTTTAATAAAATAAGTTTGTATTTTAGAACTTTGTGTAAAGAATTCTTTCAGTATTCATCAGTTTTGTATAAGTTTCTTAAGACTGGCATTGCTGTTGTTAAATATTCAAACTTTCGTAACTCATTAAATACTGAATAAATATTGTTGAAAATCGAGATATTGATTTATTTGATTGAGATTTTTATCTGCAATCACATTTTTCAAAACAAAAAAAAAACTCATTTTAAAAGTTATAGAGCTTTGACGTTAACCTCCCATTGACTTAACATAGGGATTTTCCTTAATTTATGGAAACCAGTGTACTTATTGCTCTCCTTGATTTTCTGCTCAGAAATTTTGAAAATTAGCTCTCAAAATGAAAAATTGAGTGACGAAACTAGAGCATCGTAGAGTAAAATTTGAATAATAATTATTTGCTAACACGCTTTCGCGACATACCCTCATTATCTTAATAAATTACTCATGTGTGTAGTATCATTACATGCAGATACATATATATAACTACTAGAAAGATACAATTGCGAAGAATTAAAATCACGTGGTATCATGCAGGCAAACAGTTGAAACAAAATCAATTTTATTTATTAAGCTATCGTCCATAAATTACCTAATGTTGTGCTATCCGAAAATAACCCTCTGCCACCGTCTTATGTAACATTTTGTTTTTTGTTTTCACTTTTTGCGAAGCCACTCAACATAATAAATGAGTGTTACGATAATGATATTAATTTTAAGTCATAAAGAAATCAATCAGCTGAATGCTTTCGATAAAACATTCGTTACAGAAATAAATGTAGTATTTTAGCACCACAAAACCTTAACCTTTAACTTTTACCCTCTAGACCAGGCGTCGGCAACCTATGACCCGCGGGTCATTGGTTGCCGATGCCTGCTCTAGACGTTAAGTAATTTATGGACGCATTCGTAAATAGTGGAAAATTGCTTGCAAATAAACGTGCTTTGGAAACAGGCATTGGCACATGCAAGTTCAGAGTTAAACACATTTCTTGCATAGGAAGATTCTTTGCATAGGAAGATTCTGCACATACCACACTCCCATCCAATGGGACAACAGTCTCTGTCTGCATAGATTGGAGTACAACCAGGAAAACGTTTATGGTAATCATCCCAAGGACAGTCAATTACCGAACAGGTAAAAGCATTGGGTTCGGTAAATCCTTCAAAACAGTGACAGATTAGACACAATCCTCTTGTAGGCAACTCTTCGCTTTCTTTGTACCACGAACCATTGTAGAAACAAGTTCCTGGTTTGAAGCAAGCATAAAGAAACACTTTTAATCTTCTCATGAAATAATGGAAGCATAAGGTTTGGGGGGTATTATTCAGAAAGAAATCCTACAGCAGTACACACAGGTGAAAAATGGAATTTTCTGTAGAAATTCCATAGAAATTTCTTCTATGGTAATTTATATACATCCAGGCTCGGATCTAGAAAAAGATCGGGGGGAAGGGGGGGGGGTGCAAGAAACTCAATCTAGTCGGAAAAATATAAAAGGAGGGGGTAGAGATTGGATTTCCAATATAGTGTAACATTTCCCCCTCCCTTTTGGAGGTCTTTAAAAATTTTCTAGAAAAATGAATGAAATGTAAATAAGTTTAATAATTATTTTCCTCTATTACCCGTACTCGCATTCTGAAGGGGGAGGGGAGCACGTTCCTTGCCCTCTCTCCTAGATCCGGTCCTATATACGTCTGTAGATAATTGACGGGTCCTATCTCGGATTGATATATAGTGCTATGAACATCAATAATTCGTGTAATTATCTTCATAATCTCTCGTTAGATGGGAATGGAAAAAGGCTGGATTGCTTAACAGGTAACCTGACATTCCTTCAGGAGGTAATATTTCGAATCTCATTCTAGCCGAAACTCAGTTTTCATTTAACACTGTAGTTATTATTGAGCAATATGATCTGCATTCAGCAGCATGCGAAAGGAAGAGAGGACAAGGTGGGACAGCTGCCCACTCTAAAAATTTGGAAAGTGGAAAAAGAGTATATTTTGACCACCCAAGGTTTAAGGATTTTATTTAAATCTTGCAAATGATACCTATATAAAAGCAGTTTCTGTTTGCTATGTTATCTCCAATATCATCAGAAACGATTGAAACTATGCTCTTGAAATCACATATAAGGGTGCTCATCTGTAAAGCCTCTTTTTTTTTATGATATATGGGCTTTACCATCTGCAGCTGGTAAGCAAGGAAAAAAGTTCCTCCAGAGAGGGTTAAGAAGGAAAAAGCTGGTATCTGCATGTGTTTCAACTGCTCTTTTTTCCAACTATCATGATGAAAAGAATGGAGAACACGTAATTGCTGAATTCTGGTGAGATCTTGTATCTACCTTGGGTTGAGTTGGGTTGTTTTACCTCTGAGCGGCACTTTTTTTGCACACAATGGGCTAAATGGCCAGGTCACAAGGACCCCGAAGGCTCAGAGAAGGTTGGGACAGGGGACCCACTGGAACAGCTGTTGGGAGACAAATGGTAGCCTCCCGTGAAGGCCATCCAGCGTGTTCTTTGACGTGCGCAGGGTATGGCTCTCCCGCACACAGGGCAACGGCTAAACGTCCCATCCGACGGACGGCGGCCTTTCCAAGCCCATTGGTGTCCCCTACTGACCGTGGGCATGGCGGAGAGTTTTGCGGAGTGAAATCTCAACGCTGACCCAGCTGGGATTCGAACCTGGGAACTGCAGATTACGAGCCTGGCGCGCTACCGCCCCTACCTTGGGTTGGAAGCTGGGACGTCACAAGTATAACATCTATACACATTCTGTCCACCTTGGATTTTTGGACTTGGCACCCCACTAGTTGCATTCGAAGCAAATGCCAAGAATATTCGCAGTAAAAAGTAATTATTCAGTTGCATTCAAGTCTAATTTGAAATGTAGACGAAAAAACTACATTAGGCTCTTTTACCTTCGAGAATCAATTTTAAAAATAAATATCCGCTCAAGCAGCTGCTTGCCACAGAGATCTGATAGGAGCCTGTCAGTTTATACGCCGTAGTAGAGAAAGTCTGTGAGAATTACGAATCATCCAGCAGAGAAGCAACACGAAAATTCATGCCTTACGGTGCTCGAACCCGGTCACTTTGATCAGTAGCCAAATACGATAACCCTTCGTCCACGGGACGGCCGAATCAATTTTAATAATTCTTAATCGAGGAGGAAAAAATATGTTCTTTGTTTTCGGCTGTTTTTTCACAGTGTACGTTAACGTAAGATCAAATATCCGAAATTCATAAGAAAAGAAAAAAAAACGCGCTTCTCTTAGTATTAAATTTACAGTTTCTCATTCCATTGAACTTTATTAATTTAAGACCTTTAACAGGTCAACGGTAAAGTTTGCTTTTCTTTTTCGTCTTAACTTTATTAGGATGCGAGGCCTAAGCTTGCATCAACCTCGTGAGATGATGAATGGAAAATGTTCGATCCCACATTCACGAGCCACGCAAGGATCGTTAGTGCTTTCTAGAGGAGAGATTGTTTCTTCTAAAAAGAAACCAAAACCGGAGGGCAGACACATCAGTTTGGCCTATTGATCTGCTCTTCCGCTGCACTAGCAATTTTTCTCTTCTGCACTGAGGAGAGTGGCCAACTTGGGATGGCCTTTTACGGGTGAGTAATTACACCAGCATGACTGTTTCTTTCTGCCTGTGATACCATCATTTAAGGATGCTTTACTTCCGACCCTAACATAAGCATGCATAATCCTATATAATGTCAAATTTTATCCAAGTTCAATGATGTCTTTCTGCTGAAGTATTTTGTTTTACCTCCATCATGTAATATTTTTTTATAGAGCATCCGAAGTTTAAAATTTTTATTTGAAAATTCCGTTTTATAAAGCAGTCTTGAAGAGCTTCAAAAAAGGAGTAAGTGTACTTTTGGAAGCTGCAAAAAAGAGTAAGTGTGCTTTTGGAAGCTGCAAAAAAAAAAAGAAAGTGTACTTTTGGAAGCTGCAAAAAAAAAGAGTAAGTGTACTTTTGGAAGCTGTAAAAAAGAGTAAGTGTACTTTTGGAGGCTGCAAAAAAAGAGTAAGTGTACTTTTGGAGGCTGCAAAAAAGGAGTAGGTTATTTTTGGAAGCTGCAAAAAAGAGTAAGTGTGCTTTTGGAAGCTGCAAAAAAAAAAAGAAAGTGTACTTTTGGAAGCTGCAAAAAAAAGAGTAAGTGTACTTTTGGAAGCTGTAAAAAAAGAGTAAGTGTACTTTTGGAAGCTGCAAAAAAAGAGTAAGTGTACTTTTGGAGGCTGCAAAAAAGGAGTAGGTTATTTTTGGAAGCTGCAAAAAAGAGTAAGTGTGCTTTTGGAAGCTGCAAAAAATAGTAAGCGTACTTTTGGAAGCTGCAAAAAATAGTAAGTGTGCTTTTGGAAGCTGCAAAAAAGGAGTAAGTGTACTTTTGGAAGCTGCAAAAAAGGAGTAAGTGTACTTTTGGAAGCTGCAAAAAAAATAGTAAGTGTACTTTTGGAAGCTGCAAAAAAAAAGGAGTAAGTGTACTTTTGGAAGCTGCAAAAAATAGTAAGTGTACTTTTGGAAGCTGCAAAAAAGGAAGTGTACTTTTGGAAGTTGCAAAAATAGTAAGTGTGGTTTTTGGGAGCTGCAAAAAAGGAGTCAGTGTGCTTTGGGAGCAGCATTAGAGGAAAGTTGGTAATAGGTAATTTACTAATTTTGTCATAATTCGACTATATCTGCAAAAACACATGTAGATAATAATACATTCAAAAAATAAAAAGGAATTCGAACCGAAATAAGTGATATGTTTCTGGTTTACCTTATTAATCATCCAGAATTTAATTATTTCTTACAGGATTATGATAAAACAGAAAAAGCAACATACCTAAATCATGTGGCGATTCGTTTTCTACATCCTTAATGAATCCTAAAGCAAAATAATGAAGATTAGTTGATAAATTATATTCATTCTACTAATATTAATTGTCTACACAAAACAGAAAGTTTAGTCACAGATATTTGAAAATGAATTATGAGGAAACAGTTGTAAAGAACTATAAATTGCTTTACTATTGGAATAAAGTTAAATAGTTTACAAGAAATGATCAGCTATGACGTAAACTGAAGCACTTATTTTTACAATATAACCATATTTTTATACATTAATTCTCTTTCTAAGTTTACCTAAATGGGTTCTTTTCTGAAGATGATTCACTTATATTTCAATAGATTACAGGCAATGCTGACTGAATGTAAAAAAGTATCGCAATTCAATCGAACTGCCTAAGTTTAACTATTAATTTCCTATCTATTCCGATATGTTGTTTTACCTCTGAGCTCCTAGGGGCGGGGGTGGCTCAGTCGGTAGCGCGCCAGGCTCGTAATCTGTAGTTCCCAGGTCCGAGTCCCAGCTGGGTCAGCGTTGAGATTTCTCTCCGCAAAATTCCCCGCCCTGCCCAGTAGGGGACACCGATGTCAGTAGGGGACACCGATGGGCTTGGAAATGCCGCCGTCCGTCGGATGGGACGTTAAGCCGTGGCCCCGTGTGGGAGAGCCATACCCTGTGCACGTTAAAGAACACGCTGGATGGCCTTCACGGGAGGCTACCATCTGTCTCCCAACAGCTGTTCCAGTGGGTCCCCTCCCCCAACCTTCTCTGAGCCTTCGGGGTCCATGTGACCTGGCCATTTAGCCCATGGTGTGCAAAAAAGTGCCGCTCAGAGGTAAAACAACCCAACCCAACAACCTCTGAGCTCCACTTTTGTGCACGCAATAGGCTAAAGGTCCAGGTCACAAGGACTCCAAAGGCTAGGAGTTTCATAGGGCAGGGACTCACTGGATAGATCACTAGGTGACAAATAGAAACTTCCAGTCAAGGGCATCCAGCACGTTCTTTAACGTACACAAGTCTCTCCTGCAAAACGAGCAATGCCTTAATGTCCCTTCGACACGAACGGCCACCTTTCCATGCACATTAGTGTTTCCTTTCTCGTCGAAGGCACTGTACGGGCTAGAGGAGAAAATCTCAACAAAAGGCACAGCGGGAACTCGGACCTGGAAACTCAGGTTAAGACTAATGCACTGCTTACTGAACCTAAACCCTATCCCACGTTTACCATTAATGAAAATTCAAATAATTTCAGAGAAAAGTAAATTAGTTTGAATATTTTCATCTGCAATTCGTGAATGGCTATTGTGATGAAATGTAAAAGTTGTGACAGAACTTAATCAAGCTAAAGATAGGGAGGGCAACGATTTAATTGAATTTCTGTAGAAAACACCATTTTAGTATTGTCATATGAAAAAATATAAGTTAAAAATGTATAATTGAAAAAAATTAAGAACTTATTTTCTTACATCCGCCTTAAAAGTAAGAGTTGGGTTGTGTTGTTTTACCTCTCTAGCGGCACTTTTTTGCACACAATGGGCTAAATAGCCAGGTCACATGGACCCCGAAGGCTCAGAGAAGGTTGGGGGAGGGGACCCACTGGAACAGCTGTTGGGAGACAGATGGTAGCCTCCCGTCAAGGCCATCCAGCGTGTTCTTTAACGTGCACAGAGTATGGCTCTCCCGCACACGGGGGTACGGCTTAACGTCCCATCCGACGGACGACGGCCTTTCCAAGTCCATTAGTGTCCCCTACTGACCTTCGGCAGGGCGGTAAAAAGTAAGAAAAACGAAAGTAAAGTAGGTAGTAACTTTGTAAGTAGGTAGTAGTAAATTTTGTAGTGCTTCCGTACTGCAAAGTTTTCAGGGTTTTGCATTAAACAATAACAGTTGAATTAATGGCTGTTTTAAAAGAGTTACCATTTTCATTTCACTGTAGAATTCATTTAAAAGAAAAAAAAATTCTTCTGATTAAACATTCCCAATATTTTGATCCCTCTATGGGATCGTTTCGAAAGATACAGTCCTGTTGTTCGTAAACAACAGACAGAACAAAATTCCAACAATATGGCATCTTTTCGAAAACGACAGCGTCGAAATATTCTGCAGTTCCCAGGTACGAGTCCCACCCACGACAGCATTGATATTTATCTCCGCCAAATCTCCGCTTTACCCTCAGTCAGTACGGGACACCTATGGGCTTGGAAACGCCGCCGTCCCTCCGAGGAAATGTAAAGCCGTGGCTTCGTGTACGAGCGTCCTTTGCACGTTAAAAAACACGCTGGATGACTTTGACGGAAGGCTTCCATCTGTATCCTTGCAGCTGTCCAGTGGGTCCCCTCCCCCAACCTTCTCTGAGCCTTCGGGGTCCTTGTGACGTAGCCATTGAGCCCACTGCATGCAAACAAAGTGCCACTCAGAGGTAACACAACCCAACCGACTTAAATTTTAGGAGTTTCTAATCACAAATTAAGTGACACTTTATCTTAAGTGAGATTTACAGTGAAATGTAAATTAATTTAAAAAATAGATGTAATTGGAATGTGAGTAATTATTCCAATATTCCCAATTTTGAATTTGGCTATTTCAGTGTGCTCTTTATGCTTAAATAGAAATAGAAGTGCAAAAACTTTGTCCCGAAATGAGGGATATATATATGAAACTTTTTAAAGTTTTATGCAAAAATGAAATGTTGGGTTGGGTTGTTTTACCTCTGAGTGGCACTTTTTTGCACACCATGGGCTAAATGGCCAGGTCACATGGACCCCGAAGGCTCAGAGAAGGTTGGGGGTGGGGACCCACCGGAACAGCTGTTGGGAGACAGATCGTAGCCCCTCGTCAAGGCCATCCAGCGTGTTCTTTAACGTACACAGGGTATGGCTCTCCCGCACACGGGGCCACGGCTTAACGTCCCATCCGACGGACGGCGGCCTTTTCAAGCCTATCGGTGTCCCCTACTGACCGTGGGCAGGGCGGGGAATTTTGCGAAGATAAATCTCAACGCTGACCAGCTGGGACTCGAACATGGGAACTACAGATTACGAGCCTGGCGCGCTACCGACTGAGCCACCCCCGCCCCAAAATGAAATGTAATGAGTTTATTACATCGATTTGGCACAGATGAAGCCTGTGATCTTTTCGCATTTACCTGCACATTTGTTTGCTTGAACACTGATTAGAATATATTAAGCAAACTGGTAACTGAGGCCATTGTTATTTTAATGAGATTGGACAATGTTCACCGCTGATAACATTTAATGTCGGAAATAACATCAGAACTAACTTATTTGGTAATATTCAAATAGGTTAACTTTAGATGAGGCATACATGCATCCACTACAATGCAACACGCATTTTCGCATTAAGTGTGTAAACTGCTAACATCTACAATAAGACTTTGCCTAAGAGCATTAACCTCGACAGCCACCTTACCCATGTACGGTGCTTTACGATTTACACGAAACACTGGGTGTTATGTTCAAGGGATATTTAAGCAACCTACAGAGATCGTGCTCTTCTGAGTTAAGGAAAGGTTAGACCGAAATGAGTCAATCTCTGGCGCTTCCAGTAATAAATGCTGGCAGCACAAGTACAGTCGCCCAAAAAAATATTCGAACACTATGGTTGATTACAAAATTCAGAAAAAAATATCTGGCAACGATTTTTTTAGAAATTAGTGATCTGGCAACCTTCGTGTCACGTGATTACAGAATTCAGGAAAAATATCTGGAGCGTGTACAGCAACTGTACACGCTCTAGTTACCGTTCACAGCAAACTGGAGCGTGTGCAGTTACTGCACACGCTCCAGTTTGCTGTGAACGGTAACTGCACACGCTCAATATTTCCGTGAGTGAGCCCACACGATCCAATGTGCTGTGAACATTAACCGCAACCGCTCCAGTTTGCTGTGAAAGGTAACTGCACACGCTCCATATTCATTGCATTACATATTCATACGCATTATATATATATATTAAAAAATATCCGAACACTATAATTGATTACAGAATTCAGAAAAAATATCTGGCAACGATTTTTTTTAGAAATTAGTGATCTGGCAACCTTCGTGTCACGTGACACGAAGGTTGCCAGATCACTAATCAGCCAATTTTTCTCGACTTTTCCCTTTATGCATTTCAGCCATGGGCGTCGGTGGAAAATTTTCAGGGGGGAGGGGGACAAAAATTGTTTCAGGGAAGTGGCAGTCTGAAGGGGAGCAGTAGGAGCTGTCCCCTCCCCCAAAGTTTAAGAGAATGAGTCAGAGAAAAAATGCTCAATTCCATCGATTGCTTCTGTTTTTTGATTTTGCCGATGCTCATGATTTCAGCAAACACATTTCTGAGTGGGGAGAACGCTATTTTACGATTTCCAGGGGAGAAGAAAATATCTTTTTATATTATATGGGGTATTTTACGGTGATGGGGGTGGAGCTATGCCATTTTACACATTTCCAGATGGATAGGACATTTCGAAATTTATGGAGGGCGGCAAATACTGTTTTGCCTATTTCTAGATGCGTGATGGGCTGTTTGCACATGGGGCAGGGGTGGCTAAGTCGGTAGCGCGCCAGGCTCGTAATCTGTAGTTCCCAGGTTCGAGTCACAGCTAGGTCAGCGTTGAGATTTATCTCCGCAAAAATTCCCCATCCTGCCCACGGTCAGTAGGGGACATCGATGGGCTTGGAAAGGCCGCCGTCCGTCGGATGGGACGTTAAGCCGTGGCCCCGTGTGCGGGAGAGCCATACCCTGTGCACGTTAAAGAACACGCTGGATGGCCTTGACGGTAGGGTAACGTCAAGTACCATCTGTCTCCCAACAGCTATTCCAGTGGGTCCCCTCCCCCAACCTTCTCTGAGCCTTCGGGGTCCATGTGACCTGGCCATTTAGCCCATGGTGTGCAAAAAAGTGCCGCTCAGAGGTAAAACAACCCAACTGTTTGCACACTAAGCGGCACATTTTTGCAAACAATGGGCTGAATGGGCAGGTCGCAAGGAACCCGAAGACTGAGAGAAGGTTGGGGAGAGAGGACCCACATGCTACTGTTAGGAGACAGATGGTAGCCTCCCGTCAAGGCCATCCGGTGTGTTCTTTAAAGTGCACAAGGTATGGATCTCCCGCACACGGCGATACGGCTTTACAAACCACCCGATGGACGGCGGTATTTCAAAGACCATCGCTGTCCCCTATTGACCGAGGGCAGAGCGGGGAGTTTTGCGGAAGTAAATCTTAACGCTGACCCAGCTGGGAATCGAACCAGTGAGTTACAGATTGCGAGCCTGGCACGCTACCGACTGAGCCACCCCCTGCCTCAACCCTAGGTGAGGGATATGACAGTGGCGGCATTCCCTCTGTTAGTCCATCTATGGCCTGCGACCATGCAACCCTTTCAGCCATTCGTAGTTCAAGTAACTTTTATTAATATATAAACTGCACCAGGATGCCCAAAATAAACGTGTGTAATGTTATTATCACCTTGAATGATTAATAGAAGTTTAAATTTTGTGTCTAGACATTCTATGGTGTTCCAGAAAAGAGATGTATGGCTTCTGACAGGCAGACGATTGGCCATCCATCCTTCCATACACAACTAGTGGCCTGACGACTAGAAAAGTAGAACTGAAAGCGAGGCTATTTGCTGATCTGAAATAAATCGGTTGCTGTTACTCAGTGTCGTAAATAGCCGACGGCGATGAAGATGACATGGATGAGATATCGACTCGGCCGATTGTCGGTAAATCTTCTGTTGAATGCATTTAATCTGACAAGTTATGCGAGTTGGCTGATGTTACAATGCATCATTCACTGTACTCTAAAAGTATGTTTGCACCTATTTAGAGTTCAGTTGTTTACTTTAACATATTACTTGATCAATGCGACGCGCTACTACACTGGGGTTGGGTTGGGTTGTTTTACCTCTGAGCGGCACTTTTTTGCACACCATGGGCTAAATGGCCAGGTCACATGGACCCCGAAGTCTGAGAGAAGATTGGGGGAGGGGACCCACTGGAACAGCTGTTGGGAGACAAATGGTAGCCTCCCGTCAAGGCCATCCAGCGTGTTTTTTAACGTGCACAGGGTATGGCTCTCCCGCACACGGGGCCACGGCTTAACGTCCCATCCGACGGACGGCGGCCTTTCCAAGCCCATCGGTATCCCCTACTGACCGTGGGCAGGGCGGAAAATTTTGCGGAGATAAATCTCAACGCTGACCCAGCTGGGACTCGAACCTGGGAACTACAGATTACGAGCCTGGCGCGTTACCGACTGAGCCACCCCCGCCCCTAATAGTACGTTAAAGAAAGGACACAAAAACATTTCACGAGGAAATCGCTTGTTGATACGATTGAATCAAAAGCACGAGAACAATTTTGTCCTGAAATATACATTATAATTCGTTGACAAATGTTTAAAAGACTACTGAGCCAAGGATCGGATTAAGAAAATTCTGGAGCCCGGGGCGCTTAAAAATGTTTTGTCTCTCACCTCATCTTTTCAATATCGAACCATAGATAAATGAGCAAATGAACAAAGGCTCCGACCTTTTAGTGCCTTTATTCGAGTATAATATTGTTACTGATTTCTAATTTCCCACATGTTCAAATACATGTTAATTTTACTTAAAATGATGCCAGTTATTAGTAGCAAAAGGAGCCCCCTCATTTTCTTTCCGTATCCCACTTTAATCCGTCCTTAGCTGCGCTACGTTTAGAGTACAAAACTCATAGTTTAAAAGAATTCCTCCTACATAAGCTTCATTGTTTTAAAATCTTTATCATCATAAGATATAATAAAGCTTAGCTATAAGGAAGGTCCGATGAAAAACACATAACAAATGGTTCATGAAGGTTGTCGGTTCAAGAATAGAATCAAGAAATGCATCTTCGAAGGCACAAGATTAAGAATTGAAAGATTCACGAGGAAAGGACTTTTATGCAAATGGTCACCTGCTTCGTCTACAGCTGTCCTCAAGAAGCTACCAATGAGTTCGCAGTTTGAGCTTAAACGTTTAATTTTGAAAAAGTATTCTTAAATCATTTAACGGGCGACATCTGGTCATTAAACTGTTAACTGCCTTTTCTGAAAGAATAGAACACCAGCTCATAGGAAACTTTATCTCAAAAATTTCTCTTGTTACATTTCATAGAAATGCACTTGACTTTCAAAGCACCTTGAGTAAAATATTTCAATGAATATAAAATGCGAATTTTATTCGTTACATAGTTGTTACATAGTTGTTTACACTAAGATATTCTGCTAACATGTGTTGGAAATAATTGAACTATTTTTATTTATTTAGTAATGTGTCCAAGAAATCAGGAAAAGTTTCGAAATTAAATGTTAAATAAACTGGATAACAACAGGTGAACAGAGCTCGGTTGTTTTTACCTCGGAGAGGTATCTTTTTTCCACACACTGGGCTAAATGATCAAATCACAAAGACCAACCTTCTCCGAGTAAAAAGGCTCGAAGGAGGTTGGAGGGGGGGGGGGGGACCCACTGGATAGTTCTTAGAAGCATATTGTAACCTCCCGTCAAGGTCATCCAGTTTGTTCTTTAACGTGCGTAGACGTATGGGCGGGGGGGGAGGGGTGGTTAGCAGAGATAAATCTCAATGCTTACACAGGTGGAACTCGACAGGGGGTGTGGGGCGGGGGTTGCTGAGTTGGTAGCGCGCCAGGCTCGTAATCTGAGGTTCCCAGGTTCGAGTCCCGCCTGGGTCAGCGTTGAGACTTATCTCCGCAAAACTCCGCGCCTTGCCCACGGTCAGTAGGGGACACCGATGGGCTTGGAAAGGCCGCCGTCTGTCGGATGGGACATTAAGCCGTGGCCCCGTAAGCGGGAGAGGCATATCCTGTGCAACGTTAAAGAATAACCTGGATGGCCTTAACGGGAGGCTACCATCTGTCTCCCAATAACTATACAGTGAGTCCTCTCTAAACTTCTCTGAAATCGCGGGGTCCTTGTGACCTGCCATTTAGCCGTTGTGTACCAATTACCAACCCTTCCCCTATCCGATGATGCGTTTTGGCTCAATTGGTAGCGCACCAGTTCCGACTCTTCACTGTTTCTGCATTGAGAACTTCTCCTCTCCAAGACCCGACCAACCCTCGGTGAGAAAGGAGACACCGAGGGGCTTGGAAAAACTGCTGTCCATCGGAAGGGATGTTAAGCAATGGTCTATATGCCGAAAAGTCATACCCTGTGCACCCAAAAGAACACGATATATGATCTTAATGGATGGCTACCATCTGCCTCCTAACAACTGTTCAGTGAGATCCCTCCCCCAACCTCTTCTGAGCTCTTGGGGTCCTTGTTACCTGGGCATTTAGCTCATTGTGTGCAAAAAAAGGTACCGCTCATAAAACAACACAACTCCTTCCCCTACCCTCCTCTGGGTCCTTATTACAGAACCATTTAGCTTATTGTCTGCGAAAAAAATGCCGTTCAGAACTAAAACAACCCGACACTTCTTATTCTGAAAAGCTCTGAAACTTTGGGCTCTTTGTGACCTGAACATTCAACTCATTGGGTGTAACAAAAAAATGCCACTCAGGGATAAAACAAACCAACCTAATGACACCATTCCTTGTCTCCTTTTCATTTGGCAACTGCTGATCTGCCCGCTGATGTTTTAAAGGGATGTGGTCACTCTCGGTCCAACACACCACCAAACTTTATAGCTGCACCACTGACAACCGTTGTTCTGTAACTTATATTGCAGTAGCTTTCGCGAAACAGATTTCATTTAAACTTTTCGAACCTGAAAAAAAATAAAAGACAAACGTTGGGTTACGTGCTTACGAAACGGGATATGAGACTACCACGGTACTGACGTGAATTAATTACTTTAAGTTGACGTTTCCTCTGGTCGTGTTACGGAAGAAGTATCTAATAAGCTTTTTTCTATTCCGTTGCCTAAACATTATTTTTCTGCCTCTGTTTGAAAGGGCAGCGCTAAATTAATTTCTGCTGGATCTATATTAGGTGTAGCGTGCGATATAATTCAGTCTTTGCAACTTTCGCTACAGTCAGATGAGCAACGGTTAAGCTCTCTTTCTTGTACGACTATTACGATTAAAAGATGAAACAACTTTTTTAAATTCAGATTGTGGAGTTGACCAAATACCAAATGTCAATTTAAAAGTTATTCTCTAAAATGGGCGGGGGTGGTTCAGTCGGTAGCGCGCCAGGCTCGTAATCTGTAGTTCCCAGGTTCGAGTCCCAGCTGGGTCAGCGTTGAGATTTATCTCCGCAAAATTCCCCGCCCAGCCCACGGTCAGTAGGGGATACCGATGGGCTTGGAAAGGCCGCCGTCCGTCGGATGGCACGTTAAGCCGTGGCCCCGTGTGTGCGGGAGAGCCATACCCTGTGCACGTTAAGAACACGCTGGATGGCCTTGACGGGAGGCTACCATCTGTCTCCCAACAGCTATTCCAGTGGGTCCCCTCCCCCAACCTTCTCTGAGCCTTCGGGGTCCTTGTGACCTGGCCATTTAGCCCATGGTGTGCAAAAAAGTGCCGCTCAGAGGTAAAACAACCCAACCCAAATCGCCAGAGTGATTTAAGTTTCCAGTTCTAATTTGAAAGAACACACAAGATAGAAATTAAGATAATATTCTGGAGGAGTGATTCTCAATATTTTTTTTTGCTCTACGAACCCTTTACGAATTCTCATTCTTTCTGCGGACTCTTTTTCTATCGTTACTTGATACATTTTAACTTAAACCTCGATGGGTTGTATCTCTAGTTCTTTATCTGCCGTTCATTTATTGGCTATTTCGTAATTTGAAGCTTAACATTTGAGCGGAGAGATTCGATCCTCCAGAAATCTTTATGTCATCAACAATTAATTTCATCTTAAATGAAATGACATAATTCCAACCAAAATTAATAAACTGTAATACTGTTACTCATGAAATAATGAGCTGTAAAAATCGGTTTTGCCATGAGTGGGATTCGAACCCACGTCTTCAGGAAACATGCCTGTTATGCTACCACTACACCACCAATGGCTAACCTTTATTCAGCTTGTGTGACCTTATAAACACAAGCTGAGAAAAGGTTAGACATTGGTGGTGTAGTGGTAGCATAAGAGGCATGTTTCCTGGAAACGTGGGTTCGAATCCCACTCATGGCAAAACCAATTTTTACAGCTCATTATTTCATGAGTTCCATGTCTACAGGACATATCCTGTGATTCTTTAGTACTGTAATACTGTAGTATAATCGCTGTAAATGTACTATTTTTTTAGAGCTTTCTAAAATATTGAAAATTGCACGCGAACCCCCTTTCCTCCCTTCAGGGATCTAGGGCATACAAGTTAATACCACTGCTCTTAAGCTTCTTTAAGCTTTCTTCGAAATAATGTTACCGACAGAGAATACAGATTTATTTTTATCGAAATGATATGGAACACCTATACAGTTGGGTTGTTTAACCTCTCAGCGGCCCTTTTTCACACACAATCGGATAAATGGCCAGGTCACAAGGACCCCGAGGACTCAAAGAAGAGGGGGGGGGGGGAAGGGAACCCACTAGCTATTTCTTAGGAGAGAAATGGTAGATTATCGTCAAGGCCACCATCTGTCAGTTCTCCCACACACGAAGCCACGGCTTAACGTACCATCCGATGGACGGCGGCCTTTCCAAGACTATGGTGTCCCCTGCTGATCGAAGAAAGACGGGGAGTTTTGCGGAGATAAATCTCAACGCTGCATATGGTGGGATTCAAACCAGGGAACTGCAGATGACGAGCCTGGCGCGTTATCTACTAAGCTACCCTTGCCCCTAACTCATGCAAGTTTGGAACTCAGTCGATAGCGCGCCAGGCTCGCAATCTGCAGTTCCTAGGTTCGAGTCCCAGCTGGGTCAGCATTGAGACTTATCTCCGCAAAATTCCCCACCCTGCCCACGGTCAGTAGGGGACACCGATGGACTTGGAAAGGCCGCCGTCCGTCTGATGGGACGTTAAGCCGTGGCTTCGTGTACGGGAGAGCCATACCCTGTGCACGTTAAAGAACACGCCGGGTGGCCTTGACGGGAGGCTACCATCTGTCTCCCAACAGCTGTTCCAGTGGGTTCCACCCCAACCTTCTCTGAGCTTTCGGGGTCCTTGTGACGTGGCCATTGAGCCTATGGTGTGCAAAAAAGTGCCGCTCAGAGGTAAAACAACCCAACCAATCATGCAAGTTTATGAAATTATAATATTAAAACTAAATGTTTAAATAGCAAAAAAAACGAGATATAATGTTTCCATTGAAGTTAAATAATTAACGCATAGGATGGTGAATAAATCGATATCCATGGTTTCAGTTTATCTTCCATTCATCTCTTTTAGAACAATGCAACTTGATCTCATCAACTGTTCTAGAATTCTGTAGTAAGAGCTCTTTTGTAATGAACACCATCCGCCACTTTATTAACTCCCGAATTTCCTTTTAATTTTTACCCATCAACTATTTTAGAATCTCTATTATCATCTGCGGTAACTTGAATCCCAGATTTGAAACCGGTGCCAGTGAGATCACTAATGTGAGTGTTGATTAGAAGAGTGGAAAAAATATTAATTAAAGTAATCGAAGTCAAGATGCTTCTCTTTTTTATCACAAATGCATGCTTTATTTTCCCGAATTAGAGCGCTATTTTCTGCTCACATATACAAGTGATTCTCACATATACAAGTGATTCTACCGTTTCGTGAGTTTAATCATCTCCGGTTATTGTTGCGTTATCTCTGAGGAGAAGTTTTCTGCATGCTACGTGTTAAACAGTAAGATCAGACGAATGGCTCAGAGAAAATTAGAAGAAGTGGACACAGTGAATAGCTTTTAGGAGATAAATTGAAAAACCCTCTTTAAGGCCATCCAACGAGTTCTTTAACCGTACCCAGAGTATGACTCTCCTTTCAAAGGAGATTACGGCTTAATATCCCATCCGACGGATGCCAGACTTTACCAATCCCATTGGTATCCCCTTTTGCATTGAGGGTAGAATGAGTTGGGTTGTTCTACCTCTGAGGGCACTTTTTTGCACACCATGGGCTAAATGGCCAGTCCACAAGGACCCCGAAGGCTCAGAGAAGGTTGGGGGAGAGGACCCACTGAAACAGCTATTATGAGACAGTTGGCAGCCTCCCGTCAAGGCCATCCAGCGTGTTCTTTAACGTGCACAGGGTATGACTCTCCCGCACACAGGGCCACGGCTTAACGTCCCATCCGATGGACGACGGCCTTCCCAAGCCCATCGGTGTCCCCTACTGACCGTGGGCAGGGTGGGGAATTTTGCGGAGATAAATCTCAACGCTGACCCAGCTGATACTCGAACCTGGGAACTGCAGATTACGAGCCTGGCGCGCTACCGACTGAGGGTAGAATGAGAGATAACAGAGAAAAATCTCAACCTGCTTTGAAATCCAAAACAGTTGTCTTTGATTAATATAAGTAGAAACTTAAGACACACAAGTAATTTGCACACAAGTAAGTACTTGTGAGTAAATATCCCAATATTTTGACCCCTGGGGGTCGTCATCCTGATTGGGGTCGTCATCCGAGGAGGTTGCAGCTTTGTTGGAACTTTCCTCCAACAAAAACCTCCTCGGATGACGATCCCAGTCAGGGATCGAAATATTGGGATATTTACTCAGTAAGGGCATCTATTTGTCTTAAGTTTCTACATACACTATGTTGAAAAAAGTGTCCGGACACTTTCATGTTATGTGAATGGAAAGCCACTTTCAAAGCTCCCTAACATTGAAAATAAACCTTTTACGCAAAAACTGTTATTGGCGATAAACTGTAGATGTCACTCAAATCTCTCTAAATATTAATATTTAAAGAATGAATGGAAGTTGAAGCATTTATCTTCAACTTTTGAGATTTGTGAAAAAAAAAATGCATCAGCAGATAAAAAACAACTCTTGTAGTAACTTGTTCACTAACATAAATTAAATATCTGAGGTTTATATGACGATTTTTTAAGATTTCATCAATTTGGAGGCAATGTGACAGGGTCAATTTTCAACAATCTTCGATCAATATTTAAAGAGTCATTGAAGCGGGATCATTTAACAGCAGACGACACTTTCACGTTACCTCCAAATTGATGAAATCTTAAAAAATCGTCATACAAACTTCAGATATTTAATTTATGTTTGTGAACAAGTTACTACAAGATTTGTTTGTTATCTGCTGATGTATTTTTTTCACAAATGTCAAACGTTGAAGATAAATGCTTCAACTTCCATTCATTCTTTAAATATTAATATTTAGAGAGATTCAAGTGACATCTACAGTTTATCGCCAATAACAGTTTTTGCGTAAAAGGTTTATTTTCAATGTTAGGGAGCTTTGGGTTGGGTTGTTTTACCTCTGAGCGGCACTTTTTTGCACACCATGGGCTAAATGGCCAGGTCACATGGACCCCGAAGGCTCAGAGAAGGTTGGGGGAGGGGACCCACTGGAACAGCTGTTGGGAGACAGTTGGCAGCCTTCCGTCAAGGCCATCCAGCGTGTTCTTTAACGTGCACAGGGTATATCTCTCCCGCACACGGGGCCACGGCTTAACGTCCCATCCGACGGACGGCGGCCTTTCCAAGCCCATCGGTGTCCCCTACTTACCGTGGGCAGGACGGGGAATTTTGCGGAGATAAATCTCAACGCTGACCCAGCTGGGACTCGAACCTGGGAACTACAGATTACGAGCCTGGCTTAGGGAGCTTTGAAAGTGGCTTTCCGTTCACAAAACATGGAAGTGTCCGGACACTTTTTCAACATAGTTTATATTAATCTATATATTCTAAGGCACTCATGAATACGATTATTACTGAAGTTGTCTTTGTATAATATTATTTTAGCTACATAGTATATGTCCGATAAAAAAAATATTTTTAAAAAACAACTCTAATATTTTTTTTCCATATAGATTATGATTTTAACCTTTCCTGTCCGATGGAACATTTTAGTAATTGGAAAACTCGACTCAAGACTTATTCTCAACTCTCAACACCGAAACTAAATCCTGAGTATATGCCTGCACCCATTTCAATTATATTTGGTGTGCCGCGAATATATACTGGCTACGTGCGACAAGACGTAAACAGAACTGCTGCAAAAAAAAAAATCTTAAGAATCTGAGGAAAGCGGGAAAAAAAATCTTTATTTCCTTTTCACATCGATTATTTTAAAATCCCTATCATCTGCTGGACTTGCTGTCCCATGGCCGAGTGGTTAGCGCGCTTGGCTACTGATCTAAGGGACCTGGGTTCGAGCCCCGGTTAAGGCATGGCTGTTTGTGTCGTTTTTCTGCTGAGGGCCTGCCATCCTCTCAAGACCTTCTACTATGGCATATAAACTGACAGGCTCCTGTCAGACCTCTGTGGCAAGCAGCTGCTTGAGGGGGTATTTATTTTTTATTATCTGCTGTAATTTAGCTCTCAGATTCGAAATTGTTGTTAATAAGGATACGATTACTAATCAGAAATTTGGGACAGTTGATCAGGGAACTGGGAAATGATGAGTCGTTTAAATTTCTTTAAAAAAAAACTCGCAGCAACTTTTCAACAGTCAAATGTAGAGCACATTTGTATGTGGCATGTCCTTTTGGAAACCTGCCAAGCGTTACGTCAATATGCATCATCGTGGCATTGCCTGTGAAGTATTCGGAATAAAAAACAGCTCCAGGACTCGAACGTACCAAGTGTTTCGAAAATCTGAAAACAATGTTCCATTCTAAGCTGAACCGTAAAACCGTAAAACGATTGGTCCCAGAAGCATC
This sequence comes from Ryuthela nishihirai, assembly GCA_038380435.1. NCBI lineage: Eukaryota > Metazoa > Arthropoda > Arachnida > Araneae > Heptathelidae > Ryuthela > Ryuthela nishihirai. Next base: position 134,638,236 of record JAWZYU010000001.1, on the reverse strand, counting down.
TTCCTGCCCCCCCCCCCCCAAATACTTTCCGCCGGAAACTCGTGCTACAAATAATCGGCTGCACATTTAATAATGATACAAACATAAAAATTAAAGAGTTTTCATATTTATAATGCCGAAAAACAAAACTTATTTAGCAACCTTTGAAAATATCGAAAAGATTTAAGAATAAATTAAAACTGCTCTTTTTAAAAGTTATTTTCTTTAGTCTCAATCATCTCAAGAGCACTATGTGATCCCACTAATTCACAAATTAACAGTTTAATAACTGTTAAAGTAGTTGGCAGAAGTTCTGCAATATATTACCATAAAAATTTCTCCTTCTTTGAGGGGCGGAGGTGGCTCAGTCGGTAGCGCGCCAGGCTCGTAATCTGTAGTTCCCAGGTTCGAGTCCCAGCTGGGTCAGCGTTGAGATTTATCTCCGCAAAAATTCCCCACCCTGCCCACGGTCAGTAGGGGACACCGATGGGCTTGGAAAGGCCGCCGTCCGTCGGATGGGACGTTAAGTCATGGTCCCGTGTACGGGAGAGACATATCCTGTGCACGTTAAAGAACACGCTGGATGGCCTTGACGGGAGGCTACCATCTGTCTCCCAACAGCTGTTCCAGTGGGTTCCCTCCCCAAACCTTCTCTGAGACTTCGGGGTCCTTGTGACCTGGCCATTTAGCCCATGGTGTGCAAAAGAAGTGCCGCTCAGAGTTAAAACAACCCAACAACTTCCTCCTTTGTTTGATCATCAATATATTCTGAAAACCAAAATTAAACTTTGACATTTTTAGGCCGTGTTTTGTTAAAATTGTAAATGTTTGGTCTACTGTAAGAGATTTCGGAAAGTTTTAATTATTTCAGTAACAAGAAGTCCATACAATATCTGTCAGTGTAAAATCAATATAACTGTATAATAGTATTTATAAACGTTACCACTTGATCGCTTTTTTCCACAATACTTATTAAATCTTTTTAATATTATCTTAGCCGTTCCTGTGGCCGACTGGCTAGTACTCTTGTATAGCGATCAAAGGGGCCCCAGTTATTTAAAAGACAACGCGTTTGTGTTGTTTTTTATGCTGTGGTCTCGCCTTTCTCACGGGTCTTCTCTAAATAAAAATAAATAAATACCCCCTCAAGCAGCTGCTTGCCACAGAGGTCTGACAGGAGCCTGTCAGTTTATATGCCATAGTAGAAGGTCTGTGAGGATGGCAGGACCTCAGCAGAAAAACAACACACACACATCCATGCCTTATCCGGGGCTCGAACCCAGGTCCCTATGGTGTATTAAACTGGCAGGTTCGTGTCAGACCTCTGTGGCAAGCAGCTGTTTGAGTTAATATTTATTTGTTTTTATTATTAAACACGAAATTTTCTAAAATCGTTTTCGAAACCGCAGTATAGATTCATTACACATCTTTCTATCCAACTGTTTCTTTTTAAATTTCTGGAAAAATTACTGACTATCAAAGATTGCAACCAATCATTTACGTTGGTCATGAAAATAATAAAAATGATAAGAAGAAAAAAATATTTGATAAATTTAAGAATAAAATACTAATTTTGATGTAACTTTAATCATTAATATAAAAAAGAAAATAAAAGAAACTAAATTAAAAAAAATCCTTATTTTTTTGTGTGCAAAAGATGAAACAGTTCCTAATTTATCTAGAAAACCCTTAAGACTTTCATCGTCAGGCCTTTAGTTTGTCTAAATGTGCTACACAGAAAGTCATACTTCCACCAAGGTTTTCAAACCAATTAAACAACATCTTCTACATCCTGACTCTGAGTTTAGCAGACATTTTCTCTCTTTCTCCTATCAGCTGCTTTTCGTTGCCACGTGAGAACCATTTCGCGAGAATTTTCTTTTAAACAGTCTCGTAGCTGTTCCAAGAAGGAAGTCGAAGTTACAGGAAATCAATACTGGAAATGCAAAGTAACAACTTCACAGGACTTTGAACGCCACTCGCCGAATGATTCTGACATCCTTGTAGCTCTATGGCAATGTGCTCCTTAAAGCTGCTGCGAAGTTCGAGGAAAAGTCATGCTGAAGCATTTTTTTGGAAGAATGGCATCTTCTGTTACGTTTATGTGAGAAAAAAAAACAAACTAAAACGCGAAGAGTGCGCTTGCACGGTCAGAGGCAGTTGACAGTGATTTCATATGCAAAACTGCGAGTTCTATGAAAAATCAGTTGTAACAAATCGATAACAGAGAGTGCTGAAATAGAAACACATTTCCATTTTATTACTTCTTCATATAAATTCATTTTTCCTCCTTTTATTTATCACTAAGATGACAAATATTTTTGCATATTTTTCCTCATTTTCTTTGCCATCACATGAGGAATTACTCGTGCGGTTGAGAATACTGTTGCTTTCGATCATTTTTCTCTAAGAAAGTATTCTCTTTGCTAAATTTCATTAATAGAGTTGGATTGTTTTTCTTATTTTTATGCACACAATGGGCTAAATAGTTAGGTCACAAAGGGGGGAGGGTGACTCAGTCGGTAGCGCGCCAGGCTCGTAATCTGTAGTTCCCAGGTTCGAGTCCAAGCTGGGTCAGCGTTGAGATTTATCTCCGCAAAATTCCCCGCCCTGCCAACAGTCAGTAGGGGACACCTATGGGCTTGGAAAGACCGCCGTCCGTCGGATGGAACGTTAAGCCGTGGCCCCGTGTGCGGGAGAGCCATACCTGTGCACGATAAAGAACACGCTGGATGGTCTTGACGGGAGGCTACCAACTGTCTCGTAATAGCTGTTCCAGTGGGTCCCCTCCCCCAACCTTCTCTGAGCTTTCGGGGTCTATGTGACCTGGCCATTTAGCCCATGGTGTGCAAGAAAGTGCCGCTCAGAGGTAAAACAACCCAACCCAACCCAAGTTACAAAAACCCCAAGGATTCACTGAAAGATTCATTGGACAACTGTTAGGAAAGAAATCGCATCCTTCCGTCAACGTTCGGGGGTTGGCTCAGTCGGTAAAGCGCCAAGCTCGTAATCTGATATTACTGGGTTCGAGTCCCCACTGTACGAATGTTGAGATCTATGTCTGTTAATCCCCACTATGTCAGAAAGCAGACACAAATGGCTTTTAAATGACGCTGTCCGTCGGATGCAACGGTAAGCCGTGGATCCGTGTGCAAGGAGAACCATACCCAAGGCACCTTAAAGAGCATACTGAAGGGCCTTGACGGGAGGCTTCCATCTTTTTCCTAACAGTTGTCCATTGGATCTCCTTCCCCAACCTTCTCTGATCCCTTGATGTCCTTATGACCTTGCCATTTAGCCCATTATGTGCAAAAAAATAATGCCGTTCAGAGAGTTGGGTTGTTTTACCTCTGAGCGGCACTTTTTTTGCACACCATGGGCTAAATGGCCAGGTCACATGGACCCCGAAGGCTCAGAGAAGGTTGGGGGAGGGGACCCACTGGAATAGCTGTTGGGAGACAGATGGTAGCCTCCCGTCAAGGCCATCCAGCATGTTCTTTAACGTGCACAGGGTATGGCTCTCCCGCACACGGTGGCACGGCTTAACGTCCCATCCGACGGACGGCGGCTGTTCCAAGCCCATCGGTGTCCCCTACTGACCGTGGGCAGGGCGGGGAATTTTGCGGAGATAAATCTCAACGCTGACCCAGCTGGGACTCGAACCTGGGAACTACTGATTACGAGCCTGACGCGCTACGACTGAACCACCCCCGTCACTTGTCAAATGGGCATTAACTGTTCATGTAGCCTGTTAGAAATTCATTCATAAATTACGGTACATGAAATCAAGACATTTTACTGCTTTAGTTGAGCGAAATAGTTTTATTTACTGAACAGCAGACTACTTTTAAAGTGTTTTACACTACAGTTACAGATTATATAAAACTCTTAAAATTATTTGGGGCGGGGTTGGCTCAGTCGGTAGCGCGCCAGGCTCGTAATCTGCAGTTCTCAGGTGCGACTCCCAGCTGGGTCAGCGTTGAGATTTATCTCCGCAAAATTCCCTGCCCACGGTCAGTAGGGGACACTGATGGACTAAGAAAGGCCGTCATCCGTCGGATGGGACGTTAAGCCGTGACTCCGTGTATAGGAGAGCCATACACTGTGCACGTTAAAGAACACGCTGGATGGCCTTGAAGGGAAGCTACCATCTGTCTCTCAACAGCTGTTCCAGTGGGTCCCCTCCCCCAACCTTCTCTGAGCCTTCGGGGTCCATGTGACCTGGCCATTTAGCCCATTGTGTGCAAAAAAACGCAGCTCAGAGGTAAAATAACCCAACTTAAAATTATTCTTTTACTAAAATTATCCCATTTTGTGGCACGATCATTTAAACAATCCATTATTCGACCAATTCTAAGACGTTTTAAGAATTCGGGGATTCTTTAAGCATCGATATTTCCCAGCTGGGTCAGCGTTGAGATTTATCTCCGCAAAAATTCCCCGCCCTGCCCACGGTCAGTAGGGGACACCGATGGGCTTGGAAAGGCCGCAGTCCGTCGGATGGGACGTTAAGCCGTGGCCCCGTATGCGGGAGAGCCATACCCTGTGCACGTTAAAGAACACTCTGGATGGCCTTGACGGAAGGCTACCATCTGTCTCCCAACAGCTGTTCCAGTGGGTCCCCTCCCCCAACCCTCTCTGAGCCTTCGGGGTCCATGTGACCTGGCCATTTAGCCCATGGTGTGCAAAAAAAGTGCCGTTCAGAGGTCAAACAACCCAAAACAACCCAGCATCTATATCATCGGCTACGTTGAAAAGTATTTCATTTACACTGCCACAATTCGAACTGCAAATGAAGAAATTAACTTTAAATTCAGTTACCGGAGATCTGGATACAAGTCACCCCAGAAGTCAATCAGTATTTCCCAAACGAAGCAAGTTAGCTTCCCGTATAATACACCTCCTACAAAAGCAATTACTTGATCTATTCCGAGTCTTGTAGCTGATTGCCAGAGTTAGAGTCTTTGATTACCAACGAAGATTGTACTGCTAGCTGTCAACTCAAAGTCGTGTTCTGCAACAATTCAAGTGATTATTTGGGAGACGAGAGCCGCTCTCTTAGACGGCGGCAATAAACAATTCGTCTTGCAGGAAATGTTTCTCTCAAGTTGTTTATTCGATGAAGTAATTGAGAGGAAAAGACGAAGGAGAGAACACCAAAAAGAGAAACAGCTTTCCTAACTAAACAGCAGAATATTCTTCGGTTTTATCCTCGTTACCATTTAATTCGACTTTTTATACAGGTATGGGTTTGATTGTATTTAAACCCTACATGGTACTGGGGGCGGGGGTGGCTCAGTCGGTAGCGCGCCAGGCTCGTAATCTGTAGTTCCCAGGTTCGAGTCCCAGCTGGGTCAGCGTTGAGATTTATCTCCGCAAAATTCCCCGCCCTTCCCACGGTCAGTAGGGGACACCGATGGGCTTGGAAAGGCCGCCGTCCGTCGGATGGGACGTTAAGCCGTGCCACCGTGTGCGTGAGAGCCATACCCTGTGCACGTTAAAAAACACGCTGGATGGCCTTGACGGGAGGCTACCATCTGTCTCCCAACAGCTGTTCCAGTGGGTCCCCTCCCCCAACCTTCTCTGAGCCTTCGGGGTCCATGTGACCTGGCCATTTAGCCCATGGTGCGCAAAAAAGTGCCGCTCAGAGGTAAAACAACCCAACCCAAATCCCAGGTTCGACTCCCAGCTGAGTCAGCGTTGAGATTTATCTCCGCAAAAATTCCCTGCCCACAGTCAGTAGGGGACACCGATGGGCTTGGAAAGTTCACCGTCCGTCGGATGGGACGTTAAGCCGTGGCTCCGTGTATGGGAGAGCCATACCCTGTGCACGTTAAAGAACACGCTGGATGGCTTTGACGGGAGGTTACCATCTGTCTCCCAACAGCTGTTCCAGTGGGTCCCCAACCTTCTCTGAGCCTTCGGAGGCCATTTAGCCCATGGTGTGCAAAAAAGTGCCGCTCAGAGGTAAAACAACCCAACTCAGAAGACAATTAATGTGCTTGTGGGAGTGGGGCACGTTAAAGAACACTCTGGACGGCTTTGACGGGAGATTACCATCTGTCTCCCAACAGCTGTTCCAGTGGGTGCCCAACCTTCTCTGAGCCTTCGGAGGCCATTTAGCCCATGGTGTGCAAAAAAGTGCCGCTCAGAGGTAAAACAACCCAACTCAGAAGACAATTAATGTGCTTGTGGGAGTGGGGCACGTTAAAGAACACGCTGGACGGCTTTGACGAGAGGTTACCATCTGTCTCCCACCAGCTGTTCCAGTGGGTGCCCAACCTTCTCTGAGCCTTCGGAGGCCATTTAGCCCATGGTGTGCAAAAAAGTGCCGCTCAGAGGTAAAACAACCCAACTCAGAAGACAATTAATCTGCTTGTGGGAGTGGGGCACGTTAAAGAACACGCTGGACGGCTTTGACGGGAGGTTACCATCTGTCTCCCAACAGTTGTTCCAGTGGGTCCCCAACCTTCTCTGAGCCTTCGGAGGCCATTTAGCCCATGGTGTGCAAAAAAGTGCCGCTCAGAGGTAAAACAACCCAACTCAGAAGACAATTAATGTGCTTGTGGGAGTGGGGCACGTTAAAGAACACGCTGGACGGCTTTGACGGGAGGTTACCATCTGTCTCCCAACAGCTGTTCCAGTGGGTCCCCAACCTTCTCTGAGCCTTCGGATGCCATTTAACCCATGGTGTGCAAAATAAGTGCCGCTCAGAGGTAAAACAACCCAACTCAGAAGACAATTAATGTGCTTGCGGGAGTGGGGCACGTTAAAGAACACGCTGGACGGCTTTGACGGGAGTTACCATCTGTCTCCCACCAGCTGTTCCAGTGGGTGCCCAACCTTCTCTGAGCCTTCGGAGGCCATTTAGCCCATGGTGTGCAAAAAAGTGCCGCTCAGAGGTAAAACAACCCAACTCAGAAGACAATTAATGTGCTTGTGGGATGGGGCACGTTAAAGAACACGCTGGACGACTTTGACGGGAGGTTACCATCTGTCTCCCAACAGCTGTTCCAGTGGGTGCCTAACCTTCTCTGAGCCTTCGGAGGCCATTTAGCCCATGGTGTGCAAAATAAGTGCCGCTCAGAGGTAAAACAACCCAACTCAGAAGACAATTAATGTGCTTGTGGGAGTGGGGCAAACACTCCGCTCTTTTTTTTATTTTTAGAAGCTATTCCCTCAGCATTCCACAATTTATGTTTAAAAACACCCACAGCGACACACTCCTAATCCTACAACACTAACATTGTGACTTGCGTAGTGCCAAGAACATTAGAGAGCGAACTGAGATTATTGGAAAGTAATATGATGGTATAATACAAGCGCGTATCCAATTTTTTCTTTGAATAGGGGGAAGCTATTCTAATTTTTTTTTTTTCAATAGCCTTGAAACGTTTTTTGGCACGCCACATACAGCAGTGTGTGTAGCCAAGGCATTTGTGCTGGCTGGTTGCAGGAGTGTGGACTTCTTTTTGTAAATATCAATTCAAAGCTTTTTATACAGAAGAAACTTCTTTTAACGACAAAAGATGTTTACCTTTTCGAAACAATGCTCTCTGTGTTGATGACTTAGAAAACAAAATTTCACAAATTTTCTGATAATTTTCTCGCAATTAATGTGTCTTATTTCATGTTTTTTCTCTCGTGGTTGCAGATTAAAAATAAGAGGCTTTGGATTGGTTTCTTTTACCTCTGAGCGACACTTTTTCGCACACCATGGGTTAAATGGCCAGGCCACAAGGACCCCGAAATCTCAGAGAAGGTTGGGGGAGGGGACCCACTGGAACAGCTGTTGGGAGACAGATGGTAGCCTCCCGTCAAGGCCATCCAGCGTGTTCTTTAACGTGCACAGGGTATGGCTCTCCCGCACACGGTGCCACGGCTTAACGTCCCATCCGACGGACGGTGGCTTTCAAAGCCCATTAGTGTCCCCTACTGACCGTGGGCAGGGAATTTTTGCGGAGATAAATCTCAACGCTGACTCAGCTGGGAGTCGAACCTGGGAACTATATATTACGAGCCTAGTGCGCTACCGACTGAGCCACCCCAAAAATAAGAGGCAGGCCATGCCCTAATTCCTATACCCTGACAAGTCGCAACGCATTCAGTATCGTTTTATTCAATTAACGCAGCGTTTCCCCCAAACCTTTGAACCATATCTATGAACGGTTTTTTATCGTTTCTCAATTTTCGAACTTTCAGAGATTTAATGCATTGAGGAGGACGCAGCACCATAGGCACCACCATCCCTCTGATACGTGGTAGGTACAGTCGGTCGAAAAAGTATCCGAACACTGTGGTTGATTACAGAATTCAGAAAAATATCTGGCAACGATTTTTTTTAGAAATTAGTGATCTGGCAACCTTCGTGTCACGTGACACGAAGGTTGCCAGATCACTAATTTCTAAAAAAATCGTTGCCAGATATTTTTCCTGAATTCTCTAATCAACCATGGTGTTCGGATAATTTTTTGAGCGACTGTAGGTGGTCATATTATTTTGATACTAGATCGTGTGGGCTCACTCACGGAAATATTGAGCGTGTGCAGTTACCGTTCACAGCAAACTGGAGCGTGTGCAGTAACTGCACACGCTCCAGCTTGCTGTGAACGGCTTGCTGTTGCTTGCTGTGAATAGCTTTCTGTGAACGGTAACCAGCTCTATCCCCTTGAATCCTTGTGTCCTAATCATTCAAACCATCCCATTGTATGCACTAAAGTGTCCTTAAGACGTAAGACAGTCCATCCGTCCTTGCGATTTCCCCCATTTAACCTCCCTTTGTGCTGGTAAAAAAAGTCCACTTCAATGGTAAGAATAACCGAATACGGACGAAAACACTACGCGTGTAGAAATCTCTTTAATTTTCTAAATTAATGATGACTCATTACATGTAATACCCAGAGCTTTCAAGATGCAACCATTATGCACACGTTTTAACTTTTGCAATCTCTGCGTAGATTCTTTAAAAAAAAATCCCATAAATCTCCAACTGTTACTTTATTTAGCAGAAATAACAGTTTTTAGTTCCATTCAAGTTAACTTTTACCTTAATTTGATTGTCATCAAAGTCTTATCACTATAATTAATGGACCTAACAATTACCTCTACAAAGCACAGAATAATTATAAATGTTGGAAATAAGCACTTAAACTTACTAACGAGATGCAAAGTAATTACTTACTGCTGAGCAAAGTTCATAGTCACTAGCATTTCCTGGGGCTGATTCCTAGTAATAATATTAAATGGACGCTATAAACGTTCAGGACTAGAGATCATAACAAAGGCGAGGACTTCAATTCAGTACAAGAATTTAATTATTAGGTTTTAGGATTGGAGTATAAACTCTCACAGCCGAAAGTGTTTCAGTCGTTTCTGCAAAGAGACTGCATACACAGGAAAACGATTTTTCAAGAAAACTGTTTAAAATTTCGTGTTAAGTTACTCGTGCTGCTACAGGGGGGGGGGGGAAATATAATTAATATCGGTTATGCTCTGCTACTTGTTATCATGTTATTGGCAACAACAACGTTAAAGGGAGGCGACATTTGTTGTTATTCGTAATCTGTTTAAGTTCACTGATCAAGTCATCTTGCTTCTGAAATGCAAATGAGCATTTAGGTACAAAATTATATAGTAAGCAAACGAGCACAAAACGTTAACGGTTATTCCTTTCAAACACGTTTTCAATTTATTGCGGGAAAATCCATTCCAGAATTTGATGTTTTCTTGAGAAAAGTGTGTCAGCATTTTAAATCTACTTTCGTTGAGAAGAGATATCGCCAGTCGTCTAAGGATTGGGTTGTTTTACCTCTGAGCGGCACTTTTTCTGCAAACCATGGGCTAAATGGTCAGGTCACATGGAATCCGAAGGCTCAGAGAAGGTTGGGGGAGGGGACCCACTGGAACAGCTGTTGGGAGACAGATGGTAGCCTCCCGTCAAAGTCATCCAGCGTGTTCTTTAACGTGCACAGGGTATGTCTCTCCCACACACGGGGCCACGGCTTAACATCCCATCCGACGGACGGCGGCCTTTCCAAGCTCATAGGTGTCCCCCTACTGACCGTGGGCAGGGCGGGAAATTTTGCGGAGATAAATCTGAACGCTGACTCAGCTGGGACTCGAACCTGGGAACTACAGATTACGAGCCTGGCGCGCTACCGACTGAGCCACCCCGCCCCTACCAACTAGGTGAACGTGATGCGGTATTTATGCTATTAATGATAGACCTCTGCTGTTAATCTAGTTTTACAGTCATCTTTTTAATTAAGATCACTGTGAATGCTTTACAGGAGAGTGCAGTGGTCCGAATCTTCTGCAAATAATTTTTGTACAATGGTGAATAATTTTTGCTTTGAAAGATGCCATCCTCTTCGGAGAAAGTGCGGTAGTTGGCTCATTCGGTTGTAGCAGATCTCGTAATCTGTAGTTCCCAGGTTCGAGTCCCAGCTGTGTGCAGTAATTGATATTTATCTCCGCTAAACCCCAACCTGCCCTTGTTGAGAAGAGGACACCGATGGGGTTGAAAAGGCCGATGTTCATCGGAGGGGACGTTGAATCGTATCATCGTGGGTTGGGTTATTTTACCTCTGAGCGGCACTTTTTTGCACACCATGGGCTAAATGGTCAGGTCACAAAGACCCCGAAGGCTCAGAGAAGGTTGGGGGAGAGGACCCACTGGAACAGCTGTTGGGAGACAGATGGTAGCCTCCTGTCATGGCCATCCAATGTGTTCTTTAACGTGCACAGGGTATGGCTCTCCCGCACACGGGGCTACGGCTTTCCAAGCCCATCGGTGTCCCCTACTGACCCTGGGCAGGGCGGGGAATTTTGCGGAGATAAATCTCAACGCTGACCCAGCTGGAACTCGAACCTGGGAACTACAGATTGCGAGTCTGGCGCGCTACCAACTGAGCCACCCCCGCCCCATATCATCGTGTGCAGGATGGCCATTTTCTGTTAACCAGGCCTGGAGTTAGAAATGAAACAAAGGGGGAGGGGGAAGTGATGCAAACGAGCCGAAAAAAAGTAAACGGGGGACTAAGAGACTAGATTTCCATTTCAGTACAACATTTTTCGCTTCCGCTTTAAAGATCATAAAAAATTTCATTAAAAATGCGTGAAATATGAACATGCTTAAGTTTTCGGCCTTCGTTACCCTCACTAGCATTCTCAAAGGGCATGCCTCTCTTGCCTATCCTCCTCCCCCCCCCACTAGATCTGGCCCTGCTGTGCACGTCAAAGAACACGTTGGTGGTCTTGACGGGAGACTTCCATTTGTTTCCCAACAGTTGTCCAGTGGATTCCTTTCGCCAACCTTTTCTGAGTTCTTGGGGTTCTTGTAACCTGGCCATTTAGCCAATAGTGAGCAAAAAGAGTGCTGCTCACAGGTAACACAAACAGCACGAACATTGTTGGGTCAATTAACATAAGTACACTTAAACATCACTTGACCTGTAACAAATTTCAAGTGTTTCGAACCCGTATAAGAATACTCAAAGCATTTCAACAGAACTTTCTCCCACGCGACGCCATCGCACAGTCTCACTGTACAGTCGCTCAAAAAAGTATCCGAACACTGTGGTCGATTACAGAATTCAGAAAAAATATCTGGCAACGATTTTTTTTAGAAATTAGTGATCTGGCAACCTTCGTGTCACGTGATTACAGAATTCAGGAAAAAATATCTGGAGCGTGTACAGCAACTGTACACGCTCCAGATATTGTGGATATAAGATATACTCCAGATATAAGTGGATCCCCTCCCCAACCTTCTCTGAGCCTTCGGGGTCCTTGTGACCTGGCTATTTAGCCCATTGGGCTAAATTGCCAGGTGTCGCTCAGAGGTAAAACAACCCAACCTATTAACTTAAAGCTATTTTATTGAGCTCACTGTATCAAAATCTATTGAAATAATATTGAATATACAGTATATACTTTGCTACAGAGTTAAATCTTGAATAGCTATGCAAAATGATTTCATTCGACGTTCATTTAATAACGTCATAATGAAGTGTGCTCAGTTCGTTTTGTTTTGACAGTTAATTCCAGTTTTTAAAATTGTTTCACATTGATGAGATTGTCGTCATGTGAAATTGCATACTGAATCTTGCAAGAACAGCGTAGTTTGCCTAATAATTTTCTCTCGTTCCCGTTATTGAACATTTCCAGTCTGAAAAGTAATAAAGACCAAACCTTGCTTCGAAATTAATTTCCGATTAAAACGCCGAATTTTCCTGACTAACAGTAGTGGACATTTCATAGAGTTGGGTTGGGTTGTTTTACCTCAGAGCGACACTTTTTTGCACACCATGGGCTAAATGGCCAGGTCACAAGGACCCCGAAGGCTCAGAGAAGGTTGGGGGAGTGGACCCACTGGAACAGCTGTTGGGAGACAGATGATAGCCTCCCGTCAAGGCCATCCAGCGTGTTCTTTAACGTGCACAGGGTATGGCTCTCCCGCACACGGGGCCACGGCTTAACGTCACATCCGACGGACGGCGGCCTTTCCAAACCCATCGGTGTCCCCTACTGATCGTCGGCAGGGCGGGGAATTTTGCGGAGATAAATCTCAACGCTGACCCAGCTGGGACTCGAACCTGGGAACTACAGATTACGAGCCTGTCGCGCTACCGACTGAGCCACCCCCGCCCCAGACATTTCATAGAAAGACGACTTATAAAACAAGAAAACTTTCAGTGATTCACATTAGTTGTTGTCTTGGTTTCCACATTTCCGTTCAAATCTGTCTTTTACAACAAAATACAAAAGTTAATATTTCTCTTCCTCTTCCTCTTCAGTGTGATGGATTTGAATTTCATGGAACAAAATAGTTTTTTTTTTCCAAGCAGAACTAACCAAAAGAAACGCGCTATGGGAGGGGGAGGGTAAAATGAACGCAGTTCACTGGAATTCTGATTAACATCACGATTCTGCGCCAACCTGCAAACTGCAGTTCTTCTCGTATAAATATCTGGTTTTGTTTTTGATACGAGTCCTCCATTGCAACAAGGCCGGCCGGCACTATTTCTCAATGCGAGAGAACCCTCCTTGGGTGGAAGAACTTGCGTCAGCTGCAGCCCATTTGAATTGCACATTTTCAACTGGCCGAGATCTTCGAATACGAGGAGAAGGAGGAGGACCTTGCAAGAGAAGAAGCTCCCCAGATGAAGGAGGAAGAAGATTTGAGAACGTCTTGTCTGTGCGATGGCACGTCGGGAAGACTTATCGGAGAAGGATTCGCTTTGAGACGAAGGTTTGCAATCACGGAGGAGATTGTCTCTTTAATTCAGAGACGCACAGAGAAGTGCGAGTGTTATCCTCTAATGTAGGGGTTCTCAACGTGGGGTACGCGTATCCCTTGGGGGTGCGATGTGAGAGCTTAAAAGGCGCTAGATCTTGTAAAAAAGTCAGTGTTTTATTTTATTCCCATTGTTATACTATAAATATAGCTTTATCTATCTATACAAGGGGTACGCCAGTTACATACACATTTCCAGGAGGTACGTGAATCATAAAAGGTTGAGAACCACTGATATATGTTTTATTTTATTTCCATTGTTTTACTATAAGTACAGTTTTATCTATCTATACAAGGGGTACGCCAGTTACATACACATTTGCAGGGGGTACGTGAAGCATAAAAAGTTGAGAACCACTGATATATATATGTTTTATTTTATTCCCATTGTTATACTATAACTATAGTTTTATCTATCTATACAAGGGGTACGCCAGTTACATACACATTTGCAGGGGGTACGTGAAGCATAAAAGGTTGAGAACCACTGATATATATGTTTTATTTTATTCCCATTGTTATACTATAACTATAGTTTTATCTATCTATACAAGGGGTACGCCAGTTACATACACATTTCCAGGGGGTACGTGAAGCATAAAAGGTTGAGAACCACTGATATATATGTTTTATTTTATTCCCATTGTTATACTATAACTATAGTTTTATCTATCTATACAAGGGGTACGCCAGTTACATACACATTTGCAGGGGGTACGTGAAGCATAAAAGGTTGAGAACCACTGATATATATGTTTTATTTTATTCCCATTGTTATACTATAACTATAGTTTTATCTATCTATACAAGGGTTGGGTTGGGTTGTTTTACCTCTGAGCGGCACTTTTTTGCACACCATGGGCTAAATGGCCAGGTCACATGGACCCCGAAGGCTCAGAGAAGGTTGGGGGAGGGGACCCACTGGAACAGCTGTTGGGAGACAGATGGTAGCCTCCCGTCAAGGCCATCCAGCGTGTTCTTTAACGTGCACAGGGTATGGCTCTCCCGCACACGGGGCCACGGCTTAACGTCCCATCCGACGGACGGCGGCCTTTCCAAGCCCATCGGTGTCCCCTACTGACCGTGGGCAGGGCGGGGAATTTTGCGGAGATAAATCTCAACGCTGACCCAGGTGGGACTCGAACCTGGGAACTACAGATTACGAGCCTGGCGCGCTACCGACTGAGCCACCCCCGCCCCAATATCTATACAAGGGGTACGCCAGTTACATGCACATTTCCAGGGGGTACGTGAAGCATAAAAGGTTGAGAACCACTGATATATATGTTTTATTTTATTCCCATTGTTATACTATAACTATAGTTTCATCTATCTATACAAGGGGTACGCCAGTTACATACACATTTCCAGGGGGTACGTGAAGCATAAAAGGTTGAGAACCACTGATATATATGTTTTATTTTATTCCCATTGTTATACTATAACTATAGTTTTATCTATCTATACAAGGGGTACGCCGGTTACATACACATTTCCAGAGGGTACGTGAAGCATAAAAGGTTGAGGACCACTGATATATATGTTTTATTTTATTCCCATTGTTATACTATAACTATAGTTTTATCTATCTATACAAGGGGTACGCCAGTTACATGCACATTTCCAGGGGGTACGTGAAGCATAAAAGGTTGAGAACCACTGATATATATGTTTTATTTTATTCCCATTGTTATACTATAACTATAGTTTTATCTATCTATACAAGGGGTACGCCAGTTACATACACATTTCCAGGGGGTACGTGAAGCATAAAAGGTTGAGAACCACTGATATATATATATGTTTTATTTTATTCCCATTGTTATACTCTAACTATAGTTTTATCTATCTATACAAGGGGTACGCCAGTTACATACACATTTCCAGTGGGTACGTGAAGCATAAAAGGTTGAGAACCATTGCTCTAATGTATAGATAGGTAGCAAAAAAGACGAACTAGAAAATATTTTAAATAGAAGTAGGCTTTGGCTAAAAGAATGGAAAGAAATTAGAAAATTACGTGCTTAAGGAATAATATGAAAGAATAAACAGCCAAAAAAAGTTAAATAGATGGTTAAAACTTAAAATATGAATGAAATAAGTCACCTCTGTTAGTGGACGAATAGCATGGTCGCCGGCAGACAAATTTTTTCCGTATAAATATTGGATTTTATTTTTGATTTGGCTCTCCTTTGCAACAGGAAGAGTCTGAACTATTCACGAGGCTGCAAGGCTCAGAGTAAGAAATGGAAGAAAGCCTTCATGAGAAAATTCGTTTTAAGTTTCTGCGTGTCCATAAAGGATGTCTTCTACATTTAGCACAAATTATAGAAAGTAACGTTTCATCCAGGCGTAAATTAAATCTTGTACAGTCGCTCAAAAAAGTATCCGAACACTATGGTTGATTACAGACTTCAGAAAAAATATCTGGCAACGATTTTTTTTAGAAATTAGTGATCTGGCAACCTTCGTATCACGTGACAATCGTTGCCAGATATTTTTTCTGAAGTCTGTAATCAACCATAGTGTTCGGATACTTTTTTGAACGACTGTACAGTTGCTATTAAAAAGAACTATTGGCTAAAATAACGATTTTTTTTTCAAAACAAGTTATTTTTTTTTTCATTGGCACCTTAATGAATATTTTATAGGACAACGACAACACACATTGAAAATTGCTCCCTTCCCTAATTATTTATGGTTTATTAGATAATTTTTAATTATATCATTATGCGGAAAGAAATCAGTAGAACTGTTTAAAATACAATTGAAGTAGAATGGGGGTTACTTGAGTCCATTGTTAGTTATTAAAAATATCCTTATGCATTTTTTTTATCATAAATGTTTGCCTCTGTCAGAATATAATTAGGTTTTGAACTACCTCTGAGTATTCTGCCAATATAATTTAGATATTGAACGACAAGATTCTGCCTAATTGTTACTGGAGAACCCTCTGAAGATTCTGAATAACTAATTTAGATATTGAGAAGCCCCTGAGGATTATGCTTTATTTAGGTATTGAATGGGCCTTGAAGATTTTGTCTAATTTTTATATTGAAGGGCTCCCTGAGAATTCTGCCTAACTAAATTAGATATTGAAGGATCCTTGAATTTCCTTTAGGATTCTTTAGATATCATTAAATTTAAATATCTAATTTATATATTAAAGACTCCATGAAGATTTTATTTGACTAATTGAAGTACTGATGGTCCCTGATGATACATCCTATCTAATTTAGCATCGAAGGGTTGGGTTGTTTTACCTCTGAGCGGCACTTTTTTGCACACCATGGGCTAAATGGCCAGGTCACATGGACCCCGAAGGCTCAGAGAAGGTTGGGGGAGGGGACCCACTGGAACAGCTGTTGGGAGACAGATGGTAGCCTCCCGTCAAGGCCATCCAGCGTGTTCTTTAACGTGCACAGGGTATGGCTCTCCCGCACACGGGGCCACGGCTTAACGTCCCATCCGACGGACGGCGGCCTTTCCAAGCCCATCGGTGTCCCCTACTGACCGTGGGCAGGGCGAGGAATTTTGCGGAGATAAATCTCAACGCTGACCCAGCTGGGACTCGAACCTGTGAACTACAGATTACGAGCCTGGCGCGCTACCGACTGAGTCACCCCCGCCCCAGCATCGAAAGATTCCTGAGGATTCTGACTAATTTAGATATTAGAGCCTTGAGGATTTCTCCCAACTAAATGCAACTAATACTACCATATATATATTTACATTTTAAAGTTTCAATGGACCTACAAAAAATGAAGAACATCTGACTTATTTAATCGATAAGCCCCCGTGTTTAAAGAGTATCTTTTTACAATGAAAGGACCTTAACATTTTTATTTGCTAAATAAAGAAAACCAAATTCCAGTTACAAAAAAAATGCATTTTGTTTCTTTTGAAGTTTCGCTCCCTCTTAACAACGCTTTCCGATTTTCACAGAGTTTTTTTATTCTTATGACATCCCCCATCTTGACAAAAAAACTGTTTCTTTTTTTATCTCAAAATGTACTTTTTTTTACATGCGTCTCTTTTTTTACCACTCTCTTTAACAAAGAAAGCTCTAAACGCGGACCATTACTTGTCATCTGCCACCAAAGTACACAAAAGATAGCTCCACGGTTGAAACCTCTTCAGAAATCCAAAATGCGATTTCTGCCCGCACTCCTAGCGAACCCGGCGAAAAGAACTTAATTCCAATACAGCGGCGTTTCATTCCGACGCTGAATTCAGCTGCGGGAACGTTTAAATCCGCTAATGAGCTGCGCGTATGCATGACGTTTGTTAAAGGATTTAACGGATCCAGACACACGCTACAATCTCCCGTCTGGAGTGATTAGCTAACGATCCGCCTACCTGGAGCTCCTTGCGAGCGAACAATGCTAACTACCTGGCCTAACAAAGAGAGGCTGCGTGCATACTCGCGAGTTGTTGGGTTGTTTTACCTCTGAGCGGCACTTTTTTTGCACACCATGGGCTAAATGGCCAGGTCACATGGACCACGAAGACTCACAGAAGGTTGGGGGAGGGGACCCACTGGAACAGCTGTTGGGAGGCAGATGGTAGCCTCCCGTCAAGGCCATCCAGCGTGTTCTTTAACGTGCACAGGGTATGGCTCTCCCGCACACGGGGCCACGGCTTAACGTTCCATCCGACGGACGGCGGCCTTTCCAAGCCCATCGGTGTCCCCTACTGACCCTGGGCAGGGCGGGGAATTTTGCGGAGATAAATCTCAACGCTGACCCAGCTGGGACTCGAACCTGGGAACTACAGATTACGAGCCTGGCGCGCTACCGACTGAGCCACCCCCGCCCCCCTAACAAAGAGAAGCTGCGTGCGTACTCTCGAGCGAACGAAGTGAAGCGAATGGAACCATGCAACCCGTGTGATGACCGAAAATTTAGTAGATTGTTTCGAAGGAACTGTAAGAACAACATAACTCTGAGGATATCGTTAGTCGAGATGCAGATGAACAGCATTATGGGAATGAGGAGAATAAGAATAAATTCAAAGCTTATAGGTGTCCACTAGGACAGAGGTCAGAATGGAGGTTTAGCAGAGATCAATTTCAACCCTGGTCCAGCTGGGACTTGAACCTGGAAACTACAGATTACGAGCCTGACGCCCTACCGACTTGAGTCTCAAGAATGGGAGACTATGAGTCTACACAGCTCACGTTTACACAAAAATAAGTGATTTTTAACCTTTTCTTCTCACGTTTAGATCACAAAGTTTGTCTCTGATATTGCAGCGACCTACTTTTAATTATATTCAATTTGATTATGACCAACTTCTTTGATAAACTGAAATTTAACTAAGCAACGGTTGATTTCCTGTCCTGAGACTTATGGCTCTGTTGAGATTTGGGTTGTTTTACCTCTAGAACCGCACTTTTTTGTACACCACGGGCGAAATGGCCAGGTCACAAGGACCCCGAAGGCTCAGAGAAAGTTGGGGAAGGAGACCCACTGGAACAACTGTTGGAAGAGAGATGGTAGCTTCCCGTCAAGGCCATCCAGCGTGTTCTTTAACGTACCTAGGGTATGGCTCTATCACACACGGGGCCACGGCTTAACCCATCCGACGGACGGCGGCCTTTCCAAGCCCATCGGTGTCCCCTACTTACCGTTGGCAGGGCGGGAAGTTTTGCGGAGATAAATCTCAACGCTGACCCAGCAGGGACTCGAATCTGGGAACTACAGATTGCGAGCCTGGCGCGCGACTAAGCCACCCCACCCCTCTCTGTTGAGAGAAAAACTTTGTTGTACGTTTCACCAAATATTTGTGCATCAAAATAAAAGAAACAAACAGAGGCAGACTAATAACAGTTATCGTGTGCCTACTTTTGTTGACACTTACGGCAAGAATCTATGAGGAACAAGGTAATTTTAGGAGAAATATATAACGTTCATTTAGTTTATTCCTGAACTCATATAGAGAAATTAATAATGAAATTAAAAAAATTCTTCCAGTTCTAATATATCCTTTTCGATATTATTATCAATGTCCATTTTCTGCCTTCCTAGAAATGGATAAAAAAATTCTCTTTACTAAAAAGAAATTATTCCTTTCTGCATCAAGTATTTCATGCTGAGTTGTTTTGCTTTTGAGAGGCAGTTTCATCACATATAATGGGCTATATGGCCAGGTCACAAGGACCCTAGGCGAGGATGGCTCAATCGGTAGCGCGCCAGACTCGTATTCTGCAGTTCCCAGGTTCGAGTCCCAGCTGGGTCAGCGTTGAGATTTATCTCCGCAAAATCCCCAGCCCTGCTCTCAGTCAGTAGGGGACACTTTGGCTTGGAAAAGAAGCCGTCGGTCGGATCGGATGTTAAGCCGTAGCTCCGTGTATGGGAGAGCCATACCCTGTGCCCGTTAAAGAACACGCTGGATGGACTTGACGGGAGGCTACCATCTGTCTCCTAACAACTTTCCAGTGGGTTCCCTTCTCCCAACCTTCTCTGAGCCCTCGGGGTCCTTGTGACCTGGCCATCTAGCCCGTTGTGTGCTCAGAGGTTAAACAATCCAACAACCCATCCGATGGAAGGCAACATTTCCAAGCCCATCGATGTTTCCTTTCTCACCGAAGGCAGAACGTGTATTAACGGAGAAAATATCAACGCAGGGACAGTGGGGACTCGAATTTGGGAACTTCAGATTGTGAGCCTGGGTTGCTACACAGCAGTTCCTCGTCCCCTACACCAAAGGATTCCAAAATGAAGTTATTGTGTGTGATGTGGGGAAAAAGTTAAGTAACGTTTTAAAGTTTGGAAAAAGGACACCGAAAAGTCCAATAGAATCAGATACAATTGTCTCAATCGAGCCCAAAGACTTGCCAAACAAAAACAAGCTTCAAAAATTCGACTGTAACTCAATTATAAATATTTTCGTAAAACTGGTTTATTCTAAAATTCTGTTTATTCGAAAACTCAGATACAATGCACAACTAACTTTAATGAGGTTACTCTTGGAACAGTCTGCAACTCTCTTCCACGAGGAACTGGTGTACATTAGTCAGATCTGTTGTCTAAGTAAACATCTACGTGTAAACAAATCAATCCACAGCAGTCTATTCATGTGTGTGAAGAAGCCCATCTATATCAGTTGAAACAAGTTGGCTCCTATCTCGATGAACTTCTACTATCCTTCAGCAGAAATCCAATCTTGTTCATCGGCAATGAAGAGGAGAGACTTATTTCTGAAGCTTTTCATTACATTAAGCGCAGTCGCCGGGTTATCAACTCTTATCACAACTGCCATTCTGAACACCCCATTGTTGTAGGCTACTTATCCGCGAGCTGTTCCGCATCAGTTGCCTGGAAGTTGCACTCCATTTACTCGCAATTATTCGAGATGACAGGAGTCCGCCGTTTGCTTGTAGCGTATTAATCAGAACATGTCCAAATTATTTGCATCACACGCCGGCATTTATGCGATTAAACTGCTATAAATGGGAAATTATTTATGAAGAGGCGCAGTGAGTTTTATAAATTCCTAATTATTTTTAAAATAGCAGCGCGTTTTATAAATAAAGCTAAATTGTTTAATGCAATATCATCCAAACTTTGAAAGTGATTAAAAATTTTTACCTGTCGAGCAGCCAAATTTCTACACCTTGAAAGAACACTGAAATACTAAACTTGAACTCATTCAACATCCCAAAGGAAAGCACAAAATTAAAGTACAGTCGCTCAAAAAAGTATCCGAACACTATGGTTGATTACAGAATTCAGAAAATATCTGGCAACGATTTTTTTTTAGAAATTAGTGATCTGCAATCTTCGTGTCACGTGACACGAAGGTTGCCAGATCACTAATTTCTAAAAAAAAATCAGTGCCATTTTTTTTCTGAATTCTGTAATCAACCATAGTGTTCGGATACTTTTTTGAGCGACTGTAGGTGGTCATATTATTTTGAAACTAGATCGTGTGGGCTCACTCACGCAAATATTGAGCGTGTGCAGTTACCGTTCACAGCAAACTGGAGCGTGTGCAGTAACTGCACACGCTCCAGTTTGCTGTGAACGGTAACTGGAGCGTGTACAGTTGCTGCACACGCTTCAGATATTTTTCCTGAATTCTGTAATCACGTGACACGAAGGTTGCCAGATCACTAATTTCTAAAAAAAATCGGTGCCAGATATTTTTTCTGAATTTTGTAATCAACCATAGTGTTCGGATACTTTTCTGAGCGACTGTACATATCCAGAAACAGACAGAGCAATTCTAGGGCTAGCTCTACCTAATTATTTTTGGAGCCCTTCTGTGTGAAGAAATGAATAATAAATAAATCATCAAATAAAGTAAATTAATAAATGTCATTAAAAAAATACTAATTTAGCTTAGTGAACGTTGCCTTTAGTAAAATTGACCAAAAAAGCAGATTAAGGTTTTTTTTTTGAG
Organism: Ryuthela nishihirai; assembly: GCA_038380435.1. NCBI lineage: Eukaryota > Metazoa > Arthropoda > Arachnida > Araneae > Heptathelidae > Ryuthela > Ryuthela nishihirai. Next base: position 134,616,554 of record JAWZYU010000001.1, on the reverse strand, counting down.
ACAGAGTATGCTGGTCACTTTAATGCTAACGGAACGCCCGTTTCCTACCAGAAACCAGCTGGGTCAGCGTTGAGATTTATCTCCGCAAAATTCCCCGTCCTGCCCACGGTCAGTAGGGGACACCGATGGGCTTGGAAAGGCCGCCGTCCGTCGGATGGGACGTTAAGCCGTGGCCCCGTGTATAGGAGAGTCATACACTGTGCACGTTAAAGAACACGCTGGATGGCCTTGACGGGAGGCTACCATCTTTCTCCCAACAGCTGTTCCAGTGGGTCCTCTCCCCCAACCTTCTCTGAGCCTTCGGGGTCCTTGTGACCTGGCCATTTAGCACATGATGAGCAAAAAAGTGCCGCTCAGAGGTAAAACAACCCAACGTTAAAGAATACGCTGGATGGCCTTGACGGGAGGCTACCATCTGTCTCCCAACAGCTATTCCAGTGGGTCCCCTCCCCCAACCTTCTCTGAGCCTTCGGGGTCCTTGTGACCTGGCCATTTAACCCATTGTATGCAAAAAAGTACCGCTCAGGTAAAACAACCCAACCCTACCAGAAAAATGTACAATAACTGTATTTTTTTGTTGCTTCGGTGACGCAATGGTATCGCGTTAGGTCGTGGTGACACTGTTGTGGGGTCTGGGTTCGAGTCCCCGGATGGGAAGATTCCTTTTAAAAAAAAAAACGAAAACAGGTTTGATTTCCGTTTTCATTTTTTCGTTTCTTGACTGTCACGTAGAGTGGTATCTCTTGAAATAATCATCACAGGGTGGAAGACATATTCTGCAGCCAAATAACCAGGAAGTCGGAAACGCGAAAGTTGAACTCGTTAACATCCCTAATGAAAAAACTGAACTTAAATCCATCCATCTTCCCAAGCGGGGAAAGGCAATCGAATTGTTGGGTTGTTTTACCTCTGAGCGGCACTTTTTTGCACACCATGGGCTAAATGGCCAGGTCACATGGACCCCGAAGGCTCAGAGAAGATTGGGGGACGGGACCCACTGGAACAGCTGTTGGGAGACAGATGGTAGCCTCCCGTCAAGGCCAGGGGGCGGGGGGGGCTCAGTCGGTAGCGCGCCAGGCTCGTAATCTGTAGTTCCCAGGTTCGAGTCCCAGCTGGGTCAGCGTTGAGAATTATCTCCGCAAAATTCCCCGCCCTGCCCACGGTCAGTAGGGGACATCGATGGGCTTGGAAAGGCCGCCGTCCGTCGGATGGGACGTTAAGCCGTGGCCCCGTGTGCGTGAGAGCCATACCCTGTGCACGTTAAAGAACACGCTGGATGGCCTTAACGGGAGGCTACCATCTGTCTGTCAACAGCCGTTTCAGTAGGTCCCCTCCCCCAAACTTCTCTGAGCCTTCGGGGTCATTGTGACCCGGCCATTTAGTCCATGGTATGCAAAAAAGTGCCGCTCAGAGGTAAAACAACCCAACCCAACAACATTACGAACTGATTTCCCCTTCTACACCAGCATTGCTTTCGAACGAAAACAAGTTTGATTTCCGTGTTTGCATTGACTATTTTTTCGTTTCTGTGATGCCGTGAAGAGTAATATCTCTTCAAATAACCGACCCAAGGTGAAGGACATGGTATTCCGCAGCCAAATAGCCAGGAAGTCGGGAATGCCAGCGTCAGGAATTCTCTTCTTCCTCGAATGGAGGTATGACCGGTCAATACACTCATTAATATGCCTCGGATCTCGTGCAAACAAATAATCTCGAAGAAGAAGACCAGGCGAGGCTATACTCACGGGAAAAGGGCAAAGATAGAAAGGCCCTTTTTCTGTTTTACGTTCGTAATAAGATATAGGAAAAGCCCTTTATGCTGGCGAGTCACGGCTAGGTTCGGCTTCGGGCAAGAAGCATTTTGGAGACACAGTCGATGCCGAAATGGTACAGTGTGCCCCAGGCGAAAAGCGAATATTCGCAGGTCAGCTTACACGATCACACTGTCGGGCTGCAGTTGATGTATTCTTATACAGAGAGGTAAAGTTTCAAATCTTGCGATATGACGAACTGTCTACTGTCCGTGTTGAATTTAATGTTCCAGTCTTGTTTCCTGAGAAAGGAATGAAGGGAAATTGATCGATGGTTTGTTAAACAGCGGAAAGTTGGTGCAAAGTGTTTTGTGACTTGGGAAGAGTCTGTTGCATATCCAAATAAGAAACAAAAGTCCTTACGAGTCGTTTTTCAAAGAAAATGAACGTTTTATATTCTTTTAACGAAAGCGTCTTGCAATTCCTGTTATTTACATCCAAGAAATGCCGTAATTGATAGAATTGTAACCAAAGTCAACAGCGTTCGTTAAATTTTCTTTAGTGGGGAGTTGGGTTGGGTTGTTTTACCTCTGAGCGGTACTTTTTTGCACACCATGGGCTAAATGGCCAGGTCACAAGGACCCCGAAGGCTCAGAGAAGGATTGGGGGAGGTGATCCACTGGAACGGCTGTTGGGAGACAGATGGTAGCCTCCCGTCAAGGCCATCCAGTGTGTTCTTTAACGTGCACAGGGTATGGCTCTCCCACACACGGCCCACGGTTTAACGTCCCATCCGACGGACGACGGCCTTTCCAAGCCCAACGGTGTTCCCTACTGACCGTGGGCAGGGTGGGGAATTTTGCGGAGATAAATCTCAACGCTGACACAGCTGGGACTCGAACCTGGGAACTACAGATTATGAGCCTGGCGCGCAACCGACTGAGCCACCCCCGCCCCTTAGTGGGGAGTAAAAGCAAGATAAATGATATGTGGCCGAGGAAAACTCGTTATTCAGAAAGCGGAAAAAAAAACATATTTGAACAAAAATTGTATAAACACAAGTATACAGATATGAAGAGACAGAATTCTTTAACTGACTTTTAATCTTTATTTTAATCTCATTTAATGTGTTTAGATATATCTCTTGGTAACTGCTTAAAGATATCAGACATTGGATATTCCGAGTTTTTTTACAATAATGCTTAAGAAAACTGGAATGCGAAAGAAATTATTTGTCTAAAGTCTTGTATTCTTATCACGACAAAATTTGTACTTCTTAAGTGTCATAAGAAAAGTTGTCTAAGCAATCATGGGTACATATTGCACACTATTACATCAGAGTTTAAGGCCAAGCAGTCTACAGCGCGTAATCGGTTCATCCTTTACCCTTTCTTACTAATATTAACTGTTTCAGAAAGAGAGGATGTCTTTTTGATAAGTGTAACTTCTGCTTAACGTCGAACATCATTTAAATTCTCGTTCTTACATAGATATAGAATTATTTCACTCAATTATATCTAAAATCCTCTCTTCCAGGTTTCAGCCGTACAGTCACTCAAAAAAATATCCGAACACTATGGTATATATATATATAAATATCTGGAGCGTGTACAACAACTGTACACGCTCCAGTTACCGTTCACAGCAAGCTGGAACGTGTGCAGTTACTGCACACGCTCCAGTTTGCTGTGAACGGTAACTGCACACGCTCAATATTTCCGTGAGTGAGCCCACACGATCCAGGTCTTTGTGAGCTCACACGATCCAATGTGCTGTGAACATTAACCGCAACCGCTCCAGTTTGCTGTGAACGGTAACTGCACACGCTCCATATTCATTGCATTATATATTCATACGCATTATATATATTAAAAAATATCCGAACACTATGGTTGATTACAAAATTCGGGAAAAATATCTGGCAACGATTTTTTTAGAAATTAGTGATTTGGCAACTTTCGTGTCACGTGACACGAAGGTTGCCAGATCACTAATTTCTAAAAAAATCGTTGCCAGATATTTTTTCTGAATTCAGTAATCAACCAAGTGTTCGGATATTTTTTTTGAGCGACTGTACGTGTTCTGAGGAAACCCTGTAAAAAATGTACGAAAACGAAATTTCGTCAGGATGGTTGATTACGATGCTCTGAATGCTTTGAAAAAGAGCTTAATTGAAACCAATTGTTAATTTTTAATAAATAATAAAGTTTAGTTTAATTTCTTTCTTAATAAGGCATTTACCCAATTATTTAGAATTCTTGATTTTTTTTTCTGCTCGAGTGAGAGCTGGAGGTTTAGCAGGAAGCAAGCCAGGCTAGTAATCTGTTGTTCCGAGGTTCGAATCCCACTGGGTCTTCATTGAGAAATTTCTCGTCTAATCGTCGTCTTGCCCCTCAATGAGTTCAGAGGATCTCGTTCTTATACATAAGTCTGAGCCCTTGGGGTCTTTGCGACCTGGTCATTTACTTAGTTTTGTGCAAAAATACCATTCAGAGGTAAAACAATCACACCCAGCCGTGTGACTTGATCATTAAACATTAAAGTAGCAGACAAAAGCAGTATATCAGAGGCAAACGTTCGAAATAAACTATACAATGGAAATAAAGCAAGTAATGGAAGTAAAATTCTATCTATCGGAAAAAAAAGTTTAAACTTTTGGACAAAAAGAATTGAAAAATAATTTACTTCAGAAAGGTAAGCAATAAAGTGGTTTTTTTCCCCTTCAAAATGAAAATAATAAGAAAAACCATCATTCATTTCTGCACAATAAAATATAACTCCAGTTCCATCAAAAAACTTAAAATACATTCATCTAAATATTTTATCCAAATGCGTGTCATCAGTATTTTTTTAAAGGTCATCTTGTCAAATTGCAAAGGCCATTTGCGGAGAATTCTTTTTCATTCGAGTCGAAAGATTCATCAACCGAGTCGCGCTTGCTTAAGTTTCAGCGCACTGCGGCCTTTTCTGGACCATCCGAGTAATAATAAAAAAATACTTGGAGACGTTCGCTGTCAATAAGGGATTATCTTTCGCGTGACGCGAAGTTGAATGATTATTTCCTCTGCAAAGAGGGCGGCGCCAAGGAAGGGAAACAGAACCAAGCTCTCCCACCACCACCGCTCCACCCCCCACCCCCTCCCCCTATTTTATACATGACTGGGAATCACTCATCTATCCCTCCTTTTGAATAACAGAGAAAGAAAATAAGATCTTCTTTGAACCTCTTATTCGGAATACATATCTTGCCACTTTGAAGCCAAGACTGGAGAACTTGATTCACTGGGGAGAATGTTCGTCAGCAGCAAAACTCCTTCAAGCCTGGAATCGATATTTTTAACAATAAACTGTTTTGTCGTGGCTAATTCGGAGCGGTTTGTCACTGGTCTTGATAGAGTTCGAAAACAGTTAGCCAATTATTTTTCTGGGAAGGAAAGAAAAAGGTGGAGTCAGTCATCCCTGTCTGTGAGAAGGGTTATGAATGATGGTCGCGTAAATTTAAAACGTTGTAAAATATGAAGATCAATCAAAGTTAATTAAAGACTGAAAGAAAAAAAAACTTAAAAATTATTTTCCATTGATTTGGTTAAAAAGCAAGTGTTAAATTTTCATCAGATTGATTTCAGATATTGGATTGTTTACAGATTTCAGATTAGAGATTTCAGCTACATGACACAAATGTTAATACCCACCTGTTAAAAAAAACCTCTTTTCTGCAACTGATCTCTCTGTAATTGTAAATAAGAGCTTTTCCAGCAAAAAAAAATCTTTTCTGCAAACTGACTTTTCTGTACTTGCAATCTGTAATAGCTTTCCCAGCACAATAAATTATTTCCTGCAAATTACCTTTATTTGCAATGTGTAAGAGCTTTTCCAGCGCAAAAAGAAAAAAAAAACCATTCTGCAACTGACTTTTTTGTATTTGCAATATGTAAGAGCTTTTCCAACGCGAAAAAAAAAATCCTTCCTGCAACTGACCTTTCTATATTTGCAATGTGTAAGAATAATTATAACCAGGATATAAAAAAGCGGGGGTGGCTCAGTCGGTAGCGCGCCAGGCTCGTAATTTGTAGTTTCCTGGTTCGAGTCCCAGCTGGGTCGGCGTTGAGATTTATCTCCGCAAAATTCGCCGCCTTGCCCACGGTCAGTAGGGGACACCGATGGGCTTGGAAAGGCCGCCGTCCGTCGGATGGGACGTTAAGCCGTGGCCCGGTGTGCGGGAGAGCCATACCCTGTGCACATTAAAGAACACACTGGATGGCCTTGACGGGAGGCTATCATCTGTCTCCCAACAGCTATTTCAGTGGGTCCCCAACCTTCTCTGAGCCTTCCGGGTATATGTGACCTGGCCATTTAACCCATGGTGTGCAAAAAAGTGCCGCTCAGAGGTAAAACAACCCAATCCAGGATATAAAAAATTATTTCCTCAACTGACCTTTCTCGGCATAGAAAAAAAAGTTCTTTCCTATCACTGACTTTTCTCTAATTATAAGAGATAACCCATTGCCCAACTTATGGCAATAAAATACGCACTTCTAATGGTTGTTAAGAAAGATGAGACGCAGGCAGGCTAAGGTAAATTTAATTAGTACCGCAACGGATCGAAAATTGGACTGGCATGTCTTTGGTTGAGGCTTTCTATATCCATTAATTTTTATAAGCGCGCCTGTTCTATTTCCATTATTATTTAAGCTTTCCCGAGAGCACCAAACGAATACAGAAAAACACGCGCATGGAATTATGAGTCACAAGGTGTAGAAATACCACCGTGATCATCTGTAAAAATGAAACAAATTTTTTTTTTAAAGTTTTAAAAATATTTATAGGAAAATAACTTGTTTAATCGAAAATTAATGTTAACTATTATTTCATTACCATTAGTAGAGTTATGGCTACTGGAGATTTTGCTCCCATATGTATCATATATTTATATACAAAAAATACGGAAAAATTTTGTTATCTGCACTACGATAACTAAAACCTCGGTTAAAATGTAGTATTAAATGTTGCAAATTTTGAGTTATATAAGTATTTTTTTCTAATTTCAATATTTATATCAGCATTTAATAAAATATTCATCACTCTCGAAATGGTCCTCTTTTGTTTTCTGAATAATGTTCGATTGGTATTCTTAAAATTCTACAGCGCTAAAATTCATCTAAGGATCTCATAATAATATTCGGGTATCATCAGTTTCAGTGCTTGCCAGTTTTTCAATAATAATAAGTATCTCAGTAACGGTAAGAGTCATTTGTGTAAAAGGGGCGGGGGTGGCTCAGTCGGTAGCGCGTCAGGCTCGTAATCTGTAGTTCCCAGGTTCGAGTCGCAGCTGGGTCAGCGTTGAGATTTATCTCCGCAAAATTCCCCGCCCTGCCCACGGTCAGTAGGGGACACCGATGGGCTTGGAAAGGCCGCCGTCCGTCGGATGGGACGTTAAGCCGTGGCCCCGTGTGCGGGAGAGCCATTCCCTGTGCACGTTAAAGAACATGCTGGATAGCCTTGACGGGAGGCTACCATCTGTCTCCCAACAGCTGTTCCAGTGGGTCCCCTCCCCCAACCTTCTCTGAGCCTTCGGGGTCCATGTGACCTGGTCATTTAGCCCATGGTGTGCAAAAAAGTGCCGCTCAGAGGTAAAACAATCCAACTACTTGTCTCACAACAACTGATCCAGTGGGTCCCCTTCTCTGAGTCTTTGGGGTCCTTATGACCTGGCCATTTAGCCCATTGTGTGCGAAAAAAGTGCCGCTCAGAGGTGAAACAACCCAACCCATTTGTGTAAAAAATTTACCCATTAGCCTCCCGAATTCAACGACATGCTATAGCTTCAAGAGAACGTTAGCTGGATTGGATAGTTTTACCTCTGAGCGGCACTTTTTTTGCACACAATGGGCTAAATGGCTAAGTCACAAGGACCCCGAAGGATCAGAGAAGGTTGGAAGAGGGGACCCACTGGAACAGCTGTTGGGAGACAGATGGTAGCCTCTCGTCATGGCCAGCCAGAGTGTTCTTTAATGTTCAAAGGGTATGGCTCTCCCGCATACGGAGCCACGGCTTAATGTCTCATCCGACGGACGGCGGCCTTTCCAATCCCATCGGTGTCCCCAACTGACCGTGGGCAGGGGGGACACAGATGCAAACAATCCTCCAGTTTCTTTATAACTTAAAAAGACCACGCTTCCAGATTTTCAGGGAGGAAATTACCGAGCCTGTTCTCTGTGGACACGCATGGGTCTAATATTAATTGTTGTGTGTATAATCACTAGCTTAATATTGAAATAAACTTTAAGTGGAAACGGGATCAATGATTCTTTTCATCCAGTGATTGAATGGGTTAGCTTGTTTACTACTCACTGAGCAATTGTACCTGATTTCGAATTCCAAATAATGATTGGATGAAAGGTGCAACATAAGATATGACTGATTTTTCTTTCTGATGTGTTGTCTTTCTGCTGTAGTCTCGCCTTCCTCATCGATCTTGTATGTAGAGAATATTATACTGACATGCTGTTGTTTTCAGAGGTAAGTAGACTGCTCGAGGAAAAATTTATTCATTTCATTTATTATTCATTTCATTGGATTTGGGAGGAAGTTCAAGAGCCTCTCTATAAGTTACGACAGCGAACCGAAAACACTCTACGAAAACAAAAGTATGGGATGCAAATATGAGGAATCAGATCTATTAGACCTACATTAAAAACAATTTATTTTGGAGGTTTAATGCAATCTAAGTGAACGAAACTAGGAGAAAAACAAACAAGGTAGATGTTTATACCAGCCAATTTCACTTCTGAGAATTAATAAGAGAAAAAAATTAAATAAAAATACAAGCAATCGAAAAATACCGAACTCAGCAACAGAAATACATTTGATAAATCAGACTTTCGCTTCTTCTATCCAGAACGATCTCAACGCGAACATCTCCTCCATTCATAAATCATAAGAGCTATCTGTTTTTCCCGAAATCCAGAAAGCCTGCATATAATTTGTGTCTCGTACAAAACACAAACTAATAAAATATACGGCAGCAGAGTTTATGATTATCTTAGAAGGAATCTGAAACGATCAGAAGGAAAACATTTGGAAACTTTAAACCCGATCATATCGATCGCTTTCGGCTTCATTGAAGGTCACTGAGAAAATCCAGCACGAAATTTCCAACTGAGAGCACGACGATCGGTGAAGCGTAGAAAAAAATAAAATGCATTTTTTTTCTCCTGCAATTCATGCGTTCACAGAAACGATAACTTGTAGAGAAGTTATTCCAAAATGCACCTGCCTTTTGGAACTGAAAAGTTGCGTCCAAAAACTGCAAGCAGTGAAAAATATCAGTCGGTTGGGGATCTCATTAAATAACAGAGATTATTGAGTTCTTGAACGAGCTCTCACCGCAATTAGCAACTGTCAAGTGCAATGACTGATGTTAAGACCAAGAAATCAACATATCGACCCTCTTGGGCATTAATCAGAATATCGGAGAATAGTTTCATAAATCGAGTGCTGACATTCTGCGTCTGTCTTTAATCTAACGAGAGCAAAGATATTTTTCCTTTTTAATCTTTCCCTTACAGCTGAGAGCTAAAGAGGAATGTCGCGAGACAGTAAACTTGACATGAGCGAATGTTTTGTCTTTTTTCAGAAAATACATTCCGGAGTTTCGTTCATTAGGAATCATTTGCTGGAAAACGAAATAAGCATTCGTGTGTCAAGACCTTTTGATTCATTTAATAAGAAAGAAACTCTGAATGACAAAACAGTGGAGTAAGAAATAATTATTCTGATATAATTCGTAGTAATAAGAAAAGCAGAATTTCTTTGTGGGAAAAAGATGTATAAAGCAATTTCATCGATATGAATTCTCGTTTAATAATGTTAGTTATCTGGCGTAAGTCTGCGATTGTGTTTTACGTGTGAGCTGCACTTTTTGGAATGTACAACGAGGTAACTGCCAGGTCACAAGGAACCGAAAGACTCACAGCAGGATAGGGACAAGATACGGATAAAAGCCTCCAGTCAAGGCCATCTAGTGTATTCTTTAAGAGCGTGTGGCTTCTTGGACGCGGAACCACTTGCTTAACGTCCCTTATGACATATGGCGGTAGAGCAACAACATCCACATCTAACAATCTGCGCCAGGGTCAAAACCCCACCCTTATTAGTGAGTTAGAATAAAACCTATTTTAACTTTTCATATAAAGCATGGAAAGAAAATGATGACAGTGAGAAAGAACCTTACGATTTTTTATTAGGATCCTCATTCCTGTTGCTTGGGGCAGGGGTTGGTTAGTCAGTAGCCCACCAGGCTTGCAATCTGCCGCTCCCAGGTTCGAGTCCCACCTGTGACAACGTTGAGATTTATTTCTCCTAAACATCCTAACTCGATCAGAAAGATAATATCAATAGGCTTGGAAAGGCCGCCGTCCGTCGGAAGTGACGTAACGCGCCGGCTCCGTGTGTAAGGAGCCATGCTCTGTGCTCGTTAAAGAGCACGCTAAATAGCCTTGACGGGAGGTTACCATCAGTCTCCTAACAGGTGTCCAGTGGATCACCTTTCTGAGCCCTTGGTATCCTTGTGACATAGCTACTTAGCCCATTGTGTGCAAAACAATGTAACTCATAGGTAAAACACCCCAACCATCCCTGATGCGCAACTGGAGCTTTCAATTTCAATTCCATGTCACTCAACCAATGATGTATTCTCCGAAAAATTCCCCACCCTGCCCACAGGACAGTAAGGACATCGATAGGTTTGAAAAGGCCGCCGTCCGTCGGATGGGACGTTAACCCGTGGCTCCGTGTGCGGGAGAGCCATACCCTGTGCACGTTAAAGAACACGTTGGATGCCCTTGACGGGAGACTACCATCTGTCTCCCAACAGCTGTTCCAGTGGGTCCCCTCTCTCAACCTTCTCTGAGTCTTCGGGTCCTTGGTGACCGGGCCATTTAGCCCATGGTGTGCAAAAAAGTGCCGCTCAGAGGTAAAAAACAACCCAATGATGTATGAGAACCGTCAAAGCGTCAACTGCGCAGTCTCGTAGTCTCCTCAGTTGCCACTCCCGCTGGAACAGTGATGGATAGATTTACTTTGGCATTACGCCAACGGATTCTTCTAGATTCGAAACAAGTAGACACAAAAACAATTACGGATGGGCGCTAAAGAGATTATAAGAAGATAATTAAGTTCACGAAGGGCTATTTATTTTCAGCAACCTCTACAGAATCTCGAACCATAACATTAAGAAACCATCCGGTGATAACAAGGAGCGACACACAGAGGTTTCTCTCCCGCCATTTCAAAAACCTGACACGGCATGCTCTGATCAGTTCCGTTTATTGAGCGTCTCAGCCTGTGGTGGCGTGAACGTTAATTTAATGTCTTTAGTCTACAGTGGCGCAGTCATAAGGTGAAAGCACTTCACCCGTAGTTATCTATAAATTAATCTCCTAGACAGCCCCTCTAATATTAGTTTTCGCGTCGTCAGTCCGCAAATCGTCGCCAACGGCTGCCAGCACCCAGGAAAACCGGCTTCCTGTCGCCCCAAACGCCGCCGGGAAATAAGGAAGAAATTCAGCGGGAAACGATTGCGGCGCCCCAATTTCCCCCCATCTAACAGCATCAGGCGCCGAGCGACGGAAAAGTGAAATTGTCTCTCTTGCGCCGGTGAGGTTTGCTGATTGAATTAATGGCTTTTCAACGACAGCTCCGGACCCTGTATCGGGACCAGTTTGCCTGTCATAACTCCTGTTCGTAAGTGATTACTTGACGTTGCCGTGGCAACTGGCTGCTAGAGCACGAGGAGGACTGTAACTAACTCGGTCTGCTCTTCCACTAGGACAAGGGCAGAGCAAAAATCAGACGGATGAGGGGGGAGGAAGAGAAAAAAGGAATGTTAATGTTTTCGGCAGAGTTATTTTTGTATTCGGCATCGCCATTCGTGTAGGGTAGGACATTTTCCTTTCAGCTTTTGATGGGATTTAGCAGCGAAAAGTAGACTCGGGTATTTGCTTGAGTAATAATCTGGTTAGAAAAGCAGACACAGACTTCTGTCTCACAATTCCACAAACTTTCGCAAATTTCGGAGGCGCGAAAATTGATTCAGTGGGCAGCTCTCCAGGCTCGTCATCCGCAGTTCCGAGGTTCGAGTCCAACCTTGCTAACCACCGCCATAACAAGTAAACTGAGTTTACCTTCGTTAAACCCTCGCCCTGACCTCGGTAAGAAAGGGTACACCGATGGGCTTGGAAAGGCCATGTCCGTTGGATGGGACCCCATGCGCATTAGAGCCATACTCTATGAGAGAGCTGAGGAGAGAGCCATCTCAATCAAGGCCATCTGTTAAAGAACACGTTGAATGATCTTGACGGCAGGCTTCCCTATGCATCCTAACAGCTGTCCAGTCCCCTTTCCCTAACCTTCTTAGCACTTTAGGTCCCTGTGACCTGGCCATTTATCCCATTGTGTCGTTCAGGGATAAAACACCCAAACTTTGACATTGACAACATCTGAGTCAAGGCTGACTCAGTCGATATTGCTCCAGATATATAATCTGATGTTACCAATATCCACTGTTCCTGTGTTGAGATTTTGTTCACTCCCTCCTACTCTTCCTTTGGGGCGGGGGTGGCTCAGTCGGTAGCGCGCCAGGCTCGTAATCTGTAGTTAACAGGTTCGAGTCCCAGCTGGGTCAGCGTTGAGATTTATCTCTGCAAAATTCCCCGCCCCGCCCACGGTCAGTAGGGGACACCGATGGGCTTGGAAAAGCCGCCGTCCGTCGGATGGGACGTTAAGCCGTGGTCCCGTGTGCGGGAGAGCCATACCCTGAGCACGTTAAAGAACACGCTGGATAGCCTTGACGGGAGGCTACCATCTGTCTCCCAACAGCTGTTCCAGTGGGTCCCCTCCCCCAACCTTCTCTGAGCCTTCGGGGTCCATGTGACCTGGCCATTTAGCCCATGGTGTGCAAAAAAGTGCCGCTCAGAGGTAAAACAACCCAACCCAACCCTCCTATTCTTCCTTTGAGAAAAGAGAGATGAACCAGGAGAGAGAACTGTCCATCAAAAGGAATGTTAATCCGGGGTTAATTCATGACGTATGTGCAAGAGAGAGTCATACCCTGTGCATGTTATAGAACGCACTGGATGTCCTTGATGATTAAATTAACCCCGGATTAAGCGACCACCGGTGAGACGCTCAATAAATGGAACTGATCAGAGAATGCCTCGTCAAGTTTTTGAAATGGCGGGAGAGAAACCTCTGCCTTGTGGATTCCAGGTATCCAGTGGTATGAAATTATTTGAATTTAAAAAAGTACGTAAAGTTTCAAATAGTACGTAATTATTTGAATTTAAAAAGCGGAAAAAGAAACTATAATTATTTTTTACATGTTCAACATCAAGGGTCGACGGAAGGCTACATCTGCCTCCTAACAGATGTTCCAGTAGGTCTCCTCTCCAAAACTTCTCTGAGCCTTCGGGGTCCTTGTGACCTGGCCATTTAGCCCATTGTATCACTTTTGCAGTCTTAACATGAACAAATGGAGAAAATTCCCCCACCCCATAAAATCATATTTACCAACAACAAACGAGATATGTGTATCCTTCTATACCTGAAATAAATACAAATGCAAGTACAGTAGTTCAAAAAAAAAAGTATCCGAACACTATGGTTGATTTCTCCGCAAAATTCCCCGCCCTGCCCACGGTCAGTAGGGGACACCGATGGGCTTGGAAAGGACGCCGTCCGTCGGATGGGACGTTAAGCCGTGGCCCCGTGTGTGGGAGAGCCATACCCTGTGCACGTTAAAGAACACGCTGGATGGTCTTGACGGGAGGCTACCATCTGTCTCCCAACAGCTGTTCCAGTGAGTCCCCTCCCCCAACCTTCTCTGAGCCTTCGAGGTCCATGTGACATGGCCATTTAGCCCATGGTGTGCAAAAAAGTGCCGCTCAGAGGTAAAACAACCCAACCCAACTATGGTTGAATACAGAATACAGAACAATTATCTGGCAACGGTCAGTAGGGGACACCGATGGGCTTGGAAAGACCGCCGTCCGTCGGATGGGACGTTGAGCCGTGGGCCATACCCTGTGCACGTTAAAAAACACGCTGGATGGCCTTGACGGGAGGCTACCATCTGTCTCCCAACAGCTGTTTCAGTGGGTCCCTTCCCCCAACATTCTCTGAGCTTTCGGTGTCCTTGTGACCTGACGATTTAGCCCATGGTGTGCAAAAAAAGTGCCGCTCAGAGGTAAAACAACCCAACCTCTTCACCACAATGGAGCCCGCCCATTTTCGCTGCCTGTACATTCCTTTCACGTATCATGGATAAGCTGGTTCCCAGATGAGACCACCGAATACTACAAGGAGCGTTTTGTTTACCTCCTAGTGAAGAGAAATTGTTTCCAACATGAATCTCAGAACAAGTGCTATAAATATTCATAATAAACGAGGCGAGTTTCTTTTGCCCTTTACGAGATTCTGGATGAATGCAGAAGTGTTACGTGAAAGCGATGCGAAGACGAGTTCAGATTCCTGAAGTGAAAGAAATGGACTTTTGCTCGTTTTATATCAGCTATTGCAGATTTCTTTCCTTTTTCCGCTCGGTTTTGGTTCTACCTCGAAAGAGGATATAATGAGGCTTATGCATTAGACCAGTAGTGTCTAACCTGTGGTATCCGAACACTACGGTTGTATCTACGACACTACGGTCACTACGGACACTACGGTCTAACCTGTGGTATCCGAACACTACGGTTGATTACAGAATTCAGGAAAAATATCTGGAGCGTTGATTACAGAATTCAGGAAAAATATCTGGAGCGTTGATTACAGAATTCAGGAAAAGTATCTGGAAAAAAACGTTGCCAGATATTTTTTCTGAATTCTGTAATCAACCATAGTGTTCGGATACTTTTTTGAGCGACTATACAGGACGGATTGGGTTGTTTTATCTCTGAGCGGCACTTTTTTTTGCACACAATGGACTGAATGGTGAGGTTACAAGGGTTCCAAGAGCTCAGAGGAGGTTGGGGGAGGCGTACTCACTGCACAGCTGTTAGAAGACAGATGGTAGCCTCCCGTCAAGCGTTTTTCATCCCAATGTGTTCTTTAACGTAAACAGGGTATGGCTGTCCCACACATGAACCATGGCTTAACATCCCATCCGATGGGCGATGGCAGCCTTTCCAGCGCCCGTCGGTGATCCCTACTGATGGGTTGTTAGATTGTTTAACCTCTGAGCACAAAACGGGCTAGATGGCCAGGTCACAAGGACCCCGAGGGCTCAGAGATGGTTGGGAGAAGGGAACCCACTGGAAAGTTGTTAGGAGACAGATGGTAGCCTCCCGTCAAGTCCATCCAGCGTGTTCTTTAACGGGCACAGGGTATGGCTCTCCCGCACAAGGGGTCACGGCTTAACGTCCCATCCGACAGACGGTGGCCTTTCCAAGCACATCGGTGTCCCCTACTGACCGTGGGCAGGGCGAGGAATTTTGCGGAGATAAGGAAACGTCATGCGGGATACCAAAGTTTTGACTGGTGTTTGCGAGCTCTACTTCAAGCCTTCGACAGATCAAAAATCAATTATTCTTCAGTAACATACCTGAAGTATTTTTCTTCTCCAAAGAATCTTCAGGATATAATTAGGTTTTCATGAACACTGATTATAAATACGAAACAAAATTCAGAGGTAAATGATGAGTCCGGAGTCCGAGTCATTGGAACAGTCAAGGCTATCCAATGTCCGGGTTGATTTTACCTATGGGCGCACTTTTATGCTTAATATATGAGGTAAATGGTCAGGTTACAAGGACCCCTAGATCTCAGAGACTGGTGAGGACTTCCAAAATCTATCAGTGTCTGAAAGGAAAATGGGAAAATGACAACGCAGGTGCAGTAGAGACTCGATTCTGGGAACGAGGGTGGCTCAGTCGCTAGCGTGCCAGTCTCGTAATCTGCAGTTTCCAGGTTCAAGCCTACCTGAGCCAGGGTTAATATTTATCTCCGCTAAACCCCGCACCCTGCCCTCGGTAACAAAGGCTGCATGACCGTCGTCATCGGATGGGACGTTAAGCCTGGATCCGTGTGTGGGATAGCCATACCCTGAGCACTTTAAAGAACACACTGGTTGGTCTTGACGGGAGGTTATCATCTGTTTCCTAACAGCTATCCAGTGGGTGCGCTTTCCCCAACCTTCTCTGAACCCTTGGGGTCCTCGTGAAAACCATTGAGTCCACTATGTGCAAAAAATTGCCGCTCAGAGGTAAAATAACCCAACCCTGCGAATATGAGGTTATAAGTTTGCCGTGCTGCCGTCTGAGATAATCTCACCTTCAGCTTTTTTAAGGCTTACAATGATGGCTTATAAAAATATCACAAATTTTATTAAGAAATCTATTTTTATTGGATATAACCCATCAAAAATAGGCAGGAAAAAGATACGTTTTCATAACTTGCATTTTTTTTTACTTTACCTGAGGGGATCTTTAAAAATCGAAAACTGTTTTCCTTAGCACTCTTCAACGTGATTTTCCTTTAAACTTTCTCGATTGATGGGCAACTAAAAGTAATTGTTTTTTAGACGCCGATAAAAAAAAAGGAAATGGGATAGTAATGGTCGTTGAAACATGTTGTTTTCTTTTAATTAAAATATCGATGAAAAAGTGAATTTTTGTAGTGCACAATAAGAGCCACTTTTCCTTAGCGAAACATTATTATCCAATTACTCTCTAAGATGTTTTCCCTTTCTTTCCATTTCACTGCGTTGTTTGTTCTTGTTTATTGTTCTTTATGGGATTTAAACATAAAATTTTGCAGGATACGTCGAGTGAAAACGATACGGTGCGAGTTTTGCAAGAAACGGTTCTTTGTAAAGTGTTTTTTTTAAGTGGGAGGGATTTAAAAGAGATTGTTATTTTATCCCCAGATGCAAATGTAGAAAATAAAATGAAACGTATCGTAAACTTTTCAGTGTTAGGATGAAAAATAGCGATGCTGGTTTAGTTCCTGATCTGGGGATAAGAGAAGGGGGGGAGGAGATGCCCCTTACGAATAATTTAAATTATGCAAATTTTAATAAAACAAAAATGCTAAACATTTATAATGCGCATTTCGCAAGAATGTTTTAAGACTGAGAATGAAGAAGAAAAAATATAAATTGCATTATTTG
Source organism: Ryuthela nishihirai (assembly GCA_038380435.1). Classification (NCBI taxonomy): domain Eukaryota; kingdom Metazoa; phylum Arthropoda; class Arachnida; order Araneae; family Heptathelidae; genus Ryuthela; species Ryuthela nishihirai. The sequence goes on along the minus strand of JAWZYU010000001.1, from coordinate 134,599,640 downwards.
GAGAGAATAATTTCTGAAAAATAAAATAAAATGATATCGGTTGGGTTGTTTTATCTGTAAGGGCCGCTTTTTTTGCACACAATGGGCTAAATAGCCAGGCCACAAGGACCCCAATGATACAGAGAAGGGTAGGAGAGCTACTAGACAGCTGTTAAGAGACAGATGGAACAGTTGGTAGCCTCCTGTCAAGGCTATCCAATGTGCTTTAACGATATTATTTAACGTGCACAAGTTGTAGTTTTCCTGCACGGACCCACGTGTAACATCCTATCCGACGGACGGCGGCCTTTCCAAGCTCATCGGTGTTCCCTTTCTCAAAGAGGGCGTTTGGAGGGGGATTATAGCGAAGATAAATCTAAACATAGGCACACTTGGAACTAGAACCTAAGCACTGCAGATTATGAGCCTGGGGAATAACCCAGGAGCCAACACATGATCATAAATAAAAAAAAAATAAATACCCCCTCAAGCAGCTATTTGCTATAGAGGTCTGATAGGAGCCTGTCAGTTTATATGCCATAGTAGGAGGTCTGTAAGGATGGCAAGGCCTCAGCAGAAAAACAACAAAAACGTCCATGCCTTATCCAGGACTCGAACCCAGGTCCCTTAGATCAGTAGCCAAGCGTGTTAACCACTCGGCCACGAGCATGAAAATATCGCAGAGACATTCTGTTTGTTCCACACTGGTCTCTTGACTACCCCTCCCCCCTCCCCCCGCCTCTAATTTTTTTCATCAGATCTTAGTCATCTGCCTACCTTTTTATATTCTTATAACCTTTCTACTCTAAGTAGAACTTAGGACAAGAATAGTCCCTGTGTTCGCAGACAATAATATGAAAATAAATTTCAAATCCGTCCTTCGACAGTTGAGAACCCCTCGCTGATGACATTGAGGGAAATAAAAGTATACTAAAAAACGCTCTTAACCTTTAACAGGTGTGATGTTAACTCTTCGTTTATCGGTCTATTTGGACCACTTAGGACGTTCCCTCGGTTCGATCGCTATACGCGACGGGTGAAAGAGTCTTTCGGATAAAAACAACAGTTTATTCACAATTGCAGAGAACTGATACTGAAGCTCCTCCCCAATAAATTAGTCCAACTTCAGGCTTTACTTAAAAATAACAAAGATTTATTTAACCTTCCAACGTACTTGCTGGACGAGGACATATGCTCAATTACATGAATTACAACAACACCAGCTTACTATGCCTGTTCAGCTGTATTTACAGAGCCAATGCCGCTATTACCAGCCGGCATTTTTCCCAGCTTTACAATTTTGCATCCGTCTCCTTCCGAAACTCGACCGGCTCTTCCTTCATCGTTGCCAAACCCTTTCTTCCTTTCTTTTCTATGCCTCACCATCTGGGCGTCCGTTAGCCCTCAGGGACCCGGGTCACTTGCCAGCGGACGCTAGCCGTTCCCTGTACACTGCTACTGCAATTAACTTTCCAGATGTCGGGAGAGAGAGCCTCCCCGTAGCATATGACTATTTTGGCGAAATCCAAAATAAATATACACAGCCTGAACAAAAAAAAAATCTAAAAAGGCCTCTAGCCTGACAACAGGTATCGTGAAGGATTTGGACTCGAATGTTCTAGTTTAATGTTTAACAGCTTAAGTAAATGTACAAAATTCTTGATACTTAATGATAGACAACTTTTGTTATTATTGCCCAAATTTTATTATTTCAATCACATGTCAGTCAGTTCCAGCAATGGAATTATATTTTGAATAGACCACGATTAAAAGTTAAGACAAAATGCAAATTACATTAGACATTCGAGGGTTTCTGAGTGCAAACATTTGGAGCTTTATTAAGTTCAGTGTAATTACTAAACTTACATCCATTTTTATTGGAATAATAACAACGATAATATACAACTGCCTTACCAGAAATAGAGATCATCCATTTAATTGTTTTACCTCTGAGCGGCACTTTTTTGCACACATTGGGCTAAATGGCCAGGCCACAAGGACCCCGAAGGCTCAGAGAAGGTTGGGGGAGGGGACCCACTGGAACAGCTGTTGGGAGACAGATGGTAGCCTCCCGTCAAGGCCATCCAGCGTGTTCTTTAACGTGCACAGGGTATGGCTCTCACGCACACGGAGCAACGGCTTAACGTCCCATCCGACGGACGGCGGCCTTTCCAAGCCCATCGGTGTCCCCTACTGACCGTGGGCAGGGCGGGAGTTTTGCGGAGATAAATCTGAGAGCTGACCCAGCTGGGACTCGAACCTGGGAACTACAGATTACGAGCCTGGCGCGCTACCGACTGAGCCACCCCCGCCCCAGAGATTATCCATGTTATGCCAATGAGAATCTAACTTCGGAGCAATATAACTTCTAAAATATGCATGCAATTGTATGGCGTTCATAATTAATCAATTGGTCTTCTAATCTGAGTTTTCATATAATTTTTTCTTAGCTTATTATGAAACAAAAAAGGGTTTAGATATTTTTTTAAAAAAACGCTAAAATGAATACCCTTGCAACGAGAACAGATTTTTTTCTGCGCAACCTATATTTCATAATTTTATATTTTCAGTTCATGAGAGATGTGTAGAAACCAATTTAATACCATTAGTATTTTGAAAACTAATTTCTCCACAAAAAATTGAGAAGCCGAGAGGCTCTGCAGCTTCTTCGTTTGTTCTAGATTCACAAAAATAAAAGAGGCTTACAAACTTTACAGCTTCTAAAATCATAATTATATGAGACGGAAAAAATGTTTCATTTCTTTCGTTTAAAATTGCCAATTTTTAAAAAAGACTATTTCTTAGAATTGATTCGTAAACACAATGAATAAATAAACCAGCATTTAAATTGGCCACAGCATTTATCAATTTATTCTTAGAATGCATATGCAAATATTTGAATATTATTATATCGGTTTGCTTTTTTTTTCTCTACTAAACAACCATTTTATGAAACATATATTTTTTAATTTTCAGTTTTTCTTTAAACAATTTTTTTATTCTCTATTACGTATTTTCTCTTGGCAAATTTTAAAAGCCAAATTACGCATCAACAATCGACGTGTAAGAAATCTCAATCTCTAGCTTTTCAAGATATAAAAGAAACTTTCGCATTTCTTCCAATATCGATACAAATGCGAAAAGGAAGCACCAATCGATATACGGATATTTCAATGATATAAAGATGAAAAAAAATGCATTGTTTTCATCAAATTTCAGTAAAATTTGAAAACGAACTAATTGTTTCTGATCTTCTTAATGGATTAAAGAAACATTCCCAAATATTTGGTAAAAATAAATAAAGCGAAAATCAGTAAGTATAAATCAATAACATAATAAATGTATACTAAAAACTCTTGTGGAATAAAACAAAATTAAATAATGCAATTTTTAAATTAAGTTACAAATAGACTCCTAAATATTAAAAATATAATTTGCACTAAAGAGATTAAGGTGATGAAAATTTTTAATAAACATAAATATATATCGGCAGATTTTTAATAAACATAAATATATATCGGCAGACATAAATATATATCGGCAATTTCGAACTCTAGCATTAAAACTAAATATCTCGGCAGAAAGTGTTTGGAAACTCTATCATTAAAACTAAATACTATCACAGAAGTGAATTTCATTGCATCGTTTCGTTTTTTTTTTTAAATCATGAGTGACTTGTTGAATTTGCGCTTATAGGCCTCTATTAAGAATATTTTAAATTCTCACATTTATTTGTAATTTTTCTGTTGTTGTTGTTTTACCTGTGAGCTGCACTTTTTTGCACACCATGGGCTAAATGGCCAGGTCACATGGACCCCGAAGGCTCAGGAAAGGTTGGGGGAGGGGACCCACTGGAACAGCTGTTGGGAGACAGATAGTAGCCTCCCGTCAAGGCCATCCAGCGTGTTCTTTAACCTGGACAGGGTATGGCCCACGGCTTAACGTCCCATCCGACGGACGGCGACCTTTCCACGCCCATCGGTGTCCCCTACTGACCGTGGGCAGGGCGGGGAATTTTGGGGAGATAAATCTCAACGCTGGACTCGAACCTGGGAATTACAGATAACGAGCCTGGCGCGCTACCGACTGAGCCACCCCCGCCCGTAATTTTTCTGTATTTAATCTAAAGCAAGATACGGAACAGAGTTGGATCTAAAGGGGGAGGCATGGAAACCATTCCCCCTTCTCTTTTGAGAATGCTAGTAAAGGAAATGGAAGCAAAACATTTCTGAAAGTGTGCATATTTCACCCATTTTTCAAGAAAATTTTTAAGGACCTCTAAAATTTTTATAAATCTATAAAATTAAAAAATTTCCTATTGAAATGGGAATCCAATCCAGTCTCTTCCCCCTTCCCATCCCCAAGTATATTTTTCTAGATCCAGGTCTGATTTATTATGGGCATGCAAAAATCCATCCCTTAAATCACGTGCAATTTGGCTGAAAATCCAAATGCCTTATGGGATTAGAAATGAATTTTGAATGCAAAGCGTCACCAAACGTTTATTGTGAACTCGGTTGTTTTAAAAAGTGAACTGCTTCAAATGTCAAAGAAACTGATTGTAGCTTAGAAGAAAAGATCTTAAAAGAAAAGATCTTTAAAGAAAAGATCCACCTTTCACGGACAGAGCTGGGTTGGGTTGTTTTACCTCTGAGCGGCACTTTTTTGCACACCATGGGCTAAATGGCCAGGTCACATGGACCCCGAAGGCTCAGAGAAGGTTGGGGGAGGGGACCCACTGGAACAGCTGTTGGGAGACAGATGGTAGCCTCCCGTCAAGGCCATCCAGCGTGTTCTTTAACGTGCACAGGGTATGGCTCTCCCGCACACGGTGCCACGGCTTAACGTCCCATCCGACGAAGCCCATCGGTGTCCCCTACTGACCGTGGGCAGGGCGGAGAATTTTGCGGAGATAAATCTCAACGCTGACCAAGCTGGGAACTGCAGATTACGAGCCTAGCGCGCTACCGACTGAGCCACCCCTTCAAATGTCAAAGAAACTGTTTGTAGCTTAGAAGAAAAGATCCTCCTTCCACCGACAGAGCAATTTTGTTGAGAAGTACTCTAACGAAAGCGAAATAATTCGCTTTATTTTGAGAGAGATAAAAATAACAACAGATGTTAAAACTTAAACAAGCAGATGGGAAAAGAGTTGAAACTGCGTTTCATCCTTCGCATTTCGGATTGCGTGCTCTACCAGAGTCGTAATTATGCGGTTGGAAACAGCAAATGTGCTCCTTCCAAGCAAACTTCTCCTCTAAAGAAACCCGGGCTCTTATCCCAGCCATCCGTGCATGCTGCCAGATTCCGTTTGCACAATAACGCAAATTTCGCGGAAATAACCGTGCCACTACATGTCTAGGCATTTAGAACACACAAAACAAACGGCCAAAAAAAGAGAAAAGATAACTTAAACTGGTCATTGGTGGTTAAATAAAAAAAAAAACCCAGACAAATTCTAAAATAATTTGTTAGGCGACAGTGGATAACTTCTTTTTTTTTTTCGATTTAATCACGAAAAAGTCCGGGGAATGAAAAGTAAGGTTGAGAGCAGCCTTCGGGAGGTAATGCGGCAGAATTCCACTGACAATGCTATAGTTGATGTAAGCGTGGCTGCCGTTGAACACGGCCTTTGTGAACGGCCAGGTGGTGGCCGCACGAAATGGAGGCACCGCCGGAGATGAATTTCGATCCGCACTGCACCAGTTTAAGGACATAATTTTAGTTTGTGGAGGAACATCGGCAAACGCATTACGGATTTTTACATCGATTAAAAGGAGTACGAGTTTCAAGAAAGAAGTTGATATTAAACTGAGAAATTAGCGTTGCTGGTGCTACTTCTTCATTGAAGTTTTAGTTCGAAAAGTTACACCATCAAGGACATTTTGAGACTGAATGAGGTAAGTATCCGAGTTTTTTTACCACACTAAAGCTTCTGTCTAATGCTCAAAAAAAATTGTGGGTGTCCTTAAAGAAAGAAAATTCTGTTCCTCGTTTTAGACAACCTGGAATGAAATCCAGATATTTTCACTGTTCTTATTATTAAGCTTCGTCAGTGGGGTAACCGGGAGGATTATGAAGTTATATATTCCTTCCCACTTAAATTCTTGAATGGCATATATTTTCCAAGGCAGCTCGAGAAATTCAAGAAGCTCAAATATGTCAAAACGCCAATTAAGTCAAAACATGCGAATTAATAAAAAATAAAAATAAAATAAATACCTCCTCAAGCAGCTGCTTGCCACAGAGGTCTGACAGGAGCCTGTCAGTTTATATGCCATAGTAGAAGGTCTGAGAGGATGGCAGGACCTCATCAGAGAAACGACACAAACAGCCATGCCTTACCCGGGGCTCGAACCCAGGTCCCTTAGATCAGTAGCCAAGCGCGCTAACCACTCCCTCAAATAGATGCTTCCCACAAAGGTTTGACAGGGATCTATGAGTTTAATATATCATATAGAGGATCTACGAAGAAGGCGAGACATCAGGAAAAAGGCAACACAAGAAGGAAAACATCCATGTCTCTTCTGGGGACCGAATCCGGTCCCTGTGATCAGTTGTTGTGGGTTGGGTTGTTTTGCCTCTGAGCTGCACAATAGCTGTTGGGAGACAGATTGTAGCCTCCCGTCAAAGCCATCCAGCGTGTTCTTTAATGTGCACGGTGCCGAGTGCTCTCCCGCACACGGGGCCACGGCTTTATGTCCCATCCGATGAATGGCAGCCTTTGCAAGCCCATTGATGTCTCCTACTGACCGAGGGCAAGGCAGGGAGTTTAGCGGAGATAAATCTCAACGCAGGCCCAGGCTGGACTCGAACCTGGGAACTGCAGATTATGAGCCTGGCGTGATACCGACTGAGCTTCCCAGGCATTACCCCAGGTTCGAGTCCCACCTGTGCCTCCATTAACCCCCATCCTGTCCACAGTGAGAAAGGTGGCACCGATGGACTTGGAAAAGTTTTAGTCCGTCAAATGGGCCGTTAAGCCATAGCGCCTTGTACAGGAGAGGTACATGATGAGCACATTAAAGAACACGTTAGATGGCCTTGGCGGAAACCTTCCATCTGACTCCTAAGAGTTGTCCCGTGAATCCCCTTCCTCGAAGCAACTTTGTGACTTGACTATTTAGCTCATTGTGTGCGAAATACATTCTGCTCAGAAAAAGGTAAAATAGCCAAAATCCATAATAGTAGCATAGTAAACACTTAGCATGTTAATACGATAAAAATAAAATATTTCATTTTATTTCTAAAATTTCTTTGGAAATATATTTTGATGCTTCTAAGCTCTCTTTTGAAATCATCAGTTACAGCCACGAGATCTGCAGTAGTGCGATCCGTCTTATATTTAGTTCTTCTGCCTTGAAGTATCTCATTGAACATCAATCCATCTCTTTACGTATTCTCGAACTGACCTAACTTTAGTTCATTTTCCCAGATCAATCATTCATTTACATCTGGAAGACCCACAGTTAGGCCTATATGTGCCTTCGTCTTTTCTACTCCTTATGTAATTGAGTTATAATAAATAAATAAATACCTCCTCAAGCAGCTGCTTGCCACAGAGGTCTGACAGGAGCCTGCCAGTTTATATGCCATAGTAGAAGGTCTGAGAGGATGGCAGGACCTCAGCAGAAAAACGATACATACATCCATGCCTTATCCGGGGCTCGAACCCAGATCCCTTAAATCAGTAGCCAAGCGCGCTAACCACTCGGCCATACTTTTTTTTTTATAAATTTTCTAAATGCCTTTGAAGGCGATCCAACTGAAGCGGCTATGCCTCAAGGATTCCGGGTTCGAGTCCCCATTGTGATTGTTCTGAGATTTTTTCCGCTATACCTTGGTAAAAAAGGGAACACTATTGAGTCCATCAGGGGGGACATTAAATCATCTTATCCTATTCAGGAGAGTCATAATCTGTGCATGTTAAAGTAAGAGGATCTTCACAGGAGGTTTCCTTCTGTCTCAACAAATTCAAAGAGTTCCCTGCGGCAGCTTTGAGCTCATAAGGACTCCAAGGATTCAGAGACGTTTACAGCTGTTAGAGTCAGATGAAAGCCTCCTGTCAAGGCCATCCAGCGTGTTCTTTAACGGGCACTGGATATGGCTCTCCTGCATATGTAACCACGAATTAATGTCCCATTTGAGGAACGGCGGCCTTTTCAATTGGTGTCTTCTTTCTAACCGAGATCAGGATGAGGGTTAGCGGGAATAAGTCTCAACGCTGGCGCAGTTAGGACTCGCACCTGGGAACTTTAAGAGTTGTTGGGTTGGGTTGTTTTACCTCTCTACGGCACTTTTTTGCACACCATGGGCTAAATGGCCAGGTCACATGGACCCCGAAGGCTCAGAGAAGGTTGGGGGAGGGGACCCACTGGAACAACTGTTGGGAGACAGATGGTAGCCTCCCGTCAAGGCCATCCAACGTGTTCTTTAACGTGCACAGGGTATGGCTCTCCCGCACACGGGGCCACGGCTTAACGTCCCATCCGATGGATGGCGGCCTTTCCAAGCCCATCGGTGTCCCCTACTGACCGTGGGCAGGGCGGGGAATTTTGCGGAGATAAATCTCAACGCTGACCCAGCTGGGACTCGAACCTGGGAATTACAGATTACGAGCCTGGCGCGCTACCGACTGAGCCACCCCGCCCCTTAAACTAAGAGCCGGACACGCCACCGACTGGGCAATTCCGATTTTTTAATCATAAATTTTAATACAAGTTTTATTTCACGCCCACAACGATATTGACAAGACACCTGGCCTTGTCATCTCGGAACTCGAATCAACATCCCTGCAGTTGCAATGTCACGGTGAGCTAACACGAGATACCACATACCGAGGTAGATACATTTTCTTTTACAAATATAATCACAGAAGGTAAAATTCATTGCGATTCAATGAAACAAAAATGAATTTCAACAGCATAAATTTTCTCTGTTACTAGTATCTCATTTTCTGCACATAAAGGCAAATCTACTTTATTAACTGACAAAATATTTAAACAGCGCTTATTCCACATCTTTGCTGTGCTCCGATCCATCTGTTGCTCCATCGCATCTCTGCTCCAGTTCCCAACATCAATTCCCGCTTTCCATCCTAGGTAAAGAATCGTACACTAAACAGAACGAAAACAACGCGTACGAAAGCAACACATCGAAAGATAGAATCGCGCGAATTGACAGACAAACAAGTACGTGGTGATAATCGCACCAGACTCGAAGACCTCATCTCCCCACGTTCTTCATCTCTGCGATTTTCTACTTTCACATCCCGCTGCTCGTCATCTGCTCCATGCTCTGACAGAGAAGCATGTCCTTCGAGGAGCAGCAGGAGCAGCAGCAGTGATCTGCATGACTGAATGCCTCAGTGAGCCAAGATCTGCTGGCGCGGCGCAGCAAGGCAACGATGCCGTCATCCAACCATACAAACGCGACCGTTCCGAAGCCACGCGTCACAGGACGGCAGTCTGTTCTCTCTCCTGACATTCGTTCTCCTCCCTTCGTGCTCCCAAGCATCCGCATCTCCATCTCCGCATAAACTGTAGCCTGCATGTTCATAAAGTGTGTTACGAAGACCGTCCTAAGCTTTCTATGCCGTGCCCGACAGGCATGCTGACTTATGGGATCCCCGCTGAGGCAAGGTGATGGGAATTTGGCTTCCACTGATTGCAAGAGCTTTCGTGTTCCTCTTTTTCCACGTTCATGCTGCATGAATTCTTTATGCTCCAACGGTGGGTTGCGTCCTGATAAAATTTCAAGAAAAAAAGTTTTAAGTTATTGTAGTTTATTGCTTTATCTCTCTTAGCTCTTAGGAAAGAGAAGGCGAATGCAATATTCTGAGAATTAAATGCAAATTCCTAAAATTCGATGCAAGATAATGTTCTAAAGCTTTAAAATATTTTTCGTCATCGAAAATTATAAATCTGACATAGCAAGACTTCAGAGAGATTTCTGTTGGGTTGTTTTGCCTCTGAGTGGCACGTTTTTGCACACAATGGGCTAAATGGCCAGGTCGCAAGGACCCCAAGGGATCAGAGAAGGTTGGGAAAGGGATCTTCTCAGCAGTTGTTAGTAGGTAGATGGTATCTCCCTTGAAGGATATCCAGTGTTCTTTAATGCGCATGGGCAAGGCTCTCCTGCACACGGGACTACGGCTTAACGACCCATCCTGATTGATTCTGAGCCCTTTCCATGCCCATTGGTGTCCCCTTCTGACCGAGGGCAGAAACGGGGTCAGCGGAGATACTCGAACCTGGGAACTACAGATCACACGCATGGCACCTTCGGCCTCCTCCAATCCCATTATTAATTTCTAGAAACGAAGTAACAGTTGGCTTGTAAAAGTTTCCTGAGTGCTTAAACAAGGTAAATCAAGGTAGTCATAAAGTTTAAAGAAATGAATAAGGATTGTAAAGTCGCAAATAAGTAAAATCGAATAAGGTATCAAAAGTTCGCAAAATAAGTGCTCTAGTAGCTGGAGGATATTTAAATATTTCCTCTCACCAACAACAGATGGAGCCACTTATAATTAATATTCACCTTCGGAAGAGAATACTTGATTTCGATACTGGATTAAAACCCAGGATATTAAAGGTAAAATATTTATTGGTAACTAAGAGTCGAATATTTTTTTATCCCCATACATTTCCTAAGTTTATTTCGCTGCAAAATGCGCTGCCTTGTCAGGTCAGAAGAATCTGAAGATTAGAAAACAACTGGCGTATAGAAATTCAGAATTAAGCAGCAGTCATGTATTATTCTCCTGATTATTAATACGCTGCCCTACCAAAATATTAGAGAATTTCCATGTTATATCAACGGAAATCGAATTTCGAAGCTCTATAGCAAAGTGGGCAAGCTGCGGCTCCCGATACAATATTGGGTTGCATTGCCAATTTTCCTAAATTTTTATATTAACCCTTTGAGATCAGGGCGAGGAAACGATAGCCTTCCCGTAGACACGAGAGGTATAAAATTCAGATGTTTTCCATTGAAATCGCCGTTTTCAATAGATTACGAAGCTAAACTAACATAACTAAAACTTGTTTTAAAGAAGTACAGTCGCTCAAAAAAATATCCGAACACTATGGTTGATTACAGAATTCAGAAAAAATATATGGCAACGATTTTTTTTAGAAATTAGTGATCTGGCAACCTTCGTGTCACGTGATTACAGAATTCAGGAAAAATATCTGGAGCGTGTACAGCAACTGTACACGCTCCAGTTACGGTTCACAGCAAACTGGAGCGTGTGCAGTTACTGCACACGCTCCAGTTTGCTGTGAACGGTAACTGCACACGCTCAATATTTCCGTGAGTGAGCCCACACGATCCAGGTCTTTGTGAGCTCACACGATCCAATGTGCTGTGAACATTAACCGCAACCGCTCCAGTTTGCTGTGAACGGTAACCGAACACGCTCAATATTTCCGTGAATGAGCCCACACGATCCAGGTTTTTGTGAGCTCACACGATCCAATGTGCTGTGAACATTAACCGCAACCGCTCCAGTTTGCTGTGAACGGTAACTGCACACACTCCATATTCATTACATTATATATTCATACGCATTATATATATTAAAAAATATCCGAACACTATGGTTGATTACAGAATTCAGAAAAAATATCTGGCAACGATTTTTTTTTAGAAATTAGTGATCTGGCAACCTTCGTGTCACGCGACTGTACGGATGATGCAACTGGACTCTGCGTCATCACTCTTGATGCAGTACACACAAGTTACGCACTTGCGGAACATAACTAATAACTGACTTTTGGAAACAAATCTCCGAAGCAAATTATCCCAATCTTCGGAAAACTGGCTTCCGACTACTCTCTGTTTTTGTGACAATACTGCTGTCAATCTCTTTTCTCTGTAATATAATTTGTCAAGTCAAAACATCGTGCTATCCTCACTAACAGCCACCTCACTGAGCTTCTTATAGAACAGCTTTGACATCCTACCAACCAGATTTTGAACTATTAACTGCAAAAATGAAGACTCAAATTCTTCAGCGAGTAGAGATTAAACATATTCTGCTTTGGTGAGTAGGACTACTATATAGTTGTATTTTTTTATTTCTAAATACAATTTTAAAATAATATTTTCTGTGGCTCCTGAGCATTCAAAAATGTATGAAAAATATTTTATGTGGCTCTTCTTATTGAAGAACTTGCCCATCCCTGATCGATAAAAAAAAATTAGGAAAGGAGTTAGTGACTGGAAGTCAGCAGAACGCCGTTTCTGTATTGTTTTACATGCATAATTCTCGCTAAATAGTGGGGCTCGTAATCTGTAGTTCCCAGGTTCGAGTCCCAGCTGGGTCAGCGTTGAGATTTATCTCCGCAAAAATTCCCCACCATGCCCACGGTCAGTAGGGGACACCGATGGGCTGGAAAGGCCGCCGTCCGTCGGATGGCCGTGGCTCCGTTATGCGGGAGAGCCATACCCTGTGCACGTTAAAGAACACGCTGGATGGCCTTGACGGGAGACTACCATCTGTCTCCCAACAGCTGTTCCAGTGGGTCCCCTCCCCCAACCTTCTCTGAGCCTTCGGGGTCCTTGTGACCTGGCCATTTAGCCCATGGTGTGCAAAAAAGTGCCGCTCAGAGGTAAAACAACCCAACCCAACTCGCTAAATAGTGAAATACCTAGTATACTAATTCATTTATTATCCTCCGTTCGAGAGATCTTTTTAAACATTGTTCAATCAACCTATTTCCGTTCACGGTACAATAAAACATTTTGAGCAACTTTGTGGCACGCCACAAAAATGAAAAAAGAATTACTTAATAAAAAAGGCAACTTTTTTTCTTCCGGAACGCACCGGAAGTTGTTTTCATGCATAATAGGTATAAAATCGAATAACGTCTACAGATTAAAAATTTATAAATTTAAAATAAAAACCATTTTTGTGTTATTAAAGCATAAATGATGTATGTCTAAAGAGAAATGATTGCTCGTATAAATTTTAACGAACATTTATGCACATTAAAATATGGGCATTCTCTCAATTAAATAAATGCTCAATAATCGAATATAACATCCTTCAAACGTATATTATTACGCCACGCCGATTAAAAAAAATTTGGCTGTGACGCAATTTCGACATCGGTTAACTTCGTTCGCTGATGTATGCGTTCCAGAACTTTATTTTCCTTTAGAAAAAAAACTCTGAATAAAAATATATTTGCATTACTGTTGTATAGGTAGATAAAAAGCAAACATTATTAGTGTAACACGTGCCTGCTTTGCAGGAAGGAAATGACAAATAACACTGGTGATATAAGTTAATACATATTATTTTCTTTGTGTATCAGTGACAATAAAGAAAATCATTTTTGGGCCTTCTCATATCTCATCTAAGTCACTGACACGACACACTAGTATGCTGCGGTACACCGTTTGCAGAATATTAGTTTTTTTAAATTAATATTTTTGCAAACATATATATATATTTACATAATATGTACGTTTTAAATATATTTTCATCTCCTTCATGGTTATTAAAATTACTCAGGGCATTACACATTCCAACTTTAATCTCTATCTGCAACAAATAACGATCATTATTTTGCTCTATACATGGCAATGCCCATCCTCCAGAGAGATTTGAACCAACGCTGACGAATAAATAAAGCAACAATTCAGATATGTATATAATCTAGTTGAGTAGAACCTCCTAGCACTGTTGATGGAATAATGATTACAGCCCAATTCATGAATTGCTTCATGATAAACTATTACATGAACTGTCATCAGAATAGAAATAGTCTTCACGGAGAAAGATGTAGATCTCACTATGATAGTGACGTAGTTTTTATTCTAACGATATATGATACATGAATAAAGTTGTCAAGCTAAATATACAAATTGTTATATAAAAAAAATAAATACTCCCTCAAGCAGCTACTTGCCACAGAGGTCTGACAGGAGTCTGTCAGTTTATAATGCCATAGTAAAAGATCTGTGAGGATGGCAGGACCTCAGCAGAAAAACAATACATACATCCATGCCTTACCCGGAGTTCGAACCCAGGTCCCTAAGATCAGTAGCCAAGCGCGCTAACCACTCGGCCACGCAGGTCCCTAAGATCAGTAGCCAAGCGCGCTAACCACTCGGCCACGCAGGTCCCTAAGATCAGTAGCCAAGCGCGCTAACCACTCGACCACGGGGAAACAAAAATATCCCAACTGCCTAGGACTAGAGTATTTACAGATAATTAAATTAGCAATAAGTTTATTTGTCAGCAACTCATTCCTAGACCTCTTAAGAACCATAACTAGTTTTTCTCAAATATAGAGACATTAAATAAAAAAATCTTATATTAACTTTTAAGTCTTTAGTAACTTAAGAAATAAAGCGGCGAGTCTCCCTCAAAGATTTTCTTGTACAATCGTGTCTAAATACCCTTGACCAAATACTCTTTTTCTTTTCGCACCAGAGTTCTTGCTGTTAAAAATATTCACAAGAGAGGAATGGCCACCTCGCCTCTTTTGATCTTACGCAACTTGTAAAATATTTTCTCATAATAAGAAAATCTACTTATGGTAATTAATTAGTTGAATAAGTTCTGTTGCCAGCTTCATTAGAATTACTTCACATTCAAATATATTTTTCCGTGTACTACGCACAACAAATTAGAAAACTTCATTAAGAGAACACGAAAGAGACTTAAAAACATTTTATTATTCTTTTCTGAAATAAAAAAAAGTTCTTGTGTAAGAATTCTTTCCGGCAGGAATTAATGCAAAGAATACGGTTAAAACCGGTGCCTACGTAATGGAATGCCGGCCGTTTTCACGACGTGAAGCGACAACAGCGTTAGTTACGTTTTCGTCCGTTGTGGCGCTGGCGATCCGCTGTTTAGCTTTCTGCTTGCTCCTTTGTATCATGCGTTATTACATTGTTTAGCGCTAGTTTTAAAATTTGATTCCGATAAGGATTTATTCATATGTGAGTTATTTTTTGTTCTGTCTATTTTCTGTAGTTTCTAAAGAGCAGTTTTAACAATGGTATATTGCTGTGTGCCGTTTTGCAGAAGTGAAACTTGTAAAACGAAAATAAGTTTTCATCAAATCCCAAGCTTGATTCGCGAGAAAAATGGCTGAAAACAGTATGTTGGCAAGGTAAGATCTTTGTCTTTATAATTACCTTAATAAGTTAGTTGACATGAATAATTTGAAATATGTTTAATAGATTACTTTTGAATAAATAACATTTCTGATATTTGAAATTCATCGATATTGTAAGCAAATGAAAGTAATTTCTGTTAGCTTAAATCATAAATATCTTTACACATACTGAATTGAATTACGCTGCACAAACAAAATAATAATTTCTATGTTATGTGAATTGTAATCTGACTTCGAAGTTATACGATAAAACAAGATAATTTTTTGTTAAATACTCTGGCTTCCATAACTAAATGCAGAACAAATATTTTTGAAAACTTGCGATTTATTCCGTTTTTACATTTGTTTTTCTGGAAATACGTAGTATGTATCAAATAAACTCTATAAAACATAGGGCAAAATTTAATTTTTATTTTTTTAACTTCTTTGTTTAACAGACTTAAGTGAACTGTACATTTTGAGTGTAAGGAATGATTAAATAATATTTCACAAACACCAAATGGAAATGCCTAAATTTAGATTGAAAAAGTTGGAAAATTGTGCTTGTATACATAAAAATAGCCTCTTTATGACTGCTTGCAATATAGAGGTATGACGGGAACCTGTCAATTTAAACGCCATAATAGAAGGTCTATGAGAATGGCGGGACCTCAGCAGAAAACAATAAACACCCTTGCCTTACCTGGGGCTCAAACCCAGGTCCCTGTGATCAGTAGCCAAGCACGCTAACTACTTGGCCTTATATTCCAATGATTTTTATCCCCATAATAGAATGCATCCTTTCTTCAGTAATTGTTAATTTGATTTTGTAGGATATTTAAAGTATATTATAGTATATGACAGTACTTTAGGTAGAATGTCGCAGAGCAATGATCATAATAAATATGCCCAAGAATAGTATTTTGATTCCTGATGATATGACATATCATTTAAAACATTAACCTCTTGATAATGCTGATTACATTCCTGTTTAATTTTCAACTAGTGAAGTAAAAAATTAAAACATAGTAGTATTTATTCTTCTAATTATTGTTTTTATTTAGTTGGCTATTAATGTTTGATTATACACATACTTTCTCTTAACAGGAATGAAAAAGGGAAGTAAATGGTGCCCTCGCCAATATTCTGCAGTTTGTGGGAAGCATTTTCAAGAAGAGGGTTTTAAAACTGTAGGGAAAAGAAATATCTTGAAACCATCTGCAGTCCCTTCCGAGTTTCCCAGTAACCCTACACACGTGTGTAAAAAAGAAGTAGTGAAAAGAAAAACAAAAGGAATTACAGGGAATACTGTTCCATCGACTCTTAGTGCAAATATTTGCAGCTCTCCTTTTCCTTTTGGAAATTTAGATGTGTTAGCTGAGGCAGCTTCCTTTAGCAACAAAATGGAAAAAAGCTGCAAATCATGTGACAAATGCATTCAAACTGAACATGATACAAAAAGCATTTTATTTTTGAGAAATGAAAATAGAAATATAACATAAGGTTTTACAGAGTGAGGAAATAGTTAAATACAATGAAAGCCAAATATAATAGTCTTCTAAAACACTACCAGAAATTAGAATCTGACTTTGAATGTGTGAAAAAATTACAAGAAAATGCTGCAGATGGAAATAATAGTGCTGTTTTTTTGCTAGATCAGCTAAAAGCTTATGAGCAAAACAAGCCCAAGTGGCATGAACTTACAGTAAGATTTTGCATTATGTGGCAGAGCCGATCACCGTGTGACTATCGTTATGCTCGAAACATCAAAATCTTAAAATTACCAGCTAGATCAACATTACAAAAGTATCTGTCTAATAGTCTTACGGAAACTGGCTTCAGTAGCCTTGTTCAGCAAAGACTATTAGCTGAGAAAAACAGATTGACAGAAAAAGAACTCCTTGGTAGCCTAATAATTGACGAAATGAGCATTAAACCGATGTTGTTGTACAATAAGTTGCAGGACCGTTACTTCGGTAATGTCATGGATGGCATCGAAAATGAATTGGGATTCCAAAACAAATTAGCCCATCGTTTACTGTGCTTCCTGTTTTCTGGTTTATCAACACATTTTCGCCTTCCAGTTGCTTATTATTTTACCCATCAGTTACAAGGAAATCAATTGTATCTACTGACACTGAATGTCTTGAAACAGCTGGAAAATGTTGGATTTCAAGTTGTAAGAATTGTAACTGATAATCACAAGGTAAACACCTTCATGTACCAAAAGTTATGTCATGGCTCAATTAAACTTGAAATTGAGCATCCTTGTGATCCAGAAAAGAAGTTCCTCAGTTATAATTACTGCCACATAATCAAAAATATCAGATCCCAATTTTTATCTAATAAAAAAATTTGTGTGTTAGGGCTGAAACTATTTCACCGCAATATTTGTACCATATATATGATTTGCAAAGTAAAGAAATATGTAAACCTATAAGAAATCTTACAAAGAAGCAACTGTTTCCTTCAACTTTTGAAAAAATGAATGTGAAGAGAGCAATAGCAATTTTTACTCCTGAGATAACATCTGTCTTAAAATTTCTATGTGATTATAGTAGGCAATGTTCTGTAAAAGGTTTCGAAGATGCACAGAAGACCATTGAATTTATGGAAATAATGCATAAATGGTTCACATTGCATAACATTCAAAATACCAGGTATCATATATATAGCAATAATCCTATGTGTATGCAGTTCTTTTCTGTTACTGATGAATGATTGCATTGGTTAGAGAATGATTTCTTAGATTATTTACTTAAGTGGAAAAATTCTTGTTCTCAAACAAAATTACAATTTTTAAGTGCAGAAACGTATGAAGCAATAGTTGTGACAACATTATCTACTATAAAATGTGTGAAATATCTACTGAATGAAGGATTTCGTTTTGTGTTAACCAGAAAATTTTCCACTGATGACGTGGAATCGTTTTTTGGCTGTATTAGGCAACTGGGAGACAAAAATGACCAAACAAATGCTTGTAGTGCCGCTGCAGCAATTACAAAAATTCTTAAAACGGGCATAATTTTTGCATAATTTTCAAGCAATGTGAGCAACAAACCTTCCCTAGATGTAATGGGTCCTGTTTCTACAATCCCCCAACCCTTTACAATTAGTAATAAAGCTTCAGAAATATCTTTTGAAATACTGTTAGCAGAAGAACTTTCTGAGATAGAAAATATAAATTCCTTTTGTAGAGTCACTTTTGACAGCAACATTTAGCGGTGATCGCTGGTTACCTAGTTAGAGCAGTACAAGATAACATAGAATGCCACAGCTGCTCTGAGCTATTAAATACTCCTCAGTCACCATCAGCATCAAATGCCATTATTAGAAATCTCAATCATGGGGGCTTGAAATATCCAAAGCTTGAATTTGTCAGTGTTTTAGCTGTTATGGAAAAAGCTGTAAAAAAATTGCTGCCTACTTTGAGTTTAAAGAGAAAAATGTTAACCCTGTTAACGTTAACATTTCTACCAAGGTTGTGCAAAAATAAATTATTTCATTGTTCTTTTAATGATGACAGCCACATAAAAAAACCTTTGTAAATTAATAATACATAAATTTTTAGAACCATAGTTAACGAATTATGGTAGTAAAGTGTACTGAAGAAGTTGCACAACTGAAGCTGAATTCTAAACCCCTCTCAAGAAAAATGCTTAAATTATAAATATCTCAGTTGTCAATTCCTGTTATATTTCTGATAGAATGTTAAGTATTCAACAGAATCCTTGAATTGCACAAATACATGTAAAAATATTCTTTAATGTGAGATTTCAAGATCAGAAGTAATTAAGAACTGAAATTTAGCAACACTGAAATAAAAGAGTTATGATAAAGAGTAAATTCTGTGCTGCAGCATGAACTTCATTTGTGTCTATTGGAAAGTTCCAGTGCTTATGGAAACAGCATTATGTAGTCAAATTATTCCGTTAAAGTATTCTGCATATATATCATAAAAATAAGTCATGGATTAACCTTAATTAAAAGTAAAGTGATTTAAAAATTTTTATTCATTAATTTTTTAGTGTATTTTCCTCAAATAATTAGTGTTAAATAAATAGTGGTCGACCAGATCGCTATGTACTTAACGTTAGCTTACCGCGGAACGGTGCTGCCCTCATGTGGCAAGTTTTGAAGTTTCCTATGCGCATTTGCTAACACGGAGATTCGCGGAAATCGTCAGGCATTCCATTACGTAGGCACCGGTTAAAACGATTCGTTTGAGTAATTAACTATATTTACATGTCGCAAATGGCAACACATGACAACTGCGATGAGAAACAAGCCGGAAGTTACCTTTAACCACTACATGTCTGTGGGAGAGTCTTGAGAGCTCCTGCATAAACTTCTCCAGACATTTTAACAATTAAACATATTCTCACTGTGCTTTTAGAATAGTACTTGGTAATGTAGGATACTAACTACAAATAAATTACGTTTAGAACTACCATTTACTTGGCGAACTTTAAGAAGAAATCCCTGTAAACAACTATCTGCTAACGTTATTTGCCGCTTCCTAACGTTATTTGTGCTATATAGAAGGTGTTAATTATCCGAGCAATGTGCTCAGGTGTGTTTGCCCCTTTCGCACAAACTTAATTTCGGCTCGCGTTATCTAGAAAAGCTCGGCATTTAATTTCGAAAACGAGGAAGAATGGGGGAGAGCTAAAAAAAAGGATGCGAGGTAAAAAAAAGAAGCTTGATGGAACTGGAGAAACGTTGATTTGTTTTCGTTGGCTGCTTGCCCAAATTCAAAGATTAGATGCTAAGAAAGGTTAATGTACTTTTTAAAAAACCTAGTAGAGAAAATAGGCTGGATATAATGGTGGTGTAGGTAAGTAGCTTGAATCAAGGTAGTAATCATTTTTAACTCGTGTGTGTAATAGTATAGCATAAATTATTTGATATCTCAATTCTATATAATTAAATACAACATATTTTACTTGAAAATGGTTTGCAAAGAGGTTGAAATTGTTGCTGCTAAATATATCAAGATATATATATATTGAAATTACCTTTTAGTTAGCTAGTGTTCAGTTTAAATGATTTATAGCAACACTAGAATTTTCTTAACGACTCGGAACACAAGTTCATAAATAAGTTTTATTAATCTCAGAACTTTGCCTTGTATTTAATAAGATGATTTTAATAGCAATTCCCATTGTCTATATAACGCAGGATTCGTCCTTAAAAAATCAGTGTAATACACTTCATAGGCAAAAAAAATTAATTCCCAAATTGTAGCAATGGAAAGCGAAATTCGAATATCAACATCTTGAATACCTAATTATTTATCGAAATGTAAGGAGGTTAATATTAGAAGAATTTTACGGAAGGTAAATTAAAGATTTATATCACGCATCTTCTAAAGCTCAAATTTCAGCAATATTCGTTTAGTACTTAAAGGGTTATGGAAGTTGGAATGTTTAACAACAAAAGTTGGTAGTCACAAGAATTGATCTCGAAAGCTAATCGGAACCTAAATAAGAGCTGTTATATCAAACGGTTTACTGCAATATTTGAATATTTAGAAGTTCGTTTAATAATTCTTTCAACTTTCACTCATTTTGTGTAAACGTTTTAAGGCACAGAGATGCGGCTGTTAAATATTCGAATTTCCACGACTCTTTAAAGACTGGAGGAATATAAGAGTGAGAGTAAGATTCAACAAGGGGAAATGAAAAGTGGGGCATTTGTTTCCCTCCCCTTGGTTTTCCCTCCCGCTATATTTAGCCAATAAAGTGTATGCTTGAATAGGAAAAACTCTAAACTGGAACCTAAAGTTCATTTAAACCTACAGTCGCTCAGAAAAATATCCAAGGAATTTTTTTTTGAGCAACTGTACATACAGTAATGTACATTATATTATCAAAAGTATTCGCATAATTCCATGTTGTCTGAATAAAGCAACGGATCAGATCAACATTTACAACTTCTTAATATTTCTAATAAAAAAATCTCACTAAAGAAAAATTAAAGATCTCGCTAAATTTCGATTCTCAATAATATTTACAGAGTTATTAAAGTTAATATTCATTTAATATCAATTTAAATATTTTTAGCTTAAATTCGTTTAATATTTAGAGAGTTATTGAAGTTGAAAATATTTAATAGCAGACGTTGTTGTATCAGAGTTGCTCGTCCTAAAAATTTTCTTTTCATAATTAACGGAGTGATTATTATTTAAGTTATTATTTTATCCACAACAGCGATCTGAGGTGAAATATACTTTGACCTATTCATCCTCTTTTCATAATACCTTATATTAATTGTGTTGTTTTATCTCTGATAGACACTTTTTAGACGTAATGGACTGAGCGATTAGGTCACAAGGACCCCAAGATCTCGGAATTGGATAGTGGATTCCTGAACCTACTAGGAAGCAGGTGAAAGCTTCACGTCAAGGTCATTTAATGCCGTTAATGATGTGCTTTATATGACATGCACAGATATATGTTCTCCTGCATAAGAGCCACGGCTAATACTGTATGAGCAATTGCATCAAGGTTGTTGGGTTGGGTTGTTTTACCTCTGAGCGGCACTTTTTTGCACACCTTGGGCTAAATGGCCAGGTCACATGGACCCCGTAGGCTCAGAGAAGGTTGGGGGAGGGGACCCACTGGAACAGCTGTTGGGAGACAGATGGTAGCCTCCCGTCAAGGCCATCCAGCGTGTTCTTTAACGTGCACAGGGTATGGCTCTCCCGCACACGGGGCCACGGCTTAACGTCCCATCCGACGGACGGCGGCCTTTCCAAGTCCATCGGTGTCCCCTACTGACCGTGGGCAAGGCGGGGAATTTTGCGGAGATAAATCTCAACGCTGACCCAGCTGGGACTCGAACCTGGGAACTACAGATTACGAGCCTGGCGCGCTACCGACTGAGCCACCCCCGCCCCCCAATTGCATCAAGGAGTAACTATATAAGAAGCTAGTAACACAATACTACTGCATAAAACTATTTCTTAAAAGAGTAATTTTTCAATTATATTATTGTTTCACGTTTCTTGTGTGCTTGGGTTGCTTTAACTCTGAGCGGCATTTTTTTTTTCAGACAATGGGCTAAATGGCTAGGTCACAAGGATCCTGAGGACTCGGAGAAGGTTGAGAAAGTGGACCCACTGGACAGCTGTTGGGAAACAGATGAAAGCCTCCCATCAAGGTCATCCAGTTCCCTTCCAAAACTTCTTCGTTCTTTAACGTGCACAGTCTATGTGGATCTCCTGAACCCGGGACCACGGCTTTAACGTCCCACCCGGCGGACGGCGGCCTTTCCAAGCGCATCAGTGTCCCCTGCTGACCAAGAGCAGGGAGATTTGAGGAGATAAATCTCAAAGCTGGCCCAGGCGGGATTCGAACTTGAGAATTAAAGATAACGAGCCCGGCGCTACCGACCGAGCCACCCCCGCCCCAATAAAGAAAATGAATTTTAGCATCAACGAAAAAGGATTGCAATGCTTAAGAGGTTAGAAAAATAGTTTTATAAGGGTAGAAATTCCGCATAGCATGAACAGAGTTTCTTTGATTAGGATTTAATTAACTAAGATAAATGTAAACGCTCTAAAACAAATAAAAATAAATACCCCCTCAAGCAGCTGCTTGCCACAGAGGTCTACGATTGAAATTTATAATGCCTTTAACTGTAGTACTCTATTGCGGATCAGAGAAGACTTCTTTACAGGCAAATAGCCACACAAATTTAAAGTGTCGAGACTACGATGGTGACATGTTTCTTCATGACAATGTAAATAAATTCCTCAAAAAACAGATTTCAATAATTCCGTGCAATATCGTTTTATCAGAAGGCCATTTTTTAGTTCTTTTTTTTCTAAATTTTAAATTTATTTTATTTTACTTGTGCACTCTGTGTATTGCAATGCAGTAAAATCTTATTTTTTATTCCTCTTTTCCTTATTGTATTTAAAAAAAATTCATATTCTCTTGTAAAAATACGTGAATATTTATATATTGTTATAATCAACTGCTGCTTGGATCTGTGTATATTCAATTTGTGTGAAATAAGTTGAATTTTTACTTTTATTACTTCATGTAATATTAGTTTTATCTACCTAGGTACGTCGTGGCGTTTGGGTTGTTTATTCTACACTAAAGATGTAGTGTAATATATAGATCTGAAATTATTCAGGAGCGATATTATTTACTTCTCAACATATGGTTGGTCGCAATTTAGTTTAAGCAGCCGCCTTTTCCAGGCTTTCAGTAGCGGGCTGCCTTGTATTTTAAACAATTATATTGTCGTTTTATAATTTAAATCTCCTTTCTCAGAGTTAGGTAGAGGACTCCTTAACCTGTTAGGAAACAGTTGGAAGCCTTCCGCCGTCAACCCCGTTAATGACGTGCGTTATATGACGTACCAAAATATAAACCTAAATTTCATTTGTAGTAGTTTCACATTCGATTGAACGCGATCATATTCTCCATTCTCGCGTGACATCATCACAGTCGAGCCAAGCTAATAAGCCATAGTTCGCTATCATAATTATGATAGAACGTATGCGCTTCAGCCCACACACTAAATGACTTCGCTGGGAAGACCGCGTGTCTGAGACCACTGGTCTAACACAACATAATTCTAACATAACTTATTATAAAACATAACACAAATGGTCTAATACAGAGTGTTTTAAAATAAGTTTTCAGCTTTGAGAAGATGTATATATTTATTAATAAATGAATAGGTAGAAACCAAATGCATAGAAATGTAGCCAAACACATCAAGTTTTGTCAGATGTATCAGAGTGATAGTTCGATGAGATTTCCAGATATAACATAACAAATATCCCACCTATAAGGAATTTCTTCCCAGGTACGATGTAGCATGTCTGTCTGGACTTCTGAATTGAGCAGGGCGGGGGTGGCTCAGTCGGTAGCACGCCAGGCTCGTAATCTGTAGTTCCCAGGTTCGAGTCCCAGCTGGGTCAGCGTTGAGATTTATCTCCGCAAAATTCCCCGCCCTGCCCACGGTCAGTAGGGGACACCGAAGGGCTTGGAAAGGCCGCCGTCCGTCGGATGGGACGTTAAGCCGTGGCCCCGTGTGCGGGAGAGCCATACCCTGTGCACGTTAAAGAACACGCTGTATGGCCTTGACGGGAGGCTACCATCTGTCTCCCAACAGCTGTTCTAGTGGGTCCCAACCCACTGGAACAGCTGTTGGAATCCCCAACTTTCTCTGAGCCTTCGGGGTCCATGTGACCTGGCCATTTAGCCCATGGTGTGCAAAAAAGTGCCGCTCAGAGGTAAAACAACCCAACCCAATCTGAATTGAGCATGTAATTCTTTCCCGTAAATCATCAACGTCTGCAGGTAAATGTTCGAAATAGGTGGGTAGGCGAAGCCTGTCCGTATTAAGCCCACATCCAGGACCAGGATCTAGAAAAAAAATCCAAGGAAGGCGGAATCAAGTAAACGCAATCAAGCCCAAAAAAATGTAAAGGGTGGGCCAAGATACTTCATTTCCAGTACAATATGTCACTTTGCCCTCCGTTTTACTGGTTTTTAAAAAATTTCTTGAAAAATGCATGAAATATAAATAAGTTTAATAATTTTTCTAAGGGGTAGGGCATGGCTCTCTTGCCCCTCCCCCTCCTCTAAATCTGGCCCTGGCCTCATCAATCCTCCTATTTAATTCCATTAGAGTTTTTCTTACTGGGCTTTATTCAGGATAAAAGTGTACTTTCCACTTTTATCTGCAAATGTTGATAATCATAATTATGGTAGCGAACTATGGCTTATTAGCTTGGCTGGACTGCGATGATCTGACGCTAGAATGGGTTGACGCTAGAATGGGTTGACGCTAGAATGGGGGACGCTAGATTGGGGAATATGGTCGCGTTCAATCGAATGTGAAACTAGTACAAATGAAATTTAGGTTTACATTTTGGTACGTCATTAACGTAGTTGACGGCGAAAGGCTTTTTTTTATCAAATAATTTGATAATAGGCAAGAATTACAGGCGCAATTAGCAGAGGTCATGACAGACGTTCTAAGTCACACTTGAGAAGAAAATAATTTTAAGTGAGAGATATCTGTCGTATGAAGTCACAGTGAATTGTTACTCTCATACATCAGACAAAACTAGATGCGTTTGGGTACATTTCTATGTACAGTAGTGGTCGCCATAGATTAAGAAATTACTTATGACAATAGGCAGCTAATATCGAAGTTCTATAACTTCTAAAATAAGTTTTTATTTTGAAAAATGTGATTGCAGATAAAGATCTCAATCAAATAAATCAATATCTCGATTTTCATCAATATTCTTTCAGTATTTAATGAGTTATGGAAGTTTGAATATTTAACAATAACAATGCCAGTCTTAAGAAACTTATACAAAACTGATGAATACTGAAGGAATTCTTTACACAAAGTTCTAAAATACAAACTTATTTTATCAAACACTTTGATAAAATACTTATTAATAAGTTTTAATTAACTTCTGTAGTAAATTTTTGACTGGCATTTGTTATTGTTAAATATTCAAAATTCCATAACTCATTAAATACTGAACGAATATTATTGAAAATCGAGATATTGATTTATTTGATTGATATCTTTCTGTGCATCATATTTTTCAAACAAAAAAACTTATTTTAGAAGTTATAGAGCTTTGACGTTAGCTTCCTACTGATTTAACATACGGATTTTCCTTAATTTATGGAAACCAATATATTTGATTTGTATCTACCATTTATTAACAAATGTATACATCCTCTCAAAGTTGTAATCCTACATTTGAAACACCCTTTATATAGATATGTAAAATAATGTTAACTGATTAACATCTCGGCGTACTGACCAAATGAACTGCTTCGCTGGCAGGATCTGACTTGCAGTCCATAGTTTGCTCGTTCATGATGTACACGTTATTTGGTGATGGTGCTTTTGATCGACTTGGGTCTTTCATCGTCAAAACTTTAAATTCTTTGTCGCACGCAGAAATGCGAAGGTTTAACTGCAACATCTAATCGCTTCTATTATAAGCCTTCTTGCAAGTTACACTTGTTCGTGAGTACTTAAAACGAAATCTAGAGAACATTTTTACATGTATAAATTTAACGATGCAAGAGTCGTTTACCTTCAGCTGGCTTAATATACTCACAGGCACCAATTTCAGCCGGAAGGGTAAAAATGTAATGAAAGTGCCGAGGTGCCGTCGCCATTATGTTAAGCACTGGTGTAGAAGCAGCCTTGCTTCGCCAGAAAGCTCGTAGGCGGAGGCAGAAAGGAAAATACAAACACCTACGTCGAGTTTCGATCTGATGATGCTCGATGCTTCACCGTGCGGCATTAAAAGCAAGGCCGCAGGTTCCCTGTATTGTCTTGGGATGAGCAAAGCTATTTTGCAGTGCAACACAGGGATTTGCATACGCGTTTTAATGAAAACGTTATGGAGCGGCAATACCCAAACTCTCACTGCGAGCATCAGCTGAATTTCATGCATCTGACCTTTATGCGTACATATTGTGTTGGCATATCATAATGAAGATTTCGGTATTTAAAAAACAAGAAATATAAATGCTTGTGCTGCACTTTGATGCTATTTTTGTTTGTTTCAGAGTGTTGTTTGGTTTCTCTATGATAAAAATCCATGCATAAAGGAAACGCCATAAAACTCCAGTTTAACGTACATTTACGGCCTGGGAGTTCCTCTTATTTTTTGGTCTTTGCGACGGCTTTGAAGTTGTGCGAAAGTGCTGGACTGCGTTAAAGAAGGAGGTAATTTTAACTTAAATCTGACTAAGTGAGAGTCTGTTATTTCGAAAAGATAGACGCAAATGAGGAATTTTAACCTAAATCTGACTGAGAGTCTGTCATTTCGAAAAGATTGACACAAATGAGGAATTTTAACTTAAATCTAAGTGAGAGTCTGTTATTTCGAAAATATAGACGCAAATGAGGAATATTAACTTAAATCTGACTGAGTCTGTCATTTCGAAAAGATAGACGCAAATGAGGAATTTTAACTTAAATCTAAGTGAGAGTGTTATTTCGAAAAGATAGACGCAAATGAGGAATTTTAACTTAAATCTAAGTGAGAGTCTGTTATTTCGAAAAGATAGACGCAAATGAGGAATTTTAACTTAAATCTGACGAAGTGAGAGTCTGTTATTTCGAAAAGATAGACGCAAATGAGGAATATTAACTTAAATCTGACTAGGGTTGTTTTACCTCTGAGCGGCACTTTTTTGCACACCATGGGCTAAATGGCCAGGTCACATGGACCCCGAAGGCTCAGAGAATAAATCTGACTAAGTGAGAGTCTGTCATTTCGAAAAGATAGACGCAAATGAGGAATATTAACTTAAATCTGACTAAGTGAGAGTCTGTCATTTCGAAAAGATAAACGCAAATGAGGAATTTTAACTTAAATCTAAGTGAGAGTCTGTTATTTCGAAAAGATAGACGCAAATGAGGAATTTTAACTTAAATCTGACTAAGAGAGAGTCTGTCATTTCGAAAAGATAGACGCAAATGAGGAATTCTAACTTAAATCTAAGTGAGAGTCTGTTATTTCGAAAAGATAGACGCAAATGAGGAATTCTAACTTAAATCTGACTAAGTGAGAGTCTGTCATTTCGAAAAGATAGACGCAAATGAGGAATTTTATCTTAAATCTAAGTGAGAATCTGTTATTTCGAAAAGATAGACGCAAATGTAAGAACAAAAGCTGAACTGTTAATAGAGAAAAGAGTATATGTTGAAGAACAACATAAGCCTCTGGCGAACAGGATACTCTCATTTCCAAAAAGAATGAAATTCATTATTTTAGCACCCTAAACGGTGGCCACGTGGTTAGAGTGCTTGTCTCTTGCTCAAAAGGGGCTTGGGTTCGAGTCTCAGATATCCCCCCCCCCCTCGTTCAGTACCAAATTATTAATAGACAGGGACACATTTTTTACCACATGAGCAAATAACCGCAACAATAATAAAAATTAAAATTTTCTTTACGAGAGAGAAAAAGATTTGAGCGATTTACTAAATATAATATTTTTATTGTGATTATTTATTTTTAATTTTAAAAATAAATACATCTATAATTTCACTCAAACACTGCAAAAACCAAATGAATATTTTTACATGGTTAAAAATATTAAATAAATAATAAACAGTTGCAGATATTTCGAAGCTAGTCTTATCTACATTATTAGGTATCTTATAGAGATCAATGAGATTTTAGAGGGGGGGGGGGTTCATAGCCTTCAAATTTATCATTCTTTCATCTCTCTGCAACTTTCACTGGAATCGTTCTCAAAAATTTAAACTATTTCCTTCCTTAAAAGTGAGGCACATCTTGAACTTGCTGTGCTCGGCCATTGCCGGGTTGGCCATTACGTTAAGCCTGCATATCACGTCGTATTCCAATCGGTGTTCTCTTTAAAAAAATAGCAGAAATTAATCATTTCTTATTTTAATGACAACTCGTGAACCTTTTTATGAACATGACTTCATAACTGCGCACAGGCATCCTACTTCAGGCACAGAGTTTAAAAGTAAATAAGTTGGATCTTCAAACAAATATTTAGAGCTAGGAAAACTCGGAACTCTTTTATCCACTTTTATGTCCTGTTTTTATTAGGAAGAAGTCTTAAGGGAAATGGGTTGGCGAGACAGTCTCCTCTTTCTGGTCGTGATGTCTCCACACGCCAATGGGATCTGAATTCAGCATTTAACATATAAAAGCAAGACCGAGGAGACGGTCTCTTTACGTCCACTATGTGGCAGTCGGATATTGGAAACATCCGGAACTCTGGTACATGAAATCCGTTCTTGAGTCGTATAAAACTGTATTAAAACTCTTTCTTTCTTCTGCCTGGAACAAAAGATCTCCCAAAGGCTGCTGAGAAAATCCCAGAACATCTCAAACCTGAAGAGAACTAGAATTATAAGAGCCGAATTCTCTGTATTACCATTCCACTGTAAAAGTTTTCTCTGTTTAACTCCTGTATAAAAATTCTTTAAAATGTGTATGATATACTACGTATCTTAAATATTTCCTCCCTTAATTCCCTTTTCTAGCATTCTCGGAAGAGGTGGACACTTCCTCTTTAACCTTCCCCCTCTGAATCCGGGTCTGAGTATAATCTTTGCATACTGGAGGTCTTAGATACGAAGGTGGCGTTTTTTGCATATAAAGGGCTAAATGACCAGGTTGGATTTTGGTTGGGTTGTTTTACCTCTGAGCGGCACTTTTTTGCACACCATGGGCTAAATGGCCAGGTCATGGCTCCCGAAGGCTCAGAGAAGGTTGGGGGAGGGGACCCACTGGAACAGCTGTTGGGAGATGTTTGGAGACAGTTTGGATTTAGATCCTGTTTGGAGACAGATGGTAGCTCCCGTCAAGGCCATCCAGCGTGTTCTTTAAAGTGCACAGGGTAATGTCTCTCCCGCACACGGGGCCACGGCTTAACGTCCCATCCGACGGACGGCGGCCTTTCCAAGCCCATCGGTGTCCCCTACTGACCGTTGGCAGGGCGGGAAATTTTGCGGAGATAAATCTCAACGCTGACCCAGCTGGGACTCGAACCTGGGAACTACAGATTACAAGCCTGGCGCGCTACCGACTGAGCCACCCCCGTCCCGACCAGGTTGGAAGGACCCCCCCCCCCCCCCAAGGATTCAGAGAATGTTGGGAATCCACTGGACAGCTGTTACGAAAGAGAATCTGTTCGTCAAGGCCATCCAGCGAGTTCTTTAACGTTTATAGGATATGATTCTTCTCTATGGGCAGCGGCTTAACGTCCCATTTGACGGATGGCGGACTCTCCAAAGCCATCGATGTCTCTCACCGAGAACAGGGTGGAGGCTACTGGTGATAAATATCAACACTGTTACAACCTCCTGAATCCTTCAGATTACGGGAATCGGGAAACTTCAGACTATGAGACTAATGGGACTCCAACCTAGGAACTTCAGCTTATCAAGACGCAGCCAACAACTTCCCCTTGTAAATAAGTAAACATTTAAACCTAAAGAACCATTAACTAAAGCAAGGAAACCCATACACAGAGCCAAGTGTCTATCTGGATTAATGTGCAAATTCTTGCTTTGGTTTTGTTGGGGCAGGAGAGGGGGGAGGTAGAGTGATCGAGAGAGCAACCTGGAGCAGGTACCTATTTTCTGCAACAGCTGGGCAAGACGGCTATCTATTGTTATTGGTCAGAAGAGATAGACTAACGGTCTCATCCATTGCTATTCAGCTCAAGTGGCCTCTGGTGTCCAATTATCGTCATAAACTGTCAGAAGTCGACTGCGCATGTATGCACGCGGGCCCCTGCGCTCTCTGCTATTAGCCTGTGCTGCGAGGAGGAAATGGTGCCAAGAATCCCTCGGTTTTGACAGCGATCAATGGGGATAAGTCTTGACGTCATACGGGACACTTAACGGAGGGATGCCGATAATCGTGTAACTAAGACATCAATTTCATATTGCCATTGGGGGTCTTCTGTTGTTTTTATTGTCCGTTTTCCTTTCCTTTTTTTTTTCTGAGAGGGGGAGGGAAAAAAGGATATGATCCCAGTTTCATTTTAAGGTTTGAATGGATATTTTTAATGAATTAAATGTTCCTTTAGGTATCATAACAATGTTCGAGTATAAAGTTTATGTCAATCAATAATTCGATAAGGCATTGTTATATGTAGATATGTTACCGCTAAAGCTCGAAAGCCGTTAATGTGCACATTACCTAGCTAATCTGCAGATTAACTGATTTGCTCCGTTAACGTGCGGAATCAAGAGTTTTCCGCATTTTACCTAGGTCATGTGCACATTAACGGCTTCAGTATCGTTAAAGTTCAAAAGTTTGTTTCTCTCACAGTGGTGAATCTCTTGAATATGAATCTTCGTGTCACGTGATTCACTCGTCCGCATTATAAAAAACGCCCAGGATGAGCGGAGGCCAAGTGAGAACGAATCGGTAAAGAGATTCATTCTTGATAACGAATCACTAAAATGATTCGTTCTCACTTGGCCTGCTCATTTTGGGGGCTTTTTTTATAATTCGGACGACTGATTCATGTTGACAGAGGGATGACCCTGGTTTCAACTACTCTCGGACACTAGATAAATAACATTATGTTAATTTAAGCGTGCAGAAACGTTCCTGTTGTTCCAGCAAAGATCTTATTTTCACTTTAACGAGTGCCTAGTAGGTAATGTGCAGATTATCCAGGTAATTTGCAGATTACCTAGGTAATTTGAGAAATGAAACAATTTTCCGCACGTTAACGGATCACCCTAGTTAATCTGCACAATACCTAGATAATCTGTAGAATAACTGATTTCTGCACTTTAGCGGTAACAGATATACAAATAGATCAGTTTGAGTTAATGACGACCAATTTTACAATATTAATATTCTTTATCTGAATCTTTTATTCATTGACATGTTATATATTTATGTAATTGTCATTAAAAATTGCTTTAAATCGTAAATGTCTGATTTTACATATAATCAATAAAAGAAGAAATTGTGAAGATTATTTTATGGAACAATTTCTTACAATATTTACGGTAGAGTATGGATGCTGTATTAAACATCCAAAGTGTTCTAATTCGCTTTTGTTTTTGAATGGTTATTGAGAAATGAAAATGAAAATTCGGAATTGATAATTAAATATAAATATTTGATGAAGATATAATCTTTATTACGCAGTATTTTATATGGCTGCAAAAGGAACACAGTGAAATGAGAAATCTGTACAATATATGACTAAAATTTGGTTAATAACTTATTTAATTTATAACTTGTGATGTTTTGTATTTTTTTTTCAATTAATCAATTACTTGCATGTATTGTATGACTCCTGCTGACAAACCATAAGGCTAAAATTTAAAAAATATGGCTTCTATTAAAATGCTAAATGGCAGGACCGTTCCTGGGGGACATGCTATCGGTCTTGAGATGTCAGGAAGGAAAATGGTGGCCAAAAATTATTAAACTTGTTCATATTTCACGCATTTTTCATGAATTTGTTTTTAAACCGTCTAAAGCGAAGGGGGAAAATATTACGCTACAATGGGAATCCCATCTCTTTTCCTTCTCCCCTATTTTATTCTAGATTTAAGCTTACTAAAACACTAAAATGAATTCCCTACTGTAAACGTTTTTAACTTTAAGATTTCTAGAAATTTTATATGTAGAAATTTCTGAAAAAAACTGCTGTTTTTTGTAGGTTATTTTTTTTTTCATTTTCTACAGAACGCAAGTCAAACCCCCTTCCCTCTCTATCTGCGTTACGACCCTTGAACAATAAGAGGTTACATTCAAACTCAGATTAAATCAGATTTCAAAAGGGACGTAACTACCAGAGTTCCCGCACCCCCATATATACAGTCGCTCAAAAAAATATCAGAATACTATGGTTGATTTCAGAATTCAGGAAAAAAATCTGGCAACGTTTTTTTTTAGAAATTAGTGATCTGGCAACCTTCGTGTCACGTGACACGAAGGTTGTCAGATCACTAATTTCTAGTGTTCGAATATTTTTTGGGCAACTGTACACACGCATATACTCCGTCCCATTCTCATCCACCCACAAAAATATAAAAAAGGCTTCAAATGGATTTTCATTTTAGCATTATAAAGCAGCGTTAGCATCACCCGAGGAGCCCGTGGCAAGAGTCATTCTGCTTTCATCATTCTATTTCTCATCTTGTGTCATCATTTCATTCTGGGCACGAAGACGAAGACCAAGCTCAACTTTTTCTTCCCAGGTTCGAGGCCCGACTGCGTTCTGCTTTGAGATTTTCTCCGCTAATTTTCACTCTGTCCTCGGGGAAAAGAGGACACCGATGGGCTTTGAAAGGCTGCCATCCGTCGCAGGATATTTTAAGCCGTGACCTGCGTGCAGGAGAAACACATTATGGATGTTAAAGAATCCGTTGGATGGTCTTGACAGAGACTTCCATCTGTTTCCTAATAGTTGTCTAACGGATCTTCTTTCTGTATCCATCTCTGAGCCCTTGGGGTCTTTGTGACTTAGTCATCTAGTTCTTAGTTGGCAAAGAAGTGCAGAAAATTCATTTAGTTTTAACTTTTCAATTCTTTAATATCAGCCACTCAAATTAAAAAAAAATTGAAACCACCGGGAAAATAAAGCAAAATGTTTTTCTTCCAAAAAATTATATCTCTTTCTTAATTATTTTTATTTGCATTTTTTCTTATAACAGCAATTATTGCAAATACTGTTGGTTAGTTGGAGCACAACTAACCAATCTAAAAGTATTCTTTTTTATCATTAACATACTTTTTCTGAAATAAAAATGCTGGTACAGAGTCTGCGAAGTTGATGCTTCGACAGTGACCTTCTCGTGATCAGAGGTCAATGACCTTAGAATCGCCTGTGAATCAACCAGAACTGCGCAGTCGCTGAGTCTCCCAATAGTCTCTCAGTTGTTACCAAAGCTACGTCATTGGTGCTTATAATTTGAGCCACTCCACAAATCAGCAGTCCCTCCCCACAAATTCAATTCCTAGTTATAGCTATACATTCCCTTGCCCTGTTGTGACAATGGGATTCTAATTTCGAAGCTCTATATCAGGCATGTCGAACTCGTTAACCACCGAGGGACATATTAAGTATTATATATTAAATCGCGGGCCGAAAAACAAAAAAAAAAAACCAGATGAAAATTATGTGCAAACTAGAACGCAGTATTCGTTCACTGACTGCTAACGAATAGCTTCCGACTCTACTGGCATTTCGTGACTCATTGCCATGCGCAAAGTACGTACATTTGAATGACCTCGAGACATGTGTATGCATGTCGGAGCCCGATCGTAGAATTGCTCATATCATGAAATGCCACTATTTCATAAAATGATCGGGCATTTCATGATATGAGCAATTCTACGATCGGGTTCCGACATATACATTTATGCGCAATAGTTTCCCTTATATATAAATGGAAATGTTTTCTGAAATACGTTTATTTAATTCATGTACCGTGTAAGTACTTATAATTTTAATTAAAGATTCCAGTGTTGTCAAAAGTTAAATAAAAGTATTGGTTATCAATCTTGGCGGGCCGCGTGTTTGACATGCCTGCTCTATATCTTATAAAGCATTAATTTAATGATAAAATGTGATTGAAGATAAAGATCGTAATCAAATCTATTTAAATCTGGATTTGGACAATATTCTTTCAGTATTTAAAAAGTTATGGAAGCTAGAATATTTCACAGCAGTAATGCGTAATATTAATTCTCAGGTATTAATTCAAACTTCAAAAATAAATATTGTTTCAGGCCATTAATAAAATAAATATACATTTCTGGAAGTTTGCCTAATGATTATTTCACTATTACACAATCGTGAATGATTTTTATAAAACAAGATAATTTATCGTTAAATATTCCAGTTTCTATAACTCTTTAAATACTGAAAGAATATTGTATAAAATCGAAATTTAAATAGATCTGATTATGACTTTTAATATACCTTAAGTCATATATTTCTATTAAATGCATATTTTAGGAGTTATGGAGCTTCGAAGTTAGAATTTCCTTGTTCAATTTGAATCTCTAACGTTTTGGTAGGGCATTCTATATTTAACGAGCAATAAATAAAAGACATTAAACATATATCGAATTGTTTTCCTCTTATTACCTTTGTTATTTCATTTCACCCCTTCTCAAAATTTAACTTAGTCACTACCCCTTACCTCGAAATATTTTCTGACTGTGTCTCTATTCTGCGTTGATAACAGTCTGTTAACTTTACACCTTCTAAATCTTTAAAGAAATCAAAAATAAGACTAAAAATTTTCTTCTAGGCACTAAATTTTAAATAAAAATTTGAACCACTACAATGGAGCTTCCACTGAAATTCACATAATTCGATGACATTGTTTTAAACTATATCAATTGTATTTTAATGTAACGTTATTATTCTTCTCTCCTGCAGATAAGCAGATGCTTTGCGGGTCATTTGTTTAAACTTTTGTCTAACTAACATGAATATGAATAAAGATTATTATTATTATTAAAAAAAAAACGAATGCAAAATCCTAAACTTTTTTCTGCAATTCGCCGATTGCAATGTAATCGGGTTGGGTTGTTTTACCTCTAAGCGGCACTTTTTTGCACACCATGGGCTAAATGGCCAGGTCACATGGACCTCGAAGGCTCAGAGAAGGTTGGGGGAGGGGACCCACTGGAACAGCTGTTGGGAGACAGACTGTTCCAGTGGGTTCTTTAACGCGCACAGGGTATGGCTCTCCCGCACACGGGGCCACGGCTTAACGTCCCATCCGACGGACGGCGGTCTTTCCAAGCCCATCGGTGTCCCCTACTGACCGTGGGCAGGACGGAGAATTTTGCGGAGATAAATCTCAATGCTGACCCAGCTGAGACTCGAACCTGGGAACTGCAAATTACGAGCCTGGCGCGCTACAGACTGAGCCACCCCCGCCCCGTAATGTAATCGGACATTCGATTACAGCCTTACCTGTGAATGTGGCAACATACTCTCTTAACGAAAAGTCACGAGAACATTCGATAACACAGAGCGGAAGAAAAAAAATGAGATGATAAATCATCCTCCAAACCAACTTCT
This sequence comes from Ryuthela nishihirai, assembly GCA_038380435.1. NCBI lineage: Eukaryota > Metazoa > Arthropoda > Arachnida > Araneae > Heptathelidae > Ryuthela > Ryuthela nishihirai. The sequence goes on along the minus strand of JAWZYU010000001.1, from coordinate 134,563,966 downwards.
CATTTCCTTTGGAAGCAGGAATGGTATAAACAAGAGAGCCAGGGGCAGCAGCAGGGAAGGTAGAGGAGGTATGAGTTTTGCTGTTATGGATCTTTCTACCCAGTGGTCGTCCATAAAGTCATTAATCTTCTCCCTGCACTTGAATTTTTGTGCCATGCAGCAGTTGTGGACACTTGAGGTGCTGGCAAACAGCTTAGAGAGCAATTACATGGAAGTAAATCGCATTTAGAGCCAAAGGTTTTGTTTTCTGAGAGTAACAGATTTTCACCACATGGCATCAGGAGTTAATCTCTTTTTTACAAACACAGTTAAGCTGAAAATAAAAGTTTCCTTTCAATAGTTCAGAGAGCTTAGATACATTGTATGCAGGGCTGGGTTTAGAAATGGGGGGATAGCGAGCAATCAAAAGGGGTGGGAGATAAAATCATAGAAGCGGCAGCTTTTTCCGTGTCTATATCAAGCCCTTCAATCCCTTGGACCACAAAACAAATAATCAATATACTGAATCTGGCTCACTTTCAACTTTATCAAACATTTTTTGATGAATAGCAACGATTTTTTTAAATTCACAATACTCATTAAAAATATATCTTTTTGTTTTTTAATCAAGATATTTTCTTGATTCCTTCGAAATATGCTTTTTTTTAATTCATTACTCATTAGAAATGTATGTTTTCGTATTTTTTTCTGCGGCTCTTTAACAATGTTTTCTTTTCTTGGGCTCCTCACAAAGTTTAGGTGGCCGACGAAGTTGGTTTCTCTCTGAGCGGCACTTTTTTGCACACCATGGGCTAAATGGCCAGGTCACAAGGACTCCAAAGGCTCAGAGAAAGTTTGGGGAGAGGATCCACTGGAACAGCTTTTGGGAGACGGTAGCCTCCCGTCAAGGCCATCCAGTGTGTTCTTTATCGTGCACAGGGTATGGCTCTCCCGCACACGGGTCACGACTTAACGTCCCATTAGACAGACGGTGGCCTTTCCAAGCCCATCGGTGTCCCCTACTAACCGTGGGCAGGGCGGGGAGTTTTGTGAAGATTAATCTGAACCCTGACCCAGCTGGGAACATAGCCTGGCGCGCTACAGACTGAGGAACCCCTGTCCCCAAACGAAATTGGACTATGTAGACTATACATCATCTGAAGGGCAATTTTTTAACACTGATCAAGTTCTGTAAAGCAACTACTCAAAATGATCCCTCAACACTTCTGCTTTCCTTATGGGACGTTAAGCCTGGGCCCATGTGCAGGATAGCTATTACCTGTGTGCATTAAAGAACACGCTGAATGGCCTTGACAGGTTTCCATCTATTTCCTAAAACTGTTCAGTTGGTATCCTTGCCCCAATCTTCTCTGGGCCTTTGGGGTTTTTGTGACTTTACCATTTAGCTCACTGTATGGGGGAAAAAACTGTCGCTCAGAGGAAAAACAACCTAATCCCTTGCTTTCCTCATCATCAGATGACCTTCACAATGTCATACATAATTTTTACAGTTTATGCAATTTTGGTAGAAACATTTTTTATAATTCCTGTTGAAACTTTTGTGTTATTGTATGTCTATATTTTGGAAGATATTCAAACATTTGCCAAATATTGCAGAACTGAAAATGTTTACATCTGGGAGAAATTTTTCTCTTCGAAAGTGATCTATGTTCGAATCCCGGATTAGGAATGAATGGTTCTGTTTCTGATATATGACGTGTCTTTCTCCTGAGGTCTTGCCTTCCTCGCCATCCGTAGAAAGGCCGCCGTCCATCGGATGGGACGTTAAGCCGTTGCTCCGTCTGAAGGAGAGCCATACCCTGTGCACGTGAAAGAACAAACTAGATGGCCTTAACGGGAGGCTTCTCAGTGTCTCCTGACAGCTGCCCAGTGGATCTTCTTGTCCATCTTCCTTTGAACCCTTGGAGTCCTTGTGACCTGGCCATTTAGCCCACAGGGCACAAAAACTTGCCGCTCATAGGTACGACAACTAGAGATGAACTCAGGGAAAACCTTTCGACCTGGCACATAATATTTCGACATTTACTGAACCCGAGCCTGCTCGAGTCATGGTTATCAAAATAATTACGGAAAAATAATCAGACATACATAATAAAATATGCCTAAAGAAATGCATGTCACTAAATATATTTTTAATTCTTTGCATTCTAAGCCAACGATCGCGGTAGCCAAGTGGTTAGTGTGCTTAGATACTGATCAAAGGGGGGCGGGGGGCTCAGTCGGTAGCGCGCCAGGCTCGTAATCTGTAGTTTCCAGGTGAGTTCCAGCTGGGTCAGCGTTGAGATTTATCTCCGCAAAATTACCCGCCCTGTCCACGGTCAGTAGGGGACACCGATGGGCTTGGAAAGGCCGCCGTCCGTCTGATGGGACGTTAAGCCGTGGCCCCGTGTGTGGGAGAGCCATACCCTGTGCACGTTAAAGAACACACTGGATGGCCTTGACCGGAGGGTACCATCTGTCTCCCAACAGCTGTTCCAGTGGGTCTCCTCCCCCAACCTTCTCTGAGCCTTTGGGGTCCATGTGACCTGGCCATTTAGCCCATGGTGTGCAAAAAAGTGCCGCTCAGAGGTAAAACAACTGATCAAAGGGATCTGGGTCCGAACCCCGAGTAAGATACGGATCTTTGTGTTGACTTTCTGCTGAGGCTTCGTCAGATCTTCAGATCTCTGTGGCAAGAGATCTGAAGAAGTGTGGTTCTTCAGATCTCTGTGGCAAGCAGCTGCTTGAGGATAATTTATTATTATTACAAGCTATCGCAAGCTTAAAGTATTTATAATTACATGGAGACAAAAATTCAAATCTTTATATTATTAGAACACAGAATTCTAGATATTATTTGTAGATATTAAAAGTTCTTAAATAGCATTATTGAAAACCAGGGTTGAGCTGTTTTATCTCTGAGCGTCAGTTTTTTGCACACAGGGAGCTAAATGGCGAGGTCGGAAGGACTTAGAGAAGCTGAGACTGGAGACAGATGATAGCCTCAGGTTCTATAACCTACACAAATTATGGCCCTCTCCTGCAAATTGGTATTCCTTTTCAGACCGAGGAGGGAAGTGGATTTAGCGGAAATAAATCTCAACTCTGACACAATTTATAAACTTGCTACCTACTAACAAACGCCCTTCTGATAGGGGGCGGGGGTGGCTCAGTCGGTAGCGCGCCAGGCTCGTAATCTGTGGTCCCCAGGTTCGAGTCCCAGCTGGGTCAGCGTTGAGATTTATCTCCGCAAAATTCCCCGCCCTGCCCACGGTCAGTAGGGGACACCGCTGGGCTTGAAAAGGCTGCCGTCCGTCGGATGGGACGTTAAGCCGTGGCCCCGTGTGCGGGAGAGCCTTACCCTGTGCACGTTAAAGAACACGCTGGATGGCCTTGACGGGAGGCATCTGTCTCCCAACAGCTGTTCCAGTGGGTCCCCTGCCCCAACCTTCTCTGAGCTTTCGGGGTCCATGTGACCTGGCCATTTAGCCCATGGTGTGCAAAAAAGTGCCGCTCAGAGGTAAAACAACCCAACCCTTCTGATAGTATAAACATCTGATATGTTATCAGAAAGAAGCGATTCGTATCCCACCAGGTTTACGACAATTTTTCTTCTTTGAGTTGATGTTTAAGAACATTTTCATCGACTTTCAGTTTATGCTTATTCTTTAAGAGTACACCTTACTTGAAACTTACAAAATCACTGAAAACTCCCAGACGGACATGTTTGCCTGCTTGGAAACAAATAAAATTGCCTTCCCTTCCTTCGCTGGAAAGTTCTTAAATAGCATTATTGAAAACCAGGGTTGAGCTGTTTTATCTCTGAGCGTCAGTTTTTTGCACACAGGGAGCTAAATGGCGAGGTCGGAAGGACTTAGAGAAGCTGAGACTGGAGACAGATGATAGCCTCAGGTTCTATAACCTACACAAATTATGGCCCTCTCCTGCAAATTGGTATTCCTTTTCAGACCGAGGAGGGAAGTGGATTTAGCGGAAATAAATCTCAACTCTGACACAATTTATAAACTTGCTACCTACTAACAAACGCCCTTCTGATAGGGGGCGGGGGTGGCTCAGTCGGTAGCGCGCCAGGCTCGTAATCTGTGGTCCCCAGGTTCGAGTCCCAGCTGGGTCAGCGCAATAAAGGCAATAAAGCATTTGCCTCCCCCCCCCCTGAAAACATTTCTGCCGGCGCCCATTCTCCCAATACCTTATTTGACAAAAAATACCTCTTGAAAATTTCCTCTCTCCATCTGGAAAAAGTTCCGATGACTCTGAACTGAATCGCAGCCATAAATCTAAAGCGAAAGTGTCTAGCAGAAGACGCATCGGTGACCCTATACGGGGAGGGGGAGACGACTTCCTGAACACCTTGTACATACTTATACATGAATGTCCGCGATTACCCGGACTTCTGTTCCATCTCATAAACAAGCGAACGAAAATGGTGCGTGTAATAAACGGAGAGAGAGGCGCTCCTGATTGAGTTCCTGCCAATAACAGCTTTGTTTCCGGAAGCTCATTACCCTGCAGCAATCGATGTTTTCGCCTAGTGTGGTTTAAGCCGTTATGAAGTTCGCTCTGCACTTCGGCATTCAAGGAAGTGAAGAGTCATAAAGTTTGAAGCTAGATGGCAGTAGTTTATTTTTTCTGGGGTTTTTCTTTTGTCCAATGGCATGCGAAGAAGCTCAAAGAGATGGCCAATACCTGAAAGCGATTAGAAACTGGAATAAAAAAAAGATGGATTCCTAAGAACTAGAAGTCAATGCCCTTACGATAGATTTTCCAGCCGAGCTGGGCGTATGTGGTGTTGCATATGTAATGCGTAGTCGTAACTGTACGTGGTTGTCGACCTTGAAGAACTCCCTTGCTTTAACTACCGGTTAAGGACATTCGCGTAGATGAGAATCAGGTAATGGTCGCATCCTTTTAAAGGTGACGAATTTCCTTCTTAGTATGAAGGATGTGAATAGCTAATGGGAGGTACAGGAAGTGTAATTTTATCAAATTTTGATATCTTCTGTTTCATTTTAATGTGGGCCATGGGTGAAATATTATTCGTTTTCGAATTTTTATTGTTTCGTCGTCGCTTCAACCGTATATTCAGTGGCTGGGTTGGGTTGTTTTACCTCTGAGCGGCACTTTTTTGCACACCATGGGCTAAATGGCCAGGTCACATGGACCCCGAAGGCTCAAAGAAGGTTGGGGAGGGGACCGACTGGAACAGCTGTTGGGAGACAGATAGTAGCCTCCCGTCAAGGCCATCCAGCGTGTTCTTTAACGTGTACAGGGTATGGCTCTCCCGCACTCGGGGCCACTGCTTAACGTCCCATCCGACGGACGGCGGCCTTTCCAAGCCCATCGGTGTCTACTACTGACCGTGGGCAGGGCGGGGAATTTTGCGGAAATAAATCTCAACGCTGACCCAACTGGGACTCGAACCTGGGAATTACACATTACGAGCCTGGCGCGCTACCGACTGAGCCACCCCCGCCCCATATTCAGTGGCACACCCAGGAATTTCATTTTTTGCAACGGGTGGAATAAGGTTGGTTGTAGTTACACTTCTAATCGGCACTTTCTTGCGAATTTTGGAATAAATGGCTAAGATCACGTGGTCGACGGATGGCCTTCATGGGGAGACTTCCAATTTCTATTTTAAGAGATAAGCGAAAACGTTAAATTTGAATATTCGCAATCGCCCATTAGTTACAATGTCCATTGTTAGAGGGTACTAAAGGATGAAAATAGGACACATCAACAGCGCTTTCTAAAGTTAGAAAAATGCCAAAACTTGAAATTACTATTTCGAACTAAATATGCAGAAATTGAAATATTAGTGGTAAAGTATGCTGGTCATGAGGTTTACTTTGGTATCAGTGATATTTCCCCTTTATTCTAAGGAGGAGATAAAACACAATTTTTTCGTTTTAAGAGATAAATTAAATAACTCTTTTTGTGTTTCAGAGGTAAATATTTCGCATTTTTCCAATCAACCATTAATTCGAATTTCTATCAGGGTCTAAACGAAAATAGTAAAATTTCATTCTCTTTGAAAACAAGCATCCCATATTAGCCAGAAGTGATATGTAATTCAAATTATTTCAAGATTTTTTTTAAATTAGTTTCATAATGTGCCAGCTACATAAAATTTCTACGAGCTATTTACACGTTACTCTAGGAGCAGGGGTGGCTCAGTCGGTTGCGCGCCAGGCTCGTAATCTGCAGTTCCCAGGTTCGGGTCCCAGCTGGGTCAGCATTCAGATTTATCTCCGCAAAACTCCCCGCCCTGCCCACGGTCAGCAGGAGACACCGATGGGCTTGGAAAGGCCACCGTCTGTCGGATGGGACGTTAAGTCGTGACCCCGTGTGCGGGAGAGCCATACCCTGTGCACGTTAAAGAACACTTGATGGGAGGCTGCCATCTGTCTTCTAACAGCTGTTCCATTGGGTCCCCTCCCCCAATTTTCTCTGAGTCTCCGGGGTCCTCGTGACCTGGCCATTTATCCCATTGTGTGCACAAAAGTGCCGCTCAGAGGTAAAACAACCCAACCCACGTTACACAATCTTAGGACAAATAAGTAACCTTATTTAGAAAAAGCAGTTTGTTGATTTGCATATCTGCACAAATTTCTTTGAAAGAAGTTGTGTTATGAACAATAAAGCATTTTTCCATTTCTCTCTCGATGGCAAAAATGTTTTGAATTTCGTTCCTCTTCATGAAAAAACACAGAACACATAAAACACGAATAATGAACTTTTAAGAATTCGCCGACGTACTACTAATATGTGTGCAACATTTCATATTTCTACATCGAAACTTGGTAAAAATCGAAGCTTTTTAGGATAATTGGCACCAAAGTTAAAAAATTACTCATACAGTAAAATATTCAGTAGCTCCTATTTTCTACATTTGTCTTGCTATGAAATATTTATCCCATACTCATAACACTTTCAAGTTTAGAAAACAAAAATACTACACTGAAAAGTTCCCTCGTCGAAAATATCTACGTGATAAACAAAGTTCATATTGGGGAATATTTACAAGACGAATTTAGTAAAAGATGGGTTTGCTCGATGGAGCAGCATCCAAAAGGGACGAAGGAGCAGCAGTCAAAAATGTGAAGGAGCGCCAACTAAAAAGAGGCGAAAGACAATGAGTTATACTTATTCCCACACCAGATTAAAAAGAATATCCACTGTTAACGCAAAGTCGCCCTCAAGAAAAGACGGCAATACACTGGTTTCCATAAATTACCTTTACGGAAAAACCCTGTGTTTTGTCAATGGCAAGGTACAGTAGCTCAGAAAAAGTATCCGAACACTACGGTCGATTACAGAATTCAGAAAAAAATTTCTGGCAACGATTTTTTTAGAAAATAGTGATCTTGCAACCTTCGTGTCACGTGATTACAGAATTCAGGAAAAATATCTGGAGCGTGTACAGCAACTGTACACGCTCCAGTTACCGTTCACAGCAAACTGGAGCGTGTGCAGTTACTGCACACGCTCAATATTTCCGTGAGTGAGCCCACACGATCCAGGTCTTTGTGAGCTCCACGATCCAATGTGCTGTGAACATTAACCGCAACCGCTCTAATTTGCTGTGAACGGTAACTGCACACGCTCCATATTCATTGCATTATATATTCATACGCATTATATATATTAAAAAATATCCGAACACTATGGTTGATTACAAAATTCGGAAAAAATATCTGGCAACGATATTTTTAGAAATTAGTGATCTGGCAACCTTCGTGACACGAAGGTTGCCAGATGACTAATTTCTAAAAAAATCAATGCCAGATATTTTTTCTGAATTTTGCAATCAACCATAGTGTTCGGATACTTTTTTGAGCGACTGTACCGTCGAAGCTCTATAACTTCTAAAATAATTTTTTTCTTTTGAAAAATGTGACAGCAGATAAAGATCTCAATCGAATACACTATACATGATCAAAAGTATCCGGACACTCGCTCATCCACAATCCGCCGTAATAGGAAAGGAATTAATATCGCGTTGATCCATCTTTTGCTGCTATCATAGCCTCCATTTTGCGGGGAAGGCTTTCCACTAGATTTTGGTGCGTTGTTGCGTGAATTGCCTGCCATTCTGCCACAAGAGCATTAGTGAGGCCGGTCACTGATGTCGGGCGGTTCGGCCTGGTTCGCAGTCGGCGTTCCAATTCATCCCATAGGTGTTCCATGGGGTTGAGATCTGAGCTCTATGCAGGCCAATCAAGTTCTTCCATATCCATCTCATCAAGCCATTCCTGTATGATCCTTTTTGTAGACAGGGGCATTGTCATGATGGTACAAGAAAAGGTTGGGTTGGGTTGTTTTACATCTGAGCGGCACTTTTTTGCACACCATGGGCTAAATGGCCAGGTCACATGGACCCCGAAGGCTCAGAGAAGGTTGGGGGAGGGGACCCACTGGAACAGCTGTTGGGAGACAGATGGTAGCCTCCCGTCAAGGCCATCCAGCATGTTCTTTAACGTGCACAGGGTACGGCTATCCCGAACACGGGGCCACGGCTTAACGTCCCATCTGACGGACGGCGGCCTTTCCAAGCCCATCGGTGTCCCCTACTGACCGTGGGCAGGGCGGGGAATTTTCGGAGATAAATCTCAACGCTGACCCAGCTGGGACTCGAACCTGGGAACTACAGATTACAAGCCTGGCGCGCTACTGACTGAGCCACCCCCGCCCCTACAAGAAAGGGTCTTCACCGAACTGTTTCCATAATGTTTGGCATAGAATTGTCGAGAATGTCATTATAGGCGCGGCGTTCGCAGTTCCTTTCACTGGAACTAGGGGGCCCAGCCCGAACCATGAAAAATCTCAGAGCATGATGTCTCCTTCACCAAACTTCACAATTGCCACAACACAGTCAGGCAGGTAGCGTTTACCTGGCATCCTCCACACCCAAAATCGTCCGTCGGACTGCCAGATGGTGAAGTGTGATTCATCGCTCCAGGGAACGTGGTTCCACTGCTCAAGAAACCGCTGGCGCCATGCTTTACACTATTCCAACTGAAGCTTGGCATTGATCTTGATGAAGTTAGGCTTGTGTGCAGTTGCTCGGCCGTGGAAACCCATTTCCTGCAGCTCACGACGAACTGTTATGGTGCTGGCGTTGCTTCCAGAGGCATTTTGGAAATCGGTGGTGAGTGTTGCAACCGAGGACAGGCGATTTTGTTGCACCACCTGCTTCAAAACTCGGCGGTCCCGCTCTTTCATTTTACGTGGCCTACAGGATCGCGATTATGCTGCTGCTTTTAGGCGTTTCCACTTCACAATAACATCGCTTACAGTTGATCGGGGCAGCTGCAGCAGAGCCGAAATGTCCCGAACTGACTTGTTGCTAAAGTAGCATCCTATGATCGTGCCACGTTGAAATCGACTGAGCTCTGCCGTAAGGCCCATTCTCCTGTTCATGTGTGTCTATTAGGTTTGCCAGGCCACGTGCGTCTTTTTATACCTGTTTAGGCCATGGCTGTGGTGTATATGGGCAAATCCATTACTCAGAATGGGTGTCCGGATACTTTTGATCAGATAGTGTATATCAATATCTCGATTTTCAACAATATTCGTTCAGGCTTTAATGAGTTGTTAAAGTTTGAATATTTTGCAATAACAATGCCAGTCACAAAAACTGACTTCAGAAGTTAATTAAAACTGAATAATAGCTATTGTATCAAAGTGTTTAATAAAATAAGTATGAATTTTAGAAGTTTGTGCAAATAATTCTTAACTATTCATCAGTTTTTTGTGTTTCTTAAGAATGGCAGTGCTGTTCTTAAATATTCGAACTTCTATAACTCGATAAATACTGAACGGAAATTGTTGAAAATTGAGATATTTTATTGATAATATTTGATTGGGATCTTTATCTGCTATCACAACTTTTAAAATAAAAAACTTATTGTAGAAGTTATAGAGCTTCGACGTCAGCTTCCCATTCACATAATATAGGGTTGTTCCTCAATTTACGGAAACTAGTGTATATTCTCCGATTGTAAGTTATAGGTGTCTAAACAAAACGTTGTTTTATTATGTAGTCGTCACATAAAATTAGCACTTTACACTTGGAACAGTTAATTTTAGATATTTTGGATTGGGTTGTTTTACCTCTGAGCGGCACTTTTTTGCACACCATGGACTAAATGGCCAGGTCACATTAACCCCGAAGGCTCAGAGAGGGTTGGGGGAGGGGACCCACTGGAACAGCTGTTTGGAGACAGATGGTAGCCTCCCGTCAAGGCCATCCAGCGTGTTCTTTAACGTGCACAGGGTATGGCTCTCCCGCACACGGGGCCACGGCTTAACGTCCCATCTGACGGACGGCGGCCTTTCCAAGCCCATCGGTGTCCCCTACTGACCGTGGGCAGGGCGGGGAATTTTGTGGAGATAAATCTCAACACTGACGCAGCTGGGACTCGAACCTGGGAACTACAGATTACGAGTCTGGCAGGCTACCGACTGAGCCACCCCCCCGCCCCAGATATTTTGGATAGTGGACAGTTCCCAAAAGTGAAAAAAAAAGCGGGAAGAATACAATCTTTTATTGATCAGCAAATAAGAAGAGTCGGCATTATTAAGTGCAGAAATAAAAACGAAATAAGTTTCGAATCCCCCGCAATCGTCAACAAGCATTACAAACGACATTAGGAAAAAGGAAATGAAAGTAAGTGCTTATTCCGATTATTTCCTTGCTATTTAAAGAAGATGTTTTTGTCAACGAAATGAGTTTAGATGAGAGAATGAAGTTATCTTTGGATTACGACTTTTAGGAGTAGCGTCATAAATAAGAGTAAAATGCGGGACTTGACGCATAATTGCCCAAGGACGTGCTGCTGATATTAGCAAATGTCCCGGAACATTAACGTGGTGAAAGTATTTAAGAAACGTTGTTGTTCCAGTCAGTTAAAAGTAATGATGATGATAAGAAGACGAGAGACGTCCCCAGGAGGGAAGTAATTGGTGAGTAGAAAAGCATGAAATACCAATTTGGAAATTAACATAATTTAAAATTAAGAAAGGGAAGAGGAGAGTAAAAAGCATTAAAGAAATAAATAAGCAATAAATTTTAAATAGATTCTTCCATAGTTAGAGAGAAAAATATAATTTTTGGAGCTATGAATGAGAGAAAAAAACATAAACAATGAATAAAAATTTTTAGAGGAACTTGCTGAAAAAACGAACTTATTGCTGAACAGTGACAAAGTGCGAATCCCCTCCTCCAACCTTCTCTGAGCCTTCGGGGTCCTTGTGACCTGGTCATTATGCTTATTGTGTGCAAAACATTGAAGCTCAGAGGTAAAACAACACAACCTCTTTAGGCTTCACTTTTGACAATATTTATTCTTACACCAATTCGTGTGGCGGTGGTGGCTCAGTCGGTAGCGCGCCAGGCTCGTAATCTGCAGTTCCCAGATTCGAGTCCCAGCTGGATCAACGTTGAGATATATCTCCACAAAATTCCCCGCCCTGCCCACGATCAGTAGGGGACACCGATGAGCTTAGAAAGGCCGCCGTCCGTCGGATGGGACGTTAAGCCGTGGCCCCATGTGCGGGAGAGCCATACCCTGTGCACGTTAAAGAACACAGTGGATGGCCTTGACGGGAGGCTCCCATCTATCTCCCAACAGCTGTTCCAGTGGGTCCCTTCCCCCAACCTTCTTTGAGCCTTCGGGGTCCATGGTATGCAAAAAAAGTGCCGCTCAGAAGTAAAACAACCCACAATCCACACCACTTCGTAATTAACTCACTAGTCAGAGCTTTTTCTCATTCCCCCAAGTAATCGTTTTTTCTAACACTTCACATCTCAATCACGTTTCATTTTGACTCTTACCAAAATGGCTGACCCTTTTCGCATGTGATGTTTCAACCGCATCGAATGAACCTCTTGAAAAATGCATGCGAAGGAGAGTGAACTTTACGTTCGATTGCAGCAGCAAAATCTTATCCATGAATAATGATTTTAGCATGAGCGGTTATCGAAAAATTGGATGCATAATGAACGGTTTTTTTCCTACCTTCTGCTTCTCTAATGCATTTTAAACTCATTAATATTTACTCCGTGTAACCTTTCGGTAGCATTCTATCCTCCTCGTGTTTTTAGGCACGATTACATTAGATTTTTTAGTCTTTCTTTTCTAACTCTTGTTCCCTTTATTATTATTTTCTTTTAATTCTCGAGATCCCATCTTTATGTATTAGTTGAATCCATTAGCAGTCAGAGCAGAGCGTTCGGGATCTGCTCTCTGACTCGCTTATTTGATGAACAAAAGATTCGCTTATTCTCGTATCGCAGCTGCCAGTACTGCAATCCAAATGGTTCGAAGTTCCTACAAAGGTGAGTTTCTCTGTCATCGCTTTCCCCCCTTATCTCACCAATGGATTTTCGCTCCATTAAATTGACCGCCGTGGGCGTCTCTCTCTCTTAGAGTAGAAAGAGGTAGCAAAGGCATTCATTGCGACGAAATTTGATACACTGATGAAATGGGACGATTCAGTAATCGGCAAAAAAAAGGAGCGAATGAGAGCTTTCCCTCTATTGAAAGCGGACGGTGAGTTCTAACATCGCCGCAACATCTAACGTCATTCAAATGGGCTTCATTTGCGAGAGGACTGAATATGCGTTGGTTGAAAGAGAGATGCTATTCGATGATACAAACATAGTAAGGGGAGGTCGTTACGTTTATGTGATTAGCCTTTTCTCGGAGGAAACATGGAATGTCTCTTTCTGTCACTTAGAGAGAGAGATTAAATTAGTTCTTTTTAAACTTTTAACGATGATAACTTTTTTATTCTTTAACGTTATCATCTGCAACCAGATTGCAAAACGGTAATAGATATTATGCGCATTGAAGGCTGGGTTGTTTTACTTCTAAGCGCCACTTTTTTGCACACAATGGGCTAAATTAAATGGCCAGGTCACAGGGACCCCAGGCACAGAAAAGGTTAGGGAAGAAACCCAATGGAAAGCTGATGGGAGACAGATAGAAACCTCCCGTCAAGGCCATCCAGAATCCTCTTTAACATGCACTGCATATGACTCTCCTGCACAAGGGGCGAAGGCTTTATGTACCATCCAAATCACTGCGGCATTTCCAAGTCCATTGGTGTCCTCTTTCCCAGCGAGGATATGTTAGACATTGATAGGAATTCCACAGGTAAAGAGTAATCATATCCATGGGCAGTGTAGGATTGATACGATCGCCGTCCAGGTGCAAATAATAATTCTGCGGTCGTTCATTCGAGAGAAACAGTATTTAGTTCTGCCAGTAGCGACCAGGCTTATAAACCGAGTTCTCAACTTCAAATTCTCGCTGTGATTGAGCTATGATATGACTTCGCTAGTTGAGGTTTTCTTCACTAAACCACACTTTTCCCTCTTTGAGAAAAGACAGCTACAGATGGGACATTAGATGGATTGGATTGTTTTACCTCTGAGCGGCACTCTTTTGCACACCATGGGCTAAATGGCCAGGTCACATGTACCCCGAAGGCTCAGAGAAGGTTGGGGGAGGGGACCCACTGGAACAGCTGTTGGGAGACAGATGGTAACCTCCCGTCAAGGCCATCCAGCGTGTTCTTTAATGTGCACAGGGTATGGCTCTCACGCACACAGGGCCACGGCTTAACGTCCCATCCGTCGGACGGCGGCCTTTCCAAGCCCATCGGTGTCCCCTACTGACCGTGGGCAGGACGGGAAATTTTGCGGAGATAAATCTCAACGCTGACCCAGCTGGGACTCGAACCTGGGAACTACAGATTACGAGCCTGGCGCGCTACCGACTGAGCCACCCCCGCCCCATGGGACGTTAAGCCACGACTCTTCATGCAAGATATATCCTATCCTCATTAAAGAATATACTTGACGGTCTTGAAGGGAGGCTTTCCTCTGTCTCCTAACAGCTGTGCAGTAGATTCCCTTGTCCAATACAATCATTTCGGATCTTTGTGACTTGGTTATTTATTTCGTTATGTGCAAAAAAAGTGCGCTTTGTGAAATAAATAAAATCAACCTTCATTTGATTTATTTTCTCGTTTCGTTTTTTTAGCGTTTTAACTTTAGTACTTTTAATCAAAAAATCTTTAGTACTTCAAATCAAAGTATTACAGTTTGATTCCAATTCCAATATGATCCGATGCATAACACGCACAGAGGGGCGGGGGTAGCTCAGTCGGTAGCGCGCCAGGCTCGTAATCTGTAGTTACCAGGTTCGACTCCCAGCTGGGTCAGACCTTTGACCGTGGTGGAGATTGAGTGGAGACCATGGGTGGAGATAGTGGTCAGTAGGGGACACTGATGGGCTTGGAAAGGCCGCTGTCCGTCGGATGGTACGTTAAGCCGGGGCCCCGTGTGCGGGAGAGCCATACCCTGTGCACGTTAAAGAACACGCTGGATGGCCTTGACGGGAGGCTACCATCTGTCTCTCAACAACTGTTCCAGTGGGTCCCCTTACCCAACCTTCCCTGAGCCTTCGGGATCCATGTGGCCTGGCCATTTAGCCCACAGTGTGCAAAAAAGTTGCCGCTCAGAGGTAAAACCACCCAACACGCTCAGAGATGAGTTCAAATTCGGGCTTTGTCGGGTTTGGACTCAACTCCAAATGGGCTCCGGACTCCATCAAAAATTACGTTTCCAAATTTTCTTCAAATTGTGATAAAAATGAGCAAAAAAAAGATAAATTCTTTTTTTTGGTTGTCATTTCCCTCTTTTAATCGGGCTTTAGTAATTGAAAAAAAGCACCACTTAGCTTTTGCTTTCCTTTTCTTAATTTTTTTCATATTCTCCCTCATTAACCAATCGCAATTTCCATTTATGATGATGCTGCTCACGAATTTTCAGTTTCTACGAATTATTTCTAGTATTCTTCATTCCAAATGACATTAAGATTCTAATTCTTTCGTCGGATAAATATAATTGTTTTAAAATTTGCAAAAGCCTTTAATAAGAATCATTTAAAAATGTTGAGCAGCATGCATTTTCGCATATATATGTTTTACGATGAGAAATTGTTTTCCATCCAACCATGCTGTAACGGTCTCGTGATTAGTAATTAACGAAATGGCTCGAGTTCGGCTTGGAAAATTTAATCCCGAACTCCTCTCTGCCATTGGGGCAGGAGGTGACTCAACTAGGAGCGCTTCACTCTCGTAATCTTCAGTTCTTTGATTCTACTCCCAAATGTATCCAGAACTGAGATTTATATCCACTAGCCCCCATCTTGCCCTTGCTCAAAAAGGAGACATCAATGGGCTCGGGTAGGCCGCCATCCGTCGAATGGGGAATTAAGCCGTGGTCCCATAGTGCAAGGGTTGGGTTGTTTTACCTCTGAGCGGCACTTTTTTGCACACCATGGGCTAAATGGCCAGGTCACATGGACCCCGAAGGCTCAGAGAAGGTTGGGGGAGAGGACCCACTGGGACAGCTGTTGGGAGACAGATGGTAGCCTCCCGTCAAGGCTATACAGCGTGTTCTTTAACGTGCACAGGGTATGGCTCTCCCGCACACGGGGCCACGGCTTAACGTCCCATCCGACGGACGGCGGCCTTTCCAAGCCCATCGGTGTCCCCTACTGACCGTGGGCAGGGCGGGAATTTTGCGGAGATAAATCTCAACGCTGACCCAGCTGTGACTCGAACCTGGGAACTACATATTACGAGCCTGGCGCGCTACCGACTGAGCCACCCCCGCCCCCCATAGTGCAAGACAACCGAACTCTGTGCATGTTAAAGAACCCACCGAATGGCCTTTATGGGAGGCTACCATATATCCCCTCTCTAGTAGGTTCCCCTCTCCCAACTTTGTCTGGGCCATTGGGGTCCTTGTGACCTGGCCATTTAGCTCATTGTATATAAGAAAGCGCTTCTCTGAGGTAAAACATCCCTCAGCAAAGAGCCCATCTCTAGCATGCTCTTTTCATACATTAAGGCTTTTCATCCGTATCGTTAAATTGTCGCTGTAAAGTGATTCAAAACGTTTTGGAATCGTTAAGGAGAATTGCTGGATAGTTATTTCAGATGCAAATAGGAAACTCTTATCAAGTTGTTTTTTGCTGGTTGTTATTTTTTTACTTTAACACGTAATATGAAGTCATAAGCTGCCAGCGAAGAATCGAGTCATTCGTGTTTACACTTCAAAATGTCACCAGGCTGCATGGGCACAGTAATCGTTTTTGACCTTATTCAGGTGGGATTAACTGTATTCCACTGAGATGCTCTTTTCACTATCAGAGCTTTAGAAGCCCATGGGTGCCTCTTTTTTCTCTATGGGGGGACATATATTGAGTTGGATTGTTTTACATCAGAACGGCATTTTTCGCCACACAATGGGCCAATCGGGCAGGTTATTATCACCACGAAAATGTCTCGTCCGACGGACGGCGGCCTTTTCAAATTCATCAGCATCCTTTCGTAGAGAGCAGATTAATAGAAAAAATCTCAATGTGATAGTTTTGGGAACTCGAACCTGGAAACGCAGAAAGGATACAACAAGACCAAAGTCCAACATAGAAAGGGGACAAGAAGACCAAAGTCCAACACAGAAAGGGGACAAGAAGACCAAAGTCCAACACAGAAAGGGAACAAGAAGACCAAAGTCCAACACAGAAAGGGGACAAGAAGACCAAAGTCCAACACAGAAAGGGGACAAGAAGACCAAAGTCCAACACAGAAAGGGGACAAGAAGACCAAAGTCCAACACAGAAAGGGGACAAGAAGACCAAAGTCCAACACAGAAAGGGGACAAGAAGACCAAAGTCCAACACAGTGAAGTCCAAAGATCGACTTTTGTGAACTTCTATCAGCTATCAACGTTAAAGACTGGGCGTGTCTTTAGAACAAACCGTTATGCTATAATCAGAAAAGTTCAAATTCCTGTTACAACAGAGAAAGAATTGTTCAATAATTATAGGAACGAGAAAAATAACTTAGTGCCAAATGACCATCAAAAACGAACAACGGTGGAAAATACTAAAATTAACTTAAATATTTCTGTAGACAATACGAACCAATGTATTGTGGCTAATCCCCATTGAAATCCTGTATGCTTCTGGAGGAAAAGAAGCACTCTGAACCAGTGTCATGCAAGAGTAACGTGATCAGAAATATTTTCTCATCCGTGTCCCATATGTTCTTTTATGGCCACGAAAGGTATACACAACGTTTAACGCCGTTTTATGAGCGACACGTGCACATTAAACCAAGGAAGAAAAATGTCTACGGGAGATGTATAGACCGTCCCTTAAGTATCAGTCTTCACGTGTCATTAACCCTATTGATAACTGTAATCGATTGCAACTTCAGCAAGACTATCACCCACCCACCACTGATTGCCCCCTGTTACAACCCCTGCCCTGAAGTAAATCACAGTTCCCTCTCCACCAGAGGAAGGGAATCTTTTCTTAGTTCTTCTTTTTCAGTCTTTTCCTACTTGACACCATTAGCAGGCCACCATGCAAATGTTTTCAAGAATAAAGTTAGTCGTGGTGATAACGATGATGATGAATCGTGGAGCAAAACCGAAATTCTTCAGATATTTGGTAATAGGTCATCTAATATAAAAGAAGTAGAGGGGAAAAAAAGTGTAGAAAAGGATCAAGTGAAATGGCCGGAAATGAAGATGAAAGAAGACGAAAAAAAAATAGGTCGTTAGAAAAAGAAATATCTAGGTCTGCGACGTAATAGGATTTATTTTTCCATTAATTTGTAATGGCATTATTATTTTCCTTTCCACAGACAAAGCGATAAAGGAGCACAAAAAGAAATAATATAAAGAACTTTTCTCCCGGCAAGAACTTTCTGAAATTTAATTGTAACAACTTTATATGTTTTTTATTAGTTAAAGCTTAATTTTTAGCTTCTTCTTTATAGTATTCTCTGCATTATTAGGTTCTGGAAAAGAAATCAACACTGTTTTATAGATTGTCTTTTGGCATTACGCATTTATTATTATTATTAACTTCTTGCATTTAATATTGTTGCGGATCACAAAAATGGATAGTCACTGAGCGTGAGTATTAAAAGCTATATTTCAAAACCAAATTCAATACAAGGTAAATTGTTACAAAGGAAATATGGATGAAGTATCTTATTAACAAATCAACTATTAACATGCACAAGTCATCAATCTTCCTGCGTAGAGCACACAATATCAGCTCTGTGTATTTTACTAAATACTACCTTTTACTTGATTTACCAGGTCACCCGAAGATCTTCACTCGTAAACCAATTCTCGTCCTGTGCTAATAACTTTTCACACACTAGCCGAACAAAAAGACAGTCCGTGTAGACATTCGAAGTTAGCCATAAAAGTTCCCACTTTTATACTTCCGCGTATACACAACACATCAAGTTACTTCTTGATACTTAACGATAAAAGATCCCACTTTTATCCTTCCGCGTATACACAACACATCAAGTTACTTCTTGATACTTACGCGCACTGTCTCAGAACAGCTCACCGTCCATTTTCGAACCTTTCGACCGTTACAACACAACGACCGTTAACGCTCCACTCTTCTTCTCCAAATTCTCCCAACGTTCTTATTCGTTGGCTGAAACTTTTTGCTTTCGGTTGCCAGATTCCTTCTGTCGTAACACTGCCCCCTTCCTAGGTCTTGTTCGTCCCGAACAATTCTGGATTCCAAAGTTTCTTCAGTTCTTCGATGAAACGGGGCCAAACGATCCACGTGAACCACCTTGCACTTTGTAGCTGGACGTCGACGAATGCGATATACCACGTCATTAATCCTGTTAACTATTGTATATGGACCTTCCCAAGGTTTCTGAAGTTTTGGAGATAGTCCTTTCTTTCTATGTGGACTGTATAGCCAGACAAGATCTCCTTGATTGAAAATAGTTCCATTTATTTTACTGTCATATCTTGTTTTGGTTCTGTCACTTGTTATGTCGATGTTATGTCTAACGGAGTGATGGATTTCTTCTAGTCGTTGTTGCAATTCTTGTACGTATTGTGGAGTGGACACAGGCATTGCTTCGGGCCGACCATATAAAAGGTCACAGGGAAGACGTAACTCTCTTCCAAAAATCATCATGGAAGGTGTCTGTCCAGTTGTCTCATGCACTGCCGTTCTATATGCCAGCAAAAGGAGTGGTACATGGCGATCCCAGTCACGTTGGTGGTCGTTCACAAATAATGCTAAATGCTGAGCAATTGTTCTATTGAACCTTTCAACCATACCATCCGACTGAGGGTGTAAGGGAGTTGTTCTGGTTTTTTGAATGCCTAATAGTTGACAGATGCCTTTAAACACATTGGATTCAAAATTCCGTCCTTGATCAGAGTGGAGTTGTAAAGGTACTCCATACCTACTAATGAAGTTATTAACTATCATCTCAGCCACTGTTGTTGCTTCCTGGTCTTGGATGGGATATACCTCAGGCCACTTTGTGAAATAATCCATTACCACTAATAAATATCGATTTCCATCATCAGTTCTAGGAAACGGACCCATTACATCAATGGCTATTCTTTCAAAAGGGGCACCAACGTTATACGTCTGCAGCTTACCCCGACTCCTAGTCTTAGGGCCTTTCTTTGCTGCACAGGCTTCACATTGCCTACACCATCTCTCAACGTCTGCCCTACTTTTCAACCAATGAAATCGTTCCCTGGCTTTGGCTAATGTCTTATTAACACCGAAGTGTCCTCCAGTGGCACTATCATGTACATCTTTCATCACAAGTTCCACTCGGGATCGAGGAAGGATTATCTGCCAACGGATCAGCCGTCCAGTGGGATTCTCCCATCTTCTGTATAATACTCCGTCTTCCATTTTTAAGGAGTCCCACTGTGCCCAGTAACTTTTAGTAGTTGGACTATACCTCGAGATTTGCTCCCAATTAGGTCTTACATCAGATTTTTCAATCAATTCTAATATTGGTTTTATGTCTTCATCATCCAGTTGAGCCTTCCTGATTTCAATTGGATTCCAGATGTTAGGGGTGTCATTGTTTGTTTGTGTCGATACTATTTGTCTTATGGGCATTATCTCTTTAGTTCCAAATTTCAGTTCTGCATTATAGCAATGTTTACAGTTGTCAATGCATGGGCGCCTGGAAAGAGCATCTGCATTCTTATGCATTTTACCACTTCGATGTTCGATGGAGAAATCGTATTCTTGTAACCGTTGTATCCACCTAGCGATTTGTCCTTCAGGGTTTTTGAAGTTTAATAACCATCTAAGTGCAGCATGATCAGTACGTATAAGGAATTTCTGGCCATAGAGATAATGATGAAAATGTTCTATTGCTTTTACTATTGCTAACAGTTCTTTGCGTGTTACACAGTAATTCCGCTCTGGTTTGGATAAAGTTTTACTAAAGTATGCAATAACTCTCTCTTGTCCGTCTTGTTCTTGTGAAAGCACAGCACCAACTCCTGTGTTACTTGCGTCAGTATCTATTACGAATTGTTTTCCAGTTTGTGGGTACGCTAGCACTGGTGCTGTGGAAAGAGTTTTCTTTAGCTGTTGAAAGGCTATATCGCATTCGGTGGTCCACATAAACCGCTGGCCCTCTTCTGTCAGACGATGTAATGGCCTTGCGATGTTGGAGAAACCTTTGACAAATCTTCTATAGTAGGTGCAAAGTCCAATAAAACTACGAAGTTGATGAACATCTTGTGGTGGAGGCCAGTCTCTTACAGCTTCTATCTTACTAGGATCAGTCTTAATCCCTGCTGTAGTGATCACATGACCAAGGTAATGAACTTCTTGCTGGAACAGTTTACACTTTGTCGGTCCCAATTTTAACTTGGCTGCCCTAAGTTTTTCAAATACTTGACGAAGATTTCTCAAATGTTCTTCAAAAGTTCTTCCAAGAACTATGATGTCGTCCAAGTAAACCAGGCAGACCTCCAAAGACAAGCCTTTGAGCACTGACTCCATTAGTCGCTCAAATGTGGCAGGTGCATTACAAAGTCCAAATGGCATCACCTTAAACTGCCAAAGTCCATTCCCTGTACTGAAAGCCGTTTTCTCACGGTCTTCAGGACGTATACCAACTTGCCAATAGCCGCTCTTTAAATCTAATGTTGAGAACCATTCTGACCCAGATAAAGTGTCTAGTGTATCGTCAATCCTGGGTAAAGGAAAGGAATCTTTCTTTGTTACGTCATTTAATCTGCGATAATCTACACAAAATCGTGTAGATCCATCCTTTTTCTTGACAAGAACTACTGGTGATGTCCAGGGACTCTGTGATGGTTCTATAATGCCCTGAGCTTCCATGTCCTTTATGAGTTGTTCCGTCTCCTCTCTTTTTGCCAATGGAAGCCTTCTTGCCGGCAGATGGACTGGAGGAGAATCACCAGTGTTGATTTTATGTTCTGTCAGGTTAGTACGGCCATAATCATTTGATGTGGCAGAAAAAATGTCAGAAAATTCTTTTAATAGGTTCTCGGCCTTAACAGCTTGGTTTTCAGTTAATATTTGTCTTGTTTCTCTCCATAATTCAGTAAGATGAGACGGGATGTCGGTATGGTTTGGATGTGAATCGGTAACTTCTATTTTATTTATACTTGTTACACAGGTAACAGCTTCACATATTGCTAATTCCTCACCTTTTTTTAACATTCTACTGGATTTGTTACAGTTCATCACTCTGATAGGGATCTGTTCTTTATCTATTCTGACTAAAGTCCTTGCAACCAGGATATTATGAGCCAAAGCTCCTTTACCAGAGGCATCAGTAACTGCCAATCGGAAGGCCCCAGAAGTCTCCGCCCGATGTCCACGGACTATAACTTCACTTTGTGCTGGGATCTCTGTGTCTTCCGTCACTAATATTGGAGTTACGCTTGATAAAGAATCAGACGTCCGGCTAAGCAGAGGAATCTCTTCTGTCTCATAGATGAGTAGGTTATCACTGGGTCTAATGTTGAATCCATGTTTCTTAAGAAAATCAAGGCCTAATATGCATTCGTCGTAGATGTCAGCGATGTAAACAGGATGGCGAACCAGACAGCTACCAACTCGAATATTAAGTTCTATTTTTCCATGAACCTTTGCACGATCTCCAGTGGCCGTTTGTAGGCTTATTCTAGACTGTGTAGTATTCAAGTTTGGGTGAGGTATTATTTTCTTTATTATATCCGTTCTGAGTAAAGTTACATTTGCACCAGTGTCGACTATCATACGGCAAGGTATTCCATTTATAGCTCCATCAGCTACTAATCCATTATTATCGCCATGTAATGTTGAAACGTGGGCGACTTCCCCTGGGGCCAACCAATCAACTGCCTTCCTTTGCCCCGCAAGACTGACTAATTTTCTGTTTCCCTGATCCTGTTGTCTAGTTGATGGACTTGGACTCATCATTCGTTTCCTAGTGCAGTTGGTACGAATGTGTCCGGTCTTGCCACAATTCCAACACTGAAGGTCTGTTGTAGGTTTTGAAGAAGAACCTTTTATATCTTTCAAAACGGATAGTATGGCTTTGGTTAGTTCTTTCATTTCATTATCCTTTTCTACAGTTTCTTCTGCACTCACAAATCTCACTGCACGTTTGTTCGCTCGGGAGGAAAGCCTGGAGCACTCGTATTTCATAGCATGTACCACAGCTGACTTTAAGGATTCACCTTCCAACATCCTCAGAGATTGCTGAGTGTCAGGGTCAGCAATAGCATCAATAAATTGTAATTGAGCTAAATTATCTTGAATTTCTGGTGGACAGTTACTATAAGCCAATCTAGCTAGACGCTCAATATCACTAGCAAGCTCTTGCAAAGTTTCACCACTTTTCTGCATGCGATGTTTAAATTGAGTCACGTAATATTGTTTTAAATAACTATCACCAAACCTTAGTTCTAATGCAGAAACTAGACTTTGATAATCAAGTCGTTTTTCTTCTGGAACAGACTGCAAAACTTCCGCAGCAGAATTTCTTAAGGAAGCTGCAAGAAAACTGGCCTTTTGGAATTCATTCCACTCATTGGCTGTAGCGATAACTTCGAATTGTGTTTTAAATACTGTCCAAGATGATTGACCATCATATGTAGAAGGTTTAGTTGTATTTTTAGCGATATGTGTAATAACATTATTTCCACTAGAATTATTATTATCACAAGCAGAAGGTAACATTTCATTTCTCAAAATCTGAAACTGGCGTTCACAATCAGTTTTTACAATTTCTATTTCATGTTTATAATCTAACTTAACACTATCAAGATCATATTTTACACTGTCAATTTCAACCTTTAAACAATCACATTGTTTATTAAGTTCGGTTTTAATGTCCTTACACTGATCAGTAATCTTATCAATTTGAGAAGCCACTTCAGCTCTCATCTCAGTATTTTGTGCGGCCATTTCGGCTTTCAAGTCACCTATTTTATCGCTTTGGGCAGCTATATCACCTTTAATCTCAGTATTTTGTGCGGCCAGGTCACCTATTTTGTTAGCCATATCGGCTTTCAAGTCATTATTTTGACTTTTAATGTCATTCATCTGTGTAGCCATATCGACTTTCAAGCTATTTATCAACTTTACTAATTCATCCATACTTCTAGTTAACGGCATTCAATAAATTATCCCACTTCTGACACCAAATGTTGCGGATCACAAAAATGGATAGTCACTGAGCGTGAGTATTAAAAGCTATATTTCAAAACCAAATTCAATACAAGGTAAATTGTTACAAAGGAAATATGGATGAAGTATCTTATTAACAAATCAACTATTAACATGCACAAGTCATCAATCTTCCTGCGTAGAGCACACAATATCAGCTCTGTGTATTTTACTAAATACTACCTTTTACTTGATTTACCAGGTCACCCGAAGATCTTCACTCGTAAACCAATTCTCGTCCTGTGCTAATAACTTTTCACACACTAGCCGAACAAAAAGACAGTCCGTGTAGACATTCGAAGTTAGCCATAAAAGTTCCCACTTTTATACTTCCGCGTATACACAACACATCAAGTTACTTCTTGATACTTAACGATAAAAGATCCCACTTTTATCCTTCCGCGTATACACAACACATCAAGTTACTTCTTGATACTTACGCGCACTGTCTCAGAACAGCTCACCGTCCATTTTCGAACCTTTCGACCGTTACAACACAACGACCGTTAACGCTCCACTCTTCTTCTCCAAATTCTCCCAACGTTCTTATTCGTTGGCTGAAACTTTTTGCTTTCGGTTGCCAGATTCCTTCTGTCGTAACAATATTATTAACTTCTGGCTTTCGGTGTTACCTTTGGGTTGTTTTATCTATGAGCGGCATTATTTTACACACATTGAACTAAATGGCCAAATCCCAAGGACCCCAAAAGCTCATGAAAGGTTGAAGGAAGGGGTTGGGTGGTTTACCTCCGAAAAGTATTTTACATACAAGAGACTAAATGTCCAGATCACAAGGGTTGGGTTGTTTTACCTCTGAGCGGCACTTTTTTGCACACCATGGGCTAAATGGCCAGGTCACATGGACCCCGAAGGCTCAGAGAAGGTTGGGGGAGGGGACCCACTGGAACAACTGTTGGGAGACAGATAGTAGCCTCCCGTCAAGGCCATCCAGCGTGTTCTTTAACGTGCACAGGGTATGGCTCTCCCGCACACGGGGCCACGGCTTAACGTCCCATCCGACAGACGGCGGCCTTTGCAAGCCCATCGGTGTCCCCTACTGACCGTGGGCAGGGCGGGGAATTTTGCGGAGACCAGATCACAAGGGCACAGAGAAGTTTGGAGGAAGGTGTTGGGGTGATTTACTTCTTAGAGGCACTATTCTACACATAATGAACTATTTTATACTAAATGGCCAGGTCACAAGGACCCCCAAGGACTCAGGGAAAGTTGCAGGAAGAGGTAGGGTTGGAGTGATTTACCTCTTAGCTGCACTATTTTATACACAACAGTGCTAAATATCCAGGTCAAAAGACTCCAGGTGTCATGTCCTTCTAATATATTTATTTCTATTTACTGTTGCATTTTAATTCTATTTTTGTTGTTGTAAATATTTTTATGTATTGTGTTTTTGGAAGTGCTATTGTGGGGATGTGCTCATAGATGTTGTTTAGCTGGCTGCCTGCGTGATATAACAGGTCCCAAAAGCCCTTTTATGGTCTTTTACAACTCTCCTGAGGTGCGAATGTGAGAGCAGGGGAGAGGGGCCGGGCCCGAAGGAAACAATAGTCTTGAGCGTCGCTGTCAAACGGGGGGCGGGGGTGGCTCAGTCGGTAGCGCGCCAGGCTCGTAATCTGTAATTCCCAGGTTCGAGTCCCAGCTGGGTCAGCGTTGAGATTTATCTCCGCAAAATTCCCCGCCCTGCCCACGGTCAGTAGGGGACACCGATGGGCTTGAAAAGGCCGCCGTCCGTCGGATGGGACGTTAAGCCGTGGCCCCTGTGCGGGAGAGCCGTACCCTGTGCACGTTAAAGAACACGCTGGATGGCCTTGACGGGAGGCTACCATCTGTCTCCCAACAGCTGTTCCAGTGGGTCCCCTCCCCCAACCTTCTCTGAGCCTTCGGGGTCCATGTGACCTGGCCATTTAGCCCATGGTGTGCAAAAAAGTGCCGCTCAGAGGTAAAACAACCCTAAAACAACCCAACCCTGTCAAACGGGAAGGACGTTTGGACACGCGTCAAGGGATGCTGCTCTTACTCAAAGAAAAGCCCATGAGGAGAGGGTTCGATTCTATGTGAGAATCAAGATTCTTGGTGAATCAAATACAGTTCTGTGGAACTGAAGTGGATTCTGTGTGAGCACATTGTAGGTAACGAGAGATATTGATCCACGACTCACTAATTTATAATCCTGAAAATAAAGATTTAAAACTGCTCTTGCTGCTTGCCTTTTTTTTTTTTGCTTAAAAAGTCAGCTTTAGAACATATACAAAAACATTTCGTTTTTTAAAATTATTCAACTTGCCATTATTTCGGCAAAACTTTTTTTTTCTTCCACGTCAACTGGTACGGAGTGTGAGAGATTTCCAGCTGAAGAATTTTTCGAAGATTCCCTTTGAGATTTTCCATTACTTCTAGAAAGAGTATCGTGATTGGTTGTAACAGAGACCAATGCGCTCTCTGCCTTCATTACGAGGACCGACTGAAGGTAGTTTTTTCTTTTCTAAACACCTGGTTCTTAAAGAATCGCTCTTAACGAAAAGAAACGCGCTCCATTTGTAGTCGGGGATAGAAAACATCCACCAGGCTACGCTTGCAAGAGACACGGAAAAGTTCAAACAAATCCTAAAGCCAGAAGCTCACAATGAGTATAATAAATACGGGTACGGTCACAGAGAAAGCGTGGTTTGAGAGGTTTAGCGTTATCAACGATTTCGAACTTCGTGGTGTCTTGAAAACCAAACCAACGGCGGAGGTGGCCTCGTAGCAAACTGGAGCGTAAACAGCTTCTTAAAACAAAATCATTAAGCATCATCGGAGGTCACACAAACTGGAGCGTGTG
This sequence comes from Ryuthela nishihirai, assembly GCA_038380435.1. Lineage (NCBI taxonomy): Eukaryota > Metazoa > Arthropoda > Arachnida > Araneae > Heptathelidae > Ryuthela > Ryuthela nishihirai. Next base: position 134,537,536 of record JAWZYU010000001.1, on the reverse strand, counting down.
CAGCGTCATGAAGCAAAGCCACTAAGCATCAGAGGAGGTGGTCTCACAGCAAAGTTGTGGAGCATCTTAAAATGAAACCATTAAGCATCAGCGGAGATGACCACACAGAAAACTGGAGTGTGTGCAGCAATAAGCAGCCCACGTTCCGTTTGACTGGGAGGAAACTTCCGTTGTTGGTAATGGTTTTGCTTGAAAACGCCAGGAAGTTTTAAAACTTTCATAACGCCAAACCGTTCAAAATACTTTGTATCTGTCCGCATTCTACACAAATCAGAAGCTTATACTGAGAATAACCAACCAAAAACTCCGTGCGATTAATAATGCGTCATCAAAATTTATACGTTTCGTAATATCAGAATAAAGCATCTTCAAGTGAAGAGGAGAGAGAAAGGGGCTCCCATCCTCTTTCTGAAAATTTTAATATCTGAACAGAGGCGATAGAAAAAAAAATAGGAAACGGATCTATTTTGCAAGAATATTTTTTGCAAAATGAATGTACAATGGAAGAGGAAAAACATATCGAATATTTCGATTATTTTTTTCCCTTCATAATGAATTTGTATTTTTTTATATATATAGGGATTGGGTTGGGTTGTTTTACCTCTGAGCGGCATTTTTTTGCACACCATGGGCTAAATGGCCAGGTCACAAGGACCCCGAAGGCTCAGAGAAGGTTGGGGGGAGGGGACCCATTGGAACAGCTGTTGGGAGACAGATGGCAGCTTCCCGTCAAGGCCTTCCAGTGTGTTCTTTAACGTGCACAGGGTATGGCTCTCCCACACACGGTGCCACGGCTTAACGTCCCATCCGACGGACGGCGGCCTTTCCAAGCCCATCGGTGTCCCCTACTGACTGTGGGCAGGGCGGGGAATTTTGCGGAGATAAATCTCAACGCTGACCCAGCTGGGACTCGAACCTGGGAACTACAGATTACGAGCCTGGCGCGCTACCGACTGAGCCACCCCCGCCCCTTATATATAGGGAAATTGTAAAAGAATACCCATGTTTTAAGGTGCTATATTCGATTAAATAATTAAGTAATAAAAAAATTTTGTGCACAAAATATCAAAGAGCTCTCAAAATTTCTTTTGGGGTTCAACAGAGTCGGCGTGATATTTCAATTTCCTTTCATAGTCGGCTCAGCACTTACGACAGCTTCAGTGATTGTTTCCTTTAAATGCTGTAGATTGCAAATTTGTTTTTCGGAATAAACGATATTTTTTATGCATTCCCCCGAAAAATAAGTCCAATGGTATCAAAGAGCGACTTCTCATTGGACACGAGATCGGTCGACATCTACCAATACAACGATTTAAAAATTTGACATTGAAGACATTCCCTATGATACTAACTCAATGCTGTCTTAATCGGAAAACTTTGAGAGTTTCTGCGCCATAATTTTGGACACAATTAATTTTTTGTCACTTAATTATTTTAAAAAATATAGCACTTTTAAAAAAGGGGTATTCCTTTGTAATGACTCTGTGTAACATTCACGACATTCTGGTCCTTTTAATCCTCTCTTCCTTGACTTTCAATATTTTTTCTGGATGCGGTAACAAACTTTTCTTCAAGAGAATAAATCTCAAAGTTTACTAAAAATTATCAATAACTTCACAATTAATTGATAAACCTTTGTCTATATTATAACATGCAATGGCAAAACGTCCTCATTTCAATGATTGCAATGCCAAAGAGAAGAAGGTTGGGTTGTGTTGTTTTACCTCTGAGCGGCACTTTTTTGCACACCATGGGCTAAATGGCCAGGTCACATGGACCCCGAAGGCTCAGAGAAGGTTGGGGAAGGGGACCCTCTGGAACAGCTGTTGGGAGACAGATGGTAGCCTCCCGTCAAGGCCATCCAGCGTGTTCTTTAACGTGCACAGGGTATGGCTCTCCCGCACACGGGGCCACGGCTTAACCTCCCATCCGACGGACGGCGGCCTTTCCAAGCCCATCGGTATCCCCTACTGACTGTGGGCAGGGCGGGGAATTTTGCGGAGATAAATCTCAACGCTGACCCAGCTGGGACTCGAACCTGGGAACTACAGATTACGAGCCTGGCGCGCTACCGACTGAGCCACCCCCGCCCCTTATATATAGGGAAATTGTAAAAGAATACCCATGTTTTAAGGTGCTATATTCGATTAAATAATTAAGTAATAAAAAAATTTTGTGCACAAAATATCAAAGAGCTCTCAAAATTTCTTTTGGGGTTCAACAGAGTCGGCGTGATATTTCAATTTCCTTTCATAGTCGGCTCAGCACTTACGACAGCTTCAGTGATTGTTTCCTTTAAATGCTGTAGATTGCAAATTTGTTTTTCGGAATAAACGATATTTTTTATGCATTCCCCCGAAAAATAAGTCCAATGGTATCAAAGAGCGACTTCTCATTGGACACGAGATCGGTCGACATCTACCAATACAACGATTTAAAAATTTGACATTGAAGACATTCCCTATGATACTAACTCAATGCTGTCTTAATCGGAAAACTTTGAGAGTTTCTGCGCCATAATTTTGGACACAATTAATTTTTTGTCACTTAATTATTTTAAAAAATATAGCACTTTTAAAAAAGGGGTATTCCTTTGTAATGACTCTGTGTAACATTCACGACATTCTGGTCCTTTTAATCCTCTCTTCCTTGACTTTCAATATTTTTTCTGGATGCGGTAACAAACTTTTCTTCAAGAGAATAAATCTCAAAGTTTACTAAAAATTATCAATAACTTCACAATTAATTGATAAACCTTTGTCTATATTATAACATGCAATGGCAAAACGTCCTCATTTCAATGATTGCAATGCCAAAGAGAAGAAGGTTGGGTTGTGTTGTTTTACCTCTGAGCGGCACTTTTTTGCACACCATGGGCTAAATGGCCAGGTCACATGGACCCCGAAGGCTCAGAGAAGGTTGGGGAAGGGGACCCTCTGGAACAGCTGTTGGGAGACAGATGGTAGCCTCCCGTCAAGGCCATCCAGCGTGTTCTTTAACGTGCACAGGGTATGGCTCTCCCGCACACGGGGCCACGGCTTAACCTCCCATCCGACGGACGGCGGCCTTTCCAAGCCCATCGGTATCCCCTACTGACTGTGGGCAGGGCGGGGAATTTTGCGGAGATAAATCTCAACGCTGACCCAGCTGGGACTCGAACCTGGGAACTACAGATTACGAGTCTGGCGCGCTACCGACTGAGCCCCCCCCCCCCCGCCCCCACCCCCGCCAAAGAGAAGAAGGAATGTGAGTTACAGAAGAAAGGTAAAAGAATAACAGGACAAGAAAAGAAAACGAGGTCTTCCGTGTAATAAAGAGGCCCCTTTTTTTCTATTAGTGTTTTTTTCTCTCGTGCACAAGATGAGAAATGAGTGGCCAGATGGAGTGCAACCGCCAAGTCAAAAGAGAAGCTAATATCGGAGGTGACCGCTTCAGGAGCTGCAACAGCTTCCAGGGACATCGCAGTCTCCAAACTGCTGATCCATTGGCTTTTAATACCGTTCGTTAAGGAACAGTCAAAACCGTGTTTTTTTTTTTAATTTGTTTTTCGGCCATTGTGTCTCAAGCGCTGCTCCTTCCTAAGAAGTGCAAGATAATCAGGAAAAGAATCCTTTACGAATATTTGCTCGTGGGACTCTGATTATTTGCGGTGGAAATGAACTAGAGAACGTGCGTTGTGTGTTCAAGTGGTTTCATCTTTTATATGCCGAGTCTGAAGACAAAATTTACTTGCTCTCCTTTCTAGTGGACCAAAGAAGATCAAAGATTTTTCAGTTCTTCGACTGAGTGCTTTTATTTTTTGTTGGCTGATTACTTTCCTATCTCCGTATGAAGAATAATCATGGATGAGAAGCCAAAGATATCAGAAATAAGAAGCAGATAACGTTTTAATTAGTAAAGGGGAAAAAATCGGATAAGTAACGGATAAATTAAAAAAACTCTTTCATAGTTGGGTGGGGTTACTTTCTGTTCTCTCTGAATCATCCGTGTTGTGTCAGAAGGAGAGAAGCGGCAAAAATCTTGACGATGGCATAGCTGAGACTTGAACGAGCTAATTTTAACTTACAATCCAAGTGTGCTTCTGAAGTACATTTTTATTTCGTTTATTACATAAACTGATATACATAGGGATCCGAGAGTTTCCTAATTATTCAACTTTCCTAATTGTTTGTTAATCTTAAAAATCCATCCATAGTATATTTTTTTCAGAAATATTAACTAATTCTTTTGCATGTGAATATCAGAAGTTTGCGATTGCATTTCAATGATTTACTTGTATTAATGTACCAATTTCGAAACCTCATTGATATTATAATCTTAAGTGAAATTTGGGTAAAGGATGATGAAGTTGAAAATTATAAAATTGATGGTTATCAGCAATTTTTTAGGAGTAGGCAATATAATAAATCAGGAGGAATTGTAGTTTGCGCAAATGTTACGAAGTTTAGTTTTTATGATTGTAATGTAAATATGGAAACTGCAGAGAATATTAATCTATTTGACTGTAACACAGGTATATATTTATGTGCTATATATCGTTCTCATGAATACTCCGTCAAAGAATACATAACTGAATTTAGTAGTACTTTGCAAAATATTAAAAATAATAAGCTAATAATAATTGGGGATATAAATCTTAATCTATTAAGCAACAGCTCGGAGGTGTCAGATTATCTTGATGTAATGTCTTTAAATGGTTTAAAGTCATTTGTGAAGATTACTACGAGATCTACTTTTTCCTCTCATACTTGTATAGATCATGTATTTATACGTGATAAGAATAATGATTATACTTACAATACAGCTGTCTTCCAAAATGATATTACAGATCATTATCCAATACTTGTAAGCGTAAGTGGGAAAGAAATTTTTTTAACCCTAAACCTTTAGTGAAAAGCTGTATAGATTATAATTTATTCGAGAAATATATTAAAGAATATAAATGGAACAATGAAGATGATAAAACTGATGATGTAAATGCATTATATGATAAATTCATATACATGATAAATGAGGCCAAAACAGTAAGTACTAAAGTTACTAAAAACAATAATGTTTTGGGTCCTACTCAGAGGAGCAAAAACAAATGGATAACAAATGAAATTATAATTTTAGCAAAAGAAAAGCAAAAATTATACAACAAATATAAAAAACGCCCTTTTGATAAATCGCTTGAAAAGCAATATAAATCATTAAGAACTCAACTAACAAATAAAACTAGGTATGTAAAAAAACTTCATTATTTAAAAGAGTTCCATAATTGTAATACTGATGTGAAAAAGCAATGGGCAACAATAAATAGTATTTTAGGGATCGAAAAAAACCTGAGATATATCCTTCAAAAAATGTTGATGAAGATCTAGCAAATAAATTTAATGCACATTTCATAGAAGTTAACCAGGGGTATCAATATACTACAAATAATTTTAATTCTGAAATTGGCAAATATGTAAACCATAATGATAACTCAATGGCTCTGTTTGAAGCAAATCAAACGGAACTAAAAATATAATATCACAATTGAATAATAAGAAATCATGTGGTTATGATGAAATAAATGCCCATATGTTAAAAATTGTTTTTAAATATAAACCTCATATTTTTGTAAAAATTGTAAATTTATCTTTTTCTACTGGAATGTTCATAGATGCTTTAAAAATTGCTAAAGTAAAGCCAATGTACAAAAAAAGTAAAAATACGGATTTTAATAATTATAGACCAATTTCCATACTTCCTATCTTTTCAAAAATAATTGAAAAACTCATGAAAGAGAGATTAATGAAATTTCTATCGAAATATAATTTCTTATCAAATAAACAGTTTGGATTTAGAGATAAATTGGATACAGAACATGCTATGTTACAACTTACCGGCAACATCATTAACAGTGTAAATGAACACAGGAAAACTTTAGCCTTATTTATTGACATAAAAAAGCTTTCGACACAATAAATCATGAAATTTTAATGCAAAAATTAAGTATAATAGGAATAAGGGGACTTGCATTCCATTGGTTTAAATCATATTTGGAAAACAGGAAACAATATGTGGCTATAAATAAACTGGAAAGTAATATGCTTGTTTTGAATGATGGTGTACCGCAAGGTTCTATTCTTGGGCCAGTATTGTTTTTAATATATATAAATGATTTTTGAAATTTAAATTTATTTGGCAAAATCACAACTTATGCGGATGACACAGCGATAGTGTACTCGACTGAAACTAATAATGAGTTATTGTTCAAGATAAACAATGACTTAAAAAGCATTAGAAACTAGTTTAGTAGTAATAAACTGCAAATAAATGTGGATAAAACTAATTTTATCTATTTCGGCTTATTGAATACAAGTAAAGAGGTTGTCATAAAATACCATAATTCTGGTAGTAATTTGGTAAATGGTTGTGTATGTAAAACTATTCAACAAGTTGAAAGTGTTAAATATCTAGGCATTTATGTTGAACAAAATCTAAAATGGAAGAAACAAGTAGATACAGTGTGTAAAAAATTAAGATTTATTTTGTATAAGTTATAATATCTTAAATCATGTTCTCATAAGAAGTTGTTAATTTTAGTTTATTTCGCTTGGGTTCACTCAATTTTAAGCTATGGAATCACATGTTGGGGGGGGGGGGGGGAGATTATATATCAAACCTACTCCCTCTAGTGAAATTGCAAAATAAAATTGTAAAACTAGTTTCAAATAGCAATATTAGCAATGTAAATTATCATTACATAAGCAATAATATATTACCCTTGAGAAAGTTATATTTATATAGAAGTCTTTTGTATCTACATAAAAACAACAATTGGATCGAAAAACGGTTCATCCCATACGATACCAGATGTTCTACAAACATGTTTCATGTTGTGAAATCAAAAAAAGAAATCATGCATAAGCATTTCAATTTTATTGCACCAAAATTATATAATTCTCTACCAAATAGCATAAAAGAAGAAAAAAGTGATTGTAATTTTAAGAAAAAAAAACAAAATTTTTTTGGTAAATACTGAAGATATTGAAGACGCTTTTAATGTAATTTCTTAGTTTTTTTATCCATTGCCAAAGATTTTCGTTTACAGTAGAATTTTGTTTTTGTAATCTGTAAGAGTTGTTTTGTAACTCCTAGATTACACAGAAATACTTGTAAAATGTATGTTTATGTCAGCTTTTTTATTTTTAATCGTTTTTTTTTTTTATTTTATATTATTTCCTTTTGCAGTTTCCATCCAAATTTGATGGCAAATTTTTGTGTGTAATGTTTCTGTAAATGAGTACGGAAATATATATGATTATTATTATTATTATATTATAATGTTGAAGTCTATTTCTACCGATAATCTGTGTATTTACTATGGATGGATTTTTAAAAATAGTTTCACCTCTGCAAAACATTTTCTTAAATGTTTTTGCTGAATACATTTTAGGAAATTTATTTTCACCTATTTCATTGTTTTATTTTTGTACTTTTCAGAAAACGTTAAAATTGCAAAGTAATTTAGTAAGATGTGGCAACCAGGCAAGAAACTTAATCGAGCTGAAAAAAGTATCATAAAATGGTGGGCAGCAAAAGACTGGATTTGCATTTCAGTATAACGTTTCCCTCTACGTTTCAAAGGTCTTTAAAAAATTCTTGAAAAATGCATGAAATATGCACAAGTTTACCTTTATGTATATTTTCATTACCCTTGCATATTCAAAGGGAAGGAGGGGGGGAAATAATCCCCTTCCTCCTGGGTTGTGGATAAAACCTTGCACGCTAGGAGCACACAAACTGGATTGCGGATATATCCAAAAACAACTTGAGCACATACTGGGTTCTGGTAAATCCTTACACCGAAAGGAGTGCACGGACTAAATTGCGGATATATCAATAAAGCATTAGGAGAGCACAAACATTCAAATTACACGATACTTCACTTTAACTTTTTAGCCAATTGGCAATTGTTTTGAAAACAATATTCTAGGTTATCCTAAGAGTTTCATGAAATTATCGATCTTAAAGCACAATTAAATAAAAAATAACTAAACTACCAGAAAATGCAGTCCTTTAAGCTAACAATATAACCTGGATTGTGGATAAATCCTTAAACTGGAAAGACCGCACATACTGGATTGCGGATATATTCATAAACCAATAGATGAGCATATCTTGTGTTTTGGATAAATCCTTAACCGTTAAGAGCACAAAGATTGCGAACCGAAGTTCTTTCGGTTCGCGGATAAATCTATAAGCCGCCAGGAGAGCACAGACTGGATTGCGGATATTTTCTGCAAACCGCTAGGAGAGAAAATCTTAAGTTGTGGATCAGGACCGGATCTAAAGAGGGGATCATGACTTCCCTCCTTTCAGAATGCTAGTAAGGGTTAAAAAGTTCATGCATTTTTCAAGAACTTTTTAGGCCTATAAAACGTAGGAGGAAATGTTATGCTGCATTGGAAATCTAATATCTTGTCCTCCTCCACCCTTCTCAAGTTTTTACTGGCTCCGGCCCTGTTGTGGATGAATCCTTACGTCGCTAACAGCACATAACAAATTCCGAATATACAGTCGCTCAAAAAAGTATCCGAACACTATGGTTGATTACAGAATTCAGAAAAAATATCTGGCTACAATTTTTTTTACAAATTAGTGATCTGGCAACCTTCGTGTCACGTGATTACAGAATTCAGGAAAAATATCTGGAGCGTGTACAGCAACTGTACACGCTCCAGTTACCGTTCACAGCAAACTGGAGCGTGTGCAGTTACTGCACACGCTCCAGTTTGCTGTGAACGGTAACTGACACGCTCAATATTTCCGTGAGTGAGCCCACACGATCCAATGTGCTGTGAGCATTAACCGCAACCGCTCCAGTTTGCTGTGAACGGTAACTGCACACGCTCCATATTCATTGCATTATATATTCATACGCATTATATATATTAAAAAATATCCGAACACTATGGTTGATTACAGAATTCAGAAAAAATATCTGGCAACGATTTTTTTAGAAATTAGTGATCTGGCAACCTTCGTGTCACGTGACACGAAAATATCATGTCACGTGACGCGGAAATATATCCTTACAATGTTGGAAACGCACAGAATTGGTTGGAAAACGATATAATCGTTCGGTTAAAACGCTGACGTGATATTAAAAAACCAAAAAAATACCCAATATGTAAAAAATTAAGAATCCGATGAAAAAAGTCAAATACCGAAATTTAATTCCTCAATTATTTTAACAACGAAGAACTAACAAAGTTAATTCTTAATTAAACACGGTAATTATTACACTCGCTAAAAAAATAAATAAAACTGCACTGCATTAGACATTCTTTCTCGAAGGAAGAATGAGTTTACTTCGAGTTTTGTAGTCCAAGTTCGCGTCGGCGCTGTTGTTCTTTTTGCTTGTTTCTATTGCACCAAAGAGACTTCCAACATTTACCTCGGTATGTTAATGAGCTCGTAGCGTGTACTTGTGTTCTGCAGCTCCATGGAGATTCCCCATCTCACGAGGTCCTCACCATCCGGCTGCTAATTACACTCTTTCCAACTCCTAGTTATCTACCTCGTTGCATTGTCTTCGTTTGATGAAGGCTCGTCTTCGTGTGGCTCGCTGCAGTCAGTCTCGCCCAAAGATGAACTGCACAAGAAGCTTCAAGTCTTCAATGCAGAATTTCACAAACCCGACAAAGGGAAAAATATTCACCAAAATATTTTTTTAAGGATTTTTTTTTTTATTCTCGTTTCGAAACTGATATTCAGTTAATAATTATAATGAAGTTAGTGTTTTCTAACTGCATAGTGGAACTTAAAATCTGAATCAGTTTTACTTTGAAGCCTGCTGAGTGATTTGTGTTTGGTTGGGGTGAAAGGGCCTGGGTTCGAATCCTGGATGAATCCTAGATATTTTCTTTAGTTTGTCATTTTGCTGAAGTTTCTCGTTCCTTAAAGATTGTCTGTATGGTGTAGTATACTGACTACCCTATGTCAGGTTTCCGTGGCAAGTAGACTAATATTCTGAGGAATTATTTGGATTATCTTACTTCTTAGCGCCACTTTAATTGAAAATTTAACAAAAAAATTGGGGTAAATGGACAGGTCACATGGATTCCAAGGAAAGGGTTTGGGGTTGGGTTGTTTTACCTCTGAGCGGCACTTTTTTGCACACCATGGGCTAAATGGCCAGGCCACATGGACCCCGAAGGCTCAGAGAAGGTTGGGGGAGGGGACCCACTGGAATAGCTGTTGGGAGACAGATGGTAGCCTCCCATCAAGGCCATCCAGCGTGTTCTTTAACGTGCACAGGGTATGGCTCTCACGCACACGGGGCCACGGCTTAACGTCCCATCCGACGGACGGCGGCCTTTCCAAGCCCATCGGTGTCCCCTACTGACCGTGGGCAGGACGGGGAATTTTGCGGAGATAAATTTCAACGCTGACCCAGCTGGGACTCGAACCTGGGAACTACAGATTACGAGCCTGGCGCGCTACCGACTGAGCCACCCCCGCCCCAAGGAAAGGGGGATCCAGTAGAAATCTGATAGGGAAGCTGTTAGGAGACAAATGTTAGCTTCCCGTAAAGGCTATCCAGCATTTTCTGTAACGTGCACAGGGTATGGTTCTCCTGCATACGAAACCACGGCTTTACGTCCCACGCGATGTACGGCGGCCTTTTCAAGCTTATCTGTGTCACCTTTCTGACCGAGGTGAGGGTGAAGATTTGGAGCAGGTAGGGCACAGGTGGTGCTCAAACCTGGAATATTTGATTATGAGCCTGGCGCGCTACCACTGAGCCAACCCCCATCCTACAATGATATATGAAGAGATCATATCTAAAACAGAAGTGTTTGCTTTCTGAGGACGTGGAAAGTTTCCTCATTATTTCCAAGGCAAGCAGAAAAGAGTCCTGTATAATTCTGTTACTTCTGTAGGAATGTGGGGGCGGGGGTGGCTCAGTCGGTAGTGCGCCAGGTTCGTAATCTGCAGTTCCCAGGTACGAATCCCAGCTGGGTCAGCGTTGAGATTTATCTCCGCAAAATTCCCCGCCCTGCCCAAGGTCAGTAGGGGACACCGACGTTAAGCCGTGGACCCGTGTGCGAGAGATCCATAACTTGTGTACGTTAAAGAACACGCTGGATGGCCTTGACGGGAGACTACCACTATCTCCGAACAGCTGTTCCAGTGGGTTCCCTCCCCCCACCTTCTCTGAGCCTTTGAGGTCCATGTGACCTGGTCATTTAGCCCATGGTGTGCAAAAAAGTGCCGCTCAGAAGCAAAACAACCCAACTTGTTGGAATATGTGTGGTCTATCTAATATAGCAACTGTCCGGAATAGTTTCCATTTAGTTCCTCCAAACCTTGAGGTGCTCATAGCCCGGCACTCCATTGTGACGTTGAGGAAGACGCGATTTCCTACCAGCTGCTAGTCTCATGTGTGCGCCGTGGAAAGATTATGTTTCAAACCAAGAAGCAACTACTGAAGCATCTAAGAAGGCTTTTGATGGCTATCGGCGCTTCTCCCTAACTGCTTCTCTCTAATCTGATGGAGGCTACGACGTGACGAAGGCCGACAGAACAATGGCTGCCGCGTGGAGCTGTCGATACCCCTGTCTCCGGCCAACAGATCCGAGGAGAGAGGTGATGGTCGGTCCTAAATCACCTCCTCAGACTCCTTTTGTGGCGGAGGCAGAAAGATCCTCACTTCTACCTCTTGGGCTTCGATTCATTAAGAGAGGAAAGAAATAATAGAACAGCAGTCTGAAGATTAATTGGACTGGGATACGACAGAAATGAGTTTATGCTCTGAGTGAAAGTTTGAAAAGTTTCTCTAATATCTTATAACTCCGGTAGCTATGATAATTCACTCCTGACCTCTTTGAAAAAGGCATACCTTAATATTTAAGTAAGGAAGAAAGAGAAGCTCTGGAACAAATTCTTAAATTCTTTCTTCACAAGTCCGGATATAGAAAGAAAATTATTTCATGTCTGGGATCAGGAGTCTGGGTTTGAACTGAAAATGGGAAAGTCATTCAGGTATGCATACTTTTTTTTTCGAGAAATTACTCTCGTCGAACAGTTCAAAATATATTTACTACACACGTACTGCCCTACCAAAATATCAGACAATTTCTGTTATAACAGGGGGAATTGAACTCCGAAGCTTTATACCTTCTAAAATATGCATTTAATGGCAAAATGTGACTGAAGATAAATTAAAGATCGTAATCAGTTCTCAGCCGTCCCGTGGCCGAGTGGTTAGTGCTTTTGGTTGCTGATTTAAGGGACCTGGGTTTGAGCCCCGGATAAGGCATGGATGTATGTGTCGTTTTTCTGCTGAGGTCCTGTCATCCTCTCAGACCTTCTACTATGGCATATAAACTGACGGCGGGGGTGGCTCAGTCCCTGCCATCCTCTCAGACCTTCTACTATGGCATATAAACTGACAGCGGGGCAGGGGTGGCTCAGTCCCTGCCATCCTCTCAACCTTCTACTATGGCATATAAACTGACAGCGGGGCGGGGTGGCTCAGTCGGTAGCGCGCCAGGCTCGTAATCTGTAATTCCCAGGTTCGAGTCTCAGCTGGGTCAGCGTTGAGATTTATCTCCGCAAAATTCCCCGCCCTGCCCACGGTCAGTAGGGGACACCGATGGGCTAGGAAAGGCCGCCGTACGTCGGATGGGACGTTAAGCAGTGGCCCCGTGTGCGGGGGAGCCATACTCTGTGCACGTTAAAGAACACGCTGGTTGGCCTTGACGGGAGGCTACCATCTGTCTCCCAACAGCTGTTCCAGTGGGTCCCCTCCCCCAACCTTCTCTGAGCCTTCGGGGTCCTTGTGACCTTGCCATTTAGCCCATGGTGTGCAAAAAAAGTGCCGCTCAGAGGTAAAACAACCCAACCCAAAAACTTGTTTTACCGAGAATCTGTTTAATAACTGATTAGGGAATTAGGAGAACATCAAAATGAAAATAATTGAACTAGAATTAAACTGCGGAAAACAAGCAACTTTTGGGACATGGACAGTTCTTCAACAATGTGATTTGTTCTCTAAACAGATCACAAAGTTCAAGTGAATCATTGTAGTTGGCATTTAAAGTAATCTTTCTACAGAAAAAAAAAAACACGAATTCCATATGAAAATGAATTATGGTCATTAGTGAACCATTATCCTCTGTAACATTTAAGTTGGTTATTCCTGAAACAGTGTTCCAGTGCATTTAGATTCCAGATATTGGAAACAGGTGATGTCTATAAATATAGTTAAAACAGAATTGTAATAAAACTTAACTGATTCTCTGAACCTATTTAGAGAAACTTTTTTTTTAACTCTTTTTCCGAATCGGCGGTGGCATCACCTTAGACGTTGCTACCTGAACTGAATGGGTTGGGTTGGATTGTTTTACCTCTGAGCGGCACTTTTTTGCACACAATGGGCTAAATGGCCAGGTCACATGGACCCCGAATGCTCAGAGAAGGTTGTGGGAGGGGACCCACTGGAACAGCTGTTGGGAGACAGATGGTAGCCTCCCGTGAAGGCCATCCAGCGTGTTCTTTAACGTGCACAGCGTATGGCTCTCTCCCTCACACGGGCCACGGCTTAAGGTTCCATCCGACGGACGGCGGCCTTTCGAAGCCCATCGATGTCCCCTACTGACCGTGGGCAGGGCGGGAAATTTTGCGGAGATAAATCTCAACGCTGACCCAGTTGGGACTCGAACCTGGGAACTACAGATTACGAGCCTGGCGCGCTACCGACTGAGCCACCCCCGCCCCCCATCTTTACGGAATCGCTATTCAAGTGAAGATCCAAAGGAAATAGAAAGGGAATTAAAATTTCTAGCTGAAACTTTTCCCCCTCTTTTTCGCAGATAATCCCCCACTCCCTTTTTAAGCTATCAAGTCTCAGTTCAGTTGTTTTTCCTCTGAGCGGCGCTTTTGTGCACGCAATGGGCTAAACAGCCAGGTCACATGGACCCTAAGGAATCAGAGAGGTTCGTGAAGAGAATCCACTGGAAAAATGTTTGAAGAGAGATGGAGACCTCAAGTCAAGGTTATCGAGCGTGTTCCGACACACATATCGACCGTGTATCGAGGTTCCTGCACATTGGGCCACATTCGACGGATGGCGGCCTTTCCAAGCCTGACCGGTGTTCCCTTTCAAACCGAGGGAACTGTGGGGGTTTAGATGGGATAAATCTTAAAGCCAAAACAGTTGGGATTCGAACGTGAAAACTTTTTAACTCTTTTTCCGAATCGGCAGAGAGAGTTCTCGGGTTCGATTAAGGCCCTCCATTAAAGAGGCCTCCATTAAGGCCCTATTTCCACATATAAATAATACCCCCTCAAGCAGCTGCTTGCCACAGATGTCTGACAGGAGCCTGTCAGTTTATATGCCACAGTAAGAGATCTGAGAGGATGGCAGGACCTCAGCAGAAAAACAACACGAACATCCATGCCTTACCCGGGGCTCGAACCCAGGTCCCGTAGATCAGTAGCCAAGCGCGCTAACCACTAGGCCACGGGACGAATCAGGGTTAGAAAAATCAATCATACACTTAATACTTACATTCACACTTCGTGTAGTGTTAGAGAGAAGAGGGTTTCCTCACGATATTGCAACATGTCACGGGGGCTCCCTAAGCAATAAAAATGTTTCAAAACACCGATTTAAAGTTATGATCGTTTCTCAGACAACAACAGTAATGGCCACATCGAAAACTTTTTCTGATATTTTTTCGTCCTTCCAGTATAAGTGTCTGCAATGTCAAGTTCGTTGCAAATGGCCTCCCCCTGCGCATTCAGTGCTCCGAGCATCGCATAATGCTTTGCAAATGGGTGTCCAATGAGCATCCGTGGTTGATTTAGACACATTTCCAGTCTGGAAGTTGTCCAAGAAGAGATTTTTCTTATTTCAAAACTTTGGTCCAGCGCAGCAGAAAATGTAAGCACACAGGCGTTGCAAGTTGTGTATGCAGACAAGTTAACTAATAACCCTCGCTTTGCTCCGGCTCCTCTTATTTCCCGAGGATGCCGGTTGCCAAGGATATGCTCTTCCCTCATCACTTCCCCTCTCCTCCGTAGTCGGATGTCCTACTTAGAGGCGGGACAAAAAAGCAATCGCGCATTAATGTCTTTGAGACTTAATGTGACATTTAAGCTGACAGAGTAAAAACTGCGGAAAGAAGGTCAAGATTATGCCCTATTTTTATTAATAGCAATTAACTCGTTTTTAGGGCAATATTACCAGTTGAGTGGGTGTCGTGACGTCAACTACTGCAGAAATTTTAAAAATATTATAGCTCTTTTTAAGTGGAAATAAAATAAGACAAGAATCTGAATTGAAATTTCAGGTAACAAAAAATCTCTTGTATGTGATTATTCAGTTTGCTGGACTTAGTTTCTGTGATAAAGCTTAGGAATGGGGAGAATATTGCTGCTTCTAACCTCTAGTATTTTAAAAAGAAATTTTAAAATCTTATAAATTATATCTTTTTTAAAAGAATTTTTTCACCCAATTTTCGGAATAAGGTTTCCATACTTACAAGCCCAGTAATGAAACACCAATATTGTTAAATGAATTATGCCGAGTGGTTAGCGCCGAGTGGCCGAGTGGTTAGCGCGCCGGGCTACTGACCTAAGGGACCTGGGTTCGAGCCCCGGGTAAGGCATGGATGTACGTGTCGTTTTTCTGCTGTGGTCCTGCCATCCTCTCAGACCTTCTACTATGCCGAGTGGCTAGCCCGCTTGGCTACTGACCTAAGGGACCTGGGTTCGAGCCCCGGGTAAGGCATGGATGTATGTGTCATTTTTCTGCTGAGGTCCTGCCATCCTCTCAGACCTTCTACTGTGGCATATAAACTGACAGGCTCCTGTCAGACCTCTGTGGCAAGCAGCTGCTTGAGGGGGTATTTATTTATTTATTTTTTATTTGATATTAACTTAAACAGCTAAATCAATAAATAACAATGAAAAGCCATTTTGAAAGGCAACATTACGCATTCAATAAAGGATTTTAGGAGTAATGGTTACTATAGCAACTCGTTAGTGATACTTCGATATGGATGGCTATCTAGAACTAAGATTGTCAGGATCTAGTTTCTTTGGAACCGCCGCCGTTCTTCGGATGGGATGTTAACCCGTGGTTCCATATACGAGAGAACCACACCCTGTGCACTTTAATGAACACTCTGGATGGCCTTGATGAGTGGCTACCATCTGTCGTCTGCCCCTTCCCCCAATATTCTCTGAGCCCTCAGAGTCCTTGTGACCTGGCAAAAAAAAGTGCCGCTTTGAGGTAACAGCACCAACTCATCAGTGGAACAACTTGGGTAGCAACTGCAGAGTATAAAGGGGAGACTACGAGAGTGTGCAGTGGCAGTTTCGACACTGTTCAAAGACCAATGGCCAATCAATTTCCTGCCAATCAGCCAATGATGCATGAGAACTGCCGAAGCGTCAACTGCGCAGTCTCATAGCCTTTCCAGTTTCCAGGCGGGAGGTTAGGTCAGTCGGCAACTTGACAGGGCTAATTACCTCATATTCCCTACTTTAAGTCTTCATTGTCTTTCAACTTTTTTTTTTCCTACCTTTCAGATTTTCCCCCCGCAGACCCCGTTTTACCCTGGTAGGGGAAAAAATGGCCCCGATAAGCCTGGAAAGGGCACCATCCGCTGGATAAGGAGCTCAACCGCAATTGTGTGAACATGTTGGGTTGTTTTGCCTCCGAGCGGCACTTTTTACATACACAATGATCTAAATAGCAAAATAACAAAAATTCCAAGCCTCAGAGAAAGTTTCGGGACACAGGGACTCACTGGACATCTATTTGGAAACAGATGGAAGCATCTCGTCAAGGCCTCCAGCATGTTCTATAACGTATACAGGGCATGGTTCTCCCACACACGGAACCAATGTACTATTCGACGGACGGCGGCCTTTCCCCCGATCAGTAACCCTTTCTCGCTGAAGACAGGATTTGGGTTACCGGAAATAAATCTGACCCCTTAGAAACACGTCAGCAGGAGACACATACCCCAGTTAAACAATACCCTGAATGCGTTTGAAGCGAGTCTCCCATTAGAAACACGTCAGCAGGAGACACATACCCCAGTTAAACAATACCCTGAATGCGTTTGAAGCGAGTCTCCCATTAGAAACACGTCAGCAGGAGACACATACCCCAGTTAAACAATACCCTGAATGCGCTTGAAGTGAGTCTCCCATTAGAAACACGTCAGCAGGAGACACATACCCCAGTTAAACAATACCCTGAATGCGTTTGAAGCGAGTCTCCCATTAGAAACACGTCAGCAGGAGCCACATACCCCAGTTAAACAATACCCTGAATGCGCTTGAAGCGAGTCTCCCATTAGAAACACGTCAGCAGGAGACACATACCCCAGTTAAACAATACCCTGAATGCGCTTGAAGCGAGTCTCCCATTAGAAACACGTCAGCAGGAGACACATACCCCAGTTAAACAATACCCTGAATGCGCTTGAAGCGAGTCTCCCATCTATATTTTACCAATACCCCAATGGATTCTATTTTCCTATTATATTTAGCTCCGAACCCTTGGTATCCCTGTAATCTCGCAATTTAGATCATTGTAAACAAAACATAACTCAGAAATAAAAAACCTAATCCTAGAGTGTTTATTTGTTTTCAGCGATTGATTCCGAAAACGCTTTTCCGAAACTCAGATTTTGGATTTCTTCTGCGCCATTTTCGACATCTCCTGCAGATAAGCGAGCGAATCAACATTGACCGACCCAAATATGAGTCATCGAAGCTCTCACCAGCCTATGAAAGAAGAGAGAGCAAAAAGGAAAGAAAAAGAAGAGCCCAACTCCAGATAGCAGACACAGATTCAGAGCGAACTAAAGCACAAGAGACATTTTCGATCGTGTAATTAATGCGACGTAAAGTGGCAACGCACTAGGCAACGGGAATCCCACTGACCAAGCATGACATCATCCTTCGCTCAACTTCATCTCTCCTCTCCTCTTGTTTCGATCGCTTTTTGTCTTCTTTATTTTATATTACATTCATCATTTTTTTCTCCGCCTTTTCCCTTATTCTTCATTTTTATTTTTTCACTTTATTTCCTGGGTTTATTTAATATCGTCAACATACTTAACGTTAAACATTATTCTTTTTTGCTTTTAAATTCATCTCCCTCCCAATTTTTGTTTTTTTGCGGGGGTAGCGCTCAGTTGGTAGCGCACCAAGTTAGTAACCTGCAGTTCACCGCCGATTTCGAGTCTCAATTGTGTTGGGCGGGGGTGGCTCAGTCGGTAGCGCGCCATGCTCGTAATCTGTAGTTCCCAGGTTCGAGTCCCAGCTGGGTCAGCGTTGAGATTTATCTCCGCAAAATTCCCCGCAGTAGGGGACACCGATGGGCTTGGAAAGGCCGCCGTCCGTCGGATGGGACGCTAAGCCGTGGCCCCGTGTGCGGGAGAGCCATACCCTGTGCACGTTAAAGAACACGCTGGATGTCCTTGACGGGAGGCTACCATCTGTCTCCCAACAGCTATTCCAGTGGGTCCCCTCCCCCAACCTTCTCTGAGCCTTCGGGGTCCATGTGACCTGGCCATTTAGCTCATGGTGTGCAAAAAAGTGCCGCTCAGAGGTAAAACAACCCAACAACCCAACTCAATTGTGTCAGCGTTGAGGTTTATACCGCTAACCCCCCCCCCCCGTCATCGAACGTTGATTAATGCGACATGATTCGCCCTCGAACATTAATTAATGCGACATACGCTGTGTGTACCTAATGTTACTACTGTAACTGGTAACTACTGTAATTACTAACACTGGTAAACATAGAAAGGTTGGGAGGAAGAGGATTCAGTAAATCCTCTTTCTCCCAACCTTTTCTGTGCCATTGGGATCCTTGCCACTTAGATAATTTAGTCCATTGTGTGCAAATATTGTGTCGGTAAAACAATCCAAACCATTTTTTTTCCTGTTTCCTGATAGCTGTACATTGGATCCCTCTCTCCTAGGGGCAGGGGTTGCTCAGTCGGTAGCGCGCCAGGCTCGTATTCTGTAGTTCCCAGGTTCGAGTCCCAGCTGGGTCAGCGTTGAGATTTATCTCCGCAAAATTCCCCGCCTTGCCCCCGGTCAGTAGGGGACACCGATGGGCTTGGAAAGGCCGCCGTCTGTCGGATGGGACATTAAGCCGTGGCCCCATGTGCGGGAGAGCCATAACCTGTGCACGTTAAAGAACACGCTGGATGGCCTTGACGGGAGGCTACCATCTGTCTCCCAACAGCTGTTCCAGTGGGTCCCCTCCCCCAACCTTCTCTGAGCCTTCGGGGTCCTTGTGACCTGGCCATTTAGCCCATGGTGTGCAAAAAACGTGCCGCTCAGAGGTAAAACAACCCACAACAACCTCTCTCCTAACCAGTTCTGAGCCCGTGGGATTCTTGTGACCTGGTCATTTAGCCAATTTTGTACATATAAGTGTCACTCGGATGTAAAACCACCTAAATCTGAACACAGGTGCATTCTCTTTTGTCTCTTTAACACCCGTCTTTGACCTCTACATCTTCTCAGGGATTTGCCGCTTCAAACGATGCCCACATCATTTCAGCTTAGCTACTTATCTTTTCTGACTTTTATTCTAAGCCTCCCTTTTCCTTACACCACTTCATCACCCAGAAATTGATTCTCATCTTTATCTCTCATTCACTTCTTATATTCTCCATGATGCTCTTGATAAGGAAATTTGTTCACAATTCCTTCCTTCGACTGCTTTTAAATCACACAATCGCAATTAAACCTTTTTCATAGTCACCATTTTCTCCTCAGCTTATCCCATCTCCTTGATCCTAATCTTTCCTCATCACACAAATGCCGTTTTTCCTTAATCTAACTCCATCTCATCATCCACCATCCTCCAAATCGCTTCATAATTTCTATTCTCGGACACTACTCTTCACCTTTAAAGGATACCTCTCTGTCTCCCTCCCTCTCTTTCTCCACGATTTCAGCTCCTCCTACTTACAGCCACCCATTCCTCCGTATCAGTCTCCATCCATTCTTACCTTGCTATTTTTCCCTTCCATCATCCTCTCGGTTTCCTTCGTGCACTCTCTTAATGTCCCCAGTCCCACTAATGGCCACACTTTTTCCATCTCGGGGCCTAATCAATTCCGCCATTTGCTCTCGTTTTTCCTCAGTGAGTTATGGATTCGCATCGGACTTAGTAAAAATCGACTGTCATTAAAAACAAAACTCTCTCTCTCTTTCTGCAGATAAGAGATGAGAGGAATTCTTTCGCTTCTCCTCCCTGCCACGAAATCGGCCACCATCACAGCCCTCTTCGGGTTCGGCACTCTCGACCCCGTTCTTGTGTCATCATTACTGGTTTCCTAAACTACAGGGTCAACTCCTCCTCTTTCCCTCTCGATCAGCTCTCTACCTTTCTCCGACTCTGCAGAGGAAAAGAAAGAGATGCTTCATGTCTGCAAAACTATTGATGCAAGCGTCGAAAAATTGATGCTTCGGAATATTTTCTACGACATTATAGTCGTGATATGCGGGGGAAAAACAAAAATAAAAGGAATAAAAAATGTCGGCAACATATCTTTGCATAAAAGTATAGTTCACAACGGAAGTTCAGAACATCTCTGCTGTGACTCTCACAAGTAACTTTCGGACACATTATGAGTCTTTTTTGTAGAGTCATTTCATGCGCATTAAACTGAACGTTTAGTTGACTGATACTCTGGATTCTGGTTGAAAAACAACTCAAATACTTTACACAAAAAATAGCTCAGAAGAACAAGAGGGCAGCTACTGATGCATTTAAAATAAATCATTAAAAAGATTTTTCATATGTTCAATGGATAAGTGCGATAATGTTTTCCTGATGTTATTAGTTATAAACTATTTTTCATGTCTATATACATTGAGTGATCATTGAATTATGACAACACTACCACAAGTTATACTAATGAGATGCTGATGGCGAAGCCCCATAACTTAAGAAAAAAGAATTTTTCAACAATATTCCTTCTGTATTCAGAGTTATGGAAGTTTCAACATTTAACAACAGCAATGCTAGGCAAGAGAATTTACCTTTTAATTTAAACTGAAATAAGTATTTATTCACAAACCATTTCATACACAGCAGCATATTTTAAAAGTGTGCGTAAATAATTCATTCAATATTCATTTTTTGATAAATTTTTTTGAACACATTGCTGCTCTGAAATGTTTAAACCATAAATATTCAAAGAATATTTTTCAAAATCGAGATTTGTATTGATTGAGATCCTTAAATAATCCTTATCTTCATTTTCTCATAAAACGCTTCTTTTAGAAGCTATAGACCTTCGAAATTAACTTCCCACTGGCAAAACGTGGAGTGGAGTGTTCCTAATTCAATAACCACTGAGTGTATATGACTTTCAACACAAGGTCGATATTGCAATTTGAAATGTAACGTTAAATATCAGTTTGAAATAAGTGTAGCAGAATCAGATTACTAGCATTTCTCCTTAAAACAAAATCTTACACTTCGAGAATGCGATTAATCATAAGACAATAAATTGAATACACCTATCCCTCGATTTACAGGGTACTCAGTTCACACAATTTTGGCTTTGCACGGTCAAAAAATGCAACCAGTTTCGATTTACACGGTACTGACTGAGATTTCCTTTCTATGTACGTCTCAGTCAGTACCGTGTAAATCGAAACTGGTTGCATTTTTTGACCTTGCAAAGCCAAAATTGTGTGAACTGAGTACCGTGCAAATCAAGGGATAGGTGTACTGCACTCTGTTTCGTTGCATTCGAAGATAGCAATTTTAATTGGACTAAAATAAATGATCGAAATTTAAGCATTGTTTAACGTTGTTCAATGCTTTCAAATATCAAGTCATTAAACTTTGAGTCAAGTGTTAGCATTAAAATCTCCGAGAACTGGGAGGGGGAGATCCGAGAACTTAGTTTCGGAGAGGATTAGAGAATTTAGCTTCCGTGTTAGTAGAGTTTCCCAATCACTAAAATACTCAACCGAACAGGAAAGGTGTAAATGATATTCTGTGTGGAATAAGATTTTATAGTTGCTTTTTAAATCTATTTTTATTGTCGGACATATATTGTGGATCTAATATAAATTTATAGAAATATTCTGATTTGAATTTCAAAGCAGGTGGACAAGTTTGAAACTTCTATAACACGACACCTTTCCCCCTTACCCCCTCCCCCTCCCCGGATGCGTCTCTAGCTTGAGTACAAATTTCGTATACATCTGAGTTCCATGTGCTAATTGTTGGAAATATTAGTTTGTGTGAATGAAAGATTCTATCCGCAGAATCCTCCTTATCTCCTATTCATTAAGCAGAAAACCATCTTTTCCACGCAGTTTACCCACTCATCAACTGTAAGGCCATTTCTCCCATGCAGTCTATCCTACGAGAAGCCGTACTCATTAATCAAGGCCATCTCTCCGATCTAATCTACCACACTGAGAATCCCACTCCTTAATCATTTGACTATCTTCCCCAACTAATTTATCCCCGAGAAGTCCTACTCATTAATCATTAGGCAATCTCTCCAACTTAGTCTATCCCGGACAATCCCCAACTACTAATCTTAGGCCAACTTTCCTATCTAGTCTATCCACCAAGAAACTCCATTCTTTAATCATTAGGCCATCTCACCCTCCTAGTCCATCCCTGAAAAACTCTACTTATTAATCATTGGGCCATCTCTCCACACTAGATTATCCCAGACAAACTCTAAATACTAATCATTAGGCCATCTCTCCCACCTCGTTTATCCCCAAGATGTCATACTCATTAATCATTAGGCCATCTCTCCCACCTCGTTTATCCCCAAGAAGTCATTAACCATTAGATCATCTCATTAACCCTTAGATTGCCTCCTCCAATTAGTCTATCCACCAAAACCATTAGATCACCTCCTCCAACTAGTCTATCCACCATTAGACTCATTAACCATTAGATCATCTCCTCCAACTAGTCTATCCACTAAAAAACGTTGCGTAAACCATTAGACCATCTGTCCCATATAGTCTATCCATCAAGAAAGGTTGCTCATAAACCATTAAACCATCTGTCCCACATAGTCTATCCATCAAGAAATGTTACTCATTAACTATTAGACCATCTTTCCCACTTAGTCTATCCACCGAGAAACCAAGTGGTTAACTCTTCGTCCGTTGTAAATCCACAAGAAGACCCTTTGAAGCTAATAACCGACTAACGAATTTGTCTCTCCTAACAACCCTGCTTTTCTTCTTCCTCATCCCCTAGTCACTTACCTTCAATATCGTCTCTCGCAGTATTACTTAATTTATCGCTATCATTGAGGAGCAATTTCCTTTGATGCAGAAAGTGTGAACTCTCAGTGTGCAACCAGCTATACGGAGGAGAGCAACCACAACACTCACAATGTTCCTTCTTGTTCCGGCAGAGGAAAATTAATTGTGCTAATCTAATTGTTTATCTCATTTCAGGTTTCAAAAATTAATTAATTAATAAGCTGAAGTAATTGAAGTAGGAATCTAATCGGCCCTCTACAGTTGTTGTTCGCTTTTAAGCTCCAGTGTTGCCAGTGCCTTGCAGCATCCACGATCAATACTTGCGGCGTCTTCTGCTTCCAAGTTGTTCGAACGCGGCATGACGTCATCATTCGCACGCCAGAAGCTGCTCTTGGAAAACACACGTTAAATAAATCCTGACAATAAGAAAGAGGAAGACAGAATTTTCCTGACTACGATTTCACGGTAGAAATCATCCTCACATAGTTCCACACAGAAAGCGAAAACTTCAGGATCAGTTGAAGAAAAGTGAAAAATTAGGATTATTCTTAAATGCGTTTCCCATCAAATAAATTTTAACATCAGCTTGGAGACTGGCAGGAAAAAGTTTAAAAAAAAACACAAAATTCTTGTAATATTTTAGAAGCAAATATATTATAAATTCATTCTTATATATTATGTACTAAACTGGGCCTGGGTAAACTTTTTCTCTTTAAGGGCCTCATGGAAAATTGAATGGAATGGCGGAAAAACATAAGCAATATAATTTATTAAAATTCATTAATTTAACGAGAATTCTTTTGCAGAAGTCGAACTTCCCTGCGGCCTTGTCATCCAAATCCTCCGCAAAGAGGCTCGTTAATCTGTAGTTCCCAGGTTCGAGTCCCAGCTGGGTCAGCGTTGAGATTTATCTCTGCAAAATTTCCCCGCCCTGCCCACGGTCAGTAGGGGACACCGATGGGCTTGAAAAGGCCGCCGTCCGTCGGATGGGACGTTAAGTCGTGGCCCCGTGTGCGGGAGAGCCATACCCTGTGCATGTTAAAGAACACACTGGATGGCCTTGACGGGAGGCTACCATCTGTCTCCCAACAACTGTTCCAGTGGGTCCCTTCCCCCAACCTTCTCTGAGCCTTCGGGATCCTTGTGGCCTGGCCATTCAGCCCATGGTGTGCAAAAAGTGCCGTTCAGAGGTAAAACAATCCAATCCAATCCTCCGCAAAGAGGCCACCTGACCCCCCCCCCCGCCCCTTACGTTCCTCCATTGTTGGCTCGCATCACTCGTTCCTTCAAGAGAAGCGACTCGTTAGGCTCTTACCAGTTTCGAAGACATTGAGTAAAGCAATGCTTTAAAATTTCGAATGTTACACAAAATATTATTAAAAGTTAATCTTTTGTCCATCACAGGAAATAAAGTTTAGAATTTAACAGAACGCAGCACGTTATGATAATTCAAGTGAATTAAAAATGCTAGAACGTAACTTACGAACTCAATGAAGTGAAATAAATGAATATAAACTGTTTACTATGACGGAGAAGTTGCCATTAAACGAAAACTAATCCTTCTCTTAATCTTGTAAAATGCTTTTTGACTTATAGTTTTCTTTGACGATCTGGTAACCAGACTGCTTTACAGAGTTAGCCTATTATTATAGTACATTACACGTATTTTTCAAGAAATTGTTTCAAGAACGCTAAAACAGAGTGGAATACTTAAACTGGAAAGGTGTTCCAGATCGATCTTGGCCCAACTCCCTTTATCTGTTTTTTTCTAGATCCGGGCCTGATTCTTCCATTGTTTTTTTTTTTGTTCGAGCCCCGGGTAAGGCTCTTACCTGGGGCTCGAACTCTCTTCTTAATGTATGTGCCGTTTTTCTGCTGAGGTCCTGCCATCCTCTCATCAGACCTTCTACTGTGGCATATAAACTGACAGGCTCCTGTCAGACCTCTGTGGCAAGCAGCTGCTTGAGGGGGTATTTATTTATTTTATTTATTTAGATTACGAACGTTGGTATAAATGAACAAAAAAGCAAGATTTCATATCCATGATTGAAAATGGAATAGTTCTACCACTTGAAAACTCGAACATGACGAATCAACCCCACAGAGCTAGTTGTTTAGTTTAAAAAATATAGTTTTAAAACATCAACAATAATTTGACGCCTTTCTTAATTGCTGTTTTCCATTAGGAAAACCATCCAAAGACTCCCATTGCTGAAAGAAACATCCATTTATTGTTTTTTTCCATTTCAATTAATGCTCGAATGCTTCTTTAATCTATTTCATGATTCGTAACGAAATAGCCAAGCTCATTAAGAGACCTATCGTGATCGCTAAATGGATTACAACAATTTATTTTTTGCAAATTTTAACTGGATCTACCTCTTAAATGTCTGATCTTTAGAATTAACTTTTTCTGGCTAACTATAGCAGTTCAAGCAAACGTAAAGAATGGTTAGGTAAATGTTTGCATAAAACATGTTTTATTTCCAACACTTGAAGAAAATTGAATTTGCGGTAACGCGATCATTTTGTTTACCCCAAATTATGGCAGATATAATATACATTACTTCTCTGCACTTATACTGTTCGTGAAGACGTGCCCATTAACGATTCCTTGATATTTATTTTATTTTTCAATTCGTAAGAAGAAGAATATTATTCCTACCACATATGAATGCAAAATGATGTTTAAAGTACATTTAATACTATAAGAGCATTTACCCATCGATTTACAAATGATTAAATTTTTTGTGAACTCTTTATAGTTCCAAACTAGCACAGTCATGTAACAATATCTTCATTTTTTTTTATCCTTCAGAAGAATTCTTTCCCTTTTGGCGATATTACCTTGAGTTAATCTGTCTTCAAATCCTACTCCACTGGCATTGACCGGTTATCTTATAATGAATCCGAAATAACTTGAAATGCTTGTAAATGCTTCTATCGGTCTCATATTTGACTCCGCATCCCATCCCTTGCTCCCCATCTTCCTCTGCCAAGAATTTTATGAAGAATGTCTTCAAAGCCAGTGGCGTATTGATCTGCATGCTGATGGAACTCTCTTCCGTTAGATCGTCTTCCGTCAGTTTTCCTAAGGGACGGCGAAAAGAATATTCCAATTTCCGACGGAGACATTTATGATGCCTTTAAAAATTAAAGTACCCGCAGGGGCATAGAGAGGCTGCCAACGAAATATGCATGTGGCCAAATAGTTCAAAAGGTATTAAAACTCGAAATGGAGTAATTTATAAAAGTCTCTCGTTCGTTAACGTATTAAATGTCTAAGTATCTTGACTGTTGGGAATTTGCGTTTTCAGTTTAGCTTTAATAACAGTTTTCTGTTTTTAAATTTGCTGTTATCAGTTGTAGCACAACGAAGGCGAAAAGCATCCCCATCAGACTGATTTAAAATCAATCAAGGAAAGTATTAATTTCAGTTTGCATTGTTTGATCAAATTGAGAATAGTAGTATCGAAAGTTCTGTTTAACTTCTTGGGTTATTTCTTTTTGCACACAATAGTGTAAATATATCAGGTTCACAAGAACAGAAAGAACTCAGGGTAGTTTGGAGAAGACGATCCACTGGACAATGGTCAGAAGACAGGTCGAAGCGTTCCATCAAGGTCATACGAAGTTCTCTTTAATCTACACAGGGTATGGCTTTCCTGTACAGTCGCTCAAAAAAGTATCCGAACGCTGTGGTTGATTACAGAATTCAGGAAAAATATCTGGAGCGTGTACAGTTGCTGTACACGCTCCAGTTACCGTTCACAGCGAACTGGAGCGTGTGCAGTTACTGCACACGCTCCAGTTTGCTGTGAACGGTAACTGCACACGCTCAATATTTCCGTGAGTGAGCCCACACGATCTAGTATCAAAATAATATGACCACCTACAGTCGTTCAAAAAACTTTCCAAACACTATGGTTGATTACAGAATTCAGAAAAAAAATCTGGCAACGATTTTTTTAGAAGTTAGTGATCTGGCAACCATCGTGTCACGTGATTACAGAATTCAGGAAAAATATCTGGAGCGTGTACAGTTGCTGTACACGCTGCAGTCTTTTTTTCTAAGAGTAAATATTAGTATGTAACTGTTTATTTTAGTTTGTTTAGACGTAAAATAAATAAAAATCATAAGAAAAATACATAACAATGTGAGTTTTTTTGGAATTTTATGGGAAATATTTTTTCCAATGGACTATAAAGGTAACACAAATTATAGTTAGGCTTATTATGCAATGTCTTTTATTTATTGGTTTATTAGAACAAAATGTTAACTAAAATAATACAAAATTATGAAATAAAATTACTATACAAAATGATGTGCTAATTATGATATTCGGCGAAGCAATTTCTTTTGGTTGTGAAGCAAAGATGGACATTGCACAGATGCAACATTATTGCAAAGATGGACATGGACTAAACGTTCCCGTTTACGTAATTGCGTTCGGCATACGTTCTATTTTGACA
Source organism: Ryuthela nishihirai (assembly GCA_038380435.1). Lineage (NCBI taxonomy): Eukaryota > Metazoa > Arthropoda > Arachnida > Araneae > Heptathelidae > Ryuthela > Ryuthela nishihirai. The sequence goes on along the minus strand of JAWZYU010000001.1, from coordinate 134,509,777 downwards.
TTCTGTATAAAAAATGCAGATAAGGTTATAATTAAATACGACAATCACCAATTTTAAAATGGGGAAAAATGTTTCCCTTAGTCGGAAAATGAGTCCTCATTATGACAAATGAGTCCTCATTTTGTTAAAGTTTAACTCAGTGTTTTTTTCTTCTAGGCCATGACGTTAAAGGAAAAAAAACATATACATTGAGAAATGTTTCCAACATTTAGGCTATTGACACGGTGCAGCGACTTTCTACACACCCTGTATGTATTGCCCTACTCTTCAATGACCATGAAGAGAAGACAGAATCAACTTTTATCCGAAGAGCTCAGGGATTGCGAGAGGATACATTAGAGGCTCCACTCTAAGAAGGAAGATAGTTTATGACTCTGCCATATATTCACCCCCTTTCCTGTGTCAAAGCAACTTTTCACTGGCTCAGATTCACCGTGGCAACTGCATCAGTGAGATGACTTGGTGAAGATGCTGAAGATGAGATGGCTTTCTCGCTTCAATCAGTGATCCCACCAAATGCTCTAAGAATCTTGTGAAGCTGTTCTTTCATTTACTTTCAAAATACTTCGAGGTCAAGGTGCGAAACGATAAGTATTTTGGGGGAGGAAAATATCTCGCCCACAATCTTCGCAAAACTCTTTAAGAAAGAAATCTTAATCAGAAAAATTCTCTTCTAGATTTGTACGTTTTTGATTTAAAAGCTCTAACTCAGCCGATCTGAACCGTAGATATATAGAGAAGTCCCTGAGGTACAACTTACCATCAATACACAAATGCTGATTTATTTACAAATTTATAGCCTCTCTAAATTAAAGGGTTGGGTTGTTTTACCTCTGAGCGGCACTTTTTTGCACACAATGGGCTAAATGGCCAGGTCACATGGACCCCGAAGGCTCAGAGAAGGTTGGGGGAGGGGACCCACTGGAACAGCTGTTGGGAGACAGATGGTAGCCTCCCGTCAAGGCCATCCAGCGTGTTCTTTAACGTGCACAGGGTATGTCTCTCCCGCACACGGGACCACGACTTAACGTCCCATCCGACGGACGGCTGCCTTTCCAAGCCCATCGGTGTCCCCTACTGACCGTGGGCAGGGCGGGGAATTTTGCGGAGATAAATCTCAACGCTGACCCAGCTGGGACTCGAACCTGGGAACTACAGATTACGAGCCTGGCGCCCTACCGACTGAACCACCCCCGCCCCTATCTCTAAATTAAAGCATTACTTGTTATACCTTCATCGTTGTATTAATAAGTTATTTTGCTATGTAACAAAAGTTTAAAAAGGTAAAAAAAGAAATAAAATTGGCTTGTTTTACCTCTCTACGGCACCTTTTTGCAAACAATGGGCTAAATGGCGAGAGAACACAAAGACCCCGAAGGCTCAGAGACGATTGGGGGAGGGGACCCATTGGAAGAGTTGTTGGAAGACAGATGGTAGCCTCCCAATAAAGCCATCAAGGTAGTCTTTAACGTGCACAGGGTATGGTCTCCCGCACATGGAGCCACTGTTTAATGTCCCATCCGACGGACGGTGGCCCTTTCAAGCCATTGATGTCCCCTACTGACTGTGGGCAGGACGGGGAGGTTTGCGGAAATAATCTCAACGCTGGCCCAGCTGGGACTCGAATCTGGAGGGAACTGCAGATTACGAGCCTGGCGCGCTACCGATTGAACCATCCCGACTCCTGAAAAAAAAAAGTATATAAAAAGTATAAGAATAATGATGTGTCTGTAGTGTGGCGAGGGTGACACGAAAATGTTGGAAAGTGACAAGGCTTACATTATTAGCAAAGGTAAAGGAGATATATTTTAGCTATCACACCAAAACAATGCATTTAAAAATATCTGTTTATTGAAATATTAGCAATTACGGAAAAAAATATCAGATTATGTAATTTAATATAAAATGTTATTCTTAGCATAAAATACTAATATACTATATATATATATATCACTTGTTAATAGTAAATATTAATATATGACACACGTATTTAATTTATTGCCATAAAATACTAATATATACGATATATGTAGCTATTTATTAGCATAGAATATTAATATGCGATATATATCGTATGCTAACATAAAAGTCTAATATAGATGATATGACTATTCCATTTACTAGAATATGATAATTAAATACGATATATGTGTATGTAACATTTATTAGTATAAGAGATATATATAATATATAAGTAATATTTATTAGTGTTAAATTCCAATATATGATATGACTATTTCATTAACTAATATATTTATATACGATATATATATGTGTGTGTGTGTAACATTTGATTAACATGAAATACTAATATTATTATGTATGTAATATATATTTCATTATTACTATAAAATACTAATATGCGACATTTATAACATTTATTATCATACAATATTAATATAAAAAAAATAAATAAATACCCCCTCAAGCAGCTGCTTGCCACAGAGGTCTGACAGGAGCCTGTCAATTTATATGCCACAGTAGAAGATCTGAGAGGATGGCAGGAACTCAGCAGAAAATAACACGAACATCCATGCCTTACCCGGGGCTCGAACCCCAGGTCCCGTAGCTCAGTAGCCAAGCGCGCTAACCACTCGGCCACGGGACGGCTAATATTAATATACGATATATATAATATATAGGGTTAATTTTACATAAAATATTTATACAATATGTAATATACATATTCCATTTATTGTATAAAATGCTAATATGCGATATACAGATACTAGTAAAAGCCTTATTAATATTTAATTTATTCCCTGCGGTGAAGCCAAGGTACAGGCACTTTTAGATATTAATTTAAATATTCAAGTGGCTTGATGCCCCTTATTATCCGGCATGGCTGAGTAATGAAGTCTTTCATTTTCTAGATACGCCGATAACCCGAAATTTGCATAATGTTAGCCTTTCTGAAATAGACTTATCTAGGCTATAATAGAATAATATTTTAAAATTAATGCGTAAGGTATTCGCGATCAACCAGAAAAAAGAATTAAAGAAAAAGAGCAGAAGAAATTAAAATCTTAATAACTTAGTTTAATTAAGTATAAATGAATGAAAAAAAAATAGTTTAATTTTCAAGTTTCAAATTAAGAATTGTGTAAAATGAAACCAATTATAACATTAATTTGAATGATGTATGAAAATCACTGGGTAGTCAAATATTTGATTAGAGAAGATCTTGGTTAATTCGAACGCTGTCTCTGTGTTAAGCTAAATATCCAAAATCTTCGCTAAGTATGCAGATAAAATTGTCGCATTCAATAAATTGGAAATCACGTTGGAGTAGAAATGCACCTTAAATAAAATTGTTTCCTCCAAATTATGAACAGTTTGGCTTTTTGATTTGACATATTTTCGCTTTTTTCATCAATGGAAAAAAAAGAGTCACTTTTTCAATTAATTTGTCAAGAATTATCCATGGAATAATACAAACTGATGTCACACACAGCGTAAATTTCAAAAAAATATGTTTTTTTTTTGCAAACTTCTGTTCTTTAAGTATAGCATATTGAATTCATTTTTATGAGTTCTGCTATTACCCTTAATTTGAAAGCCACTAATTAAACTACAACTAAAAGATCTTGAATTATAAAAAACAAAAACACCATTGAAAGCTTCACACACACAATCCTTTGATTTCCAAAAAAAAAAAAGGCAATATTCTGTAAAAGCTTCAGTCAGAATGCATTTCGAAATAATACTATTGTTTCTTCCCATTCATCAAACTGCAATTATCAAACGACTTTACACGTCATTTACCGAGCAGCACGAATTCCGTTCGCTCTCGTGCACAATTTTATTTATTTCTGATGAGAAAAGTGAATGGAGAGCCCCATCGGAAACCCAGCTGCCGGCAATCCCACCCTCGCAGCATCCGCGACTTCTGCGTCGGCATAACAACCACAACATCACCGACCGAACTTTACCTCACAAGAAGAGGACAAATTAGCCGTTTCAACTCACGTGCTGAAGTGGAGACAAAGAGCAGCCACACGATCCGAAACCACGGGCACTCCATCGTGTTCCTGCCTCTCATCGTCCTTTGCTCTTCCTTCTCCTGTGAGCACTACCTCTTGGCCTCCACAACAGATGATGCTCTCACTAACATCAATGCAATGCCGCTCCAAAACTACATTTTATAGGAAGTCGCTGGCCCGCGCACGCACATGGTCCCTGACGTCACGCTTCCACGCGTTCAAAATGCAGCAGTGGCGCCCCCAAGCGACCGATGCGAAGAATAAGCGCGTGCACGCGACTGATGGCAACACGGTAGCATGATGCCCGTAAGCTGGCTCGTTTGCTTCTCCCCCTCTGCTTAGTCCCCCCCACCTCTCGGCGTAGGATTAAGCTATTTGGTAAATGTACAACCATTTGGTAGATGTGCATTTGAAAGATTGATTATGAGATGTTGGGTTTATGAATATTTGAGGCGTATTTACGTGGACCGCGTTTATGGAGGAGAGTTCACAGAGAACGGCAAAGATGGGGAGGGTGAGGCAGAGCGGGCAAAGGGAGCGAGGGGGCAAGGAAAGGTAGCAACGAAGGTGAAGAGAGAGCTGCATCGTGCAAGCTTTGCTGCCCTTTGTGACGTTCGGTGATCATATCGATCGGAAATTGAAATTCTGAAAACTGCTGGCGTCCTTAATTCCGGTCGGAAACCTAACACAATTCCTTTTTTCCTTCTCATCAGGGGTGGATGTTGTTTCATTTGTGATCAGATTTTGATTCGACTCTGAATGTTTTTCCTTCACGCATTAAGTACAGTCGCTCAAAAAAGTATCCGAACACCATGGTTGATTACAGAATTCAGAAAAAATATCTGGCAACGATTTTTTTTAGAAATTAGTGTCTGGCAACCTTTGTGACACGAAGGTTGCCAGATCACTAATTTCTAAATAATTCACATAATTTTTTTAGAAATTAGTGTCTGGCAACCTTCGTGACACGAAGGTTGCCAGATCACTAATTTCTAAATAATTCACATAATTTTTTTAGAAATTAGTGATGCCATGTGAATTATGTGAATTATTAGAATTAGTTGCCAGACACTATTTCTAATAATTCACATAATTTTTTTAGAAATTAGTGATGCCATGTGAATTATGTGAATTATTAGAATTAGTTGCCAGACACTATTTCTAATAATTCACATAATTTTTTTAGAAATTAGTGATCTGGCAACCTTCGTGACACGAAGGTTGCCAGATCACTAATTTCTAAAAAAATCGTTGCCAGATATTTTTTCTGAATTCTGTAATCAACCATAGTGTTCGGATACTTTTTTGAGCGACTGTAGGTGGTCATATTATTTTGATACTAGATCGTGTGCGCTCACTCACGGAAATATTGAGCGTGTGCAGTTACCGTTCACAGCAAACTGGAGCATGTGCAGTAACTGCACACACTCCAGTTTGCTGTGAACGGTAACTGGAGCGTGTACAGTTGCTGTACACGCTCCAGATATTTTTCCTGAATTCTGTAATCACGTGACACGAAGGTTGCCAGATCACTAATTTCTAAAAAAAATCGTTGCCAGATTTTTTTTCTGAATTCTGTAATCAACCATAGGGTTCGGATACTTTTTTGAGCGACTGTACCTTTGAGAGATTATGTTTCGTTTAAATGTCTTATTCTTATCAAGCAACTTGATCCTTTGATTTTCGATTCTTCATGATTGTGATTATTAAATTTCCTGTTTTAATCCTGAAACTCTCAAGAGACGAAGGATTGCGTTCAACGAATACTTCATTAATTCGAAACATTTTCTGTTTTCTTTTATAGTTTACAGAGGAAATAAACGTGATAATAACAGGATTGTTCCTTTATGATTAGTGAAATTATATTTTTTAGTTTTTCCTTATCAAAATAGAGATGAAACTAAATGAAACAGCTAGGCATGTGAAAAGCAAGAATTTTAAGCGTAAGGATTTTATTTTGTTTCCTGGCATTTTTTTGCATACCATGGGCTAAATGGCCAGATCACAAAGACTCCGAGGGCTCAGAGAAGGTTGTGGGAAGGGGACCCACTGGAATAGCTGTTGGGAGACAGATGGTAGCCTCCAGTCAAGGCCATCCAGCGTGTAGAAGGTTGTGGGGAGGGGACCCACTGGAACAGTTGGTATCCTCCAGTCAAGGTTATCCAGCGTGTAGAAGGTTGTGGGGAGGGGACCCACTGGAACAGCTGTTGGGAGACAGATGGTAGCCTCCCGTCAAGGCTATCCAACGTGTTCTTTAACGTGAACAGGGTATAGCTCTCCCGCACACGGGGCCAGGGCTTAACGTCCCATCCGACGGACGGTGGCATTTCCAAGCCCATCAGTGTCCCCTATATGGCAGGGCGGGGAGTTTTGCGGAGATAAATCTCAACGCTGGCCCAACTGGGAATCGAACCTGGGAACTGCAGATTACGAACCTGACGTGCTACCTACTGAGCCACCTCGCCCTCAATATTGGGAAACCGAAGACTGTTAATAGAAAATATCACAGGCAATATTCTTCTGAACGTGGTGCTCATGAAAGGTTTGTTGAAAAAATGAGTTTTGCCTCGAGTGGAATACGAACTCATAACCTCTTGGCAACATCCCAAGTGCTCTGATCACTGAGCTCTAGAAAGCTAGCTATTTTTTCGACAAATAATGATAGATCATAGTCACAGCTTGTTGAAAAAATAGCTAGATCTCAAATACTTTAGAAGTACTAAGACTTATTTTTCCATCGATTACTGACAATCAGTCCCCGCCCTGCCCACGGTTAGTAGGGGATACCGATGGGCTTGGAAAGGCCGCCGTCCGTCGGATGGGACGTTAAGCCGTGGCCCCGTGTTCGGGAGAGGCATACCCTGTGCACGTTAAAGAACACACTGGATGGCCTTGACGGGAGGCTACCATCTGTCTCCCAAAAGCTGTTCCAGTGGATCCTCTCCCCAAACCATCTCTGAGCCTTCGGGGTTAATGTGACCTGGCCATTTAGCCCATGGTGTGCAAAAAAGTGCCGCTCAGAGGTAAAACAACCCAACCCAACTGACAATCGGAGCCGAATCTAGCGCACGTCTTCTTTCTGCCCGCTTTGACAATGTTAGCTAGTAAAGGTAATGGAAGTAAAAAAATCATTCAACTTCTGCGTATTTCACGCATTTTTAATGAATTGTTTTTAAAATAAACTACGCAGACGAAGAAAAAAAAAGTTACACTGCAGTCTCGTAATCTGTAGTTCTCAATTTCGAGTCCAACTGTGACTGCTTTGAGATTTGTCTCCAGTAAATCCCCACCCTGATCTCGGCCAGAAAGGAGACACCGATGTGCTTGGAAAGGACGTCGTCCGTCGGATGGGACGTGAAAACCGTGACCCTGTGTGCACTTTAAAAACACTCCAGATGACCTTGACCGCAGGATTCCACCTCTCTCTCCTAACAACTGTAAAACGGAACCTTTTCTGAGCCCATGGGGTCTTCGTGACCTGGCCATTTAGCATATTATGGATTGGGTTGTTTTACCTCTGAGCGGCACTTTTTTGCACACCATGTGCTAAATGGCCAGGTCACATGGACCCCGAAGGTCAGAGAAGGTTGGGGGAGGGGACCCACTGGAACAGCTGTTGGGAGACAGATGGTAGCCTCCCGTCAAGGCCATCCAGCGTGTTCTTTAACGTGCACAGGGTATATCTCTCCCGCACACGGGGCCACGGCTTAACGTCCCATCCGACGGACGGCGGCCTTTCCAAGCCCATCGGTGTTCCCTACTGACCGTGGGCAGGGCGGGGAATTTTGCGGAGATAAATCTCAACGCTGACCCAGCTGAGACTCGAACCTTGGAACTACAGATTACGAGCCTGGCGCGCTACCGACTAAGCCACCCCCGACCCCATATTATGGGCAAAATAAGGACCGGTCAGACGTAAAACAACCCAATCCAGAAGTCAATAAAAATTATTTCCTTTGACTCCTGTTGCATTTGAACTCCCCACACACATGCACACTTGAAAAATAAAAAATTGTGCCTGATATTTGACTTGTAATATAACAAATTGAGTTTGAAGGGTGACGTCATTGATCTGCAGCCAAACGTCATAAAATCGGGGCTCGTGAAACCGTACAGACGGCACATTAAGTAAATTGCCAAAAAGCAATGTCTAATAAATCATAATTATGTTTCTTCAAAGCTGTCGCGTTTCAGCACAGACAACTTATAATTGATATCCGATAATTATCACATTTCTTATGAAAAATTGTAAAGTCCAAGCGATATAAAGAGTAGTGAAGGGTGATATCAAAAATATCGTTTATTTGAGATGGCAAAAGATCTTTTTTTATAAAGACGAAAAACTTTGAATGATTGATATTAGAAATGCATTCTTAAGAGAAGCTTGTTTTGTTTCTTTTAGTAATAGCTAAGGATAAAAGGAAATCAATTTCTTCGATATTTGAGCAAAGCATAGTCGATTCGTTGGGACAAATCGTTCATGATAGAAGCTTTGTTGGGACAAAACGCGTAGACAAGACATTTAGTGGTTTAATACACGCAAACCAGACATTTAGGGGTTTAAAACGCGCAAACCAGACATTTGGGGGGTTTAAAACGCGCAAACCAGACATTTGGGGGGTTTAAAACGTGCAAACCAGACATTTGGGGGGTTTAAAACGCGCAAACTAGACATTTGGGGGGTTTAAAACGCGCAAACCAGACATTTAGGGGGTTTAAAACGCGCAAACCAGACATTTGGGGGGTTTAAAACGCGCAAACTAGACATTTGGGGGTTTAAAACGCGCAAACCAGACATTTGGGGGGTTTAAAACGCGCAAACCAGACATTTGGGGGGGGGTTAAAACGCGCAAACTAGACATTTGGGGGGTTTAAAACGCGCAAACCAGACATTTAGGGGGTTTAAAACGCGCAAACCAGACATTTGGGGGTTTAAAACGCGCAAACCAGACATTTGGGGGGTTTAAAACGCGCAAACCAGACATTTAGGGGGTTTAAAACGCGCAAGCCAGACATTTGGGGGGTTTAAAACGCGCAAACCAGACATTTAGGGGTTTGAAAGGCGTAGATCAACTCAGACAAAAAACTTTTTAATATCAAATTAATACTTAATAAGCGTTTAAATTGAATAGTGAAGGCAAAAGCTATGTTGAATAACAGCAAGTAATGTTCCACAGACTAAAATTTCTTTTAGCTTCGGGGATCTCAGACTCTCTGTACTATTCCTCCTCCTTGTAGGTGGATCCTGATTCTTAACCTTGGAGTCATTGTGGCCTGGGAATTAAAGTTTTGTGCTGTGAAAGAATGATTTTTACTAGTAAACCCACTGTATACAGCCATGGAAAAATGAAGGACGATATCAGTAGGAGTAATTATACCGTCTGAAAGAAACTTTTAAAAATTTTTTGTCTGCCACTCTTCATGTTTAGAAATGTGCTTGCTTGCCTTCCATGAACTCAATTGAAATATCTTCATCCACTGGCTCAGTCGGTAGCGCGCCAGGCTTGTAATCTAGAGTTTCCAGGTTCGAGTGCTTCCTGTGTTACCGTTGAGATTTATCTCTGCTAAGCTTTCCTCCTTGCCCCTGGTAAGAAAGAAGACTCTGATGGGCTTGGAAAGATCGTCTTCCTTTGGATGCTATGTAAAGCCATGGCTCCGCGTGCGGGAGAGCCAGTCCCTGTCAACCTTAGAGAACACGCTGGATGGATTTGCCAGGAAGCTGCCATCTGGTTCCTAACAGCTGTCCAGTGTCCTTTCCTGAACATTCTTTGAGCCCTTGGGACCTGGACATTTAGCACATTGTGTGCAGAGAAGTGCATCTCAGAGGTAAAGCAAACAAACTCTTCATACAGTCGCTCAAAAAAGTATCCGAACACTATAGTAGATTACAGAATTCAGAAAATATATCTGGCAACGATTTTTTTTTAGAAATTAGTGATCTGGCAACCTTCTTGTCACGTGACACGAAGGTTGCCAGATCACTAATTTCTATAAAAATCGTAGCCAGATATTTGTTCTCAATTCTGTAATCTACCATAGTGTTCGGATACTTTTTTGAGCGACTGTACACTTGCTGTTTTTTTGGACTGTTTTACTTCTCAAAGGCCAGGCCACAAAGATTCAGAGAAGGTTGAGATTGGATTGCGTTGGATTGCACTCTGAGCTGTACTTTTTTTGCACACCATGGGCTAAATGGCCAGGTCACAAGGACCCCGAAGGCTCAGAGAAGGTTGGGGGAGGGGACCCACTGGAACAGCTGTTGGGAGACAGATGGTAGCCTCCCGTCAAGGCCATCCAGCGTGTTCTTTAACGTGCACAGGGTATGGCTCTCCCGCACACGGGGCCACAGCTTAACGTCCCATCCGACGGACGGCGGTCTTTCCAAGCCCATCGGTGTCCCCTACTGACCGTGGGCAGGGCGGGAAATTTTGCGGAGATAAATCTCAACCAGCTGGGACTCGAACCTGGGAACTACAGATTACGAGCCTGGCGCGCTACCGACTAAGGTACCCCCGCCCCAGAGACGGGGGCAAGAAGCAAAATCGATCCAGAAAAGGGTAAAAGAAGGAGGCAATAGTTTGGATTTCCAGTATAACAGTTTCCCCTCAGTCTTACAAGTCTTTAAAATTTTCTTGAAAATTGCATGAAATGTAAATTAGGTGAATAATATTTTGCCTCTGTTACCTTTACTAGCGTTCTGAAAGGGAAGTCACCCCTTCCCCTATATCCGGCCCTGCACCGTAATGGTCCAAATTGCCAAATCACAAAAATCTAAAGCACAAAAATCTGAAACATTTTTTTTCTGGATGGCTCAAAATAAGAACATTTTCTTAAGTCTCTTAGACTCTAAAAAGAAAACCGCAATGACAAATTAGATACGAGTGCATTAAATATGAATCATTTTAATATTCATACATTTTATTTCATTCGGTACATTTGTTGTTTAATATTGTTAGATTAAATTTAAACGAAGTAATTTACAAAGATGAGTGAATAAGTCAATAACATAAAAATGACACTGATTTCAACATTCGTACAAAAATATTGGTTCGTTTCATTTTGAATAAATCGAGGTTATTAATATTGTGGAAGACATGGTTGTAGTTTATACAATATTTATTTATTGGTAAAGAATTTGTTATGAAAGACTCGTCAACGTGCTCTTCAGCACGTACAGGTTGGGTTGGGTTGTTTTTCCTCTGAGCGTCACTTTTTTGAACACCATGGGCTAAATGCCCATGTCACATGAACCACGAAGGCTCAGAGAAGGTTGGGGGAGGGGACCCACTGGAACAGCTGTTGGGAGACAGATGATAGCCTCCCGTCAAGGCCATCCAGCGTGTTCTTTAACGTGCACAGTGTATGGCTCTCCCGCACACGGGGCCACGGCTTAACGTCCCATCCGACGGACGGCGGCCTTTCCAAGCCCATCGGTGTACCCTAATGACCGTGGGCAGGGCGGGGAATTTTGCGGAGATAAATCTCAACGCTGACCCAGCTGGGACTCGAACCTGGGAACTGCAGATTACGAGCCTGGCGCGCTACCGACTGAGCCACCCCCGCCCCAGCACGTACAGGTAAGGCGCGTTACAACACAAGCCCATGGCTTAACGTCATCTTCGGCGGACGGCGTCCTTTCCGAATCCACGATGTCTCCTTTCTCACTGAATACAGAGTGGGGTTAGCGGAGTAAATGTCAACGCAGGCATTAATAGGAACTCGAACTTGGGAAAATCAGATCGCGAGACTGGCCGTGCGGTATTGACTGGCCCAGCACTTGGCAGTTATTCTGTTGTTAATACTGTTGCGGATTACAAAAATGGATAGCCGCTGAGCGTGAGTATTAAAAGCTATATTTCAAAACCAAATTCAATACAAGGTAAATTGTTACAAAGGAAATATGGATGAAGTATCTTATTAACAAATCAACTATTAACATGCACAAGTCATCAATCTTCCTGCATGAGCACACAACATCAGCTCTGTGTATTTTACTAAATACTACCTTTTACTTGATTTACCAGGTCACCCGAAGATCTTCACTCGTAAACCAATTCTCGTCCTGTGCTAATAACTTTTCACACACTAGCCGAACAAAAAGACAGTCCGTGTAGACATTCGAAGTTAGCGATAAAAGATCCCACTTTTATCCTTCCGCGTATACACAACACATCAAGTTACTTCTTGATACTTACGCGCACTGTCTCAGAACAGCTCACCGTCCATTTTCGAACTCACGACCGTTACAATACAACGACCGTTACCGCTCCACTGTTCTCAAATTCTCCCAACGTTCTTATTCGTTGGCTGAAACTTTGCTTTCGGTTGCCAGATTCTTCTGTCGTAACACTGCCCCCTTCCTAGGTCTTGTTCGTCCCGAACAATTCTGGATTCCAAAGCTTCTTCAGTTCTTCGATGAAACGGGCCAAATGATCCACGTGAACCACCTTGCACTTTGTAGCTGGACATCGACGAATGCGATATACCACGTCTGTGTCAAAATGAAAGCGAATCTCATTATGACGTAGATTTCTTTTCTGACTGAAGCCTCGTCCACAAACATAATACGTGTAAGGCCTATAGCCCTTGTGAACACGTTTATGTCTCTGCAGGGAGAAGAATCGACTAAGAGTTTTCGTGCAAAACCTGTAAAAAGTTTTCTTCTTTGTCGAAAGTTTTCTTCTTTGGATTTTTACTTCTATCAACAGTAACAAGGAATGAAAGTCATTAGTGACATAAAATCTAGGGAGAATTTTCATCCTGCAATCTGACCCTTTTGTCAGTTGACTTTCACTTAATTCAGAACTGTCGTGATGAACCTTCAGCCATATTTCACCTGATTCAATTTGATCCCCAAGGTGCTTCACAAATATAATATCAGCTCCATAATTCTTTTTAGCGCTTCGGTCCATCTCCTCCTTCCATACTCTTGCTAGAACTGCAGCTTCTAATCCGACAACCTTACCTGTTTCTCCTGTATAAGTGAAATCAGTGATGTGTCGGGCTGCTAGCAATATTTTTTCTGTTTTACCTTCACATAGCCAGCTTGCAACATCTTCAGATACTCCTTGTTCTATTAACATGTTACGAAACTTGTTCAAAGCATTGCCGTTATGCAGAACCTTGCAGACACGTGATGCTTCATCTACCCTATTATCCACAATGTTCACCAAACGCAGAAGTTCTCCTCCTAACTCTTCGACGAGCTCTTGCAGTTCCAAGGATCCGTTACCAAGGAAACACTGAACAGCTTCCATCACTTCCAGAGAGTTGTCAACAGAGTTTTCAAGAGGTGAATCCATGTTGCTGATAACAGCTGAACAACTCAAACTCTTCATTCCCCGAGCTTGTGATGCTGCAACCACTTTCTTAACTAAATCAACAGCAACATCTTCTGTACTGATGAGATCAATAGCCCCTTTTCCGAATTCAACATCATAAACCAAAGCACACACTCCTTCAGCCAGCTTTTTGGACACAATTGAGCATATTGTTACGACAGAAGAATCTGGCAACCGAAAGCAAAGTTTCAGCCAACGAATAAGAACGTTGGGAGAATTTGGAGAAGAAGAGTAGAGCGTTAACGGTCGTTGTATTGTAACGGTCGTTGTGTTGTAACGGTCGGAAGAGTTCGAAAATGGACGGTGAGCTGTTCTGAGACAGTGCGCGTAAGTATCAAGAAGTAACTTGATGTGTTGTGTATACGCGGAAGGATAAAAGTGGGATCTTTTATCGTTAAGTATCAAGAAGTAACTTGATGTGTTGTGTATACGCGGAAGTATAAAAGTGGGAACTTTTATGGCTAACTTCGAATGTCTACACGGACTGTCTTTTTGTTCGGCTAGTGTGTGAAAAGTTATTAGCACAGGACGCGAATTGGTTTACGAGTGAAGATCTTCGGGTGACCTGGTAAATCAAGTAAAAGGTAGTATTTAGTAAAATACACAGAGCTGATGTTGTGTGCTCACGCGGGAAGATTGACTTGTGCATGTTAATAGTTAATTTGTTAATAAGATACTTCATCCATATTTCCTTTGTAACAACTTACCTTGTATTGAATTTGGTTTTGAAATATAGCTTTTAATACTCACGCTCAGTGGCTATCCATTTTTGTAATCCGCAACATTTGGTGTCAGAAGTGGGATAATTAATTGAATGCCGTTGACTAGAAGTATGGATGAATTAGTAAAGTTGATAAATAGCTTGAAAGTCGATATGGCTACGCAGATGACTGATATGAAAGATATGAAAGCCGATATGACTACACAGATGAATGACATTAAAAGTCAAAATAATGAGTTGAGAACTGAGATAGTTTCTCAAAAAGATGACTTGAAAGCCGATATGGCTAACAAAATAGGTGACTTGAAAGCCGAAATGGCCGCACAAAATACTGAGATTAAAGGTGATATAGCTGCCCAAAGCGATAAAATAGGTGACTTGAAAGCCGAAATGGCCGCACAAAATACTGAGATGAGAGCTGAAGTGGCTTCTCAAATTGATAAGATTACTGATCAGTGTAAGGACATTAAAACCGAACTTAATAAACAATGTGATTGTTTAAAGGTTGAAATTGACAGTGTAAAATATGATCTTGATAGTGTTAAGTTAGATTATAAACATGAAATAGAAATTGTAAAAACTGATTGTGAACGCCAGTTTCAGATTTTGAGAAATGAAATGTTACCTTCTGCTTGTGATAATAATAATTCTAGTGGAAATAATGTTATTACACATATCGCTAAAAATACAACTAAACCTTCTACATATGATGGTCAATCATCTTGGACAGTATTTAAAACACAATTCGAAGTTATCGCTACAGCCAATGAGTGGAATGAATTCCAAAAGGCCAGTTTTCTTGCAGCTTCCTTAAGAAATTCTGCTGCGGAAGTTTTGCAGTCTGTTCCAGAAGAAAAACGACTTGATTATCAAAGTCTAGTTTCTGCATTAGAACTAAGGTTTGGTGATAGTTATTTAAAACAATATTACGTGACTCAATTTAAACATCGCATGCAGAAAAGTGGTGAAACTTTGCAAGAGCTTGCTAGTGATATTGAGCGTCTAGCTAGATTGGCTTATAGTAACTGTCCACCAGAAATTCAAGATAATTTAGCTCAATTACAATTTATTGATGCTATTGCTGACCCTGACACTCAGCAATCTCTGAGGATGTTGGAAGGTGAATCCTTAAAGTCAGCTGTGGTACATGCTATGAAATACGAGTGCTCCAGGCTTTCCTCCCGAGCGAACAAACGTGCAGTGAGGTTTGTGAGTGCAGAAGAAACTGTAGAAAAGGATAATGAAATGAAAGAACTAACCAAAGCCATACTATCCGTTTTGAAAGATATAAAAGGTTCTTCTTCAAAACCTACAACAGACCTTCAGTGTTGGAATTGTGGCAAGACCGGACACATTCGTACCAACTGCACTAGGAAACGAATGAGGAGTCCAAGTCCATCAACTAGACAACAGAATCAGGGAAACTGAAATTAGTCAGTCTTGCGGGGCAAAGGCTGGCTGTTGATTGGTTGGCCCCAGGGGAAGTCGCCCACGTTTCAACATTACATGGCGATAATAATGGATTAGTAGCTGATGGAGCCATAAATGGAATACCTTGCCGTATGATAGTCGACACTGGTGCAAATGTAACTTTACTCAGAACGGATATAATAAAGAAAATAATACCTCACCCAAACTTGAATACTACACAGTCTAGAATAAGCCTACAAACGGCCACTGGAGATCGTGCAAAAGTTCATGGAAAAATAGAACTTAATATTCGAGTTGGTAGCTGTCTGGTTCGCCATCCTGTTTACATCGCTGACATCTACGACGAATGCATATTAGGCCTTGATTTTCTTAAGAAACATGGATTCAACATTAGACCCAGTGATAACCTACTCATCTATGAGACAGAAGAGATTCCTCTGCTTAGCCGGACGTCTGATTCTTTATCAAGCGTAACTCCAATATTAGTGACGGAAGATACAGAGATCCCAGCACAAAGTGAAGTTATAGTCCGTGGACATCGGGCGGAGACTTCTGGGGCCTTCCAATTGGCAGTTACTGATGCCTCTGGTAAAGGAGCTTTGGCTCATAATATCCTGGTTGCAAGGACTTTAGTCAGAATAGATAAAGAACAGATCCCTATCAGAGTGATGAACTGTAACAAATCCAGTAGAATGTTAAAAAAAGGTGAGGAATTAGCAATATGTGAAGCTGTTACCTGTGTAACAAGTATAAATAAAATAGAAGTTACCGATTCACATCAAAATCATACAGACATCCCATCTCATCTTACTGAATTATGGAGAGAAACAAGACAAATATTAACTGAAAACCAAGCTGTTAAGGCCGAGAACCTATTAAAAGAATTTTCTGACATTTTTTCTGCCACATCAAATGATTATGGCCGTACTAACCTGACAGAACATAAAATCAACACTGGTGATTCTCCTCCAGTCCATCTGCCGGCAAGAAGGCTTCCATTGGCAAAAAGAGAGGAGACGGAACAACTCATAAAGGACATGGAAGCTCAGGGCATTATAGAACCATCACAGAGTCCCTGGACATCACCAGTAGTTCTTGTCAAGAAAAAGGATGGATCTACACGATTTTGTGTAGATTATCGCAGATTAAATGACGTAACAAAGAAAGATTCCTTTCCTTTACCCAGGATTGACGATACACTAGACACTTTATCTGGGTCAGAATGGTTCTCAACATTAGATTTAAAGAGCGGCTATTGGCAAGTTGGTATACGTCCTGAAGACCGTGAGAAAACAGCTTTCAGTACAGGGAATGGACTTTGGCAGTTTAAGGTGATGCCATTTGGACTTTGTAATGCACCTGCCACATTTGAGCGACTAATGGAGTCAGTGCTCAAAGGTTTGTCTTTGGAGGTCTGCCTGGTTTACTTGGACGACATCATAGTTCTTGGAAGAACTTTTGAAGAACATTTGAGCAATCTTCGTCAAGTATTTGAAAAACTTAAGGCAGCCAAGTTAAAATTGGGACCGACAAAGTGTAAACTGTTCCAGCAAGAAGTTCATTACCTTGGTCATGTGATCACTACAGCAGGGATTAAGACTGATCCTAGTAAGATAGAAGCTGTAAGAGACTGGCCTCCACCACAAGATGTTCATCAACTTCGTAGTTTTATTGGACTTTGCACCTACTATAGAAGATTTGTCAAAGGTTTCTCCAACATCGCAAGGCCATTACATCGTCTGACAGAAGAGGGCCAGCGGTTTATGTGGACCACCGAATGCGATATAGCCTTTCAACAGCTAAAGAAAACTCTTTCCACAGCACCAGTGCTAGCGTACCCACAAACTGGAAAACAATTCGTAATAGATACTGACGCAAGTAACACAGGAGTTGGTGCTGTGCTTTCACAGGAACAAGACGGACAAGAGAGAGTTATTGCATACTTTAGTAAAACTTTATCCAAACCAGAGCGGAATTACTGTGTAACACGCAAAGAACTGTTAGCAATAGTAAAAGCAATAGAACATTTTCATCATTATCTCTATGGCCAGAAATTCCTTATACGTACTGATCATGCTGCACTTAGATGGTTATTAAACTTCAAAAACCCTGAAGGACAAATCGCTAGGTGGATACAACGGTTACAAGAATACGATTTCTCCATCGAACATCGAAGTGGTAAAATGCATAAGAATGCAGATGCTCTTTCCAGGCGCCCATGTATTGACAACTGTAAACATTGCTATAATGCAGAACTGAAATTTGGAACTAAAGAGATAATGCCCATAAGACAAATAGTATCGACACAAACAAACAATGACACCCCTAACATCTGGAATCCAATTGAAATCAGGAAGGCTCAACTAGATGATGAAGACATAAAACCAATATTACAATTGATTGAAAAATCTGATGTAAGACCTAATTGGGAGCAAATCTCGAGGTATAGTCCAACTACTAAAAGTTACTGGGCACAGTGGGACTCCTTAAAAATGGAAGACGGAGTATTATACAGAAGATGGGAGAATCCCACTGGACGGCTGATCCGTTGGCAGATAATCCTTCCTCGATCCCGAGTGGAACTTGTGATGAAAGATGTACATGATAGTGCCACTGGAGGACACTTCGGTGTTAATAAGACATTAGCCAAAGCCAGGGAACGATTTCATTGGTTGAAAAGTAGGGCAGACGTTGAGAGATGGTGTAGGCAATGTGAAGCCTGTGCAGCAAAGAAAGGCCCTAAGACTAGGAGTCGGGGTAAGCTGCAGACGTATAACGTTGGTGCCCCTTTTGAAAGAATAGCCATTGATGTAATGGGTCCGTTTCCTAGAACTGATGATGGAAATCGATATTTATTAGTGGTAATGGATTATTTCACAAAGTGGCCTGAGGTATATCCCATCCAAGACCAGGAAGCAACAACAGTGGCTGAGATGATAGTTAATAACTTCATTAGTAGGTATGGAGTACCTTTACAACTCCACTCTGATCAAGGACGGAATTTTGAATCCAATGTGTTTAAAGGCATCTGTCAACTATTAGGCATTCAGAAAACCAGAACAACTCCCTTACACCCTCAGTCGGATGGTATGGTTGAAAGGTTCAATAGAACAATTGCTCAGCATTTAGCATTATTTGTGAACGACCATCAACGTGACTGGGATCGCCATGTACCACTCCTTTTGCTGGCATATAGGACGGCAGTGCATGAGACAACTGGACAGACACCTTCCATGATGCTTTTTGGAAGAGAGTTACGTCTTCCCTGTGACCTTTTGTATGGTCGGCCCGAAGCAATGCCTGTGTCCACTCCACAATACGTACAAGAATTGCAACAACGACTAGAAGAAATCCATCACTCCGTTAGACATAACATCGACATAACAAGTGACAGAACCAAAACAAGATATGACAGTAAAATAAATGGAACTATTTTCAATCAAGGAGATCTTGTCTGGCTATACAGTCCACATAGAAAGAAAGGACTATCTCCAAAACTTCAGAAACCTTGGGAAGGTCCATATACAATAGTTAACAGGATTAATGACGTGGTATATCGCATTCGTCGACGTCCAGCTACAAAGTGCAAGGTGGTTCACGTGGATCGTTTGGCCCCGTTTCATCGAAGAACTGAAGAAACTTTGGAATCCAGAATTGTTCGGGACGAACAAGACCTAGGAAGGGGGCAGTGTTACGACAGAAGAATCTGGCAACCGAAAGCAAAGTTTCAGCCAACGAATAAGAACGTTGGGAGAATTTGGAGAAGAAGAGTAGAGCGTTAACGGTCGTTGTATTGTAACGGTCGTTGTGTTGTAACGGTCGGAAGAGTTCGAAAATGGACGGTGAGCTGTTCTGAGACAGTGCGCGTAAGTATCAAGAAGTAACTTGATGTGTTGTGTATACGCGGAAGGATAAAAGTGGGATCTTTTATCGTTAAGTATCAAGAAGTAACTTGATGTGTTGTGTATACGCGGAAGTATAAAAGTGGGAACTTTTATGGCTAACTTCGAATGTCTACACGGACTGTCTTTTTGTTCGGCTAGTGTGTGAAAAGTTATTAGCACAGGACGCGAATTGGTTTACGAGTGAAGATCTTCGGGTGACCTGGTAAATCAAGTAAAAGGTAGTATTTAGTAAAATACACAGAGCTGATGTTGTGTGCTCACGCGGGAAGATTGACTTGTGCATGTTAATAGTTAATTTGTTAATAAGATACTTCATCCATATTTCCTTTGTAACAATTTACCTTGTATTGAATTTGGTTTTGAAATATAGCTTTTAATACTCACGCTCAGTGGCTATCCATTTTTGTAATCCGCAACAATATCATTAGAGGAACGCTATCTATGGTAGCCATCAGATCCTTGCAGCGGTAAATCTCCTTATCTGTTGGCACCAGCTCCTCTGTCTGTCCTACGATGCAGCATCCGACGTCTTCCATCATCTGCTCGATTTTATCTTTAGTGCAGTCGACTGTGAAGCCAGGGATGGATTCCAGTTTGTCCAGAGTAATATCAGTCATGATTGCCAAATTGTCCATTCTGGAGATCAGCGACGAGTTCTGTAACATGATATTGTCCACTTTAGAGCTCTTGTAATCGTGATAAAACTTTTCTATATCCTTATAATCTAAATGGTTATAATGTCCAAATCTGCGCATTGACTGTTCAGAAAAGAAATTCAGCATGGTTTCGTTGAGATTGTCTGAGGGCTTTACTTCTCTCCGATCGTAACTCTGAGGCTTAATTTCATCCAGAAAGTTAGTCTTTGAAGTACCGTCTCTGCCTGAAGCTCTTTTACTAGCATCACCTGTTATGCTTCTAAGCCATTCTTCGGAATTCCTCTTCCTTAATTCCCCACTTTCTATAAACGATTCAAGTGTGGCTATATGCTTCGGAAAAATCTCTCCGACTTCCCGGGTAACGTCGAATGGCACTTTGTTTCTATGATGAATGGACGCCTCTTCTTTACTCGGACCACTCTGCAAAACGTAAACTCTGTTTCGTTCCCCCTCATTACCACTCGCTACTCTGCCTTTGCGATAATTGTCCATGACGCATTTTGCTGACGGCGAGGAATAGAATACCTTTCGTGTGGATCTCTCTTCAGATCGTGCCAGACTTGTATACCTAGGTATTTTGAAGTGCAAAGCGTACTGTATAGTCTCGCAGCTCTCTGATCTGTGTGATTGTTCTTCACAGTTCCTAGACATGTCACCAGCGACATAGACACTCTGCCATGCATTACCAGTAGTTGCGTGGTCAAAGGCATTATCTGCGCTATCTCTACGATTCTTGATTTCCAGTAGCAGATCCACATTTTTATATGCGTTGCCTTTCTCTTTTTCTTTTCCATGTTTACAATCTAACTTAACACTATCAAGATCATCTTTTTCACTGACAAATTCAACATTTAAACTATTGCATTGTCTATTGAGTTCGGTTTTATGATCCTTGAAGTGATCAATAAACTTACCAACTTGAGAAGCCACTTCAGCTCTCATCTCAGTATTTTGTGCGGCCATTTCGGCTTTCAAGTCACCTATTTTGTTAGCCATATCGGCTTTCAAGTCATCTTTTTGAGAAACTATCTCAGTTCTCAACTCATTATTTTGCGTTCTCAACTCATTATTTTGACTTTTAATGTCATTCATCAGCGTAGTCATAATGGTTTTCCTATCAGTCATCAGCGCAGTCATATCGGCTTTGAAGCTATTTATCAACTTTACTAATTCATCCATACTTCTAGTTAACGGCATTCAATAAATTATCCCACTTCTGACACCAAATGTTGCGGATTACAAAAATGGATAGCCGCTGAGCGTGAGTATTAAAAGCTATATTTCAAAACCAAATTCAATACAAGGTAAATTGTTACAAAGGAAATATGGATGAAGTATCTTATTAACAAATCAACTATTAACATGCACAAGTCATCAATCTTCCTGCATGAGCACACAACATCAGCTCTGTGTATTTTACTAAATACTACCTTTTACTTGATTTACCAGGTCACCCGAAGATCTTCACTCGTAAACCAATTCTCGTCCTGTGCTAATAACTTTTCACACACTAGCCGAACAAAAAGACAGTCCGTGTAGACATTCGAAGTTAGCCATAAAAGTTCCCACTTTTATCCTTCCGCGTATACACAACACATCAAGTTACTTCTTGATACTTACGCGCACTGTCTCAGAACAGCTCACCGTCCATTTTCGAACTCACGACCGTTACAATACAACGACCGTTACCGCTCCACTGTTCTCAAATTCTCCCAACGTTCTTATTCGTTGGCTGAAACTTTGCTTTCGGTTGCCAGATTCTTCTGTCGTAACAATACTATCCCAACTCTATTGCTACTATTGCAGTTTTAAACATACTGATATTTTCTGAATGTGGTGGAGTAACTTCGTTATAACCTAAAATGAAGAGACTCCTGAGGAAATGCGTTTCAAAACATTTTAAATATTCACCTCAATTGCTCAGCAGTGTGTAATCCGTTATTACTTCACCATCTTTTACACTCATGAATAATATTCAAGGCACTCTGTGTACTGATGTGTTCTCCAGATTTAGCATTTATAACAGTGTCGCCCACATTTGAAAGGAATAAAACAACTGAGAACAATTCTCAGTTTAATATTCCCCCGTGCTCTTTTTGTGACACATGCGGTGCACATCGAACTGCAAAGCCTGCTTTATTTGCAGACGTCTCCTATGGCTTCGGCAGTTTCACATATTTGCTGCAAAGGCTTAGGAGGTTCTTTGTTCCAAGTGAGGAAACGCCACAGAGGCGACTTCATACGCGTCAGATTTAGTTAATTGCATTGGCAACTAACATAAAAGCGCCCAGTACCGAAAATCATGAATAAAATATTGTAAAAGGGAGTTCACAGACAAATATTGAATTGAATAAAATATTATAGAGACAATTGATTAAATTCAACATCATAGTAAGAATGGCAAAGTTTCTATTGTAACCTAGCAAAATTATATGGAAACTGTGATTATATCAATGATGTGTCTGACGCGTGATGATGCTTTTCTCTGCTGATGTACCTCATGTATGATAATAATTGTTCTGGTGATGTGCCTGATGTATAATGATGTTTGTTCTGATGATGGGCCTGATGTATGATAATAATTGTTCTGATGATGTGCCTGATGTATAATGATATTTGTTCTGATGATGGGCCTGATGTATGATAATAATTGTTCTGATGATGTGCCTGATGTATAATGATGTTTGTTCTGATGATGTATGGTGATTTTTTTTGTTTTGATGATGTGTTTGATTTGTGATGATGCATGATGATATTTTTCTCTGTGATGTGTCTGATGCGAAACGATTTGTGAATGCAAGGCGAAATTCAGAAATCTGTAATTTTAAAATGAATTTTGATTAAAAATAATATAAAGCTATAATGTAAAGATCAACATCAGATTTTTTAATTCTTTATTTTCAGCAATATTCGTTCAATATCTAAAAAAATATGGCGGTTGGATAATTTATTATCTTCGCTTATCCTTAAAATAATTTCTTTAAAAACTTGATGAAAACTAAAAGAAATATTCATTTTAGTAAACGGTTTAATATTATTTAAGTTTTAATATAAATTCTTCTGATTGGCAATACTACTCATAGCAATGGTTTCAAGTTTCAGCTTCCATTACTTCTCAAGTATAAAAAAAATAAATAAATAAATACCCCCTCAAGCAGCTGCTTGCCACATTGAAAACCAAGTTTTGACCATTTGGTTTAGAATTTCATTTCTAATTTTTCTGTAACAAGCCTTTAGTAATCATGAAATGCGAATTCGCTTTCCATTTTCATAATTTAGAAGTGTTGGAATATAATTTATAGTACAGTCGCTCAAAAAAGTATCCGAACGCCACGGTTGATTACAGAATTCAGAAAAAATATCTGGCAACGTTTTTTTAGAAATTAGTGATCTGGCAACCCTTCGTGTCACGTGACACGAAGGGTTGCCAGATCACGTGACACGAAAGGTTGCCAGATCACTAATTTCTAAAAAAACGTTGCCAGATATTTTTTCTGAATTCTGTAATCAACCGTGGCGTTCGGATACTTTTTTGAGCGACTGTACAGGGTAATTATTGTTCTACTTGTCGGTAATATTTTGGATTAAAAAATGATTTCGGTGTTATATGGGAAATATAAGTGATTTATTGAAAATAGCGCACAAAGGGGTTCAAAAATCTTGCACAACCCCACGAAAATAAATTATAACTTTATATTTTAGATTTTAATGTGCAATGCTCAGATGCACTATATATCAATACATACATACAATTTATTGAATACAATTTATTAATTACATATAAATAAATAAAAAATAAATAAATACCCCCTCAAGCAGCTGCTTGCCACAGAGGTCTGACAGGAGCCTGTCAGTTTATATGCCACAGTAGGAGATCTGAGAGGATGGCAGGACCTCAGCAGAAAAACGACACACACATCCATGCCTAATCTGGGGTTCGAACCCAGGTCCCTTCTATCAGTAGCCAAGCGTGCTAACCACTCGGCCACGGGACGGCTAAAAATTACATATATATATCAATTTATTGATTTTTTTTTATTTTAAATGTTCAAATAGAATTGAGATAACCCTATCGAGTGAAAAGTTATGGCGAACAAAAAAAAAGCTATGGAAAAACTAAAGAAATGTGTATAATGATAAAATGCTTGAAAACTTCAAGCAAAATGGAAAATAATATCTGCAAGCAACCAAAATTTGCGTTTTTTGAAATATGTAAAGTAGCAAAAAACACCATTATTAAACAAAACATTTTTGAAAATCTCAAGCTTCAGTTCTTAGTTTAATAATTCTTGTCCTCAATTACCCTTACTAGCATTCTCAAAAGGGGCACATGGGCCCCTTCCCCCCCACCCGCCTTTCCCTCCCCTAGATTCCGTCCTGAAATACAAGGCTCCATATAAGAATTATTCGTTCAGTTAATTCACGTGATCTGAAAGATGCCTCTTATAGAATTCAACTGAGATCTTCCTACACAAATTCTTTACAGTGCTTAAGTACGAGGACTGAACGGACCTGTTGACTTTATTTTGGCGATACTGGTCTTGGACTATTCTTGCCCGATGACAAATTGCATTGCCATCCTCAAATGGATGAAATCTCTATCTGGAAACATTTTCGAAATTGCAAAAATATTGTTGTGAAGAACACCCAAATATTTTTGCCTATTCAAAGAGGATTGGTTTAGCTCACTCGTAATCTGCATTTCGCATGCTCGTGTCCCAACTGCACCTGCGTTGAGAATTTTCTCCGTTAACTCCCGTTTTCCCTCTGTAAGAAAGAGAGACACCATGGTCTTAACACCCCATTCGTCGGATGGGACGTTGGATTGGATTGGATTGTTTTATCTCTGAGCGGCACTTTTTTGCACACCATGGGCTAAATGGCCAGGCCACAAGGACCCCAAGACCCAAGACCCCGAAGACTCAGAGAAGGTTGGAGGAGGGGACCCACTGGAACAGCTGTTGGGAGACAGATGGTAGTCTCCCGTCAAGGCCATCCAGCGTGTTCTTTAACGTGCACAGGGTATGGCTCTCCCGCACACGGGGCCACGGCTTAACGTCCCATCCGACGGACGGCGGCCTTTCCAAGCCCATCAGTGTCCCCTACTGACCGTGGGCAGGGCGGGTAAATTTTGCGGAGATAAATCTCAACGCTGACCCAGCTGGGACTCGAACCTGGGAACTACAGATTACGAGCCTGGCGCGCTACCGACTGAGCCACCCCCGCCTCACGGATGGGACGTTAAGCCGTGGTTCCGTGAGCAGGAGAACCATAACCTCCAAGGTAAAGAACACGTTGGATGCCCTTGACCAGAGTCTTCCTTTACACAACCTTCTCTGAGCTCTTTGGTTCTTTGTGATTAGTTAATTTTTCCCAGTGTGTGGAAACAAGTGCTGTTCAGAGGTAAAACAATCCAATCTCTGAAGCATATATTCAAGATGCAGAGTCTGGGTCCTTGAATGTCCTTCGACTTTTATCCTGGATGTCTTTTGGCATTAGCCGAGCCGTTGTTAGCAGCGATTTAAAAAAGGAGATTCGTCGCTGAAAAGAACTTTTGCGCATTCAGCTATGATTTAATAACGAGTTTTGTTTTTCCACATTTCAGTCTCTTCTTTGATTTTGGAACAGAAAACGCTTATTATCTTTAATTATTTCCGTTTTTTAGTGATTATTAATTAAAACCTACTTCTAAATTAATTTAAAAAGTGCATTAATTAGGTTATTTTTGTTCCATAAGTAATTTTGATATTATTTTTGTTTCATTTTTACGAAATAATTCGGAATGTTTAATCTTGCAATAAACAAAATTTGTTAGAAAAATTTATTCAGTTCCTTTTTAAATTTAATCTAAAATGCGAACTCTTAATGCTTAAGTTTAAAATTCTTTTTTTTTACTTTATATCATTGAATTATTTATATGTGTGTCCCCTGGTCGGTCATATCACGTGAATATAAAATATATAAAAATAATTCATTGACTGTAAAATAATAACCGATTTTATTAACCAATAAAATAAATTATGATTTTTGAAAAACAGCTACGCGTGTTTGTTTTTTTTTTCCTGGTGTGCCACTACAATTTCCTGTTTTCAAGAGTGTTCTCTCCGCAAAATTCCCCGCCCTGCCCACGGTCAGTAGGGGACACCGATGGGCTTGGAAAGACCGCCGTCCGTCGGATGGGACGTTAAGCCGTGGCCAAGTGTGTGGGAGAGCTATACCCTGTGCACGTTAAAGAATATGTTGTAATGTATGTAATGGAACACGCTGGATGGCCTTGACGGAGGCCATCCAGCGTGGTCTCCCGTCAAGTTAAGCCGTGGCCCCGTGTGCGGGAGAGCCATACCCTGTGCACGTTAAAGAACACGCTGGATGGCCTTGACGGGAGGCTACCATCTGTCTCCCAACAGCTGTTCCAATGGGTCCCCTCCCCCAACCTTCTCTGAGCCTTCGGGGTCCATGTGACCTGGCCATTTAGTCCATGGTGTTCAAAAAAGTGCCGCTCAGAGGTAAAACAACCCAACCCAACTCAAGAGTGTTCCGGGACTCAAGGTTGGTAAATACTGACATGCACATTATTCTTGGATTGTTTTGGCAGCATATGTGAAAGTTAAATTCATCCTTCAAGTCTTAAAACAAAACACTGTATGTTTCGAGTTAGTTTTTAACAGATGAAACTATTTTAGGGTGAATGCGAATAAAGCACAGACTGAAGCATTTCAACTGAAATTCAAAGAGCAGTTGTGATATCCAGTGTGTTTTTAGCAACTGTTAATCTTTGCATAAGATTCAAAGTAAAAATAAAACGTAAAGAAATGCAATAAATAAAAAAAAGCTTTGAAAAATTTGCTAAACTTATTAGATTAGATTTCGTTGCTTATATTTCTTTTTAAAGCTTGTTTTACGATACTCCCGAAACGCAGCGGAAGCTTAAGTAGGAACACGAAGTAAAACTCAACGAACGAGTTGCTAGTATCAATAAAAGGCTGTTTTTTTTATATTTGATAATTGTTTTACGCAAACACCTTCGGGAAATAAAAACAAAACACTAAAAATCTATCTTTCTGCTCTAACTAATGAAAAATTCGAATATTCTTTCGTCTTTCTAGTTATCAATTTTAAACAACTGCTTTTTAGAAATCGTAGCGAATTCCAAATACATTTCATAAGGATTTATAGCTTGTAGAGAGAATAATATATATTAAAGGAAACTTGTAACGGACACAAAATAGAAAAATAAATGAATATGCAGGATTGTGGAATCTAAACAGTTTTTGTATATTTTAAAATAATTTTTAATGATTTATTTGTGCTTATACATTTTGCTGAGAATATATATGCCGTAAAACGCTTAAAGAACACTATACTTATCAAAATTCAAGAATTTTTAAAACTTAGATTTACATTTTATAATATGTATACTGTTTTATATTATCTTGCACATTTTATTCTTAAAATAGAAGGCTTCAATATCAATAAAAATCATAAATGGTAGATAGGATTACGTGGAAGGGGAAGTGTGCACAAGAAATGAGTTGAAATCCGAGCTCAATCATAATTCAAATGGATGAATTTATTTGAACATGCAAATACTTTTAACAACTGTAATACAACAACGTAAATGCAATACATACACATACTTAGAGACATATCCGTTTTAGCAAATACAATGAGATAACAATCTTTTTCGTTCTGCAGCAATTCATTCATCTGTATTTCATTTTAATGTGAAAACAAAATCTTAAAAGACTAAGAAAACTTATTTAAAATTTTAAGAAAGAAAAACAAATTATGTATAAAAACGCAACACAAAAGGAACAAAAAAAATCTCTAAATATATATTTCCCTATCCTGTATCCACTCCCACTGCTCTTGATTAGCATTTATTTATTTTAGTACCAATTCAATATCTTCTAGGTTAGCGCGCTTGGCTACTGATCTAACGGACCTGGGTTCGAACCCCGGATAAGGCATGAACGTTTGTGTTGTTTTTCGCTGAGGTCCTGCCATCCTCACAGACCTTCTACTATGGCATATAAACTGACAGGCTCCTGTCAGACCTCTGTGGCAAGCAGCTGCTTGAGGGGGTATTTATTTTTTTCAAGTCATTAGCCATTCTAAACTAATTTTTACATTGTTTTATTCTTTTGTTCATAGGCAATGAATATTATAGATTCTTGTCCCATAAAACGCAAAATTCTTATATGAAATTTCCTTTTTTAGCTCATGGAATAAATAACATACATTCTCCATTTCGCATATTACGGCTTGTATCTTTTTTCCTTAAAATATTAGGTTTTCCTAATAATTGATGCATTATTAGATACGTATATAACTTTATTAACTACATTGTCATTGTTTTTGACCAATTTATTTCTTATGTCTTTGTTATAAACGTCATTATATTCTAAAACTTCCTTTGCAAAACCTCAATACCACTGACAGATTTTAAATGAGTTTCTTCCCAGCAATTAAAATGTATAACACACTGAAAACATGAATAGTATAACTCAGCATGAATCTATTTGACCTATCCATTTTACATAATTTATATAAATAGTATTTAAATTTTTTATTCAGCATTTTGATGTGTGTCTTCCATTTTAAATTTGAATCTATATGCATTTCAAGATAATTGATGATTACAATTTACTCAATAGCTATAAATGAACACGATGTGTCTTTGTTACACATATTACCATGTATATTTATATACATAGGAGAAAAAATCCTTCTTAGTGAAAAATACATAATATGGTTTTCTCAATATTTAAACTTAATGAGTTATTGTTGAATCAGTTTTTTATTAAATCTATATTGCAATTTTATTCGAATAAAGTTTACCACTATTTAAACTTTTGGAAACAATTTTAGTATCATCAGCAAAGGACACCCTCTAAATCCTACCGCAAATAATTTCGTTAAGAGCATATCGTGATTTTCTTGTGAAAAAAGCTTTTTCTATGTTCAAATATACGGCCCATTTTTTTGTGAGTTATCAATTGCACTCAAAATTACCGTAGGCAATTTTAATATAGCTTCTTTTGTATTACATCCTTCCATGAATCCAAATTTTGAACTGCTAAAATAGTTTTTCTTTGGATTATGTTCATTTAACTTAAAATCCTTCATTTTTTTTTCCTATAAAATAGGACAAATTAGACCAAAACCAATATTGGCTTATAAGTTATTCATGTCACCTTTATTTACGTTTTTATAAACAAGACTAACCATAGAAATTTTAAACCATTGAAGAATATACCATTTTTGAGAAAAAAATTAATTTAATCTGTGGTAGCATGACTGCAGGTAACAAAGATTAGTGTTCATACTTTGTATCCAATAACCCAGTTTCAATATTATTGGATACTGATCTGTTACATACTTAACGTAGATCATTGAACTACATTGATGAGATATTTCTGTGTCCTTATAAATATAAATGTACGATCAATGAAAGATCTTGAATCTTTAACTATCCTGGTATGATTTGATATTAAAGAACGATAACCGTATTCACACAGTAAATTTAAATATGACAGAGTATCATATGTATCTTGTAATATATCAATATTGATATCCCCAATTATTACACTATTCTTATAATTCGTCGTTTTTTCGACTTTCATGTCCTGCACAAAATTTAAAATGAATGTGATCTATATATATATATTGCCCAAATATTTATATCCAAATTTCTATCATAATCATATACACACTCTATAGTATCCATTGTGAAATGCATCTTCATAAAGTTAAAGATATTAATTTTATAGTAAAAGGAATCGACCACCAGATATGTTTTCTTTCCTACAATCATAAAACATATCATCACCCAAATTCTATGTATTTATCACATCAACTTCGTTTCCCGATACCCAGGGGGCGGGGGTGGCTCAGTCGGTAGCGCGTCAGGCTCGTAATCTGTAGTTCCCAGGTTCGAGTCCCAGCTGGGTCAGCGTTGAGATTTATCTCCGCAAAATTCCCCGCCCTGCCCACGGTCAGTAGGGGACACCGATGGGCTTGGAAAGGCCGCCGTCCGTCGGATGGGACGTTAAGCCGTGGCCCCGTGTGCGGGAGAGCCATACCCTGTGTACGTTAAAGAACACGCTGGATGGCCTTGACGGGAGGCTACCATCTGTCTCCCAACAGCTATTCCAGTGGGTCCCCTCCCCCAACCTTCTCTGAGCCTTCGGGGTCCATGTGACCTGGCCATTTAGCCCATTGTGTGCAAAAAAGTGCCGCTCAGAGGTAAAACAACCCAACCCAACCCGATACCCAGATCTCATTAAACACAAAAATATCGATTTTGGAATTAGACATTTATAAAAAATAGGAGTGTTTCATTATAATGTCCACGCATACTTCTAATTATATCTTTTGATTATAATTTTAACCTTTTTAAAGTGGTCTTAAGTAATAAAAAATTAAGTCTTTTTCTTTACGTAATTTTCTTCCTTAATGAATCGCTCTTCGCATTCGTAATAATATTTATTAGTCACGAATTTTCAGTTTCTACGAATTCTTTCTAATACTTTTCGTTCCAAAGAGAAAACAAAGATTTCATTTCAGTCTTAAATAATTATAATTATTTTAACGTTTGTAATGGCTTATGACACGAAGAATTTAAAATGCCGCAAATCTAAAAATAGATTAGCGACATGCACTTCTGTATATATGTTTTACGATGTGTCAAAGAAATCTTCTACCCAACTGGGGGAAGGAGGGAATTCAGTAATTATCAAAACGGTGAGAGAGCGGCGTCAATGATTTCGGCTCCGCCACGGAAATTTGAGCCCAAATTCATCTCTCAGTGGTTAGCGCGCTTGGCTACTGATCTAAGGGACCTGGGTTCGAGCCCCGGGTAAGGCATGGCTGTTTGTGTCGTTTTTCTGCTGAGGTCCTGCCATCCTCTCAGACCTTTTACTGTGGCATATAAACTGACAGGCTCCTGTCAGACCTCTGTGGCAAGCAGCTGCTTAAGGGGGTATTTATTATTATTTTTTATTTATTCTCTCCCCTGAAAGGGTTAGGTTGGGTTGTTTTACCTCTGAGCGGCATTTTTATGCACACCATGGGCTAAATGGCTAGGTCACATGGACCCCGAAGTCTCAGAGAAGGTTGGGGGAGGAGACCCACTGGAATAGCTGTTAGGAGACAGATGGTAGCCTCCCGTCAAGGCCATCCAGCGTGTTCTTTAACGTGCACAGGGTATGGCTCTCCCGCACATGGAGCCACGGCTTAACGTCCCATCAGACGGGCGGCAGCCTTTCCAAGCTCATCGGTGTCCCCTACTGACCGTGGGCAGGGCGGGGAAACCCCTGAAAGGGAACGGAAGGAAAGAGCTACAAAATTAGTTTGTCTTACTGATTTTCCTTCTGCAGGTGGTCAACGTCACAGGGTCTCGATTATAATTGACAGTAGACTCTACTAACCATACTTTCTATGATTTTGATTTTCGACTATGGACTTTTCCCAATGGTAAACTTCTATTGAAGGAGAATATACCTCTGTGTTTTCAGCGTGTTTGTGGGTTGCTAGTCTCAAATGAATAAATACAAAGATTTATATCAGCTGGAAGATGATCCTGATAAGAAGCTATCGTAGTGACCTGAACCCTTAAAACTAGTTTTAACACTGGCACTCTTAAACTGGAGGAATGTGTCTCAGATGCCAGCTTATTGGTGCTTGAACGAGCTTGTTGGATTTTGGTGGTCAGAACTCATTGGCTGTTTCAGTTCCAACCAACTGCTGACCTAAGCTTCTAGCGAGATGAAAAAGGTCTTTAACCACGCCTAACGAATAAGAGGCTGCCTGATGTTGTTGGCTCTACCTTTCTCAATAAATACGATTTCTTTAAAAATCCTACTAACTGTTTTCTTTCTATAGCTGCTTTGAAGGTTAAGGTTCTAAAGAGGAATTTTCCCTTCTATGTCGTCACACAAGAACTCCAGGGACATTGGGTTGGGTTGTTATACCTCTGAGCGGCACTTTTTTGCACACCATGGGCTAAATGGCCAGATCACATGGACCCCGAAGGCTCAGAGAGGGTTGTGGGAGGGGACCCACTGGAACAGCTGTTGGGAGACAGATGGTAGCCTCCCGTCAAGGCCATCCAGCGTATTCTTTAACCTGCACAGGGTATGTCTCTCCCGCACACGAGACCACGGCTTAACGTCCCATCCGACTGACGGCGGCCTTTCCAAGCCCATCGGTGTCCCCTACTGACCGTGGGCAGGGCGGGGAATTTTGCGGAGATAAATCTCAACGCTGACCCAGCTGGGACTCGAACCTGGGAACTACAGATTACGAGTCTGGCGCGCTACCGACTAAGCCACCCCCACTCCTCTCCAGGGCCCTAACCTGGAGTTTATAACAGATAGGAATACTTCAGATACTAAGAAAAAATCTTAAATTTCATTTTTCAAAACGAGAGTATAATAAATATTTGCAGGTTGTAGGTTTACTTCTCAGCAGGAATGCCAATGGTTTTCTTTTTGGGATAAGAATTTATTGACGAAAGTTTTTACAACTAGATTTAAAAGATGGATTACAATTTGGAAGTTATCTGTTGCTATCCCCCCACTGAGGACTCGGATCGCTAACTCCCCCTCTGCCATTAGCGAGAAAGAAATAACTGATGGACTGGAATGTCTATCGGATGGAACGTTAAGCAGTGAAACATTGTACTGCAGAAGCACACTCTGTGCTTGTCAAGTGACAGAGTGAACCATTTTAGAGAGGGGTTTTCATCTCTCTCCCCATCTAGAGCAACCCCTTCCTCTTCCGAGCCCGTGTGCGTCCTTTAACCAATTCTATGCGAAAAAAAATGTTCCAAAAGGCAAAATAATCCCAAATAAAGCCAGTATCAAACTTGTTGCATTTGCATGTATTAACAACTAAAAGCTCCTCGGTGACAAAAGGAGATATCTTTGGGCTACAAAAGGCCGCTTTCCTTCAGATACAACGTTAAGTCGTGGTTCAGGTGTAGGAGAGTAGTATCTAGTCCACTTTAAAGAACACTCCGGATGCCGTTGAAAGGAGGCTTTCATCTGTCTACTAACAGTTATCCAGTGTCGACTTTTCCAGCCTTCTCTGAGCCCTTCCGGTTCTTGAGATCTGTCTGTTTAAGACCACTGTATGCACAAAAGTTGGGTTTTGTTTTACCTCTGAGCACCACTTATAATCAAAATAAATAAATCGCAATGGTGCCAGCGTTGAGATTTATTACCACTAACCCCCATCCTGCCCTTGGTGAAAGAGGGGACACAAATGGACTTGGAAAATCTGTCGAATGAGACGTTAAGATCATCGTTGGTTTGGGAAGCAGCACTTTTTCTTGCACACAATGGGTTGGGTTGGGTTGTTTTACCTCTGAGTAGCACTTTTTCGCACACCATGGGCTAAATGGCCAGGTCACATGGACCCCGAAGGCTCAGAGAAGGTTGGGGGAGGGGACCCACTGGAACAGCTGTTGGGAGACAGATGGTAGCCTCCCGTCAAGGCCATCCAGCGTGTTCTTTAACGTGCACAGGGTATGGCTCTCCCACACACGGGACCATGGCTTAATGTCCCATCCGACGGACGACGGCCTTTACCAAGCCCATCAGTGTCCCCTACTGACCGTAGACAGGGCGGGGAGTTTTGCGGAGATAAGTCTCAACGCTGACCCAGCTGGGACTCGAACCTGGGAACTACAGATTACGAGCCTGGCGCGCTACCGACTGAGCCACCCCCGCCCCACACACAATGGGCTAAATGGCCAAATTGCCAAACTGCCAGACTACAAGTTCCCAGAGTTGGTTCGCTGAAGGGAAGCCACTAGACAGCTGTTAAGAGACAGATGGAAGTTTCCCTCAAGGTCATCTAGCTTGTTCGTTAGAGTGTACAAGGTATGACTTTGTAGCACACGGAACCATGGGTTAACGTCTCATCCGACGGACGCCGGTCTTTCCACATTAACTGTATTCCCTTTCTCACCGAGCGCAAAACAGGAGCTAGCGGAGAAGGTTTTCAAAACAAGCATGGTTGAACTTCGAAACTGCAGATTACGAGTGTGGCACGCTACCCACTGAGCTGTGCACTAAAACGCAGCTCAGCGGTCAAACAACCCAACCCAACTTAACAAGTAAAAAATTAATAAAATACCTAAAGAAGATGAAGATAAAATATTTCTCTATTTCTTTCGGGGCGGGGATGGCTCAGTCGGTAGCGCGCCAGGCTCGTAATCTGTAGTTCCCAGGTTCGAGTCCCAGCTGGGTCAGCGTTGAGATTTATCTCCGCAAAATTCCCCGCCCTGCCCACGGTCAGTAGGGGACACCGATGGGCTTGGAAAGGCCGCCGTCCGTCGGATGGGACGTTAAGCCGTGGCCCCGTGTGTGGGAGAGCCATACCCTGTGCACGTTAAAGAACACACTGGATGGCCTTGACGGGAGGCTACCATCTGTCTCCCAACAGCTGTTCCAGTGGGTCCCCTCCCCCAACTTTCTCTGAGCCTTCGGGGTCCATGTGACCTGGCCATTTAGCCCATGGTGTGCAAAAAAGTGCCGCTCAGAGGTAAAACAACCCAACTCTATTTCTTTCATACGACCAAGGATTCCGAGTGTGTGTTAATGTATCTGACATCGCATCCATGGAATCATTTGCATTCAATTTCTTAATTTAATAAGATGCTCCGAAAAGGAAGTGAGAAAAACGAAACACCCCGGATAGCGTTCGTAATTTCCACATAATCAATGATTCATTTTGTTTCGAAAAGTGAGAGTTTCTGAAAAGCTCCTTAATCCGTTTCCACGAGTTCCAGCGGAGGAGGTTAAAGAAAAAGGTTTTGCGTGAGCGAGCCGAAAATCGATTTGCGTTAATAAAAGGTCCGCAAATTGCAAACAAAGAACAGGAAATGCTTTGCTGCCGAGAGTGACAACGTCACGCTTCGGAAGAGAATAACAGGATTAGCGCGAGCCGTCGACTACGGGATTATAAAACCTGGCAACAAACTCCATTCTCTCTCCCCTCAGGCTCTCTCGTTGTCGCAGGAGGACGGAGATGACAGGAAATTGGTAGACGACTCAGTCGCCGCAGTTTGACAAATGTTTACTTTGCAGTTCGTTCTGATGAATTCCTCACGGATGAATTGTTGGAAACATTTCACAATGATGGTGACCAAAATGACGGAGGGGTTGGATCGTTCAACCTCTGAGAGGCACTCTTTTGCCCATCATGGACTAAATGGCCAGGTCACAAGGACACAGAGAAGATTGGGGGAAGGGGTCTACTGGACAACTGTTAGGAGACAGATGGTAGCCTCCGTTCAAGACCATCCAGCGTCATCTTTAACGTGCACAGGGTTCGGATCTTGTGTACAAGAAATCACGGCTTTACGTCCCATCCGACGGACGGCGGCCTTTCCAAGTCCAACGGTGTCCCCTACTGACCGAGGGCAGGGGTAGGGGGTTAGGGAACATAAATCTCAACGCTGTTCCAAGTGGGGCTCGAACCTGGGATTTGGGTTGGGTTGTTTTACTTCTGAGCGGCGCCTTTTTGCTAAACAATGCTAAACAGCCAGGTTACAAGGACCCCGAGAGCTCAGAGAAGGTTGGAGGAGGAGACTCACTGGACAGGAGACAGATGGTAACCTCCCCTCAAGGCCATCCATCATGCTCATTAATGTGTATAGGGTTGGATGATTCTTTCGCACACGGATCACGGCTTTACGTCCCATCCGAAGGACGGTAACCTTTTCAAGCCCATCGATGTCTCCTTTCTGACCGAGGGCAGTGTGGAAGTTGCGGAAATAAATCTTAACGCTGACCGAGATGGGACTCGAACCTGGGAACTGCAGATTATGAGCCTGAAGCGCCACCACCTCAACTCATCCTGTCCCTTTGAATTATGAAAGCGTTTTATTAAAATTCCAATTTTCAATGTAACATTGTATAGATGTTGCATGTGAAGATTTTGGATAAAAATGAAAAGTTGAATATCAGAAGAACATTGAAAATCAGTTGAAAATAAAGGTAATCTTATGAAGAATTTTTAAATAGGGTTCAGAAAGAAAGATTAAAAAATACAAATCAATAAGAGAAAGAAAATGATCGGACACGAAAAACTTCGCAACGATTATATTAAAAGAGATATTTCAAAGTAAAAATCGATTAGATTATTACATAATAGAAGTGAATGCTGATATCAGACTGAAGATTATTATTAATCAATCCATGGGTCGAAAAAATGAGAAGATTGAGAAAAGCAGGAATGGTAGCCCAAGTTTTCAGAAAATTTTGTACTAACTAGACTGTGCCATATTTATACCCTACACAACGGACGGAGATAACCTAGAAACTGTATTAGGTTTGTCTTGGCTTCTCCTACAACCACTTACACAACGACATGCCAGTGGGGCGGGGGTGGCTCAGTCGGTAGCGCGCCAGGCTCGTAATCTGTAGTTCCCAGGTTCGAGTCCCAGCTGGGTCAGTGTGGAGATTTATCTCCGCAAAATTCCCCGCCCTGCCCACGGTCAGTAGGGGACACCGATGGGCTTGGAAAGGCTGCCGTCCGTCGGATGAGATGTTAAGTGTGGCCTCGTGTGCTGGAGAGCCATACCCTGTGCACGTTAAAGAACACGCTGGATGGCCTTGACGGGAGGCTACCATCTGTCTCCCAACAGCAGTTCCAGTGGGTCCCCTCCCCCAACCTTCTCTGAGCCTTCGGGGTCCATGTGACCTGGCCATTTAACCCATGGTGTGCAAAAAAGTGCCGCTCAGAGGTAAAACAACCCAACGACATGCCAGCTGGTCTTAGTATCAGGTACGCTAACCACTAGACCAGGTAGGGAGGGTTTTTAATACTCTAAACAGGAAAGGACCTTAGTATTCAGACCTTTAAATTACCTGCTGTATTATTAATCGTGGAGAATCTCGAATAAGACATACGTGCTTCTCTTGCGGTCTTTCGGTTGAAGTTTTGCATGTGAATCCTTTGGAAGAGATTGGCTTAACAGGTAGTGCGCCACGTTCGTAGTCTGCAGTTCTCAGGTTCGAGAGCCAACTGTGCTAGAGTTGAGATTTATCACCGCAAAATCCCCACCTTGCCCTAGGTCAAAAAGGAGACACCGATAGGCTTGGTAAGGCCGCTGTTCGTCATGTGGGGCGTAAAACAGTGTCCCATGCGCAGGAGAGTCATATCCTGCGCACATTAAGGAACATACTGGATTGCCTTGACGGGAGGCTTCCATCTGGTTGGAGACATCTGTCTAGTGAACCCTCTTCCCCCAAACTTTTCTGAGTCCTTTGGGCCCTTGTGACCTGTCCATTTAGAGCGCTGTGTTAAAAAAAAAGGTGCCGCTCAGAGACAAAGAAACCCAACCCCTATTGTGTTACGGTTTTGGACAATTCACAAACCGACAAATGACAAGATGAAGGTTGGTAAAAATCCTATTGAAGAAGAGAAATTATTGGCTATTTTGTAAACAATTTCACTTCGTACTGGATCGATCAAAATACACTGGAACATATAATCTCTTTATGTAGGAAATCAGATAAAATAGGAATTAAAGTCAAGAGTAGAAACTTTCTGCGATGCAGATCGTACAAATGGGCTTGCAGAATTTTAAACTTACTGACGGGAAAACACGTAACGAAACGAGAATCGGTAGGAGTTCTCAGTTTGAAGAAAAATTGAATTTTAGGAAAGAAAAAGGAAACGGATAGAAATCGATCGGATGGAGAATGTAGTCTGATATCAGCGATGCTGTTCGCTCTGATTGAGACAGAGTTCGTTGATCAGAAGATCCAAAGAAGTCCAATATGTTAGATGTTTGCATGAATTGCGAAACC
Organism: Ryuthela nishihirai; assembly: GCA_038380435.1. Lineage (NCBI taxonomy): Eukaryota > Metazoa > Arthropoda > Arachnida > Araneae > Heptathelidae > Ryuthela > Ryuthela nishihirai. The sequence goes on along the minus strand of JAWZYU010000001.1, from coordinate 134,471,912 downwards.
TGGTTGGGATGATATTTTCTTGCTTGCCTCGTTGGAAGGCGAAGTGACGCTCGGGAAGATCGAGGATGGAGGTGGATTGCACAACAGGCGACTAAACACTAAATTGAAAAAAAAAATTAGTGACGCTTTGTTAGACAAGTCCTAAGGGACGGGAGTTGGCTCAGTCGGCAAATTCCAGACTAATAATCTGCGTTGAGATTTTCTCTGCCCAGGTTGGAAAAGGGAAATCGATGGGCTTGGAATGGCCGCTGTCCGTGGAATGAGACAAGCCGTCATCCTGTGCACATTAAAGAACTCTCTAGATGGGTTGGGTTGTATTACCTCTGAGCGGCAGTTTTTTGCACACCATGGGCTAAATGGCCAGGTGACATGGACCCCGAAGCACAGAGAAGGTTGGGGGAGGGGACCCACTGGAACAGCTGTTGGGAGACAGATGGCAACCTCCCGCCAAGGCCATCCAGCGTGTTCTTTAACGTGCACAGGGTATGTCTCTCCCGCACACGGGACCACGGCTTAACGTCCCATCCGACGGACGGCGGTCTTTCCAAGTCCATCGGTGTCCCCTACTGACCGTGGGCAGGGCGGGGAATTTTGCAGAGATAAATCTCAACGCTGACCCAGCTGGGACTCGAACCTGTGAACTACAGATTACGAGCCTGGCGCGCTAACGACTGAGCCACCCCCGCCCCCTCTCTAGATGGACGACGGGAAAGTTCCTTGCATTTTTAATACACTCATAACACTTTTCAGTTGGAAACTTTTTGATACGTAACTATGTAGTTTGGCTCCGAAGCTCCATGAAAACAAATGTTTATTGAAGTAATAAATCTATAAAGAAGAGTGTTTGTGTATTTGCCTGTCTGTCAGTCTGTCTGTTCACTTATGTATTGAAACTTCTAAACACACCAAACTGACACCAAACTTTGCATGAACTTTTTCTTCACCAACGGAAAGATTATAAGATATTTTAAATACTAAATATTTTTCCTTTAAATTTTTATCACTATATTTGTTAATTTTAGCGATAAATACTATTTACTATATAATATTATAGTTAAAATACTAAAATTATTTCGTATTTGGTGTACCTATGTATCTATGCTGGATTTTTCAATGTCTCGAAAAAAGTTTAAAAAAAATCCTTAGACATGTAAATCAGTTCAATTGGCAGCGTTTTCCTTCTAAAAAAAATTCTCTTTCGCCAAATGCAATAATTTTCAAACTCACGCATTTTTCGAGAAACTAATCAACATTTCACAAAAGTAGCTGAAGTTCGAGGATGCCCAGGTGAATGAAACCGAGAACATTTAAAAATCATGAACTGTTTACATCCAGTGATTGCAGATGAAGACTGAACTTCAGACTGACGAGATGCTTTTAGAATTCCAACAAGACCTAAGCTAATCTTTCAGCGGAAGGAAGGCCTCTGAACTTGCATCGAGGTCTATTCTCTCAACGAGGAGAGGTCGCGTTCTAACGGAGAAAATCTCGACGCTGAGAACCTCAGATTTAGATCACGAGGAGCGAGCATCAGTTACAGTCGCTCAAAAAAGTATCCGAACGCTGTGGTTGATTACAGAATTCAGAAAAAATATCTGGCAACGATTTTTTTTTGGAAATTACTGATCTGTAATAAATTCTGTAATCAACCATAAACACTACGGTTGATTACCAGGATTACAGAATTCAGAAAAAATATCTGGCAACTTTTTTTTTAGAAATTAGTGATCTGGCAACCATCGTGTCACGGTTGCCAGATCACTAATTTCCAAAAAAATCGTTGCCAGATATTTTTCTGAATTCTGTAATCATCCATAGTGTTCGGATAATTTTTTGAGCGACTGTAGGTGTTCATATTATTTTGATACTAGATCGTGTGGGCTCACTCACGGAAATATTGAGCGTGTGCAGTTACCGTTCACAGCAAACTGGAGCGTGTGCAGTAACTGCACACACTCCAGTTTGCTGTGAACGGTAACTGGAGCGTGTACAGTTGCTGTACACGCTTCAGATATTTTTCCTGAATTCTGTAATCACGTGACACGAAGGTTGCCAGATCACTAATTTCTAAAGAAAAATCGTTGCCAGATTTTTCTATGAATTCTGCAATCAACCGTAGTGTCCGGATACCTTTTTGAGCGACTGTACGAGAAGAACTGCGTGACGAGAGCAGTAAAATCAGAGGAGGAAACTGACACAAACTCGTGGAGTTGAATAACAGAGTGAAGTGTGTTATTATCTGCAAGTCCTCGGCATTCGCACTAAATTGCTATTATTTTAAGAAGCTATTGTGGTTTCGAGCGACTGCTGCAGACGTACATTGTGTCGAACAGTTCTTCGACCGTTAACGGAGCAATGCAACCGAAACAAAAGGTTGGAATTGTCGGGGATCACCAAGAGATTACCACAATGGCGCGTTCAAATACACTTCGACGGGTTCGTATTGAAGTGGTCTGCATTGCAGAGAAGTGGAAAATTGCTGCACACAAATCAGTAGAAGGTAGAAACCCCGCTTTAGAGAAATTCTGCGTGGAAGTACGGCGGAACACTTATGAAGAATGTTTAGTAGTAGTAGTCTTTCGTTTCCATTCATATTATTATTGATACAGTCTTGCTTTTTGCAAATAATTTTAAAAGTTTATAGCACGCGAGAGTTAAGACTCGCGCGTGGTTTAGCAAGCTAATAATGCTTAAATAAAGAGCTAAAAATTTAATACTTTACCATATTAATATTTCCCATCATGTTAAACATCAATAATTTAGAAATAAAAAATTAGTGAAATAAATGAAATTCCAATAATTATCTTTTATTATTTCAATTTCATAAATTAAACTTTTTGGCTTTCATGAAATCGTGTGAAAATTTAATAAAAAAAATAAAAATAAATACCCCCTCAAGCAGCTGCTTGCCACAGAGGTCTGACAGGAGCCTGTCAGTTTATATGCCGTAGTAGAAGGTCTGAGAGAATGGTAGGACCTCAACAGAAAAACGACACAAACAGCCATGCCTTACCCGGGGCTCGAACCCAGGTCCCTTAGATCAGTAGCCAAGCGTGCTAACCATTCGGCCATGGGACGGCTAATAAATAAATACCCCTTCAAGCAGCTGCTTGCCACAGAGGTCTGACAGGAGCCTGTCAGTTTATATGCCATAGTAGAAGGTCTGAGAGGATGGTAGGACCTCAACAGAAAAACGACACAAACAGCCATGCCTTACCCGGGGCTCGAACCCAGGTCCCTTAGATCAGTAGCCAAGCGTGCTAACCATTCGGCCATGGGACGGCTAATAAATAAATACCCCTTCAAGCAGCTGCTTGCCACAGAGGTCTGACAGGAGCCTGTCAGTTTATATGCCATAGTAGAAGGTCTGAGGGATGGTAGGACCTCAACAGAAAAACGACACAAACAGCCATGCCTTTCCCGGGGCTCGAACCCAGGTTCCTTAGATCAGTAGCCAAGCGTGCTAACCATTCGGCCATGGGACGGCTAATAAATAAATACCCCTTCAAGCAGCTGCTTGCCACAGAGGTCTGACAGGAGCCTGTCAGTTTATATGCCATAGTAGAAGATCTGAGAGGATGGCAGGACCTCAGCAAAATTTACTTAATCATTTTTGATTTTTAACAAACTGTTAAGTGTCTTTTTCCTAAATATACCTAATACTTTTGAGTAATGGTTTTCCTTGGCAGTGGCATAATGAAGATAATATGTGCACGTGTTCCTATATTAAATTTTATTTTAATGAATAGCACAGAATTTTCTGACTATATAGATATCCAAAGTTTCGTGACTATATAGATATCCAAAGTGAGAGTTTCGTGACTATATAGATATCCAAAGTGAGATTTCTTCTATGTATAAAAGTATAACTAGCCTGTACGAAATAAGAAAAGTCTAATTTCGACAATTATGAATATGGAACTTTTACGAATATAAAAAATTTTCTAAACTTCATTTAAACCGTTTTAAAAATCAGTTATGGACATTGCAGACTATAGGTACTTAATTTATTACGAACTGAATTTAAGAATCAAAATAGTATCATTTAAAAAAAGAGTTAATGAAAAGGATTGTTTGTCAAAATTCCCTGTGACCTTGCAATTTCTGATTATTTTTAAAATTATTATTAAATTTGTTATAGACATTGAGTGTGCGTTTTTACAGAAAATGTCTAACTTCCAAATCAAGTTAGAATTATGGTAAATGTGATGCTCATCGTGAGTCCTCTAACGCTTGCGGACTCAAACCATAAAAGTTTTAAAAAAATTTCAATGAAACTTTGTTTTGTTTAAGCCACTATATATGCCGAGGCATATTTTGTTTTATCATTATATGGGGACAGAGGTCATTTCAGTTGTTAGCATCCCGCGCTCATAATTTGATGTACAATCGCTCAAAAAAGTATCCGAACACTATGGTTGATTACAGAATTCAGAAAAAATATCTGGCAGCGATGTTTTTTAGAAATTAGTGATCTGGCAACCTTCGTGTCACGTGACACGAAGGTTGCCAGATCACTAATTTCTAAAAAAAAATCGTTGGCTGATATTTTTTTCTGAATTCTGTAATCAACCATAGTGTTCGGATATTTTTTTAATATATATAATGCGTGTGAATATATAATGCAATGAATATGGAGCGTGTGCAGTTACCGTTCACAGCAAACTGGAGCGGTTGCGGTTAATGTTCACAGCACATTGCGTTGTGTGAGCTCACAAAGACCTGGATCGTGTGGGCTCACTCACGGAAATATTGAGCGTGTGCAGTTACCGTTCACAGCAAACTGGAGCGGTTGCGGTTAATGTTCACAGCACATTGCGTCGTGTGAGCTCACAAAGACCTGGATCGTGTGGGCTCACTCACGGAAATATTGAGCGTGTGCAGTTACCGTTCACAGCAAACTGGAGCGTGTGCAGTAACTGCACACGCTCCAGTTTGCTGTGAACGGTAACTGGAGCGTGTACAGTTGCTGTACACGCTCCAGGTATTTTTCCTGAATTCTGTAATCACGTGACACGAAGGTTTCCAGATCAGTAATTTCTAAAAAAACGTTGCCAGATATTTTTTCTGAATTCTGTAATCAACCATAGTGTTCGGATACTTTTTTGAGCGACTGTACCTAGCTAAAAGTTCCACTGTAACAGCAATAAGATTTTCTCCGTTACTCCCCGCCCTGTTAAGTTCTCTAGGAGAAAGCCGAAGGAGCGAAAAGTCTATTGTCAATTAAATAAGACTTGAAGCCATTGCTTCGTGTGCTCGTAAGCCATGCCACACGCACGTTAAAGGACATGCTAGATGACCTTGATCAGAGGTTTCCATCTGTCTCTTACGGAACACGAGTGAGAAGTGGATTTCTAGTGGATTCTCTTCCCTAATTAACATCTGTGCTCTTAGGGTCCTTGTGACCTGACCATTTAATCCATTTTATGCAGAAAAGTGCCACTCAGAAGTAATACAATCCAACAACTCATCATTTTAACCGCCACATTTAAACGGGATATAGTGTTCAGTAGTCTCGTAGCCAAGTTTTTGCAAATATCCTTCTCCTTCTAACCTTGCTAATTTTTTCTACATCTTAGAATTTTGTTGCTTAAGATTGATAAGTTAGTGAATCAGTTTCACCAAATTAGATTTATACGTTTGCAACTCAGACTTCATTCGCTTTCTGATAGGATACCTAAATATGGAAGCGAATTTAAACCATGGTCCAGTGGGCATGAGCGACTTACTCTATTCTAACGTAGACGACACAAAATATCGTCAAACGTGTGTCTACAAGGTGCTACAAAGCGGTAAGTGCACTTTCAACATAACTGTTAAAAATGTCTTTACTGAAGTTTTTGTTAAGGAAAAGAGGTACTAGTTTGCGTACTTGCCTCTTCCGCCGAAATGCCACCAAAAAATACGTGCCTTTGGGTTTTTACTTTTCAAGTTTAGGTTAAGAACTGGAGTGATCCCAGCTGGGTCAGCGTTGAGATTTATCTCCGCAAAATTTCCCCGCCCTGCCCACGGTCAGTAGGGGACACCGATGGGCTTGGAAAGGCCGCCGTCCATCGGATGGGACGTTAAGCCGTGGCCCCTGTGCGGGAGAGCCATACCCTGTGCACGTTAAAGAACACGCTGGATGGCCTTGTCAGGAGGCTACCATCTGTCTCCCAACAGCTGTTCCAGTGGGTCCCCTCCCCCAACCTTCTCTGAGCCTTCGGGGTCCATGTGACCTGGCCATTTAGCACGTGGTGTGCAAAAAAGTGCCGCTCAGAGGTAAAACAACACTACGTTAAAGAACACGCTGGATGGCCTTGACGGGAGGCTACCATCTGTCTCCCAACAGCTGTTCCAGTGCGTCTCCTCCCCCAACCTTTTCTGAGCCTTCGGGGTCCATGTGACCTGGCCATTTAGCCCATGGTGTGCAAAAAAGTGCCGCTCAGAGGTAAAACAACCCAACCCAACCCTGGTGTGATCATACTTCATTAAGGGGCTTCCTTCACCATTAAATTTAAAAAGAGGAGGACAAAGTTTTAACCATGTTTAGAGTAAGAACTGGTGTGATTAGCCTCAATTAAGGGCTCTTTTCATCATTAAATTTAAAGACAAGAGGACAAAGTTTTAATTCTCATCACAACTCTGGAAATTAAGCAGAATGTGCCATTAGATCTTCAGTGCATGCCAATGTTTTCAGTGATGCCCAGGAAACTTCAAAGAAAGGAGATGTCAGTTTGAGAAAAACAGGGGTGCCACATTATCTCAGATACCCTCTTGTGATATTTTAAAATCACTCTCAAGGATTTCCTTTCCACAATAGACTGACAAGTAAACTGTCGGTATATAATCCTTCATAGGGTGGTTGTCGATATCTCAGCAGAAAGATAAAACTGAAGAGGAACATCATTGCCTTATCCGGGGCTCTAATCCAGATCCCCTTTGATCAATCAAGATCGCGAACCAGAGCGCTAACCACTCAGCCATCGGAGCCGAAAAACATTTTCGATACACTTAAGAGGAGTCTTTACTTAAGAGTCTTTCCATCTGACACTTAATAGCTGACCAATGGGTCTCATAACCTGCACTTTGACAATAATTTGGAATCAAAAAATTAATAATTTGCACTTTGAACCGAGATTTGGAATCAAAAAGATCACAGCCTGTACTTTGACCCGATATTTGGAGCCTAAAAAATCATAACCTGCACTTTGACCCAAGATTTGGGTCTAAAAGATCAAAGTCTATACTTTGACCTGATATTTGGAGCCTAAAAAAATCATAACCTGCACTTTGACCCAAGATTTGGAGTCGAAAAGATCATAACCTGCGCTTTGACCCGAGATTTGGAGTCGAAAACGTCATAACCAACAGAAGGGCCTGGGATCCCCTAAATATAAAACTCCCTACCCCTGAGTTTCAAGAGATAAAATTTGGATTTCAATATTATAGTTGATTATACATCATATGATAAATTTGTCCATCTCAAAATATCCGCCGAGTTTCCAAGAGACACACTTCACGACCTTTCCCTTTCAGTGCTTTGTGATGCAAAAAAAAAAAAACCCACAGCTAAAGAAATATAACCGGAAAAGCGAACGTTTTCATAAAGTAGCTACAGCTTATAAAGACGAGCACATTTTGAATTGGGTTGTTTTACCTCTGAGCGGCACTTTTTTGCACACCATGGGCTAAATGACCAGGTCACATGGACCCCAAAGGCTCAGAGAAGGTAGGGGGAGAGGACGCACTGGAACAGCTGTTGGGAGACAGATGGTAGCCTCCCGTCAAGGCTATCCAGCGTGTTCCTTAACCTGCACAGGGTATGGCTCTCCCGCACACGGGGCCACGGCTTAACGTCCCATCCGACGGACGGCGGCCTTTCCAAGCCCATCGGTGTCCCCTACTGTCCCCTACTGACCGTGGGCAGGGCGGAGAATTTTGCGGAGATAAATCTCAACGCTGACCCAGCTGGGACTCGAACCTGGGAACTACAGATTACGAGCCTGGCGCGCTACCGACTGAGCCACCCCCGCCCCTCATTTTGAATTGGTGAAGTCTGTTATGGAGTAAGCCTCAGAAATGGAGTCTCTGAGCTATTTCTACCATTTTAATTTTTTAAATGCAATCTACAGATTTAATGATTCAATGCAAGCAAATTCAGCAAGAGTAGTGATGCGTAAAGCAATAAATACTGTTTCTGACAATAAAGCATGCTCGTGTGCTTAGACAGAATAATATCCCGAACGCTCTTTGGAAAGAGAAAGTCATACGTGCTGAATGTCATTGGAAAAAATGAAAAATAAAAAAACAACAGACTGCTTTAAGAGGAAAACGAAAAAGCTTCAGACGAGATAAAATCGCCTACGAGCAATACTTTGTGCATCAGTAGCTCCCAGTTTTTGACTGTCTGCAGCATATTTTAAAGTTAATATACTTCTGATATCTCTAAAGTGTTCCATAAGTTATGAAAAAACATCTAACCAAAAATCTTGTTGGCTTTGCGCATGATTGATTTGTAAAAAAGAAATCGAGATTTTTGCCGCATCTGTGTTGCAAGAAAAGAGATTGAATACCTCAGCAGAGTTCAATATTTAGCACAACACGGGAAAAAGGTGAAAAATATTTAGCGAGAGTTAAACATATTTTCAGCATAAGCAATTCCTAATGATTAAATGAATGAAAATTTCTTATCGAGACTTATTTTTTCAGCATGCAATTCTGTATCGAATATTAGACTTGTCTTCAGAATTTGAAATTCTTAATGAACACTAGTGGTTGACGTAGTTCAAATTTATTTTTAATATATGAAAAAGCATTTAGTACAGTCGCTCAAAAAAGTATCCGAACACTATGATTGATTACAGAATTCAGAAAAAATAGCTGGCAACGATTTTTTTAGAAATTAGTGATCTGACAACCTTCATGTCACGTGACACGAAGGTTGCCAGATCACTAATTTCTAAAAAAATCGTTGCCAGATATTTTTTCTCAATTCTGTAATCAACCATAGTGTTCGGATACTTTTTAATATATATAATGCGTATGAATATATAATGCAATGAATATGGAGCGTGTGCAGTTACCGTTCACAGCAAACTAGAGCGGTTGCGGTTAATGTTCACAGCACATTGGATCGTGTGAGCTCACAAAGACCTGGATCGTGTGGGCTCACTCACGGAAATATTGAGCGTGTGCAATTACCGTTCAGAGCAAACTGGAGCGTGTGCAGTAACTGCACACGCTCCAGTTTGCTGTGAACGGTAACTGGAGCGTGTACAGTTGCTGTACACGCTCCAGATATTTTTCCTGAATTCTGTAATCACGTGACACGAAGGTTGCCAGATCACTAATTTCTAAAAAAATCGTTGCCAGATATTTTTTCTCAATTCTGTAATCTACCATAGTGTTCGGATATTTTTTGAGCGACTGTAATTCAAACTGAACATCATATATTATATTAATTATGGTTTATCTTCCCATTGACCGATGATCTATGGCGTAAACAATTCCTAAGCCTAAATTTGAAATTAGGCTTAGGAATATTATTCCTAAGGTGAGAGTTATTTTGACTGGTCATATTAATTTCTCAAATAATATTTTCTTAGAACTATAATTTCAGTAATCCCAAATGTAAATTTACTGATAAAAGGGAGAAGTAATTTGTTCGGTCGGTATCCACCGGGCTTATAATCTGATGTTCCCAAGTTCGAGGCCCAACTGGACCTGCCTTGAGATTTTTCTCCGCCAACCCTCGTTCTGTTCTTGGGGAGAAAAAGGACACAGTTGTTTTGGGTTGGGTTGTTTTACCTCTGAGCGGCACTTTTTTGCACACCATGGGCTAAATGGCCAGGTCACAAGGACTCCGAAGACCCAGAGAAGGTTGGGGGAGGGGACCCACTGGAATAGCTGTTAGGAGACAGATGGTAGACTCCCGTCAAGGCCATCCAGCATGTTCTTTAACGTGCGCAGGGTATGGCTCTCCCGCACACGGAGCCACGACTTAACATCCCATCCGACGGACGGCGGCCTTTCCAGGCCCATCGGTGTCCCCTACTGACCGTGAGCTGGGCGGGGAATTTTGCGGAGATAAATCTCAACGCTGACCCAGCTGGGACTCGAACCTGGGAACTACAGATTACGAGCCTGGCGCGCTACCAACTGAGCCACCCCCAGCCCAAGACACAGTCCTTCGGATCAAGGATCAAGACCGCCTTACACTCTGTGAACTGTTATGTGTGCAGTGGTGTCACCCCAATTTATTAACAACCTGTTTTCATACCGATGGGGGGGGGGGGGTCGGCAATTTAGTTTGTTAGACACTGGTACCACATTCTTTGGGAGGGATGAATCCTCCCCTGGGAAAAACGTTTGAAAATTTTTCATTTGAGATTGCATGATAAGTAAGTATCAATATACTATAACTAACTTTAAATACAAAAGTTGTATCTGAAATAAAGTGTCACACAGAATTCAGGGTGTATGTTACATGCAACTGTAGCATACATAAGTGATTAAAGCAGATTCCGAATTTTAATAAAATAAACGTAAAATAAAATTATCACACCACATACATTTTTGACAAGATACTAAACTTTTATCTATGGCGTATCACTCCTCCTAGTCTATAATTTATGGCACTACTTTTTTTTCCTTTTTCAAACACGGATGCCACGTGGTGATATAAGTACCAGTTACTATGGTCCAGGGTCAAGATATTCGTACTTAAAATTCTTGGAAACAATTCGCTTATTTTTTGTGAAGTGTCATAAATCTTTCTGAGAAATTTGGGAAGATGTTTTAATGTTTATTTATTTTGTCAGAATGATGCGCGGAGAATTCTGTGTAGTGCGTGGCAACATTTCACGAGCAGCGCAGCTTCCAGTTTCAGGAAATCGGCGGAAATTTTAAAAACCGGTGGGTTGGGTTGTTTTACCTCTGAGCGGCACTTTTTTGCACACCATGGGCTAAATGGCCAGGTCACATGGACCCCGAAGGCTCAGAGAAGGTTGGGGGAGGGGACCCACTGGAACAGCTGTTGGGAGACAGATGGTAGCCTCCCGTCAAGGCCATCCAGCGTGTTCTTTAACGTGCACAGGGTATGGCTCTCCCGCACACGGGGCCACGGCTTAACGTCCCATCCGACGGACGGCGGCCTTTCCAAGCCCATCGGTGTCCCCTACTGACCATGGGCAGAGCGGGGAAATTTTGCGGAGATAAATCTCAACGCTGACCCAGCTGGGACTCGAACCTGGGAACTACAGATTACGAGCCTAGCGCGCTACCGACTGAGCCACCCCCGCTCCCAAAAACCGGTGGAAACCGGCTGGGTGACACCACTGGTTATGTGTCATTCATAAGTAAAACAATCCAACCGAACTGTAAAAACTGAAAGGGTTTGAAAAAATGAGAAACTGAAAGATGTTGAAAAGATGGGGAACTGAAAGAGTTTGAAAAGAGAAAACTGGAAGGGTTTAAAAAGAGGGGAAACCGAAAGTTTTTTTGGGGGGGAAAGGGGACACTTAAAGTTTTGAAGTAAGGGAACTGAAGGGTTTCAAAAAAAATCGAACTGAAAGGTTTTGAAAAGATTGGAAATGAGTTTGAAAAGAGGAAACTGAAGGGGTTTGGGGGAAGGAACTGAAAAGTGTTTGAAAAAAGGGGGAATTGAAAGGTTTTGAAAAGAGGACAAACCAAAAGGTTTGGAAAAGAGGACAAACCAAAAGGTTTTGAAAAGAGGACAAACCAAAAGGTTTGGAAAAGAGGACAAACCAAAAGGTTTGGAAAATAGGACAAAAAGGTTTGGAAAAGAGGACAAACCAAAAGGTTTGGAAAATAGGACAAACCAAAAGGTTTGGAAAATAGGACAAACCAAAAGGTTTTGAAAAGAGGACAAACCAAAAGGTTTTGAAAAGAAGAGAAACTAAAGGATTTGAAAAGAGTGGAACCTGTTCCTTGGCTATACCTTACCTGTAACTTGGCTTTACTGTAATCCACTGCATGAAATAAATTATTATTATTATTAAACTGAAAGTTTTAACATTTTTATCGTTAAAAAATGGGTGAATCAAAAATATCATTAATAATTTTTGAAAAATGAGAACCAAATATAATCTAACCATAAGTAAGAAAGAGCAAATGTTACCAGCCAATGTAAGAGTTTCAAATGTATTTACAGCAGTGAAAAATAGAATAAAAACTATCGTCTGAAATCAGTAGTAATTAAATGTACTAGCTCTAGTTATAACTCATAATTGAAAATATAATTGAACTCATAATTGAAATATTGAAATAATGCTTTATTTCATTATTTGATTTATTAAAAAAAAAAAGAATTATTTCAGTTTTTGATTAAATTTCATCTCCGAATATACGCGCATCACCAACAGATGCTATCTGAGAAACTGAAACGACGACACTGCCTCCACATGCAAGATTGGTATCTGCAGACTAATATCATTATTACCTGATAAACTAATTTAATTTTGAAACATCTTCAAGAATATTCGTCTCTAAATATGCATTTATCATTACAGATTATTTCGGATCGGATGGCTGGATATCAGAATAATTTAAACTTCAAATATTTCTTGTAATTGCAAAAAAAAAATGAACAGAAATATTAACTAATTTTTTATTATTATTTCAACCTTTCAATCTATCTTTAGTAATTAAAAAGGAGGACCATGCGGATTTTGATTTTTTTTCTCCATATTTAATAAATGAATGGTTCTTTGCGTTTTGATAATGTCACCCAAGAACTTTCAGTTTCTACTAGTATTTCTAAACATTTTCTTTCCAAATAACATTAACATTTTTATTTTGTCATAAAATGATTAAAATTAATAATTTAAGAATAAAACAAATGATTAGCGATATGAATTTGGGTATATATGTATTATAATGCATCAGAGAAATGTTTTCTCCAAATCGGACTCGGGGTCAGTAATTGTCGAAATGGTTCGGACTCGGTATGACTCGGTCTCAATAACTTCAGACTCGAAAAATGGCTCCACAACTCATCTCTAGCAAATACAATCAAATGTGTGGAAAATTGAGCTCCAACTCATCTTTAGGAAATACAATCAAATGGATGGAAAATTGAGCTCCAACTCATCTTTAGGAAATACAATCAAATGGATGGAAAATTGAGCTCCAACTCATCTTTAGGAAATACAATCAAATGGATGGAAAATTGAGCTCCAACTCATCTTTAGGAAATACAATCAAATGGATGGAAAATTGAGCTCCAACTCATCTTTAGGAAATACAATCAAATGGATGGAAAATTGAGCTCCAACTCATCTTTAGGAAATACAATCAAATGGATGGAAAATTGAGCTCCAACTCATCTTTAGGAAATACAATCAAATGGATGGAAAATTGAGCTCCAACTCATCTCTAGCAAATACAATCAAATGTGTGGAAAATTGAGCTCCAACTCATCTTTAGGAAATACAATCAAATGGATGGAAAATTGAGCTCCAACTCATCTTTAGGAAATACAATCAAATGGATGGAAAATTGAGCTCCAACTCATTTTTAGGAAATACAATCAAATGGATGGAAAATTGAGCTCCAACTCATCTTTAGGAAATACAATCAAATGGATGGAAAATTGAGCTCCAACTCATCTTTAGGAAATACAATCAAATGGATGGAAAATTGAGCTCCAACTCATCTTTAGGAAATACAATCAAATGGATGGAAAATTGAGCTCCAACTCATCTTTAGGAAATACAATCAAATGGATGGAAAATTGAGCTCCAACTCATCTTTAGGAAATACAATCAAATGGATGGAAAATTGAGCTCCAACTCATCTCTAGCAAATACAATCAAATGTGTGGAAAATTGAGCTCCAACTCATCTTTAGGAAACACAATCCAATGGATGGAAAATTGAGCTCCAACTCATCTTTACGAAATACAATCAAATGGATGGAAAATTGAGCTCCAACTCATCTTTAGGAAATACAATCAAATGGATGGAAAATTGAGCTCCAACTCATCTTTAGGAAATACAATCAAATGGATGGAAAATTGAGCTCCAACTCATCTTTAGGAAATACAATCAAATGGATGGAAAATTGAGCTCCAACTCATCTTTAGGAAATACAATCAAATGGATGGAAAATTGAGCTCCAACTCATCTTTAGGAAATACAATCAAATGGATGGAAAATTGAGCTCCAACTCATCTCTAGCAAATACAATCAAATGTGTGGAAAATTGAGCTCCAACTCATCTCTAGCAAATACAATCAAATGTGTGGAAAATTGAGCTCCAACTCATCGCTAGCAAATACAATCAAATGTGTGGAAAATTGAGCACCAACTCATCTTTAGCAAATACAATCAAATGGATGGAAAATTGAGCTCCAACTCATCTCTAGCAAATACAATCAAATGTGTGGAAATTTGAGTTCCAACTCATCTTTAGCAAATACAATCAAATGGATGGAAAATTGAGCTCCAACTCATCTCTAGCAAATACAATTAAATGGATGGAAAATTGAGCTCCAACTCATCTCTAGGAAATACAATTAAATGTATAGAAAAGTATTGGAATATGACTTAACAACAGCAAGTGCGAAAATGATTAAATCCTGCAATATGCATGAATGCTATTGGATGCCCGGACCTAGAAAATATTAATTTCGGGGAGGGGTGCAAATGATCCGATTAAAAAAAAGGGGCAAAGATCGAGTCTAAATAAACCGCAATACCTTTCGGGTATAATTTTTTCCCCTTTGTGTTAGATGTCTTAATACGTTTCTTGAAAAATGGATGTAATATATGTGTTTAATGATAAGGCCTTCCACAAGACCAGATTCGAGTTTATAGAGGGTTTTGGGTTGTTTTTGGGTTGTTTTACCTCTGAGCGGCACTTTTTTTACACACCATGGGCTAAATGGCCAGGTCACATGGACCCCGAAGGCTCAGAGAAGGTTGGGGACTCACTGGAACAGCTGTTGGAAGACGGATGGTAGCCTCCCATCAAGACCATCCAGCGTGTTTTTTAACGTGCACAGGGTATGTCTCTCCCGCACACGGGGCCACGGCTTAACGTCCCATCCGACGGACGGCGGCATTTCCAAACCCATCGGTGTCCCCTACTGACCGTGGGCAGGGCGGGGAATTTTGCGGAGATAAATCTCAACGCTGACCCAGCTGGGACTCGAACCTGGGAACTACAGATTACGAGCCTGGCGCGCTATCGACTGAGCCACCCCCGCCCCGGAGGGTTTTGTAATGGAGCGAACATCCAGTTCCCACATATGTTCACTTGGATTCGGGTCAGGGGATTTGGCTGCTCATTCTACACTATGAATATCTTCCTTTTCAATGAAGTCGCCGATCACATGAGCTCTATATGAAAAGGGGCGAGGCTGCTTAGTCGGCAGCGCGCCAGTCTCGTAATCTGCAGTTCCCAGGTTCGAGTTCCACCTTCGCCAGCGTTGAGATTTATCTCCGCAAAACTCCCCGACCATGAGTAGTAGCATAAATGAGAGTTCTGGGCCAGTAAATGGGTCCAGGAATTCTGTGAAAACTCTCATTTATGCTACTACCCCCATAGTCAGTAGATTACCCCAATGGGCTTGGAAAGGTCGCCATCCGTCAGATGGGACGTAAAGCTGTGTCCCCGTGTGCGGGAGAGCCATACCTTGTCTATGTTAAAGAACACGCTGGATGGTCTTGATGGGAGGTTACCATCTGTCTCCTAACAGCTGTCCTGTGGGTCCATTTCCCCCCAACCTTCTCTGAACCTTTGAGGTCCTTGTGACCTGGCCATTTAGCCCATGGTGTGCAAAAAAGAGCGCCTCAGAAGTAAAATAGCTCAATCGTATGGGAAAGACCATTATTGTCGATAAAGATAGAATCAGGACCGGGGGGGCCCTGAAAAGATTCACGTATAGAGTAGAAGAATTTCGTCGCGTTATTGCTGAGCAAAACAGAGCATTTCGCTGAAAAATGTGAAGCTCTGTGAGACAAGCCATTTTGACTATAGCCTATTACACTGCTGTCACCCAAATGGTACCTTTCCCTGATAATGCAGAGGTTGTAGCGAATTCCTTGTCCTCTAAAGACATGTCGCGAATCGCTGTTCAGACGGAATCTAAACTCTTTTGTGAAAAGCACACTTTCCCACTGTCCCAAAAGTGATGTCTGCACACATTAAACGAATTCATCCATTGAAGGGGTATAAGAGGGACACAAGCCATCGCTCTTCGTGGATAAAGACCTCGTTCATGCAACTTCCTGTATATGTCTGTGGCAGCTAATAACTCGTGAGACAATTGTCTAGCTGTCATCTCCCTATGTCGTCTTGCAGTTAAAGAAAGACAGATAGCAATGGTCCTGAGCAGTTTTAGTCATGATCAACGACTAACCTTTGCTACTTCTTAAAATTGTCTTCAAAGGCTGGAGCATACAGTTTGTGATACATTTAATGCCCTGGATATCTCAGTCTCGGACTGACCAACTTCGATCCGACCCATGGACGCATGCAGGGGGGAGGGGCATTTGTATCTCACTCTGAAAAAAATATCAAAAAATAATTTACGTTAAACAGTAACAGGTATACCAAAATTAATGTTGCTTTTTATTTTACGTGTATTTTTAATGTTATCAGGAGGTCGTGGGTTCGGATCTATCTCGGCTAAAGAAAATTTTTCCTCTTTACCTTTGTCGTCATATGAATAACATAAAAAAACTTATAAAAATACCCCCTCAAGCAGCTGCTTGCCACAGAGGTCTGACAGGAGCCTGTCAGTTTATATGCCATAGTAGAAGGTCTGAGAGGATGGCAGGACCTTAGCAGAAAAACGACACATACATCCATGCCTTACCCGGGGCTCGAACCCAGGTCCCTTAGATCAGTAGCCAAGCGCGCTAACCACTCGGCCATGGAACGAAAAAAAAAAAAAAAAAAAAATTTGAGGTCACCGAATTGGAATTCTTAATTGCTTAAACTAAATTATTGGTGAAGCGCGGTATTGCTATAAACTGTATTAATCGATTATCAACAAAAGTGGTCGATTTAAAACATCTTTAATGGCTACATTAGACTTCACTAGTTTAAAGAATCTAATGTATTACAGCAACGATATCTAGATTCACAATTTTAGGAATGTAATATCCTCACATTGTTTAGTCTTGAACAATACTTCTTTCCTATCTGTCCAAATCGAATAATGTCCTCAAACTGTGGACGTAAACAGAATGCAGGCTCTTCAACGGTGCATCGCTGTAGGTGGGACACTAAATAGAATCAACACTTTTGCTGTTGACCGAATGCGCAGTTCTTCTCTCTGGTGAAATTTTAATACCTGTGAAATGAGGAAGGTTATTGCAATTTAATTTTTTTTTCAGAGAGTACACATCTTTCCTAAAGTAGATCAGTGCAGTTGGAAATGATAAAAGATCGTGCCTTGCAAGATAAAGGTAACATTTCTCGGCGTTTAATATTGAGAGAAAAAAATCCAGAGAAAGACATTTATTTTTAAACTTATTGTTATTTGCGAGTGAGCCTTGGTGAAGGTTTTGTGTTTAATTTATCTAACGCTGACTGTATTCTTTTTGATTTTCCGCACCTCCGTATGATTAACTTGCAAAAGAAAGAACCATTCCCCCCCCCCCGCCTTTTCTCAACAACCCCACTCCTTTGTGCTGCCATATCATATCAGTATTAAAAATAATAAAGGATATTAAAAGTGCAGTCTGATGTTATTAAGCTCAATGCAGAAGCACACAGCGATAGTCGATTTATTTTTTGCCTTTGTCTCACGGAAGCTGACACAGATATGACAAAGCAGCTGAAACTTTTTTCTGTTTTTTTTTTCCAATCCCCCTGCCAACAAGATGCCGCAGAAATTGCAGCAAAGAAACGCTGAAGTGTGTTTTTTTCTCTGAGTAATTTTTTTCTCTTTCTTTCCCTTCCTTTTGCTTCGGAAATGTTGCGAAGTTCCTTAACACAATTGAGCAGAGGCTAAAGACGTTGCTTTAAAGAATACCGTTGCGCGTTGCGATGTTCATTGATGCATGGATTACATTTGGTTATGCTGGAGACCAGAATTACTATTAATATGTTTTATTACTGTTTGAGAAGAAATGGTGGTCGAAATTTTGCTTCCTGGTTGCAAGAGAAGAAAAAAGAAAGCTTTGGAAGGAGGAAAGCACTACTTACCTTGTTGGCGGGGGTGGCTCAGTCGGTAGCGCGCCAGGCTCGTAATCTGTAGTTCCCAGGTTCGAGTCCCGGTTGGGTCAGGTTGAGATTTATCTCCGCAAAATTCTCTGCCCTGCCCACGGTCAGTAGGGGACACCGATGGGCTTGGAAAGGCCGCCGTCCGTCGGATGGGACGTTAAGTCGTGGTCCCGTGTGCGGGAGAGCCGTATCCTGTGCACGTTAAAGAACACGCTGGATGGCCTTGACGGGAGGCTGCCAACTGTCTCATAATAGCTGTTTCAGTGGGTCCTCTCCCCCAACCTTCTCTGAGCCTTCGGGGTCCATGTGACCTGGCCATTTAGCCCATGGTGTGCAAAAAAGTGCCGCTCAGAGGTAAAACAACCCAACTTACCTTGTCTTCAATTATTTGTTGTGTCATCTAGTTGAGAGGCCACCAATCTTTTGAAGGTGATGGCTCCGTATAAAAAAAAAAGACCACATTGTGTCTCGGTTTCAAATAGAGACTCTCGGACTTAGTGAATCAGAAATATTTTTTCTTCTGCGAACTCTTTCTTGGAATATAATACTTTTATTAATGACAACTTGCAAAAGAAGAAGCATTCCTGCAATCCATTGTTGTAAAAAAAATTCTGCATTTGGTCCTTACTTTTTAAAAATTATCCTACGTAACGTTTGGTAAATTTTAAGTCTCATTTTATTATCCGTTGTTTCAGAATTTATTTCATAATTTTAGTGTTTTAAAATTTATTTAATCGTAATTTCAAAACGTATCATTTTTTCGGTGAATTCTTTTTTTTTACTATAATACTTTCATTAATGACTTGCAGAAGAAGAAGAGATATTATTGAGATCCACTGTTGTAAAAAAAATTTTACTCAACCACTATTTTTAAAAATAATTTACCCAACTTTTCTCAAATTTCAAATCTCTATTTAATATCCGTTTTTTTTTTTAAGAAAGTTTTTCACGATTTTAGTGAAAATTTCTTAAAGTTTAATCCTAATTTCAAAATGCGAGCTTTGGCATATGCACGGTTTACAAAAACCAGTAAATATGATACTAAAGATTGTGAAATAATATAAAAAAATGTTAATAAACAAATCTTTTAATATTACTAAAGATAAGTTAATAAAGTTAAGTATGAAGCCTAATTCTACGGTACATATTAAATTTGGCGTTATTTTTAATATTATGGAAAGAAAATAAACTTCGCTGGAATTCCATTTTCTTGGACTAAAAAGAAGAGAATAAAGTACAAAATGTTTTTCAAAAATACGTATTTCAGTAAAGAGAATTTTAAATTCGTGCTGAAAAACAAAGAAATGAATTTCTTTAAGAATTTGGAAATTAAATATTTATTTTAATATTTTACTTTTATGAGTAATAAGTTCTGACTAAAACACAAAAGACTAAATTTCCATAAAACAGTTTTATTGAAATCCACAACAATTTTCTTGATTTCTTCCCCATAGTCTTTTAAGAGGAGAACATCAAGAGGACTAAAGGAGGACTTAGCAAACACCAGGCACGTACCCAGGATTTGTGGGGGGAGGAGGTTTAATTTCGGGAGGGAGGGAGGGATTCTGTGAATAAGACTCGAGTTGGGTTTCCGAATTACAAAAATTTTCCACCGAACAGAAAACGTTAATATTCTATATCAAACGAGATTTTATAGTTGTTGTTTTTTAATCAATTTTTAGTGTCGGACATAAAATACGGAGCTAAAATAAAATTATACAAAGACAACTGTTTTGTGTTTCAAAGGAAGAAGACAAGTTTGAGACTTCGTATGAGACGACTGGATTTTCGGAGTTGGTGCGGAACCCCTGGTCCCCTTCCCCTTCCCCCCCCCCCAGGTACTGGCAAGCACAAATTATTTCTAATAAAATATTATTCTAAGTAGATTATAAACAGTGTTATGGAAATGTGGACTATAAACTAGGATGTATTAATAAATAATAAGGAATGTTGGGTTTCTTTTACTTATTTTCTAAATATTATTATCAACTAGATAACTTCTAAGGGATAGATTAAAGTCCATCTCGTGGTTCATGAAACGCATGAGACTCATTGTGAAAGAACTTGTAGTTAACAAAGCAAATAATCAATACACTGAATCTCGTTCTTTTCTTCCAATTTTTTTCCGCATTTTTAGGTACATAAATAAACAATTTTGCCAATTCATAGTACTGATTAAAAAAAGCATATTTTCGTTTTTAAATCAAGATATTTCTTCCATTCCATAAAAAATATACGTTTTTTCAATTCATTTCTAATTAGAAATGTAAGATTTCGTTTCTATGTAGATTTTTTTCCTGCGTTCTTTAATCAACCAAAATACTTTATTTTTCAACACATTACACTCTACATTTAGTACAATATAAAAATCCAAAAGCATTCGCTTCTCTAGTTTATTGTAATAGTTAGCATGGCATGATATAACATAAAAGAAAGTTCAATTTATTTCTCACAAATTAATTTCGACATCCAAACATCGGTTGATTGTGAGAAACTATTAGTATTCTTGCATTTTTTTACAAATATAAAAATGAGTCTTTTCATTTAAATGCAAAGAAAAAAGAATAAAAAAAACACGTTTACTACAATACAGTACGAGAAGTGTACAAGGAATATAAATTTGAATTCAAATTTTTGCAATAAACTGTAAATAAAACTGTTAACTTAAGAATATTTTTTTCTCCTAGTGGCTATTCACTAAGTTTGGATTTGACAGGCCTGCTTTAAAACCTTTAACTTATAATAGTGATTCCTCAGGCCAAATAATTTTGCAACCTACTTATTTATTTTATTTTCGAAATTAACAGGTTGTTGAATTTCAATTTAAAACAATATAAATAACAAAAAAGAGAAATATACACACCATGACTTAAGACGAAAATATTAATACTCTGATACGGTTTAAAATTTTTTCTTTCTATTTCAAGAGCAGCATTGAAAAGTAGGAAATAACCCTAAATATAGATATCCTCTTGATCACTAATAAAGGATGAATTCGGGAACATTTCGAATAGCTTCTTGAGCAGCAATGTCTGGCGATCCACGGGCTATGATTGGTCTAGATCAGGGGTCGGAACCTTTACTGGGTCAGGTCCACAACAAAAGAAACAGAAAAGCATATTCTAAGAAAAGTAAATTATTATAATAATAATAAATACCCCTCAAGCAGCTGCTTGCCACAGAGGTCTGACAGGAGCCTGTCAGTTTATATGCCACAGTAGAAGGTCTGAGAGGATGGCAGGACCTCAGCAGAAAAACGACACATACATCCATGCCTTACCCGGGGCTCGAACCCAGGTCCCTTAGATCAGTAGCCAAGCGCGCTAACCACTCGGCCATGTTATATTTTATTTAAAAAAATTTAAAATATAGCATAATCTGCAGAATGAATGTCGTGTTTTAGCGTGCTGTGTCACTGGTTCCTGGCCCATGGTTTAGACACCCAAAAATATATATATTTTTTAGTCAGCACAGACGTTAACCAAAATGAAGTATATTTAAATGAAAACAATACAAAATGGATGGATATTTCATTCTCTGAGTTATAGAGATGAAGAAAATATATTTATTAAATCGCGCAAATTGACCATTAACATAAAGAAAGCAAGATTAGTGAAGATGTTTGTAATTCTTATAGGATTAAAAGGATACACAAGATAAAAATTTGGGTTTATTTTTTGATGATATTTTTAGATGGAATATCTGTACACATTATATTTGTGATAAGTTTGGCTGCAATAGAATCGCATAAACTGAAATGTACAATTGACAGAACAACAAGTTTATTATTTTACAAAGCAATTCGTGAACCTATTTGAAACTATGGAATTATTAAACTACAAACATAAATATAAATAAAATTGAAAAAAATGCAATCAGCAATAGCAAAAAATTGTAATAGGGAGCAATGAAAGTGCTCATTTGCGACAAGAGAGGAGATCTTTCATTATTAAATATTCTATCTTGTTCAAACTTGTGTAAATTTAATATTAACTAAAAATTGTCTTTGATGATACTTTTATGATTAAAATATATCATGAGGAAAGAAAGGAAGATAATAATAAAAAAAAAACCTCAAACAACTGCTTACCACAGAGTTCTGACAGGAGCCTATCAGTTTATACGGCATAGTAGAAGGTCTGTGAGACAGACGAAACCTCAGCAGAAAAACAACACAAACATCCATGTCTTTCCTAGGACTCAAACTCAGGCCCGTTTGATCAGTAGCCAAGCACGCTAACCACTCGGCCACCGGGATGTAATAATAATAAATAATAATAATAATAAATAATAATAATAATAATAAATACCCCTTCAACCAGAGGTCTGACAGGAGCCTGTCAGTTTATATGCCATAGTAGAAGATCTGTGAGGATGGCAGGAACCCAGCAGAAAAACTACACACACATCCATGCCTTACCCGGGGCTTGAACCCAGGTCCCTTTGATCAGTAGCCAAGCGCGCTAACCACTCGGCCATGGGACGGCAAACGGGATATAACTCTATTAAATTGCCAAATATCGAAAATAATTATAAAAAATATGTGACTATAAAACACCTTTTGTCTATAAATCGATACCTGCAGATATACTAAGCATCAACAAATTTTCGACATTTAAAAGAACATTGAAACTCTTTTTAGTGTAAGACAATGCATAATAGTTCTGATTGATTCGTTTTATTTTTGCTTCACTCTAGAAATAATTTTAATGTTATAATTTGTTAACTGTTAAATATTTTCTTTCGGCATATGATATGTGTGACAAAAGTTTATTATCATATACAAGCATTTGCTTTCTGGTTTCATAGGGGCGGGGGTGGCTCAATCGGTAGCGCGCCAGGCTCGTAATCTGCAATTCCCAGGTTCGAGTCCCAGCTGGGTCAGCTTTGAGATTTATCTCCGCAAAACTCCCCGCCTTGCCCACGGTTAGTAGGGGACATCGATGGCCTTGGAAAGACCACCGTCCATCGGATGGGACGTTAAGCCGTGATCTCGTGTGCGGGAGAGTACCGTGTACATGTTAAAGAACACGCTGGATGGCCTTGACGGTCATAATGATTTTCCAGTGGGTCCCCTCCCCCAAACTTCTCTAAGCCTTCGGGGTCCTTGTGACCTGGCCATTTAGCCTATTGTGTACAAAAAGTGAGGCTCACATGAAAACAATACAATCTGGTTTCATAAGCTCTGAAAAACTCACAAAATTGTTCTATGTTTTTATTTAATTTTTCCAATGTTCCTTTTTTGAAATTATTAAATTTAAATAAATATTTTAACTGTTATATTTTATTTCCTGCAGAGAAGCTATGTATCTTTGTGGGATGGGTTGGGTTGTTTTACCTCTGAGCGGCACCTTTTTGCACATCATAGGCTAAATAGCCAGGTTACATGGACCCCGAAGGCTCAGAGAAGGTTAAGGGAGGAGACCCACTGAAACAGCTGTTGGGAGACAGATGGTAGCCTCCCGTCAAGGCCATTCGGCGTGTTCTTTAACACACACGGGGCCACGGCTTAACGTCCCATCCGATGAACGGCGGCCTTTCCAAGCCCATATGTGTCCCCTACTGACCGTGGGCAGGGCGGGGAATTTTGCGGAGATAAATCTCAACGCTGATCCAGCTGGGAACTACAGATTACGAGCCTGGCGCGTTACCGACTGAGCCACCTCTTCGTTGCGGGACAAATGCAAATCGCTCTGTAACGTTATGATGAGGAAACAAAGATTCCTTTACTTAAAAAAATAGCTGTGGTCAGGAATTCATCCTTATGGATGATAATGTTTTTTATCACCTAGTGCGTATTTTCAAGATCAAAGTATCCAACATATGGACTAGCAACCATGTTCTGCTGGACTTCAACCACATCTCCCTTAACAGTGGTCACCAATTAACTTTCTTAGCTGTTCCTATTCCTTCCTTATAAATGAAATAAATATTCCCTCAAGCAGCTGCTTGCCACAGAGGTCTGACAGGAGCCTGTCAGTTTATATGCCATAGTAGAAGATCTCTGGATTGTTTGGATTGGATTGTTTTACCTCTGAGTGGCACTTTTTTGCACACTATGGGCTAAATGGCTAGGTCACAAGGACCCCAAAGGCTCAGAGAAGGTTGGGGGAGGGGACCCATTGGAACAGCTGTTGGGAGACAGATAGTTGCCTCCCGTCAAGGCCATCCAGCGTTTTCTTTAACGTGCACAGGGTATGGTTCTCCCGCACACGGAGCCACGGCTTAACGTCCCATCCGACGGACGGCGGCCTTTCCAAACCCATCGGTGTCCCCTACTGACCGGGTGCAAGGCGGGGAATTTTGCGGAGATAAATCTCAACGCTGACCCAGCTGGGACTCGAACCTGGAAACTACAGATTACGAGCCTGGCGCGCTACCGACTGAGCCACCCCCGCCCCAAAATTTGGCTGCGACGCAATTTCGACAACGGTTAACTTCGTTCGCTGATGTATGCGTTGAAGATCTCTGAGGATAGCTGGACCTCAGCAGAGTTATTTGCATAAAATCAATAAAACGTCAAAACGTCAAACAAATATATCTCAAACCATGTTTTCATTTCCGTTCATATCACCTAAATCACAAACAATAGTTAAAGCTATATTGTAAAAAAAAAATAGAATTGATATCACTTTATGCAAACATCATTTCGATCAGAATGAAATCAGCCACGACGATACATGAAATATTCTTTGGCAGTTCCCCAGATGATTCTAGCCGTAGGGAGACGGAAAGCTGCCCTTCGACCCATTCATTCCCTGAATCATCGATATGCTCAGGAATGCATTAATCAACATTTGGCCTTCAGTGCCCTCTGAGTATTTGGATCCAGTAATTTGTCGTCGTCTAATCGCCGTCGGGTCTAGATGGGAGGAGGTCAAATGGTAATGGGGCCATGCCTCTTTCTGAAGAATTTTAATAACCAGAATGGAGATAGAAAATTTTTAAACGACGAAAACAGAGAGAAAAAAATATATTATTACACTATTCAGCAAAGATTATTTCTGCTAAATATCGTAACGGAGTTCTCGTTGAATGCAGTTATTCCCACTCGCAGCTGCCCAGTTCGAATCCCACTTGTGTCAGCGTTGAGATTTATCTTCGCTAAACCTCCCCCTGCCCGCGGTCAGAAAAGAATCACCGATGGGCTCGAAAAGTCCTTCGGCGGTCTAAAGGGGCCTAAAGTCATGGACTGCCCGCTCTGCCCACGGTCAGTAGGGGACACCGATGGGCTTGGAAAGGCCTCCGTCCGTCGGATGGGATGTTAAGCCGTGGCCCCGTGTGCGGGAGAGACACATTAAAGAATACGCTGGATGGCCTTGACGGGAGGTTGCTCTCTGTCTCCCAACAGCTGTTTCAGTGGGTCCTCTCCCCCAACCTTCTCTGAGCCTTCGGGGTGCATGTGACCTGGCCATTTTGCCCATTGTGTGCAAAAACGTGTCGCTCAGAGGTAAAACATCCCAACAACCCTAACCGCTGTCCAGTGGGTCCCTCCCCCCAAACTTTCCTAAGCCATTGGGGTCTTTGTGTCCTGGCCATTTAGCCCACTGTGTGAAAAAACAACGCCCCTAAGAAGTAAAACAATCTTTCCCACGTAAGTTTTGCTACACCCGCCCCCCTAAATCAATAATCAAAATTATAAAACCGAAAAGGCCGTTGTGGACTTCAATACTTCTGAAAGAAAGGAAGTAGAGAACAAAGAAAGCAAGTTGAGAATCATATGCTCTAATAGACGAAACGCGACCCATATCTCATCGTCATCAATGAGCCTTTGTGCCGATCAACCGAGTTCCTCATTGTCTACAGACAACACGCAATAAGCGCAAAAAATCGGAAAACGAACTGGGAGCATCGCTGGCCTGCTAGCTGTTCTGTACACTCTCGTGGCGTTGCTTCTATATACCCAGAGACACAGAGGGGTGTGTTCGACCACACCCTACACTATGTTGGGAGAAAACAGGGAAATGAATCAACTAACACTAGGATGCGAGTTGGGGATGATGGGAAACGAGTGCACAGTGGGAGTGTGGCGACAGGTAACTCCACCTGTTGCTAAGGCCGCGCACATTTACTCTCTAATTAAGCTTAGAGGGAGTTTGCTGAGCGTGAGGTCAAACCATTGCTCTCTCTCTAATATCCGCTTCTAAAGAGGATGTTTTGACGTTAATGACAATCCGAATCATCATTGAAAAGAGTTCGGAAAATTCGCTTTCTTCTCAGAATATACAATAACCCAAAAGCCAAATTGCCTTCATCATCGATGATCCATTTATTCCTTTCTTTTATTTCTCTTATATCACATACTGTGTTTTATATGCTGGGTTTTTATTTTGTGCTCTGCTTCTTAATAAATGGATCGATGTTAAGGTTGCTACGTTTGATCATTTAATGTAATAGATATGAAAACTTCTGCTGTAGAGTGACGGTTGAGCAATAATTCTAAACGAATTGAAGGAAAGAGAAATGAAAACAGCATTTAAGTTGTTTGGGTTGTTTTACCTCTGAACGGCACTTTTTTGCACAGAATAGTTAAATGGCCAGTGTGATGATCGGGGGTTCTGATCCTGTCCGACTGGGCCAGATGTGATGTCCCGGGGTTCGGATCCTGTCAGGCTGTGACAGATGTGATGACCCAATGATGTTCCGATCTGTCTGACTATGACAGATGTGATGACCCAATGATGTTCCGATGCTGTCTGACTATGACAGATGTGATGACCCAATGATGTTCCGATGCTGTCTGACTATGACAGATGTGATGACCCAATGATGTTCCGATGCTGTCTGACTATGACAGATGTGATGACCCAACGATGTTCCGATGCTGTCTGACTATGACAGATGTGATGACCCAATGATGTTCCGATGCTGTCTGACTATGACAGATGTGATGACCCAATGATGTTCCGATGCTGTCTGACTATGACAGATGTGATGACCCAATGATGTTCCGATGCTGTCTGACTATGACAGATGTGATGACCCAATGATGTTCCGATGCTGTCTGACTATGACAGATGTGATGACCCAATGATGTTCCGATGCTGTCTGACTATGACAGATGTGATGACCCAGTCCACACAGGAGAGAGGGACGATGATGAAATTGCTACTTATTCACTTCGGTGAATTCACAGATTCGCGGGTTTTTATGCCCGTGCCACTGTATGCGTCAAGCTTGTTGCGTTGAATGAAGAATAACAATGGTCCATCAATTACTGCACGAGAGTTATATAGGGACGACACACTTTATTTATAATATGTACAGCTACGTGCTGGGAATGAATTCCACTCCGTGGGCCTTTGCTACTTCACACTGTGGTTCTTTCTGAATCCACAAAACTATTATCAAACTCAATTCATCAAGCCTTTGCTGCTTTGCTACTGCAAATATTACTAAAATGAGGTGGAGAATTGCACACTCTGCAATTTCTCACTTTACAGACCTCAAAATTCGGCGAAAGGATTAACCACCTTTGCCTACACTGTGGCTCCTCCTGAACCATAAGAATAAAATTCTCCAAGATTCTCCAAGAATCTGGATTCCCTCTTGGAATTTCAACCTGACTTCAAGGGTTAATTTGAGAAAGACGGCGTCCGTTTGACGCGTGTCGCAACGACCCTGTTCGTTTTACAGCTAAAGCACAGACTGACACTTCCAACTCCTTCCCCTAGCCTCATGCGCGGACTTCACGCCGCAGCCTAGTTAGTCCTATACGGCACAAACAACTTCTGGCATTGATTCTTTCCACAAGCAGCAAGCTTCAGAACCGAAAACAACAGTGAGTCATCCCAGCACAAACATTTCCAAGAACACATACAAATATATACAACATAATACAACAAAAATATAAAATAAATAAATAAAAATGAAATTCGAGGGACATGACAGCCAGGTCACAAGGACCCCTAAGTCTCAGAGAAGGTTGGGGGAGGGGACCCACTGGAACGGCTGTTGGGAGACAGATGACACCTCTCGTCAAGATGGTAACCTCTCGTCGACAATGTCACGGCAATGCTTTGAGCATCGTTCGGGAATATTCCCAGCGATACCCTATGCGACGTCATCCCGACTCAGAGGTTGGGTTGGGTTGTTTTACATCTGAGCGGCACTTTTTTGCACACCATGGGGTAAATGGCCAGGTCACATGGACCCCGAAGGCTCAGAGAAGGTTGGGGGAGGGGACCCACTGGAACAGCTGTTGGGAGACAGATGGTAGCCTCCCGTCAAGGCCATCCAGCGTGTTCTTTAACGTGCACAGGGTATGGCTCTCCCGCACACGGGGCCACGGCTTAACGTCCCATCCGACGGACGGCGGCCTTTCCAAGCCCATCGGTGTCCCCTACTGACCGTGGGCAGGGCGGGGAATTTTGCGGAGATAAATCTCAACGCTGACCCAGCTGGGACTCGAACCTGGGAACTACAGATTACGAGCCTGACGCGCTACCGACTGAGCCACCCCCGCCCCTCAGAAGTGAAAATAAGATCTAAATTCTAAGAAGACTTATAAAAATATTTTCTTTTTTGCCACAAATAATTAAATGATGATTGCCAGATCACTAATTTCTGAAAAAATCGTTGCCATATATATTTTCTGAATTCTGTAATCAACCATAGTGTTCGATATTTTTTAATATATATAATATATATAATCCATATAATGGGTTTAATGACCAAGTCACAAGGACCCCAAGGGCTCAGAAAAGGTTGGGGAGGTGTGCCAACTCAACAGCTGTTAGGGGACAGATGGAAGACTTCCATCAAAAGCCATCCAGAGCGATCTTTAACGTGCACAAAGGCCCACGACTTTTTTTTTCTACACGATAAAAATGCTTTTGCAAAAGTTAAGTAATACATACCAGCACATGCCTTGCATTCATGGAGGATAATTTATTCTATTGTAGAGAGATCGGTTAATCACATGATGATTACGATTCTTTCAAAGTTAATCTATTACTCATAACAAAGAAATGGAACTTATGATGCTTCTTGACAAGAAAATTAAATCTTTTAAGAGCTAAAGATATCTTACAGAAATGGAAATCCTTCTTCTCTTAATATCTATCTGCCAGCAAACCAAAAAACGTAAGCATTTAAAATTTCTTATTCGGTTGGAGGATGAAAATGGTTTTTCAACCATTGGGCTAAATGGCAAGGTCACATGGACCCCGAAGGCTCAGAAAAGGTTGGGAGAGGGGACCCACTGGAACAGCTGTTGGGAGACAGATGGTAGCCTCCCGTCAAGACGAGCCTGGCGCGCTACCGCTGAGCCACCCCCGCCCCACACGAACTAATGTATAGGGGCAATTGTTAATCTTTAACTGGCTAAATTTATAATGTAGGGCTAAGTTTGATTAGCTCTCGACCAATGTTTTTATTCCTGTGAAATTCGCTGTAATGAAACATTTTTCTCGTATCCCATGTAATGCAATACTTGGCCAAACGACTGTTGACATTCAACAGGACGACAGACAACTCCCTAACAAAGCTCTAAATATAAACGCCACAACACGTTAGTGACGCAGTGTAGGAGCAATCAATTTTTCTTCCAACGCTCTATGTAAAGTGTTTTTTCTCAAGGCAGTTATGCGCCTCTCAGAAGGATATTAGAGTCTATTAATAACTTTATTCGAAAAAGGGGTTCAGCAAAGCACAAAGGAAGCTAATAACATTAACTCATTTTCCTTACCATGGCATTTTCTTTGGTAAAAAATTCTGTCTTTTTTTGCACACCATGGGCTAAATGGCCAGGTCACATGGACCCCGAAGGCTCAGAGAACGTTGGGGGAGGGGACCACTGGAATAGCCGTTGGGAGACAGATGGTAGCCTCCCGTCAAGGCCATCCAGCGTGTTCTTTAGCGTGCACAGGGTATGGCTCTCACGCACACGGAGCCACGGCTTAACGTCCCATCCGACGGACGGCGGCCTTTCCAAGCCCATCGGTGTCCCCTACTGACCGTGGGCAGGGCGGGGAATTTTGCGGAGATAAATCTCAACGCTGACCCAGCTGGGACTCGAACCTGGGAACTACAGATTACGAGCCTGACGCGCTACCGACTGAGCCACCCCCGCCCCTCAGAAGTGAAAATAAGATCTAAATTCTAAGAAGACATAAAAATATTTTCTTTTTTGCCACAAATAATTAAATGATGAAAATACAGATTCCATATTTTTTTTATTAACGATCTTTATTTTTTACTTCGAGTCGTATGAAGGTTATGTGGATATGAAATCGGTGATTTCGTGTGGTTCGAATAGCGAGCATTTCATCAGAGAAATCAATATCAGGTAAATATACTGAGGCACTGATACACTCAATTTCAATGACATGTCTCGCATTCTTCTCTATCTAAGAAATAAAGATCGTCTCTCAACATAGAGAAAATCTGTGCATTTTTTTATTTAAGAGGGTCCTCTTCATACTTAAGAGGTGACTTCAAGTATCACATTATGTGTAAGGATCAGCCATAGTCTCAAAAATCAAATTTTATTTAGATGTATATTTTTGAAAAGGAAAGGGATGGAAGATTTAATCTACCTCCAAAATCTTCTCATAGGCGAATTTGGGGTCGGTAATGTCAGTTTTTAGTACAGTCGCTCAAAAAAGTATCCGAACGCTATAGTTGATTACAGAACTCAGAAAAAAATATCTGGCAACGATTTTTTTTTTTAAAAATAGTGATCTGGCAACCTTCGTGTCAGCATTCGGATACTTTTTTCAGCGACTGTACAAAATTCAAAAGAAGATGAAACATCTTTGAAGGTCAAATTTATGGAGACCCGTTTCAATTTTTGCACTTACTCAAAGCAGATTTTTCTTAGAGCAGCCAAGTATAGCATGAACTATACTTGGCTTTTTTTTTTTTGGTCCTCATGTACCAGGATCCAGGATCGCATCTAGGAGGGGGGGAGAGCAATTATCCTTTTTCTTTTTGAGAATGTCAATTCAATCAGGGCAAAAGAATTACACATATACAAGGACAACATCCGTTACCCGCTATTGTGTTTGTTTTTTGAGATTTTTTTTTGTGCATGTGTGTGTGTATGTATGTTTGTCTGTCCGCTCATGCATTCGACTCCCCAGAAGAGCTAGAGGCACCAAACTTTGCATGAACGTTCCCTTCACCCATTGGAAGAATGTAGGCTGCGTCCGAATCCGCTGAGGTCAACGAAAATTGGAAGGGGGGGCGTTGAATTTCTCGAAATCTCCATAGACTTAACATTAGCGGTTGGTTGGGTTGTTTTACCTCTGAGCGGCACTTTTTTGCACACCATGGGCTAAATGGCCAGGTCACATGGACCCCGAAGGCTCAGAGAAGGTTGGGGGAGGGGACCCACTGGAACAGCTGTTGGGAGACAGATGGTAGCCTCCCGTCAAGGCCATCCAGCGTGTTCTTTAACGCGCACAGGGTATGGCTCCCCGCACACGGGGCCACGGCTTAACGTCCCATCCGACGGACGGCGGCCTTTCCAAGCCCATCGGTGTCCCCTACTGACCGTGGGCAGGGCGGGGAATTTTGTGGAGATAAATATCAACGCTGACCCAGCTGGGACTCGAACCTGGGAACTACAGATTACGAGCCTGGCGCGCTACCGACTGAGTCACCCCCGCCCCATATACATTAGAGTAACAAAGTTGTTTTTCATCACACGACAAATACGAAGCAGCGAAGGAAAAGTAGCGAATGGAAAGCCGACCACCTTGCAATACAGTTTTAAAGTTTTATGTGAATACGAGAGCCCATGTGAATTGGCAAGATCTAAAAAACGTAAATCGATTAAAAAAAAAACGGTGATGAAACCATCGTTATTCGACGAAAGGGGAAAAATGGCATGATGATAATTAAAGCAACGCTAGCGCACAATAAAATCTTTCAGATGAGCACAACAGATGATGTATGCAAATAACTCTAGCTTTGATTCCTTACACATGAAGGATGTGCAGTCGCTCAAAAAAGTATCCGAACGCTATGGTTGATTACACAATTCAGAAAAAAATATCTGACAACGATTTTTTTAGAATTAGTAATCTGTGATCGTGTACGCACACGTTGCCAGATCACTAATCCTGCAAAAAATCGTTGTCAGATATTTTTTCTGAATTCTGTAATCAACCATAGCATTCGGATACTTTTTTGAGCGACTGTACTTATTTCCACACGTGAGATTCCGAATTCTCATTTAAAAGCCAGAGTCGCAACATCACATGTTTGAAAGACTGTTAACGAATGATGAGCAGTTTTCAATGCCAGTACACTGAAAATATGATGACGTGCACTTTTCGTGAGCATTGTGATATTATTATTTCGAGAATGTCACGGCAATGCTTTGAGCATCGTTCGGCAATATTCCCAGCGATACCCTATGCGACGTCATCCCGACTCAGAGGTTGGGTTGGGTTGTTTTACGTCTGAGAGGCACTTTTTTGCACACCACGGGCTAAACGGCCAGGTCATATGGACCCCGAAGGCTCAGAGAAGGTTGGGGGAGGGGACCCACTGGAACAGCTGTTGGGAGACAGATGGTAGCCTCCCGTCAAGGCCATCCAGCGTGTTCTTTAACGTGCACAGGGTATGGCTCACCCGCACACGGGGCCATGGCTTAACGTCCCATCCGAAGGACGGCGGCCTTTCCAAGCCCATCGGTGTCCCCTACTGACCGTGGGCAGGGCGGGGAATTTTGAGGAGATAAATCTCAACGCTGACCCAGCTGGGACTCGAACCTGGGAACTACAGATTACGAGCCTGGCGCGCTACCGACTGAGCCACCCCCGCCCCCCGACTCAGAGGTGATTTCGAGGGCTGGGCCAACACCTCAGAGAAACAGAGAGCATATTACCACGCTAAATGATGCTGACAAAGTTCGTCCATGTAGAATAAGGGACAATCACTGTGGAGGAGTCAGTTCTGGAAACTATCAACCTTACGAGGAGAGCATTCACCATCGCAATGCAACTGGGATCACATTTCGATCCCGTGTCGATAGGATTTCTCGAGATGACTATTCACAGCAGAAGAGCTCATCATCTGATACATAGAGAGGAACTATGCATGCAACTCATCTCTCTCTCAGTCTAAGTGGTTCTTAAATCATTGCAATATAGATTGCACGTTTACCGAGTTATATTGTGAACGAAGGCATCGACAGGAATTTTTTTCAGAAAGTTTGCAACGTTAAATAACGTTTTTATTAATATCGTCACGATTATCCGTACAGTCGCTCAAAAAAAATATCCGAATAGATTCACAGGATATGTTTATCAGCTGGTGGATAATCCTGAGCAGAAGTCATCGCAGGCACCTGAACTTTTTGCTTCTATTGGCATCGTCAAATTCTACAATGGAGAAAGTCTTCCAGTGTAGATGGCTTCAGCCTTTAGTGGTGGGGGAACGGGTCTTTGCCCCATGTCTGCGATTAGGGGGCTGTTTGATATTCTCGGCATTCCCTCTCTCAATAAACATAGTTTCTTTAAACATCCCACTAACCATTTTCTCTCCATAGGTAGTTGGAATGTGAGGACTCTGCACAGAGCTTTTTCTCTTGAGGTCCTCACACAAGAATTCCACCGTTATAATTTAGATATTCTCGGCTTGCAAGAGACCAGATGGACAGATAAAGGTCAGATTCTTAAAAATAATCTTAAATTTCTCTTTTCAGGGAGGGACGACAATAAGCATCACCAAGGCGTGGTCTGCTTATCAGCAGACACGCTAGTGATGCTCTTCTAGGATATGAGTGCATTAATGAAAGGTTTCTTACAGCAAAATTTCAGACAAGCATTAAAGACTTGAATGTTATCTGCTGTTATGCCCCCACTGAGGATGCCGATGAAGATGAGAACGACAACTTCAGGATATTTTGAATTCTGTCAAGAAAGGAGATATTACTCTTGTTCTAGGTGACTTCAATGCCAAAGTTGGTACTGACTCTGACCTTTAGGAACGGGTGATAGGCCCTTTTGGTATTGGTAGCTGCAATGGCAATGGGCAACGTCTCCTACAGGTAAGTAAACTCAATGGTTTCAGAATAACTAACACATATTACAAACACCGCGACATACATAAATACACATGGGTTTCACCTGATGGGCTGCATAGGAATATGATTGATTATATATTAATTAACAGCAAATGTGCTAGTTCTGTTAGAAATACCAGGTCATATAGGGGAGCTGAAATTGGATCTGACCATTACCTTGTTAAAAGTGTCTTACAACTTAAACTTAAAAAGTGTTGTGCTAGGGTTAAAAAATTTGCTTTTAATACTGAAGCTCTGAAAGATCCAGTTATAGCCAAAGCTTACCATGATAGGTTACTTAGTCATTATGACAGTCATGGTTTGCTTACTACTGAAGTTGAGGAAGAATGGGATCATTTTAAACAGGCTTTTTTGGACACTAACAGTACTCTTTTAGGAAAAAAGGAGCAGAAGAGGCAGAATTATCTGAGTGATAAGGCACTTGAGCTTATTTCAGAAAGAAAGAACTGCAGGAATGTCCTTAATCAATACCCTACTAGTACTAATAGAAAGCATTACAGAGAGCTTAATAAACGTGTAAAAGATCAGTTAGCTGCTGATAAGAATCTTTGGCTTGATGGTTTGGCTGACAAAGCCGAGGAAGCAGTTAGACAGCACAACAGCAGAGAGCTGTACCAGATAGTTAATGTTTTGTGTGGTAGAAAACGGACAGGTATACAGGGATTGAAGGATAAACAGGGTAAGGTTATAGAAGGTGAGGATTCTGTCATGGCTAGGTGGGCTGAGCATTTCAGTGATATTCTGAACAATGCGGTTAGTTCTATTCCCATTGTTTGCAATGATGATAGATGCATTGGTGGCTTTAATGTTGGCCCTATAACACAATCTGAAGTTATTTTGGCTGTTTCTTAACTTAAACTTCATAAATCCCCAGGGGTAGATGAAATTACTACAGAAATGCTTAGAGCTGGAAATGTTTCGGTTACCACTTGGATGACTGAAATTCTGAATATCTTTTATGATAAAGGCATGGTTCCTAAGGATTTTACCAGAGCTATTGTTATCCCTATTTTCAAAAAAGGTGATCGCAGTTCTTGTGATAACTATAGGGGTATTAGCCTACTCTCTGTTCCAGGTAAAGTTCTTTCCATGATTGTGCTTAATAGAATTAAGAATCTGGTTGACAGTCAATTGCGTGATGAGCAATGTGGATTCAGAAGTGGTAGGGGATGTGTGGATCAGATATTTTCCCTTAGGCAGATTCTTGAGAAATGTTTAGAGTTTCAGAAACCTTTGGTTGCTAGCTTTGTTGATTTCAAAAAGGCTTTCGACTCTGTTGATCGTCATAATTTGTGGTTGATTGTGAAATCATATGGTATACCTGAGAAGTTAGTTACCATAATGAAAGCTCTCTATAATAACACTGAGTCGTGTGTGAGAGTTGGTAAGGCTTGTAGCAATTGGTTTAGCATTACTTCTGGTGTTCGACAAGGGTGCATTTTGTCTCCTTTTCTCTTTAGTTTGGTTATTGATTATGTTATGCGAAATTCACTTCAAGGAAAAGATTTTGGCCTTAAATGGGCTGGAGATACGAAAATTTCTGATTTAGATTATGCTGATGATTTAGCCCTTTTGGCAAATGATGTTGATGAGATGAACTCTTTCATTCGAGCTGTTGTTGAGACTGGTAGTAGAGTAGGTTTGGTTATAAACAGAGAGAAAACTAAAGTGATGAAAATTGGTCAGGCAGGTTGTGATTCAGTTAATCTGAATGGTTGCAGTCTTGAGCAGGTGTCACAGTTTAATTACCTTGGGAGCTATGTAACTGATACTGGTGATGTGCGGCATGAGATTAACAGACGAATAGGTATTGCTGCCAGGACTTCTAAGAATCTATGGAGATTGTGGAGAAATAGGCATATACACCTAAAGACTAAAATTAGACTGTATAATAGTTTGGTTCTTTCTAGGGTTAGTTATGGTAGTGAAACTTGGACACTTTGTAAATATGATAACAGGAAACTAGATGCTTTTGATTCCAGATGCTTACGTAGTATCTTGGGCATTAGATGGTTCAACTTTGTAACTAATGATGAGGTTAGGCAAAGGAGTTTGCAACCTCCTTTAAGCAGCATATTGTGCAGAGAGAGACTCCGTTGGTTTGGCCATGTTGCCCGTATGAATAATTATAGATTGGCGAATAGGGTTATGAACAGTGTGCCTAAAGGCCTCAGAAAGAAGGGGAGACCTAGGATGCGGTGGGCGGACAATGTCAAACAGGACCTTGTTAGAATTGGTGTGCAGTGGCCAGATGCAGTAGATGTAGCTCAGGATAGACTTGCTTGGAGAACTAAATTGCACCGTCTGGTTGGACCTCCGTAGCCCATGGCTGCTTGATGATGATGACGACGACGACGACGACGACGGTGATGATGATGATGACGACGATGACGACGACGACGACGACGATGATGATGGTGGTGGTGGTGGTAGTTGATTGCAGAATTCAAAAAAAATATCTGGCAACTTTTTTTAGAAATTAGTGATCTGGCAACCTTCGTGTCACGTGACACGAAGGTTGCTAGATCACTAATTTCTGAAAAAATCGTTGCCATATATATTTTCTGAATTCTGTAATCAACCATAGTGTTCGGATATTTTTTTGAGTGACTGTACCTTTACAACTTTAAATGATATGCTTCCGAAAACAAAGAAAATGTGGAAAAAACAATCTTATTTAGTTAACGTAAAACGATTTTAATACCAGGTCCAGATTCTGACCAGATTTCTGAAAAGCGGAAGTACTACGTTGATGCATGAAAGCAGTACATCGCCCGATTTGGCAGATTTATTGTCCGATGTAAAAATAATGCCGACAGTGTTGCATGAAAATAAATTATCCTGGATAATTTATCGAAATAAATATCCATTCGATAAAGTTCGGCTGGTGGTTTGTCTGTAGAACTTGTCTCCTGATAAATCCCACAGGCGTAATGAAAGGAATAAAATATTTGCCTCAAGGGTTGGGTTGTTTTACCTCTGAGCGGCACTTTTTTGCACACTATGGGCTAAATGGCCAGGTCACAAGGACCCCGAAGGCTCAGAGAAGGTTGGTGGAGGGGACGCACTGGAACAGCTGTTGGGAGACAGATGGTAGCCTCCCGTCAAGGCCATCCAGCGTGTTCTTTAACGTGCACAGGGTATGTCTCTCCCGCACACGGGGCCACGCTTAACGTCCCATCCGACGGACGGCGGTCTTTCCAAGACCATCGGTGTCCCCTACTGACCGTGGGCAGGGCGGGAAATTTTGCGAAGATAAATCTCAACGCTGACCCAGCTGGGACTCGAACCTGGGAACTACAGATTACGAGCCTGGCGCGCTACCGACTGAGCCACCCCCGCCCCATTTGCCTCAAGAAAGATCAACATGTGTGCACTTCTCTTGTTGTTTTGTGCTGTGGTAAAAACAGCATTCGCACGTGTCTGGTATATCCCAAAATTTGCTCAGCAATCCCCACAGAAAAATGTTAACAATATTATAATATCGACAACTAGCAAGAAACCTCAGAATGAAAATTAGACGCTCTTTTGGTGGAATTGCTTGAAGTATTTTTGTATCCTTTTTTCTTTAATTTATCATTTATTAAACTTAATAAATACTTAAAATTTGCTTCATTAATTCTCAAGTAATTTTTAAAATCGCCTGGGAAAAAAATACGTCGAAATTTCTACTAGATTGGCTCCATTTAGTGCTGGAAACTCATTTTTTTCCAACGAGAAATAACAAAAAAAAGTTAATGGATTTATTTGTTAAAAGCAGTACAAGGAAGTTCAACACAAAGAAAGCAGTACAAAAGCAGTACACTAAAATTGAACAGTACGAATAATCTCATATCAATCTGATATGATAAATGATATTATAAATTCATTCTTCGATTAATTTTTTTTTTCAGGAGTTAGTCCCCTTCCCCTGCCGACCCCCATACGGATGACGTTCAGTTCACGTTCAAAGGAATCTTCAATATTTACAAGTCACGTGTGGGAAACGCACACATTATACCAGAGACATACACCGAAGAGACAAAACATTATAACCACCTGCCTAATATGATGTTGGTCCTCCACGTGCCTCCAAAACAGCTCTTACCCGGCGAGGCATGGACGCTACAAGATTTCTAAAGGTGTCTTGCGGTATCTGGTACCAAAAAACGTTACCAAGCAGATGTGGTTGAGCCGCCGCAGATCAGATATGCTGTTCAACACGAACCACAGATGCTCAATTGGATTGATGTCTGGGGAATTTGGAGGCCAGGGCAGTACCTGGAAGTCTTCCTCATGTTGCGCGAACCGTTCTCGAAAACTTCGGGCAGTGTGGCATGGTGCATTATCCTGCTAAAAGAAGGCACTACTAGAGGGAAATACCGTTGCTATGAAAGGATGAACCTGGTCTGCAATGATGTTTAGGTAGGTGGTAGACATCATGTTTCCTGCACATCAATGACTGGATCCAGGGTTTCCCAGCAGAACATTGCCCAAAGCATTACACTTCCTCCACCGGCTTGTTTTTGTCCCACGGTGCATCCTGGTGCCAACACTTCCCCATGTAAACGACGTACACGTACCTGGCCGCCCACATAATGTAGCAGGAAACGGGATTCATCGGACCAGACGACCTTCTTCCAATCATTCAAGGTCTAGTTTGATGCTGGCGTGCCCATTGTAGGCACTTTCGATGGTTAACCGAGGTTAGCATGGGCACTCGGAGCGGGCAGCAGCTATGCAGCCCCATTTTCAGCAGGGTTCGATGCACTGTGTGTTGTGACCCATTACTCCCGTCACCAGCATTCAAATTACGGGCGAGTTGCCCCACAATATCCCTTCTGTTGGCTCGTACCATACGGATAGCCTTTGCTCACCTCTATGATCGATGATCAGTGATTGCCCCCCCCCCCCTGCCGGCGGTGCGTGGTTTTTTCCTCCTCGGAACAC
Organism: Ryuthela nishihirai; assembly: GCA_038380435.1. Lineage (NCBI taxonomy): Eukaryota > Metazoa > Arthropoda > Arachnida > Araneae > Heptathelidae > Ryuthela > Ryuthela nishihirai. The sequence goes on along the minus strand of JAWZYU010000001.1, from coordinate 134,432,764 downwards.
CTTTTTGTAGGTACTAACCACGGCTGACCATAAGCACCCCACAAGCCTTGCAGTATCGGAAACGCTCTGACCCAATCGTCTGGACATTACAATTTGACCTTTGTCAAACGCACTTAAATCCATTGCCTTTCCCATCTGGAGAACAAGAATAACACTGATTATCAGAGCTCAATATCAGGTGTTATTATTTATACCGTTTCATGACCTTCACACGCGCCGTGTTTACCTGCAGTTGCTTCGATTTGCATAAAGACACGCTTGTCATAATGTTTTGGCTCTTCGGTGTAATTACATTTCACATTATTATTATATTATTATATATACATTACACCCACCCACGGTCATTAGGGAATACCGATGGGCTTGGAAAGGCAGCCGTCAATCGGAGGACGTTAAGCCATGGCCCCGTGTGCGGGAGATCCATACTTTGTGCGCGTTGAAGAACCCGCTAGATGGCCTTGACGGGAGACTGCCATCTGTCTCTTAACAGCTCTTCAGTGGTTTCCCCTTGATACTGGGTAAAGAAGATTCATACTCATTATACGTTAAAGAGCACACTGGATGGTGTTGGTAGGAAGCTTCCCCCTGTTTCCTAACATCTATCCACTTGTTCCCTTACTCTGGGGGGCGGGGGTGGCTCAGTCGGTAGCGCGCCAGGCTCGTAATCTGTAGTTCCCAGGTTCGAGTCCCAGCTGGGTCAGCGTTGAGGTTTATCTCCGCAAAATTCCCCGCCCTGCCCACGGTCAGTAGGGGACACCGATGGTCTTGGAAAGGCCGCCGTCCGTCGGATGTGACGTTAAGCCGTGGCCCCGTGTGCGGGAGAGCCATACCCTGTGCACGTTAAAGAACACGCTGTATAGCCTTGACGGGAGGCTACCATCTGTCTCCCAACAGCTGTCCCAGTGGGTCCCCTCCCCCAACCTTCTCTGAGCCTTCGGGGTCCATGTGACCTGGCCATTTAGCCCATGGTGTGCAAAAAAGTGCCGCTCAGAGGTAAAACAACCCAACCCAACTGGTTCCCTTACTCTGACCTTTGGAGTCTGATTGGCGTTTCAGTCCACAGTGTGAACAAAAATGCCGCTTCGGGGTAAAAACAACCCAACCCTAAATTCCCGTAGCGATTAAACTGCGGTTTTTTGACAGTTACATTTCAAATTACCTATGATACTTGTATCAAAATATAATTTTTTTATTAAAACTTAAAACCTTTTTAAAATATCCTTTTCTTTGGAATATAAAGGCAAAACTTCCACATAGACACATATTCCTGAAATTCTAAAATTAGATGTCGAAGTAGAAGAAAACGCGCTTGCATATAAGCATAAATGTACAAATACAAATCAATCTTGCAATAGAAATGCAGACGTGTGCCTTTTAAATAGAAATAATACAATATACTACATATATACAGTTAGGTTGTTTTACCTCTTAGCGGCACTTTTTTGCACACCATGGGCTAAATGGCCAGGTCACAAGGATACCGAAGGCTCAGAGAAGGTTGGGGGAGAACAGCTGTTAGGAAACAAATGATAGCCTCCCGTCAAGACCATTCAGCGTGCTCTTTAACGTGGACAGGGTATGGCTCTTCCGAACACGGGGCCACGGCTTAACGTCCCATCCGACAGACGGCGGCCTTTCCAAGCCCATCGGCAGATATACAGTCAACGGCCATTTTATTAGATACAGTTCAATGATATATCAACAGTAACGCCGATATGGAGCTCAGTAACTTCTTAAATAAGCATTTTTTTTATGAAAACATGTGGCTGAAAATAATTTTAACACCGCGTGCAGTTGGCAAAAAAACTGCTGAAGATCCGCCATCCTCACAGATCCTTCTACTATTAAACTGATAGGCTCCTGTCAGACCTCTGTGGCAAGCAGCTGCTTGAGGAGGTATTTATTTTATTTTTTAATCAAATCTATTTAAGTCTAGTTTTTAAAAATTTTAAACACTTATGGAAGCTGAACATTTAGTAAGTTAGCTCGTTCTGAAAAAACGGGGCGGGGGTGGCTCAGTCGGTAGCGCGCCAGGCTCGTAATCTGTAGTTCCCAGGTTCGAGTCCCAGCTGGGTCAGCGTTGAGATTTATCTCCGCAAAATTCCCCGCCCTGCCCACGGTTCGTAAGGGACACCGATGGGCTTGGAAAGGCCTCCGTCCGTCGGATGGGACGTTAAGCCGTGGTCCCGTGTGCGGGAGAGCCATACCCTGTGCACGTTAAAGAACACGATGGATGGCCTTGACGGTAGGCTACCATCTGTCTCCCAACAGCTGTTCCAGTGGGTCCCCTGCCCCAACCTTCTCTGAGCCTTCGGGGTCCATGTGACCTGGCCATTTAGCCCATGGTGTGCAAAAAACTGCCGCTCAGAGGTAAAACAACCCAAACAACGTTCTGAAAAAAAAATTCGAAATTGGCGAAAAATCAACGTAATTTTTACGCCAGCTGCTAAAAAATATCTTACAAGTGTTGGTAAAGTTTCGTATATTGGTTACTGCTTTCGTTTTAACTTGTTCTTATTAAATTTTTAGAGCAATTATTTTTTTAACTGGCATTATTGCTGTTAAATATTTCAATTTCCGTAACTTTTTAAATGCCAATGGAATATTGTCGGAATAACGAGATTGAAGTAGATTTAACTGAGGTCTTTAAATTATCTTCACACATTTGTCACATTTTATCATAAAAAGTCTATCTAAGAAGATACTGAGTTCTGTACCTTGAGCTACTATTCACATAACATGGAATTGTACTTAGTAAAGTGGCGGTTGAGTGAATATATGAGTCAATATTTTTACGTTTGGGCTTCAACGACTAATTTTTCCATTTCACTATTTTTTTTCTCGCAATAGAAATCATTCAATGGATTAGCATAAATCTGTCTTAGGCGAAAAATATTTTGTTAGAATTGGCAGCATTAGGGTAACTCCTCCCAAATTATTCATAATTTTACACTGTACCTAAGGGGCGGCGGGCTTAGAGGAATAAGCACCAGCATTTTCTCATAATTCATTTCGTATTGCTTTTCGTAACCAGTTAATTCGAGCAAAGATGGGGGGTGGCTCAGTCTGTAGCGCGCCAGGCTCGTAATCTGCAGTTCCCAAGTTCGAGTCCCACAAAAAAAAGGTTATCCCCGCAAAATTCCCCGCCTTGCCCACGGTCAGTAGGGGACACCGATGGGCTTGGAAAGGCCGCCGTCCGTCGGATGGGACGTTAAGTCGTGGCGCCGTGTGTGGGAGAGCCATACCCTGTGCACGTTAAAGAACACGCTGGATGGCCTTGACGGGAGGCTACCATCTGTCTCCCAACAGCTGTTCCAGTGGGTCCCCTCCCCCAAACTTCTCAACAACAATGGGTCATTGGGGTCCTTGTGACCTGGCCAATTAGCCCATGGTGTGCAAAAAAGTGCCGCTCAGAGGTAAAACAACCTAAGCAAAGATTGTTCTTTTACACGCCTGGTTCTTTTTTACTCGCAACGACGCGACTGCAGGTGTATCAAAATTGCCTGTTAGCCTTTCTACTGAGATTTGTCCAACCGCACACAATTTTCCTCTCTCTCTTTGTCGTTCACATTGATTGTGATTCTGCCAGAGCTTGGGGCAAGTGAAGAAATTTGTTTTTCATCACATCATTAAAAGGTTGGAAGCATGTCCAAAACAAGCAGGTAGCAAGTGTTGGCCTCCCTGCACAGCCCAGGAAGATGCTCCCTCAGCCGAACAGTTAATCACCGTTTGTTCATTTCATTCTGATCGGTGTTGACACGTGATCTATCTCTATTTGCCTTGTTGCCTCCGAAGGTTTGATTAGGAGGCTGACAGAGCGCAGCCACCAAAAGGAGTGTCTCGACTCTTTGCCTCACTTCGTCAAATCGATCGGATTGTTTGTACTCTTTCAGATGGCCTGCAGGAAGTCTCAAGAAAAACTCGATTGGCTTTTTCTATGAACGCGAAAAATTACCATTTTAGCGATGGTTTAACCATTAGGACAACCTAGGCCATGAACTTCGGGATTACATTCTTCATATATTTTACTTAGATATTTGCAATTAGAGATTAATTATGATACTCTATGAAATTAAACTCACTGTAACCACAAATTATTTATAAAATTAATCTCACTACAACAGCAGATTATTTATGACACTATATGGAATTATTCTCACTGTAACTGCAGATTATTTTTTATGTATAAAATTAAAATCACCATAACCGTATATTATTTATGATATGTATAAATTTCAACCGTAACCGCATATTGTTTATGATGAGATTAAACTCATCGCAAATTATATTTGATACTCTATAAAACTCGATTGCCCGTAACTGCATACCATTTATGAAATATTTCACCGTAACCACAGATTATTTATGAAATTGATCTCACCGTACCAGCAGAATGCTTATGAAATTGATCTCAGCGTAACCGCAGATTGTTTTTGATACTAACGAGACTAAACTCACCGCAACCGCAAATCGTATAAAATATCCTATATAATAATTTACCGTAACTGCATATTATTTATAAAAATAATTTCATTGTAACTGCAGATTATTTATTATATGTACTATATTCTATGTGTTACTAATAGCAGAATGTGATGATGACACACGAAATTAATTTCCATTAATCGCAGATTACTTATGATACAGTGCAAAATTCGATAAGCGTAGAATACAATTCTCATTTCGACTTAAACTTAGTTAGCCTCTAAGGGCCCACCCATGACTGGTTTACTTATTATATGTTTTTATTTATATCAACTGGGCTTATTCTCAGATGAAGATGGTAATGGGTTGGGTTGGGTTGTTTTACCTCTGAGCGGCACTTTTTTGCACACCATGGGGTAAATGGCCAGGTCACATGGACCCCGAAGGCTCAGAGAAGGTTGGGGGAGGGGTTGGGTTGGGTTGTTTTACCTCTGAGCGGCACTTTTTTGCACACCATGGGCTAAATGGCCAGGTCACATGGACCCCGAAGGTTCAGAGAAGGTTGAGGGAGGGGATCCACTGGAACAGCTGTTGGGAGACAAATGGTAGTCTCCCGTCAAGGCCATCCAGCGCAGGTATGTCTCTCCCACACACGAGGCCACGGCTTAACGTCCCATCCGACGGACGGCGACCTTTCCAAGCCCATCGGTGTCCCCTACTGACCGTGGGCAGGACGGGGAATTTTGCGGAGATAAATCTCAACGCTGACCCAGCTGGGACTCGAACCTGGGAACTACAGATTACGAGCCTGGCGCGCTACCGACTGAGCTACCCCCGCCCCGCCCCCTGGTAAGGGGTAAAGTTTTACCTGAAACATCACATATCCATTCAGGATTTACGACTTAATTTTTTTTTACTGTTTTTTTTTTTCGCATGGTACATAGATATGTTCGAAAGTTAGCTTTGGTTCTTATATCACTGAGCTACACTTTTTTTGCACACAATGGGCTAAATAGCCAGGTCACAAGTACACCAAGGTTTCAGAAAATGTTCAGAAAGAAATCCACTGGATCCGTATCCTTCGTCAAAGCCATCCAGCATGCACATCCTTTCGTGTGCACAGAGTATGGCTCCCTTTCACATGGGACAACGGCTTAATGTCCCTGAAAGTTGGGGAGGGTGGAATAAAATAATCTTGATGGTCAACAGAATGTTAACCGTGCTTTGGCTGTTAGGATCTTGACCCAATGAAAATATTTCTCTATATTAGTTCAAGAAACTCCGAAAGCTTCGACGGAAAGAAAAAGAGCTCTGGATGTCCCCTCAAAATCTTGTGGATGCTCTAAAAAGCAAGTTTGGTTGCTCTAATGAGGAAATCTCTAAACAACTTGAATGACGTTTCTCATTTCTGCGTAGTCCTGCTGAGGTCCTCCCATCCTCACAGACCTACTCTGATAGGCTCCTGTCAGACCTCTATGGCAAGCAGCTGCTTAAGGGGTATTTATTTTTATTTTTTTTTAATAAATATTACAAATTTGCCTCTTTCATTGAATAAAATATAGATTGATTAACCGTAGGAATCAACAGAAACCTCGGGCATCTCCAAAATTACGAGAGGACATTCAAAACCTTGATTTTCATTCCATGAAAGCTTTCGAAGTTTCTTGAACTAATTCAGAAAAAATATTTTTTTATTCAAGGTCCTAAACAGCCAAGAGGTCTGAATTGTCCACTTCTCTTAGAGGTCTTAAAGCATCAAATATTAATTTGGGTTGGGTTGTTTTACCTCTGAGCGGCACTTTTTTGCACACCATGGGCTAAATGGCCAGGTCACATGGACCCTGAAGGCTCAGAAAAGGTTGGGGAAGGGGATTCACTGGAACAGCTGTTGGGAGACAGATGGTAGCCTCCCGTCAAGGCCATCCAGCGTGTTCTTCAACGTGCACAGGGTATGGCACTCTTTTTCACAAAATGGGTCAAATGGCCAGGTCACAAGGACCCCGAAGGCTCAGAGAAGGTTGGGGGAGGGGACCCACTGGAACAGCTATTGGGAGACTGATGATAGCCTCCCGTCAAGGCCATCCAGCGTGTTCTTTAACGTGCACAGGGTATGGCTCTCCCGCACACGGGGCCACGGCTTAACGTCCCATCCGACGGACGGCGGCCTTTCCAAGCCCATCGGTGTCCCCTACTGACCGTGGGCAGGGCGGGGAATTTTGCGGAGATAAATCTCAACGCCGACCCAGCTGGGACTCGAACCTGGGAACTACAGATTACGAGCCTGGCGCGCTACCGACTGAGCCACCCCCGCCCCGATCAAATATTAAGCAAAGCATTAATTGCACCTCGTTTATTAAGCATCAAAACTACCAAATTATAACGCCACTTGCTACAATAATTAATTCCTTAGAGGAAAATTCGAGAGGCAAATGAAACTCATCAGATAGTCAGCACAAATATTCATTCTTTGAACCCAGAAAGTGACGCGTTTCTAGAAAAATAATGTGAAGAAACTTCGTCAGTTATAAACTGTTAATAGATAACGATAGGATCAAACAAATCCAAATTATTTACTCTCAATCCACTCTGTGCTGAAGAGTGAAAGTTAATAGGGGAGTAATTGCAACATCCCCATGTACACTCGCTCAAAAAAATATCCGAACACTATGGTTGATTACAGAATTCAGAAAAAATATCTGGCAACGATTTATTTTTTATAAATTAGTGATCTAATTTATAAAAAAATAAATCGTTGCCAGATATTTTTTCTGAATTCTGTAATCAACCATAGTGTTCGGATATTTTTTTTTATATATATAATGCGTATGAATATATAATGCAATGAATATGGAGCGTGTGCAGTTACCGTTCACAGCAAACTGGAGCGGTTGCGGTTAATGTTCGCAGCACATTGGATCGTGTGAGCTCACAAAGACCTGGATCGTGTGGGCTCACTCACGGAAATATTGAGCGTGTGCAGTTACCGTTCACAGCAAACTGGAGCGTGTGCAGTAACTGCACACGCTCCAGTTTGCTGTGAACGGTAACTGGAGCGTGTACAGTTGCTGTACACGTCCAGATATTTTTCCTGAATTCTGTAATCACGTGACACGAAGGTTGCCAGATCACTAATTTCTAAAAAAAGTTGCCAGATATTTTTTCTGAATTCTGTAATCGACCACAGTGTTCGGATACTTTTTTGAGCGACTGTAGGTGGTCATTATATTTTGATACTAGATCGTGTGGGCTCACTCACGGAAATATTGAGCGTGTGCAGTTACCGTTCACAGCAAACTGGAACGTGTGCAGTAACTGCACACGCTCCAGTTTGCTGTGAACGGTAACTGGAGCGTGTACAGCAACTGTACACGCTCCAGTTATTTTTCCTGAATTCTGTAATCACGTGACACGAAGGTTGCCAGATCACTAATTTCTAAAAAAATCGTTGCCAGATATTTTTTCTGAATTCTGCAATCAACCATAGTGTTCGGATATTTTTTTGAGCGACTGTATCTAAATTTGCCGCTCCTTATGGTGTCATCCTCCGATTATGATGATTCGCCATTTTCATCATCATCACCAGTTGAACCACTAGAGCTGTCGGATCAGAATCAGAAGCCCTTTACGACTCTCCAGAATCCTTAAAAGGATCGAGTTCTGAAGATATGTGTTAGTTGTTCTGAGAAGTCATATAAAGATGTAATGGGTTGTAAGGACGATGGATTTGTAACACCTGCAGATGATGCTGATGGCAGACATTGAAGCACGAGCTCTGCAAATTTTGAAACTGTTTTCAATCTTTGGCTACTATCAGGCACTTGTTTTTTTTGGGGGGGGCTCAGTCGGTAGCGCGCCAGGCTCGTAATCTGTAGTTCCCAGATTTGAGTTCAAGCTGGGTCAGCGTTGAGATTTATCTCCGCAAAATACCCGCCCTGACAACGGTCAGTAGGGGACACCGATGGGCTTGGAAAGGCCGCCGTCCATCGGATGGGACGTTAAGCCGTGGCCCCGTGTGTGTTAAAGAACACGCCGAATGGCCTTGACGGGAGGCTACCATCTGTCTTCCAACAGTTGTTCCAGTGGGTCCCCTACCCCAACCTTCTCTGAGCCTTCGTGGTCCTTGTGACCTTGCCATTTAGCCCATGGTGTGCAAAAAAAGTGCCGCTCAGAGGTAAAACAACCCATCCCAACTTGTTTTTTGAATAAAGCAAAACATTTTTCTGATCTCGAACTCAATTATTTTTTACTTTTCGATTATCTGAAAGAACACTGAAGTCTTTGCAATATTTTGCACAATATTCTTTAGTGACGACCGGTGGTCCCTGGCAGCTGCAAGGAAGAATATTCATTAGGGCTTCGTATGGTATAAAATAAATACCCCCTCAAGCAGTTGCTTGCCACAGAGGTCTGACAGGAGCCTGTCAGTTTATATGCCACAGTAGGAGATCTGAGAGGATGGCAGGACCTCAGCAGTAAAAACCACACACACATCCATGCCTAATTCCGGGGTTCGAACCCAGGTCCCTTAGATCAGTAGCCAAGCGTGCTAACCACTCAGCCACGGTACGCGATTAAAAGTAACAAAAACATGTTTCAAAAGGCTCACTATATTTTAAAAAAATATTAATTTCTATTCTTAAATACATTATTAAATCATTACTAATGCATCATAAAAAAAAATATGTCCCACATTAATTATATATTAATGTTGAAAAGTTTTTTGGTGTTAAAGTTTAAACGTTTTTGGGTTAAAGTTTTTAGTGTTAATAGTTTAATGTTAGTTTACTGTTACAGTGCTAATAGTTAACGTTTTTTAAACAAAAATACGGTCCGTACGTTTTTCTCTAGAGATAATTCAAAACATCTTCAGGATGTTTGTCCTTCAATTTGATGCAATAATTAACTTTAGGAGCTGTTGTCGGTAGCCAATCCTGACTCGTAATCTGCAGTTTCCAGGTTCGAGTCTCGACTGTGCCAGAGTTGAAGAAAGAATATTGAAATATGTTGAGAAATTTATCTCCGCTAAACCTCTACCCTTGGTGAAAAAAGAGACACCGATGGGTTGGAATGTTTGGGGAGCCATACCCTATGCACGTTAAGCAAAACACGCTGGATGCCCTTGAAGAAAGGTTACCACCTGTCTTCTATAACAGCTGACGAGTGGGTCCGTTTCCCCCAATCTTCTGGAGTCCTTATAACTTGGTCATTTAGACCCTTGTATTCAACTAAAAAAAAAAGGCTCGCTCAGAAGCTAAACAATCCATTCTAACGAAACAGGGGGCGGGGGTGGCTCAGTTGGTAGCGCGCCAGGCTCGTAATCTGTAGTTCCCAGGTTCGAGTCCCAGCTGGGTCAGCGTTGAGATTTATCTCCGCAAAATTCCCCGCCCTGCCCACGGTCAGTAGGGGACACCGATGGGCTTGGAAAGGCCTCCGTCCGTCGGATGGGACGTTAAGCCGTGGCTACGTGTGCGGGAGAGCCATACCCTGTGCACTTAAAGAACACTCTGGATGGCCTTGACGGGAGGCTACCATCTGTCTCCCAACAGCTGTTCCAGTGGGTCCCCTCCCCCAACCTTCTCTGAGCCTTCGGGGTCCATGTGACCTGGCCATTTAGCCCATGGTGCGCAAAAAAGTGCCACTCAGAGGTAAAATCAACCCAACCCAAATTCTAACGAAATACCTAAGCTAAATAATAATCATAGCTAAGTTGTGTTTAAACTTCGCAATGGAATAGTTTTATGTGCAGAACACTATTTAAAGTGTATAAAGACAAAGTTAATTTTTTTGGTTATTATAGCTGAAATTGAAGTGATTTACTTCTATTTACGCTATAATAACCAAAAGTTGATATATCAACCAAAGTTGAGCACGATTTTGCCTTTTTCCAGCTTTAGCGACCTCTGACGGTGAAAGTAATCGTTACGGATTGGTTAATGCAGAAGATTCGAAAAATGCGAATCCGAATGTTTCTTCAGTACTTATTCGGACAAAAAAAAAGGAATTTTTCATTGTCTTTAAAAAAAAGTTGAATGTTTACAGACGAAGAGGAAACAAAGCTCGACCTTTCAGAAACCGAGCTAAACGTCGGTCAGTTATTGATTTTTTTTTCCTCTGTTAACTGAAAGAAAATAATTCGGCATAATTTAAAAAACGCAATCATCAGATTTTCGGAAATGCTTTCTTGACATCTTCTTCTTGTTCTTCGTTAATGCTGGTCACATTACACTTTTTATTCCTGGAAGAAAAAAAGTAAGCATGAGATTAGAAAACGAATACGCAACAAAAACAGCAATGCAAAACTCTAACACTGCACATTACCCTGCAAAAAAAGAGTTGTAAAACAGTTAATAATGTAATAAGGGTATTAATATAAAGGAGTACTATTAATACTAAAGAGGTCACTCTTTAGTTTTCTTCGTTTTACTTCTTATTTAGCATTAATGTTTTCGAGAGTAAATAAAAAGGTCGTCGTACGGTTCGAGAGTAATTACAGGAAAACCTGAACTTGATATTGGTGCTGAAATGGAGGGTGAAAATTAAATAGCACGAGACATTAAGATCGGAGAAATGAAGAAAAAAAAAGCAAATAAAAATTAAAGAAAGAATTGATTTTTGAAAATCAGAACCTGTCCAGGTCGTCAAGGAAATCGTGCACATCCCCCCCCCACCTCTACCCCCTCCCGCCTGATGAAGAATTTTAGTAAACGAATTTGGGTTGAGTTATTTTACCTGTGAGCGGCCCTTTTTCTGCACACAATGGGCTAAATGGCCATCTCACAAGAACTTTAACGGCTCGGAGTTGGGTAGAAGAAAACAACCCTGTGGATAATTACTAAGAGACAGACGGAAGATGGGAGCCTCCCGTCAAGGCCAGCCAGTGTGTTATTTTTGCGCAAAGTATGGCTCTCCTGCATATGGGGCCACGGCTCTCCTGCATATGGGGCCACTGCTTTCCTGCATATGGCTCTCCTGCATATGGGGCCACTGCTTTCCTGCATATGGCTCTCCTGCATATGGGGCCACTGCTTTCCTGCATATGGCTCTCCTGCATATGGGGCCACTGATTTCCTGCATATGGCTCTCCTGCATATGGGGCCACTGCTTTCCTGCATATGGGGCCACGTTTCTCCTGCATTTGGGACCACTGCTTTCCTGCATATGGGGCCACTGCTTTCCTGCATATGACTCTCCTGCATATGGGGCCACGGTTTAACGTCCCATTCTATGGATCATGGCCTTTATAAGCCCATCGATATCCTCTTGGCTGACCGCAAGTAGAACGGGGTTTAGCGGAGACAATTCTCAACACAGCAATAGTTGTGACTCGAGCCTAGGAGCATCAGATTTGCGAGCATGGCACGCTACCAACTGAGCCAACCCGAAAAATTCCACAATAAAAGACTTGTTCAAATCAGAGTATGAGCTAGCTGGCCAAAAGGGTCATGACCTGCTCCGACCTCTAGAGGATTTTAATAACAGGAATGGAGCAAAAAAAAAATGGTAAACATACTGTATATCACATAAATATGGCAATTTAAAAGAAAATTAATCAGGAAAACGGGAGTAAAATGATATATTGCACTATTTCAAGAGAATAATTTCAGGAAATTATGCTGGAACGCCATTCTAGTCCTTTCCAGTTCAGTCCAGTCACTTCTTCCCAAAATCCTCCAAAGTTATTTTATTTTTTCTAGATTCCGGTCTAGTCCTAATAGACGAAAATTAATGAGAATAAACATTCGAGGAGAAAAATTATTAAATGAAGTAAAGGAACTAAAAAAATTTTATGTCATCAGAAACTTTGACCTTCAGCCGATTATGAGATACGAACCCACATCCTGATAACTTGTCATTTTTTATCTCTGGTCATTCAATTGTTGATCACTAATCGAGAGATTGGATTGTTTTACCTCTGAGCGGCACTTTTTTGCACACCATGGGCTAAATGGCCAGGTCACATGGACCCCGAAGGCTCAGGGAAGGTTGGGGGAGGGGACCCACTGGAACAGCTGTTGGGAGACAGATGGGTAGCCTCCCGTCAAGGCCATTCAGCGTGATCTTTAACGTGCACAGGGTATGGCTCTCCCGCACACGTAGCCACGGCTTAACGTCCATCCGACGGACGGCGGTCTTTCCAAGCCCATCGGTGTCCCCTACTGACCGTGGGCAGGGCGGGGAATTTTGCGGAGATAAATCTCAACGCTGACCCAGCTGGGACTCGAACCTGGGAACTACAGATTACGAGCCTGGCGCGCTACCGACTGAGCCACCCCCGCCCCAGTTCTTCCGATAACTGAAGTTAGTTCTTTGATCTACAAAGCAAATTATTAACGAAAAATTTCTCAAACTGAAACTACAATAAAATATAACTACTTTCTTAAGCAATAAAACTACTAGAGTTGAAATTATAAATTTTCCTACTTTTATCTTAAAAGAAGAAGTAAGTGATGCGATAATAAAACAAAAAAATAATGATTTTAATAAGCAACAAAATTAAAGGACGCGATCGCTGTTTCTGTTCTAAAAATAATTAATGTAATAGAGAATACCGAAATGTGATTATGTAATAAAACCTCCAGAGTGTAAAACGAAAGATTTTTCCTGTTTTTTGTTTCCAAATAAAAGAAATAGTTAATGTAATGGCGAACACTAAAATATAATTATTTTAATAAATAATAAAACTACTAGAAATGAAACCTATTTCCTAGTTTTTTGATACCATAAAAGAAATAAATAGTTAAAAAACAAAGTGCTGTAACTAAAAGAAAACTTGTGGGACTTAAAAAAAACACTAAATGATCTAATATGAAAGAGAAAGAGCAGATAAAGAGAAAGTGCAAAAAATAAAGGTCGCATGAAAAAGAAGATGAGAAAACGAAAGAGTAGAGAGTGAGATAAACACGGAGCTTGTGTGGAGAGATCAGAGAAGTAAAAGCAGTTAGAGGCTGCGAAGACAAATGAAGGAAAGCAGAGGCAAGAGCAGAGAGAGCAACGCAACATCCAACATGGATCTGTCGAAAGAGGGCACGTGCCAGCTAATATCCGCCAGCTGATGTAGATGCGCTTGTAAACTCAGACGCTGGAAAGGAGATCTTCGACTTGGGAGTAGAAAAGAGCAGCCGGGGATCCGATGTGTTATTACGGCCGAGCTCAAATATTGACTTACCCTGGAAGGAATGTGGCTCAGCATCGCTGGCTCCTCTTGCTAGGTGAACGGCCTCAGTCTTGGGACGGCCGTGGTGCGGCGACCCTCGGTGAATCACACACAAGATCTCTTTGTCCCCCCCCTCCCACTTGCACTTGAATCCTCCTCCCGTCTTGCTAGCAGCTTCCTTCTCGGAGCGACCCTCCAGGGGCGAGACGATACAGGTGACAGGGAACAAGTAACACGAGCTGTGGGTTGAGGAACCTGTTCCTCCGTGGTCGGGATTCGATGCAAGTGGGTATCCCTCCTGTGAATGTGATCACTGAACGCAAATAACATTCGCTGCGGCTGCTGATAGTGCGGGTTGGGAAGAAATCTTTCTTTCTGCTCCTGTGAGTAGAAAGAGCTGTACTAGGGAAAGAAGAGCATCGGGAATTACTGGGTACAAATAATACGTTTGAATTGCGAAACGGATAAACTGAGAGCAACAGACTCGAATGAATTACAAGCATTCGTTAGGAGCTTTGAGAGTTTGCTGCTTTCTGATGAATAACGCAAAGTATTGATTTCCAATTCCCTTCAGCTTTATTCTAAGCGAAGTGCACTGATTTGATTTATGAATTTTCAATCCACTCTTTCGCAGCTGAATTACTGAATAAGAATGGCGTAATTAGTACAGTCGCTCAAAAATATATCCGAACACTATCGTTGATTACAGAATTCAGAAAAAATATCTGGCAACGATTTTTTTAGAAATGAATGATCTGGCAACCTTCGTGTCACGTGCCACGAAGGTTGCCAGATCACTAATTTCTAAAAAAATCGTTGCCAGATATTTTTTCTGACTTCTGCAATCAACCATAGTGTTCTTCGTGTCACGTGACACAAAGGTTGCCAGATCAATAATTTCTAAAAAAATTGTTTGCCAGATATTTTTTCTGAATTCTGCAATCAACCATAGTGTTCGGACATTTTTTGAGCGACTGTACGAAAGGGGAAAAGAATTTTATTCATTTACGATGAGCTTGCTTGTTATAAAAGCGCCAAATGAGGCTACATTTTTAAAGAGCGATGATTGTGTGGCCAGTTTTAAACATCATGAGACAAACATTAAAGTTTTCTTATACTGAATGTTTCAGTTTTCCTGCTGCAGCGTCCATATTTTCTCCACTTGCAGGGCGAACTTTCATTTGCATCTGAGGCGTGGGTTGATGTAGTCAGTAGCGCGCCAGGCTTGTGATCTGTAGTGCACAGGTTCGGATTCGAATTGTACCAGCTTTGATATTTATCTTCTCTATCCCTGATCCAAGCCGTCCCTTGGCCGAGTGGTTAGCACGCTTGGCTACTGATCTAAGATACCTGAGTTCGAGTCCCGGGTAAGGCATGGATGTGTGTGCTCCTTTTCTGCTGAGGTCCTGCCATCATCTGGCCTGCTGAGGTCCTGTCATCCTTCTACTATGGCATATAAACTGACAGGCACCTGTCAGACCTCTGTGGCAAGCAGCTGCTTGAGAGGGTATTTATGCTACTGATCTAAGATACCTGGGTTCGAGTCCCGGGTAAGGCATGGATGTGTGTGTTGTTTTTCTGCTGAGGTCTTGCCATCCTCACAGACCTTCTACTATGGCATATAAACTGACAGGCTCCTGTCAGACCTCTGTGGCATCCTCACAGACCTTCTGCTATGGCTGCTTGAGAGGGTATTTATTTATCTTCTGTATCCCTTATCCCGCCTTCGGTGGTGAGAAAGGACTCTCTCTGTGTGCAGGAGAATCATACACTCTGAAAATTAAAAATAAATCTGGATGTCTTTGACGCGAAGTTACCATCTGTCTCCTAACAGCGACCCAAAGGGTTCCCTTCCCCAACCTTCTCTGAGATCTTTCGGGTCAAAGGGATCCTTCTTATCTAGCTTATTTAGCTCACTGTGTTGGATTGGTTGTTTTACCTCTGAGCGGCACTTTTTTTGCACACCATGGGCTAAATGGCCAGGTCACATAGACCCCGAAGGTTCAGAGAAGGTTGGGGGAGGGGACCCACTGGAACAGCTGTTGGGAGACAGATGGTAGCCTCCCGTCAAGGCCATCCAGCGTGTTCTTTAATGTGCACAGGGTATGGCTCTCCCGCACACGGGGCCACGGCTTAACGTCCCATCCGACGGACGGCGGCCTTTCCAAGCCCATCGGTGTCCCCTACTGACCGTGGGCAGGGCGGGGAATTTTGCGGAGATAAATCTCAACGCTGACCCAGCTGGGACTCGAACCTGGGAACTACAGATTACGAGCCTGGCGCGCTACCGACTGAGCCACCCCCGCCCCATAGCTCACTGTGAGCAGAAAAGTGACGCTCAGAGGCGAAATAAAATAAACCTAGTTCCTCTATATATGACTGAGTTCAGCTGAGTTGTTCGTCTCTGAGCGGCACTTCTTTTTTGCACAAAAAGCCATAAAGGACCAGGTCACAAGGACTCCCTCATATCTGGGTAGTGAAAGCGGATGCACTGGAGAGTTGCAAGAAGATAAAAGAAGACACCAATCAAGACTATGCAGCATGTAATGCTCAAGAGTATGGCTCTCTTTCTCTCTCCTGCACACAGAACCACGGCTAACATCAATCTGATGGATGGTGGCTTTTCTAAGACCATCGGGAACTTTCTCATCGGAGACAGAGAGATTTGGGGGAGAAAACCTCACATCAGGCACGCAGTAGAAACTGAAACCTGAAAATATCAGGTTACGAAAAAGGAGTGGATGAGATTAGGCCTGAATAGGTTTCGCTAATGATGCCAAATAAAAATCAAATTTTTAAAAAATCCTATAAATAAATGAAAATTTTAAATAAATAAATGAAAAATTTAAATTAATTGGAATTAAATCCCTTTCATTAGAAAAACTTTAATTAATAACTTATTTAAGAGCCAATTACGAAACTTTAGATATTTGATGTTAAAATCTCTAAAATGAAATTGATAAACTGGCTACCGGCAGTTCTGTGATCTATGCAAATGATATGTTAATTACCGAAATAAACACATGAAACTATGATTTCTTCCTTTAGTGAGAAAGCTCTCTAGTCCTATCTATAAATAGTTGGCCCTGTACCGGACGAAAAAGGATCACTCAATAAACTTTAATTGATCTGTTAGGTTTGGTTATAAACAGAAAGAAAACTAAAGTGATGAAAATTGGTCAGGCAGGCTGTGATTCAGTTAATCTGAATGGTTGCAGTCTTGAGCAGGTGTCACAGTTTAATTATCTTGGGAGCTATGTAACAGATAATGGTGATGTGCAGAATGAGATTAACAGGCGAATAGGGATTGCTGCCGGGACTTTTAAGAATCTATGGAGAGTGTGGAGAAATAGGCGTATACACCTAAAGACTAAAATTAGACTGTATAATAGTTTGGTTCTTTCTAGGGTTTGTTATGGCAGTGAAATTTGGACGCTGTGTAAACAAGATAAGAGGAAACTAGATGCTTTTTATTCCAGATGCTTACGCAGTATTTTGGGTATTAGGTGTTTTAACTTTGTAACTAATGATGAGGTTAGGCAAAGGAGTTTGCAACCTCCTTTAAGCAGCATATTGTGCAGAGAGAGACTCCGTTGGTTTGGCCATGTTGCCCGTATGAATAATTATAGATTGGCGAATAGGGTTATGAACAGTGTGCCTAAAGGCCTCAGAAAGAAGGGGAGACCTAGGATGCGGTGGGCAGACAATGTCAAACAGGACCTTGTTAGAATTGGTGTGCAGTGGCCAGATGCAGTAGATGTAGCTCAGGATAGACTTGCTTGGAGAACTGAATTGCACGGTCTGGTTGGACCTCTGTAGCCCATGGCTGCTTGAGGATGATGATGATGATGATAGCCATGTGCAGGAGATCTATATTACCTAGGCAGCATAAACTCTCCGGATACCTTGGCAAAATACCACGTCTGTTCTGATCTTTGGACTCCTGGCTTGGTAGTTAAGGAGTTAGCCTTCACAAAATCCATCTGATATTCATCAGCATTCTTTCTAATCAGCATATTCGGAGTCTCCGAATAATCCGATTTATATTTTATGCCCAATAAAAATCCAGTGAATACACATACATATTCATCGGTTAGTCTTTAACAACTTAAAGTTTTAAAATTTAATGTTTTAATAGAAATTGTAAGAGTTCAGCTTAAGCATAAACATCACACATTGTAGGTTATGTTATAGGATCAACTGGGCTTTTTTTTTATGGGGGCAGTCTGCCGTTAACAGATGTCTTTGCTCTACCTGTTCTGGGACGGGGTTGCTCAGTCGGTAGCGCGCCAGGTCGTCATCTGATATTTTCAGGTTCGAGCCTTAACTGGGCCACAGTTGATACTTATCGACATTAACCTCTATCCTGAATGGAACGCGAAGCAATGACCCCTGTGTTTGAGGACAATATCATACGCATAAAGAACACGCTAGATGGACTATACTGATTCTTCTGTCTGCCTCGTAACAGCTGTCTAGTTGATCTCCTTTACTCTAACAAAAATCTGAGTCATTGGGACCCTTGTGACTTGGTCATTTAGTCCATTATGTGCATAAAAGTGTCACTCAAAGGTACAGTCGCTCAAAAAAATATCCGAACACTATGGTTGATTACAGAATTCAGAAAATATATCTGTCAACGATTTTTTAGAAATTAGTGATCTGGCAACCTTCGTGTCACGTGATTACAGAATTCAGGAAAAATATCTGGAGCGTGTACAGTTGCTGTACACGCTCCAGTTTGCTGTGAACGGTAACTGCACACGCTCAATATTTCCGTGAGGGAGCCCACACGATCTAGTATCAAAATAATATGACCACCTACAGTCGCTCAAAAAAGTATCCGAACACTATGACTGATTACAGAATTCAGAAAAAATATCTGGCAACGATTTTTTTTAGAAATTAGTGATCTGGCAACCTTCGTGTCACGTGACACGAAGGTTGCCAGATCACTAATTTCTAAAACCTTCGTGTCACGTGACACGAATGTTGCCAGATCACTAATTTCTAAAAAAAATCGTTGCCATATATTTTTTCTGAATTCTGTAATTAACCATAGTGTTCGGATACTTTTTTGAGCGACTGTAAAACAACCCAATTGAACCTTTGGCCATAGTTCCCGTCGATAACTGTTCAACAATAACAAAAAAAAACTAAGAAGGATCTTGGAGCACGGAATTCAAGTGCTTCAAGATCCTTCTTAGTCATGCATATTTTACTGATCTATTCAAGCATACAATAGCAATGTCGATTTCAGTAGAGTTCCAAGAATCGTATTCAAATCCGGATAAAGAAACACATGCATACTTCAATTTCTTTGACAAAAATTTACGTAGGTGTGAAACATCATACAGCCGTCAATAAAACTATGACCTTTAATCTCCACTGCCATTTAACTTTTGCCGTTTTTAAACCAACCAATAGAAAATCTTACTAAATTTTTCAAAACGATTTCTATTCAGTTTAGCACCATTAATTGCAAAATCATTTCAACCAAATCATTTTTTTTGCCTTGAAGCATTTCATGCCTGGCACTAACTGGTTTCGAAAATGTTTCCCAACAAGTTTGATTTCCTTTTTACTCCCGCAGTATCTGGTCCTAATCATTTAATATCATCCATTCTTTGACTGATGATGAGAAGGAACAGGTTCGGGTCATGCAGACATCGAATATCTTCACAAGCACAGTTATTAAACACTAATTAGATCCGTATCCTAAAGAAGCATACGAGACCTTTACCTGTTCTGGGTTGCTCTCTTATCAGGAGACAGAACAGGAAGGCAATCAGCAAAACTATTCCTTTGTCTGGGTTGTTTTACCTCTGAGCGGCGCTTTTTTGCACACCATGGTCTAAATGGCCAGGTCACATGGACCCCGAAGGCTCAGAGAAGGTTGGGGGAGGGGACCCACTGGAACAGCTGTTGGGAGACAGATGGTAGCCTCCCGTCAAGGCCATCCAGCGTGTTCTTTAACGTACACAGGGTATGTCTCTCCCGCACACGGGGACACGGCTTAACGTCCCATCCGACGGACGGCGGCCTTTCCAAGCCCATCGGTGTCCCCTACTGACCGTGGGCAAGGCGGGGAATTTTACGGAGATAAATCTCAACGCTGACCCAGCTGGGTCTCGAACCTGGGAACTACAGATTACGAGCCTGGCGCGCTACCGACTGAGCCACCCCGCCCCTCCTTTGTCTGAGTTTTGAGTAGAAGCCTGCTACAAAGAAGAGATGTAGTACTTGCATTTCTTTCGCTTCTTCCTCTTCCGTGGTTTGTAGTAAAGCGATCCCCTTATCTTCACAACACAATCTTGTGTGCTATACTGAGAAACTAAAATGATAGTCTTAGATTGTGCAACTTTTCTCACACGCCAATTCTCCATTTTGCCTCGAGGTTTCGCTTGCAGAAAACGCGACTCAAAATGGAACGACGCAAATCGAATTCCCATAAGAATAGATCGTAAGAAATAACTAAAATACTTCAGATCAGAAACCTAGGTCATTTTCTTTCTTTGTGTTTAATATGAAGAAAAATGAAAGACACAATTTTGTTTTCGAAAAATCCCATAGCGATTGCATCATAAAATAAATAATTTATGATCACCAGACCCGTGTTATGTCACGTGTTATGTCAGTTATGGCGTCAGATTCAGAGCTCACTACCTTCTTAAGATTTTTATGGAAAAATGTGCCCAACGATAAAGATCGCAATGAAATTTATATAGATCTCGATGTTCAACAACATTTGTTTACTATTTAAAGAGTTATATAAAGATGTAATATATAAGATAAAGATGCTATATAAAGATGTAATATACTGCAGGTACAATTTATTATACACATCGCATCCATCCACAAACCTGCTCTACTCTTCCACAATAAGGGGCGGGGTTAGCTCAGTCGGTAACGCGCCAGGCTCGTAATCTTCAGCTCCGAGGTTCGAGTCCTAGCTGGGTCAGCGTTGAGATTTATCTCCGTAAAACTCCTCACCCTGCCCACGGTCAGTAGGGGACACCAATGGGTTTGCAAAGGACGCCGTCCATCGGATGGGACGTTAAGCCGTGGCCCTGTGTGCGGGAGAGCCATACCCTGCGCACGTTAAAGAACATTCTGGATGGCCTTGACGGGAGGTTACCACCTGTCTCCCAACAGCTGTTACAGTGGGTCCCCTCCCCCAATCTTCTCTGAGCCTTCGAGGTCCTTGTGATCTTGCCATTTAGCCCATTGTGTGCAATAAAGTGCCACTCAGAGGTAATACAATCCAACCTAACCTCCATTATTGTGGAGGTTAGGTTGGGTTGTATATAGTGGAGGTGGAGTTTATTTTTATATCCAATAGTGGAGGTTATTATTCCATTCCTAACCTCCACTGACCATCCATACCTGACCATTCAGTTGCCGAGCCAGCATGATACCACTGCGCCAACTAGACGGAAAAAACTATTTTCTCTCAAAATAACCTTCAGCTTAGGATTCCAACTTTTTTTTTTAAATTGACACTGCACCTTTCGTAAAATATAGGTTCACAAAATAATAAATGCTTCAATTCTTATTCAAATGTCCACATTTAGAATCAATTGGTCTGTTTTAACTTTTAGCGCACTTTTCTGCATAAGATAGACTAAATTACCACGCCATCATTAGATAGATTAAACTGACTAGCACCTGAAGGATCAAGGAAAAGCGTTTCAAAGCCATCCAGCTTGTTTTTTAACGTAAAAGGAATATGGCTTAACTCCTATTTAACGGACTGCTGCCTTTCTAAGCCTATTGGTGTCCTTTATCTGACCTCAAGCAAAATGGAGGTTTAGCGAAGGTAAATCTCAACGTTGGACTCGAACCTGGGAACTGGAATTACTTTCTGAAACAACCACTACCAAAGGTTGATGTACATGACGAGACTACTTTAACTGTTCTTTATAGTCACTGATCCCTTTTAGCTAGCAAACATAAATGAAGCTTTCGAACAAATTTCCCCTTTCCAAAGAGTAGACCCAACAATTGGGAAACCTTCACATTAGAAAATTGTTTTCAAAACAATTCTTTTATGTCTGACTCACATCTGCTTCTATATATTTGCCTCGTTCCATATGTTTATTAACTCTCAACTACCAGAGATTTTCACCTGAATTACGTGAACCAATTCAGTATTTCGGATCTGAAGCCTCTTAGAATATTTGATAAAGAATCTACTCGGTGCATTCAGTGAATTCTGGGACGGAAAGGTCAGTTTCAGATTTCTTTTACGTTTCTAAGCAACCACATCCCTTTGCATAGCAAGTCCGAGAAACATGACTCCGTCTCCTCATTCTCAGACGGTAGTTTTGCTACCGTACCTACCCCAAAAGTGGATTTTTTTATGACCTCTTTGGAAGGCAAGGCCTCTCGTAACTCTTTTATAGACCGTTAGATTTCGAAATGGAAGCAGAAGAAAATCTTCTGAGAAGTTTGAGCAGCTAAAATAGACAAACATCGGCTCAAGGAGTGAACATTCTAGGAATTCTGGGCCTGGACATGCACATTTTTTCCTCGATTCTCTCACATCACTTTTTGGATGCGAATCAGATTTTGTAAACAGATTTTTTCCCCATAATGTAAAGCAGAAATGAAAAATTATTAATTATTTTTTTTCATTCTGGTGTAAATCGTTGTAAAAGATAATATCTTGATGAGGTTTTGAACTGTCTGGGCCAAAAAAAAAAATACATATTTCTGAAGCAATATCTCTACACGTACAATATGCGCTGACTACCAAAATTTGTGCTCAAAAATGTTTTACCTAGGGCATAGAATTCAAAGATTTAGATTCGGATGTGTTTAAGTTCCCGGATAGTACCTTAAAATACATTTGCACGTATTGGGACTCTTCCGTGCTCTGAGGTTTGCGTTGTTTTACTTCTGAGCGGAACTTTTTTGTACAAAATGCGCTAAATGGCCAGGTTAGAAAGACACCAGAGGCTCAGGGAGTGTTGGGGGAAGGGGACCCACTAGATAGAGTTGTTACGAGGCAGATGGGACTCTCCCGTTAGGCCACCAAGCGTGTTCTTTAAAATGCACAAAATAAGATTTCCTGCACACGGCGACATGGTTTAAAGTCCCTCCGATGAAGGCAGTCTTTCCTAGCCCATCGGTGTCCGCTTTCTCACCGACGGCAGGATGGAGATTAAAAAAAAAATAAATAAATACCCCCTCAAGCAGCTGCTTGCCACAAAGGTCTGACAGGAGCCTGTCAGTTTATATGCCATAGTAGAAGATCTGAGAGAATGGTAGGTCCTCAGCAGAAAAACGACACACACAACCATGCCTTAGCGGAGATAAATCTTCATCAATTCGTAGAGTTGCGTCTCGAACCTGGGAACGCAGATTACGAGCCGGGCACGCTACCGGCTGACAAGACAACCTCTCCCCACTTATTAAAATCTCACAAATTTTCAAAATGATATTTTTTATGGAGAAATGTTACTTGTAATGAGCTAAAAATATCACTCAATCATCTCCAAATCTCGATTTTTCAACACCTTTCGTTTCAAATTTAAAGAGTTATCGAAGCTGAAACATTTGACAGGAGGCACTGTCATTACGCTCATGATAAACACTTTCCTTTAAAATTAAAAATAAATATTCCCTCAAGCAGCAGCTTGCCACAGAGGTCTGACAGTTTAATTCGCCATAATAGAAGGTCTATGAGGATGGCGGGACCTCAACAGAAAGACAACAAACATCTATGCCTTACCCGGGGTTAAGATAGGTCCCTCTGATCACTAGGTCTACATAGGTCCCTCTGATCACTAGGTCTACATAGGTCCCTCTGATCACTAGCCAAGGATTAAACATAAGTTCCTCTGATCACTAGCCAAGGACTAAACATAGGTCCCTCTGATCATAGGTCCCTCTGACATAGGTCCCTCTGATCACTGGTCAAGGACTAAAGATAGGTCCCTCTGATCACTAGGTCTACATAGGTCCCTCTGATCACTAGGTCTACATAGGTCCCTCTGATCACTAGCCAAGGATTAAACATAAGTTCCTCTGATCACTAGCCAAGGACTAAACATAGGTCCCTCTGATCATAGGTCCCTCTGACATAGGTCCCTCTGATCACTGGTCAAGGACTAAACATAGGTCCCTCTGATCATAGGTCCCTCTGACATAGGTCCCTCTGATCTCTAGCCAAGGATTAAACATAAGTTCCTCTGATCGCTAGCCAAGGACTAAACATAGGTCCCTCTGATCATAGGTCCCTCTGACATAGGTCCCTCTGATCATAGGTCCCTCTGACATAGGTCCCTCTGATCACTAGCCAAGGACTAAACATAGGTCCCTCTGATCATAGGTCCCTCTGACATAGGTCCCTCTGATCATAGGTCCCTCTGACATAGGTCCCTCTGATCTCTAGCCAAGAACGTTAACCATCGGCCACGGAAGACGTTTAACATTGATGAAAAGTAAAATAATTGTTGCACAAAATTCTAAAATTATATTAATTTTGACGAGTGATTTCTCATAACAATTACTTGTATTTTAATCAACATTTGCAGTGAATTCTTATTATTAGCAGAGTTGCTGTTAAGTGTTTCAACTTCCAAGATTTTTTTTTTATATTAAAAAACACTGTTGTTGAAAATCGAGATTTAGATAAATCATCTGTAGTGACAGCTCTCTGTAATATATCTTATTTTCCAAGTTAGAGAGCTTTGAATGTGGCATTCGATTTGCATAACATGGAAGTGTTCCAAACACGTTGAGAGTATTGTACGTTCAAGCTCGTTCAGCTCTAATTACTTCATTTTCATCAGTTCTACGATTCAAATATATTGCGACATTTGAAAAGTGTGTCTTATAAATGATGTCCTTACTCCCGCATAAAAAAAAGTGGAGTAGTAAAGTATTAAAAAAATCTGAACCAGGATGGCATTTCGATCAATCAAGATCAGTTTTCGTAAAGAAATAATATATCCGGAATCTGCTTCACATTGTGAACGTTCTTCCTGCTGGAAATGAACTTAAGGGTGAGCAAATCCACCAATTATAGAGTGACGAATGATTACCAGCCGAACCTGGATCTGTTAATCATCTGAGCGGCACTTTTTTGTACACCATGGGCTAAATGGCCAGGTCATATGGACCCCGAAGGCTCAGAGAAGGTTGGGGGAGGGGACCCACTGGAACAGCTGTTGGGAGACAGATGGTAGCCTCCCGTCAAGGCCATCCAGCGTGTTCTTTAACGTGCACAGGGTATGTCTCTCCCGCACACGGGGCCACGGCTTAACGTCCCATCCGACGGACGGCGGCCTTTCCAAGCCCATCGGTGTCCCCTACTGACCGTGGGCAGGGCGGGGAATTTTGCGGAGATAAATCTCAACGCTGACCCAGCTGGGACTCGAACCTGGGAACTACAGATTACGAGCCTGGCGCGCTACCGACTGAGCCACCCCCGCCCACATTAACAGATCCAGAATCATCCCAATAAATATATTGTGCTCGCAGATTTAAAAGTGTCATCTCAAAACATGCTCCAAACAAATGTACCTTAAATCGTTCGAAAGTTGTAGTGATGACAGTTTTAATGAAACCAACTGATTGTCTACACATAATTAGTCTTCAGAGAATTTTTTTATGAATAAAAGAACTTAAAGGATAGACAGTAGTGTATGTGTGAAGAAATGGGAAATGAAAAAGCAGAGCCTTGGGTTTTTGTGACCTAATCATTTAACCCATTGTGTGCACAAAAGTGTCACTCAAAGCAAGGACGTGCTCAGGGGATACGTACACCTCAACATCACCAGGAAAGCATAGTCCAAGAAGACCAGGAAGATAGGATAGACCAAGAATGGACCAAGAAGATAAGATAGACCAAGAATGGACCAAGAAGATAAGATAGATGAAAAGGATAAGACAGGAAATGGCATGGCAATACCTATACTTGGTTCATGAATGTGTACCAAACCCTAAAAACTGATGATCAAGATATTTTTCTGTTATCAAAAACAGCTCCGTTACGTAAGCTTCTAATTCACTTCTTTGCCTCCCATAAAGTTGAAACCGCTAATAAATACTGCGCATGCTCAAAAGTGGGTTGACCGCCAAGGACGCAGCGTTTGGATCTGCGGCATGTACTGACCTCGTTCCCTCTTGGCAAGAGAAGGGCTAATTGACCGCAAGGAATAATAAAAAAAGGGGGGGGGGAAGGAGCTTGAAGCGTTCTTACAAGACAACGCTGCATCTCAAACAGGTCCTAACACTACTTTTCTTTCAGGAAAGTTTCCTGACTGAAGCAGCAGAAGGCCTCCAGTGAGACCAGACGAGAGATAACTGGTTCGCCTGAAGAGACTCTTTGGGTGGTTATCATGGGGCGAGGTGAGACTACTGCCCTTAGCATCGCGGAAGTGGTGGAGCTTCAGGGGAGCTTCTTACCTTTCTTACCTTTCTCTTCTTCGGCCATTCGCGTGGATGGTTTTCTGTTGTGGCCATTGTTGGAGAGGAAAACCGCCGGGGTTCGTTGACCTGGCCTTGAGCTTTGGCAGCGGAATCATGGCTCGTGAATTAAATTCGGATGACGTGAACTGCGTAGGTCATAGCTGAGAAAAATTTGATTACTGTGACATGGATGTATGTTGTTGAGCAACCCATTCTGAACCCCGAAACCTCAACGGCTCATTTGGCCGTGATTATGACAGGGTGATGCGTGGCCGCTAGCTAACCTTGGCATTAACAAAGATTAAAGCTTTTTGTTTTTGATACGTAACATTGGAGTACAGAATGCAGACGGCTTACTGTGTTTTTCGAAGTTGCAGGCATAAACTAAAATCATAATTGTCAAGAAATTGAGAACTGTTTTTTACAGTCTTAAGGTAGTTTCTACTTAGTCTTAAGTCAGTTTCTTTTACGGTCTTAAGGTAGTTTCTAATCCAGTAGACCTTAGGAATATTTTTACCGTCTTAAGGTCTAGTGGTACAGTCGCTCAAAAACATATCCGAACACTATGGTTGATTACAGAATTCAGAAAAAATATCTGGCAACAATTTTTTTTAGAAATTAGTGATCTGGCAACCTTCGTGTCACGTGATTACAGAATTCAGGAAAAATATCTGGAGCGTGTACAGCAACTGTACGCGCTCCAGTTACCGTTCACAGCAAACTGGAGCGTGTGCAGTTACTGCACACGCTCCAGTTTGCTGTGAACGGTAACTGTACACGCTCAATATTTCCGTGAGTGAACCCACACGATCCAGGTCTCTGTGAGCTCACACGATCCAATGTGCTGTGAACATTAACCGCAACCGCTCCAGTTTGCTGTGAACGGTAACTGCACACGCTCCATATTCATTGCTTTACATATTCTTACGCATTATATATATTAAAAAATATCCGAACACTATGGTTGATTACAGAATTCAGAGAAAATATCTGGCAACGATTTTTTTAGAAATTAATAATCTGGCAATCTTCATGTCACGTGATCTGGCAACCTTCGTGTCACGAAGGTTGCCAGATCACTAATTTCTAAAAAAATTGTTGCCGGATATTTTTTCTGAATTCTTAATCAACCATGGTGTTCGGATACTTTTTTGAGTGACTGTAGTTTTAAACAGTTTTTATATTAAAAATGTAAAGTACCTATTCATGCTGCTACTTGCCACATAGGTCTGACAGGAGCCTGTCAGTTGAATACGCCACAGAGAAGATCTGTGAGGATGGCGAGACCTCAGCAGAAAAACAACACAAGAAAGAAAGCATCCATACCTTATCTGGGTCCCCGTGAACAGTCGTCAAATACAGTGATTTTCAAATTCCGAGTATGAATATCTTACATGGGACCCATTCAGTGGCCGGTTTTCAAGTTACTCATCAATCTGTGGGGTGTGATTTTGACATTTGAATTTTAAATTAACTACATAAAATAAGTCTCAAATTTCATTCAATATTGTGGGCATCTAATACCTCAGGGTGTGATAATATTATAACTACTTCATTCGTCAAACGAAGGTAAAATAAATATTGACGATAAGAAAACGTGATGAAGTTTGATTTGAATCAGATTGCAGGTGTTATGTCCACGGGAAGCGATTATATTGGAAAAGAAAAATGTCGGATTGCACAGATGTAGAGGAAGCACATTGTTTAATTTGGTTTCAAGAAACTAAATGAGCGAGTCGAATGCATAGAAGGATTAATAAAGAATCACAGGATAAGTCCTGTAAACAAGGAACTCATGAAATAATGAGCTGAAAAAATTTGGGTTTGCCATGAGTGGGATTCGAACTCACGTCTCCAGGAAACATGTCTGTTATGCTACCACTACACCACCAATGGCTAACCTTTTTTCAGTTTGTATAACATTATAAACTTTCCCGTTTTTTTTTTATTTGATTCGCACAGTGGCGCCATCTATCCGGGAAGTGGACAACTCTGTTGCCTCATTAGAGATGGAATTAATATTTGTCACTCACGCTCAGGGCGTTAAATCAATATATCAGCGAAGAGTCACAGGATAAGTCCTGTAAACATGGAACACATGAAATAATGAGCTAAGAAAATTTTTTTCAGCTCATTATTGCGTAGAAGGAGTTTTCAGTGGTGTTTCATTCAAAAACCCGCCATTGCCAGAATCCAGCATTTAACATAAAAGAATTATCACTGCTATGTTTGGGGCGGGGGTGGCTCAGTTGGTAGCGCGCCAGGCTCGTAATCTGCAGTTCCCAGGTTCGAGTCCCAGCTGGGTCAGCGTTCAGATTTATCTCCGCAAAATTCCCCGCCCTGCCCACGGTCAGTAGGGGACACCGATGGGCTTGGAAAGGCTGCCGTCCGTCGGATGGGACGTTAAGCCGTGGCCCCGTGTGCGGGAGAGCCATACCCCGTGCACGTTAAAGAACACGCTGGATGGCCTTGGCTGGAGGCTACCATCTGTCTCCCAACAGCTGTTCCAGTGGGTCCCCTCCCCCAACCTTCTCTGAGTCTTCGGGGTCCATGTGACCTGGCCATTTAGCCCATGGTGTGCAAAAAAGTGCCGCTCAGAGGTAAAACAACAACCCAACTGCTATGTTTTCTTTCTTGCAAACCTCGCGAAAGCAACCACTGATATGATTCACTATAGAGTGTGAGAGGATATTAAATTTCCTTAGTATGTCTACGGCATTATCTACGGGGCCCATACTGAGCATCAGAAAACTTCGTGTATTGCTCTTCATTTGTCATAAAATTTGTATCTTTTCGTGTGACAAAGTAGTTATAAGTTGAATAATAGACAGTCAGAGGTAAGCACCCATAGGTGATATACATTAATTAGTATAGAGAAAAAAAATTGACATTAGCATGCCACAACCTCCTGAAAACATATCAGGTGAGCTATAGTCGCTGATCAAGAGCTTTTCTATTGGTGGCTTTAAGCATCATATCATGGGTTGGGTTGTTTTTCTTTCTGTCTTATCACAAGGACGTCTGCCTTTACAAGCTTAGGGGCGGGGGTGGCTCAGTCGGTAGCGCGTCAGGCTTGTAATCTGTAGTTCCCAGGTTCGAGTCCCAGCTGGGTCAGCGTTGAGATTTATCTCCGCAAAATTCCCCGCCCTGCCCACGGTCAGTAGGGGACACCGATGGGCTTGGAAAGGCGGCCGTCTGTCGGATGGGACGTTAAGCCGTGGCTCCGTGTGCGGGAGAGACATACCCTGTGCGCGTTAAAGAACATGCTGGATGGCCTTGACGGAAGGCTACCATCTGTCTCCCAACAGCTGTTCCAGTGGGTCCCCTCCCCCAACCTTCTCTGAGCCTTCGGGGTCCATGTGACCTGGCCATTTAGCCCATTGTGTGCAAAAAAGTGCCGCTCAGAAGTAAAACAACCCAACTTTACAAGCTTATCGGTGTTCCCTACTGACCGAGGGCTGGGTGGGGTTTTTGGGGAAATAAATCTCAACGCTGGTCCTGGTGGGACTCGAACCTGGGAACTGTAGATTACGATCCTAGCGCACTACCGATTGAGCCCCCGCCCCCTATTACACCATGGAATAAGTCATTGGAAATCTGACTGTTCTTGGTATATATCATTTTAAATGATTGGAAACCCTGTATTTATGAGCGTCCGCAGGGGTGGGGGTGGGGCACCCCACCCGGAAATCTGGAAAATGTGATTTGTTTAGGTTATAAGAAAAAAGGAGGATTACTTGTTTTTCTGGCTTTTATTAAGAGATTTACATGATAACAATTTGTTAATAAAGTTGCATTTAAATAAAATTATTAATGGGTACATGTAAATTATTCTAGTTTGGCTCGACACTAGGTATAATTAAATATATTCCAAGAAGCAACGCCCGTTACCTAAAAACAATAGTGATGGCGCTCTTTCAAAGATTCTGTCTTCCCACCTCCGGATAAATTTCTGATGCCAATGCCTCTGTTTTTGGCCTTTCTTGCACTAAATTATCCAAATAGTTTCATTTGAAATCAATCTCTACATGTTTGCCTTAAAGTTATCATTTACAGTGTAGATTGTAACTACTTATAAAAGGTAACAGTTTCTCAAGTAGGTAGTAAATGATCAAATTGCATCCAGCTATAATGGTAATGTAAACTTAGCAAGAAATGAAATGTTATGTTGAACGTCTGCTTCTGAAATACTCTCCTTTTTTTCTATGCCTCACGATTGTGATCATGCTCGAAATTATATTCTAAACCAGTGGTTCTTAACCTTTTATGCTTCACGTACCCCCTGGAAACGTGGGTTGGGTTGTTTTACCTCTGAGCGGCACTTTTTTTTTTCAATACACCACACTAAATTTCAGACCAATCAGTCGAATACTTGTGGAATTACAAGTTGGGTTGTTTTACCTGTGAGAGCACTTTTTCGCACACCATGGGCTAAATGGCCAGGTCACAAGGACCCGGAAGGCTCAGAGAATGTTGGGGAGGGAACCCATTGGAACAGCTGTTGGGAGACAGATGGTAGCCTCTCGTCAAGGCCATCCAGCGTGTTCTTTGACGTGCACAGGGTATGGCTCTCATACACACGGGGCCATGGCTTAACGTCCCATCCGACGGACGGTGGTCTTTACCAAGCCCGTCGGTGAACGCTACTGACCGTGGGCAGGGCGGGGAGTTTTGCGGAGATAAATCTTAACGCTGACTCAGCTGGGACTCGAACCTGGGAACTGCAGATTACGAGCCTGGCGCAATGAAATGGGAATATTAGATTTTATTAACATATATTAATTTTTTTTTAAATTCCGTAAATAATACGTCTTTCAGTTTCTCTGCTTCCGCTTGCGAATGCCATGCATATTAAACCAAAATTTTCAAATGCATTCCCGATGTTCTAAAAGAACCGGGGGTGGCTCAGTCGGTAGCGCGCCAGGCTCGTAATCTGCAGTTCCCAGGTTCGAGTCCCAGCTGGATCAGCGTTGAGATTTATCTCCGCAAAATTCCCCCCCCCCCCTGCCCACGGTCAGTAGGGGACACCAATGGGCTTGCAAAGGCCGCCGTCCGTCGGATGGGACGTTAAGCCGTGGCCCCATGTGTGGGAGAGCCATACCCTGTGCACGTTAAAGAACACTCTGGATGGCCTTGACGGGAGGCTACCATCTGTCTCCCAACAGCTGTTCCAGGGGTCCCCTCCCCCAACCTTCTCTGAGCCTTCGGAGTCCATGTGACCTGGCCATTTAGCCCATGGTGTGCAAAAAAGTGCCGTTCAGAGGTACCCAACCCAAATCTAAAAGAACCACTTCAACTGTTGATGAGAACAGATTCATGATAAAGATTTCTTAGCTCAAGATAGAGACGAGTTCGGTCTCAAATTTTCGATATCGTGTCTCAAATATTTCGATAATTTAATAACCCTGGGGCTAAGAAAATTTCTGATAGAGTCGTAAAACCATTTTTTTTAATTCTGCGTATTGTGATCTAGCATAAATTTAAGTGCCTTTATAATTATTTGAAGACAAATTTTAAAAACACGTTTTATTTAGAATTTGTAAAGCTACAAATAATTCGCAGCAATCAAAATTTCTTGAGTGAAATCGTTATGAACATTGAGAGTTATTTATTAATGAGAGAGAGAATCCCTAATAAATAAATCAAAAGCTGCATACTCTATATTATTTTTTTTATTACTAAACTCTTTTTAAAAGGTGGAAATCACAATCAAAAGAAATTATCCACATTTCTTTTTTTCAACATAATTTTATTTTCAGAATTTTTCGTTAATTCAAAAGTCCAAAGCATTAATTGATATTATCCACACCTAATGAATCACGGGGCGGGGGTAGCTCAGTCGGTAGCGCGCCAGGCTCGTAATCTGTAGTTCCCAGGTTCGAGTCCCAGCTGGGTCAGCGTTGAGATTTATCTCCGCAAAATTTCCCGCCCTACCCACGGTCAGTAGGGGACACCGATGGGCTTGGAAATGCCGCCGTCCGTCGGATGGGACGTTAAGCCGTGGCCCCGTGTGCGGGAGAGACATACCCTGTGCACGTTAAAGAACACGCTGGATGGCCTTGACGGGAGGCTACCATCTGTCTCCCAACAGCTGTTCCAGTGGGTCCCCTCCCCCAACCTTCTCTGAGCCTTCGGGGTCCATGTGACCTGGCCATTTAGCCCATGGTGTGCAAAAAAGTGCCGCTCAGAGGTAAAACAACCCAACAACCTAAGGAATCACAAACTTTTATCTGAAAAAAAAAGAAACGTCCAGAATTCTTGGAATTAGTTCTGCTTCGAGGCTTACAAGAGAATAAAAATAAATTTGAAATGACATTTGGCAGAATTGTTTCCTACGCATCGCTAAGTTAGAATGTTAATAACTTCCCGCGAGTCGTCGGAAAAAAAAGTAGAGTTAGGTGAGGGGGGGGGGCGTCAAAAGACTGGATTTCCATCACAGTATAACGTTCTCCCTCCATTTTAGAGGCCTTTGAAAAATTTCTTGTAAAATGCATAAAATGAAAAAACAACAACGTCAAGCAGCTGTTTATACGCCATAGATACAGTCGCTCAAAAAAGTATCCGAACACTATGGTTGATTACAGAATTCAGAAAAAATATCTGGCAACGATTTTTTTAGAAATTAGTGATCTGGCAACCTTCGTGTCACGTGATTACAGAAGTCAGGAAAAATATCTGGAGCGTGTACAGTTGCTGTACACGCTCCAGTTACCGTTCACAGCAAACTGGAGCGTGTGCAGTTACTGCACACGATCCAGTTTGCTGTGAACGGTAACTGCACACGCTCAATATTTCCGTGAGTGAGCCCACACGATCCAGGTCTTTGTGAGCTCACACGATCCAATGTGCTGTGAACATTAACCGCAAATGCTCCAGTTTGCTGTGAACGGTAACTGCACACGCTCAATATTTCCGTGAGTGAGCCCACACGATCCAATGTGCTGTGAACATTAACCGCAACCGCTCCAGTTTGCTGTGAACGGTAACTGCACACGCTCCATATTCATTGCATTATATATTCATACGCATTATATATATTAAAAAATATCCGAACACTATGGTTGATTACAGAATTCAGAAAAAATATCTGTCAACGATTTTTTTTAGAAATTAGTGATCTGGCAACCTTCGTGTCACGTGACACGAAGGTTGCCAGATCACTAATTTCTAAAAAAAATCGTTGCCAGATGTTTTTTCTGAATTCTGTAATCAACTATAGTGTTCGGATATTTTTTTGAGCGACTGTACACAGTATATCAGAATAATATGACCACCTACCATAGTATATGTATGGTAGATGATCATTATTCTGATACGACTGCGTAAAGTTTGTGAGGAAGACAAGCACTCAGCAGAATGACAACATTAACATCCATGTCCTTCCCTGGGCTCGAACCCAGGTCCCTTTCATCAGTAACAAAACCCGCTAATCAATCTTTTATTTGCCTTTATTTCCCTTACTAGAAGCATTCTGAACGGGGGGGGGGGGGTAGTCCCCATCTAGACCCGACCCTATTTCTGCAAATCATGTATTAGATATAAACAATAGTATTACAGTATATAATTGAAATTTTGCAAACCCTGAACGTTTTCTTATACAATGCGAAGCATTAAGTGTTATATTCTCACATAACATTCTTATTATAAACTTCGCTAAAATTTGCAAACATAATAATAGCAGTATTTCAATTTCGGTCAATTTTTGCTGATTTTTGAGAAAGGAACTAAGCTGTTAAATATTTTAGTTTTCATAACGTTTGAAATTATCAATCGAATATTGTTGAAAATCGATATTTAGAGTTTTTTCCCTTCGAGATTTTTATCTGATTTTCGTTTTAAAAAAAAAACTAATTTAGGAAGAATATAACACGCTAATGACTTCACGTCTTCCTAATAAAGTGGTCATTGCCGGTAAAGAATAAATTATCATAAAGTGGGTGCATAAAAAATCCCCAAGAGATTTTTGAGACTAGTTCTCCTAATGTCAACCTGATAAGAAACCATGTAATTAACGCCCCCCCCCCCTTCCCCTCAACCTCATGCCAATGGCTCTGAAACGATCAAGAATGTGCAAATGATCATTAGTAGCGTGTAGAATTTCCTAAAAGTTCGT
Organism: Ryuthela nishihirai; assembly: GCA_038380435.1. Lineage (NCBI taxonomy): Eukaryota > Metazoa > Arthropoda > Arachnida > Araneae > Heptathelidae > Ryuthela > Ryuthela nishihirai. The sequence continues at coordinate 134,398,652 of JAWZYU010000001.1, read as the reverse complement.
CAATCACGTGCTTAATAACTGAAATGAAGGTTTCATTTTTTTTGTCTCATTACTTCATAAAGGTTAAAAAAGTTATTTCCTGTTATTTTGCCGATCACTAAAATATTTCCTTTTTTATATCATAGGATTTATAATAATAATAGCAGCTTTATTTTTATGTTTGCAATATTACTATGCAGGGTGAATCTGAAAAAGTGGGCAAAACTTTACGGGGTGGCAGAACGCAGCTATACGAGCAATATTCGTCATAGAAAGTATGGGCGGAACGCAAACGGCGAGCCGCTAGGTGGCGTTGGAAATGGTATAAAAGGGTCGGTCCTCGCACCCAACGGCATTTCTACCGTGGATTGCCGAGAGGATGGCTGGTTATACTAACCACGAAATGGCGGATATGCTCTTTTGAGCAATTTCTTTGAGCATGTACCTCAATTACATTCCTGTTAATAAAATGTTTTCTGAAGTATCTCCTCTCCTTCTTGTGTTCATCCTTTAAATGTGACAGTGGAAAACTACCTTTTAACTTCTCACCGCTTGCGTTCCGACCATACATTCTATGACGAATATTGCTCGTATAGCTGCGTTCTACCACCCAGTAAAGTTTAGCCCACTTTTTCAGATTCACCCTGTATACATAAAATACCTGGCTAAGCCTAACGGCTTGTCAGCAGATTCCTTTCAAAACATGACAGGTTAATTGAATAATAAGTAACGTATGGCGAAAAATAAATATATAACAACATGTACATGAGAAATAAACACATACGAGGGGCGTTCAAAAAGTTTTTGACATGCATTTGCAGAACAAAACCATTGCACTTACCTCAAAATAAAATCTTTTACTTTCTCTACAAAGTTGCAGAGGTCTACGCCAATTCTGAAACTTTTGCCATTACTCCTGTTGGGGAATACTCCGCAATTCTGAATGAACGCATTTTGTAGGGTCTTAGACCCTTCAAAAAAGGCTTCCCAGCAACTTGTTTTTAATTTTTGGGGAAAACAATTTTGGTGTAGTATTCGCAATTTATAGTCATTTTTTTCAGGTAAGATGTCCACAACTATCTTTTTTGGTGATTGAAAAAAAATTAACTTCCTCTTCCTTGAGTGAAAGTCTTTCGGATGATTTAGGGATGCTATTCATCTTCCACAATCCAAATGTAGTCGATGTTTCTTGGAGTTGTAATAAAAACCACGTCTCGTCACCAGTAACAAAGTTAACCATTTGGGGACCACTAGGTTCAAATATTACCAGCATCTCCTTGCACAAGTCGACTCTAGCCCTTATTTTTCTGTTCTGTCAGTTTGTGGGGTACCCATTTGACACAGATCTTTCAGAACTTTAAATATTGATGAATAATTCTTTCCACACTGCTAATCGATACACTGACATCTAAACTTATTACCTGAATGGTTTTTGTGCGGATTTTCCTTAATGAGTTCACGAACAGCGATGGTTCTGTCGTTCCCGGCCGCCTTCGGTCTCTTGCACAAGAGAGTCCTTTTAATTTGCGCATCCATCCCATAACAATGTCACGTGAACATGCATGATCCCTATATACTTGCAGCATCCTTGTGAAAATATAAAATCTTCCCCCGTGTTTAGTAGGCTCCATAACAACAACGCACAGATTTTGCAGACTGAACTTTATGCACCGCCAGAAAAGAGAGAAATGATGATATGGTTACAAATATCTGAAAAAAAATATCGTTAAAACTATTGTTGAAGTCTATTTCTACAGGTAATCTGTGAAATTACTATGATGATATGCCTTTGTTTCTAACACATGATGACAAGTTTAGACAAGCTTTCAAACAAATCGTAGCTCGTTAGATCCAGCGAATGAGCGCAAACACATGTCAAGAACTTTTTTTGAACCACTTCTTAAAATCGCGGGATATAAACCCAGTTATAAACGATACAATGTAAACTAAATTATAACTTCTTGGGCAAATTTAGGCAATAATAGTATTATTTAAGTTAATTAAAACAATATATGATATAGGGTGTATTTTTAAAATGTTTATATTGAATAAACATTTCACTCCTGAACGACTACTTAGGCATAACAGATCTCTTGCTAAAGACAAAAAATTTGGATATTTTATATAAGAGTTCAATTAAATAATCTTCACACTCAATTCTTCTATCGATTAGGTGCAGAAACAAATCGTCATATTCATTTTTAAAGGGAATATTTTTGTTTCGAGTGATCATTATACAGGAACACCTTTTTAAAATACCTGTTACCTGATATGTGCTGCCATCTAGTGGCTTTAATATTAACTACTTCCCATGAATACTACTCGAAAGCGTATATTTTCACTATGTCATATACATACTATATTGCAAAAAGTGTCCGGATACTTTCATGTTAAGTGAACGAATAGCAACATTCAAATCTACCTAACTTTCAAAATAAGCTTTTTACGGAAAAAAAGTCACTAGACATAAATTGAAGATCATCTCAGAGCTCTCTTAATATCTATTTTCTATAATATTAATCTAATATTTTAGGAGTTATGGAAGCTGAAACATTTAAATGAAACTTTTGCTAGTTTGAAAATTTACTTCAAAAAGTTAAATCACAACTGCTATAGCAAGTTGTTCGCAATATAAATGCGATATTTGAATTTTATGTAAGGATTTTTGAAGTTTTCATCAATTTGGGGAGAAAATGTTTTGGAAGTGTGGTGTGTGATAACATCTGTTGTTAAATATTATAACTTCCATAACTCTTTAAGTATTAGATTAATATTATAGAAAATAGTGATTTAGAGAGCTCTGACCGAGATCTTTAATACGTATAAGTGACTTTTTCTGGAAAAAGCTTATTTTCAAAGTTACGTAGATTTGAATGTGGTTATCGTTCACTTAACATGAAAGTGTCCGGACACTTTTTGTAATATAGTGTATAAAATAGAGCACAGGATTGGCTTCTTCCAGCTTTAAGATCTATCTCTTCTAACCCCCGTTCTGCCCTTCATGAAAAAGGGGACGCCTAATAAGATTGGAAAGGCCGCCGTCTGTCGGATAGCACAATAAGTCGTGCTTTCGTGTGCAGGACAGACATACCCTGTGCATTTTAACGAACACGCTGGATGACCTTGACGTGGAGGCTTCCATTAGCTGTGCAATGGATGCACCTCCCCAAGCTTCACTGAGCCCCTTTGATGCGACCACTTATTATGTGTTAAAAAAGTGCCCCTCTGATGTAAAATAACTGAACCCATATAAAATAAAGGATTAAATATATAGTATAAAGATCGATAGGTTATTCTACAAACGGCAAATAAAGTAAAATCTTATTCAAAGTGAATTAATTTTGCAAAGATATATTTTGCTGAAAGATGCTTAAGTATTGGCTACAAATGCAGTTGTTTTATACATAAATAATAAAAAAAGTTCGTAAGTTAATGGCAACAAGTATTCACAAACTATTTTCAATAATCGTCTGTTGTTCCTACATAGTCAAATGAGATATCTGCTGCTTCGAAGGGCTACCAATTGAAATTAACCTCCGTGTCGCTCATAAGGTCAAAGGTGACAGAGCCGGACTTGGACCTTCTGAGAATCATAAACTCTAACACGTTTAAGGGACGCACAAATTCCAAAGTCGAAATATATATATCTATTTTTCTGACGAAGGGAAACATTAAAACTGCTGTTTTGCAAACATTTATCATATTTTATAATTACTGAATTTAATTAGTATTACTAATGCAACTGTCATCCTCACAGACCTTCTATTATGGCATATAAACTGACAGCTCCTGTCAGACATGGGGCGGGGGTGGCTCAGTCGGTAGCGCGCCAGGCTCGTAATCTGTAGTTCCCAGGTTCATAGTCCCAGCTGGGTCAGCGTTGAGATTTATCTCCGCAAAAATTCCCCGCCCTGCCCACGGTCAGTAGGGGACACCGATGGGCTTGGAAAGACCGCCGTCCGTCGGATGGGACGTTAAGCCGTGGCCACGTGTGTGGGAGAGCCATACCCTGTGCACGTTAAAGAACACGCTGGATGGCCTTGACAGGAGACTACCATCTGTCTCCCAACAGCTGTTCCAGCAGAGTCCCCTGCCCCAACCTTCTCTGAGCCTTCGGGGTCCATGTGACCTGGCCATTTAGCCCATGGTGTGCAAAAAAAGTGCCGCTCAGAGGTAAAACAACCCAACCTGTCAGACCTCTGTGGCAAGCAGCTGCTTGAGGGGGTATTTATTTTATTTATTTAATGCAAATTCACAACCTGAAATGCATCTTATTTCATTGAGGCTCCTCGTATCGTGAGGTCCTAAGCTATAATATTAAGCACAATTGGCTATAAGTCCCATCAATTCAATTGGAAAACAAAAATTAAGATTATCCAATATATATTAGGATTCAAGGACATACTCAAGCAGGAGTCCTGGGTTTTAATAATAATTTCATTACATATTCAATGCAGTATAGGTGCGAAGGGTCAGCGGAGCCAGGCACCTCCCCCCCCCCCCTTCCAGATTGCCCCTTTCCCAGTGAATTACGGTATGATGCGTTAGTAGCATCGTACCATTGAAATTTCGTGCTAAAAATGCTTTTGCGAATTAATAAATAAAACTGGCATGCTTTCGGAAATAAAAGAAAACGTAAAAAAAAGATTTACATTTCGCTAAAAAAAATAACAATTATTGGTATATCTGACAATATTCAACACAAATTCATTTTTCGATCAGGTTTTTCAGGGAGGGAACATTCCCTTTAGCTCCCTCTCGTGGCGTCCGAGAACGATGATGAATTAGTCCCTTCATTGCTTTCACCCTTATTTCGGTGAAATAACAGGTTCGTGGGTTGTTACACCCGTACCGACGTATGCTTCAGACTTACTGCACCAAATGATGTACAGAAATATGTCCAACAATTCACACACGAAAGTTGTATAAGGACGACATGATTTATTCACACTTATGTACAATCACGTGGGGGGCGGGGGGGGGCTCAGTCGGTAGCGCGCCAGGCTCGTAATCTGTAGTTCCCAGGTTCGAGTCCCAGCTGGGTCAGCGTTGAGATTTATCTCTGCAAAATTCCCCGCCCTGCCCACGGTCAGTAGGGGACACCGATGGGCTTGGAAAGATCGCTGTCCGTCGGATGGGACGTTAAGCCGTAGCCCCGTGTGTGGGAGAGCCATACCCTGTGCACGTTAAAGAACACGCTGGATGGCCTTGACGGGAGGCTACCACGTGTCTCCCAACAGCTGTTCCAGTGGGTCCCCTCCCCCAACCTTCTCTGAATCTTCGGGGTCTTTGTGACCTGGTCATTTAGCCCATGGTGTGCAAAAAAGTGCCGCTCAGAGGTAAAACAACCCAAAGTACAATCACGTGCTGGGGATGCTCTCGACTACGTAGGCCTTTGCTGCTGCAAACAATTATGCAATGAGGTGGAGAACCGCACTCTGCAGATTCTCACTTTACCGACCTCGAACTCGGCGAAAGGATAATTAACCTTTGCCAACAATGTGGTTCACACAGAACTGCATTTGATTCACCAAGAATCTTAACTCTCACATAGAATCGAACCCTCTCCTTAAGGGTTTTGTTTGAGTAAGAGCGGCGTCCCTTGACGAGTGTTCAAATGACCTTCCCTTTGACAACGACACTCAAAATTTGATTCTCACATAGATTCGAACCCTCTCCTTAAGGGTTTTGTTTAAGAGTGGCGTCCCTTGACGCGTGTCCAAACGTTCTTCCTGTTTGACAGCGATGCTCGAGACTGTTGTTTCCTTCCTGCCTGGGCGAGTTGTAAAAGGATATAAAAGGCTTTTCGGACACGTCAACCCATGCAGGCAGCCAGCTCAGAACCGAAAACAACACCTATGATTCAGATTCCCACAATAGCGGTTCCAAAAACACACTTGATGCATAAAAATATTTACAACAACAAAAATACAATGAAAATGCAACAATAAATAATAAATAAATTAGAGGAACATAACACCCCCCTTCCCCCAACCCTTCCTTCTGATGAAGAGATAATTTTAACATTGAGGGACATAACACCCTCCCCTTCCCCCACCCTTCCTGCTGATGAAGAGATAATTTTAACATTGAGGGACATAACACCCCCTTCCCCCACCCTTCTTGCTGATGAAGAGATAATTTTAACATTGAGGGACATAACACCCCCTTCCTCCACCCTTCCTGCTGATGAAGAGATAATTTTGACATTGAGGGCATAACCCCCCCTTCCCCCCCCCCCCCCCCCTTTCCTGCTGATGAAGAGATAGTTTTAACATTACCGTATGTCCATTTCATTTTCAGGACATAACATTCGCAACATTAACCAAATTCGTGAGCCTTTTTAAGCAAAATATTATTTTCAATCAAACATCTGCCATATTTAAACATTTTTTAATCATTTTTTTTTTCAATATTTCAACAGCAATTTAATCTTTAGCTTCACAACCCATATTTCAAATTATATTCATGCCGCGTTCATGGATTTTTTTTCTTTTTTTTTCGTGATTTATGATTCCATCTTTCGCCATGGCAACATACATATTTTTTGCGCACAAGTACAGATTAGATATTGAATGTCACTTTCATGCAAATAAAATGAATAATATCCCAACGAAATATATCATTCAAATTCAATAGTTGAGAAAGTGAACGAATTCGTATGTCATTCATTATTCTTATTCATATGTCCCCTTTCAGGGGAATTCGACTTTTTCCCCCATGGCTGTCCCATTTTTCAATAATGGAGGAAAAAGAATGAACCACAACATTAATGTTAAATCAATAATTGTCGAGAGAAAAAGTTCTCGACCGCTGTGTCTCGAGTCAGCGCTAAATATGACACGGCATTCAAAGGAAAAGTTCAAAATTAAACTTAAAAACTCAAAATTAATAAAGCAAAAGTCTTGAAATATAAATTAAATGGTTATGAATGATGTCTAACATACAGGGTGTCCGAAAAAATAGTGGTTTGGTTTCGAGAACCAATATGTAGGAAAATAATATACCTATTCAGAAAGTAATATCTGAATCGAAAGCAAATAATTTTGAGCATAATTAGTGAATAAATAATTAGTTGAATCGGTATTCCACTTCTTTCCATACACGCTGCAGCATATCTCTTGTTGGGTTGCTTAACCTTTGAGTGGCACTTTTTTGCACACAATGGGCTAAATGGTAAGTTAACAAGGATACCGAGGTCTCAGAAAAGGTTGGGGTAGGAGACCCACTGGAACAGTGTTATGAGACAGATAGTAGCCTCCCGTTAAGGCCATCCAGCGTCTCCTTTAACGTGCACAGGGTACGGCTCTCCTGCACTAGGTGGGGCAGGGGTGGCTCAGTCGGTAGCGCGCCAGGCTCGTAATCTGTAGTTCCCAGATTCGAGTCCCAGCTGGGTCAGCGTTGAGATTTATCTCCGCAAAATTCCCCGCCCTGCCCACGGTCAGTAGGGGACACCGATGGGCTTGGAAAGGCCGCCGTCCGTCGGATGGGACGTTAAGCCGTGGCTCCGTGTGCGGGAGAGCCATACCCTGTGTACGTTAAGGAACACGCTGGATGGCCTTGACGGGAGGCTACCATCTGTCTCCCAACAGCTGTTCCAGTGGGTCCCCTCCCCCAACCTTCTCTGAGTCTTCGGGGTCCATGGTCCCTGGCCATTTAGCCTAGGATGTGCAAAAAAGTGCCGCTCAGAGGTAAAACAACCCAAAACAACGCAACCCTGAACAAGGTCTGCGGCTTAACGTCCCATAGGATGGACGGCGGCCTTTCCAAGCCCATCGGGGTCCCCTACTGACCGTGGGCAGGGCGGGGAATTTTGCGTTGAGTCGTGACTCGGTGCTCAGTAGAACTCTATCGTGTTTAAAGGACATGCTTGATGATCTTAACGGGAGATTTCCGTCTGTATCCTAACAATTGTCCAGAGGATGTCCTCCGTCTACTTAACTCTGCTCCTTGGCATCTGGACCTTCAGCCTATTGTATGCACAAAAATGCTTCTCGTGGATAAGACGGTTTAAATCTGGCAATGAATGACAGCGAAAATGCCTGTTTATAGAATTCAGCATTGGAAGGAGAAATTCTACAGTGTTTTTAATAACAATAGTACCTTTGTTCAAGAATAAAATTTAGGAATTATTCATGTACAATCACTGGCATAGCGAAAATTGGCCAAAATACATGGACGTACAAATTGTACTCTTTGTTACTGCACAACACAGCAACCACGGCAATTCCCGGTTCCGTCTCACGACACTACCAAGTTGAATGAAAAGCCGCGATTATCTACGTCGGGGACAAGGCTACAGCATATAGATGCATCTCATCCCCGACATCCTATGGCGAGCAGTCCTATAGAAGGAAAGCTCATCCATCGGTCAAAACCTGGAATTTACTCTGTTCCCCGGTTAGCCATGAACAAGGATATGCAGATACAAGTTTGCTCGGCAACCTGGGTGGAGACTCTTAGTGGGACCCAGACTTTGAAAAGGACCCTTGCCTAAAAGGGGACCAATCCGTTAGGCAGGGCTCTTGAACTGCTCCACTGAGCGCCTGATTTTGAGGTCTTGGCACCGTCCAACCGGGCCACTAAACCGGTCAGCGATGCCTTCGACCTCGGTTGGTCTTGGCTCTGTCCAACTGGGGCCCATACTGGTCAGCAGAGTCTTCGACCAGTTGCTGGACCACAAGCCCCCCCACCACCACCACCACCACGACAAGGTGGTCCCCTATCGGGGGGGATATGGAAGTACAACGTAATAATGTGTGGCAATCCTGGTGTTCTGCTATACTGAGACAGCACTACACCTTGAGGAGCTGAGACCTTGAGAGAGTTACCACGAAACCACAATCCCCTAGTCAGAGAACATTCTTAGATCTTGCCTTCTTAGATCATGCCTGCTGCGGGAGAAGACCTGTGGAAGAGAGAGAGCTTACTTTTAGAAACAAGTCTGTCTGATGAACTAATCATTGAGGTGCAGTGAGTGGGCTTTTTGAATTTTGAACATTACCTAATAGAGCCAAAATAACTCACTGGATTTAGACCACATCAATTTGCCAATACAGATAAGATGTTATTTTTGAATTTAGATGCCTAAAATTCTTATGATAGTCCTAACTTTTTGCACAGGGAAACTATCATGATGGAGAGCCCTCAGGCTCCCCCATCATCAAGTCACACTTAATTGGGCCGCGCTCCCTTTCGGCATGACCCTCAACTTCGTCCTCTCCGCCGGGACACCAAACGGCGGCCTCCCTAGCAATACCTCGAGCCCGGACTTCGCTGCAGCCGAGTAGATGAACCCACATGACTGGGGACTCCAATCCCAGCCTGCAGGCCCTCACAGGACCACTACATCCCGACTCCATGACACCCCAGACTTCGCATGGGCGATGTAGGAGCCCACTCGACTGGGGATCCATCCAGTCGGCAGGCCCTCAGTAAAGCCTCTCCATCGGGGCACCAAGACGACCTTGGACTTCGCAGGGGGCGGCCGATAAGTCCACTCGACACGGGACTTCCATCCCAGTCGGCGGACCCCCAGCCGGCCCCTCCATCGAGGCCGCAAGGCACGCCGGAAGCACCGACGAGCCGGCACCCAGTTACACAGAGGCACCTTCAAATCCTCCACCATGTCTTTTAAGTAACCTAATCTTGGTAGCCAAAAAGAGTTGCTGGGGAGTCTTAGTTTGGCTTTTCCATCGATAAGCCCGTCAACCGAGAATCCCACTCCCAGTCGCAAGCCTCCAACTTCGTCCTCTCCATTGTGAGCTGGCCGAAGCCCCCCAGTGAACAGTATTCCGACCCACGATATCACTGAGGCCACGTCGATGAGCCCACTGGACTGGGTGCACCAATCCCAGTCCGCAGACAATCAAGTACGTCCCCTCAACCGGGGCTGCAACCCGGAGCTTCTCAGGGGACAAGTTAATAAGCCCACTGGACCGGCCCACCCAAAACCGGTTCGCAGACCCTCAACAAGCCCCCTCCACCAGAGGCTACAAGATTTGGTGAACCCCGGAGAACCAGCGATCCGAACCCAACTTCTCTTCTTTTCATTTTTAATAGTTTCCAAAAAAAAAAGATCGTTCTCAGAAGTTCGATCAAATCTTACAGATACATCGTGGGTTGGATTTTTTTACCTCTGAGTGGCCCTTACTTGCACACGCTAGGCTGAAAGGCTCAGAGAAGGTTGGGGGAGGGGACACACTGGAACAGCTGTTAGGGGGTAAATGGTATCCTCCTGTCAAGGCTATCCAGCGAGTTATTTTTACGTGCCCACCCGGTTGGGCTCTCATGCACACAGAACCACGGCTTAATGTTCCACCTGACGGACGGGGCGGAGATGGCTCAGTCGGTAGCGCGCCAGACTCGTAATCTGCAGTTACCAGGTTTGAGTCCCAGCTGGGTCAACGTTGAGATTTATCTCCGCAAAACTCCCCGCCCTGCCCACGGTTAGTAGGGGACACCGATGGACTTGGAAAGGCCGCCGTCCGTCAGATGGGACGTTAAAGCCGTGGACCCGTGTGTGTGAGAACCTTTGTGCCCGTGTGTGAGAGTTACTTATCTGGCCAGCGTTGAGATTTATCTGCGAAAAATTCCCCGCCCTGCCCACGGTCAGTAGGGGAAACCGATGGGCTTGGAAAGGCCGCCGTCCATCGGATGGGACGTTAAGCCGTGGCCTGTGTGCGGGAGAGCCATACCCTGTGCACGTTAAAGAACACGCTAGATGGCCTTGATGGGAGGCTACCACGTGTCTCCCAACAGCTGTTCCAGTGGGTCCCCTCCCCCAACCTTCTCTGAGTCTTCGGGGTCCTTGTGACCTGGTCATTTAGCCCATGGTGTGCAAAAAAGTGCCGCTCAGAGGTAAAACAACCCAACCTGACGGACGGTAGATTAGATGTTGAACCGAAATAAATCACAACTCTAGCAGAGTTGGAACTGGAACCTGGGAACTGCAAATTACGAGTCTAGCGCGTTACCGACTAAGCCACTCCCCCTTTCAGAAATGCAAATTTCATCTTCTGAACCCCCCCCCCCCCATCTCCTACCAGCTCTTCAATTTCTTCACCAAGCGAGTTGAGAATCCCGACAGATAACCGTCAGATTTCAAGTGCAATAATCTACAACCGAGATAAAACTGCGACGAAATTTTCCTTCTTTCGCTAAAAATACCGATAATACGTCTTTTAATCTCGTTCCCAGGCACGTGCCTCGAGTGGAATGAAAAGCCAGGTGATTGAATGCTGGGAAAGCAACAGATGAGAAAAGATTATCGATGGGGGATTCGAAGGTGTTTTTACAAATGAGGTGAAAGCATCCGAGGCATTCTGCTGCAGCCTCTTCCAACGTCATGAAACCTGTTTGCCTAGCTCTGCTTTTCCTCACTCAATTAACCTGTAAGTAACATTTTTTCTCCTTTAGGACAGCCAATTTAAACTCCCAGCTATAAAAGGTGCAGTCGCTCAAAAGAGTATCCGAACACTATGGTTGATTACAGAATTCAGAAAAAATATCTGGCAACGATTTTTTTAGAAATTAGTGATCTGGCAACCTTCGTGTCACCTGATTACAGAATTCAGGAAAAATATCTGGAGCGTGTACAGTTGCTGTACACGCTCCAGTTACCGTTCACAGCAAACTGGAGCGTGTGCAGTTACTGCACACGCTCCAGTTTGCTGTGAACGGTAACTGCACACGCTCAATATTTCCGTGAGTGAGCCCACACGATCTAGTATCAAAATAATATGACCACCTACAGTCGCTCGTAAAAGTATCCGAACACTATGGTTGATTACAGAATTCAGAAAAAATATCTGGCAACGATTTTTTTTTAGAAATTAGTGATCTGGCAACCTTCGTGTCACGTGATTACAGAATTCAGGAAAAATATCTGGAGCGTGTACAGCAACTGTACACGCTCCAGTTACCGTTCAGAGCAAACTGGAGCGTGTGCAGTTACTGCAACGCTACTGTCCAGTTGTCCAGTTTGCTGTGACAAGTTTCCAGTTGTCCAGTTTGCTGTTACTGTCCAGTTTGCTGTGAACGGTAACTGCACACGCTCAATATTTCCGTGAGTGAGCCCACACGATCCAGGTCTTTGTGAGCTCACACGATCCAATGTGCTGTGAAAAATCACACGATCCAATGTGCTGTGAGCCAATGTGCTGTGAACAACTTCGTGTCACGTGACACGAAGGTTGCCAGACTAATTTCTAAAAAAAAAAACCGTTGTCAGGTATTTTTTCTGAATTCTATAATCAACCATAGTGTTCGGATACTTTTTTGAGCGACTGTACACGGGCATCTAAGTTTTAAGGGAAAAACTAATTTTAAGTTAGATCCTGCTAATTACAATTCCGAAGATTAAAAAGATTTTAGGAAGTAAAACCGATGAACTTAAGTGACTTCCGGGTTCTTTCAAACGATTTTCTTTGAGTCACTTAAGAACATTTATAATAAATTATTCGTTAATTAGACTGGTTGAGGGAGTTTAGCAAAAAGGAAAAATCCGTACCGCACACCGTTCTTGTTCAAAAGTTTAACAAGAACTTGAAAAAAATTAATTTTTTTATGTTACATAAGAATGACTAATTATGATTGATAACTGTTTTCATAGAATGCACAATATTTGTTTATAGTGAGTGCTTCGAATATGGGACCGGGGGTGGCTCAGTCGGTAGCGCTCCAGACTCGTAATCTGCAGTTCCCAGGTTCGAGTCCCAGCTGGGTCAGCTTTGAGATTTATCTTCGCAAAATTCCCCGCCCTGTCCACGGTCAGTAGGGTACACCAATGGGCTTGGTAAAGGCCGCCGTCCGTCGGATGGGATGTTAAGCCGTGGCCCCGTGTGCGGGAGAGCCATACCCTGTGCACGTTAAAGAACACGCTGGATGGCCTTGACGGGAGGCTACCATCTGTCTCCCAGCAGCTATTCCAGTGGGTCCCCTCCCCCAACCTTTTCTGAGCCTTCGGGGTCCATGTGACCTGGCCATTTAGCCCATGGTGTGCAAAAAAGTGCAGCTCAGAGGTAAAACAACCCAACGTTAAGAACATGCTGGATGGCCTTGACGGGAGGCTACCATCTGTCTCCCAACAGCTGTTCCAGTGGGTCCCCTCCCCCAACCTTCTCTGAGCCTTCGGGGTCCTTGTGACCTGGCCATTTAGCCCATGGTGTGCAAAAAAGTGCCGCTCAGAGGTAAAACAACCAACCAACAATATGCTTATGTAGCTAGTCAGCAAAAGTAATTTGAACTGGAATTGAAGATCCCAATTATTAGAATCAGCCTTCGATTCAGGAAGGGATTGGTACTTTTTCTTCGGTGAAGCAACTATAGCAGGGGGGTCCGGACTGCGAGAAAAAAACTCGATTTCGAATTTTTTTTTACAAGATTTCAATATTTATTCCGTTTATAATTCGTCTTACAGCTTAAAATGTTTTTTTTTTTTCATTTCCGTGAAACTTGTATAATATAATAATTGTTATTCAGAAAAAGAAAACAAGACTTGCTCTTATGAAGAGCAGGAAGCCCGAGACACTAGAGTGCCCCCCCCCCTCCAGCAATTCCGCGCTTCCTTGGCGTCGTGTTATCAGGATTGCATTGATTTAGTATTGTGAGAAATGATATTTTGATACAGCCCAATCATTTTAAGTTGGGTTGTTTTACCTCTGAGCGGCACTTTTTTGCACACCATGGGCTAAATGGCCAGGTCACATGGACCCCGAAGGCTCAGAGAAGGTTGGGGGAGGGGACCCACTGGAACAGCTGTTGGGAGACAGATGGTAGCCCCCCGTCAAGGCCATCCAGCGTGTTCTTTAACGTGCACAGGGTATGGCTCTCCCACACACGGGGCCACGGCTTAACGTCCCATCCGACGGACGGCGGCCTTTCCAAGCCCATCGGTGTCCCCTACTGACCGTGGGCAGGGCGGGGAATTTTGCGGAGATAAATCTCAACGCTGACCCAGCTGGGACTCGAACCTCAATCATTTTAAGTAAGCGTAACACTAAGACATTACAAGTAAAAAACAAACTCCTCCTTTTCAAAACAATTTATCGCAAAACGCTTCAGATTGTTATTCCCCCTTATAGGTGCTTATCTGTGATTTATATTACTACGCTACGGCCCGGATCTAAAAAAAAATAAAGGGGGGAGGGGACAAGCGATGCAATCTACTGAAAAAAGGTGAAAGGAGGGGGGGGGGGAGGCAAGAGATGGAATTCCCATTGCAATGCAACATTTTCTCTCTTCATTTCAGTAGGTTTAAAAAAAATTCTTAAAAAAATGCATGAAATAGGCACAAGTTTAATAATTTTTAGCCCCCATTACCCTTACTAGTATTCTCATTGCCTCCCCCCTCTCTCTAGATCCCACCTGACCTAGATTAACCCTCACACAGACAACTCAGAGGAATTATTACCTGTTCTGGAAAAGGTTCGTGTTTAATGTTCCTTGCTATTTCCTCAAATGTTTTGATGAGACAATTAATTATCCTAGGGTTTTAGTAAACAGTACGAAAAATAATTTTTCATGTGAATTTTTACTTAAGAATTGACATTAAATTTTCCTAAGAAATAATTGCGAATTGCACGTTTTATTTAGGGTCCAGTGCCAGTGATGCTGATGGCTGTGAATGGAGATACTTCCAGCATTATGAAGCCAAAGGTTGCAAACCGATAATTGGTCCTAATGGTTGTCCAGTCAGGTATGACTGCAAGCCCATTCCCGAGGAAGACAGAAAAGGTAAGAATTTCAAGATTTCACTGATAATTGTTTGGCAGAACTATCTAATTAGTAGTGAAACTACTATTATGTCGTACAGTATAATTTCATATTTAATTACTTATAGTATTGCTTAGTTGGGTTGTTTTACCTTTGAGCGGCACTTTTTTACACACCATGGGCTAAATATCCAGGTCACAAGGACCCCAAAGGCTCAGAGAAGGTTGGAGAGAGGGTCCCACTGGACAACTGTTGGAAGAAATATGGTAGACTCCCGTCAAGGCTATGCAGCGTGTTCTTTAACGTCCACAGAGTATGGCTCTCCCGCACACGGGGTCAATGCTTAACGTCCCATCCAACGGACGTCAGCCTTTCCAAGACCATCGGTTTCCAAGACTATCGGAGCATTTCCAAGATCATCTTTCCAAGACCATTAAAGCCTATTGGCCAAGGGCAGGGCGGGGAGTTTTATTTGTTTAGTAATTAAATATTATATTACACTGTACAGCACAATAGTGTTTTAAGAAATATTAAAAGATATCCTTGGTTCAACCCGGGCCAATGCGGAA
Organism: Ryuthela nishihirai; assembly: GCA_038380435.1. Classification (NCBI taxonomy): domain Eukaryota; kingdom Metazoa; phylum Arthropoda; class Arachnida; order Araneae; family Heptathelidae; genus Ryuthela; species Ryuthela nishihirai. The sequence goes on along the minus strand of JAWZYU010000001.1, from coordinate 134,383,389 downwards.
ACTTTCCCAGAAAATCTGTGCACCTTCTTCCATTGCTCATAAGCAATTCCCAGATTCGAGCCCCACCTGGGCCAGCGTTGAGATTTACCTCAAATAAACCCCAACCTTACCCTCGGTCAGAAAGTGGTGTCAGTGGTCTTAGAAAGACTGCCGTCCGTCGGATGGGACATAAAGCCGTGGCACCGTACTCAGGAGTGCACGCTGCATGGAACTCAAGAAAACACGCTGCATGGTCTTGATGGGAGGATTCCATCCTTCTACTAGATGGTCTTGGGGGCAGGATACGTCTACTAGATGGTCTTGGCAGCAGGATACGTCTACTAGATGGTCTTGGCAGCAGGATACGTCTACTAGATGGTCTTGGCAGCAGGATACGTCTACTAGATGGTCTTGGCAGCAGGGTCCATCTACTTGAAAGATCTTTAGTGATGATCTACTTGAGTTGGGTTGGGTTGTTTTACCTCTGAGCGGCACTTTTTTGCACACCATGGGCTAAATGGCCAGGTCACATGGACCCCGAAGGCTCAGAGAAGGTTGGGGGAGGGGACCCACTGGAACAGCTGTTGGGAGACAGATGGTAGCCTCCCGTCAAGGCCATCCAGCGTGTTCTTTAACGTACACAGGGTATGGCTCTCCCGCACACGGGGCCACGGCTTAACGTCCCATCCGACGGACGGCGGCCTTTCCAAGCCCATCGGTGTCCCCTACTGACCGTGGGCAGGGCGGGGAATTTTGCGGAGATAAATCTCAACGCTGACCCAGCTGGGACTCGAACCTGGGAACTACAGATTAAGAGCCTGGCGCGCTACCGACTGAGCCACCCCCGCCCCCTGATCTACTTGAAGTGATGATCTTCAGTAAGTCTGATTTAGTGATGATCTACTGATTCTACTTGAAGATTTTACCAGATGATGTTCTTCCATCTTTTCTCATAACAGCTGTCAAGTGGGTTCCCTTCCCCCAACCTTCTCTGGGCTCTTGGCGTCCTTGTGACCCGACCAGTGTAGCCCATTGTGGGTAAAAAGAGTGCCACTCAGAGGTAAAACAACCCGTTGCTCTTTACAAGTGCGAAAGGATCCTGTGTACCGTTTCGCACAACCCTAGAACTATTTTCATGAGATGCAGATTATTTTTGTAGATGTGTATGTTTCTAAAGGTAGCACAGCATACACCCCTTAAACATTTTTTTTTTGGCTACAAAAACGAATTCCAGGGGCGAACTAGATTCCCGATTTTGGGATTGCCCCAAATACCATATTGCATAAAAGCATTAACCATAATACAGCATTAGATAATAGTTTCATTCGGGCTGTGGCTTCTGGTATTTCCTCTTGTTTCTAAGCTTCTTTCTTCTTGATAATGCAAATTAAAAATTTAATTTAGTCTTGGACTCTAGTTCTTTCTTTCTCTTTCAAGGACCATGGATTTTTTTTTTTAGGATCTGATTAGAAATACGTCTTACATATTACGCTTAAATATGTCTTCTCATACGACCCCATGTTGTATAAATGAGTTGCTCATTTCAAAGCTTTGTGACTTCTTCAATATGCTTTTTTCATTTTAATTAAATTGCTACTAAAGACTAAAGCTTTCAATGAAATCTATTTCAATCTCGATTTTCAACAATATTCGTTCGGTATTTAAAGAGTTAGAGAAGCTCGAGTCTCTAACAGCAGCAGTGAAATTTAAGAAGTTTTATAGATAAAAAACTGAAATGCACGAAAGAATTATTCATACAAACTACTAAAATAAACACTTATTAAATTGTTTGAAAATATACTTATTTAAGCCACTTCTAATATAAATGGTAAATTCTTCTGATTGTCATTGTTGTTGTTAAAGATTCAAACTTATTGCCTTAACTCTTAAAGGGAAAAAATAATACATTACCGCTCAAGCAGCTGCTTGCCATAGAGGTCTGACAAGGTTGTCAGTACAATATTCCGCAGAAGCCTGATAAGAGCTTGTCAGAATAATATCTCACAGATATCTGATTTGGGTTGGGTTGTTTTACCTCTGAGTGGCACTTTTTTGCACACCATGGGCTAAATGACTAGGTCACATGGACCCCAAAGGTTCAGAGAAGGTTGGGGGAGGGGACCCACTGGAACAGCTGTTGGGAGACAGATGGTAGCCTCCCGTCAAGGCCATCCAGTGTGTTCTTTAACGTGCACAGGGTCTGGCTCTCCCGCACACGGGGCCACGGCTTAACGTCCCATCCGATGGACGGCGGCCTTTCCAAGTCCATCGGTGTCCCCTACTGACCGTGGACAGGGCAGGGAAGTTTGCGGAGATAAATCTCAACGTTGGCCCTGCTGGGACACAGATATCAGAAAAGAGTCTGAAAGTATAATATGACGTAAAGATCTGTAATGATGGCGAGACCGCAGCAAAAAGGCAACATGAGGCGAGAATTCAGCAGAAAGACAGCACAAGGCTAGACGTCGGCAGAAAGACTGTACAAGGCTAGACGTCGGCAGAAAGACAGTACAACGCTAGACCTCGGCAGAAAGACAGCACAAGGAGAAACTTCGACAGAAAGACAACACAAGGCTAGACCTCGGCAGAAAGACAGCACAAGGAGAGACTTCGACATAAAGACAACACAAAGCTAGACCTCGGCAGAAAGACAGTACAACGCTAGACCTCGGCAGAAAGACAGCACAAGGATAGACGTCGGCAGAAAGACTGCACAAGGCTAGACGTCGGCAGAAAGACAGTACAACGCTAGACCTCGGTAGAAAGACAGTACAACGCTAGACCTCGGCAGAAAGACAGTACAACGCTAGACCTCGGCAGAAAGACAGCACAAGGAGAAACTTCGACAGAAAGACAACACAAGGCTAGACCTCGGCAGAAAGACAGCACAAGGAGAGACTTCAACATAAAGACAACACAAAGCTAGACATCGGCAGAAAGACAGTACAACGCTAGACCTCGGCAGAAAGACAGCACAAGGATAGACGTCGGCAGAAAGACTGCACAAGGCTAGACGTCGGCAGAAAGACAGTACAACGCTAGACCTCGGTAGAAAGACAGTACAACGCTAGACCTCGGCAGAAAGACAGCACAAGGAGAAACTTCGACAGAAAGACAACACAAGGCTAGACCTCGGCAGAAAGACAGCACAAGGAGAGACTTCGACATAAAGACAGTACAACGCTAGACCTCGGCAGAAAGATAGCACAAGGATAGACGTCGGCAGAAAGACAGCACAAGGCTAGACCTCGGCAGAAAGACAGTACAACGCTAGACCTCGGCAGAAAGACAGTACAACGCTAGACCTCGGCAGAAAGACAGCACAAGGAGAGACTTCGACATAAAGACAACACAAGGCTAGACCTCGGCAGAAAGACAGTACAACGCTAGACCTCGGCAGAAAGACAGTACAACGCTAGACCTCGGCAGAAAGACAGCACAAGGATAGACGTCGGCAGAAAGACAGCACAAGGATAGACGTCGGCAGAAAGACAGCACAAGGAGAGACTTCGACAGAAAGACAACACAAGGAAAGACAACATAAGGAAAGACCTCGGGAAAAAGACAACACAAGGAAAGACCTCAACAGAAAGACAACACAAGGAAAGACCTCGACAGAAAGACAACACAAGGAAAGACCTCGACAGAAAGACAACACAAGGAAAGACTTCGACAGAAAGACAACACAAGGAAAGACCTCGGCAGAAAGACAACACAAGGAAAGACCTCGACAGAAAGACAACACAAGGAAAGACCTCGACAGAAAGACAACACAAGGAAAGAAGTCGGGAGAAAGACAACACAAGGAAAGACCTCGACAGAAAGACAACACAAGGAAAGACCTCGACAGTTAACTAGCACAAAGCGAGTCTACAGCAGAAAGACAACACCAGAAAAGAAACATCCATTCCTTATCCGATGAACGACCCCATGCCCCTTTGCACCGTAAATAAGCGCATTAACAAATGGATCATCGGGACTGCAATATTCTATAGAAACTGAACAAATATTGCTGAAAATCGAGATTTAGATAGATTTGATTAATATCTGTACCTTCTTTCATTTATTTTTTCCATAAAAAGAATTTTATTACAAAAATTATAGGCTTCGAAGTTACTTTTCCATTCACATAATATGGATTGTTAATTAACTTTTGGTTACCAGTTATTAAAAACGAAATGTTACTAATATGTGATTAAAAAAAAATTCCGTTTAATTTTCACAGTGTGTCTCGACAAAGGCAAACGCTATCGTGTTGGCGATCATGTAGAGAATGTCGGACCTTGCGATCATTGCACGTGCGTTGACGACGGAGGGGATACGGATGCATATCTGACATGCGCAGCCGTCGACTGTCCAGACTGGGAAACTAAAGACAAATCCTGCTACCTGGGATATGGGGAACACGACTGCTGCCCCAAGGAAATATGTCGTGAGTAATTACTTGATTCAAAAGATGTCGTGAGTAATTATTTGATTCAAAAGATGTCGTAATTATTTGATTCAAAAGATGTCGTAATTATTTGATTCAAAAGATGTCATGAGTAATTTTTTGATTCAAAAGATGTCGTGAGTAATTATTTGATTCAAAAGATGTCGTAATTATTTGATTCAAAAGATGCCGTGAGTAATTATTTGATTCAAAAGATGTGAGTAATTATTTGATTCAAAAGATGTCGTGAGTAATTATTTGAATCAAAAGATGTCGTGAGTAATTATTTGATTCAAAAGATGTCGTAATTATTTGATTCAAAAGATGTCGTGAGTAATTATTTGATTCAAAAGATGTCGTAATTATTTGATTCAAAAGATGTCGTGAGCAATTATTTGATTCAAAAGATGTCGTGAGTAATTATTTGAATCAAAAGATGTCGTGAGTAATTATTTGATTCAAAAGATGTCGTAATTATTTGATTCAAAAGATGTCGTGAGTAATTATTTGATTCAAAAGATGTCGTAATTATTTGATTCAAAAGATGCCGTGAGTAATTATTTGATTCAAAAGATGTGAGTAATTATTTGATTCAAAAGATGTCGTGAGTAATTATTTGAATCAAAAGATGTCGTGAGTAATTATTTGATTCAAAAGATGTCGTAATTATTTGATTCAAAAGATGTCGTGAGTAATTATTTGATTCAAAAGATGTCGTAATTATTTGATTCAAAAGATGTCGTGAGCAATTATTTGATTCAAATGATGTCGTGAGTAATTATTTGATTCAAAAGATGTCGTGAGTAATTATTTGATTCAAAAGATGCCGTGAGTAATTGTTTGATTCAAAAGACGGAGTAATTATTTGATTCAAAAGATGTCGTGAGTAATTATTGATTCAAAAGATGGGAGTAATTATTTGATTAAAAAAATGTCGTGAGTAATTATTTGATTCAAAGAGTAGAATCAACTTTGGCATATTAGATGGGGGAAAATCTTATAATGTAGAAATGCCCAAATCGCTTCACCCGAAAAATTTACCCCAATGAAGAACCACGTAAACTTGTAACGCTCACATCGGCATAGCGATGTCAGGGTATGATGATACATCTTTTTTTTCGGATTAATTTTCAAGACACGAATTCAAATATACACACGATAAGTTCGATAATTACAATGTTTTAAATCAAACTCTACCGTCAACGTATAGTTTTTCTATATATACACTGAAGAGCTGTAACATTATGACCAGCGCGTCTTTATGCAAATCGAAGCAACTGGGTAAACGACGGCGCGTGTGAAGGTCATAAAACGATATAAATAACACTTGATACTGAGTTCTGTTAAGTAGTGTTAGTTATTCTTGTTCTTCAGATGGGAAAGGCAGCGGACTTAAGTGAGTTTGACAAAGGCCAAATTGTAATGGCCAGACGACTGAGTCAGAGCATTTCCGAGACGGCAAGGCTTGTGGCGTGCTCATGGTCAGCCATAGTTAGTAACTTTAAAAAGGTGTTCCGAGGAGGGAAAAACCACGAACCGCCAGCAAGGTGTGGACCGACCATGGTTCATCGATCCTAGAGGTGAGCGAAGGTAATCCCGTATGGTACGAGCCAACAGAAGAGACACTGTGGGGCAACTCGCCCGTAATTTGAATGCTGGTGATGAGAGTAATGTGTCACAACTCACAGTGCATCGAACCCTGCTGAAAATGGGACTTCAAAGCTGCTGCCCGCTCCGAGTGCCCATGCTAACCTCGGTTCACCGTCAAAAGCGCCTACAATGGGCACGCTAGCATCAAACTAGACCTGAATGATTGGAAGAAAGTCGTCCGGTCCGATGAATCTCGTTTCCTGCTGCACCATGTGGATGGCCGGGTACGTATACTTCGTTTACCTGGGGTAGTGCTAGCACCAGGATGCAATATGGGACGAAAAGAAACAAACCGGTGGAGGAAGTGTAATGCTTTGGGCAATGTTCTGCTGGGAAACCCTGGGTCCAGTCATTCATGTGCAGGAAACGATGACATCTACCACTTACCTAAACATCATTGCAGACCAGGTACATCCTTTCATGGCAACGGTATTTCCCTCTGGTAGTGCCTTCTTTCAACTGGATAATGCATCATGCCCAGGGCCGCCGACAGGGGGGGGGGGGGCAAGGGGGACTAGTGCATAGGGGCCCGTCAGCAATAAGGGCCCGTCAGATTAAGTGGCTACTTTTTCTTACAAAAATTATTCTTAGTTAGGCTATATATCGATCCTATGCTAAAAAGTTTTATGTGACACAAACTGTGTAGGCCTATGTTTTTGCATGCCTGACTGCGCAACAGGCTTTTTTTCCTCTGTATATCATCATTGTGTCCAGAATAATTGCTATTAATGATTTGTAAAGATAAAAAGTTTTCGAGGGTGGCCCCGAGCATAATATTATAGAAGCCCATAAATTCTCTCGGCGACCCTGGTCATGCCACACTGTCCGGATTGTTCGAGAATGGTTCGCGGAACATGAGGAAGACTTCCAGGTGTTTAATTCCCCAGACATCAATCCAATCGAGCATCTGTGGTTTGTGTTGGAACAGCATATCCGATCTGCGGCGGCTCAACCACCTAACTTACAAGAGTTAAAGGATCTGCTGGTAACGTGTTGGTACCAGATACCACAAGACACCTTTAGAAATCTTGTAGCATCCTTAACTCGCCGGGTAAGAGCTGTTTTGGCGGCACGTGGAGGACCAATCATATTAGGTGGGTGGTAATAATGTTTTGGCTCTTCGGTGTATAACTCTATAGTTAACGATAGTCTTAACTTTTAAAACTTTTGTTTTATTATTACAAGAAGAAGTCTTATGGTGCAAATGGGAATCTCATTTACAGAGAGAATGAAGTTTTTCGTTTACCTACTTTTTCACTCCTTAAAAGTCTTAATTTGAGCTAATAAATGACGGGGGGGAAATGAAAAGAGTATTATTTTATTACTTACGCAACATAAAAATCATTTCTCGCTAGTGGCGGCTCGTGAGTTACTAAATAGGTGGGACCAGTATATTTCGTATACAGAGAAACCAACTAGGCAGGGGCGTTAATGACTTAAATGGTGATGCTCTACGTTTGTGATGGATGACTCTCTCCTCGATAACTAATTGGCTTGGAAACTAATTGGCTTAACAATTGGCTTGGAAACTAACTAATTGGCTTAACAATTGGCTTGGAAAAGATCATATATACTGTATATACTCGTGTAATAAAATTTTCATATATATATTGTGTCTTATGTTACACGAGTTTCCTTATGTTCAGAAGCGGAAGGGACTGCGTTCAAATTTTTTCCGAGATGTTAGCGCTCTTGGCTACTTATTAGAGAGGCCTGGGTTCGAACCCAGGGTAAGGCAGGAATGTTTGTGTTGTCTTTCTGCTGCGGTCTCGCCTTCCTCACAAACCTTTCATTAACCGCATTACCGCTGAAATGCGAACACACATTCCATTACACCATCTTATTACGTATATGTATATATGTAAAACAGGCATTAGACACCTAATTTAAATATTTAGACACATCTATTATCTAATTGAATATTCAGCGTTTTTTTTTTCTGAATAGCAAATTCACTTTAAAATTTGTATGACACTCACAGATATTTATAATTTGGTGGCTGTACTCAAAATCTCATCAACGGACAAGATGATACCTATTGGAGCGTTATCTTCTTCTTCAAGCAAACACATTGCTTAGCAGCCAACATGGTTTTATTGGTAGCTATTATCTGAAATGTTAATCAGAACAGTAAAAGGTGGTTAGCGCGCTTGGCTACTGATCTACGGGACCTTGGTTCGAGCCCCGGGTAAGGCATGGGTGTTCGTGTTGTTTTCTGCTGAGGTCCTGCCATCCTCTCAGATCTTCTACTTTGGCATATAAACTGACAGGCTCCTGTCAGACCTCTGTGACAAGCAGCTGCTTGAGGGGGTATTTATTTATTTTTTTTTTCATTACTATAGTACATATCGCTTTAGGTAGCTCATGTTGGGACTCCTTCACACGATCGCTATTAAAATAACTTTAAATTTCCTACTGCATAGCAATATTCTCACTAATGTCGACTAAATTAATAATAAACGCATTAAGTACACTACTGTATACTACATATACAGGGTGAATCTAAAAAAGTGGGCAAAACTTTACGGGGTGGTAGAACGCAGCTATACGAGCAATATTCGTCATAGAAAGTATGGGCGGAACGTAAACGGCGAGCCGCTAGGTGGCGTTGGAAATGGTATAAAAGGGTCGGTCCTCGCACCCAACGGCATTTCTACCGTGGATTGCCGAGAGGATGGCTGGTTATACTAACCACGAAATGGCGGATATGCACTTTGTGTACGGTGCGGAGGACGGGAATGCAAGTTACATTCCTGTTAATAAAATGTTTTCTGAAGTATCTCCTCTCCTTCTTGTGTTCATTCTTTAAATGTGACAGTGGAAAACTACCTTTTAACTTCTCACCGCTTGCGTTCCGACCATACATTCTATGACGAATATTGCTCGTATAGCTGCGTTCTACCACCCCGTAAAGTTTTGCCCACTTTTTCAGATTCACCCTGTATATATTGCAAATGTATATGACTATATATTTTTTCTGCATAATAAAATATAGTTTACTCGACCGGTAATGGGCCTCCTGCATAATCTGTTAGTAACTGCTGAGTTTCCAATAATCACCTACTGGTCAAGGAGTGTCTAAGGGAGTAGAGAGCTAACTTCCATAGACGTAATGTAAACTTTTCTATTGCAGCGCCCTCTAAACATGGAAATTTCGTGCATTGCAGTGAAGCCACCTAGCCAGGGAGAGGAGCGAGTTCCCTGCATTATTTTTCCACTGCCGAGCAAAGTTTTCAATTGCTTACACCACGTGACTAATTTTAAATACACTTTGACTCTGAAAAATGTTCATTTTCTTTATGAGGTACAATCATAATTTCTTTTCGTTTAGAGAGAAAATATCAAAAAGTAATGAAATCATTTTCTTTAATAAAATCCAATTTTGTAAAACGGTAGTAGCTCTACTAAAGATCAAAATTTTAATATTTTGAACAACCTACAGCATTTAGTATATTATAATAAATTGAGATTTATGTGTCATTGCACGATAACATGATCTATATAATATATTTTATACCAATTGCTGATATTTTCAATAAATATCATGTCGAGTTTTGTACTTGTATAAACGTTCAACAGATGGCAGCAGGTACTTCCCGTATCAACCATAAAAAAAGAATTGCGCTGTTAGAGCAAAGTGCAGAAGCCAATGTACATCGATATGCTCCAGGGAACACAAACCTACAACATACATTGACTTATATATATTTGCAAGATGATTAAATGTATTAATTTACATATTAATTTTAAAAATTCTTCAAAATTACTCAAAATAGACATACAACGGCTTTTCCAGGTATCGTAAAATGTACTCCTGAACGGGATAAAACACGCATTGAATAACTTTAGGGTCAGTTACCACTGTGCCAAACAGCCATGGCTGTTAGACATTTGGAAACACTGGTTAAATCGCAATTTATATATACCAATAGTAAGACAAACCATAACTGCAGTAGGCAAAAAATGATTGCACTGCGCATGCGCAGATCGCCCCTTACAGTTGTTTTTGTGCCTGCACATCAATTTACCACGTTCAACTTCGGTAAAATTCCGCAGAACGGCGCCACTTACGCTTGTGCAAAGCTAGCCTTCTTCTCCTTAGACCTTCTTTGTACTGGTGGCGCTGTAATCAGTAATTTGATCTCTAAATATTGTCGATTTTTGTGGGCCCTCCTCGAACCTGCGCAGCCCCCTTTTAACTTACACACGGTTGTAGGCGGCGCTGCAGATGATTGACACTAGTATGGTAAATGATGGAAATTTCTGGGCCCACTTAAAGCTTGTCCGGAATATATCGTGCTTATAATTAAGGCAACGCAAGACAGTTTCGAGTGTATTACTTCACTAAATGCTTATTGAAATGAAATAAAACAGGCAAGATGGTTTTGAAAACAAATCCATGCAAATTTTTTTAATTTTAATTCGGGATTTAATATTTTAACATATATTACAGAAATGTTGGTGGGGTCTTAGCTCCTGTCTCTCTTCAATTCCTTAAATTTAAATAGTTGCCTTTCTCACACCTTTCTGAGAAAAGGGGACAGATTATTGCTGCCAGTGAGATATCTCTAACGTCGAAATTTTAAATTTTTACCATAAACAGATCACTTACAGTATTCATTAAAAGTTTAGCCATTTCCATATTTAGTGATTTCTAACAATATAAATTAAAACTACCATTTATGTACTATATATTAAAGTATTAAACCCCGAATTAAAATTAAAAAAAAAACATTTTGCATGGATATTTGGTTTTAAAACTCTCTTGCCTTTATTTTATTTCAAGTATTTGAAAAATGGGAATTATAATAATTTGTTAATACCAATTTAACTAAAAAAGCGTTTTATAATTTTCTCTTAAAAGGAAACTTTTCCCACCCACTTTGGGTCTAAGGGGTCAACTCATTGCTGCCAATGAAAACTTCGTGACCTTCACATTCCACCATCAAAATTTCAAATTTCTAGTACAAATACATTGTTTGCAATATTCGTTTGGAATTTTCAACCTTTTCCATCGTTAGAGGGCGCAATTATAGCTATAGAAAGATTCCAAAAATGGGAATCGTAATATTTCATCAATAAAGAGAAATTTTTATTATTGTAAATAAAAAGCTTGATATCTACAGGCGGACAGACAGACAGACAGACAGACGACATAATGAAACTATTATCTCGTTCAATAGTAAACACACAGATCACTTGTTGCCAATGAACTCATGAAATCAATAAATAATTTTTGTGGAAAAAATTAGTTTGTCGATTCTCTGGACTCGAACCAACGTCTCTGCAGATTCATACCGTAGATTCACATCTCGTTTTTTTAAAAACGAAATGAAACCCTAAATTACCCCTCAAATCAGATGCTGTGTCACAAAACTTGGACAAGAGCCTGTCAATGTAATGACCCATAGAAGAAATCTGTGAGAAAGGCGAGACCTCAGAAGAAAAACATCACAAAAAAATAAGCATTTATACCTTATCTACGCTCGAACTCTGATCCCTTTGATCACTAGCCATTCATGCAAAATAAATTTCTCTTTAATTTTCACAGGTGTGTCTCGAGAAAGACAAGCAGTGCCATGTTGGCACTCGGCCACCGAGACGTTTCAATTAAAATTAATTACATAAACAAAAACTTATAATTAAAAATGGCAATTAGTTTATAATTTACCTATAAACGAAAAATAAATATTACGAATAAAACTCATTTTATACAGTCCAGGTTCGAATTCCCGATAAAGGCACCGATTATTGTCCTACTGAAGGTTCTTCACCCTAAACAATTTTTCAAAATGCTGTCTCTTATTCACAGGGATATGTCCAATGGGGAAGCATAAGCACAGGTTAATCTACAAGTAAATCTTTATTAGAAAGTTGGAATAACTTTACAATCATTACGGACCAAACATCAGTTGTTTTTCGTTTAAAAATTTGTTGAACGCAGTTGCTTGTATGGAAACTGACATATGAAAATATGTCAGTTTCCATACAAGCAACTGCGTTCTCTTCACATTTTGTCAATTATATGACCACATGTAGCACTTTGAAGAAACTTCTTTGGAAATGCATACAATTCTTTAAACAGTGGTTCTCAACCTTTTATGCTTCACGTACCCACTGGACATGTCTATGTAACTGGCGTACTCCTTGTACAGATAGATAAACTATAGTTATAGTATAACAATGGGAAAAAAATAAAACATATATATCAGTGGTTCTCAACCTTTTATGCTTCACGTACCCCCTGGAAATGTGTATGTAACTGGCGTACCCCTTGTATAGATGGGGCGGGGGTGGCTCAGTCGGTAGCGCGCCAGGCTCGTAATCTGTAGTTCCCAGGTTCGAGTCCCAGCTGCGTCAGCGTTGAGATTTATCTCCGCAAAATTCCCCGCCCTGCCCACGGTCAGTAGGGGACACCGATGGGCTTGGAAAGGCCGCCGTCCGTCGGATGGGACGTTAAGCCGTGGCCCCGTGTGCGGGAGAGCCATACCTTGTGCACGTTAAAGAACACGCTGGATGGCCTTGACGGGAGGCTACCATCTGTCTCCCAACAGCTGTTCCAGTGGGTCCCCTCCCCCAACCTTCTCTGAGCCTTCGGGGTCCTTGTGGCCTGGCCATTTAGCCCATGGTGTGCAAAAAAGTGCCGCTCAGAGGTAAAACAACCCAACCCAACCCTTGTATAGATAGATAAAACTATAGTTATAGTACAACAATGGGAATAAAATAAAACATATATATCAGTGGTTCTCAACCTTTTATGCTTCACGTACCCCCTGCAAAAGTGTATGTAACTGGCGTACCCCTTGTATAGATAGATAAAACTATAGTTATAGTATAACAATGGGAATAAAATAAAACATATATATCAGTGGTTATCAACCTTTTATGCTTCACGTACCCCCTGCAAAAGTGTATGTAACTGGCGTACCCCTTGTATAGATAGATAAAACTATAGTTATAGTATAACAATGGGAATAAAATAAAACATATATATCAGTGGTTATCAACCTTTTATGCTTCACGTACCCCCTGCAAATGTGTATGTAACTGGCGTACCCCTTGTATAGATAGATAAAACTATAGTTATAGTATAACAATGGGAATAAAATAAAACATATATATCAGTGGTTATCAACCTTTTATGCTTCACGTACTCCCTGCAAAAGTGTATGTAACTGGCGTACCCCTTGTATAGATAGATAAAACTATAGTTATAGTATAACAATGGGAATAAAATAAAACATATATATCAGTGGTTATCAACCTTTTATGCTTCACGTACCCCCTGCAAATGTGTATGTAACTGGCGTACCCCTTGTATAGATAGATAAAACTATAGTTATAGTAGATAGATAAAACTATAGTTATAGTATAACAATGGGAATAAAATAAAACATATATATCAGGGGTTATCAACCTTTTATGCTTCACGTACCCCCTGCAAATGTGTATGTAACTGGCGTACCCCTTGTATAGATAGATAAAACTATAGTTATAGTATAACAATGGGAATAAAATAAAACATATATATCAGTGGTTCTCAACCTTTTATGCTTCACGTACCCCCTGGAAATGTGTATGTAACTGGCGTACCCCTTGTATAGATAGATAAAACTATAGTTATAGTATAACAATGGGAATAAAATAAAACATATATATCAGTGGTTCTCAAACTTTAATGCTTCACGTACCCCCTGGAAATGTGTATGAAACTGGCGTACCCCTTGTATAGATAGATAAAACTATAGTTATAGTATAACAATGGGAATAAAATAAAACATATATATCAGTGGTTCTCAACCTTTTATGCTTCACGTACCCCCTGAAAATGTGTATGTAACTGGCGTACCCCTTGTATAGATAGATAAAACTATAGTTATAGTATAACAATGGGAATAAAATAAAACATATATGTCAGTGGTTCTCAACCTTTTATGCTTCACGTACCCCCTGAAAATGTGTATGTAATTTTCGTACCCCTTGTATAGATAGATAAAGTTATAGTTATAGTATAACAATGGGAATAAAATAAAACATATATATCAGTGGTCCTCAACCTTTTATGCTTCACGTACCCCCTGGAAATGTGTATGTAACTGGCGTACCCCTTGTATAGATAGATAAAACTATAGTTATAGTATAACAATGGGAATAAAATAAAACATATATATCAGTGGTCCTCAACCTTTTATGCTTCACGTACCCCCTGGAAATGTGAATGTAACTGGCGTACCCCTTATATAGATAGATAAAACTATAGTTATAGTATAACAATGGGAATAAAATAAAACATATATGTCAGTGGTCTTCAACCTTTTATGCTTCACGTACCCCCTGGAAATGTGTATGTAACTGGCGTACCCCTTGTATAGATAGATAAAACTATAGTTATAGTATAACAATGGGAATAAAATAAAATATATATGTCAGTGGTCCTCAACCTTTTATGCTTCACATACCACCTGGAAATGTGTATGTAACTGGCGTACCCCTTGTATAGATAGATAAAACTATAGTTATAGTATAACAATGGGAATAAAATAAAACATATATGTCAGTGGTCCTCAACCTTTTATGCTTCACGTACCCCCTGGAAATGTGAATGTAACTGGCGTACCCCTTGTATAGATAGATAAAACTATAGCTATAGTATAACAATGGGAATAAAATAAAACATATATATCAGTGGTTCTCAACCTTTTATGCTTCACGTACCTCCTGGAAATGTGTATGTAATTGGCGTACCCCTTGTATAGATAGATAAAACTATAGTTATAGTATAACAATGGGAATAAAATAAAACATATATGTCAGTGGTCCTCAATCTTTTATGCTTCACGTACCCCCTGGAAATGTGAATGTAACTGGCGTACCCCTTGTATAGATAGATAAAACTATAGCTGTAGTATAACAATGGGAATAAAATAAAACATATATATCAGTGGTTCTCAACCTTTTATGCTTCACGTACCTCCTGGAAATGTGTATGTAATTGGCGTACCCCTTGTATAGATAGATAAAACTATAGTTATAGTATAACAATGGGAATAAAATAAAACATATATGTCAGTGGTTCTCAACCTTTTATGCTTCACGTACCCCCTGAAAATGTGTATGTAATTGGCGTACCCCTTGTATAGATATATAAAACTATAATTATAGTATAACAATGGGAATAAAATAAAACATATATGTCAGTGGTTCTCAACCTTTTATGCTTCATGTACCCCCTGGAAATGTGTATGTAACTGGCGTACCCCTTGTATAGATAGATAAAACTATAGTTATAGTATAACAATGGGAATAAAATAAAACATATATTTCAGTGGTCCTCAACCTTTTATGCTTCACGTACCCCCTGGAAATGTGTATGTAACTGGCGTACCCCTTGTATAGATAGATAAAACTATAGTTATATTATAACAATGGGAATAAAATAAAACATATATATCAGTGGTTCTCAACCTTTTATGCTTCACGTACCCCCTGCAAATGTGTATGTAACTGGCGTACCCCTTGTATAGATAGATAAAACTATAGTTATAGTATAACAATGGGAATAAAATAAAACCTATATATATATATAACATATATCTAGCGACTTTTGAGCTCTCACCTATAGCTCACCAAGAGCTACGCTTTACGTTAGCGTACCCCCAAAAACGTTTTGGGTTGGGCGTACCCGAAAAAGGGTAAAGTGTAAAGGGTAAAGGGGTTTGGCCTAAAGGTAAGGGTAAAGCGTTTTGGGTTAGTGTACCCCAAAAACGCTTAAAAGTACGCTTAAATTTTTTGTCAACGTGGGGTACGCGTACCCCACGTTGAGATTTCCTACTCTAAAGCATTATTCCTCAGTCTACGGTAAGCGATGCTGATGGTCCGCACAATCTAAAGATTTCACTCGGGATCCGACTCCGAATACATATTAATGAGAGCATTTTTCTATGTGAGATATTTTCCACTGGCGTATTTCAATTTTCACTAAAATTCAAAATCTGTGCACAGTTTTGATTAATATCAACACGAAATTAATTAGTAGAGCCAGAATAAACAAGATCGAACAAGAATGAAAAACTTTATAACTGATATAAAAAAACATTTTTATTAAACTCTTGATATCTGAATATTGATTAAAAATCTTCTGTTTGTTTCACAACGCATATGTAAATAATGTGTTTTTTTATTGTTTCTTTTTTTTCATTTTGAAATTGGTTTTTAATAGATTTAATCCCTATTTTTATTACAAAATCAGATATTTCCCAGAATTTAAGAATGAGATGGTCAACGAACGCTGGGTGTGTCTATGATGTGTGTGTTGGGTGTATATAGTATATTTTATCAGTTGTTTATAAGAAAATATCTATATATATGGCGAAAGAAAATGGCGTCTGTTTAAGGAAGACTATTTCCCCATATATAGGAGGCGATGACTGCCTGTAACTTGCAGGTTGCCCTCAGTTGTTCCTAAATTGCTGAAAATAGGTCTTGGCATAGAAAAGAATCAGAAGACATTTCGTCGTTGCTAGATTCTACCTGGTATGAAAGTCGCAGTCTCCTGTATTTACTCATCTGGATTTCATCTGAAGTATTGAGTACACATCATCATGTATACTCAATACTGCAGACAAAGTTAGCAGCTGCATTTGATTAAAGGAATAAAGCGCTTGCCATTCTCACACGTGACCATGGGCATCGTCTGGGGTTGGCAGGAAAGACTGTTGTCCTCCCCCCTTGGAAAAATTACGCAAAAAAAATACGCAATTATATTTTTGAATGATATCATTGTAGAATAAATTAATGTCATTTTTTTCGTTAACGATATGTAATCAATTTTTCTTTATATTTTTTTTTCGTAGCATTTATTTTTATTCATTAATATAAAAAAGTGATTTTTACACGTATTTCCAAAAAACGTTTTCCCTTTTTTTTATCCTTTGTTTTCGGGCATCCTTCGTTATATTATGGTACAGGTCCAAATCTAGGAAAAAATTAAACAGAGCCAAGTGACCAGAAGGAGGGAGGTGGGCGAAATCGAACAGCAATGTACCGGAGCAGCGTTCCGGTACAGTCGCTCGAAAAAATATCCGAACACTATGGTTGATTACAGAATTCAGAAAAAATATCTGGCAACGATTTCTTTAGAAATTAGTGATCTGGCAACCTTCGTGTACTTAATTCTGAAAAAAATCGTTGCCAGATATTTTTTCTGAATCATGTAATTAACCATAGTGTTCGGATATTTTTTGAGCGACTGTACATCTGACCATCCAGCTGTTATGGTATGACGCATGCATAATTTCTGTATTCACAACTTCAACATTCAGGAATGACTCGACCTAAATATTCCTATTTTGAAATATTTATTTGTTCCCCCTCCAACTAAAATGTTTTGTAATAATCGTAATTTTGTTGTGTATTATCGGTAATGTAATGGTTTAATTTTATATTAATATTTTTGATTCATGAAAAAAAAGTTTCTAATGCTCATTAATTTTATTTTACAGCCCCAAGTGATAGCAGCTCAAGTAAGTATAACAATCATATCTATTTTTGCAATAATGCCAATTCAAAAGAAAATACTTCATTACATAATGCTGATTTATATAGAAAAAGGAACTGAAATGATTTTCCCCAGCCGTTTCCGCACTTTAGAATTATCTGCATCTAGAGATTATAACCTTCCTTTTTTTTGGGGGGGGGGGGGGGCGCGGTGGCTCAGTCGGTAGCGCGCCAGGCTCGTAATCTGCAGGTTCGAGTCCCAACTGGGTCAGCGTTGAGATTTATCTCCGCAAAATTCCCCGCCCTACTCACAGTCAGTAGGGGACACCGATGGGCTTGGAAAGGCCGCCGTCCGTCGGATGGGACGTGAAGCCGTGACCCCGTGTTTGGGAGGGAGCCATTCCCTGTGCCCGTTAAAGAACACACTGGATGGCCTTGACGGGAGGCTACCATCTGGCTCCCAATAGCTATTCCAGTGGGTCCCCTTCTGGGTCCTTGTGACCTGGCCATTTAGCCCATGGTGTGCAATAAAGTGCCGCTCAGAGGTAAAACAACCCAACCCAAATCCATATTTTTGTATCTATCGAATCTTTCTCTTGAAGACTTCTTTTCGTACTCTCTTTTTCCAAAGAATCTTTCCCCTTTTCACACCTTTCAATGGATTCCCATTTGCATATTTTCTTTACCCACCTGTCAACCGATTTATTCGCCCATCCCATTTCAGACGCTTTCCTTATATACTCTGTAATATGGAGCGAGGATTGGTTCAGTCGGTAGCGCGCGAAACTCGTAATTTGATGTTCCCAGGTTCGATTCCCAAATGTGGCTGCGTTGAGATTTAACTCCGCTAACCCCCGCTCTGCCCTCAGTAAGAAAGAGGACACCATTGAACTCGAAAGTGCCATCGGATGGGACATTAAGCTAATGCCCCGTGTAGAAGAAAGTCATAATCTCTGTGCATTTTAAACAACACGCTAGATAGCCTTGACGTGAGGCTTCCATCTGTCCCCTAACAGCTGTATAGTGAATCCCTTCCCCCAACTTTCTCAGAATCCTTGTGACCTGGCCATTTAAACCATTGTCCAAAAAAGAAACACTCAACTTAAAACATGCATAACCCACAAAATTTTAGTCAGATGTTCAAATTCTGTCACTTTAAAAAAAAAAGTTTATCTTATGCGAGTTCTTTTTTGCCATAATCTTACTAATGTTCTTTTTCAGGAATCACGTGTCAACACAAAGGGAAGACGTATGACGTAGGGAGATACATTCCCCTAGATGACGATTTCTGCCGCTCGTGCGTCTGCACCGACCGATGGAATGGCACCAAAGGCCCAGGATGCCGGACCATCGACTGTTTGACCAGCCAATACGCGAGAGAAGTGAGGAGAGGATGCGTGCCCATCTATTACGAGAGAGGATGCTGTCCACGTGACATGTACTGCGGTAAGCAAAGAAATGGTTTAAAATCGAGAATTAACAATGTCCTACACATTACAAAAGAAAAGTTTCCATATTATATCAATGGAATGTCAAATTTGAAGCTCAATTTTTTTCGAAAATAAACTTTCTGCAGGAATAAGATTGAAGAGATCAAAGGGTTATAGCAAGCTGGAATATTCAGCTTGTCATAACCCTTGATGTCTGTGACGTCCGTTTTGCACTGTACCAATATTACAAAAAATTGGGGTTTCTTAATAAGTATATGTCCTTGAAAATCTTAGCATAGTCCGTTTTGACAAATACTATTGATTTGTAGGCTATTTGAAATGCTCCATTTACCTGAGGTAATGTTTTAAAATTATGTAAAAAAATGAAATAGTAGCTGTACTTGAAATTTACTTCTATATTCATGTTTTATTTGAATAAGTCTAGCAGACGCTGAAATTATTTTCCCATCAACTATTTTTTATTCTTGTTTTTTCAGATGAAGTGTATGGCGCCTCACCTGTACCTACTGATCAAAATAACAAAGGTAAGATTGTTCTTATCTTTAATATCAATTTATCATAGACATATGTCTCTTTAAAAGAAAAAAGTGCCTTTTATACCCCCAAATATCCTGATGTACCAAATAGAGATAAATTAGTCTTTAAGCAATTGCTTGCCACAGAGATTCGACAGAAACCTCTCATTATAATACGCAATATTATAAATATTCTAAGGTGGAAAATGAGACCTCAGCAGAAAGGCAATACAAAAGTCATCCACGCTTTATGTGCGGCTCGAACCCAGATTCCTTTGATCTTTTTGACCAAGCAGCACACTAAACCACTTGGCCAATGTGACGTTGTCGATGCAAATCCCTTGTTCCTTAACCCTTTCACGACTAAGGGAAACATTTTTCCCCATTTTAAAATTGGTGATTGTCGTATTTAATTATAGCCTTATCTGCATTTTTTATACAGAATGTCAAAATAGAACGTATGCCGAACGCAATTACGTAAACGGGAACGTTTAGTCCATGTCCATCTTTGCAATAATGTTGCATCTGTGCAATGTCCATCTTTGCTTCACAACCAAAAGAAATTGCTTCACAGAATATCATAATTAGCACATCATTTTGTATAGTAATTTTATTTCATAATTTTGTATTATTTTAGTTAACATTTTGTTCTAATAAACCAATAAATAAAAGACATTGCATAATAAGCCTAACTATAATTTGTGTTACCTTTATAGTCCATTGGGAAAAATATTTCCCATAAAATTCCAAAAAAAACTACACATTGTTATGTATTTTTCTTATGATTTTTATTTATTTTACGTCTAAACAAACTAAAATAAATAATTACATACTAATATTTACTCTTAGAAACCTTATGGTCCTGAAAGGGTTAACACCTACGTTTCTAGCATCAGTAAACCTTTTCCAATATTCATTGAAAATTTTGTCATTTTCAAATTTGTCGCCCTCTAATGATTCAAATTCAATTACTAAGAGATTCCGAAAAGGGGAATTTTAATATCATCTAAATCAGGCATGTCAAACTCGTTAACCACCGAGGGCCATATTATGTATTATATATTAAATCGCGGGCCGCAAAACAAAAAAATCAAATGGAAATAAAGATGAAGCATAGCTTTTATTATAAACAAATCAATACATACAAAATAATAATACACAGAATATAAACATATTAAAAAATACATATGTATGTAGGAAAGTTTCTTTTTTTCAATTTAACATTATTTAAATAAAATAATATCTTTTTTTTTAAGAAACTTGGCAACGTTTTTCATTAACCAAATCTTCAAAATTTGGTTGAATTTGTTGAGCTGTAGTTATTTTTAAAATTGCTTGCACATGCTTGTCTGTTAATCTTGATCTTTCCGCAGTTTTATTATTTTTTAAAGTGGAAAATAGTTGTTCGCACAAAATAGTTGTTCACAATTCTACCATCGGGCTCCGACATATACATTTATGCGCAATAGTTTCCCTTACTATTCTCAGCCTTTTATGCTTCACGTACCCCCTGGAAATGTGTATGTAACTGGCGTACCCCTTGTATAGATACATAAAATTATATTATAGTATAACAATGGTTAGTTTTACTTTGTTACTACTAGATCTAGCGACTTTTGAGCTCTCAAGGCGTACCCCAAGAAATTTTACCGCGTACCCAACGTTGAGAACCCCTATCGTAAAGGGTCGAAGTTAGGACCATCAAAATTCGTCTACAGCTTCACGTCACCGTAACTTAGTGCAGTGGCAGGTTTTCGACCCCAGAAAATTAGGTCCACCCCGAAAGTAAACGTCAATTAACGTACTACTCCATTCATAACTTTCGACTCTCCATTCATTGGACGACTCCAGCGCCTCCAGAAATTTCGAACACTTGCGGCGAGTTCAAACCCAATCCACCTCAGCTAGAAACCTGGTTTATAAATCTGACGTAGCCAGAACTAAGTGGGAACCCTACACGAAATTCGAGACTGAACGATCCAGTACGTACGGAATTATTGGGAGTCGAAAACTTGCGCCACCTGGGACGTGAACGGTCTCCGCCCATCAATTATAAATACGCCTATTATTCCATATCATTATATACTTTCTAACATTAATACGCAGTTTTTTTAAGGGTGGTCCAGAGCTTCTTGGTAAAATTTCGAAATGACCCGCAACTAGATGGAGCCTCTGGTCTAAAGCATTATTGGAATGAACACCTGCGAATGAGTGGGCACAGAAGCTGGATAAATGATGAGCAAGCACAGCTGTCATAAGCAGCAGCTGGAAAAATCCGTTGCGTCTACCCATCCCGTATTTTTATATCCAGCTATAATCTAGACCAGTGGTTTTCGACCAATATACGTCAAAGGTTCTGTTCAATTTTCAGGTCATTGGGAAAAAAGTACGCGAAACAGAAAATTTTCCTTCACCTTCGTCCAAAAATACTAAAAATAATTTCGCTGTACTATAAAACATGAAGTCCGTAATAATACATTATTTCAAATATGTGTTTTTAATAATATATTGGAGCAATTCTATTCCTCTCTAATTTTTATTAAAACCTTGGGTTCTGCAGAATTTTGAAATATCATTTTGGAGTTGTGAATCAAAAATAATTGAAAACCATTTGATGTAGACGTCAACAGATGCTCCCCCAACTGATTACTATTGATGGGAAGGAATTTGTTGCATGTCACAGTGGCAAGGATCTAACCGTCTTTGGCTAAGAACAGACCTGATTGGGGCGGGGATGGATCGTAATATACAGTTCTCAGGTTCGAGTCCCAGCTGGATCAGCGTTGAGGTTTATCTCCGCAAAACTCTCCGCCCTGCCCACAGTCAGTAGGGGACACCGATGGGCTTGGAAACGCCGCCGTCCGTCGGATGGGGCGTTAAGCCGTGGTACCTTGTGCGGGATGCCATACCCTGTGCACGTTAAAGAATACACTGGATGGGCTTGACGGGAGGCTACTATCTGTCTCCCAACAGCTATTCCAGTGGGTCCCCACCCCAATCTTCTCTGAGCCTTCGCGGTCCTTGTGACCTGGCCATTCAGCCCGTTGTGCGCAAAGAAGTGCCGCTCAGAGGTAAAACAACCCAATATGGTTTCAAATACTAAAGATTTGTCTGCCGAGGTCATGCCTTCCTACCAATGAAAAGCCACCGATATTTTCCCCTACAGTATATTTACAAGCACTTGTTAGTCAGTTGACTGTCTGAGAAAAAGTTTACTTATTTATATTCCTACTGGGCTGAACAGGAGAATACCTAATATAAACTATTATACTGAAATTAAGTGATATCCTCACACACACTAGAGGTTACAAATAGGTTAAAATATGGCCAATGAGAGTTTTTCATCCGACCAGTGTGACTTTAGATTTTTTAGGGCATTATTTCATATTTCCACAGGTAATTTTAATCCGGATGTAAAGAATCTTACAATGTGTAGCAATTATATTCATCACATAAATAATTTTTGTTTTTAAATGTTTCGTTGAAAAACGTGCAAATAATGTAAAAACTCTGCCATTTAGTGGTCTTTAAAAATACGAAAAATATAAATATATTAATTTTTTTTCACCTCTGTTTCGGTAACTAGCATTCTCAAATGGCATTCCCCCCCCCCCCCCTCCTCTTTGGGGCGGGGGTGGCTCAGTCGGTAGCGCGCCAGGCTCGTAATCTGTAGTTCCCAGGTTCGAGTCCCAGCTGGGTCAGCGTTGAGATTTATCTCCGCAAAATTCCCCGCCCTGCCCACGGTCAGTAGGGGACACCGATGGGCTTGGAAAGGCCGCCGTCCGTCGGATGGGACGTTAAGCCGTGGCCCCGTGTGCGGGAGAGCCATACCCTGTGCACGTTAAAGAACACGCTGGATGGCCTTGACGGGAGGCTACCATCTGTCTCCCAACAGCTGTTCCAGTGGGTCCCCTCCCCCAACCTTCTCTGAGCCTTCGGGGTCCTTGTGACCTGGCCATTTAGCCCATGGTGTGCAAAAAAGTGCCGCTCAGAGGTAAAACAACCCAAAACAACAACCCAATCTTTGGCATAGACAGTAACAAGAGTTGAAGCAATAGTCATATTAGCCTCTTATAAAGTGAGTTCTTGTATTGTCTTATTCTCAGAATAAAACAATTATGAATGCTATTAAAATTTATTTCTTTTACAGATAATCTTTGCCAATACAATGGACATTATTACAGCCGTGGAACAACCGTGTACCCGAAATATCGCAACAGTAAATGTGTGAAGTGTACTTGCAAGGTGCCACCTGATTTCACTTGTGTGGAGCAAGCATGCAAATCCCCACCTTCAAATAACTGCAAGATCGTTCTGCCACCTGGAAAGTGTTGCCCTACTTATAATTGTCCTTAGAAATCTCGAAAGAAATGTGGATTCAAAGTGATGAGAAATAAACGTTAACGGAGTTCAGACCTTTTTTTTTACGTTTACTATTAACAGCAGTAAATTTCCCTTCAATGAGAAATGGTGAGATCATGGACGTCGGCAAGACTTTTTCTAAGGGGCAGAAGGGACAAAAGTTATTTAAGGATAACGAAATTATTTCAGGAGTGGGAAAAAAAAGAAATAAATATTTCAAGATAGAAATATTTAGGTCTAACTTTTGACTTACGAGCATAGTTGCGAATACCACATACATCATGCTGTAAAACAACTAAGAGAAAACAAAAAAACTTTTGAAAATACGTATGCCGCTGTCCATCGGATGGGATGCAAAGCCATGGATTCGTGTTCAGCATAATCATACCTTGTGAATGTTAAAGAATACGTGGACGGCCTTGATGGCAAACTTCCATCTGTCTCATATAACAGCTGTCCAGCGAGCCTCCTTCCCCTAACCTTTTTCGGGCCCTTAGGGTCTTGTGACCTGGCGATTTAGCCCATTGTATGTAAAAAAAAACTTAGATTAGAAAATAAATGATATGCTTCCAAACATCCGACGACGCCCATATAAACTTTAAAGGGAACTTACAAAAGTGTGAAAAGGGAGAAGACTTAATAGAGAAATAACGAGTATCATCATGCCGGAGTAACAGAACTCTAAAAGTTTGGTTTTTCACCTCATCGAATTCTAAGCGTTTTTTTTTTCGCTTTGATAATTCCCATTATTTACAATCTCAGTGAATTTTCAGACTTTACTTTTTTTTAATTGCAGATTTAATAAACAGCAGCTTTATTCATATTTCTATCATCAAGTGTAAATATTAACAGCAAAGGTTAAGTTGTTTTACTTCCGAGCAGAACATTTTTTTTTTTGCACACAATGAGCTAAACAACCAAGTCACGTGACATTCCAAAATGCTCAGAAGTTTGGGGGAAAGATACCCACCGGACAGGGGCGGGGGTGGCTCAGTCGGTAGCGCGCCAGGCTCGTAATCTGTAATTCCCAGGTTCGAGTCCCAGCTGGGTCAGCGTGGAGATTTATCTCCGCAAAAATTCCCCGCCCTGCCCACGGTCAGTAGGGGACACCGATGGGCTTGGAAAGGCCGCCGTCCGTCGGATGGGACGTTAAGCCGTGGCCCCTTGTGCGGGAGAGACATACCCTGTGCACGTTAAAGAACACGCTGGATGGCCTTGACGGGAGGCTACCATCTGTCTCCCAACAGCTGTTCCAGTGGGTCCCCTCCCCCAACCTTCTCTGAGCCTTCGGGGTCCATGTGACCTGGCCATTTAGCCCATGGTGTGCAAAAAAGTGCCGCTCAGAGGTAAAACAACCCAACAACCCACCGGACAACTATTAAGAGATACACGGAAGCCTCCCGTAAAGATCATCCAGCGTGTTCTTTCGGTTGCATAGGATACAGCTCTTCAGCAAAAGGGATCAAGGCTTAACTTTTCATCCGACAGACGGCGGCCTTCCCAAGTCTGTGTGCCCAAGGTGGAGATTACGCGGAGATAAATCTCGAAGAGGCACAGTTGAGACTCAACCTGGGAAATGCAGATTCCTAGCCTGGTGCGAACAACGAAAGTATGTAGAAATTTGTCAAGATAGGGTGAGTGGCAACTGGTGAGACAGACTGCGCAAGCGACATTTCGACAGTGATGAAGGAAGGAGAAACCAGGCCCTGGTTCAAGACATCTTTACCGGGCTACTCCCCATTCTTAAAAATATTTTTAAATTAGGATAAAAGAGAGCGAGGCTCACACCCTTTGTCTTTACCAGCTACCAAAAGCCATCCGTAATAAAGTTTCTAAAATCGCCCCGATTCAGCTAAACCATTGGAATATCGTATATTGGTAGCTACGCCCCTGATTCGACAGTTCTCATAGATTGACACGCGATTGATGAGCCATTGACCTATAGGGGAAAGGATTGGCTCAGTCGGTAGTGTGCCTGGCTCGTAATCTGCAGTTCTCAGATTCGAGTGCCAACATTGAGATTTATATCCGCTAAACCCCCGCTTAACCTCGGTCAGAAAAGCAACACCGATGAACTTGGGAAAACCGCCGTCGCCTCGCAGATATAAAGCGGTGGACCCATGTTCGGTAAAATCATCTCTTGTCCACATTAAAGAACACGCTGGATGGCTTTAATGGAAGATTTCCATTTGTCTCTTAACAGATGTCCTCTTCCCCCCCCCCCCCCCCGAACATTTTCTGAGCCCTTAAGGTCCTTGTGACTTGACGATTTAGCCCATTCTGTGCAAAAACAAAGTGTCGCTCGGAGGTGAAACAACCCAAGTATTCGGCAATAGAACTGTCACTGCTAAATATTCCAGCTTCCATAACTCTTTAAATACCGAAGGAATAGTGTTGAAAATCGAGATTTAGACAGAATTTGGGGCGAGGGTGGCTCAGTCGGTAGCGCGCCAGGCTCGTAATCTGTAGTTCCCAGGTTCGAATCCCAGCTGCGTCAGCGTTGAGATTTATCTCCGCAAAATTCCCAGCCCTGCCCACGGTAAGTAGGGGACACCGATGGGCTTGGAAAGGCCGTCGTCCGTCGGATAGGACGTTAAGCCGTGGCCCCGTGTGCGGGAGAGCCATACCCTGTGCACGTTAAAGAACACGCTGGATGGCCTTGACGGGGGCTACCATCTGTCTCCCAACAGCTGTTCCAGTGGGTCCCCTCCCCCAACCTTCTCTGAGCCTTCGGGGTCCATGTGACCTGGCCATTTAGCCCATGGTGTGCAAAAAAAGTGCCGCTCAGAGGTAAAACAACCCAACCCAACCCACTGACATAACACAAGTAATGTTACATATTACTGTCCAATCGCAGGAAAAAAAAATTCTTTTGAAATGGTCAATAAGTCAAATCTACCATTTATTTCATATCCAAAGAAACATATAGAATTTCAGCCAAATCAACATGAAAAATAAACATTTTCAAATATTGTATAACATCGTTAATAACAATAAACGTATATCAGCAGATATTTTACTTCGGCTTAACTTTCGTTAATGAACTGCTGTTGTAGAAAGTGATTCGCTTGGAAATTTAAGCTGTTGCAGGGTTCGAGTTTGAAGAAGATTCTCGAGCGTCTCGTACCATATCAGGGATTGTTACTTCCACACCATCTAGTGCCTTGGTAAGACATACCTGACAGCCCAGCCTAGACCTATAAAGAGAAAATGTCAAATACAAATTTAAAACAGGTTAATACACTGAATTAGAAGATAGGTTTTTATCTGTGACAATTCCTAAATAAAACTTAATATGTTCACTTTATAAAAATTTAAAGAGTCTACGTCAAATAACGCTTGACGTTCTAAATTTGCAGCAACGGACTTCAATGAAAATATCAATTAAATCTAATCCTATCAGCGGACACAAAGGTCAGATCTAGAGAAGGGTGTGCTCTTCTCCTGGATCGGATAATTTTCACGATATAAATGGAGGGAAAAAGTAGTTAATGCATTTCCCACATGTTTTAAGAATAATTGTCAAAACAGTGTCCTGTTCTAGTTTAATGAAGTCATTATACACTCCCTGCTTCCTTCAAATTTTTATTAACAGAGATGGAAACGCAAAATTAATAGTAAACGCATACAACGTTCTCTAAAAGGATAATTCCTTTAGAAATCGCCAGAACAGCTCCTAGTTAGTCTCCTTTCAAATCCAGCTTCTTTCCTTTAGAAATCGCCAGAACAGCTCCTAGTTAGTCTCCTTTCAAATCCAGCTTCTTTCCTTTAGAAATCGCCAGAACAGCTCCTAGTTAGTCTCCTTTCAAATCCAGCTTCTTTCCTTTAGAAATCGCCAGAACAGCTCCTAGTTAGTCTCCTTTCAAATCCAGCTTCTTTCCTTTAGAAATCGCCAGAACAGCTCCTAGTTAGTCTCCTTTCAAATCCAGCTTCTTTCCTTTAGAAATCGCCAGAACAGCTCCTAGTTAGTCTCCTTTCAAATCCAGCTTCTTTCCTTTAGAAATCGCCAGAACAGCTCCTAGTTAGTCTCCTTTCAAATCCAGCTTCTTTCCTTTAGAAATCGCCAGAACAGCTCCTAGTTAGTCTCCTTTCAAATCCAGCTTCTTTCCTTTAGAAATCGCCAGAACAGCTCCTAGTTAGTCTCCTTTCAAATCCAGCTTCTTTCCTTTAGAAATCGCCAGAACAGCTCCTAGTTAGTCTCCTTTCAAATCCAGCTTCTTTCCTTTAGAAATCGCCAGAACAGCTCCTAGTTAGTCTCCTTTCAAATCCAGCTTCTTTCCTTTAGAAATCGCCAGAACAGCTCCTAGTTAGTCTCCTTTCAAATCCAGCTTCTTTCCTTTAGAAATCGCCAGAACAGCTCCTAGTTAGTCTCCTTTCAAATCCAGCTTCTTTCCTTTAGAAATCGCCAGAACAGCTCCTAGTTAGTCTCCTTTCAAATCCAGCTTCTTTCCTTTAGAAATCGCCAGAACAGCTCCTAGTTAGTCTCCTTTCAAATCCAGCTTCTTTCCTTTAGAAATCGCCAGAACAGCTCCTAGTTAGTCTCCTTTCAAATCCAGCTTCTTTCCTTTAGAAATCGCCAGAACAGCTCCTAGTTAGTCTCCTTTCAAATCCAGCTTCTTTCCTTTAGAAATCGCCAGAACAGCTCCTAGTTAGTCTCCTTTCAAATCCAGCTTCTTTCCTTTAGAAATCGCCAGAACAGCTCCTAGTTAGTCTCCTTTCAAATCCAGCTTCTTTCCTTTAGAAATCGCCAGAACAGCTCCTAGTTAGTCTCCTTTCAAATCCAGCTTCTTTCCTTTAGAAATCGCCAGAACAGCTCCTAGTTAGTCTCCTTTCGAATCCAGCTTCTTTCCTTTAGAAATCGCCAGAACAGCTCCTAGTTAGTCTCCTTTCGAATCCAGCTTCTTTCCTTTAGAAATCGCCAGAACAGCTCCTAGTTAGTCTCCTTTCGAATCCAGCTTCTTTCCTTTAGAAATCGCCAGAACAGCTCCTAGTTAGTCTCCTTTCGAATCCAGCTTCTTTCCTTTAGAAATCGCCAGAACAGCTCCTAGTTAGTCTCCTTTCGAATCCAGCTTCTTTCCTTTAGAAATTGCCAGAACAGCTCCTAGTTAGTCTCCTTTCAAATCCAACTTCTTTCCTTTAGAAATCGCCAGAACAGCTCCTAGTTAGTCTCCTTTCAAATCCAGCTTCTTTCCTTTAGAAATCGCCAGAACAGCTCCTAGTTAGTCTCCTTTCAAATCCAGCTTCTTTCCTTTAGAAATCGCCAGAACAGCTCCTAGTTAGTCTCCTTTCAAATCCAGCTTCTTTCCTTTAGAAATCGCCAGAACAGCTCCTAGTTAGTCTCCTTTCAAATCCAGCTTCTTTCCTTTAGAAATCGCCAGAACAGCTCCTAGTTAGTCTCCTTTCAAATCCAGCTTCTTTCCTTTAGAAATCGCCAGAACAGCTCCTAGTTAGTCTCCTTTCAAATCCAGCTTCTTTCCTTTAGAAATCGCCAGAACAGCTCCTAGTTAGTCTCCTTTCAAATCCAGCTTCTTTCCTTTAGAAATCGCCAGAACAGCTCCTAGTTAGTCTCCTTTCAAATCCAGCTTCTTTCCTTTAGAAATCGCCAGAACAGCTCCTAGTTAGTCTCCTTTCAAATCCATCTTCTTTCCTTTAGAAATCGCCAGAACAGCTCCTAGTTAGTCTCCTTTCAAATCCATCTTCTTTCCTTTAGAAATCGCCAGAACAGCTCCTAGTTAGTCTCCTTTCAAATCCAGCTTCTTTCCTCCAACCCACCCCTAAAATGGCATCTCCACCTAAAAGAGCATTAAAACATTGCCTTTTAGCATTCCAGACATTCCCAATCCTGAAAATCTAACTGTTGGTTCTATTTTTAGCACACAGTGGAGTACTCGGAAATCTTCCATGTTCTTTTTTTCACATATTTGGATCTATTTGCGAGGTTAGGAGGTGATGTCTTGGGTTTACGATTTTTCAGGGAGTTCCTGAGAAAATATTCATGCTCTCAAGGTAGTTATTGAAAGCATTCTCTATTGAAGTCCCAGGAAAGGGGTGTTTAATTATATTCCTTCAAGGAGTGGGGGTATTTCAACCCCCCCCCCCCACCTTAGGTACACCACTAAACATAACACATTGCAACTGAGTGGTAACCTATCAGAAAGAAAAAGGTATATCAAAGAAAACAGAAGTAGCCGAAATTTCTTTAATACTAGAATTAAATGACGTACTAATAACTTCGACGAAAATGTTGTACGGAAGGACAAGTGATACGAATAGTAAGTAACAAAGCAAGATGCCCCATGTGAAAGCATACCATTCGATGGAGATGGTATGCTTTCACAAGGCAAATTTTTTGAATGCTTTGGGAATTGAAACAAAACCTCTGGTGTAGCCAATACGGATTTATACGTTTTCCTACAGTTACAGGGGCGGGGGTGGCTCAGTCAGTAGCGCGCCAGGCTCGTAATATGCAGTTCCGAGTCCCAGCTGGGCCAACGTTGAGGTTTATCTCACCAAAACTCCCTCCACATGGTCAGTAGGGGACACCGATGGGCTTAGGAAATTTCCCCGTCCGTCGGATGGGACGTTAGGCCGTGATCCCTTGTGCTGTAGAGCCATATCCTGTGCATGTTAAGGAACACGCTTAATGGCCTTGACTGGAGGTTACCATCTGTCTCTCAATAGCTACAAATTGAGTCCCCTCCTCCCAACCTGTTCCGAACCCCCGGGGTCCTTGTGACTTGGCCATTTTAACCCATTGTGTGCAAAAAAAATGCCGTTCCAGAGGTAAAACAACCCAACCCTTCAGTTACACTGTACTGGTAGTACAGATCTCAACGAATTAAAAAAG
Organism: Ryuthela nishihirai; assembly: GCA_038380435.1. Taxonomy (NCBI): domain Eukaryota; kingdom Metazoa; phylum Arthropoda; class Arachnida; order Araneae; family Heptathelidae; genus Ryuthela; species Ryuthela nishihirai. The sequence continues at coordinate 134,352,657 of JAWZYU010000001.1, read as the reverse complement.
TCTCAAAACAAATTTGTTAACAAAAAAAGTTAAATTAGAAGCGAGAAATATACAAAAGTCTACACCAGAGTGCTTTTGTTGCAGAACTGAGAAAAAGCGAAAAGCGCTACATGAGAAAATTAGTTTTCTTTCAGTCTCTGGCCATATCGTTTCCTGAGTCAATTTACTTTCTCCGGAGTAACAAATGCACGAAAGGTGTCTCCTATTTAGGTCCCATCTGTATTCATTGCAGTGACTACAAAAACAATTTTCGCTTGCGAGCCCCAGACAATTTATTACCTCCGTGTTGTGCGACAGCAGCTTGCCATTCCTTTCATTGCCTTCAATCTCCCAAATTTCACTTTGTTCGACTTTTACAGCAGAATGCAGCAAAGGCGGAGACCGGGTTGATGCCTTACTTTCTCTTTCTAAACCGAAGAGACCCAAGTGGTTATGTATAGCTGTATTAACCCACAATCTCAGGGGACCTTCATCCCACGCGAAGAACATTACTTCGTTTCTCGAGATGTCCGACAATTTAAATTTCGTTTGCTTTGTTGTAAGCAAGGGAAGGCAGTTTATCTTGAATATAGTTGGTTGCTTTAGTGACATTTCTTTCAAATCTTTCGCATCCACTTCTTTCACAAGCTAACGGATATTTTTTTCATTAGTCTGGTTGAATTGTTTTACCCCGAGTGACACTTTTGAGTCATAATGGCCTAAATGGCCAGGGTTAGGTTGGGTTGTTTTACCTCTGAGCGGCACTTTTTTGCACACCATGGGCTAAATGGCCAGGTCACATGGACCCCGAAGGCTCAGAGAAGGTTGGGGGAGGGGACCCACTGGAACAGCTGTTGGGAGACAGATGGTAGCCTCCCGTCAAGGCCATCCAGCGTGTTCTTTAACGTGCACAGGATATGGCTCTTCCGCACACGGGGCCACGGCTTAACGTCCCATCCGACGGACGGCGGCCTTTCCAAGCCCATCGGTGTCCCCTACTGACCGTGGGCAGGGCGGGGAATTTTGCGGAGATAAATCTCAACGCTGACCCAGCTGGGACTCGAACCTGGGAACTACAGATTACGAGCCTGGCGCGCTACCGACTGAGCCACCCCCGCCCCCTTAAATGGCCAGGTCACAACTCAGAAGGCTAGGGAAGGGGATCCACTAGACAGCTGTTAGGAGACAGATTGTAGCTTCTCGCCAAGGTCATCCAGTGTGTTCTTTAATGTACATAGGGTATTGCTCTCCTGAACTTGAGGACACGACTTTACGTCCCATCTAGCAGGTGGCGGACTTTCTAACCATCAGTGTTCCCTTTCTGACCTAGGGCAGAGCGGAGATTTAGCAGAAATAAATGAGACGTTACTTATCTGGCCAGCGTTGAGATTTATCTGCGAAAAATTCCCCGCCCTGCCCACGGTCAGTAGGGGACACTGCTGGGCTTGCAAAGGTCGCCGTCCGTCGGATGGTACGTTAAGCCGTGGGCCCGTGTGCGGGAGAGCCATACCCTGTGCACGTTAAAGAACACGCTGGATGGACTTACGGGAGGCTACCATCCTGTCTCCCAACAGCTGTTCCAGTGGGTCCCCTCCCCCAACCTTCTCTGAGCCTTCGGGGTCTATGTGACCTGGCCATTTAGCCCATGGTGTGCAAAAAAGTGCCGCTCAGAGGTAAAACAACCCAACCCAACACAACTTATCTGGCACGCTACCAACTGAGCCATCCTCGCTTCACACTACGGATGTGTATCTAAATCCTCACACATAATCTCAAGACACTGCTCTAACAAAATATTAGAGAATTTCCAGGTTATGCCAATGGGAATCTAGCTTTGAAGCTCTATAACTTCTAAAGTACGATTTATTGGAGAAATGCGACTGAAAATAAATAACAATCAAGTCTATATCTCGATTTTCACAATACTCGTTCAACTATTTAAAGTTACGGAAGCTTGAATATTTTTACAACAGTTATGCGTCATAGGATTTTACCTCAGTCACATTTTTTCGTCAAATATATATTTTTAGAAGTCAGAGATTCAAAGTTATATTCCCATAGAAATTCTCTCCGGGGCTGTGTATAAGGAATTGTAGTCACATCATGAATGTTTACCAATGTGATCTGGAGAAATCCACATTATTCCTTTATCGTTCATCACATTGTCATCACCAATTACATTTCGATGTTTCTATTCTTTTCTGATATACAAGATAGGAAGTCGTTTTACGAGAAAAAAAAAATCTGCCGATGAGAAATATATTTCGGAGTCATTCATATATTGTTTTTGCTGTTTGCGTTTATACTCATTGTCTGAGCGTTCAATTAATATTTCTTACAATTCACATATAAACACAAATATTGAAGTTCCAGTAAAAGTTTTTGCTTCACATAAAATGTTTTCTTGGTGGCAGAAAAAAATAAGCTCCGTATATAAATGGCAGTTGTTTGCAATCGAAAAATTTGTTTGCGATTAGTCTAGGTTGGGTTGTTTTACCTCTGAGCGGCACTTTTTTGCACACCATGGGCTAAATGGCCAGGTCACATGGACCCCGAAGGCTCAGAGAAGGTTGGGGGAGGGGACCTACTGGAACAGCTGTTGGGAGACAGATGGTAGCCTCCCGTCAAGGCCATCCAGCGTGTTCTTTAACGTGCACAGGGTATGGCTCTCCTACACACGAGGCCACGGCTTAACGTCCCATCCGACGGACGGCGGCCTTTCCAAGCCCATCGGTGTCCCCTACTGACCGTGGGCAGGGCGAGAGTTTTGCGGAGATAAATCTCAACGCTGACCCAGCTGGGACTCGAACCTGGGAAGTACAGATTACGAGCCTGGCGCGCTACCGACTGAGCCACCCCCGCCCCGCGCTTAGTCTAACAGAGGATCTGAATTTTGGGAACTTGGCAGCGACCATTGATGGGATACATCGACACCAGGCTGGCCTTAAGATGCATATGCTGGAAGCTAAAAAAAATCCTATATTAAATTTTTAAACTTTAGTGTAACAAAAAACTGAAACATTAGATTAAATGTTTTATCTATTCCCGACTACAATTATAAGAGATAAAAGCACTGCTGCTATATTTGTTACGTGATATATGTCCTGATGATCACACCGTAACAGAGGATCAGAGCCATTTAAAGTGTCCTAACGTTTTGGTAATACCAAGTTCCCCACTCCGCAAAATATGGGGCGGGGGTGGCTCAGTCGGTAGCGCGCCAGGCTCGTAATCTGTAGTTCCTAGGTTCGAGTCCCAGCTGGATCAGTGTTGAAATTTATCTCCGCAAAATTCCCCGCCCTGCCCACGGTCAGTAGGGGACACCGATGGGCTTGGAAAGGCCGCCGTCCGTCGGATGGGACGTTAAGCCGTGGCCCCGTGTGCGGGAGAGACATACCCTGTGCACGTTAAAAGAACACGCTGAATGGCCTTGATGGGGGGCTACCATCTGTCTCCCAACAGCTGTTCCAGTGGGTCCCCTCCCCCAACCTTCTCTGAGCCTTCGGGGTCCATGTGACCTGGCCATTTAGCCCATGGTGTGCAAAAAAGTGCCGCTCAGAGGTAAAACAACCCAACCCGCAAAATATAAATGACAATTATTTTACTTATACTGGCAAGACTTTTCAATCGCTATTCTGGAAATACGTGGGGGGGGGGGGTCATGCGTCATTTTATTTTTCACAATTTCAGGCTGAGCTTTAACGTCATGAATTACGACTTAATGAATACCTTTCCTTGACGAATGGCTCTTTAACTTTCCTCGATCTGGGCAATCAATTTTTTTTCTCCCGTCTTCCCGGTTATCAAACTAATGTCAGCAATTCTCTTTGGAATCAAGGCTACATCATATCTTTGATTTCAGTTAAAAGCTTACAGAGCCTTCATCATTATCTTCTGTTATCATTGATCTGATGCACACAATAGCCAGGAAAAAAAGTCTCCTTGAACTGTTTACAGTTCCAAATGTAGACGCCTACATTTTGCTCTGTTATGAAGAGATACGTCAAATATTGATAAAAACGTATTGCATCTTTTGTAACAGCTATTACCTAATGTGATAAGGAAAAGTTTGTAAGAGTAATATTGATAGCAATTTTGAAAATGCTTCTATGTATCGAATTCTGTCATGTTCCTCTACTTTTATTTATTAATACATGTATTTTTATTGTTGGAAATATATAATAAGTGTATTTGTGGAAGTGCTGATGTGGGGATGCGACTCATGAACTGTTGTTCGGGTCTGAGCCATCCCACTTTCATATGCTCAGCGAACGAAAAGCACTTACGATTTAGCCTCTGGATCGAATTCTAGAGCGGAATAAATAGTCTGCGAGTCACTGTCAAACTGGAAGGATGTTTGAACATACGTCAAGCGCTGCTCTTGATCAAAAACATAACCCTTAAAGAGAGGGTTCGGTTCTGTGTCAACCAAGATATAGTTCTGTGTGAACCAGGGTTCAGTTCTGTGTCAACCAAGATACAATTCTGTGTGAACCAGGGTTCAGTTCTGTGTGAACCAGAGTTCAGTTCTGTGTCAACCAGGTGGTAGGCAAGAATTTAATATCCATTCGCAGAGTTTGAGGTCGGTAAAGAAAGAATGTGCAAAGCGCAGATCTCCATCTCATTGCACGATTGTTTGCAGCAGCAAATGCCCACGAAATCGAGCGCATCCCCAGCACGTAATTGTATATAAATGTAAATAAACTGTCGTCAATTTACTACTCTCGTGCTTGAATTGTTGGACACTTTTCTACACATCAATGTCATCAAAAAACATCACTTAGAGCAGCAAGTCTGAGGCATACATCGCTACGGGTATAACAACCGGCGATTTCACCTAAGTAATGATGAATGTAATTAAGGGATTAATTGATCATCCTCTATTATAGAGCGGTTAATAGTTTGTCATCAGTCCCAACACGACATTTTCGTTTAGCAGTTCAGCAGCATACGTAATTAGACGTGACGAAATAAAAATCTGAGTCTCCCCACCAGTGGCGCACTCAGGATTTAATCTTGGGGGGGGGGGGGGGGGGGGGGGTGCGCTGGCCCGGCTCGGGCAAACGAAGTACGCACTCGGTCCGCCCGATTCGTTCGCCTCGTGTTCACAGCGGTCGTGATTCCCTAGAGCTATAGGGTATTCCCACCTTATGTGACCGCTAATTCATAAGCAGTATAGAAATAGAAGACACGACACAACAGAAATATTAAAAAATTAAAAATAAAGTTTAATAAGGAAAAATTTTTTGGAAAATTTTTTAGTGTTTTTTATTTCCTTTTTCTTTGGGGGGTGCCGGGGCTCCTTGCCCCCCCCCCCCCCCCCCCCCGGGTGCGCCACTGCTCCAACCACCACCTTTACAAATCGAAATTCGATAGAATAAAGGTAAGGCTCGAGAGTTTAGGTGAGAAATGAGAGATATTCCTATTCGAACCGGACTCCTTTCTATATCAATGGTATCCTGAAGACTGAAGAGAGAGAGGGGGGAGGGGGTAAATAAAAAATAGAGTAATCCTTATATCTGCTTGACAAGGAAATACACGAGCCGGTCAGTATAATACGCCACATAGAGCTATAAGGAAAGCAAAGTCATCCTCCTGCAACAAATCATACTGTAAACGATTCTGATACTGTAAACATACTGTAAACGATGTAAAATCATACTGTAAACGATGATAAAATGTTTTCTAGACATACTACGAAAGAGTAGTGGAAATTTAAAAATGACCTTATTAGTAAAGCGATGCTTAAAACTACACATATATTATAGAATTCCTGATATTATTGGGCTGGGTAATAACAAGGCTCTATCACACAAGGTGTGATATAAGGTTGACTGATTATAATTATATATATGGTCAATTACCTTATTTATATTCCCGTTTTTCAGGAAATTGTAATTCGTATCCTTTTCTACGACTGGAGTACTTCTTGTACAGTACCGATGTACAATAGTTAAAGCCACTTATTTTTTTTTTTTCGTTATTTTTTAAAGGAAGACGTTGCACAAAGGATGGAGACAACCAAGAAACTATTAGGCTTATCCTTGTTTCTCCTGCAACATACAAAATACTTAGGCATGCCAAGCTGGTCTTAGGAGCCAGGTAGACTAATCACTAGACCAGGTAGGGTTTAAATAACTAATTTGATGATATTGTCCAAAACGTTATATCATCCAATGTGAAATGTTTCACACAAACAGTTTCGTTAGTTATACGCAGATTGGATAAATAGAATTCCAGAGATAGTTTTTTTCTTTCTCGTCTTTGGGAAATCGAAACATTGCAAAGACTTATAAATTCGACCGACGATTTGGGACACTTTCTAGTCATGTTTCACAAAGAATGAGAAAAATAACTGCTACTCATTACTTTCTGTCCACTAGGTCGAGCAAAACTAAAGTCTTTTCCTTCGACCAAACGAGAGTCGTGACACACGACTGACGTCATAATTACAGGCCCTGGCCCCATCTAGAGTCTGGGGGGGGGGGCAAGGGGGCTCAGTCGGTAGGGTGCCAGGCTCGTAATCTCCAGTTCCCAGGTTCGAGTCCCAACTGGGTCAGCGTATTTATCTCTGCAAAACTCCCCGCCCTTCCCACGGTCAGTAGGGGGCACCGATGGGCTTGGAAAGACCGCCGTCCGTCGGATGGACGTTAAGCCGTGGCCCCGTGTGAGGGAGAGCCATACCCTGTGCACGCTAAAGAACACACTGGATGGCCTTAACGGGAGGCTACCATCTGTCCCAACAGCTGTTCCAGTGGGTACCCTGCCCCAACTTTCTCTGAACCTTTGGGGTCCTTGTGACCTGACCATTTAGCCCATTGTATGCAAAAAAGTGCCGCTCAGAGGTAAAACAACCCAACCCATCTAGAGTCACTGGGCAGAACCCACTGGAAGACAGTGCAAACACGGATATTCGGGGGACGATATTTGCTACACTTTAGAATTTGAAAATTATATAAAAAATTTATTATAATTTCAATAAAACCTATAAGCTTAGAAATTCATAGTCTGCTTTTCTATACAGAATTTGCAGGAAAGGAAATTGTAATAAATTTAAAACATTTGAAAAAAATTCAGACACCGCATAGATGAAAGACTTTTTTTTTAGTAAAATAATTCAGTAAGAAAAAAATTGCTGGCCTGTTGCCAATGTTTACAACACTACCATCTATCACTCAGGAAGGAGTTCCTTATATCAGCTCGTTGTAGAAACAATATTCAAGGCTACGTCAAAATACGTTCTCACTCTTTATCAAAACTAAGTCTTTCTCAAGTTCATATTTACAATTATATAGCATAAAAAACTTTCTAGTGATGGAAACTGCATCAAATATATGCGCAACGGTAGTCTCGGAACTCACGAATTAAAAAATTAGAAAACGTCTGCTTACAATTGAACTGTTGCCAGTAATTGATTGCAAATTTAGCGAACTGGAATTCTATCATAACAAATCCTAGTATCATTATTGTTGTTATTAGTTGTATTAGTTGTACAAAAAGCACTTAGTAATTACCAAATACCACACTGCCATAAACATTTTTATACTTTATTTTAAAACTTATTTATGGATTTTTATGTTAAATTCATTTTTAAGTGTTGTTAAAACAAAGTTAATATTTAGGTATAACTCATACTACTTAATACTATAATGATTTCCGTAGGTAAAAATTTTGTTTCTATTAGCATTAAAACAATTATATCGTACCAATTTTATAAGAAATTGGTATGATAACGTTTCAGAATGATAAATTTATGATGTTCCCAAATATGTTTCCTTGTTACTAATTCCAGAAATTATATATCCAACAAATTCCATCTAAAAACCCTACTAAGCTATAGCAGCCATGGTGCTCCCTCTTACATAGGTCTCAGTATCTCTAAGCCTTCACCTTAATTAGGCCCAAATAACGACGAGGCAGTTGATTATAAAGAATCAGACAATTTTACTTTAATTTTGCATTTTTATTACTTTGATAACTTGCATCTAAATCAATGAAAAACATTTTTATTTTCATAAAGTTTATTGCCTTCTACTTTCGTTTCTAATATGCTATGCAATAAAAAATCCCATAAAAGAGCAGTTAGAATACGTTTAGTACACTCTTAGACAAAAAAATCGATGCACCTCAAAGCATCACCGTCGTAATGAAACGCAGCAATCTGGTGGAAGAAATAGAGAAGTAATTACAATATCACAGCAAAAGGACTATTTCATAAGCGTTGTAGCTTAATTGTTACAGATTAATACTATGTAAAGCCGCCTCTGGCTGAGATGCACGCTGCTATACTGCGTGGATTGTGCCAAGGATTCTGTATTTGCTGCACAAGACCTATATTCCGTGATGGCCGCAGCTGACGTCCCAGCATGTCCCAGACATGCTCGATAGATCAGGGGACCTGGCTGGACAAGGGAGGGTTGTAACACTAAGAGGCGAGCCGTGTGTGGCCAGGTATTATCCTGCTGGTAAATGGCCCCTGGAAGATTTCACATGAACGGTAAGACGAAGGATGGCAGGATCTCTTCAACATATCGATGCGCTGTCAACGTCCTTGTCACCATGACCAAATACGACCAGCTGTCATAGACGGCTCCCACCATAATACCACTAGTAATGGCGGTGTGCTGCTCCACAACAGTCTGAATGTCAGGGCTGCTCCACATGCAAATGGTCACTACAAACGATACCAGTCAGAGTCCAGCAATGATTCTCGGATAAAACACCACTCCAGACTGAGCCGCTGGTATAGGATGGTTAATGGAAGACGTCGGAAAAGGCAATGAAAATGGCATCATGCGGCTGCAAGTCATCTGACAATGGTGCGCGATGATACAGAATGCTGCGTAGAGGCAGCTACATCTCGCTGGATAGCCAACAAGAAAGCTGTCGGAATAGTTCGGACTTGTTGGACTACGAGATAATCATCTATCCCCGTTGTCCAGCTGGGATGATCAGAACGTGCCTTCATGTACCCACTGCTGCCAACACTATCTCGCTACTGCATCACTATGGTTCAGATGGTGGGTGTCGTCGACAGCCAGCCTGCTTTTTACACACCAATGATGCGACCCCTCTCAAATTCGCTCCATTCTTTTTAGGGTCTTCTACAGAGTCGTTAAGTGCAACTGAAATGAACGCACCCAATAACACAGACAATGTTCAGAGGAAGGTCTGACAGTCCTTATCTTGGGCACTGGGTGCACGATTCAAATGCATTCTGGGAACGACCTGGATATTTATTGGCAGTGAAACGCTTCTCATTTACATGCCTGGCCAAGGAGGTATTTGCATACTGGCGTTCACGGTTTGCGGATTATTTTATCGGAGTGCATCAATTTGTTTTGTCTAGGAGTGTACAGAGATAAAACAGCCTGATGATGAACAGCACTTGTGCTAATGAACAACACTTGTGCACACGATAAAAGCTCAATGGCTCGGTAACATGTCCCCCAGGTTCAGAGCTGAACAGAAAGGAATCTAATGATCTGCTGGTTGCCTAGAAGACCCAAATTTTGAACGAGAAATACTAGCGCCGAAGAATGTACACAGTACACAAAGTGCAATGTCCTTGAAATTAATCATATAAAACATTTCATAAAGCAATTGTTTCGAATTAAATTTATATTTTCCGAAAAATATTATAGAAAAGGAGTTTTTCGCTCCTGTAGATCTCAAGAACCTTTACAATATGCCTAAAGCCTCTGCTATATATCTTACAGCTGTATTGCAATCCAAATTGAACAGGAATTTAAAATTAAAACAATGTACTTAGCCTCATCAATTATATAAGCTATGGTTCTGTCATTTAAGATAAATTTGGCGGAAGAGTCTGGTTATATATTGTTTTACCACTGAGCGGCACTTTTATGAACACAAGAGGCTAAGTGGTCAGACCATACAAGGGTCTCATAGGTGCAAAACTGAGTAGAGAAAAAAAAATCCAACGTACAGCTCTTGAAAGACCGAGTTGGGTTGTTTTACCTTACTTGGGTTGTAGCACTTTTTTGCACACCATGGGCTAAATGACCAGGTCAAAAGGACCCCGAAGGCTAAGAGACGGTTGGGGGAGGACCCACTGGAACAGCTGTTGGGAGACAGATGATAGCTTCATGGAAAGGCCATCCAGCATGTTCTTTAACAAGCACAGGTTATGGCTCTCCTGCACACGAAATCACGACTTAATGTCCCATCCGACGGACGGCGGCCTTTTCAAGCCCATCAGTGTCCCCTACTGACTGTGGGAAGGGCGGTGAGTTTTGTGGAGATAAATCTCAATGCTGATCCAGCTGGGACTCGAACTGAGAACTGCAGATTACGAGCCTGACTCGCTACCTACTGAGCCACCCCCGCCCCCATAGACTGATAGAAGCTTCCAGTCATGGCCATCCTGTAAGCTGTCGATACTCTTCTGACAATGTTATTTTCAGTTTTAGGTCTACAGGATGTGGTTTTCCTGCACTCGAGCCAACAAATGGAAGCCTTTAACAAGCCCATTAATGTCCCTTCTCACCGCAGGCAGAGAGGGTGTTAGTGTAAAAAATCTCATCGTAGACGGATGAGGATCCTACTTCAGCTTTGTTATAGTAAGCTCATGAATCTTAAACACGATTGAAACAGTCAGAAATTCGGATTTCTACACTTTAATCAGAGATTAATCTCGGAACGAAGCTTAACTCTGTTTCACTAGTGTAGAGTGAGCATCAAAGAGGAAGACTGCAATGCAACTGAGGGCACTGTGCAGTCGTCGTTTCCACAGTTCTCAGATCACTGGTTGATTGCCATAGGACTGGTATGAAATTGGCCTACGAGAACTGCCAAAGTGTCAAGAGTGCAGTTCCACAGTCTCACCCTCTGTAGCCATCTACTGGTATCCAAAATACCTCTCACGCTATGCCACTGACACCAATCTAAATCTGTTAAAATAACAAAGGAAAAGAACGTATTAAAGAACACTAGGCTTACGTGGGAGTTACACAATATGCCAAGTCCAGCATATCTAGTTCCTCATCTGTGGCTTTTTCATCGATGCGCTCAAAGTCTTCAGGCTTGAAGATGACGTGGCACGTAGAACAGGAAAGTGTTCCTTCGCAAGCACCTGCAGATATATATATATTTCTTTTAAATATAATTTACGAAACAACATTTCATAGTAATATGTAATCATCAATAAGCATAGTAATATAAACTATATATTACACTCGTGAAAATTTTTAAAAACATCCAAATATTAAGCCAATGAAAATGAACGAAACTGTCGCTTTCAAAACAATCTCGTGTCAAAAGGTCCCTGGAGATAATGAACTGAGCTAATCTCCCTAAAGCTTGAATTTTGGAAATATTGGTCCAATATTTAAACACTTTGGAAGATGAAATATTAAATACCAGTTTAATAAGAATTTATCTGGAATAGTAATTAAAACTTTAGTATTATTCTAATTTGCATTTTTAGAGCTATGTATTGGATTCTTTGAGAATCTTTAATTTAGAACAATATCTATGCCCACCTAGGATAGTAGTATACCTGACTATTAAGCCAGTGGTGGTGTTCGTATTTGTATGTTCTATGAGAAATCAGGACAAGCCTGATAGAACTTTTAGGTTATATTCGTCCTTTATGTAGGGGAGTACCTTAATCATTAAAAAGAAATTTGCTAGTGTCTGCTTGAGGGGATATTATTATTATGGGGGAGGCTTCAATCAATGTGTAATGTTCCAGTTTCTTGTCTTTAAATGTTATTACAATTAAAATATTATGAATATTGTTGCAAATAAAGATGAAGAGAGAACGGAATGAAAATTTCAATTAGTTCCAGTGACCTTTTGAAATAGAAAGCTTGCGTTTACAGTTATAAAGCTTCGAATGTAGCTTTTATTGGCATAAGATGTGTTCCCTATGCAGCAGTAAATAAATATCAAGACCTAACAGGGATAGTGGTTTGAGATGCTAATATTTGCTTTAGTGGACAGACACCGTTTTACGTTAGCTTTAATTTTAACCTCCTAGTCTTTAGTTGTTGAAATGATCCCAGAACCTTCTGATTTCAGTTTTAAGTTCATACAATAGTCAGAACTTCCCAACTTGACTTAAACTGATGCAATGATCCGAGAAACTGTTTTAATTCTCGCAGTAGTTAAAGTACCTTCTGTCTTAAATTGATTCAGTGCTTAGAAAACCTCTCGATTCCTGTTTTACATGGATGCAATGATCAGAGAACCATTGTTTCAAATTGATGCAGTGATAGAGAACCTCCCACTCGTTGCCTTAAATTGATGGAATTGTCAGAGAATATTCCTGCTTTTGTCTAAATTGATTCAATGCTCAGAGAACCCTTTGCCTTAAATTAATTTAGTAGCCAGATATTTAATATTTGATTCACTATTTGCTCTTCCTTTTCAAACTGATTAATTGTTAGAGAACCTATTTTTAGTGAGTATGGGTAAACATGACCCTTGTACGAGAAAACTGACAAGCTAGGAGTAGAGTATTGGTTTCACTTCTCCAAGTGTAATATATCAGAAAATAGTTGAAAAAAAAAATCAAGAAATATAAAAATATAAAAAAAAATCAAGAAAAAAATATCAGAAAATAGGCTGTATAGAGATAGATATTTTATTATACATATTTTGGAAGAAAATCCTCTTAACAATAAGAACTTTTAATAAAATTATCTCAAGAACAGTTTAAGACCACATAAACCTTGCTACAAGTTGAATGAATCATAAGAAATGTCAGCTTTCATAATGGTCAGCTTTTATGCCAAGTATAAATGCATGTGCTACTTACCATAACCTGTAAGGTCCATGTTGTTATTAGTTACGACGTCCAAGATGGACTCTCCTTCTTTGCCTTCAACTGTAACCCGTTTTCCTTCTGGTTTTATAAAAGTAACCGACATTCTGCAAGAAAGAAATGAATGAGAAAGTTCCCAAAAGCTTTGAGTTAATTTGCCATTATTAACTTTATTGTTCAATTACTTTCTCCTCGTTGGCTTCCCCCCCCCCCATCTTTAACTATTATTTTATATCATTAAAATTGTAATAAAATTCTTCTAATTTCCAGAATCAAGGACTGGAAACACTGGGCATATTCCCTTTATTCAAGTTCGGTGCGATAAACTACTGTTAAAGGCATGTGCGAAATGTAAATATTTCTAAGCCAACCAATCTTCCAAATATAAATTAGCGAAACAATTTTTATAACAGATTCATTTAATGATTAAAAAATTGACCCATGGAAGCTCAAAATATTACATATAAGAATATTTTTTCATTGAACAGCCGAGTCTTAGAAGATGAAAAAGTCATAATTCTAACCATATGCATTCATATGTAACTTGTTAAATTGCTTTACAGAAAAAAATATTTTGAAATTAGGTTTCGATTAGGAGCTATTTATAGAAGATTTGAAATTTTTTTTAAAGAAAATACTTTTTATTAAATTTTGATTCACTGTTGGCAAAGCAAGTTTAGTAAATTCAACGATTATGCAGATTTCATTTTTTACATAACGCACATCAGCTACAAAGCAAATAACATTAATTGCACTCACTACAAGCGTTAGATATTTTGCTCTCAGGTCAATTATGTAGTAGAAACAACGGAAGGGAAGTTTTTTTTGATAATGGTGGAAATTCGTGGGTCAAAACATGAATGAGTTATACTACGTGTTAAAAAAAGTTTCGAAATATGTACTTTGGGTTGTTTTACCTCTGAGCGGCACTTTTTTGCACACCATGGGCTAAATGGCCAAGTCACATGGACCCCAAAAGCTCAGAGAAGGTTGGGGGAGGGGACCCACAGGAACAGCTGTTGGGACACAGATGGTAGCCTCCCGTCAAGGCCATCCAGCGTGTTCTTTAACGTGCACAGGGTATGGCTCTCCCGCACACGGGGCCACGGCTTAACGTTCCATCGGACGGACGGCGGCCTTTCCAAGCCCATCGGTGTCCCCTACTGACCGTGGGCAGGGCGGGGAATTTTGCGGAGATATATCTCAACGCTGACCCAGCTGGTTCGAAATATGTGCAGCAGCATATCCAGAAAGTTTCAATGATGGAGAAGAATGTTTGAGTCGAATGGGTTAGTTTTGGCAGCTACAAGTCTCCAATATTTGAGAATTACTTTAATATTTAACATAGATACACACCGAAGAGCCAAACATTACGACCACCTGCCTAATATGATGTTGGTCCTCCATGTACCGCCCGAACAGCCCTTACCCGGCGAGGCATGGACGCTACAAGATTTCTAAAGGTATCCTGTGGTATCTGATACCAACAGGTTACAAGCAGATAGTTTAACTCTTGTTAGAGGGTTAAGTTACTTGGTTGAGCCGCCGCAGATCGAATATACTGTTCCAACACAAACCACAAATGCTCGATTGGATGTCTGGGAATTTGGGGGGCGGAGGTGGCTCAGTCGGTAGCGCACCAGGCTCGTAATCTGTAGTTCACAGGTTCGAGTCCCAGCTGGGTCAGCGTTGAGATCCGCAAAATTCCCCGCCCTGCCCACGGTCAGTAGGGGACACCGATGGGCTTGGAAAGGCTGCCGTCCGTCGGATGGGACGTTAAGCCGTGGCCCCGTGTGCGGGAGAGCCATACCCTGTGCACGTTAAAGAACACGCTGGATGGCCTTGAAGGGGGGCTACCATCTGTCTCCCAACAGCTGTTCCAGTGGGTCCCCTCCCCCAACCTTCTGTGAGCCTTCGGGATCCATGTGACCTAGCCATTTAGCCCATGGTGTGCAAAAAAGTGCCGCTCAGAGGTAAAACAACCCAACCCAACAACTGGGGAATTTGGAGGCCAGGACAATACCCGGTAGGCTTCATGTGTTCCGCAAATTATTCTCGAACAATCCGGGCAGTGTGGCCTGGCATATCCATCCTGCTGATGGAAGGCACTACTAGAGGAGAATAACATTGCCGTGGAAGAATGTACCTGGTCTGCAATGGTGTTTCGTTAGGTGGTAGAAATCAGTTTCCTGCACATGAATGACTGGACCCAGGGTTTCCCAGCAGAACATTGTCCAAAACATTACACTTCCTCCACAGGCTTGTTTTCGTCCCACAGTGCATCATGGTGCCAACATTTCCCCAGGTAAACGACGCACATGTACCTGGCTGTCCACATGGTGAAACAGGAAACTAAATTCATTGACCAGACAACCTTCTTTCAATCATTCAAGGCCCAGTTTTGATGCTCGCATGACCATTGTAGCCACTTTCAATGGTGAACAAGGTTAGCATGGGCACTGAGCGGCCTGTGGCTATGCAGTCCCATTTTCAGCAGGGTTCGATGTACTGTGTGTTGTGATACTGTCATGTCCCTCTAATTTATTTACTTTTATTTATTATTGCATTTTATTGTATTATTGTAAATATTTTATGTATTGTGTTCTTTGAAGTGCTGTTGTGGGGGATGTGACTCATAAGATGTTTTCAGGTCTGAGCTGGCTGGCTTCCTATGAGGGTTGACGTGGCCGAGAAACCTTTTATGGCCCTTTTACGATGAGTCTGGGGTGTGAGTGTCAGTGCAGGAGGCGAGCTGCGAATAATGAAACAGTCTTGAGCATAACTGTCGAGCAGGAAGGTCGTTTGGACACGAGTCAAGGGAAGCCGCTCTTACTCAAAGAAAAACCCATGGGGGATTCTAAGCAAGAATCAATAATCTTGGTGAATCTAATATTTCTTGGTGAATCTAATACAATATTCTTGGTGAATCTAATAGTTCTGTGGATTCTGTGTGAACCACATTGTAGGGAAAGATTAATTATCCTTTCCCCGAGTTTGAGGTCGGTAAAGTGAGAGCCTGCAAAAAGTGTGCGGTTCTCCACCTCATTGCGTAAACGTTTGCAGCAGCAAAGGCCTATGGAGTTGAGAGCATCCCCAGCACGTGATTGTATATAATGTGAATAAACTGTGTCGTCCCTATAGAACTCTCATGCGTCAATTGTTGGATATATTTTTATACATCACTTGACGCAGCAAGTCTGAGCCATACGTTGGTAAGGTGTAACAACCAGCGAACCTGTCATTTCACTGAAGTAAGGGTGAAGGTAATTAAGGGACAAATTCATCGTCCTCTGGCGGCCACGACATTTGGTGCAGCCCATCACATTCTGAGAGAGTTCACAGATATATTACTCCTGTTGAGATTCAAATTACGGGAGAGTTGTGCCACAGATCCCTTCTGTTGGCTTGTAACATACGAGATAGTCTTTGCACAAGCAACAGCATCGATGAGCTGTGATTGGCCCACACCTTAGCGGCAGTTTCCCCTCCTCGGACCACTTTTTGAAGATACTAAACACAGCTTACCGTGAGCACCCCATAAGCCCAGCCGTCTCAGAAAATGCTCCGACCCAGTCGTCTGGCCATAATAATTTTACCTTTGTCAAACGCACTTAAGTCCGCTGCCTTTCCCCTCTGAAGAACAAGAATAACACTGATTAACAGAGCTCAGTATCAGGTGTTATTATACAGTTTCATGACTTTCATATGCGCCGTCGTTTAACAGCAGTTGCATTAAGACGCGCTGGTCATGTTTTGCATAAAGATTCGATTTGCATAAAGACGCGCTGGTCATGTTTTGGTTCTTTGGTGTATTAACCTTTAAATGCATAGTTTAACGTTTCAGTTAAAAAAATATTTCCAAACTGGCTTTAACCTCTAGCTTAGAGGGAATGAAATAAATTCAAGTGTTTTTTTCATAACAAATGCTGAGTGCTTCTGCTGTTATACTATGCAAGTTCTGATATGAAACATATAAAATCAAGACACAAAAACTGCTTGAAAGACTCTACACTTGAACATATACTTCGGCTCGCAACAACAAATATCCATATGGACGTAAAAGAAATTATTTCATAACAACTACGGCTACAATGCTCCTATTAAATTTATTAAATATTTGATAAGGTTTAGAAATTTTATCTTGGTTAATTATTATTTATTTATTTTTCGTATAAATAAAATATTTTTAAGGTTTATTATTACTTATTGTTTTTTGTATAAATAAAATATTTTTTAGGTTTTTTATTACTTATTATTTTTCGTATAAATATTTTTTGAGGTTTATTATTACTTATTATTTTTCGTATAAATAATTTTTGATGTTTATTATTACTTATTATTTTTCGTATAAATTAAATAATTTTTTGAGATTAAATAATTTTTTATGACCGCCACTGCCTGGCGGCCTCTCAGTCTTGAGAACAAATTTCCGTACAACATGTTTCCGTTTCGAACAAATTTTCGGATCGGACATAATAGAAAAGTTCATTGATCGGTATAGGAGGCGGGAAGTATGATGTCTACAGCCAACAGCTAACATTTCGTCCTTGGACCGAGACATTGATTGGCGTGGTTGGCTACGCGCCAGAGCGGTGTTGCGTCATAGGAACTGGCGTGGAGAGCTCCATGCGTAGAAGAGTGGAGAGAATTTCGGACGTCTGCATGCTGCTCTATCGAATGTTTATTCGTTCCATTATAATTTATTCGTTTACTTGCATATACGATAGCAGTTTTTAGTTTCCTCCAGCAGAGTTTGCTTGACTTTGCTGGCATTGTGAAAAATCAAGCGAAAAAATCTTTTCCCCTGTTATTGGAAACTAGTACAAGTGAGATAAGTTTCTCCCAAATGAAAGGTAATGGAAGTCTGATAAAATTTTGTTTTGCCGTATTTTTTGGCTTAGAATCAAAATGAAAATAGACTGATATTAGCAAAATTCTAATTATATAAACATCAATATTGTAGATAATTTAAATTATCACAAATTCATATAGTTATCAAATTATTATAACCAAGTTAAGCCTAAACAGAGAAATAACATTTGATTTTGCAATAACAAAGATAGCTATCATTTTATTATTGAATCAATCACATCAATCAATTTACTTTTAAATAAAAAATGTGAAACTTCGCACTGACCATACAAAGTATAGTTAATTGTTGATTTAGAGGTCAAGTACTGGAGATAAATTGCCAGTAAATGTTTTATTAATAACTAGTTTGAATATTTATCCAAATGTTTAATTTACATAATCTCAGGTAAGGATAAAATTCTTACCTGGCTTTTTTTAAAAACATCGGTGAAGTCGAAATTTGCCTAGTACCATATCCACCTTGAAAAGAATATAAAATATTATAGTTTCCTTTGAGTTGTAAGTTGAAATTTCGCGACTTGCGTTGATTTAAGGAATGGTAAAGGTCAACACGAGTAGACAGTCGACTACCTGAAGGAATGATTTGTCGAGCAGAAGCTATGCACCTTGAAGAAGCCATGTTTATTGCACAAATTATCCGTATTTCAGAGGTTAATCTTCACTGTATATGCACAAAAATATATAAATGATTTTAAAACTATTTTTCCTATATTAATACGTTTAAATACAAATTACAACTCAATCTGCTTTCATTAACATCATTTTACACTAGAGACACTGTTGTATATGGCATATTCGACCAGTTGCCAAGATTCTCGTGATCACAACTACCAAGAACTTCGGTGCTGACTTTCGGTGATTTAACGTGATAACTGAAACACACGTCAGTTGACAAGACAGCCAATCGCGAAACATCTTTCAGAGTAGGCGTGCCAAATATCATATGACATTTAAAATTCTCAATACACGCACACAATTTTAATACTATGGGAGCAATTGACAATTTGAAGGTCTCTCAAGCAAGTGTGTTTGCTTCTTGTGCTCGAAAACAGTGGATAAAATAAATTATTCGATAGGTTAAGACGGAGTGGCCTAACGGTTAGAAAGTTGTGCTTCCAGAAGCAGAGCACTCATGAGGAATTTCGGCCGTAAGGGAACAATACGAAAGCCAACACGAAAATATATACGAATATATCATTGGCAGTTTTGTCAAAATATTTGAAAAGATGGAGTTTACACAAAAATAATATTTGGTTAACATGAATTGATGAACAACTGATTTCATAAACATTAAATTTCCTCATGTTGGGATTTAAATCCCCAATCGCTCCCATTTGACCACGCCCTATTTATTCGATAATGCGGTACTGTATTCATTATATATACTTACATATATTTTCCTTTTAGACATTTGCTGAAAAAAATAAGAGACTTTACATTGGAACGTTTAGTTTTATTATTCGCAAAGGAACACCAACTCACAAAGAATAACAGATCCAAGGTTTCAATCTTCGAAGTCTGACAAGCAGAAGTAAAGTTACTCACCTAAAATGATGTTGGGTAAGAAACTATAGTAATGTACATATCCTAAATTATGAAATAAAAGCACAGAAAAATAGTAATACAGAACTGCACCAAAGAGCCAAAACATTTTGATCAGTAGGTCTTTATGCAAATCGAAGCAATTGCAGGTAAACGACGGGCATGTGAAGGTCATGGAACGGTATAAATAACACCTGATACTGAGCTCTATTAATCAGGGCGACTACTAGTCCTGTATCACAGCATCCGGAAATCTCTCCTTCTGGATTTGACTTCTCCTATGGATGTATATGTCGTTTTTCTGCTGAGGTCCTGCCATCCTCTCAGACCTTCTACTATGGCATAAAAACTGACAGGCTCCTGTCAGACCTCTGTCGCAAGCAGCTGCTTGAGGGGGTACTTACTTACACTCCTTGATTTGCCTTTTAATATTTCAGAATTAAAACACGTTATACAACGCCAACGAAAAACGTCTCCAGATCCAGTGGTTAGCGCTCTTGGCTACTGACCTAAGGGACCTGGGTTCGAGCCCCGGATCAAGGCATGGATGTATGTGTCGTTTTTCTGCTGAGGTCCTGCCATCCTCTCAGATCTTCTACTGTGGCATATAAACTGACAGGCTCCTGTCAGACCTCTGTGGCAAGCAGCTGCTTGAGGGGGTAATTATTTATTTTATTGATCACCTTTAATCAAATATGGTGAGTAGCATTATTCGTCAATCTTGGAAAATGTTCACCCTTATTGCCATCAAAAAACCAGGTAAAGAAGGAACTGGCATTCATTCATACAGACCTATCGCTTTAACGTCAATCATGGTCAAGATTTCGAATGTATAATTTGGTCACGCTTATCATGGATCATAATTAACACATCATTTCTTCCGACTGAGATTCATGGTTCGGTGCCATTTAAAGGTACCGGGCATGCATCATCTCTTTTAATACTCAATATTAATGAAACTCTCCAGCGTAAGCATGTTGCGATCATTTTACATTTAAATATTCAACAAGCATATCATTCTGTGTCCATTCTGCCCTTCTTCATAAACTTCTTCAAATTGGAATTAAATATAATTATCTCAAATGGTTTACCAATTACCTGATGAATGGAAAATTTCGGACGCGGTGGTATGGACGCTTTTCGGATATTCAGTGTCCAACTATTCCTCAAGGTTGTATGCTCTCACCTTTCTTGTTTAACGTTTTTCTATCTGATCTACAGAGCCGAATATTTAATAATTTCACCATATCCATATATGCTGATGAACTCATCCACTTTGGTTCGGGTGCCAACTTCCATTCTCTTTTTAAAAGATATCAAGGTAATCTTCTACTTATTGCTGAGTAGTCTAACTCTTGGGGTTTGCCTTTTTCCGCTCCCAAATGCTCGGCCATGCTTGTAACCCAAAGAAAGATGAAAATACGATCTCCTCTCTACCTACATGACTCTCCCACTCCATGGATGACTACTATAACAATCCTAGGAGTTCATCTTCAGGAAACAGAATATTTGAAGAATTATTTTTCACATCTCCGTAATTCTGGCCAAAAAAATTCTCAACATCATACGAGGTATTGCTGCAAAGAAACATAATATTCCTAGTGCCACACTCCTTGCAATTACAAACTCAACTTTACGTGCCAAGTTTTTAGACTGTGGTCATTTTCTATCTTCTGCTCCACAATCATATTGGAACATCATCAATCCAACTTATCATGCTGCCTTCGAGCAGCTACTGGACTACCCCCGAGCTACACCTCTACCCATTCTTTATGCACTAACCTCCATTATACCTTTGAATATAGTTGCTCGCCTGATGGCAACCAAAATGTATTTGAAAGAACGTTGCTCCCCTTATGCTTTATCTTTTCGCAATGCATGTCAAGCACCGAATTATCTCCTCCATTATAAATGGAAGACTTCGCAAAGACCATTCTTTCTTGTAGCTAATGACCTAATGACGGCTGCTCAGATCCCTGACGTCAATCCCTCTTCCAGAATGCTGAATCACTCCCCTTGGACTATTCCTTAAATACAGATTACAACTAATAAGTTTCCATTTCAACGTATATTTGACAACCCTTTTGCATGATTTCAGTCTGGTACGACGAACTCAATGGCATACGAACATAATCATTGGAACAGACGCATCAGTGGTGTTGCCAAATCCCTCAGTGGTGTTAGATTAGGCATTGTATGACCCCAATTACAAGTGAATGTAGCTATCAATCGACATCATATTCTCTCCACTTTCAGTGCGGAAGCTGAAGCTATTCGAATCACTTTAAAACAATTCACAACCGAGGCTATAAACTACATCATTTTAACTGACAGCCAAGCGGTTCTCTCCAAACTGCTCAATATCTCCTCTCATTCTCACTCTGTAATTCTAGCTCTCCATAACCAAATTATGAAAACGTCTCAAATAGTTACTAGCATCCAATTTATCTGGGTTCCTGGACATCACAATATCAACATCTATGAAGATGCGGACAGACAAGCTAAAATTGGAGCTTCCAATTCCCTTCCCCTTTTTATTTAAAATTTGTTTTAGCAGCTGCTTCCAAATACATTCGCCGAACTCTAGGAATGAAGTGGAATTCCTCAAATTATGGCACAAGATTATCACATCTCCAGAAAATTTTCAACCCAAAAGGACATTCACATATACTTCACGTTCCTCAGAAATACTCATCTCTCCTCTTCGAGGTGAGGTCGCTCCTCTCAAAGCCTTTCTTTTCAGGTGTAAACTTTCCAAGACACCTCTTTGTCCATTCTGCCAAAACACTGAATCAACTTTTCACTACATCATCCAATGCAATCATTATAAACTGGAATGACAGCGCACCTTTCCTATAGAAAAAATCACTATTTTTTCCATGCTCCCTGGTCTCTTAGTGATATCTTTGTTCTCCAAAATGTTGCACTTGTCCTTGCTCTGGACACTTCCGTTTTCGCCTCTAGACGATTTCCTGCGTTTTTTCCTCATTAGCCACATTTTTTGATTTTTCATTTCTTTACTTCGCGATAAAAGGGGAAATGTCCATAAATCCCAGATTTGGTCCGTTTCACATGGACACACTCATTCACTCACTCTGTTAATCAGTGTTATTCTTGTTCTTCAGATGGAAAAGGTAAAGGATTTAAGTGAGTTTGACAAAGGCCAAATTGTAATGGCCAGACGACTGTGTTAAAGCATTTCCGAGATGGCAAGGTTTATGAGGTGCTTGTGGTCAGCCGTGGTTAGTACCATCATAAAGTTGTCCGAGGAGGGAAAAACCACGAACTGCCACCAAGGTGTGGGCCGACTACGGCTCATCAATACTAGAAGTGAGCAAAGGCTATCCCATATGGTATGAGCCAACAGAAGAGATACTGTGGCGCAACTCGCCCATAATTTGAATGCTGATGACGGAAGTAATGTGTCACAACACAAAGTACATCAAACCCTGCTAAAAATGGGGCTACATAGCTGCAGGCAGCTACCAGTGCCCATGCTAACTTCGGTTAACAGTCGAAAGCGCCTACAGTGAGCACTCGAGCATCAAAACTGGACCTTGAATGATTGTAAGATCGTCTTGCCTAATGAATCTCATTTCCTGTTGATTCATTGGGTACAGCGAGGAATGTGTGCATCGTTTATCTGGGAAAGTGTTGGCACCAGGATGAACTGTGGGGTGAAACAAGCCAGTGGATGAAGTGTAATGATTGGGCAATGTTCTGTTGGGAAACCCTGGATCCAGTCATTCATGTGCAGGAAACTATGACATCTACCACCTACCTAAATATCATTGCAGGCCAGGTACATACTTTCATGGCAACGGTATTTCCCTCTAGTAGTG
Source organism: Ryuthela nishihirai (assembly GCA_038380435.1). Taxonomy (NCBI): domain Eukaryota; kingdom Metazoa; phylum Arthropoda; class Arachnida; order Araneae; family Heptathelidae; genus Ryuthela; species Ryuthela nishihirai. Next base: position 134,329,632 of record JAWZYU010000001.1, on the reverse strand, counting down.
CCTTCTTTTAGCAGGATAATGCGCCATGTCACACTGCCCGGATTGTTTGAGAATGGTTCACGGAACATGAGGAAGACTGCCAGGTATTGCTATGGCCTCCAAATTCTCCATACATCAATCCAACTGAGCATCTGTGGCTTGTGTTGGAACATCATATCTGATCTGTGGCTCCACCATGTAACTTACAAGAGTTAAAGGATCTGCTGGTAATGTGTTGGTACCAGATACCATAAGCTGCCTTTAGAAATCTTGTAGCGTACATGCCTCACCAGGAAAGACCCATTTTGGCAGCACGTGGAGGACCAACTTCATATTAGGCAGGTGGTCATAATGTTTTGGCTCTTCAGTGTGTGTTCGATTTCCTGTAGAATTAATTCTAGCTTGTTAGATTCTTACTAATTACGAAATTAATGCGAATTACACAGATTTCATCTCAAGCAGCAACTTCCCACAGAAAATTGTCAGGTAAATAACCACCATGACCTTTGCGAGATATTCGACACTTTGCCAGAAAAATAAACACAAGTATCTTTTTTTGAGTCTTGATCCTCATCCAAGCAGGTTGATCACTGCAGCAGCTTAATAATTAAATCTGATATCTATATCAGCTATATAGTCAGTATATGATCTATATATGCAAGGTGATTATAAAATAAGTTTCCCTATTCCGGAGTCTCTCCCCCCCCCCTCCCCCCGAGAGGTAACCACCTTGTCGGGGTGGGAGGGTTTGAGGGCCCATCGAGGTCAAAGGCTCTGCTGACCGGTTTGGGCCAAGGTTGGATAGGCTTAGACCCCAATCTCAGGGGAGTTGTTAGGTTCGCTGCTGACTGAGTTGGTCAGTTAGGTCGGACAGGGCCCCGAAAGTCAGGCCCAACTGAGTTCCCACCACGAGAGCCGAGGCAACTTGGATCTATATGTCCTTGTTTGTGGCTAAATGGGACGCAGATTAAATATAGGTTTTGACCAATGAATGAGCTTTACTCCTATAGTACTGCTCGCCATTAGGTAGTTGGGGATGAGCTGTATCTTTATGGTACTATCTTGCCCCTGACCATAGTTAGTGGTGAATATGGCAATTCCCTATACTGATAGTGCTTTAGGTGGAACTAGTGGGTTTTGTTTCACAAGTATATTCGGTCTTTGGAGTGGTGACGAAAGGAGATAGCATCAGGAAAATTGGTAGGTATATTAATGAGAACATACAGAAGCAAGTTAACGAAGAAAACAAATTAGTTCTGACTATCGCCACCAGGGGGATACGAGTGCCTCAGGTATGCTAATCCTGTTCGTTTGCATTATAACACATTTCGAATGCAAAAGAAGTCATATAAAATATGGGAATCCCACAGAACTAGGAAACAGCCATATGGCTCTCACGAAGAAGGAATGCGTGCTGTTGTTAATCAAGCAATTCTACCAGAATCAGAGCAACGCGGGTGCTGCACTGCGAGAGTATCAGCATCTGAAAAGTCTGTTGAAGACCACTAATGTCAGTGGTGCTAAGAAGTTTGAGGCAACCTGTGAGTTGGGAGTTGTGTCGTGCCCACAGTGATCTTATCCTGTGGACACGACTGTGGGCCGAAAGGTTCGCGAACATGCGTTCTTCGTGGTAAGGACAAAGACTTGGGCTGTCCTCCAGTTCTGCGAAATTTCTTCGGTGCCCGACTTCAGCAGAGTACAAACCTCGCCTTCAGCATGGAAGTTTCGTGATTTGCCCGTTGCGGTCTTCATCAAAGGCCACCGAGGGGTGGTTTTGTAAAAAAATGCCATTTTGTAAAAAATGTTTTGTCGTCTTCCTGCAGAGCTGGGAAGAGTGGCTTAACAGTACGTCTCTGTCCTCATTTAATAACCTCCTTGGATCACAGTTTATTAGGTATACGACTCCTCTTCACATAAATGGTTCATTCCAACATGAAATACGTCACGTGACCGTAGCGTTCAGTATAAATCAGGTAGATCAGCATCAGTTAGTTGGATTGAGCGTCAGAATCGGTAAAACGAGCGACATGAGAGACTTTGAACGAACGTGGCATGATAATTGGTGCTAGGGTGCCGGTTGTAACATCTCTCAAATGGCCGTCCTCCTGGGCTTTTTAGCACAATCATTTCAAGAGTTTACCAAGAATGGTGCGAAAAGCAAAAAAAATACCAGTGATCGGCAATCCTGTGGATGAAAACAGCTTGTGCATCAGAGGAGTCAAAGAGGACTGGCAAGAATCCTGCAAGCGAACAGACGAGACAACCAGGAAAAGGCTAGCCTTTTGGGGGCAGACGAATCAAGGTTTCTTTTGAATCATGCTGTTGGATCATAATTTGGTGCAAGGAACACGAGGCCATGGAGGCATCTTGTCTGGTGTCAACAGTGTAGGTTAGTGGTGATGAGATGATGTGGGGAATGTTTTCCTGGCACACATTAGACACCTGATACCCATGAAACATGGAAGGACATCTGAATGAAATGGCGTATTTAAACATCGTTGCTGACCAAGTTCATCCTTTCATGGCTACGGTTTTCCTCACTCAGAGGGACACATTCAGCATGATAATACACCTGCTCAAAAAGTAGTATTGTCACTGAATGGTTCCAGAAACATGCTGAGGAATTTTACTTGTTTCATTGGCCTGCAGTCCCCAGATATAAACCCTATCAAGAATCTTTCAGATGAGGTGTTGTTCATAGCAAAACTGTGCCACTGTCCAATTTGCAACTGTGCGACACAATCATTTCCACATGGTACAACATTCTTGCACAAAGCATCCAACATCTTGTAAAGTTCCATACCCTAACGTATTTCGACTGTTCTGAAGACCAAAGGAGGCGCAACACCCTACTAACTAGGTGTACCTTATAAACTGGCATCTCACTATAATTCGCACTTGGTAATTGTTTACTATTTCACCGTTTTTTTGCCATAAAACCCCAAACAACCAACCGATTTTTTGGGGAATGGGGACACGAAAAGTTACGTCGTCATAATCCTATTTAGCTTAACCCTTTCTCCATCATACAGGCCCAAATTACATATAGGAGGTAGGGAAGAGGAAGGAATAGCATTGATTGGATGAGTCTATTTAAAATCTCAGCCATTTTGGACTGGTATGGTAATGAAAGATTTGAAGTCAGTGGCGTAAATTCAATGGTTCAGTTGAGATGGGTTGGGTTGTTTTACCTCTGAGCGGCACTTTTTTGCACGCCATGGACTAAATGGCCAGGTCACAACGACCCCGAAGGCTCAGAGAAGGTTGGGGGAGGGGACCCACTGGAACAGCTGTTGGGAGACAGATGGTAGCCTCCCGTCAAGGCCATCCAGCGTGTTCTTTAACATGCACAGGGTATGGCTCTCCCGCACACGGGGCCACGGCTTAACGTCCCATCCAACGGACGGCGGCCTTTCCAAGCCCATCAGTGTCCCCTACTGACCGTGGGCAGGGTGGGGAATTTTGCGGAGATAAATCTCAACGCTGACGCAGCTGGGACTCGAACCTGGGAACTACAGATTACGAGCCTGGCACGCTACCGACTGAGCCACCCCCGCCTCCCCAGTTGAGATGAACCAGGGCCCATGTTCGATACCGTTTTGTTTCAGAAGAGTTTGTTACTGGGTAGCGGTCGACAATAAATGATACAAACCTGGTATATTTTATCCTTTCTTATCAAAATGATCTTTTCAAGGGATCCAGTGTCATCTCTATGCCATTGCTTAAACTCATGATGAAAGGGGGGTTGCATACTTATTTAGGTTTTCGTACACAGGGACATGCCCAAGAAGTCTGGACCCACCTCCCGCGAGAATCTGGTCGTCTTATATGAAATTCCGAACTTGTCTACCTGCTTTCAAATCCAAAAGTTGTCTTTGAATAATTGTAGCCCCAGTGTATATGTCCGATACCAAAATCAGATTTAAAGAACAACTAAAAAATTTTATTCCACGTGAAATATCATTTTAACTCTTTCATTTCTTTCGGTCCAGTGGAATATTTTAGTAATTGAGAAGCCCGTCTTATTTTCAGACACTACTACTACTACTAAATTTCACACCACTACTAAAATTAAATTCTTAAACCCTCCCGAAATTAAATCCCCTCCCCCCTGAGAAGCAAAATCCTGGATATGTCCCCGATCGTAGATCTTATCGTTCATAAGAACATCTTTCCCAGTTTCACGAGTGGGCTTATTTCGATCGATTTTATTTCTTTCAGTCTAAAGCTTTTCCGAGGGGTGATGATTCAGTATGAAACCCTTAATTTACGACGAGATGCCCTATCCCGAATTCTGAGATTGTAGCTCTTTACCAATTAAGAGAAATTGGTTTTCTCAAAAGGATAGAAATCCTAATAGACAAAGTGAAAATAGAATATATAAAGCAAACTATAAAAAAATGAAACTCAAAAAGCTCAAATAACAGGTAAATAATCTAGAAAAAGTAAGATATTGATGAATATAAACAAATAATAGTATCAGTAGTATTAAATTGTTGTACTTAAATACAAAAACTACAAACATAAGAGGTGAACTTTTATGAGAAAACTGAGGTTCCCTCTAACACCTATACGAGAAACCACAAAGGAAAAAACAAGGGTCAACAGATGAAAAGTGCAGCGAAACTCCCAAGACATCTAAAAAGTAGCCAAAAAAAGGAAACCATCAACTAGAATATCCTCAACAAGACAAATATCTCTCTCAAAAAATTTCCTATAAAACACAATTATTTATTTTTTTCACTTTCTCCGTTTTATTCCTTTCCGGGATAGATGGCTCCATAGGTCAAATATTCGGCATGAATATTTGACAAACAAAATCGGGGGTGGGCAGATTTTGTTTTTTAGAAGAATGTAGGAGGATGATGAAGAGGAAGAATGTAGGAGGGGGAACAAATTCAAATACACAGGGTGTTTCTGAAATGTCTAGTCAAACTTTGGGAACGTGTTCTACTGCGCATAGTGATGAAAAAAGCTATGAAAATTGAGCTAGAAATGCTCGTCCTCCGAGTTACACATTTTGTGAGTGAAAGTAAGGAAAACTGTCAAAAGGTACGATGATAGGTAAAATTACATCATTTATATATCTGATGGCTGGTTGGTTCTTTTACCTCTGAGCGGCATTTTTTTGCACATAATGGGCTAAATGGCCAGGTCACAAGGACCCCCCCCGAAGGCTCAGAGGTTTCGGGAGGGGACCCATAGTAACGGCTGTTGAGAGACAGATGGTAACCTCCCGTCAAGGCCATCCAGCTTGTTCTTTAATGGGCAGATGGTATGGCTTTCCCACACATGGAGTCACGGCTTAATGTCCCATCCGATGGCTTTTCCAAGCCCATCGGTGTCCTATACTGACCGTGGGCAGTTTTGCAGAGATAAATCTCAACACCGACATATCTGATGGCATGTTAGATGTATGCAAACATTGGACAACCCCTCTCTGGTAATCTCAATTGTACGTATCCTGCCCATGGATTGGTAGACTACATGGTCTGCATTTTTTCGATTTGAATCCACTTGCTTTCTTTTTATGGTCGCACTTTAAAGCTTATTACACTATCCTGTTCCTAAAACACAAGCTCTCTGCGAACAGATCGCGGATGGTTGTCAAAGAATTCAAAACATTCGACCTTTCAAACAATGCTGCGAGGCCTGTGTATTGCTGCTTAGGGAGGCCATTTTGAACACTTGCTCTTATCTAGACTTGCATAATTTTTTCATCGGTCAGTGTGCTGCAATAATTGAAAAACCAGTGTGCTTTCTTATTTGCACCCTCAACTTGTGCTATAACTCGGAAGGGAAACCTTTCAGTCCGTGTTATAAAATAGGAAGTTTTTCATTACTATGCACAATAGAAAACGTTCAAAATGTTTGACATCTTTTGGTAACATCCTATGTAACAGAACCGTTTCGAGTTTTTTGTCAAAATGCAGTTGAATATTGGTTCTTTCACGTCCCAAAATAACGTTTTCTATAGCATTTTCCTCGATAGATTTTTAAACAAAGATGGTTTAATCAATCATAAGGACCCCCCCCCCCCCAAGAAGATCAGGGGGAGGGGATCCCCTATGACCAGGCCAATTAGCAGTTACAGACAGATGGTAACCCTCCCAATACCATCCAGCGTATTCTCTTTGACGTCCAACGGACAGTGGCCTTTCCAAGCCCATCAGTGTTCCCTAATGACAGAGGCAAGGGAAACATCGTTCCATTTCGTGATTCTCAAATTTCGATTCCTGTTTCCGAATAAATAACCCTTCAGATTTTTTTTTCCCCAATTGCTATGCTACGGATCTAGGAAATCGGGGGGGGGGGGGTGTAATTCTGTACTTCCAATTGTTTTTGGCAGTCTTATATTTCCCTTAGTTTGTAAAATTTACGATATTAATCTCAGAATAAAATATCAAAATTATTATTCATGCATTTAGAATTTCTATAATAAGCAGTTCCATGGCAGATTAGCGCTCTTGGCTATTGATCTACGGGACCTGGGTTCGAGCCCCAGGTAAGGCATGGATGTTTTTCTGCAGAGGCCTGACATCCTCAGACTTTCCACGGTGGCGTATTAACGGAGGCTACTTGTCAGACTTTTGTGGCAAGCAGATGTGCTGAAGGGGATTTTTTTTTATAAGCAAAATATCTGTTTAAGAAAACTTTGACCAGTGAGGATTTGTTTATTTTTGCACACAGTGGGCTAAATGACCTGGTCATAAGATCCCCCAAGAAGGTTAGGGAGTGTTTATGAGTGCCCTCTAATGACCGAGGGCAGGTGTTTTACGTAAATAATCTCAACGCTAGCTCAGGTTGAACTCGAACCTAGGAACTGTAGATTACAAGCTTGGCACGCTACCAACAGAACCACCTTCGATCACTGAGGAATTATCAATGAAAGTATAAGAATTCTGCAGATGTTTGATAATTTAATTTCTATCAGGATCTATTCGCTCAAGGATGAGAATAAGCAAATGTGAAAAAAATACAACTGTCAATTTTCCCCCATTTTGAATGCTGAAATCTCTTAGTTACTCAGTGGATTTTTGACTTGTGTATCGTTTCAGGTGCTAGGTTCAGTAACAATGTTTTAACTACATAATTATCTCGAAACGCCATTAAATAGTATTCACCTGAAATATACTTTTATTAAAATCAACTACACAAATACAAAACACATTTCACACTTTTTTCTCCCATTTTCAGTATAAATTATATATAATTAAAAACATTTTATTTAAAATACAGTAATTATTACTATCCATCATGCAGAAATTCTTCTTTGCGTGCTATTTTTGCATGATTTTCAAGATCAGGTAACTTGAATTCTAATCCATTCAGTTTTTTCATTTCTAATTGGCATAAAAGTCTGCAGCTATAAAGATTAAAATTTAATGGTCTCAGGAATCCATAAAAAGTTTTATAAAAGTTCTAGCACTAAAAAACTAGCCAGTACAGAGGGCATTCAAAAAGTTCTTTTTATGTCTGCAAATTTGCATTCGTTCCTCTCAAGTCAACGAGCTACAACTTGCTTAGAAGCCTGTCTAAATTTTCTCATTACGTGTTTCGAAAAAGCCATCTCACTTCGCTGGTGGCTTCGTAGTTTCATCTGAAAAATCTACGTGTTGCTATGGAGCCTATAAAAAAAGGGAAAGATTTTACGTTTTTACAAGGACACAGCTTGACGTTGTTGTGAAAAAAACATAAGCCAATTTGTCACAAGCACATGTGGATCATGCCTGTTCACATGGTACTGTTACGAGATGGATGTGCTAATTCACAGGACTGCATTTTTCAAAATTCTCCCTCGTGCAGGAAGATCGAATACCATGAAAGAGAACCATCAATGCTGTTCGTGAACTCGTTAAGGAAAACCCACACATCACCGTTCATGTAATAAGTTTAGATGGTAGTGTGGAAACAATTATTCTTAAACATTTAAAGTTTCGAAAGATCTGTGTCAAATGGGTACACCACAAATTGACAGAACAGAAAAAAATGGACTAGAGTCGACTTGTGCAAGAAGATGCTGGTAATATTTGAACCTAATGGCTCCCAAATGGTTAACAGACATTGTCACAGGTGATGAGACATGGTTTTTATTACAACTCCCAGAAACATCGACTATGTTTGGGTTGCGGATGATAAACAGCATCCCTAAGTCCTCCGAAAGACTTTTACTCAAGGAAGAGGATGTTAATTTCTTTTCAATTACCAAGGAGTGGTAGCTGTGGACAGCTCATCTGAAAAAAATGACTAAATTGCCAATACTACACCAATATTGTTTTGGCCACATTGGTTATGTAAATGAAGGAGCAGTATCCATAACAGCCATGTCAAGGGTTCTTCATGACAATGCAAGTGCTAAAAACACCCCAACAAGTTATGGCCTATCTGGAACATGGAAAAATCAAACCGCTACCCCATCTTGCACCATGCGATTTTTGGTTGTTTCCAACATTTAAAAAAGGACTTGCTGGTAAGCCTTTATCAAGGATGGAAGAGCTTGTAAAATATGTTCTTTCAGAATTGTGGAGTATTTACCCAACATGAGTACCACCAAATGTTCCCAAATTGGCATAGACATCTGCAACTTTACATAGATGCTGGAGAGGGGGAGGGTATATGAAGGACAGTAAAAGTTTTGTTGAAGTAGAAGCAATGGTTTTTGTTCTGCAGATGCATGTCAAGAACTTTTTGAATACCTCTTGTATTCAGTGTAAATTTAAAATTTTCATAGCTTAAAAATTATTTCAATTTTCTTCAAATAACTATTAATAGGCTGATATGATTTTAAACAGTGCAATGTTATTTGTGATCAGTTAATGCTAATCCTAAGGCCTATAAGACTGATCAAAAGAATCAAACTCATTTATATTGGCTTTGTTTTGCAAAAGGTCTACACAATGCTTGGTAGTATAATTCATTAACTTGCATTCTTAGTGATCGATTCAAATTATTTGATTGTTACGTGGAACTTAAAGATATAACTTTTTGGAAACATTAATACAACAGAAATAAAAGTTTGAGTTAACCAATAATAAAGCATAATATATATCAGCACATTCATAAAAACAAATTTATATTCATACTTCTGACCTAATAATTCTATCAAATTCGCAAGGAAAAAGTTGTCATAGGTTTGATATAGTCTGTTGGTAAAAATTATCATGAAGTCAATCTTTGCAGAAAGGCAAACAGCCATTCCTTACATATTAGAATTCTAACCTAGGACTCTTTCCTTTGTATAGAAACTACTCTGCCGCAATAACCACATCGATTTTTAGTTCTGAGAAGGAAATACTTTTATAGTAGCCTCTACTAAGCTTCATATGACATTATATAGGATGTAAGGATACTTCCAATTCCAAAAAAATTAAAACGATTTATAGCAATAAAAAGTGTAAATCCAACATTTTTTTTTCTTTCAATAAGAGAACCATTGAGTTACCTCAGCATATCTAGGCAATATTCACCTTCGTTCACATTTCCTGCAACGTATCTAAAACTCCACACTTCCTGCTGTTGATATGCCATAACATATCCCTTCCCCCCACTCAAGTTTTCCCTTCTATTCTGCCACACATCACAGAGAATCTGTAGCACATAATGTGATGAAGTAATAGTGCAACAAAGTTCTAACATGGGTGAGCCAATGCATTCGAGTTATTTTCCTCTGAGCAGCATTTTTGTGCACACAATGAGCTTTGGTCATTTAGCTCATTGTGTACATGGTCACATGAACCCCAAGTGCTCAGAAAAGGTTGGGAAATGGGCCCATTGGAGCCTTTTATCAAGTTCTATAATATGCAGAGAGTGTAGGGCTAGTGGCCTTGCCAAGCCCATTGGTATCCCCATTAACAGAGCATAGGTGTGGGTTTAGCAGAGAAAAATATCAATGCTAGCAAAGCTAGGACTCGAACTAAGAACTGCAGATTACAAGATGAATGTATTACAAAGTGAACCCATCCTACCATGTTTCAATTTAATGGGTAATGGAGATCAAATCAGATTTTGCAGAGATAGCTTTGGAATATACATTGTTCAAGCCCTCAAGTGGGGTTATTAATTAAATCCACACCTTATTAATTTTTACTCGATATTTGCATACTATTCACACACTATTTATGACACAGGTATAGAAGAATTGTCTTTAGGCAGATGAGATCCAAACCCACAGCCTCCTGATAACAGGTCAGGTGCTCTGATCGCTAAGCTACTGACATCAAAAATAGAGGCTTGTTTGGTGAAGTCTTACACCATAGGTTCAGTCTCTAGAATATGCCTTTGACTGCATTTGGAGACCATCCTTAAGAGCCATCCATAACATGACCAACAACTTGAGGGGTGTTGCTCATGTTAGAGAGTTCTAACACCCCTCTTGAGGGGAGTTACAATTCCATAACCCTTTACCTTTGTGCAGGAATGGGGGAACTTTTTGGAGCTCATGTGCCTAACACGAAAATATTTGGGAACATTTTCTAACTTGTATGCCAACATTATAAAAATATTCTAAAATGCTATTTATGATAAGGTTGCATATCCATTTAGCATTCAAAATGAGACAAAATACTAAGAATTTAAATATAAGGATGCAAAATTTTAAGTTTTAGATTCTGTCACTAATAAAAAAATAAATAAATACCCCCTCAAGCAGCTGCTTACCACAGAGGTCTGACAGGAGCCTGTCAGTTTATATACCAGAGTAGAAGGTCAGAGGATGGCAGGACCTCAGCAGAAAAACGACACATACATCCATGCCTTACCCGGGGCTCGAACCCAGAAATTAAAATATAAAACATTTATTGCTAACCATCCTGTGGCAGAGTGGTTAGCATGCTTGGCTATTGATCAAAGGGAACTGGGTAAGGCATGGATGTTTGAGTTGTTTTTCTGCTGAGGTCCAGCCTTTCTCACAGAACCACTGTGGCATATTAACTGAGTGGCTCCTGTCAGACTCTGCAGCAAGCAACTGTTTGGTTACAATAAATTACTGCTCAAACTCGTGCAAACCCAAAACTTTATGAGACCTTCTCAACACATCACTAACACCATGCTGCTGTCATCATAATGAAGAGACTTTTGATTGGGTGAGAGAGGAAAATAGCTCTCTCAGGCAAAGAAGCAAAACCATAATTTTAAGATGTAGAGAAATGCTTTGAAAGAAATCATTTGATCCACAAGAAATTTAGTGCATGTATTTTGCAATATTTAATAAGTTATTTGACAAGATCTTTATAATGTATGGGAACACAATTGAAGTACTAATTGTAGCAACTTAATCTCTATCTCACCACCAATGATTTATCCATAAATATTTATTGAATTACTAAGGATATTGGGTACTTTTCAGTTAACAGGGCGCGTCGTAATTGTGCGCCAATCTTCGTATCCAGTGAATCTGTCGTCCATATTATAAAAAACGTCCCGATTCAGCAGAGGCCAAGCGAGAACGAATCAATAAAGTGTTTTTTATTCATTAACCAAACAGTACCAAAGAGAGTAAAGGTCAAAAAACAGATTTCAAAAAGTCATCAAAAACTAGATATCACTGGCATCTGTTAACTTCACTGAAATGGGTTTGACATGTAGTAAAGTGAAATACTAATATTCTAACTCGAATTGGACAACCTCGAATAAAAAACTCTACTGATTCGTTCTCACTTGGTCTCCACTCAATCGGGGCATTTTTTATAATGCGAACAACAGATTCACTGGATACGAAGATTGGCGCACAATTACAATTTGCACCCCATTAACCGAAAAGTACCGGTTATTGTTTCCAAGCACACTATCCATAGACATGTATTGTTCCCCTCTGTGGAGTGCTAACAAAAACAATTTGGTACGCCACCTTTGGCACTCATGAATCACTGTCCTAGTGTGTGCTATTGATTAGAAGTGTGAATTCTGATACCTTACAGCAAGATACACAGAAGTCTAGTTTCATCTGAATGTACTGAGAGCAAAAAGGGTTTATCATGACTTTTACTGATATGCAGATAAAAACATTATCCACAAGCTGTTACAGGGGCCACTATTATAAGTGCATCTGTGAAACTTTTTATGAAATTTTCAAATATGGAAACAATTTTGAGACAACTTGTTGCTTAGAGTCTAAGCCCTACAGCTTTGTAATAATGGACCTCAGCCAGTTACATTTTTCAATATGGCATAGAAAACAATCAAATTACCTGTATAGTTTAAGTTAACATCATAAACTATGTTTGCATGAAACTTATTCTAGGGTTATTAGAAGCTATGTGTAAATATAGAATTATTCAAAGCTTGGTAAATAGTATTTTTTTTTTATGATCTATCATTTCACTGTTGCCCATATGCACTGCTGTCTTTTAAAAAAATATATTTTTTAAAAGTTTATATGTACAAGAGATATATATCACAAAGCTTTACAAGTTTGTGTTGGGCAGGGTGGCTCAGCCGATAGCACGCCAGGCTTGTAATCTGCAGTTCCCAGGTTCGAGTCCCAGCTGGGTCAGCGTTGAGATTTATCTCCGCAAAATTCCCCGCCCTGCTCACGGTCAGTAGGAGACACCGATGGGCTTGGAAAGGCCGCCGTCCGTCGGATGGGACGTTAAGCCATGGCCCCGTGTGCGGGAGAGCTATACCCTGTGTACGTTAAAGAACACGCTGGATGGCCTTGACGGGAGGCTACCATCTGTCTCCCAACAGCTGTTCCAGTGGGTCCCCTCCCCCAACCTTCTCTGAGCCTTCGGGGTCCATGTGACCTGGCCATTTAGCCCATGGTGTGCAAAAAAAGTGCTGCTCAGAGGTAAAACAACAACCAACCAAATCTACAAGTTTTTCTGCAGAGTTTTACTCTGAAATTAGTTGGGAAAAATGGTTTTGCCACGAGTGGGATTCAAAGCAGTCTCCCAAAACATACCAAGTATGATAACTACTTCACCATCAAAGACTAACCAATTTCCTCAGCAATGTGACATAGGAATTCTTGCATATTTTGCTGATTTCCCACTGTCACCATCTATGTCAAGAATTGGATGATGGAAGTAATATTTATCACTCAAGAGTTATATAAATAATTCAGTAATAAAGTATCACAGGAAAATGTCCTGTACACAAGAAACACTCGAAATAATTTGCTGAAAAAAAATTGATTTTGGGGCAAAAACCATATTTTTTTTTTCAGCTAGTACTACAGGTACTTTTTCAGAACTGTTAGTGGTCATCTCTTTCGCAATTGATGAACTGTAGCAACTCCACTTTTCTCTACATTTGCCATGATTGGTAGATATTTTTGAGGTTAGTGCTTGACTGTTGACTTTGGCACTTGGGATAATGTACCTCATGATTTCCCACTGAGTTCCATCACATCAAATGCTCCAGCCCATCACATTTCACTGATGAGCCTTCTTTCAAAATTGGTCAGATAAGCATTCTTACTACTGCATTTTGCTTTATAGCATACCTTTACAGCTTTTATAAGACTTCATAGTGAAGTAGAAGCTTAACTCAGTAAGAAATTTTGCATAAAATGGCATGTTTCATGGTTTTCACACTGTTCATAATAATGTACCAATTGTGAATAAGGGTAGTTTAATAATTTAAAATAGGATTTATGGATTTTCCCACGATTCTAGATATAGACCATCTGCAGGAAATATACAAAATTATGGGCAGTTATTACATCATCATCATCATCCTCAAGCAGCTATGGGCTACGGAGGTCCAACTAGACCGTGCAATTTAGTTCTCCAAGCAAGTCTATCCTGAGCTACATCTACTGCATCTGGCCACTGCACACCAATTCTAACAAGGTCCTGTTTGACATTGTCTGCCCACCGCATCCTAGGTCTCCCCTTCTTTCTGAGGCCTTTAGGCACACTGTTCATAACCCTATTCGCCAATCTATAATTATTCATACGGGCAACCTGAAAATAGACTGAAGTTTCTATCAAGTTTCAATGATTAACAGTTCTCTGACCATATAGTTGAAAATGAGCAAAAGTGCAATTTGATATATTTATTTATTCCTGAAGGTATTTATTTATTCCTGACCATTGGCGTGCCAAGGGTTCCCCACCCCTGATCTAGTACAACCCCCTGCTGTTGTGCTATCTAACTGTTTCCTGTGTTTTGTTAGCCAAGCTATCAAGTCAAAGATTCTTATCAGCTGTTAACTGATCCTTAACACGTTTATTAAACTATGTAATGCCATCTGTTAGGACTAGTAGGGTGTTGATTCACATTAATTCTGCACTTCTTTCTTTCAGAAATAAGTTCCATAACTTTATCACTCAAATAATTTTGTTTCCTTTTACCCAAAAGGAAACCAACACTGATGTTCCTAACTTTCTTGAAACCAACAGTAGTTGGTTTCAAGAAAAGCCTGTTTAAACTGATCCCATTCTTTCTCAACTTCAGCAGTAACAAACCACGATTGTCATAATGACTAAGTAGCTTATCATGATATGCTTTGGTTATATCTGGATTTTTCAGACATTCATTGTTAAAGCTAATTTTCTTAACCTTAGCAAAACATTTCTTAAGCTTCAGCTGCAAGACACTTTTGAGCAAGTAATGGTCAGACCCAATTTCGGCTCCCCTGTATTATCTGGTATTTCTAACTGAACTAGCGTATTTGTTGTTAATTAAAATATAATTATCATATTCCTGTGCAACCCATCAGGTTAAGTCCATGTGTATTTATAGATGTCACTGTGTTTGTAGTTTGTGTTAGTTATTTGCAAACCATTAAGTTTACTTACTTGTAGATGTTCTCCACTGCCATTGGAACTACCAATGCCAAAAAAGACATAAAACTCCTGCCCAAAGGTCGTCACTACCAACTTTAGCACTGAAGTCACCTAGTACAAGAGAAATATCTCCTTTCTTCAGATTCCAAAATATTCTGAAGCTGTCTGTAAAACTTATCCTTCTCATTGTCATCAGTCCTCTGTAGGGGGAAACAAATGACATTTGTCTTTAATTTTTGTTTTAAAATTTTCTGTAAGAAATCTTTCATTAATCCTAGAAGAGCATCACTGACTGTCTGTTGTCAGGTATTCCACATGATCACAATGTCTGTTGAGAAGCAAACCTACACTTTGGAGATTCTTTCCATCCTCCCTCCCTGAAAATTGAAATTTAAAGTTATTTTTAAGTATCTCACTTTTACCTGTCCCATCTGGTCTCTTGCAAGCCTAGATTATCTAGGTTATAAGGCTTGAATTCCTGTGCGTGCACATCAAGAGAATAATCTCTATATAACATCCTCACATTCCATGTACCTGCAGAGAGAAAATGATTAGTAGGATTTTTAAAGAAACTAGTGGTTAGCACGCTTGGCTACTGATCTAAGGGAACTGGGTTCGAGCCCCGGGTAAGGCATGGTTGTGCGTGTTGTTTTTCTGCTGAGGTCTTGCCATCCTCTCAGACCTGCTACTCTGGCATATAAACTGACAGGCTCCTGTCAGACCTCTGTGGCAAGCAGCTGCTTGAGGGGGTATTTATTTATTTTTTATAGGTTTATTGAAAGAGGTAAGGCAAACAATATCAAACAGCCCCCTGATTGCAGGCATGGAACAAACACTTGTTCCCCCATTGCTAAAGTTTGAAGCTACCCATGCTGGTAGGAACCTCAGGCACCACTCTTTTCAAGTGGACCTTATGAAGAGCCATTATTCCAGTTTAGGTTTGGCAACATCCAATTAGCCAAGTGAGGGCTGAGGTACTTACGATGGCCTCTGATATATCCACCAGATGATATAAGGTATCCCACATCTCAGCTGATTTAGGGCTGACAACCCACAGCAAACAGAAAACACAGCAGCACTTTCTCCCTCATCAGAGGGCCACCAGTGCAGCAAATCTAGGATCCATAATCAAACTCAAAGCATTAAACCAGTCCAGTGAGTATAAATGGTCAATACCAGGACCCTGTGAAGTTGACCACCCTTCTTGCATGGCAGAAAAAAAAGGGTAAAAGTGGCATAGATCACCAGATCAATAGGCCACCTGATCTGGCAGCCCTCCTTCCAAAAGAGAATATCTCTTTTCGAAAGGTACTAACTGCACCATGAGAAGGCAAGGTCTGACATTAGGTGCAGACCTGCCAGTTCTGCGCATCACTGGGGATTGGTACACAGCTTTCCTTCCAGTTTATGCTTAGTTATCATTTATAGAGAATTTAATTAGATAATTAAAATTCCTAGTTATTTAAAACATCCTACTTCTTTCAAATATACACAATATTTTTCCACTTTTCAGACAACTAAATTCGAGCATGTATCTCAAATGCATATAACTTTGTGTCATCAAAAAATATCTAAATATTATATGAACTTTTGTGCAACTTGATGGAGGAAGAGGGAGGGGGGGAATTTGCATCAAGAGTTATTGAATTCTATACATAAACTATAAACTTTACATGTTGACTTATTTATTTTCAAACATTGAATTAAATGTAGTTAGTACACTATCATTACAAAGTATACTATCAAGAAAACAATAGCCACATTTGAAATCCTAGTTTCAAAAGTAAGTTTTTTTCTCATGAAATTTTGAACAATGGAAATAATTAAGCTTTCTGCTTTTGATTAATTACTAACCTGTACTCCGATTAAAGTCTTACCAATAGATCCCAGCAACAATTTCTGTTAATTTAAAACTGCTCAATATATCAATATCTGCAATGCCAACACCATTCAGAAATGGCATTCTTATAGCTTACAAAACAGGGGGATGGGGATAAGACCTATTAAAGTCTTGTTCCATCAAACTGTATGAATGTAGAACCTTATTCTGTTACTCAGAAAATATATAATCTATATGAAGTGGTTATGTGAGTTAAAAATAACACAATTTACTCATGTGGAGTTACATACAATCCACTCTAAAAACTTGGAAGGAAATTAAAAATTAGTGTATTGTGCCAGTTTATAATGAATTTTAGTGCAACAAAATAGATTAAAACCATTTATCCCTGGAAATATATGTTACAAAAAAATTAGAAAAATATGAACAAATGACTTGTCAAAACAAGGATATGCATTCAATGCTTCCCTACATGCACCCAAACACACAGTAATGTACAAATGCTTCATTTATTCTATGCCATGAATTGTTAAACATATGAAAATCTTACTGTGATAGCAGTTACAGAGTTACTATTTTTATTTAAAGTGGCATCTTTGTGTTACATTAGCTATGAGACAGTGATCAAATAATCTGATTTCTGTTTTAGTGGAGCATGGCCTGTATAAGCTAGTAGTATCTAAAATTCTTCTCTGTCCTCTATATGCAGCAAAATTCATTTAATTTCAAGCAGTTATCTAATCATTACATATAGATATTAAGTTGTACATTGAAGCCTAAATTCTAACAAACTAGCTGTTGCAATCATTGCATATAACAAAAGATATATAAAAACCACAAAACGTATCTCTGAAAGGGAAAAAAAATGACTATTTTACACATTTGTTTATATTTCACATTCAAATGGTGCAACAAGGCAATTGTACATGTGACATTAAAAACGATTCAATGTTTCATTAGCTTAATTTTAAAAATATAGTGCAGGTAGTAACAAAGAGTAATTGTGCATCATTGTCAGAGAGAAGTTCCAGTTGATGCCCGAGACTTAAAAAAGCAAACTACACTGGTTTCCATAAATTAAAGAAAAATGAGAAAAATCACGATAATTTGCCAAAAAAATGTGCAATCCTCACCAAACTTGTTCATGTAATCAGTAATGCCGAGTAAGCATATCTCACGATAATTTGCCAAAAAAATGTGCAATCCTCACCAAACTTGTTCATGTAATCAGTAATGCCGAGTAAGCATATCGTATGAAAATTAGTCTAGGTTGGATCAATTTGTGTAATCTGATAGCGGCAAATGTTTTGGGGTGGATATTATTTTGTGATGTAAATGTGAGTAAAGAAATTCAAAATAGCCATTTTGCAGGAATGACCTCGAGACATCATTTGCCAAATGAACTGTGGTGGAAAGCTATTGGCCAGCTTGAAGCATGCCAAAGTCAGATGTGGCATGATGGCTGAATGTGAGTACTTCTGTAGTCCATAGACTGGATTTACAGAGGATTCTAATGTAGTAATAGTATGGGTAGATACACGTTTGGCAAAAGAATGAAGTTTCAGCCTGTGGGAGTGAGCATGGCAGTTTTAATAAGCATGTGTATCTCATAATAATTTACTTCTGAATGGTACTTTTTCGACAATGAGCTAAATGGCTGTCATAAGAACCCTGAGGCTCAGAGAACCACTGGACAGTCAGCTGGTAGCCTCCCATCAAGGCCATCCAGCATGTTCTTAAACATGCACAAGGTATGGCTCTCCCACAGGTGACCACAGTTTAATGTCCCATCCAATGGATGGCAGCTTTTCCAAGAACATCGGTACCCTCTACTGATCAATGGCAGGGTGGGGAGTTTTGCAGGTGGGACTAACCTGGGAACTACAGATTACAAGCCTGGCATGACAGATTGAGACATCCACACCCCTATATTAGTTTAAGATGATGAATTGAATGATTATTATATAGTTATGTATAATATAATAATTATTAGTGTATTACAATGGAAAGAGTGGCCACTCCTGAGAAGAGCAGAAAAAATTTCTTTTAGATTTGTTTTTTGGAATAACAAAGCTTTTGGTGGTTTTTTTATACAGAAATTTTGTATGTTTCAGAATTATCAGTGTGGGAAAATGGCAGTATGTAATTGAGGCAGGAAGATTAAAGAGTAATTCAGGAAAGGATTTTTTTTTTTTTTGAGAAATGGAAGTGTTTTTAATGGATGGAGGAATGTACTTTTTTGATAGCTTAATGAGTTGCCAACTGGTTAGCACACTTGGCTACTGATAAAAGGGACTGGGTTCAAGCCCCAGGTACGGCCGGATGTTTGTAGCATTCTTCCGAGATCCCACCATCCTCACAGATCTACTTATGGCATATGAACTGACAGGCTCCTATCAGATCTCCTGTGGGAAGAACTCCTTGAGGGGATTTTTTATATTTCAGTATGCTTATGCATATTTTTATTAATACTGATTGTATTAATATATTTAGTTATGGAATTTAATATTTGTTTATAATTTTATTGCTATTTGGATTAAGAAATTTAATATGGCTTTTCAATTACTGAAAATGTTGCATTATACATTAAGGGGTGTAGAATTATAATTAGCATTGTGATAAATGTTGCAGTTTGAAATGATCCCAATACATAGAGCGGTACATTGTTCCAATTTTCTTTGTTTTTTTTAGATGTGTTGTTTCTGATGAGATTTAGTTCTAGGGGCTTTTTTTTTGTTATTCGGCAGTGCATTGTTAGATTTTCTTGTTTTTAGAGATTTGTCTTAGATTAATTCTCATGTTTTATTTAGATTAATTTTTGTATGTGCGACTTTTTAAGGAATTTAGTTTTTGGAAATGTATTTGTAGTTCTACGGTTACTCATGGTAGTGAACTTGGACACTTTGTAAACAAGATAATAGGAAACTTGATGCTTTTGATTCTAGATGCTTACCAGTATCTTGAGTATTAGATTGTTCAAAGATTAGGTTTCTATGTCATACTTTGCACCTCAATGTCATGTACTTCTTGAACATGCCATCTGTTAGCTGAGGACTGTGAACAACCAACTAACCTTATTTCCTTATAGTGTCGTTTTTATAATATGGACAGCAAACAGTTGTCCAATGAAATAACTGTCATTACAGTGAACCTGCATAAACAATAAGCAGGAAATTCGGCGAGTATTGTCACACTTAGAATAATGTGAAATTTAGACGCTTTAGTAGTTTCATCGGGCATTTTAAGCGACCCAAGAGCAGCATTTCGGGAGAATTTTTTTATAATGCGGCAGTCAAATAATTCTTTAAATCAATGAGCACCTTGAAAACATATAAATTAATGGTCACAAAAAAACTTGGAATGGTCGCCATCAGCAGGTAGCATCTAATTTTTTTGTATTCCTAAAATACAACCACAGCATTTTATATTACAAAAAATCCCAGAATTATGTACTTTATCTCCTTATGTTTTTTTTATAATATGGATGGTGATTCGGCTACAGAATATTGCAGCGAAGGTGGTTAATTGCAAAAAGACGTAGCTTAAACTGGGAACTTACATTTCAAAAGTAACCCAAAGTGCAAAGTAACCAAAATTTTTTTTTTTTTGATGTAGAGGGAAGAAGTGGTGATGCCATGAAAAAAGTTTTCAAAATCCTAGTTTAAAAATATTCCAAGCAGTTATCTAATCATTACATATAGATATTAATAAAGTTTACATATAGATATTGTAAAAGCCATTACCAGAATTAAAAAATGGATGTCCATCCCCACTATCTACCCCCAACCTTGAAAATTTGAGTTGGGTTGTTTTACCTCTGAGCGGCACTTTTTTGCACACAATGGGCTAAATGGCCCTTGAAAGCTCAGAGAAGGTTGGGGGAGGGGACCCACTGGAACAGCTGTTAGGAGACAGATGGTAGCCTCTCATCAAGGCCATTCAGCGTGTTCTTTAACGTGCACAGGGTATGGCTCTCCCGAACACAGGTCCACGACTTAATGTCCCATCTGACAGACAGTGACCTTTCCAAGCCCATTGGTGTCCCCTACTGACCGTGGCCCTGTCAGGTCAGTCAGGGGAATTTTGCGGAGATAAATCTCAACGCTGACCCAGCTGGAGCTCAAACCTGGGAACTACGGTTTACGAGCCTGGCACGCTACTGACTGAGCCACCCCTGAAGATTTGAGTCACATTCTGTAAGACGCCGAAAATCATATTCAGGCAAGTCGAACTTCTGGAAATGACTGTTTTACATAAAACATACATACAAACTATTTTAAGGTTTCGAGAATTATACCCACTTTCGGCGGATGTACGCCGGTTTTGAATCGCATTCTTGGAAAGCGATTAAACCACAGAGCTTCCTTCACTGTAATCAATTTACAGCGTTTAAATTCTAGTAATATTTCAGAATTTTTGTCTTACCTGACCTTGTCTTCGTTCTCAGCGCTACAATAGGGCCTAACAGGCAAAAATAGTCTTGCTATTTTCGCCTTTTCTGTGTATACATTCTTCCTCAATAGAATATTTTTTCCTAATAACTAAGCATCATTTGCTCTAACGCTTCTAGTAAACTTATGTAAACCTATACGTGGGAAAAGAGTAACTAAATTGCTGCATGTCCGAAAAAGTGCAGTTTGTCCCTGTAAAAGCCATTACCAGAATTAAAAAATGGATTAACAAATAGCTTGACTACACTGGTATAGGTTTTAACTATCAGATAACTAATATATGCATAAATCTCACTTAGTAATATGCGCTGAACTTGCTATATTCTATTCCACATATTATTACGTCAGAATTGCTGTCAAACTACATGCTACCATCAAGCACACAAACACAACACGATAGCAGCCTACTAATACAAGAAGCCCTGAGAGGTGCCACTGAAAGAAGTGACACCGTGCAAGTAACGGAACATTTATGTAAAACGCTTTTTTTTCACAAATTTTGGCAATTACTATCACCTTCGGATATCGAAACTATTTAATTAACTGAATGAAATTAATTAATTACAAGGAAAAGGTACCCCGTAGATGATAGATTTCAAAAACTTAAAAAAAACTGCTTGGCACAAAAGGCTGAAGGGGCTAGTCAAAAATATAAGCCGTAGAGGAGATCTGTGAATAACGTGAGAGGTCAGCAGAAACATGCTACAGAAAAGAAAGATAGATTTCTTATACCGGGGGACTCAAACAAAGTCCCTTTGATCAGTAGCCAAGCTCACTAACCACTTGGCCCCATTTCATCAATGACTAAGAGGACGAACCACTGTTGTAAGGTAAAATATTTCTTTATATTACGAAAATAAATTACCCCTCAAGATACGACTTGTCACAGATGTCTCACAGGAATCTCTCAGTTTTATATGCCATAGAGGAAGATCTATGACGAAAGCAAAACCTCAGTGGAAAGCGCTCTAAACTCGACCACTGGGAAGGCTATATATTTTACACAAGGAGATATTTTATTAACGGTAAGGCTAATAATGGTAGGTTCTCTTTCAAATATTTAGAATTGGGTGTTTCTACTGCCAAAATACAGAAGCTAAGAAATCTTATCTTTACTTGCTTACATTAAAAACGGAAAAACCAGAATTTCTTTTGTGATTGTCAAGGTATATAGACTGCACTGCTCGACAAAGAAAATACCATTCCATGAAGGAACGAACAAAATGAGATGAAACTTATCACACATGTAGACAGATAGGTGGGAAAGAAATGACTTAATTTCTGAGGGATTACATGAATTCGATTGGCGAAAAGACAATATAATGTGTGGCCTGAGTCAGTAGATCGTATGACCGCCATGCTGGGCTATACATTCGGCAACACGGTGTAGCATCAAGTGGAAAAGTTCCCGGAAGGTGTGCTGAGGTATCGCAGATCATGCGTCATTGACCTTTGCCCATAATTTATCGACATTATGAGGAGATCGTGCAGAGGCATGAAGTCGTCTGCCAATGACGTCCCACAAGTTCTCTATTGGGGAGAAATCTGGGGATCGCGCTGGCAAAGGCAGCACCTGAACACTTTGTAGGCACTGTCTGCTTATGTTGGCAGTGCTTGTGGGTGGGCGTTATCGTGTTGAAACTGGGCATCAGGGGTACCACTGAGATACGCAACAAAATGGGCTGCAGCACCTCATCGATGTATCGTTGTGCTGTCATTGTACCGACTATGTGGACGAGCGTTAATCGCTGTTGAAACTGATGACACACTAAACCATGATACTCACGGATCGAAGCAACATCAGCCCAGTAACCATGTTTTCTCCAGACTCTCAATCGTCGATCGTCGGCTCTGAGACAGAAGCGACACTCTTCGCTGAATACGACATAGTTCCTTTCATCCCATAACGCATGCCACCACTGCAACCTTGCACAATGATGTAACGCAGTGACTGGTAATTACTGCAATGGCTGGCGAGAGTGCAAACCTGCCTCAACCAATCTGTGATTCACAGTCCGTGTTGAGATGGGTATGTCCATATCTGCTTGTACACCGTGTTGAAGGTTGTCCGCTGTGAATTGTCGGGCTGCTACAGCTTAGCATCGAATCTGCGTGGTGATCGAGGCTTTCAGACGGCCGCTTACGTGCACCAGTCCCACTGTGGCAACGCAAGTTTTCCCTCTATCACTTTCTCCAAAAATACGCTAACTGTTGTTGCATTCCGATGCGTCTCTCAATGCCGCGATGCGACGCAAGGACCAACCAGCCATATGTAGCTCTATGATGAAGTCTATGGTAAACCTCAATTATCACGTGATTGGTTAGCAATTGCACTCATTTCCATAGATTGACTGTCGACATATACCCCCCCCCCCCCCCAATAGGGGACCACCTTGGCGTGGTGGGGCCTAGGGCCCAGCAAACCGGCTGAAGGCTTTGCCGGCCGGATTGGGTCCCCGGCTGGAGCACTGCCAAAGCCAACCGAAGTCGACGATGCTGCCGACCGGTTCCCTGGCCGGTTGGTTGGTGACAGCGTCTGAGACCTTACCAATCAGGAGCTCTGGGTGAGCTGTTCGAGGACTCTTCTGAAAAGATTTATGCCCCAGTAGGTCGAGTCCTCAAAGTCTGGGCCTTACTAAGAGTCTCCACCCCGGACGCCGAGCGAACTTGGATCTATATATCCTTGTTCATGGCTAACCGGGGAATAGATTAAAGTTAGGTTTCTTCCGGTGGTCAGCTTTCCTTCTATAGGACTGCTGCCATGTGAGGCTGGGGCTGAGGTGCGCCTATAGGGCGTATTCCTTGCCCCCGGCTCTAGAGCACGGCTTTTCATAACTGGTAGTGTCGTATAGGCGGAATCGGGAATTGCCGTGGTTGCTTAAGATCGCAACACAAGAGAGGTGTCGATATATACCTACTTATTTGCATGGCGGTCCGACAAATACTTCGTGGTGTTGCATTTTCTACATCAAGCGGTGTAGAATAGATCAGTCTATTAGAATTACAACATCTGTTATTTCGAGAAAATCTAAAATGGAAACAAGGGTGGAACCTCGACGGTCTAGGAAAGAACCGTGTGATCTTTGCAGAATGGTAAGGAATAGCGAGCTAAGTACCTAGTATACTATACAGGGACGGATTATATCTCCAGTTTTACTGCATTACGAAATTCTTTTCTATTTATTCTATTTTGAAAATACCGTTCATCTTTGCTTACCAATGCTAGAATAATGTTTTCACCATATCAATTTCGTGTTTATTTTTCAATGTTCCCCTCAATTAGAATAACTACATATGTATTTCAACTTTCGAATTTTTGAGGCCTCTTAAATTTGAATAGCTTAGGGCCTAAGAAGGTCCAAGTCCGGCTCTGATATTATACTTTGCTCTAGTTCTAAACTTTGTTTAGCTCTTTCTCCTGTTACGCTCTTAGTATTTATATGTATCATTGTACGTTTTCAATTTGTGCTTCAGTATCACTCTACGCTATCGTTTATTCTAACTTCAATTCACAAAGCAGTTAGCGTTTATTTTCACCATTTCTTAAAGATGTTTCCGAAACTCTTTAAAATATCAGACGAATATTATTGGAAATCCAGATTTAGATAAATTCGTTTCATATTTTTATTTATTTTTTCACATTTTTCTATTAAAGGATCACTTAAGAATTTAAAAGCTCTAATGTTGTTCATCATAGGAGTCTTTATATATACAGGGTGATTGTAAACTCTTTCAACAAAAGAAGAGGGGTGATAGTACACATCAAAACAAACAATTTTTGCAATGGAACCTAGGGTCGCAGTCCACTCCTTCCGCCAGAAAAGAGTACTTCCGAAAAACGGCACGTATGCACAAGTATTTACAACCGGTACATGAAAAGCACAAGATGCAAATTAGGTGCGCTGAGCAAGTGCATACACGTTTAAGAACAAACATTTTAAAACGCAGCCGAACCCGTTCATCGACATTACCGTGATAACGTCACATGATAAGTGACGTATTCGTGAAGGACATGGAATTATTCGTGAAGGACATGGACAAGGACAATAAATATGTACCATATTTATCTCAAAAACATGAAAATGACTGCAAGTAGCCATATATATAAATAAGTGTATTAAACATAGGCTTCATCCTATTACAAATAGGAGTAAACTTTTTGATCTAATAACAATAGATATATTCTTCAATGGTCAAATTATCACTATTATCTCTTTCTATAACCCTGGTTCTAACATTCCAGAATCAGACTACCAAAATATCTTTAATCAAATTCCAAATCGCATTTTATGGTATATATATATATAGTTCCCCTTTCTTATTCCCATTAGAATTTTCTGTGTATACCACTAAATCCTAATCCCATAGATTTCTATATCTAAGGTCTCTTCATGCTAGAAATGTGGGTGGTAGAGTGTGGTGGTCAAGGGATCTGCCTTGACAGCAGTGATGTACACCCTTACCTGGGGGGTAGAGGAGTAAAATGCAGCGATTTTGTCTTTTTTTAAAAACAAATGAAAAATTCATTTTCAGTTGGATATGTACTAATGTACTATTACTATTTTCATTTTGCAAATTCTCTATTAGTTCGAAATTCCACTGTTAGGGAGTGTTAAAATCCGAAAGTGACAAACTTCATTTTTATCTTGTTTTCAAAATAAAAAAAAACGGAGATAACAATTTAACTTTGTCGTCTGTCTGTCCATCCCGTTCTGTAGAATCGAACTTTTTCATTTAAAAAAAATCCTCTCAAGCAGCTGCTTGCCACAGAGGTCTGACAGGAGCCAGTCAGTTTATATGCCATAGTAGACGGTCTATAAGGATGCAGGACCTCGTCAGAAAGACAACAGAAATATCCATGCCTTGCCAGGAGCAAAAACCCAGGTCCCTTTGATCAGTAGCCAAGCACGGTAACCACTCGGCCATGGACTGCTATTCCCCCCCCCCCCATTTATGTAGATAAATTAAAAATTCTTTTTGGGTTGGATAGGTATTGAAGAAATATCACGATTCTCCCAAAAGCTATAATTATCCCCTCTAACCGTAGAAAATTACAAAATTTCAAACGAATGTTGCAAACGATATAGTTAAACTTGTATTTTTGGTGGTAGAATGCGTAGGTCACGTAGTTCTCAATCAGAACGATGAGTTGACTCCTAAGGCCCAGTGATAGGTAGGAAAATGAATTTTTTTGCTTTAACACATAATTGTTTGTTTTTAGAGATATAAATCCTTTTTAGGTTGAATAGGTATTGATGAAATATTAGAATTTAAACTTTCCAAATCTTTCAAAAGTCATAAATGCGCCCTCTAACGGTGAAAAAAAGTTGAAAATTTCAAAATATCAAAAGAAAATTGCATACAAAGTAGTTATTCTATATTTTTGAAGTGGTGGAATGTGAAGGCCATGATATATCCATTGACAACTATGAGTTGACCCCTTATTATTCCTCGGGAAGGTGGCAAAACGCAAATTTTGTGTTTTAAGAGGTAAATGTTTTTGAAGATAAATTAAAAATTCTTTGTGGTTAAATGAGTATTGAATTTTTACGATTTGCACTTTCCGAATATCTCAAAAGCTATAATTGCGCCTTCTAATGTTGAAAAAAAAAATAGAAAATTCCAAACATTTTAAGTTATTGCAAATGATGTATCTATGCTTAAAAATGGAAATCTGTTGGTAGAATGCTAAGGTCATTAAGTTTCCATTAGCAGCAATGTTTGTTTGTTTCAAAAGATAATTGGAAAACCATTCTTTAGTAGGATTGGTACTAATAAAATATTATAATTCGCATTTTCAAATTCGATAAATAGGTTTAATTTATATCGTTAGAGATCACTAAATATGGAAATGGCGAAACATGCACTTAGTGTATGGAATAGCTGAGGGCAGCGGACGAGCCGCTCAACGAATGTATCAAGAACGCTTCCCACACAGACATGTACCGGGCCACCGTTTGTTTGCGTGTATATATATATGTCTGTCGGATGGGATGTTAAGCCGTGGTCCCGTGTGCAGGAGAGCCCATTCCCTGTGCATATTAAAGAACACACTGGATGGCCTTGACGGGAGGCTACCATCTGTTTCCTAACGGCTGTTCCAGTAGGTCCATGTGACCTGGCCATTTAGCCCATTGTATGCAGAAAAGTACCGCTCAGAGGTAAAATAACCCAAACCAACCTCAGGAGATTGGAAACATACTTTGTGTTGAGATGCCATAAAGTGTTGAAATAGCAGAAAACAATGTTATCAATTACTTGACAAAACTTTTCAGTTTACACACATAATCTATCTTATATTACAAACAAAATTAATATGAAAAATATCTCACACATTTGTTGGTAACGCACCAGGCTTGCAATTCTGATGTCCCAACTGGGTTTACATTGATGATTTTTCTCTGCTACTCCCCTTGTGCGATTATGGGTCATTAAGAGCTGTAACATTATGAAATGTATCATCTAGTACGCCATTTGTAATAATTATGTCCAATAAATGTTTTCCCATTAATCACTGTCTTGTGTCCTTTCAGATCTTGTACCTCTGCTACCACTTTCCCATGACGTTTCCGGTTATGGGTTCCTATGCAATTCTCATTCCTTTAGATGTTATCAACCTCCCCTAAAAGTTTGTACCTATATTTTTGAGACACCCTGTATAGAATATCAATTTAAACTTTCCTGTTCCATGGAATATTTTAGAAATTAAGAAAACCTCTACTCAAGTCCTGTTCTCAGACACCCTCCACCAAAAGCTAAAGTCTCGGAGTTCCCGAAACTGAATTCTAGGATCCGCAAAACAAAATTCTCTGACCCCTACCTCCCGAAGATAATTTCTCGAATCCCAAAACAAAATTCTCTGCTGTTCCCATGACTAAATCCTGGGTACGTTCCTGATGGTTCCGCAACAGCCTGCTTCTCGACTGCCTGGAGATCTACCGACCCTCCGGGGTCAAGGTCAGCCCTTGTGGCTCGATCGTTTCTCCCCCGTACTGGGGGAAGTACTAACTTGTTCTACTGAGTTATACAGATATCCTGAGGCTTGGCGTACTGCTCTGCCAAAGGAAGTTTACCCCTAAAATGTTCAATGGTGGTGTCTCTGATTTCGTTATGTGTCTTAGAAAATACATAAACCTTGAAAGGGGGAACAGTTATGATCCATATCACCATCCTTTGAATACTCCACTGTTGCAGTTATTTTCTTATCAGCTGCAATTTAAAACTCCAAAATCATATGTTCAAAAGTAATCCTTTCTCCTAACGGTCGTAGGAATGATTCTGATATCAGAGTAGATACTGGTACATTGGGTTGTTTTACCTCTGAGCGGCACTTTTTTGCACACCATAGACTAAATGACCAGGTCACATGGACCCCGAAGGCTCAGAGAAGGTTGGGGGAGGGGACCCACTGGACAGCTGTTAGGAGACAGATGGTAGCCTCCCGTCAAGGCCGTCCAGCGTGTTCTTTAACGTGTACAGGGTATGGCTCTCCCCCACACTGGGCCACGGCTTTAACGTCCCATCTGACGGACGGCGGCTTTTCCAAGCCCATCGGTGTCCCCTACTGACCGTGGGCAGGGCGGGGAGTTTTGCAGAGTTGTCTCAACGCTGACCCAGGTGGGACTCGAACCTGCAGATTACGAGTCTGGCGTGCTACCGACTGAGCCACTCCCGCCCAGATACTGGAACATGTTCTTGCAAAAAGTGCAAGTGAACACAGGCGCAGACTTTTGGATTTGACAGTACGTAGGAGAGGAACAAGCAGTACTCATAATATTTCTTTTTGAATAGCTTTTCTCATCCCATGAATTAAACCTTGACTTGTAAAACTATTAATAATAACAATTGTTAACTTGTAAAGCTATTAATATAAGTGGCGTATCCAAGGAGGCTTATACTCCCAACCTTCTTGAGTCAACTTTTTTTTTATATATATTATTTTAGGGGTGAGAAATATTAAGACATCACATTACATTTAACA
This sequence comes from Ryuthela nishihirai, assembly GCA_038380435.1. Lineage (NCBI taxonomy): Eukaryota > Metazoa > Arthropoda > Arachnida > Araneae > Heptathelidae > Ryuthela > Ryuthela nishihirai. The sequence goes on along the minus strand of JAWZYU010000001.1, from coordinate 134,300,652 downwards.
AACGGAATCCTACATCTTTCCACCCACCCCCTTTCGAAAATCTTAGCTATGTCACTGAATATTTATATCTTTAGAGTATGTGATTATTGTGCATAATTACCTTTAACAGCATAAGGAAAAGGAGAAAAGAAAGTTGAAAACTTTATTTTGGCATCGATTCTTTTTATAGGCAAAACCATGGACGTCCTCCTATTACATTTTCCCCACCGGAATCGGGGGGAAAATATTATTCATTTAAAGCATAAATTGTGAATTTCATATTTTGTTTTATTCCCCACCCAGCAAAATTAATCGTTTTATTATGTTTTCATCAGCTAAGGGAGCGGGGGGTGGTTCAGTCGGTAGCGCGCAGGCTCGTAATCTGCAGTTCCTAAGTTCGAGTCCTACCTGAACCAGCTTTGAGATTTATCTCCGCAAAAACCACACCCTGTCGTAGGTCAGTAGGCGACACCTACGGGCTTGGAAACGATGTCATACATCGGATGGGGTGTAACGCCGTGGTCCCTTGTGTAAGAGAGAGCCATTACACTGCGAATATTAAAGAACATATTGGATTGCCTTGACGGAAAGCTACCATTTATCTACTAACAGCTGTCCAGTGGGTCCCCTCCCCCAACATTCTCTGAGTCTTCGGGGTCCTTCTAACCTGTCCATTTAGCCCATTGTGTGCAAAAATGCTGCGCAGAGGTAAAACAATCCAACCTATCAGCTAAGAAATGTGATCAATGGCTAGCAGTAACTGTCGGGTAACAATAACACAGCAGAGGCAAACAAGTGTGCTGTCTGGTGGCAGGGGCGGGGGAAAAAAACTGTCAAACTCCCGTAGGTTTCGCAACGACTTTCCCTTCACATCTGCTGATAGAGAAATATAAGGGTGAGGCCTACGAAAATTTTGTGTATTTTTTTTTGCCTTGACCTTCATGAACGCTAAGTACGACTCTTCAGTTTACTCAATATTCGCCCACATTCTTGCAGCCCAAAGTCATGATGTTTTAGAATGGGGAAGGATTGGTGACTGGAGGATTAAGAGTGTGTGCTAGTCTGCAATTAGAGATTCAGTTTTCAACACCAGGAACTTTCAGGTACAGTTTTAAATATTGTTAATCGCACTGAAGTAGTCAAAGGGGAGGAAAAAAAACTCATTCAACAATTTCTGGCCTTTATATGGAGGGTATGGCCGAGTGGTTAGCGCGCTTGGCTACTAATCTAAGGGACCTGGGTTCGAGCCCCGGGTAAGGCATGGATGTATGTGTCGTTTTTTTGCTGTGGTCCTGCCATCCTCTCAGACCTTCTACTGTGGCATATAAACTGACAGACTCCTGTCAGACCTCTGTGGCAAGCAGCTGCTTGAGGGGGTATTTATTTATTTTATTTTTTTTATACGAGTATCAAGACACATCCTTGAGCGCATTTTCGATTTCCAAGCCCACTACAAGAAAAGAGGTATAATTTCACTCAGGCGGCGATAAACACGATCCATTGGTAGTGATATAGAGCATGTTTTAAACAATAATGTATTCTGCCCATGGGCGCCGAAAGGGAGCAGCATTTGTCCCGCCCCCTGGGAATATTGACTGAAAAATTCATTTATATTACATAATATTTAGGTATACCAAAAAAATTTCTTTTTCTTACTTTAAAGTAATGTGAATCTTTTTTTTTTAACTTTCTTTTGTTATCGGAAGCATTTTGTTTATTTTTATTTATTATTATGGAAGTCCAATAATAATTTCTTTCTTTTTTTTCCCTTTTTTGTTTTCTGCCATTCTTAGTTGTATTATGATATGATGTTATGCATAATTCCTTATTCGCAACTTCACTGATTAATGAAAGTCTCGATATAATTATTTCTATCTTGAAACAGTGATTGGTTCTTTTGCCCCCTGCTGTGAATATTTTTTCACTCCCTGAAACCCCCCTCGCCCACTTTTTACTGGAAAAATTTCTGCTGGCGCGGCCTCGCATTTGTTAAATCTTATAGACTTAAGAAATGCACAAAAGCCCCTAAATTCAGCTTATGACCACCACCATTTGGGAAAACTTTATTTCTAATCGGTCATTAGTTCTTCAATTTACATTAATATAAGCGTTAGCAAAATTTTTCAAAAACGTTTCCATTCCAAAATTCCTGACTATGCCACTGGCCTAATATTGCACTTTAGGAGCATTGGCTTCTTTCTTCACACTCTCCACGGATTCTTAAAAAGAAATTGCTGATGCTATTCCTACTTTTCTCTTTATCACATGTCGAACATTCCTTTATTTATTTCCCAAGTGCCAAGAAAAATTGGAACACTTGCTCAAGAGCAAAACCTTTTAAAACAGACAAGAAACTGGCGGCAGGTAGTTGTACCAGCAGACCGTGGTGCAACCCAGATCCTCTTCTTCTACTTCTCTCACTCAATTCGAAATATAAGATTTGATTCCAAATAGCAATTTTTTCTCGGCTAGATTGTACTGCTGACTTACGCTTAGGTATACAAATAAAATCTGTTCAAAGTTTTGAACGGAAGAAAGCTTTGTAAACAAGAAATACAAAAATTTCAGTGGTTTTAAGTAAAGCTTGTGCAGCATTATTCCGTGAGCCTCAATTGTTTTATATCTGAGCTGCATTTTTCTTCGCCTAATGGGATAAACGGCTGGTCACAAGGACCCAAATTCAGAGAAAGTTTGGGAAGAGGATCTGCTGGACAGCTGTTAGGAGACGAAAACCTCCCATCAAGGCCACCAAGCTTGACGTATGGTCCTCTTGTACACGGAGTCGCGGCTTATCGTCCCATCCGATGGACTGAGGCCTTTCCAAGCCCATCGTTGTCCTCTTTCTCACCTAGGGTAGGATGATGGTTGGCAGAGATAAATCTCAATACAGGCCCAGTTGTGATATTTATCGTTTTATTTGCTTAAAAATTGCATAAGTCCTTTCACTGGTAAACAGAACTAGATTATAACATTTTAATGAGTTTAAAGTGGCACATTTTATTCATATTTATCTGCAGATCAATTCAAAAGATGATTCAATTTCTATCTCAATTATGCGTGATAAGCAACCATTTTCACTCCTGAAAAGGAAGATATTCGACATATAGTTATTATCGAGCATGTATTTCTGATCGTTAAAGAACGTGGTCTTAGCATAAGAACTGTAACCTAAGATGTATTTGAGGTTAGTGCAAACAAAATTGACGAGTTTCCAGAAAAACATTCGAGTGTCAGGTTTAAACCTAAAAATATAAAATATCCTTTAAGCAGCTGCTTTTCACAGAGGTCTCAGAAGAGCCTAGCAGTTTAATGCTCCATAGAGAAGACCGTAGATACATCAATAGAAAGTCACCGCAGAAAAGAAACATCCATTCCTTATCCGTAGCTCGAAAACCAAGGTTCCTTCTATCCGTAGTCAAACACCCTAACCACTCGAACAATAGGAATATTATTTGGTTTAAAAAATGTGAACCTTGAAATAGTATTGATGTAAAAATATAAATAATTCATGATAAATAATCCAATATTCTTTACTCTTCTATTATATTCAAGATTTTTGAATACCAAATTGGCCACTGGTTCAGAAATAAGTAAGGAATGGGGGTCCACCAGACAGCTGCTATGAGACAGATGGAAGCTCTTTATCAAGGAATATCCACAGTATTTTTTAACATACAGAAAGTATTGCTGTCTTGCGTACTGTGCCCCCAGTTTAAAGTTAGATCAAAATGACAGCACCTTTTCCAAGCCTATCAGTGTTCCCTTTCTTACCAGGTAGAAAATAACTCACGCAACTACAGTGGGGATTCAAATCGCGGAATATCAGTTTAGGAGCCTGACACATTACCAATGAACCAATCCCACCACATAATTTCTTCTGAGGGTTTGACCCTGCTATAGCCATTGTCTATGGCAGACCAGGACAAATGTTTTAGCGAAGGGTCGCATAGAAAGCTGAAATGGAAGGGCAGGCCGCGAAAGAAATATTGTAATCAATAATAACGTAAGTATAACCAAGGACAAAAAATTATGAGACGTAGAGAGTATAACTATTAAAATTAATCATTTTAATGAGACTTCTCTTCGGCGAAGTTACAAATTTTTCATTAGTAGTTCGCAAGCAGCACAAAAGGGTCTATGGCGATTTTCCAGGATTTGTTTCAAACTCCTAAGATATTTAAATTGGAACGCGTGTTCAAAAGCACAGTTATCTAAAAGAGGCATGTCAAACTGCGACGTGCAATATATAGCCTTAGAAATTACGGCATTTTTTCTAGGAATTCAATCCCATCGGTGTCAATTCGGTTAGGAGCCCATCGGTGTTCTCTTTCTGACCAAAGACAGAGCAAAATTTGGCAGAGGAAATCTCAATATAGAGACTCGAATCTGAGACTATCAGTTTACGAACCTGGCGCTCTACCTGGCGCAATGCTACGCCGTAAAACCTGGCGCAATGCTACGCCGTAATTTCTGCTGAGGGCTGCTATTGTCTATAGCAGGGGTTCTCAACAGGGTACGCAGTAAAATTTTTTGGGGTATGCCGTGAGAGCTGAAAAGTCGCAGATATATGTTATATATACATATATATGTTTTATTTTATTCCCATTGTTATACTATAACTAGAGTTTATCTATCTATACAAGGGGTACGCCAGTTACATACACATTTCCAGGGGGTACGTGAAGCATAAAAGGTTGAGAACCACTGATATATATGTTTTATTTTATTCCCATTGTTATACTATAACTAGAGTTTTATCTATCTATACAAGGGCCAGTTACATACACATTTCCAGGGGGTACATGAAGCATAAAAGGTTGAGAACCACTGATATATATGTTTTATTTTATTCCCATTGTTATAATATAACTATAGTTTTATCTATCTATACAAGGGGTACGCCGGTTACATACACATTTCCAGAGGGTACGTGAAGCATAAAAGGTTGAGAACCACTGATATATATGTTTTATTTTATTCCCATTGTTATACTATAACTATAGTTTTATCTATCTATATAAGGGGTACGCCAGTTACATACACATTTCCAGGAGGTACGTGAAGCATAAAAGGTTGAGAACCACTGATATATATGTTTTATTTTATTCCCATTGTTATACTATAACTATAGTTTTATATATCTATACAAGGGGTACGCCAGTTACATACACATTTCCAGGGGGTACGTGAAGCATAAAAGGTTGAGAACCACTGATATATATGTTTTATTTTATTCCCATTGTTATACTATAACTATAGTTTTATCTATCTATACAAGGGGTACGCCAGTTACATACACATTTCCAGGGGGTACGTGAAGCATAAAAGGTTGAGAACCACTGATATATATGTTTTATTTCATTCCCATTATTATACTATAACTATAGTTTTATCTATCTATACAAGGGGTACGCCGGTTACATACACATTTCCAGAGGGTACGTGAAGCATAAAAGGTGAAAACCACTGATATATATGTTTTATTTTATTCCCATTGTTATACTATAACTATAGTTTTATCTATCTATATAAGGGGTACGCCAGTTACATACACATTTACAGAGGGTACGTGAAGCATAAAAGGTTGAGAACCACTGATATATATGTTTCATTTTATTCCCATTGTTATACTATAACTATAGTTTTATATATCTATACAAGGGGTACGCCAGTTACATACACATTTCCAGGGGGTACGTGAAGCATAAAAGGTTGAGAACCACTGATATATATGTTTTGTTTTATTCCCTTTGTTATACTATAACTATAGTTTTATCTATCTATACAAGGGGTACGCCAGTTACATACACATTTCCAGGGGGTACGTGAAGCATAAAAGGTTGAGAACCACTGATATATATGTTTTATTTTATTCCCATTGTTATACTATAACTATAGTTTTATCTATCTATACAAGGGGTACGCCAGTTACATACACATTTCCAGAGGGTACGTGAAGCATAAAAGGTTGAGAACCACTGATATATATGTTTTATTTTATTCCCATTGTTATCCTAGAACTATAGATTTATCTATCTATACAAGGGGTATGCCAGTTACTTACACATTTCCAGGGGGTACGTGAAGCATAAAAGGTTGAGAACCACTGATATATATGTTTTATTTTATTCCCATTATTATACTATAACTATAGTTTTATCTACCTATACAAGGGGTACGCCGGTTACATACACATTTCCAGAGGGTACGTGAAGCATAAAAGGTTCAGAACCACTGATATATATGTTTTATTTTATTCCCATTGTTATACTATAACTATAGTTTTATCTATCTATACAAGGGGTACGCCAGTTACATACACATTTCCAGGGGGTACGTGAAGCATAAAAGGTTGAGAACCACTGATATATATGTTTTATTTTATTCCCATTGTTATACTATAACTATAGTTTTATCTATCTATACAAGGGGTACGCCAGTTACATACACATTTCCAGAGGGTACGTGAAGCATAAAAGGTTGAGAACCACTGATATGTATGTTTTATTTTATTCCCATTGTTATACTATAACTATAGTTTCATCTATCTATACAAGGGGTACGCCAGTTACATACACATTTCCAGGGGGTACGTGAAGCATAAAAGGTTGAGAACCACTGATATATATGTTTTATTTTATACCCATTGTTATACTATAACTATAGTTTTATCTATCTATACAAGGGGTACGCCAGTTACATACACATTTCCAGGGGGTACGTGAAGCATAAAAGGTTGAGAACCACTGATATATATGTTTTATTTTATTCCCATTGTTATACTATAACTATAGTTCCATCTATCTATACAAGGGTACGCCAGTTACATACACATTTCCAGGGGGTACGTGAAGCATAAAAGGTTGAGAACCACTGATATATATGTTTTATTTTATTCCCATTATTATACTATAACTATAGTTTTATCTATCTATACAAGGGGTACGCCAGTTACATACACATTTCCAGGGGGTACGTGAAGCATAAAAGGTTGAGAACCACTGATATATATGTTTTATTTTATTCCCATTGTTATACTATAACTATAGTTTTATCTATCTATACAAGGGGTACGCCAGTTGCATACACATTTCCAGGGGGTACGTGAAGCATAAAAGGTTGAGAACCACTGATATATATGTTTTATTTTATTCCCATTGTTATACTATAACTATAGTTTTATCCATCTATACAAGGGGTACGTCAGTTACATACCCATTTCCAGGGGGTAAGTGAAGCATAAAACGTTGAGAACCAATGATATATATGCTTTATTTTATTCCAATTGTTATACTATAACTATAGTTTTATCTATCTATACAAGGGGTACGCCAGTTACATACACATTTCCAGGGGGTACGTGAATTATAAAAGGTTGAGAACCACTGATATATATGTTTTATTTTATTCCCATTGTTATACTATAACTATAGTTTTATCTATCTATACAAGGGGTACGCCGGTTACATACACATTTCCAGGGGGTACGTGAAGCATAAAAGTTTGAGAACCACTGATATATATGTTTTATTTTATTCCCATTGTTATACTATAACTATAGTTTTATCTATCTATACAAGGTTTACGCCAGTTACATACACATTTCCAGGAGGTACGTGAAGCATAAAAGGTTGAGAACCACTGATATATATGTTTTATTTTATTCCCATTGTTATACTATAACTATAGTTCCATCTATCTATACAAGGGTACGCCAGTTACATACACATTTCCAGGGGGTACGTGAAGCATAAAAGGTTGAGAACCACTGATATATATGTTTTATTTTATACCCATTGTTATACTATAACTATAGTTTTATCTATCTATACAAGGGGTACGCCAGTTACATACACATTTCCAGAGGGTACGTGAAGCATAAAAGGTTGAGAACCACTGATATATATGTTTTATTTTATACCCATTGTTATACTATAACTATAGTTTTATCTATCTATACAAGGGGTACGCCAGTTACATACACATTTCCAGGGGGTACGTGAAGCATAAAAGGTTGAGAACCACTGATATATATGTTTTATTTTATTCCCATTGTTATACTATAACTATAGTTTTATCTATCTATACAAGGGGTACGCCAGTTGCATACACATTTCCAGGGGGTACGTGAAGCATAAAAGGTTGAGAACCACTGATATATATGTTTTATTTTATTCCCATTGTTATACTATAACTATAGTTTTATCCATCTATACAAGGGGTACGTGAGTTACATACCCATTTCCAGGGGGTAAGTGAAGCATAAAACGTTGAGAACCACTGATATATATGCTTTATTTTATTCCAATTGTTATACTATAACTATAGTTTTATCTATCTATACAAGGGGTACGCCAGTTACATACACATTTCCAGGGGGTACGTGAATTATAAAAGGTTGAGAACCACTGATATATATGTTTTATTTTATTCCCATTGTTATACTATAACTATAGTTTTATCTATCTATACAAGGGGTACGCCGGTTACATACACATTTCCAGGGGGTACGTGAAGCATAAAAGTTTGAGAACCACTGATATATATGTTTTATTTTATTCCCATTGTTATACTATAACTATAGTTTTATCTATCTATACAAGGTTTACGCCAGTTACATACACATTTCCAGGAGGTACGTGAAGCATAAAAGGTTGAGAACCACTGATATATATGTTTTATTTTATTCCCATTGTTATACTATAACTATAGTTCCATCTATCTATACAAGGGTACGCCAGTTACATACACATTTCCAGGGGGTACGTGAAGCATAAAAGGTTGAGAACCACTGATATATATGTTTTATTTTATACCCATTGTTATACTATAACTATAGTTTTATCTATCTATACAAGGGGTACGCCAGTTACATACACATTTCCAGGGGGTACGTGAAGCATAAAAGTTTGAGAACCACTGATATATATTGTTGCGGATCACAAAAATGGATAGCCACTGAGCGTGAGTATTAAAAGCTATATTTCAAAACCAAATTCAATACAAGGTAAATTGTTACAAAGGAAATATGGATGAAGTATCTTATTAACAAATCAACTATTAACATGCACAAGTCATCAATCTTCCTGCGTAGAGCACACAATATCAGCTCTGTGTATTTTACTAAATACTACCTTTTACTTGATTTACCAGGTCACCCGAAGATCTTCACTCGTAAACCAATTCTCGTCCTGTGCTAATAACTGTTCACACACTAGCCGAACAAAAAGACAGTCCGTGTAGACATTCGAAGTTAGCCATAAAAGTTCCCACTTTTATACTTCCGTGTATACACAACACATCAAGTTACTTCTTGATACTTAACGATAAAAGATCCCACTTTTATCCTTCCGCGTATACACAACACATCAAGTTACTTCTTGATACTTACGCGCACTGTCTCAGAACAGCTCACCGTCCATTTTCGAACTCACCGACCGTTACAATACAACGACCGTTAACGCTCCACTCTCCTTCTCCAAATTCTCCCAAAGTTCTTATTCGTTCGCTGAAACTTTGCTTTCGGTTGCCAGATTCTTCTGTCGTAACACTGCCCCCTTCCTAGGTCTTGTTCGTCCCGAACAATTCTGGATTCCAAAGTTTCTTCAGTTCTTCGATGAAACGGGGCTAAACGATCCACGTGAACCACCTTGCACTTTGTAGCTGGACGTCGACGAATGCGGTATTCCACGTCTGTGTCAAAATGAAAGCGAATCTCATTATGACTTAGATTTCTTTTCTGACTGAAGCCTCGTCCACAAATATAATACGTGTAAGGCCTATAGCCCTTGTGAACACGTTTATGTCTCCGCAGGGAGAAGAATCGACTAAGAGTTTTCGTGCAAAACCTGTAAAAAGTTTTCTTCTTTGTCGAAAGTTTTCTTCTTTGGATTTTTACTTCTATCAACAGTAACAAGGAATGAAAGTCATTAGTGACATAAAATCTAGGGAGGAGTTTCATCCTCCAGTCTGACCCTTTTGTCAGTTGACTTTCACTTAATTCAGAACTGTCGTGATGAACCTTCAGCCATATTTCACCTGATTCAATTTGATCCCCAAGGTGCTTCACAAATATAATATCAGCTCCATAATTCTTTTTAGCGCTTCGGTCCATCTCCTCCTTCCATACTCTTGCTAGAACTGCAGCTTCTAATCCGACAACCTTACCTGTTTCTCCTGTATAAGTGAAATCAGTGATGTGTCGGGCTGCTAGCAATATTTTTTCTGTTTTACCTTCACATAGCCAGCTTGCAACATCTTCAGATACTCCTTGTTCTATTAACATGTTACGAAACTTGTTCAAAGCATTGCCGTTATGCAGAACCTTGCAGACACGTGATGCTTCATCTACCCTATTATCCACAATGTTCACCAAACGCAGAAGTTCTCCTCCTAACTCTTCGACGAGCTCTTGCAGTTCCAAGGATCCGTCACCAAGGAAACACTGAACAGCTTCCATCACTTCCAGAGAGTTGTCAACAGAGTTTTCAAGAGGTGAATCCATGTTGCTGATAACAGCTGAACAACTCAAACTCTTCATTCCACGAGCCTGTGATGCTGCAACCATTTTCTTAACTAAATCAACAGCAACATCTTCTGTACTGATGAGATCAATAGCTCCTTTTCCGAATTCAACATCATAAACCAAAGCGCACACTCCTTCAGCCAGCTTTTTGGACACAATTGAGCATCTCCTTAGAGGAACGCTATCTACGGTAGCCGTCAGATCCTTGCAGCGGTAAATCTCCTTATCTGTTGGCACCAGCTCCTCTGTCTGTCCTACGATGCAGCATCCGACGTCTTCCATCATCTGCTCGATTTTATCTTTAGTGCAGTCGACTGTGAAGCCAGGGATGGATTCCAATTTGTCCAGAGTATCTCCCTTCAATTGGAGAGCACGACCGGAGATCATAGGGACCTTGAGACCTAAAGCAGCAAGTGCAGGAGCCAAGACAAGACTCACTTTGTCGCTGACACCTCTTGTGCTGTGTTTATCCACCATCCGATGGCGCCACTCGGGTCTCCAGCAAAACACATGACCCGAGGAGGTCATAGTTGCTGTTTCTTCCGAATTCACCTTCTTGGAGCTCTCATTGTAATTAACCAGGGAAATATCAGTCATGATTGCCAAATTGTTCATTCTGGAGATCAGCGACGAGTTTTGTAACATATTGTCCACTTTAGAGCTCTTGTAGTCGTGATAAAACTTTTCTATATCCTTATAATCTAAATGGTTATAATGCCCAAATCTGCACATTGACTGTTCAAAGAAATTCAGCGTGGCTACGTTGAAATTATCTGAGGGATTCACTTCTCTCTGATCGTAACTCTGAGGCTTAGTTTCATCCAGAAAGTTAGTCTTTGAAGTACTGTCTCTGCCTGAAGCTCCTTTACTAGCATCACCTGTTACGCTTCTAAGCCATTCTTCGGAATTCTTCTTTCTTAAATCCCCACTTTCTATAAACGATTCGAGTGTGGCTATATGCTTCGGTAAAATCTCTCCGACTTCCCCGGTAACGTCGAATGGCACTTTGTTTCTATGATGAATGGACGCCTCTTCTTTACTCGGACCACTCTGCGAAACGTAAACTCTGTTTCGTTCCCCCTCATTACCACTCGTTACTCTGCCTTTGCGATAATTGTCCATGACGCATTTTGCTGACGGCGAGGAATAGAATACCTTTCGTGTGGATCTCTCTTCAGATCGTGACAGACTTGTATACCTAGGTATTTTGAAGTGCAAAGCGTACTGTATAGTCTCACAGCTCTCTGATCTGTGTGATTGTTCTTCACAGTTCCTAGACATGTCACCAGCGACATAGACACTCTGCCATGCATTACCAGTAGTTGCGTGGTCAAAGGCATTATCTGCGCTATCTCTACGATTCTTGATTTCCAGTAGCAGATCCACATTTTTATATGCGTTGCCTTTCTCTTTTTCTTTTCCATGTTTACAATCTAACTTAACACTATCAAGATCATCTTTTTCACTGACAAATTCAACATTTAAACTATTGCATTGTCTATTGAGTTCGGTTTTATGATCCTTGAAGTGATCAATAATCTTACCAACTCGAGAAGCCACTTCAGCTCTCATCTCAGTATTTTGTGCGGCCAGGTCACCTATTTTATTTCTCAACTCATTATTTTGTGCGGCCATTTCGGCTTTCAAATCATCTTTTTGAGAAACTATCTCAGTTCTCAACTCATTATTTTGTGCGGCCATTTCGCTATTTTGACTTTTAATGTCATTCATCTGTGTAGCCATATCAGTCATCTGGTCACCTATTTTATCGCTTTGGGCAGCTATATCGGCTTTCATATCGGCTTTCAAGTCATTTAACAACTTTACTAATTCATCCATACTTCTAGTTAACGGCATTCAATAAATTATCCCGCTGCTGACACCAAATGTTGCGGATCACAAAAATGGATAGCCACTGAGCGTGAGTATTAAAAGCTATATTTCAAAACCAAATTCAATACAAGGTAAATTGTTACAAAGGAAATATGGATGAAGTATCTTATTAACAAATCAACTATTAACATGCACAAGTCATCAATCTTCCTGCGTAGAGCACACAATATCAGCTCTGTGTATTTTACTAAATACTACCTTTTACTTGATTTACCAGGTCACCCGAAGATCTTCACTCGTAAACCAATTCTCGTCCTGTGCTAATAACTGTTCACACACTAGCCGAACAAAAAGACAGTCCGTGTAGACATTCGAAGTTAGCCATAAAAGTTCCCACTTTTATACTTCCGTGTATACACAACACATCAAGTTACTTCTTGATACTTAACGATAAAAGATCCCACTTTTATCCTTCCGCGTATACACAACACATCAAGTTACTTCTTGATACTTACGCGCACTGTCTCAGAACAGCTCACCGTCCATTTTCGAACTCACCGACCGTTACAATACAACGACCGTTAACGCTCCACTCTCCTTCTCCAAATTCTCCCAAAGTTCTTATTCGTTCGCTGAAACTTTGCTTTCGGTTGCCAGATTCTTCTGTCGTAACAATATGTTTTATTTTATTCCCATTGTTATACTATAACTATAGTTTTATCTATCTACAAAAGGGGTACGCCAGTTACATACACATTTCCAGGGGGTACGTGAAGCATAAAAGGTTGAGAACCACTGATATATATGTTTTATTTTATACCCATTGTTATACTATAACTATAGTTTTATCTATCTATACAAGGGGTACGCCAGTTACATACACATTTCCAGGGGGTACGTGAAGCATAAAAGTTTGAGAACCACTGATATATATGTTTTATTTTATTCCCATTGTTATACTATAACTATAGTTTTATCTATCTACAAAAGGGGTACGCCAGTTACATACACATTTCCAGGGGGTACGTGAAGCATAAAAGGTTGAGAACCACTGATATATATGTTTTATTTTATTCCCATTGTTATCCTAGAACTATAGATTTATCTATCTATACAAGGGGTATGCCAGTTACTTACACATTTCCAGGGGGTACGTGAAGCATAAAAGGTTGAGAACCACTGATATATATGTTTTATTTTATACCCATTGTTATACTATAACTATAGTTTTATCTATCTATACAAGGGGTACGCCAGTTACATACACATTTCCAGGGGGTACGTGAAGCATAAAAGTTTGAGAACCACTGATATATATGTTTTATTTTATTCCCATTGTTATACTATAACTATAGTTTTATCTATCTACAAAAGGGGTACGCCAGTTACATACACATTTCCAGGGGGTACGTGAAGCATAAAAGGTTGAGAACCACTGATATATATGTTTTATTTTATTCCCATTGTTATCCTAGAACTATAGATTTATCTATCTATACAAGGGGTATGCCAGTTACTTACACATTTCCAGGGGGTACGTGAAGCATAAAAGTTTGAGAACCACTGATATATATGTTTTATTTTATTCCCATTGTTATACTATAACTATAGTTTTAACTATCTACAAAAGGGGTACGCCAGTTACATACACATTTCCAGGGGGTACGTGAAGCATAAAAGGTTGAGAACCACTGATATATATGTTTTATTTTATTCCCATTGTTATCCTAGAACTATAGATTTATCTATCTATACAAGGGGTATGCCAGTTACTTACACATTTCCAGGGGGTACGTGAAGCATAAAAGTTTGAGAACCACTGATATATATGTTTTATTTTATTCCCATTGTTATACTATAACTATAGTTTTATCTATTTACAAAAGGGGTACGCCAGTTACATACACATTTCCAGGGGGTACGTGAAGCATAAAAGGTTGAGAACCACTGATATAAATGTTGTATTTTATTCCCATTGTTATACTATAACTATAGTTTTATCCATCTATACAAGGGTTACGCCAGTTACATACACATTTCCAGGGGGTACGGGAAGCATAAAAGGTTGAGAACCACTGATATATATGTTTTATTTTATTCCCATTGTTATCCTAGAACTATAGATTTATCTATCTATACAAGGGGTATGCCAGTTACTTACACATTTCCAGGGGGTACGTGAAGCATAAAAGTTTGAGAACCACTGATATATATGTTTTATTTTATTCCCATTGTTATACTATAACTATAGTTTTATCTATCTACAAAAGGGGTACGCCAGTTACATACACATTTCCAGGGGGTACGTGAAGCATAAAAGGTTGAGGACCACTGATATATATGTTTTATTTTATTCCCATTGTTATACTATAACTATAGTTTTATCTATCTATACAAGGGGTACGCCAGTTACATACACATTTCCAGGGGGTACGTGAATTATAAAAGGTTGAGAACCACTGATATATATGTTTTATTTTATTCCCATTGTTATACTATAACTATAGTTTTATCTATCTATACAAGGGGTACGCCGGTTACATACACATTTCCAGGGGGTACGTGAAGCATAAAAGTTTGAGAACCACTGATATATATGTTTTATTTTATTCCCATTGTTATACTATAACTATAGTTTTATCTATCTATACAAGGGGTACGCCAGTTACATACACATTTCCAGGGGGTACGTGAAGCATAAAAGTTTGAGAACCACTGATATATATGTTTTATTTTATTCCCATTGTTATACTATAACTATAGTTTTATCTATCTATACAAGGGGTACGCCAGTTACATACACATTTCCAGGGGGTACGTGAAGCATAAAATGTTGAGAACCACTGATATATATGTTTTATTTTATTCCCATTGTTATACTATAACTATAGTTTTATCTATCTATACAAGGGGTACGCCAGTTACATACACATTTCCAGGGGGTACGTGAAGCATAAAAGGTTGAGAACCACTGATATATATGTTTTATTTTATTCCCATTGTTATACTATAACTATAGTTTTATCTATCTATACAAGGGTACGCCAGTTACATACACATTTCCAGGGGGTACGTGAAGCATAAAAGGTTGAGAACCACTGATATATATGTTTTATTTTATTCCCATTGTTATACTATAACTATAGTTTTATCTATCTATACAAGGGTACGCCAGTTACATACACATTTCCAGGGGGTACGTGAAGCATAAAAGGTTGAGAACCACTGATATATATGTTTTATTTTATTCCCATTGTTATACTATAACTATAGTTTTATCTATCTATACAAGGGGTACGCCAGTTACATACACATTTCCAGGGGGTACGTGAAGCATAAAAGGTTGAGAACCACTGATATATATGTTTTATTTTATTCCCATTGTTATACTATAACTATAGTTTTATCTATCTATACAAGGGGTACGCCAGTTACATACACATTTCCAGGGGGTACGTGAAGCATAAAAGGTTGAGAACCACTGATATATATGTTTTATTTTATTCCCATTGTTATACTATAACTATAGTTTTATCTATCTATACAAGGGTACGCCAGTTACATACACATTTCCAGGGGGTACGTGAAGCATAAAAGGTTGAGAACCACTGATATATATGTTTTATTTTATTCCCATTGTTATACTATAACTATAGTTTTATCTATCTATACAAGGGTACGCCAGTTACATACACATTTCCAGGGGGTACGTGAAGCATAAAAGGTTGAGAACCACTGATATATATGTTTTATTTTATTCCTATTGTTATACTATAACTATAGTTTTATCTATCTATACAAGGGGTACGCCAGTTACATACACATTTCCAGGGGGTACGTGAAGCATAAAAGGTTGAGAACCACTGATATATATGTTTTATTTTATTCCCATTGTTATACTATAACTATAGTTTTATCTATCTATACAAAGGGTACGCCAGTTACATACACATTTCCAGGGGGTACGTGAAGCATAAAAGGTTGAGAACCACTGATATATATGTTTTATTTTATTCCCATTGTTATACTATAACTATAGTTTTATCTATCTATACAAGGGGTACGCCAGTTACATACACATTTCCAGGGGGTACGTGAAGCATAAAAGGTTGAGAACCACTGATATATATGTTTTATTTTATTCCCATTGTTATACTATAACTATAGTTTTATCTATCTATACAAGGGGTACGCCAGTTACATACACATTTCCAGGGGGTACGTGAAGCATAAAAGGTTGAGAACCACTGATATATATGTTTTATTTTATTCCCATTGTTATACTATAACTATAGTTTTATCTATCTATATAAGGGGTACGCCAGTTACATACACATTTCCAGGAGGTACGTGAAGCATAAAAGGTTGAGAACCACTGATATATATGTTTTATTTTATTCCCATTGTTATACTATAACCATAGTTTTATCTATCTATACAAGGGTTGGGTTGGGTTGTTTTACCTCTGAACGGCACTTTTTTGCACACCATGGGCTAAATGGCCAGGTCACATGGACCCCGATGGCTCAGAGAAGGGTGGGGGAGGGGACCCACTGGAACAGCTGTTGGGAGACAGATGGTAGCCTCCCGTCAAGGCCATCCAGCGTGTTCTTTAACGTGCACAGGGTATGGCTCTCCCGCACACGGGGCCACGGCTTAACGTTCCATCCGACGGACGACGGCCTTTCCAAGCCCATCGGTGTCCCCTACTGACCGTGGGCAGGGCGGGGAATTTTGCGGAGATAAATCTCAACACTGACCCAGCTGGGACTCGAACCTGGGAACTACAGATTACGAGCCTGGCGCGCTACCGACTGACCACCCCCGCCCCATCTATACAAGGGGTACGCCAGTTACATACACATTTCCAGGGGGTACGTGAAGCATAAAAGGTTGAGAACCACTGGTCTATAGCAATTTCTATTCAAAAGATGCTGTCACACCTTCCAGGTAAATGGCTGCCTGAAGATGTTTTTGTATTCTCTTGCTATCATCCCTTGTAAATGTGACACATTATCTTGGCATAATAGCCTTGACATGCCTTACGATCTAGCAACATTCAAACAACATCGACATCAAAATTTTCATTGTCACTCAATAAATTCACTTATCTGTTTCCCAAGAAATAATAATCCATACCGAAAATCATCTTTCCTGGGATAAAAGGGTTTGCTCTACGACTTATCTAGTCTATCGAGCGCCTCTAGAAGTGTAGATGTGCCTACAGAAATGTACTTAATGAAGCAACACTGCAATATTCAGTTTGGTCATTTCACTGAGAACACAAACTGAAATCGATAAACACCTGCTAGAGTTTACAGACATACTGAAACAAATTAACGAACTCCGCAGAATAATGCAAACCGACATCAAGCGAATTTGTCCCAGTTGCTAGGTTTCCGTTGTGTATTCCTGCAAGAGATGCCCAGGTGGTCTTTCTGAAAACGCCCCATTCAACCTAAACTATATGACATTCAGTTGTACAATCAATAACATGACGTGTTTCATCACAAATGTCAAAAACGCATTTTGAACCCTTACTGTCCTGTTGCTATTGGCTAAACATGCCGTCAGAACTAGTATAACTTATAAGGATGCGTGCTATTTCATTGGCAAATTGAGAGTAATTTCCATTTCTCGTTGATAAAGTGTGCTATATATGAATGCCAAGCACTAATGCTGGAGGATTAGGAAAAGTGATGGGAAGCGAAAAAACTTTAACTTATCGTTTGCATGGATATTTCGCGTGGATTATTGAACTCAACATGTTGATAAATATTATGATAAAATGAGCAAAGACGCTGCTGCAACCTTCTTGAAAATATTACAAAATTAGCGCTGATTAAACCAAAATGTGTTTTGTTGCCAGGTTTTAAAGTGGACTAGAACAAACCGAAAAACAATCAAGAAACGAAGAGATGTTTCAAAATCTTGAGCTGTAGTGAATATTTTCTTTTGTGTTTATATTTATTAAAAGTCAAGATAACAACTCCATTATGGAAGAAAACTGCATCGATAGCAAACAATTGCATACTTGAACTGTCTTCAGAGAAGTGAAAAGCGATCTAAACAGATTTGTGGTTATGGAAAATGGAATTGTGATATCTAAGAAAATGAACTACTCGTGTAATGGCGAATGCAAATGCAATATTCGAGTTTCTCCTTTATTGCAAGGAAATTTTACATTTCGAAATTTCTCGTTACATTGCAAAAGCTGTTGATATTGTTATACAAGTTAAAGATTGGCACCTAACTAGAGTGCTGGATTTTCCAGAGGGTAAGATGAGAGAGTAATTAATAACAATGATTATAGGAAGATAAAGAAGAAAGATGGTAACCCTGCTTTTACTTCAACTAACAACGATCAGCATAGGCCGAAATAATTTTTTGTCCCATCACGTTTTGCGAAATGGGAACAGTTTACAGAATTGAGAAAAAGGTGGGGGGAAAATAATAGGAGGAAAATCGCAGTTTTACATATAAGAAAAAGGTATTTGTTACGTTTAAAAAATTGCATCTTTTCTTCAGCTTTATTGTTGCAATTGTACTTTTCCGGATTTCTCATAAAAAATGCAAGAGGAACAAAAAAAAGATATTCGATTATCAGCTCTTACAAAATGATCGTCATAAATAAGTTTATATTAAGAGCGAATTCTGAAAAGGTAAAGCTAATATAAAAATGGTATTTATTTGCTGTTAAAGTTATTTTACTGCTTTGCATTTTCTTGATAATTTGCGAAAAGTTGCAATAGTTTTTTCTGAAATTGGCCTATATTGCCAATAAAAACGGAAAATTTTTAATCTCAGCAATGACAGTCTAAAAGTCAGCAAACTACAAACAATAAAAAATCAACAATTTTTGTTTAAAAACAACAAGAGAATTTCTTGCTGCATATTGAAAAAACAGCAGTTGCTTTAAGGATGCTGATTTTTATTTCAGTTCTCCAAAATGATTCAGATAATTTCCTGGAATGTTTCACTGTATGCTTCTTTCAGACCAACGATATGAAGTGCAAAAATTATTTTAAATGAATGACTGATAGAGTGTCTATGAAAACGAAACAGCGAAAGCTATATTGCGTCTGATGCAGTCCTGTGCTGTGTGACTTTCGTGTATCTAAACTCTTGTCTTCATAACATAGTTCGCAAGAAACGATGCGTGATCAAGAATCACAAGCTCTTAGAATTTAAGTATTGTGGAAAACGGTCAACATTTTATTATAACATACGTTGAAAGAAATTTCGTTTTCAAAATATAGAGTGTTCACTTCTGCTTCCAGAAAGTAAACTTTTGCACGATTAAAACACTCCAGGTAACAAAAGCCTGTGAACTCTTTTTAAAAATGCATTATTTGAAACTTCGGTAATAAACTGCATATCAAGAGTCAGATGCGAGTTATATTTCACATAAACAATCAACCAACGGTAACGAACATGTCTTGGCACACTTGGTTCTCAATAAATTACACAACCGAAGATTTGGACAGATTACTAGATCGACAAGATAGCACTTTTTACATGTTATACAGCGTGTCTGGTACTACAATCATCATGGCTGCTCTTGTGTTACAAGCTATACTGATCACCTTCTTGAACCTCATAGTTCTGTTAGTCATCTTCAGTGATGCTAAGATGCGTACACGTCCTCAATTCCTTTATATTAGCAACTTAGCCTTTTGTGACTTTCTGCTTGGATGTTTTGTGTCACCATTAAATATCCCTTTCATTTTGTACAGAGAGAAGCCATGGAATTACGGGAGAAATCTTTGCAAGGCGTGGCAAGTCTTTGATAACGTTGTATCAAGCGAAGTTGCAATGGCCATAGCTCTCATAATGTATGATCGTTATTCTTTGGCTAGGCTCGGAATTTCCTATTTCAACAAGAAATCTTTCTGCAACACTATTCTACACATCCACGTTACCTGGGTGTGGTGTTTTTTCTTGTACTGTCCAGCAGTGATATTCTGGGATATCATTCAAGGATATTCCAATATTCCTGAATATGAATGCAAAGCAGAGTATTCTGATGTACCATCAGTGAATGCCACGCTTACTATTTTAGAAATGGCAGTACCTGCATTCTTCATCAGCTACTACAGTGTAAAGCTTTATAACATATATCAGAGGAAGAAGCAAACATATACGGAAACTACGACTATTTCTTCTATAAGTGGCAACACAGATGCCGTACAGCCGCGTGTAACAGAGATTAAAGGTAACACTAAAGTCTACAACAAAACACCCAAATTTGGAAAGAATTTATTTGTTGCTCTTGGTGTGTTCCTCTTATTCTGGGTGCCTTATATTACAGTGTACATTTTGATATCATTTCTAACAGAAACAAGCGAATTGAATTTCATAGCTGAGGCTGTCTACTGGTTTAACATCGCTGGTTCAATAGTGCATCCTTTCGTATTTGCGTTTATGTGTCCTCGTTTTACAAACAGACTTGTCCAAATTATAATGAAATGTAAGAGAGCTGCACTTAAGTTCTTTTATCATTTCAGAAAAGCTAAGAAAGTGAATCCGAAAGAAAAAGATCTTAAATATAGTAGATCTTACAGATCCAGGCGTAGAAGAAACGACAGCGTTTAAATTTTAATTAGTATTAAATATTCGAAAGTATGGAATTAGTAATAATCTTTCATCAGTTATGTGACTGTTAATAAATTATCATTTGTGCGTGGTTCGTTGGTATGTGATTAGTAAAACATTTTTATTTGCATGTACTATTGATATCTAACTGTAAAAAAATATTTCTAAATTAAAATTGAGAATGACAAACTATAATATATAGTCAAATTCTAAAATGAATGACACGGTCAAGTCCAAGTCTATTACTGCAGGTTCAGTTTGGATTATTTCACAATCTTAGCCTTAATCGTTTTCCCAAAAGTGTGTTCCTACTCACCTCGACAGTCAAATGTTTTCATAATTTCTTTACAAATCTGTTTATGCGAATGGCAAAATGCTATATTGAATGGATATCCAATCTCTTGACTCCCATGCATAAAATTTCTGCTTCAGTAAATCACTTTTATTAACTCAATGTTAGATTTTGAATTGATTTGCCAAATTTAGCTTTACTTCTTTAATCTGCATGCGGAATATTAAAATAGAAAACAAGAAATTGTTTATCAGTTCGCGTTTTTTTTTTTGCAGTAAATGCTATATGTTGGAATTTTAAACGTTTCCAATATCCTTTTGAAAGTTTATATAATGTTGCATCTGTATAGAAGAGACCATCTGGCATGGTCCATAGTCTAGGGCAGGGTCGGATCTAGGGAGGATCACAGCCACTCCCTTTGAGAATGCTAGTAAGGGATAGTAAGGTTTACTTATTTTGCAAGAAATATTTAAAGATTTTTAAACTGGGGGGGGGGGGTTATACTGCAATGGAAATCCAGTCTCTTAGCTCCTATTTACTTTCCCGCTTCGATCTGGACACTAATTCTTAATCCTTTGCATCAATATCCCACTAATTATAAAACTTATGTAACAGTTTGTAACTGCAAAAAAAATTAATGACTCCTTCATTCACTCTAGTAGTGAACTACACTAGTTTCCATAAATTAAGAAATTATCCTATGTTCTGTCAATGGGAACTTAATACCATGTTAGTTGGAAGCTAAAGTTGAAGCTCTATGACTTCTAAATTTTTTTTTTTTGAAAAATGTGAGAGCAGATAAAAACTCATTCAAATATATCAATATCTTGATTTAGAACGACATTCGTTCGGTATTGGTAACCTGAATATTTAACAACAGCAACGCCATTCTTAAGATATACTGGGATCGGCAAAACATATTTCTTCTAAAAAATTATTTATGCAAACTTTTCAGTAGTTAAAGATTTCTTTACGAAAATTCTAAAATACACGTTTCTTTTATTACACACTTTGATAATATACTTATTACTAAGTTTTCTGAACTTCTGAAGTAAGGTGACCAGATTTAAAGAAAGAGTTTCCGGGGACTTTTCAAAATTCAATCTGAAAGATTGATTTTTCATAAAATTATTGTGCTAAAAAGTAACACAATCTTATTCATTTAGAACATTTTATATACATTACGGCATGTTAAAAGTAACTTTAATAATCTTTCGCTACTGATAAGTTTGCATAAATAATTTTGTAGAAAATAAATCTTAACATCTAGTGGTACAAAATAAAACTTTAATAACATAAGTTAATTAACAAAAAAAAAAATCCACGTTATTGTTGACAGTTGTACGAAACGTATTAAAACGTAAATTTATGTAAGAATTATATACAACAAAAGTATAGGAAATGAAAAAAAAAATATTTTAGCCATTAAGGTTCCAGTGCAAGGTATTTACAATCCAAAGCCTACAGGGAAAAGTTGGCCATTTCAAACAAGTCTGGTCGTAGCTTATCTATTCCTAAGAGTGCACTGTAAGTGTTTATACGTCGCAGAGGTCATTGCAACGATCTAAAACTTCAGCGTAATGGCAGGCTGAAACCTCACAATCTGTCACATAAGTGGGGGAGAGTAAGGGCACTATCACTCTTGTCAGAAAGGGCCTCTCTAAACTGCGACTGCTCTTTGTCCTCCCTTCACGGTGAGTGCCGTTCAACAGTTTCATCACGGAGCTTCAGTAGTGTATAGAACCTGTTCAGCAACCAAAACCCCATTTTCAAGGCCAATAAACATGAGACACTTTAGTTCTGTGGTTTTCAGTCTTTAATTTGTTAAGGGACTCGTTAGTTATATTGTTAAATTCTGCAAAACATCCAACCTCTAAATAAATTCAAACGTAACCATTATAGTACAGTATTAAATAACGCGTATTTGCAATATGCTATTATATTAAAATATTACAAAGTTTCCATGTTATAATGGTGGTCTATATTCGAAGCTCTTTAACTTCCCTACCACGTAACTGAAGATAAATGTAGGATCATAAATCTCTATAAATGTCGATTTTCAACGATACTCTTTCGATATTTAAAGAATTATGTAAACTGGAATATTTCACAACAGTAATGAGCCATAAAAATTTACCTCATAAATTAATTAAAACTTAATAAATATTGTTCCAAACCACTATTAAAATAAGTATACATTTTAGAAGGTTGCAAATGATTATTTCAATATTACACAATTATGAATGATTTTTATCGAACGGTAATTCCAGCTTCCATAACTCTTTAAATACTAAACGAATATTGTTGAAAATCGAGATTAAATAGATTTGAATACGAATGTTAATTTATATCAGTCGTATTTTTCCATTCAAGGCATTTTTAGAAGTTATACAGATTTATAAAAAGATTCCCATTGACATAGCATGGAAATTCTCTAATTTTGGAAGGCAACAGTGTATATTGCTAGCATATCCGAAGTTTTTCAAATCATTTTTTGCACAAAGTGTACGAAAAATTCTTTTCTACTTGGTGAGCTTTTCAGCAACCTGAAGATTTTGCAGAATTTTTAATGATTGTCAGGGAGGGAATCTCGAGTAAAAACCACTTTCCAGTTGCTGCCATCGAATTCCGGATGTATTTGTAAGCGGATATTGGAGTTGCTTCTCTCTACAAAATCAAAACTTTAGTATTTCAATTTCAAATTCTTCGTGAACAGAATAGTTCCCAGGTTCGAGTCCCATCGGTGCCAGCTATGAGATTTATCTGCGCTAAATCCCCACTCTGCCTTTGGTTAGAAAGAGAATTTAGAAATTTTTTAGAAATTGTGCTTGGAAAGATGCCATCCGATGAATGGGACATAAAGCTGTGGCTCCATGTACCCTATACATGTTTAAGACATTCTTAATGGCCTTGATGGGAGGCTTTCATCAGTCTCCTAACAGTTGCTCAGTGGGTCCCCTTCCCTTAACATTCTTTGAGCCCTTGTAACCTAGCTATTTTGCCCATTGTGTGCAAAAAAAGCCACTCAGAGATAAAATATCTCAAATCAGCACCCCTTAATCCCTGCATGCCTTTCTGCTTTCTCCTACACAATATATTTTCTAACACGTAGTTCATTGCGTTATCCGTAGTTAAAAATTGAACCTATCATAAGACCCGAATTCGATCTTAAAACTTTTATTATTCCACTTCATTTGGGAGCAGGAGGTTGATTCAACAGAAAGTTTTGATTTCAAGGGGAAATTTGTTTTGTTAAAGCTACATGACCATATTTACAATAGAACCCGATTCCGAAACCTAAAATACACTTTCTCCCCTCCAATTTCTTCATTTCGCCAGTTGGAATTAAGTTTTTGCCCTTCGATTACGACGGCCAAAAACTTATTTATTTGAGTGAGCCAGTCATTTGAATGATAAGGCTATGGAGCTTATTTCTGAAAAAATTAATTTCAACAATAAACTGAATCAACACTCTTATTGTCCTGACAACATTATGGTGTAAAAGGATCAATTGAAAGCAGATAAGCAGCGCCAAAACGGTTGACGCAACAGGCGCAGCATTACAAGGGATACAAAAGTAAATAAAAAAAAATTACATTATATTTTTTACATTTAAATTAAAGCCAGAAAAGTATTATTATTATTAGATTATTTAGTGATTATATTTCTTTTTTTGCAGTATTAATAAAATGGTTTGATATTGGATTCATTCCCTTAGTTTCATAAAAATGTTGGGATGCTAAAATAGAATCTTGGACCAGGTGGAAGCGTGTTTAGTTGCGGTATTGCTGATATGAATCTTTGGTTAGACGGCATGGCTAACAAAGCAGAGGAAGCGGCTAGACAGCATAACAGCAGGAAGTTGTATCAGATAGTAAATGTTTTATGTAAGGAAAAATAGACTGGCAGAGAAGGATTGAGGGATAAAAGTGGTAAGGCAATTAAAGGTGAGGATTATACCATGAGAAGGTGGGCTGAGATCTCAGATGTATTGTAAAGAATGTGGTTAATTCTGCTTCAATAGTTTCTAACAAGGCTAGATGAATTACTGGCCATAATATTGCACTTATCACGATCTGAAGCTACTTTGGTCATCTCAAAATTAAAAACAAGTCACCCAGGGTGATGATATTAACACTGAAATGCTTAGAACTGGAATGTTTCTGTCATATGACAGAAATATTGAATTTTTTATGGTGTTGTTCTAAAGGATTTTACTGAACGACTATGCCGTTATTTTTTGAAAATTTATTACAGTCTTGCCATAATTAGAGGGGAATTACTATACATATTCGTTTCAAATAGTTTTTTGCATTATTGTGATAGCAGAATTATATAAATAAATTACCCCTGAAGCAGCTGCCTGCCAGAGCATCGTCAATATAATAAGAAAAATAGAGCATCGTCAATATAAGAAAAATAGAGCATCATCAATATAATAAGAAAAATAGAGCATCGTCAATATAATAAGAAAAATAGAGCATCGTCAATACAATAAGCCACAGAAAAGATCTATGAGTAAGACGAGATATCAGAAAACATCCATACATTACTCGTGGCTTGAACCGAAATCCTATTAATCAGTAGCCAAGCATGCTAACCACTCTGCCCAGTTTCATAAAGCTGTGATTATTAATTTGCCGATGTCAAAGACTTGATTTTCATCGTGAGATCCTATGGATAACAGATATATGTTAGTTAACGTAAAAGGAATAAATCTCACTTACAGTCGTTGATTGGTTGTATGGTTATTTGGGGTTTTATGGCGGACCAGCAACTATGGCTATTATTCATCAAACAAGTTAAAAGCTGCAGAATAGGGAGGGTAGAAGACGAATAACCCATAACCAAAATTACAAGGAAGCACAAAACACATGGAACAAACAGCAGATCTAAAACATAAAACAATGTAAAAAATTTCTAAAACAATAAATATAACAATAGAAATAAAAGTAAGATTTAACTAACCCAGATGTAAAAGACCCAGTTCAGATAAAAAATAAATACAACAAATTAGATTCAATAAAATTACCTGAAAAGGGTAAATATGGAAAAACAGGTATTAAAAATAAAGAGTCATCAGATAAAAGTAGTCCAGGTCATATCCTGGAATTATTTGTCGTCTGATGAGTGGTCAGCGTTGAGATTTATCTCCGCAAGATTCCCCGCCCTGCCCACGGTCAGTAGGGGACACCGATGGGCTTGGAAAGGCTGTTGTCCATCGAATGGGACGTTAAGCCGTGGCCCCGTGTGCGGGAGAGCCATACCCTGCGCACGTTAAAGAACACGCTGGATGGCCTTGACGGGAGACTACCATCTGTCTCCCAACAGCTGTTCCAGTGGGTCCCCTCCCCCAACTTTCTCTGAGCCTTCGGGGTCCATGTGATCTGGCCATTTAGCCCATGGTTGCAAAAAAGTGCCGCTCAGAGGTAAAACAACCCAACCCAACTGATGCGTGGTTTAACCGGTTAGAGTGCTCTGTAATGTATCTAAAGAGTTGCGGGTTCGAGTCCCGCTGCGTCAGCGATAATAATTCTTTCCAGATGAATACTTGCTCACTTATTTCGATGTCTGCCTGTAGAATAATGTTATAAACGAACGACCGAAGTAGAGCTAAGCAAGTACAACTTCCTCCTTGTGAATCCTGTGAAAACATGACTGCCAAAGTTTCACAATAGGCTTGATCTCAAAGAGCTGGTTCATAATCTGTTCCGACCATGATCGCTGCCACTGTGTCCAGATCTGGTGAAAAAACACTGCTGGAAGTCCACGTATGGAACTGGTAGTGGAAAGTAACAAAGACATGACTGACTTGCAGCAACATCTGCCAAGTCATTACCTCTGACCCAGACATGATCAGGCACCCAACAGAAGGGAATGATGGTTGTGGCTGCAAGGCAATGGAGCTACTGGCAGATATTGTAGAGAACAGGGTGAGACCGATGCCTCACCGTGATCAAACCCCCCACAAATCAAATGTAACGATCAAAGTAGTTGTAGAGTACACACTGATGATGCTTAGCTTTCATGTGGTCCAAGGTAAGGCTCAAAGCATGCAACACGGCAGTGAAGATGGAACACTGCTTTGTAATCTTGTCTGCAATGATAGTATCACAGCAGACCATACTAATATACCAGACTTAGAGCTTGCGTTCGGTTGTTTTACATCTGAGCAGCACTTTTTTGCACATAATGGGCTAAATGGCCAGGTCACAACGAGCTCGAAGACTCAGAGATTGGGGACCACTCGAACAGCTGTTGGGAGACGAATAGTAACTACCCATCAAGGCCATGCAGTGCGTTCTTTAACGTTCACAGGATATGGCTCTCCCCCACACGAATGTCCCATTCGACAGATGGCGATCTTTCCGAGTCTATCGCTCACTGTGGGCAGATAAATCTGAACGCTGGCCCACCTGGGACTCAAATCTGGGAACTGTAAATTAGGAACCAGGCATGCTACCAACTGAGCTACCCCTAGCCCAGATTTTAAACCATCTACGAAGACAGGCAAGAAGCAGAAATGGAAATTGGAGATGATACCAAGGCTGATACCGACCATGGTTTCCTCTGCTTTAAGAAGTACCAATACCGCGAGACTCAGTGGGTGGAACAGTGATGCGAGTTTGCACTGCCACAGATGCTGTGGGATAGTTTTCCAGGTGGAGGTGGCAGAGCAACCATCTATCTCACTTCTGGATACATGTTCTGTATCGTTTTCTCTCACTGGATTTCTTTCCACTTTGGACAGTTTCAGGAATCAGGATGGGCATCACTACAATTTAAGCAGCTTGTTGCCTCAGCTGTGCAATCCACATCAAAGTGATTCTGATTTCCACAGCAAGCAGAAGTAGGTTGATTTTGGCAAGCTGTGGGGGCATAACCATATCTCTGGTACTGGAAACAACACAGAGTTGGGAATATAGTCTTACTTTCCAATTTAAGTAACCTAAGTTGATGGAAGTAGGCAGGCGCGAAAAGCCAAAAGTCAGAATTAGTACACTAGTGGGTGCTAATTTTCGATCCTGCCAAATAAAAAATCCGGCGGACTGCAACAATCCTTGGGCGCATAATTCTAAGAGGCTTTCTTCCTCAAAAACTCTGAGGATCCACTCGGAGATCACACCAAGAATTCAGCAATTTATGAGACATTGTGGTGACGCCACCCCACAAATTGCATTTAGCAATTGTCTGGCAGGATCGAAAATTAGTACCCACTAGTGTACTAATTCTGACTTTTCACGCCTGCCTACTTCCATCAACTTAGGTTACTTAAATTGGAAAGTAAGACTTATCTTCAAGAGGAGCTCCAATTGTTTACAGCATGTAGTCTTCACCAAGTTACGTTCTTTTACACTTGTCCGATTTCAGTGGTCTGCTTCCAAACCCTTACTGATAAAAAACGAAAGTCCCCAATGCATGTTCTCCCGTGGAATCAATGATCAAGAATTGTGGGGGGGGGGGGGAGAAAGTAGACAACTCGTGTCGAGCCTTCTTTGCAGCACAAGCTAAATCTGAAGTAATTGGCGATTTCACCTTGTTCGATTTGTGGTTCAGTGTCCATTGTCCTCCACCACCTTGAGAAACCCAAGGGGACATACAATCAGGCATTGGAACTGCATGAGCACCATGCCACACAGCTAGTGAGCTAAACCCTTCCAATTAAAAGTGAGGAACAGAACTGTCCTCACCAAATAAATACGAGCAAATGTATGAGGAAACTTTTAATCCTTTACCCAGCTATCGGCAAGGCACTCGCCACACAGCAGAGTTGGTCCTAATAGGTCCAGCCCACCATCAAATTGGTCCCGAGCCACCCCAGGCAGGATGTGAAGAAACTCCCCAATGGTAAGACAGGCTAAAAGTGACAGCCATCCATGATGAGACCAGAGCAACTACCAGGATTCTCCTTTCTAGTCTCAACCCACTGCAAACACACATGGGAGTGTTTAGGACCCTGTGAAAGTACCCAAACCAGCGGAACACTCACAGGATAGTCCCCTATACCATGTACATGAGCTCGCACCAAAGAGCTATCAATCATTTTATAACAATTAGACAAATGGGGAAAAAAAACACTCATTTGCTTCCCTAACTCGAATGCTAGTTTTTGGTTACTACCCAATTCAGCTAAAGGCAGAGGAAATTTACACCTGCTTGGCCATGCTCTCTTGAAACTCGAATACCTAGTTTAAAAGGTCGCGACGCCCATGCATTATTAATACCTACATTGAACCAAGCATTTATATCAATTATGAAAAACATGGTGGAGCATCAAGTGGTTGCCTGCATGAAGGTCTGGTTTTACATATCACGCACCGTAGATATACAAATAAAAGTACCAATCACAATTGGTACTTTTTTATTTACACGACCAAGGAAGGATATGACGTAATCGAAACTGATTTAGGAATTTTAAGGATTTTTTTTAATGAAATACTCTAAAAATTGAGGTAATAAATCAATATTATACATAGCTGACAATTAATAGTATTTAGTGGACAGTCGAGTTTAGAATTCATTTTTTTCAAAAAATATTTCTTTTTTCTTTTTTGGGTATATTGTTTGATTAAAACATAAAAACAAGGCAAAAGCCATTTAATTAGCAATCTTTAATTCATATGTTGTTGGTTCATAAAAATTAAAAGGCTACAAAAATTTAAATAAAAATTTTATATCTTGTAAAAAAATAAAAAGAACTAGCTGTTAAATTTGTTTTTGCTAAAAAAGCAGGTAACATTTTTTCATTCTAGAATCTATATATGTTCTTAAACTGGTGTTCCACAGGTTTTCTACAGCAAGAACTTTAAATGGGGGAGGGGTTCTATAAAAAATAAATTATGATAAACAACTAACTTCTATTTTTATTGCAATTCAGAAAAGCTAGCCATATTTGAAAGAAGTGGTTTGGCGTTTGTAAACTGCTATTGTTTTATCGCAGAAACTTGCATTTGGCATTCAGCTTTAATGAAACATGCTCATCATACATTACCCTGCAAAATTATTGATGCAAAAGAATTAAAATAAGTCACATATCAAATAAATTATGACGACTTCAAATACTGTATACAATATAGCCCAGTCCTAATAAGTAAAATACTTGCATGTTAAAAGGGTGTTCTAGTGGAGTAGTTAATTTCATGTGTGGTGCAAATATTATTCAAGGTAACCAAATTCTTAAAAATGTCACAAAGATACTATATATCTCAAAGTTATTAAAATGCACAGTTAGTGGGACAGGATAAATGCCCATAACCAGATTTATGTCAGCCATTCTATCATCCACACGTTTTGGACACTGTTTCAAATGATAATATCTTTAGTTGAACTGAATGTCTAGAGTTTACATATGCAAATGCTAACAGATATATTATCAACCTAAAAGTAGACAATTACATTATCCAACTTACATTTCAACCTCAGTACACCACTCGTATCTGCTTTCACTATAGCCAGATAACTTCACATTGTGACCACTGTTCTATCACTCTTAAAGCGTCTGAGAAATGAAAGGTCTTGTAACATTTCACCCAAATGACTGAATTCTAAATTTAGATTTTTTCTAAATCGGCCACGTTTATATCGTGTGAAATTTTTTTTCCTACGGAAATACTGCTCTGATACTTGAGCTGTTAAACTGTGGGCCTTAAGATGTAAACTTAAAATGCTTTATATTTCTTAATGTGATCAGGTCTATTACTTCGTGTATTGCCAAAAAGAGCATTATATTGCAATCAATTAATCACCTTTGTAGTTTGTCTTGATTTTTATGTTGTGCACTATAATCAATAACCAAGAGCTTCCACAGCCAAACTTCTTACCCAAAATAGTGGCGTCATCAAATATTAAATAGTGTACTCCCATCTTTGAACAGGTGTCAGTAACTTCACACATTTAGTATTATTAGTGATGGTTGTGTGGAGCTTTACATACATTCTTACAATTAATTAAATATGCAGTTCTTAATTGGTATTGATAATTAATTCAGTTTCAGGAATAGACTTCACTTGTAAGAAGTGACAGTGAAATATACTATTTAATAGAAACATTTACTAAAACCAATTACAGACAGCTAGAAAATAAAGTATAACATAAATATGTACACGTGCTTCATCTTTTTTGTCATTTTCATACTACAAAATATGAACTTTTTTATATACTTTTTAAAAAAATACACTTCTTTAAATACAGTTTTTATATATTGAGATTTCTTCAGAGATTTTATCCAGAGATTTCTTCAGAATTTTCAAACACTTTCAGCTTTTGTTTTATCTACTACTGTTACTTCTAGACCATTCATTTTTTCCAGTTGTAACTGACAAAGAAGTCTGCAGCTGTAGATAGAAAGTTTTCAAAACTTATTTCACCAAGAAAAACAAAAATCACAGTTATATAAACACATTTTTCAACGAAAAAAAAAACTGATAATACATTGTTACATTTAAGTTATTCAGAATGCTACTTGAAATGAATAATACTTTAAATTTACAATGATAAGACACCAAAAATCTTATTTTTATATTGACATTTCACATAGATGGTGTAGTAACTGTATAAAATAATCTAGTGAACTTTGGGATCCTACATTTCTGGCTACATATCTGGTTAAGGTAGCATGACCAATGAGGGTAGGAATTATAGCTATAATACCCACTCCCCTTATTAAAACTTTCTTAGCAAGCCAATGATCTGGCCTGACAAATATTCTTGTGAGCCAATTACATTTTTTTGGTTACGAAACTTTGTAAAATCATTCAGTCTCATATAAGAATAATAATTTAGAGTAAAAAAAAAACATTTATTTTGGCATTGGAATTGAAAGTTAATAAAAGAATGTGAGGACATTCACACACACACACAAAGACTCGTCACAACTTAAATTTACAATAAAACCACTAAGGCAGAGGATACCACACTTATTTAGCCTTGGAACACTTCTTTTACTTGGAGTACAATGATGGGAACACAAACCATTAAAAAATTAATTTAATACCAATGACGCTAGAAGAAATTATCTGGAAGTCTATCAGTTTAATATGCAGCCATAAATTCTAATATATTGCCAGCTAGTTATATAATTGTGCAATCACTGGAACTAGTGAGTCGTCTAGAAGTTATTATGGATTGCTGAATTTGGCTAGAGTGAAAGAAACATTGCTTTCTTCAGTGATGTATCAATGAAAGAGTGATTGTGCCAGAAACAACCGATGGTTTTGAATTTCTGATCTTCAGGTACTTCCTTAGAAAAACGTGTAAATACACAGATTACCTGTCGATATACAGGGTGAATCTGAAAAAGTGGGCAAAACTTTACGGGGTGGTAGAACGCAGCTATACGAGCAATATTCGTCATAGAATGTATGGTCGGAATGCAAGCTGTGAGAAGTTAAAAGGTAGTTTTCCACTGTCACATTTAAAGAATGAACACAAGAAGGAGATACTTCAGAAAACATTTTATTAACAGGACCGTACACAAAGCTGCACCGTACACAAAGTGCATATCCGCCATTTTGTGGTTAGTATAACCAGCCATCCTCTCGGCAATCCACGGTAGAAATGCCGTTGGGTGCAAGGACCAACCCTTTTATACCATTTCCAACGCCACCTAGTGGCTCGCCGTTTGCGTTCCGCCCATACTTTCTATGACGAATATTGCTCATATAGCTGCGTTCTACCGCCCCGTAAAGTTTTGCCCACTTTTTCAGATTTACCGTGTATAATCCAATAAATAATTATTTGGAAAAAATTATTGCCAAACATGTGGGAAGCAATTATTATTTTTGATTAATAATGCTTAAGCATTGGTGACTTCCTCATTAATACTAATTATAACAAATTAGCATAATTATCTTCAACTTCTTAGGTTTAAAAAGGAAGAAATCTTCAAACTCTTTCCTCTTGGCTGACTTAATTGCTGTCTTTGACTTCAAGGAAATGACACTTTTGCTGGTCTGTGAACGTTACATGACCTTATTTGGTCCACACCAATATGTGTATGCTATGGGACCACCAGCCAATGAATAATTTCTGAATCATCATCTAGGAATACCTTTTTTTTTACCAAATAAGATAAACCAATTGCCCAGACACTTAGGGGCATTCTGCATTTAGTTTTAATATATAAGGAGGCTGAATTCTTTCAGGAAAAAAAGTCTAGTCCTGGCCCAGCAAAACTGTCAGACTCCATTTTTAAAGAGTCCTGCATATTAACTCATTTAAACTCCCTTGCTAGAAAACAGGTCACTGAAATTTTTTGTGTGCCCACCCTTAGCTAAAATTTGAGCAGAATTTATACATATGACTTTGTAACAATCTATATGAAATAAACTTACTGTGGTCCTATATTTTCCCATTTGGTGTCTATAAGATCTATTTCTTCAATATTACAAGAATCTTTATGGTACAAATAATCTTCAGGCTTCAGGCACACTAGGCATGTACCACATGAACACCCTCCACCACAGACACCTAAAGACAAAAATTTGACATTATAAAATTTTCTTACACATGATTGCAGAAGAGTTCACACACACACATATAAGAAATATACTGTAGGCAGGCCAATCACTCTACCTATTAGATAGTAAACCCAGTGGTTCCTAGTTTCTTTTTTTCATGGCACCCTTACACATAGCCTACAATTTCTGCCAAAACTTTATATAAAGAGTGCCAGAGAAATTGTACCTAAACTTTATATATATCATTTTAAACACACAGTAGTACTAATAAAGATAAATGTCACATGTACGACTTATTTTTCCAGGCACATAAAATGCATAACACTCACATTTCACTTGTTATACATTTTAATGTGACAATGTTCTCAATAATTATGTTTCACAAGACTTAAAACATTTGTCATTTAAAAACTATTTTAATCTGCGATGTAAAATTTTATAAATTGTTTTTAAAAATCTTGCAACACTAGGTTAGGAACTACTGAACAACACTGTCTGCATCTGTCCTTCCTATTTTCAGGTTTTTGATTGCTACTAACTTTTCATTTAACTATATTTTCTCTGTAAATATTCCCTGTGACACTGAGTGTCCCTTTATTAGGTACACTACCCACTTTCCATAATATAAACTGCTTCTTCAATGGATGCATCCATTGTTCATACCATGCTATAACAGATAAGGTACCTAGATTCTGTACGTGCAATTCAGTGTGAGAATGGGCAAGACAAAAGATTTAGTTACTTTGAACATGACATGGTAGCTAGGCCAGATGTGCTGGAATGAGCATCTCAGAAACCATAACCTGGCTGATATTTTCACACATTACAGTGTCTCAGGTGTATCGAGAATGGTTCAACACCCAAAAAGTATCCAGCCAATGGCAGTCTGGTGATGATGCTCATAAGTGAAAGAGGTCAATAGAGGCCGATAGGATTTGTGCAGAGTCGCAATCAGTCAAATAACAGCTGAGTACAACAGTGGTGGCAACTGGAGCCTATCAGAATGCACAACTTGTCATATTTTGTAACAGATAGGATAGGGCAGCTGACAACCCACCCAGTCCCACTCTTGTCATTGCTGCACACATCACATAAAAAAAAAAGCATAGCCATATACCAGTCATGACAGAGACTCATTGGACTGCTGTTTGGGGTCTTATGCAAAACTATAACTGAGAAAGTGTGACCTGTACATCAACCCAAAGTACAAAAAGTTTAGGTTTGGATTTTAAAAAAAATACCGAAATCGGATTAGCTTTTAGTTACAAATATTTTCTTTTCTCCGAGGTGACAACCTTGGTTTCTATTATGTGCCAACTTCATTCAACCTAAATCAATCAAATACTTTATTTTCAACACATTAGACTTACATTTAATACAATATAAACAACCCAAAAGCATTCACTTATCTAGGTTGTTATAGTTAGCATTACAAGAAATAATAAAAAAAGAAAGTTCAACTTATTTTCACAAATTACAACCTAATGATCTACACAAGGTGGATTGTGACAAACTATAATGTTCTTGCATTTTAGCAAATATAAAAATGAATATTTTCATTTGAAAACAAATAAGTATAGAAAAGAAACCACATTTTCTACATACAGTACAAGGGTACAAATAAAAACAATTTGATTTCTAATTTTTATCATAGAACTGAAAACAAACCCAAGTCAAGTGTATGCGAGAGATAAAACTTTAATTTTTTCTTAAAGATAAATACTCCACCAATACTATTTCAAAGCTCACTAGGTAACAGATTAAGTATTTTTGATGCTAAATATAAAATATGTTTGTGTAATATTTCCGTTTTTACAAGTGGAACTACATACTTTCTGCCATCTAAACAAAAGTTATTCATCTACTTTTAATTTAAAAAAAAGACTATGCTCATAAATATAAATCACCAATTATAAACAAACAAGTGATTGAAGGGCACACTTCTAAATTTTGAAGTGTGTTATGTCCATTTTGATACATACTTCCATGAGTATCTTTTTAATAATTTTATTTTGAAGGACAGTCAGTGGTTTCAGGGTTGACCTATAAGTACCACCATAGCATAGTAGTCCATAATACACTGCAGAATGAATCCAAGAATAAAAATTGTTACCAACATTTGGTGATTCACAATTTTTTTTAAGTAGTACACTTTACACAACATTGCTCTAAGTTTTTTGATTAATTTTTGAACACGTGGCCTCCAATTCAGATTTTGATCAATTGTTATTCCAAAATATTTTATTTCATCCACTCTATCAATAGACACACAGCAACAGCCTTCATTAATATCACAATTAGTTTCATGGATTTTAGCCATTATCTATAATATCAAATTTATTTTTTAGAGTGTACACTACATATTTCGTTTTATATAAATTTAGAGTAGCTTATTTATTTGAAATCATTTTACAATACCTGTAAAATTATTATTTATTATACTTTGTATGTCAGCAAAAGTTTCTGCTGTAAATGTAATAGCAATATCATCAGCAAAACTGTTAATCTTACCATTGATAAAAATTAAAAAGAGAATTCGCACTAAGACAGAGCCCTGAGGGACTCCGTGTTTTATTTCCAACTGGGAGATAAAAGTTCCATTAATTTTCACAGTTTGTAATCTTTGCATATATAACTCTAAACCATTTCAGAACAATGCTTCTGACTCCAATACATTGCAATTTATGTAATAAAATCTGATGGGGAAACAGTGTTAAATCCTTTTTTTTATAAGTAAAAAAATGTTGTTAAATAATTATCGCCAAATTTTTTAACATTTTTTTTAAAATGTTGTTAAAAAAACATTTAAAAAAAATTTCGCTAATAGACTCAAAAGCACGTTTAGTGTAGCTTATCATAGCATCTTCTGTACTTTTATTCTCCCTTAAGCCAAATTGTTTATTGAATTAGAAGCATTACTAACTAGATAACTATTCAGTCGTTTTTTTACAAGTTTTTTCCAAAATGTTTCCAAAGAGTGGAATAAGAAATATAGGTTATAATTTGAAAGTGTATTTTTGTTTCTTTTTTTGTAAATGGGAATCGCAACTGCTTTTTTTAATCTATCAGGAAATGCACACTATGCAAACAATAAATTAAAAATGTATGTCAATGATGTAGCAATATAATTAAAACTTTTTTTTATAATGGTTGGAGTGAAGCCATCATCTCCTGGACTCTCATTTCCCTTAATATGATTAGCAATATCTTGAATCTCTTCTTCAGTAGAGTTAAAAAAAATGGAATTGTTATTCCTAGTAATATAATTACTTAGGGCATTTAAATTAATACCCTATATAAATTTAAAACAAATATTTAATACATGATTTATGCTGTTTTATGGGAGTGAACCCAGGAGCAATCACAAAAACACAATGACTATCTCATGAATAGTCATGGTACGAGTTGTTACCATTGAATGACAGAACTTACAGATATCTTTAAAACAATAAAGTTTTAAAACATATTCCAGACACTGTCATTGTCTGGAATATGAATGAAATATGAATTAAAATAATTAGCAATTTTCACAGAGTTATTACTTTCTATTGGATCAGGATTAGGGAAATTTGGTAAGACAGGTTCAGGTTCCTTTTTATTATCTATTAAATTATTGATAAATTTCCATTGCTTTTTGCTATCACCATTGCATTTAAGGAATTATGTCCTATGATATTTATTATTAGCAGATTTCAATAAAGCAATAAATATTTTGTGGAAAAAATTTCGCTGACATACGGGACTTGAACCCACATATCTCCAGAGAAGCATGCCAGAGTATTCTTACCAATTGAACTAATGCCAGCTCATCTTTTTTCCACTAATTTAAGACTGAACTTTTTTCACCGATGATTTTCGCCACCAACCATTGGCAATTGGCACCATCTATGATCAACAGGTGGCAACTATTTCTTTATATATTGTGCTGAGCAAGATGGAAATAATAAAGTCTCTTCATGCTATTTAGCGTTATCAATGATTTAAACATAGGTGACAATCACAGTGTTACCTGGGTGGCAATTTAATGTCAATATATCAATAAATATTTTGTGGAAAAAATTTCGCCAACATACAGGACTTGAACCTGCATCTCTCCAGAAACATGCCAGAGTATTATAGAGTATAGCTATATGTAATATTATAGATCAGCAATATCAGTGTGTATAACAACTGTTTGATTTCAATATTATATATGTCTTACAAATACATGGTCCAAACATGAAACACTAGTTTGAGTCTGTCTTGTAATTGCATCTATATATGATTGAAATTCATATCCAAATAACTGTTAACATAATCATTATCAGGTAAAAGGTCAATATTAAGATCATCAGTAAGTATAACTGTAATATTTTTAATTAAATTTAAACAGATTTAATTCCTCTATAAACTGTTTCAGTGTGTAAAAATTAGATCTATATATAGCGTAGAGACAAACATCATAATCCGTGCATGTTAAACAAAGCAATTCAGCATCACCAAGTCATTATTTTTGTTTAAAATAAATTTGTATTTTTAACAAAAAACAATATACCACCTGATTTGTTGTAAAACCTACATTTGTAAAATTTATTATAACTGTTTGTTATATAAGCAAACCTCATCATCCTTTATATATATATATATAAATATTTTGCTTCAATACTCTCAAACTTAGATCTTATACTTCATACATCAATATTAAGGATACATAATGATTCACTGTTGGAATCAAGATAAAGACATTGAAAGTAGTGCTATGAAACATATATATTCAGTTCACGGTCACAATCGCAGTATTACAACTGTGATATACTATATATAGCACCCAATATACTATCCAGAGTTTTAATTTAATTTGGATCAGTCAAAAAAGTCCAAAGAAAAGTTGAATAATTTTTTGGAGCATTACAAGAGCATATGCATAATATATTTAATGAGGGATTTTTAATGATAGACAGAACAGGAATAATTAATATGTTCCCATTGTTTTTTTTTTTCTTTTCAAAATTTCGTTAAAATATGGTTAATAATAAGTTAGTTGATATTTTGGAATTGAAAGTATTTAATATTAGGACGATTGTTGTTGAAAGTGTTAGTGAACTGTTTTGTAATGTTATGGCCACTCCTTTGGAAGTGGGAGTTCAGTAACTTTTTGTAGCTGTGTGTGTGAGGGGGAGGAAATGTTTTTTGTAAGTTCTTTGGAGTGAGAAGCATTTGAAGGGGAAGAAAGGAGTGGTTAGAACTAGTTAGAATTACTTTAAATCTTTTGTGTTTAGTATGATGAAGTATGTGTTGTTGTGAGGGTGGAAGTGGCAAAAGTTTGGAATGTGGGGAAATTAAGTGGTAAAAATAAGAGTTTTTATGGGGTGTTGAGGTTTTAGGAGAGTAGTTTTTGGTGAAATGTATAAAGTGAGTTTTCAGAGGATACTAATGTATTAGAGGGGTTGGGGTGGAGTATGTTTGGGAGAAAGAATGTGGAAGTTTTTTCATGTGGGACAGAACTTGGAGGTAGTAACGAACATGTATTTCGCTATAGCATTTTGGAAGAATTGAGTGATTATTAGTAATTATGTATAGTAATTATTAGTGTATTATAATAATATATTAATTTCGTTAGATATTTAGGAGTCTTTTAAAGTTACTAATATAATTTATTGTTAATATGTGTAGCAGCATTTGGCAGCTTTTTCGTACAGAAATTTGGATATTGTAGAATTGTCGGTGTGGAAGAATGGCAATTTTTGATGGAATCAATATTAATGAGTAATTTAGAGGAAAGTTCTTTGAGCTATATGATGGGGGGGGGGGAGGTATATTGTTTTTGGTTCTCTGATATTATTTAGTTTTGAGGGTTTTTTTATAATTCGGATTGGTGGTGTACCATTTTGAATTTTCATACTTTTTGGGTATATGTTGTCTCCAATGATATTTAGTTTTGGGTGCCTTTTTATAATTCAATCAGCAGTGCACTCTTTCTGATTTTCGTGTTCTTGGTATGTGTTGTCTCCGATGATATTATTTAGCTTCAGGGGCTTTTTTACCATTCGGATTGGTGGTGTACTGTTTCCGTTTTCATGCTTTTTGGTATGTGTTGTCTCTGATGAGATTATTTAGCTATGGGGACTTTTTTATAATGCCGGCCAGTGATGCACTGTCCATGATGTTCCTGATTTTGAGATTTGTGTTCGATTTGCTTAACTGTGGTGATTTATTTAGATTAATTTTTGTATGTGTGACTTGATTTATAAGTTGTTTTGTGGAAATATATTTGTGGAGCATTTTAACTATTGGGAAAAGAGGGAGGGATACTTCAGGAATTTGTAATATATAGGGAGGTAAATGTGTTGTATTAGTTTCTTTGTTCATGGGGATTTTTTTTTTTTTGATAGTTTTAATTTTTTTTAGTAATTCATGGCTGTGAAGGATGTTTTTTAGTGGAATCGTATTTTTTTAATGCTACATTGTGTTTGGCTACAACATAAATTACTGTTACCATAGTAACAGTACTTTGCATTTGGTGTAAACTCAAGTTAAAATTACCATGGTAATGAAAAAATAAATTTTCTTTTCTAGAAATCTCTGTTTGGGTTAGGGTCTGGGAGGTTGTGGGAATCATCAAAAAGGATTGTTTTGTTACGTTGCATTTGAAAAAAGTGGTGGCCAAGGACCGTGATGTGCACTACTGCCAAACTATTAATTAAGAGAATGGGTATATGTATTATAAATGTATTATTCAATTACCTACAGATAAGCTACCTAGCTTTGTGGGTCCTATGCCTTTTGTACTGTATATAAGTTCTTAGGAATGAATAAGTAATGTCTAATTGAAAAAAATTGTTAACTGTTATATACATGTGCTTAGGTATAATTATGAAAACTTCCAAGAATTTTTGGTATCCAGTCTTGATTTACAATCAAAAACAGAACTCCAAGCATACTTAAAATTTCCAAAATCAAACCAATTCAAATTCTAATAGTACTCCTGAAAATAAAAATAAGCATACTATAACTTCAAAATAGGTTCTTCAGCTTTCATATGCCATCTTTTAGTAATTGTCATCCCCTTTAGAGGAGCAGGGGTGGCTCAGTTGGTAGTGGGCCAGGCTCATAAATTGCAGTTCTCAGGTTTGAGTCCCACCTGGGTGAGCATTGATTTATCTATGAAAAACTCCCTGCCTTCAGTAAGTAGGGGACACCAATGGAATAGGAACAGATGCTGTAAGATAGATGGGGCTTTAACCCATTTCTTCCCAGTGTTGCATACACGCAATACGAAGTGTTGCGTGTATGCAACACTTGGTAAGAAATGGGTTAAGCTGTGGCCCTGTGTGCAGGAGAACCCAAAAAAAGTGTGCTGGATTATCCAATAAAAAACAAAATAAATAATAATTAGGTAAAAGTGAATCAAAGATGTGTTGGTAACTACATCTTTTCTCTAAATACAGCATAATGATAATGTACTGAGCACTTGGTCTGTTTTGTTAAATATTTAAGTAGGATTGTAGTGGGGAATTTCAGTGACGAAGGTGATATAATGCCATCTTCAAAGAGGGAGAATTTTGAAATTAGGGAACTGAACATTATATGAAATAATATTTCCAGAAACAACATGGTTCAAAGACTTTGATGGTATATGGAGTGGTTAACCTAATCAGTGGAGGACTGTAAACATACCATATGGTGCACAAATCATGTTATATACTGTTTTCAACAAATAGCTGATGTAGTGTGTGGCAACCCCATGAAGTAATGAATGCATCATGTGTAGCTTCTAATGTTCAAGGTGTTGGAGGCAGTGTGATGGTGGTAGGAGCATTTTCTTGGCATAGATTGAGTTCTCTGATTTCTATGCAGAATCGAATTACTTCCTAGAAGTACCATCTTAGATTATCAGGAGCTGCCAAATGATGTATCATTTTTACCCTAGTGGAGATGATAGTCTCAGATTAAAATGTATTGATTCATTGCTTTTGAATTGTTGAGCAACTTAGGGAACATGAAACAGAATTTTATCACCTTCCTTCACCTGCACAATTGCCTGATCTTAACCCAAACACAAAAAAGAGACAATTTGGGAATCACTACTCAGATGTAGACCTCTGCCCTGCCCACTTCAATACATTTTGCAGGAAAAGTGGATAAAAATCCCTCCTGCAATACTTTGAAAGTATGGAGAAAGCATGCAAATTCTGGGCTGTCATCTCTGTCTGCAGACTCGATAAAACATTAGGTAAGAATTTATAACGTGGCCAAACAATGTGGGTATTTTATTACAATAAAAGTGCTTGTTTCAAATAGTTGATTCTTGTTTACAGGGCATTTTCCTGTGATACTTTATTACTGACTGCTGGTTTAAGCTTTAAATTAGACAATAAAAAGAAACAAAAACTCTTTTAAAATTAATTGTTTTCTGCTGTTAATACTGACTATGGAAAATGAGTTTTATGGTGATATAACAAAATTTGTAAACTGAAATATATATACCAAATCCAGTTAAGTCATCACTATAATTCTGAGAAATGAATTCAACCAAATTTCCACATTCTCCTTCAATTAAAATCCTTTTGCCTTCAACTGTTATTAATGTTAGTGATACCCTGAAAAACAATATTTAATTAAAACACTTAAATAGGAGTTAAATAACATAAATAATGTGATAATTCTATTAATATTTTACTACAACTTTAATATATAGTTGTAATTAAACTTCCTTAATATTAAAAGACTTATTAATTAATTTCAAAATACCAGATATGATATATATATATTAATAGTAATATATATAGAAATTCATTAATATTTATTCCAATGATTCCTTTAAAACTAAACAAACACACATCTGAAAATAATTTTTATCACACACAATTTTGGTACACAAATTGCCAGATTTCAGTAGAGTTCTGTTCGTTATGCAGAAAATTCTAAAATGATATAACATAGCTTTTTGCAATATTTTCAATAAATATTATGCTACAATATTCAGAGTTATTATACCATTATAAAAAACCACAAATTACCTCAAAATACTAATTGGAACACTGATTACTAGCAAATCTCCTACAATAAGAGTTGGGTTGTTTTAACTCTGAGTGGCACTATTTTTGAACACATTGGACTAAAGTTAAGGTCACAAGGACCCTGAGGATTCAGAGAAGCTTGGGAGAAGGGGATCCATTGGACATCTATTAGGAGATAGATAGTGGCCTCCCATCAAGGCCATCCAGCACATTCTTTAACATGCACATGGTAGTCTCTCTCCAGCACATGAGGCTATGACTTAATGTTCCATCCAATGGACTTTCCAAGTCATTCAAGTGTTCCCCTACTGACCGAGAACAGGGCAGGGAATTTTGCAACGATAACTCTCAATGCTGGCCCAGGAAGGATATGCATCGGAAAATTCACAAGCTTGGTGTGCTATTGACCCCACCAATAAAATGTGTTCAGTACTTTTTTCCCCCTGAATCTTTAAGATCTGTGTATTTTTTTATGTAAAGCAAACTGTTTTCAGAGGGTGGGACCCCTGTTATAATCGGACTGGTCCAGGTATTGGCATCAAACTGACTGACTATTTACCAATACCATTACTAGATAATGTAAGCAGCAAGCAGTGAAATTTTTCATGTAATCTTAAATGCACTTTAGATACAGAAAATATTTAAAATAAATTGAGATACATTTACATAGCACAGAAACTTGCTGGTGGCTTGTCATGTATATATATATACTGCCCACTGTGACCAGAGATGCTTTACAAGTTTTTGCTCCCTCCTCACCCATTTAGTTCACTTAGTGTATTAGCCATAAAATTCATTACACAGAAATGCACATACTTTACACTACTTACTCTCATCCTTTTGAAAATAATAATTTTGGGTTAATATGATTTTCTACTTGCAGACAAATCTCTGCCAATGCAATTGGCCTTGAGATTGTAGGCAGATCCGAAAACAAATAATTTTTCCTGTTTAATTTATTCAAAATATTATATCA
The DNA here is from genome assembly GCA_038380435.1 of Ryuthela nishihirai. Taxonomy (NCBI): domain Eukaryota; kingdom Metazoa; phylum Arthropoda; class Arachnida; order Araneae; family Heptathelidae; genus Ryuthela; species Ryuthela nishihirai. The sequence continues at coordinate 134,256,995 of JAWZYU010000001.1, read as the reverse complement.
CTTAATACAAGCTTTGTAAACTACAGCTAACTCACAATTACCTGTGACTGGATTATCTAGGAGTGTGGATGATTATCTCATGTAACAGAAACAAGACATGGAGGGTTGACAAATATTAAAATTTCAATAAATATTTTGCGATAAAAATTTTCAACAACATACGGGATTTGAACCCGCATCTCTCCAGAAATGTCAACTGGAAGAATACTCTGGCATGTTTCTGGAGAGATGCAGGTTCAAATCCCGTACGTTGCAAAAATGTTTTCCACAAAATATTTATTGATTAAAATTTCATTATATATTTTAAAACTTTATAATTTTATGTACACAAAAATTATATACACATAGATGCAAATCACTTTTAATCAAGATTTGAAATCAATTCACTATGCCCTGCTTTATTTCTTCAAGCTTCTTATTAAAACATTAAAATGAAAAACATGCAATTCTAAAATGCTTCCATTGGTTAATAGTTACTTTTACAGTACTGCTGTATGGTAGAATTGTAAAATTTTCAGCTAATTTGATTCAATAAGTTTAACAATTAAATAAAAATTACCATTGAAAAGACAAAGATTTATTTAAAAATTAAATCCGTGTACTTATCAATACCTATAACTGAGAATTTAATGTATTTTGTCTTATTACTATTGTTTTCTATCAAAAATATTATACATTTATAATATGCCACTACAGGAAACTGCTCACTCTGCCTAATGGGAAAGGTGTTTTGTAGAACACTAAGCATACTACTAAAAATAACTAAAGCTAATTTTGAAAAAAGTAAAAAAAAAAATTTATTCTATTTTTATATGCTTTCATAATAACAGCAAAATATGCTAAAACATTTTTGGTGCAAATTAATAAAAGTTGAAATAGAATTAATAAAGAATTTGGTCCCATGAACACCATTACAACAAAGATGTAGCAAAAAACAAAAAATATTTAATTGGATGATTAAAGTTGAAAAAATATTACATATATTTTAAATGTAAAAATTTGCACAAACATCTACTTACCTTAAAGGAGTTTCTAACAAACCCAGCAAAAGGAGTCTGATATTTGTTGAAATGAATTGGGACAGACACATATTCAGAGAGGATACACTTTCCTTTCATTTTTCCTATCTTCCTAATGCTTTTTGCTTGACATTTGTCAGTTTATCAGCTTGTGGATTTGTCAAAACAGTTGTTCCAATATATCTTTCTGATGGAATGGAGAAATTTAAGGATTTATGTGTCAAATGAAAGCTTGTAATGTGGGGCATATCATAGGCTATAAAAAAATTGACTCCCATGCTTCCTTCCTTCCCCTCTCCCCTCCAAAAAAGGAGAAATATGAAAACTATTGTTCTGCTACATCTCCAGAATGCAAGTGCTGAAAGTAAGAAGCCATATGTTAAATAAAAGCTTGTGATGCAGGGAGTGTTATAGGCTATAAAACTTTGACATCCCATGCTTTCTTCCCCCTAACAAAGGGGCAAATATGAAAATAATTGTTCTCATATATACACTGCATGCTAGAGTGGAAAGTAACAAGCTATGCCATCAAATGAATAAGCTATACGAAATTGATCCCCATGATTTCTTCCCCCATAAAAATGGGAAACATGAAAAACTATTCTTCTGCTATACCTGTGGAACCGAGTGTCGAAAGTAATCAGCTGTGCATTAAATGAAAACTTCTAAAGCACGGCTGTCATAGGCTATTAAAAAGTGACCCCATGCTTTCTAACTCCCTAAAAAATGGAAAATGTTAGTCATTCTAACTATATTTTCTGAATGCAAGGGCCTTCAGTTATGAGTTATGTCAAATGAAAGCTCATATAATGTCCATTGTAAACTATTTTGAATTAAAAAAAGGGGGGGGGGGGTGCAATAATTTTTGTGGAGTTCAACTTTAACATGTCATGTCTTAAAGCTTGTTGCAGCTCCAATATCAAATGAAAGTTTTTGAAAGTAGGTAGTTTTTTTTAAATTATTCCCCCCAAACAACTGCTTGTCACAGAGGTCAGACAGGAGCCTGTCAGTTTAATATGCCAAAGTATAAGGTCTGTGAGGATGGCAGGACCTCAGCAGAAAGACAACACAAACAACCTTCCTTACTCAGGGCTTGAACCCAGGTTGGCAGGCATGCTAATCACTAGGACACAGATAGTGACAAAGAAAAAAATATAAATATTTCTAAGAAATTTTAAAAATACTTATCTTCTTATATGGTACCTAAAAAGTAGAAAATAAACCTATAGCATATCAATAGTGCAATCACTGAGTTCACATTCACTTCAAAGGAAGATAGGGAACCAATTTACCAACTCAACAATATTACTGGCACCTTATCTTCCTGTGAAGCGAATACAAACTCAGTGGCTGATTGTACCATCAATACACTATAAACTTTACGTTTATTTTCTACTTTTTAGGGCTCACATAGAAAGATAGGTATTTTTTACCTTTTTTAAATTTATTTATATTTACCAGCTTGAAATTGAAAAATAATAAACTATTCACAGGCGTGGGTTAAAGGGTTTGGTAAAAACAGCATTTATCGAAATTATGTGAAACAATACTAAAGCAGTTGCAGCTTGCCATGGTATAGAAAATGGAGCATAAGCTACCCCTTATTTTTAGTGTGCAAACACAGAAGAATAAACATGAAATAAAACACTAATCAGCAACCAATGAAATTATGTCAATTTGTGAAATTTTCGTTTTGTGGGCCACAAAACACAGATATCTCGTTTTCAGAAGAGAAACTACTTTTTGTGATTTTTAAGATTAAGCATCTTACACATAGCCTGCTTTAAACTGCATATAGACAAAATTGTTCCCATCCCACCCACCCCAAAAAATGTTTTGACCACGCTATTGTATTTACAATGCGTTTTATTTTTTCACGACTAAAAAATATTAGGTTCTGTGCCCCACAAAACAAAACTTCGAATATGTAACTGTGGTCAGGGGTATTTTCTGATCACGAAGGGGGATGGAAAAGTAGTGTCCAGTTATAGCTCTACTTCAACTCTCAAATTCTTGAAGAAAAAATATGACAAAAGCTTATCCATCATTACTTCTTAAAGTTCAACAAAATTTCAACTGTTCGTTTACCTCACTTACCTGACCATCTGTTCTTTCTCAATATTGCTATAGGACCGAATTGGTAAAACCATTATTGCCGCTTTCCTATTTTCTATAAATTCTCTTTTCCTCACTAAAATATTTCCTCCTAACATAGAATCCTTTGAAATAATGTTTCTAGTAAAATTAAGTAGACGTGGGAAAAAAGTCATAAAACTATTGCTTGTCCTGAGAAGAGCCATATTTACGAAACAAAAACAGAGTTAACCGATGCAATTTGCAAATAGCTATAACGGTACTTAAAAAATGCTATAATATTTTGAGTATTTTGAAATATGAATTGCCAAATAAATATAAGTAAATTCTACCTATTTGCTAACCCTTCATACATATGTTTCAACTTCGTGCCATTTAGTGTCAAACCACAGCCAAACCGAATCAAACGCTCTAAGATTGGCTGCAAAAACGACTGTGGCGACACCAACGAAATATGTGAACCCCAATACGTTTACAACACGCAATCACTTTCACGACTAAAACCCTTTTATTCGACTTTGGCACATTGCCTGGCATGTTTGTTTACAGAAGAAAGCATTTTCAGCGAATAAAAATCTTAAAAGTATTTCCTATATGTGAATGAAGCGAAGTAATAAAAACGGCAGCGAACAAAAACGAGAAAATTTTTAACCTCTTGTATAAAAATTATTGACTAATTCAACGAGTACTTTTAGGGGGAAATTGTTGAAAATAGATGGATTATAAACAGATTATCTGATAATCGATGATGCATTTTCTATTCAGTTGCCAACATACATTTTCGAGGCCTACAACTTAAAAAAAACTGATTTTTCTTTTATTTGGGGTGCGGGATAAACTTTAGTAAAACAAAAATGCAAGTACTTCCTGTTGATATGTCCCATATAATTCTGTATATACTAGAGGCAACACAATTATTCTTCAGACACTGACCTTAACGGACCACTAAGGAAATATTGTGGAAAGTCAGACCAAGAGGCAAATATTTTCACCATTATATGCAATTCTTTCAGCGGCTTTTCGTCGTGAAGCAAATAAGCCTAAATTCGTCAAACTTTATAAAGTTTATAATTTAGAATAATAATAAAACTGCTTTGATTATCTGTGATATATTACATACAATATTCTAATATGGGACGGGCGTGGCTCAGTCGGTAGCGCGCCAATCTCGTAATCTGCAGTTCCCAGGTTCGAGTCCCAGCTGGGTCAGCGAGAGACAAAACTCCCTGCCCACGGTCAGTAGGGAACACCGATGGCTCTTGGAAAGGCCGCCGTTCGTCGGATGGGACGTTAAGCCGTGGCCCCGTGTGTGGGAGAGCCATACCCTGTGCACGTTAAAGAAAGTTCAATTCGTTACCACGAACTTGGCTGATTCAACCCCCGGCCCTCTTTAAAGTTGTTTTAAATGTAAAAGCGAGATTTAAATTAAGGAATCGCAAACCTACTAATAGAATATTGACATTAATAGAAAAAAAAGAAGTCCTGTACAGTGGCGTGTTGATGATTTAATTGGCCCAGGTACAAAGATCAAAGTTTACCTTCCCCCTTACCCTTTTCCACTCGCTCCTTCTAATATCGGGGCGAGGGTTGGCTCATCCGGTAGCGCTCCAGACTCGTAATCTGCAGTTCTCAGGTTAAAGTCTCATTCTCAGGTTCGAGTCTCACTTGTGACAGCGTTCAGGTTTATCTTCGCTAAACCCCCAACCTGCCATCGGTGAGAAAGAGGCCTCCCATGGGCTTGGAAAGGGCGCCGTCCGTCTCATGTGGAATTAAGCCGTGACTACTTGTTTCACGAGAGCCATTCCCTATTCATGAACATGCTGATGGTTTTTACAAAAGATTTCTCCTAAAAGATTTCCCGTGGTTTCGCTTCTCAACTTTAACCCCTTGGGTTCCTTGTGACCTGCCCATTTGTCCCACCGCTTACATAAAATTGCCACTCAGAGGTAGGACAACATAATGTTGAATTTTACAATAAAGTCGAGTTTTGTGTAATGACAAAGTTTACAGCCAGACTCGCCGATAGGACTTGTTCGTGACCAAATCATTTTATCTTGGCACAACGCTTCAACTTTCTGTTCATTGCTGAAGTTGGATTCCTTTGCAGTAAAGCACTTGTCATCAATGACCAAAATCTCATTCTTTCCTCCCGAAGTTTTGAATGAAAATTCGGACCTTCATTGAAACAAAATGGTACCGTATTTTAACGTGTATAAGGAACCCCCTGATTTTTCATCAAAGATATTTTTCATTTTAAGATATAAAAAAGACATACTATCCCTGTATAAGAAACCCCCCTATTTTTGGGACCCAATTTTTGGCAAAAAGGGGTTTCTTATACACGTTAAAATAGGGTAATTGTCATCTTCCGCTTTAAAGACTTCTTTGTCGTTACACGCAGGGGAAGACCATTTTAAGAAGCTCTCATTTTATCCAGATTTTCTGGCTCCTAGCAACCACAATTTCCAAGTTCTTATCAACCAACTTATATGAATGGCCAGGCCCGGATCTAAAAAATGAAGAGGGGGGAGGAATTCAAGCGACTGGATCGAGCTGGAATGAATCCGAACGCTGTTCCAGTGTGTAATTTTACCTTTTTTTAGGAGCTTATAAAAGATCTTAATATAAAATACGTGTAATGCATATATTTAACATTTTTTTCTCCTCCTTTCCTGGGGGGGAGGGGCTTAGTCGGTAGCGCTCCCGGCTAGTAATCTGCAGTTCCCAGGATCGAGTCCCGCTTAGCTTGGTGAAAAATGATGGTGATTTATCTCCGCTAAACCCCTTCTGCATTCGGTTAGAAAAAAGGACACCGATTGCCTTGGAAAGGCCATCGTCCGTCGGATGGGGCGTTAAGCCGTGGCTCCATGTGCACAACCCTGTGCCATTAAAGAACATGCTGGATGGCCTTGACGAAAGGCTACCATCTGTCTCCTAGCATCTGTCCAGTGGGGCCCAATCCCCAACCTCTGAGTCTTTGTGACCTGGCCATTTAGCCCTTTGTGTATGCAAAAAAGTGCAGCTCAGAGGTAAAACAGCCCAACTCTCCTCTCCGGTTAGAGTGCGGGTTTTGTGAAAGGCCATTTTAACTCAAACGTATTTTAATTAATTCTCCTTGTTTTAACTTTGAATGGCGTATGCATTTAAGCTTTCACGATTTCGCGTCCGAGCATCTTGCACTCGAACATCTTTTATCTAATAATTCCTTTGCAGCACTCGTCTTAGCCTTTTTACATTTTACGGGCTATTTTAAACGTGTATGATTTTTTACCTTTGAGCTTCGTATTTTATATTTCTTTTTGCATGGGTTCTCTACACTCACTGCTCATTTTTTCTTATTTTACACTTGTTATTTCTTTTTACACGGGCTTTTTTATGCCCATTTTATTGTCCTTTTTTCGTGTCTTACAATTTTTGTAATTTCCTTTTTAACTTTGGTTGTGGGTTTACGTGATTTTTTTTCTTTTTCCCGTTTGTATTCTTTAGCCCAATATGGCCTTGTTGCCCTTGCGCCGTAAAAAGAAAAAAAAAACTGCTCAAGCAGCTGCTGGCCACAGAGGTCTGACAGGAGCCTGTCAGTTTAATACGCCATTGTAGAAGGGAATCTGTGACGATGGCGGGTCCTCAGCAGATTTTTATGCCAACTGCACGACGGTGTTCCCGTTGGTTCTTGTGCCACAACACCCCAAATAACCAAATCGGTTAATTCGCGTTCTAAAAACAGAGAGGCTCTCTTAGTGCCTGGGACCCTGTGAATGGCATATAATATGTATGACAGGCTGAGGGGCATAGCTATGGGAAAGGAAGAAATGGGGAAATGGGAGGAAATGGAAAATCGGAATCGACGAAATCGAACCATAAACTGAAAATTTTTAGTACGATTACTTAAATTTCTGTAAAAACTATTTGTCTCGAAAACGGAATAATGCGGATATTATAGCAATAAAAAAACTTGAATAAAAGGCGCAAAAAACGAACTGCTGCTTTCACTGTGCCTTGTTCTTTTGTGAATATTAAACTTTTTTTTTTGGTAACTGAAAAATTCTTTTTTTGGGTTCATAGATAGAAGATATTACGATTAGCATTTTCCTCCTAATCTATAAAATAGGTGGAAAATTGCAAAACTTTAAACGAATATTGCAAACAGACCCTTCATGCTAGAAATTAAAGATTTAGGCGGTCAATTTTTGTTTATTATTTCCTGTACTTTTCTTTTTGGTAGGGCAGAGCCCAGGAGAAGAGGCAAGGATGGCTCAGTCGGTAGCGCATCAGGCTCGTAATCTGAAATTCCCAAGTTACATCTCTGTTAATAAAATTTTGAGGGAGGGAGGATATAATAATTTGATTAAACCGGAATAGAACACGACACTGTTCTGACAATTATTCTTAATGCATTTCCCATAGTTAACGACTTTTTTTCCCCTCCATTTATATCGTGAAAATTATCCGATCCAAGAAAAGAGCACGCCTTTCTCTACATATGACCCTGTTTCCGCTGATAGGATTAGATTTAATTAACTTGATATTTTCGTTGAAGTCCGATGCTGAAACCTTAGAACGTCAAACGTTATTTGACGTAGACTCTCATTTAAATTTTTATAGTGTGGTGCCTCAAGTTCCTACCAGCATCGGTGACTTCAGCCTTTAGCGGAGGAGGAACTGGTCTTTGCCCCATGCCTGCGATCAGGGGGCTGTTTGATATTGTTGGCCCTACCAATATAAATAAACCTAGTTTCTTTAAAAATCCTACTAATCATTTTCTTTCTGCAGGAACGTGAGGGCATTACATAGAGATTATTCTCTTGATGTCCTCAAGCAGGAATTCCAGCGCTATAACCTAGGGACCAGATGAACAGGTAAAGGTGAGATACTTAAAAATAACTTTAAGTTTCTCTTTTCAGGGAGGGAGGATGGAAAACATCTCCAAGGTGTAGGTTTGTATCTCAGCAGACACGCCAGTGATGCTCTTCTAGGATATGACTGTATTAATGAAAGATTTCTTACAGAAAAATTTAAAACAAAAATTAAAGACTTGAATGTCATCTGTTGTTATGCCCGGACAGAGAACTCTGATGAGAGTGAGAAGGATACGTTTTACAGCCAGCTTCAGAATATTTTTAATTCTGTGAAGAAAGGAGATATTTCTCTTGTGCTAGATGACTTGAATGCTAAAGTTGGTAGCGACTCTGACCTTTGGGCAGGAGTTTTAGGTCCCTTTGGCATTGGTAGTTCCAATGAGTGGTAGTTCCAATAGTGGCAATCCGTCTTCTACAGGTAAGTAAACTTAATGGTGTACGAATAACTAACACATGTTTCAAACACCTGGACATTTATAAATATACATGGGTTTCACCTGATAGGTTGCACAGGAATATGATAGGGGTTGGGTTGTTTTACCTCTGAGCGGCACTTTTTTTGCACACCATGGGCTAAATGGCCAGGTCACATGGACTCCGAAGGCTCAGAGAAGGTTGGGGGATGGGACCCACTGGAACAGCTGTTGGGAGACAGATGGTAGCCTCCCGTCAAGGCCATCCAGTGTGTTCTTTAACGTGCACAGGGTATGGCTCTCCCGCATATGGAGCAAACGGCTTAACGTCCCATCCGACGGACGGTGGCCTTTCCAAGCCCATCGGTGTCCCCTACTGACCGTGGGCAGGGCGGGGAATTTTGCGGAGATAAATCTCAACGCTGACCCAGCTGGGACTCGAACCTGGGAACTACAGATTACGAGCTTGGCGCGCTACCGACTGAGCTACCCCCGCCCCTATGATAGGGGATAACAAATGGACCAGTTCAGTTAGGAATGCGAGATCATACAGGGGAGCTGAAATTGGGTCTGACCATTACCTGGTCAAAAGTGTCAAATTAACTATTGTATGGAAAAAATTCTTATGATAAATGCAAATTATACGTAGGAAGAAGGATTTGGGATTATAACTCCCCCGCTTTTTTAAGGGCTTCAATAATGTATATTTGCTAGGAAGTCCCTAAAAATAAGTGGGGTGGGGGTGGATCATTCGGTAGCGCGCCAAGCTCGTAATCTGTAATTTCCAGGTTTGAATCCCAGCTGGGTCAGCATTAAGATTAATCTCCGCAAAATTCCCCGCTCAGACCATGGTCAATAGGGGACACCGATGAGCTTGGAAAGGTCGCCATCCGTCGGATGTGACGTTAAGCCGTGGCCCCATGCGCGGTAGAGCCATACCTTGTGCACGTTAAAGAACACGCTGGATGGCATTGATGGAAGGCTTCCATCTGTCTCCCAACAGCCATTCCAGTGGGTCCCCTCTCCCAACCTTCGGGGTCCATGTGACCTGGCCATTTAGCCCATGGTGTGCAAAAAAGTGCCGCTCAGAGGTCAAACAACCCAATCCAATGGGCTCCATGTGACCTGGCCAATTTAGCCCATGGTGTGCGAAAAAGCGCCGCTGAGAAGTAAAACAACCCAACTCCAAAAATAAGAAATCAGAGACTTTAACGTGTCAACCCATCCCCTCTCAGTTGGAAGTTTCTGGGTACCCTACTGCTGTAGAATATGCACAAATGACAGCAGAACCCAATCCGTTTTAAGTAGAACTTAGATTTTTTTTCCATGTGGGGTCTATTTATGATTTAACACATATCAAACGAATAATAAAATTCCTCCCATAGTTATTGTAGGGTATCGCCATCCAACAATTCTCTATCTATGAGATCGCTACTTCTGGTGTCCTTGGATTTTTTTCGGGGGGGGGGGGGGGGGGTTAAAGATCACGTGTACAAGCCCCCTTTTCTGACTGCCTTGTAGGAACTGAAGCAACTGATCTTATTTAGTGTTGAACTGGTGGAAGCCATACCTTACAATGATTGAGTGAGGAGCTCCATTATCTGTTTTATGCATGCGCAGCTAACATTAGATATAACTAAGTCTTAACCACATGCTTTTTACAGGACAGGTACTTTTGTGGAATATATTTGGAAATACACAAAGATATTTTTTCAAGAGTGAAGAAAGAACAACAGTTCGGACGGAGCTTTTACAGAAGATTCAGTTCTATTACACATTATTCAATTACTAAGAATTCAATTAATTTACACTGAAATTCCGGTTTAGAAACAAAAATCAGCTGGTTAAAAAACAAAAGAAAAGAAATGCTGTTTTCAATTTATCGTCTGTCATGTCTGTATCTTTTTCATTTTCAGAGATAAAGGTAAAATTCTTTTTCTGTTCGATATTTATTTAAATGATATTAAAATTCCCCTTTTCGGAATCTCTTAGTAATTGAATTTGAATCATTAGAGGGCGACAAATTTGAAAATGACAAAACTTTCAATGAATATTGGAAAAGGTTTACTGATGCTAGAAACTTAGGTGTTAAGGAACAAGGGATTTGCATCGACAACGTCACATTGGCCAAGTGGTTTAGTGTGCTGCTTGGTCAAAAAGATCAAAGGAATCTGGGTTCGAGCCGCACATAAAGCATGGATGACTTTTGTATTGCCTTTCTGCTGAGGTCTCATTTTCCACCTTAGAATATTTATAATATTGCGTATTATAATGAGAGGTTTCTGTCGCATCTCTGTGGCAAGCAATTGCTTAAAGAGTAATTTATCTCTATTTGGTACATCAGGATAGTGGAGGGATAAAAGGTTTGGGTTGTTTTATCTCTGAGCGGTATGTTTTTGCACACCATGGGCTAAATGGCCAGGTCACAAGGACCCCGATGGCTCAGAGAAGGTTGGGGGAGGGGACTCACTGGAATAGCTGTTTGGAAGACAGATGGTAGCCTCCCGTTAAGGCCATCCAATGTGTTCTTTAACGTGCATAGGATATGGCTCTCCCGCACACAGGGCCACAGCTTAACGTCCCATCCGACGGACAGGCGGCCTTTCCAAGCCCATCGGTGTCCCCTACTGACCGTGGGCAAGGCGGGGAGTTTTGCGGAGATAAGTCTCAACGCTGACCCAGCTGGGACTCGAACCTGGGAACTGCAGATTACGAGCCTGGCGCGCTACCAATTGAGCCATCCCCGCCTCAGGGATAAAAGACACTTTTTTTTTGAAGAGACATGTCTATGATAAATTGATATTAAAGGTAAAAATGATCCTACCTTTGTTATTTTGATCAGGAGCTATAGGTGAGAAGCCATACACTTCACCTGAAAAAACAAGAATAAAAAATAGCTGAAAGGCAGAAAATAATAAAATTTAAAATAATTTCAGCGTCTGCTAGACTTATTTAAATAAAACTTGAATATAGAAGTAGATTTCAAATGCAGCTACTATTTTATTTATTTTTTTCATATTGTTTTAAAACAAACCTCAGGTAAATGGAGTATTTCAAATCGCCTAAAAATCAATAATATTTGTCAAAAAGGACTAAGATTTTCAAGGGCATTACTTATTAAGGAACCCCAATTTTTTGTAATATTGCTACAGTGCAAAACGGTTAACACAAAAGTAGGGGGGCCAGTGTAAATATTTCGTATTAAAAGTATTTCACGTTAACAGTATATTAATGAATACATCCCATTGTTGACTGCTGACGCAGTTATAGCCTACGCCATATTTTACGAGTGAAGATGAAGACAAAGTGTGAATAAGATGTTTGTTAATTAAAGACCTGGTATCAGCACGTCCAGCCTTGATTATGAATGTTATTCAGGATCAAGGAGAATGGAAAGCAGGAAACTACTTTCCATTCTCCTTGATCCTGAAGTACTGTCATAATCGGTAGACAAAATTATTAATCTGCTTCTCAAGTGTCGAGTCTAAAATACAGTACTATCATTGCAGCTGCTATTAAATAATTAGCAAGAAATTTGAAATTATTCAAAATTTATCTAACGGTGAATGGGATTACGTCTGTCGATCTTCTATATAATATTTCGTGTTATCCAAATAAGTTTGAACATAATTTTATTAGTCGGACAGTAGGGACTTTCCGCGTTAAGAGATTTCTGCGTATTACTTGTTTCCGTTAAAAGAATATGTAAAAGTACTATTGCCGGAAAGGATCAAACTATAATTTCGAGTTAGTCGATCTTTCGCCTTATCCGTTTTTGTGTTGTGTTTGCGACTAATATGGGTTGGGTTGTTTTACCTCTGAGCGGCACTTTTTTTGCACACCGCGACTAATATGCAAACGCATATATGTGCGTGCACAAATAATAAAAACAACAATAATCAATTATACCTTTAATGAATAAAGCACGCAAGGAGTTTATTGCATTTAAATTTCTTAGTGAGAAGAATGCACTTATTTTGACGAGCATAAAAATTTGAAATTTTGTTTAACCCTTTGAAGCATAGTGGTTCCACACAGAAACCACTTACTTAAATTTTTATTTCTATACGCAGACTGGTTTTACAGCGAAACCACACTTCCTACATGGGTATTAGTGCACCATCTATTGATCTCCATCGCAAATGATGGAATATTGACACTCCATCATTTTTCTACACATAAAGACGACCCATACCAGATGTCATTAAAATCGGAAATAAAATCGAAATTCGTCCTTCAAAGGGTTAATGGAGACAGAATCAGCTCTCTCATCTTCCTGAGCATCCAATTTATTTCCGTATTTACTTTTTGTCTCATTATATCGCGAATGGCTAGGTTACAAGGACCCCATGGCTCAGAGACTGTTAGGGGAAGGGGACTCACTGGATAGCTGTTAGTAGCTACTAATTGAACCACCCAAGTCCCGAAAAAAATTAGTTTTTTTCCTATTCCGATGGTGTCTTTCTGCTAAGATCTCGTTTTCTTCACGATCTTTCCTGTAACTTATTATACTGACAAACACCTGCGAGATATCTCTGTGGCTTGTTTGGGTTGTTTTACCTCTGAGCGGCACTTTTTTGCACACCATGGGCTAAATGGCCAGGTCACATGGACCCCGAAGGCTCAGAAAAGGGGGAGGGGACCCACTGGAACAGCTGTTGGGAGACAGATGGTAACCTCCCGTCAAGGCCATCCAGCGTGTTCTTTAACGTGCACAGGGTATGGCTCTCCCGCACACGGGACCACGGCTTAACGTCCCATCCGACGGACGGCAGCCTTTCCAAGCCCATCGGTGTCCCCTACTGACCGTGGGCAGGGCGGGGAATTTTTGCGGAGATAAATCTCAACGCTGACCCAGATGGGACTCGAACCTGGGAACTACAGATTACGAGCCTGGCGCGCTACCGACTGAGCCACCCCCGCCCCATATCTCTGTGGCAAGCAGCTCTTTGAGGGATAATTTAATTTTTTTTGATATTTAGAAATTCGTCTAATAATTATTTCAGTCAACTTCGGCGAAATATTTTAAGGAGAGGTGTTGCTGTTGTGATTGAAGAGATTAAGGGATTATGGCAAGCTGAATATTCCAGCTTGCCATAACCCTTTAATCTCTTCACTCTTATTCCTGCAGAAAGTTTATTTTCGAAAAAACAGCTTCAAATTTGACATTCCATCGATATAATATGGAATTCATCTCCGAAACATCACATGGATTTTTATGCTATTATCATAGACAGGGCGGATCTAGGAAGGGAGGGGACATGGCCTTGAGGGGAACTCCCTCTTTGAGAATATTGGTAAGGGTAATGGAGGACAAAAATTATTAAACTTGTGCATATTTCAAGCACTTTTTATTAAATGTTTTAAAAACCTCCGAAACGAAGGAATGGGTTGTTTTACCAGTCTTTTTTTGAAAAACTGAGCTAAATGGCCAGGTCACAAGGACCCCGAATGCTCAAAGAACGTTGGGGGAGGAGACCCACTAGACAGCTATTGAGACAGATGCTATCCTTATTGTAAGGCCCTTCCAGTGTTCTTTAACGTGTAAGAGACTCTCGCACACGGAGTCACGGCTTAACGTCCCATCCGACGGACGGACGGCCGCCTTTCTAAGCCCATCAGTGTCCCCTACTGACTTTGGGCAGGACGGAGTTTTGCGGAGATAAATCTCAATGCTGCTACAACTGGGACTAACCTGTGAACTGCAGATTTCAGGGGTATCGCGCCAGGCTCGTAACGGAGAAAATGTTACACTTTAATGTAAATTCATTATTTTCCCCTTTACTTTTTTCTGCTGGATTTCGTAGCTTCCCCCCCCCCCCCGTTTTTTTTATAGATCCGGGTCCGATTCGACATTTTTCTTGTTCCGAAAAAATCTCTTGCACTCCTCAGAAACGAGTCGACCCTCTATCTCTTATTCTCTACTACGCACATTCTCTTCATTTCGAAAGCTCACGTTCGTAAAGCGAGGGATGGATTTCATTTATATACATTCAAGATTTTAAGAAATTAGTGAAAAAACCACCTCTCAATAATATAAATTTTAAATTGATTCTGGAGCAGTGGTTCTGAAACTATTTTTTAATACAAACCCAAGCGATTTTTTGTGCACTCCTCAGCCTTTGTAATGTCGTATTTATTGCCATAATCACTATACAGCTGTATTCGTGATCGTTAAATATATTTAAGTTTATTCATATTCCGCTTTTGCATTAGAACTTATTTTTGTTCCGTGATAATGAAATTAATGAAAAGATATTTATCAAGCGTTACAAATTCGAGTTTTTCTCAGTAACCCTTATAGCAGGTTTGCTGCCTATTTACAACCACACCATTGCACCGATTTCTAAATAAAAATACAATATCCCCTCAAGCAGCTGCTTGCCACAGAGGTCTGACAGGAGCCTGTCAGTTTATATGCCATATTAGAAGGTCTGAGAGGATGGCAGGCCCTCAGCAGAAATAAAAGTAGTAAATAGTATGTTTTCCTAGTTTAGAAACATTGGTCAGCTGTCCGTGTTTGGATATGTCGATTCTATATATTTTGCCCATTTGGACCAGCGTAAAACCTTTCATTGGCTGAAAAATATTCCATCATGATATTAATCATATAATTTTCGGATGTTTATTACAGTAGAATTTAATTTCTTTAAGGAATTATTCGCGACATATTTATAGAACAATTCCACTTTAAGGGGCGGGGGTAGAAGGGGAAGTTGTTAAACAAAATTGCTTAAGGAATGGGGAAAAATGTTTCAAAACAGGATTAATATTTAGGTGAAACTTTTGATTTATGAGCACAGTTGCGAATACAACATACATCATGCTGTAAAACAACTAAGGAAGAGAATATAAAATGAAAAACCCTTTTGAAGTTACATATGCCGCCGTCCCTCGGATGGGATGCAAAGCCATGGATTAGGGTAATAAATCATACCTTGTGCATGTTTAAAGAAAACGTGGCACCTTGATGGCAGACTTCCATCTGTCTCATAACGGCTGTCCAGCGAGTCCTTCCCTAACCATTTTTAGAGTCTTTTAGTGTCCTTGTGACCTGGCGAATTAGTCCCTTGCATTAAAAACTTAGACTAGAAAATGAAGGATATGTTTCCAAGCACCTGAAGACGCCCATGGGAACTTAAGTGTGAAAAAAGAAGACTTAATTGGGCAATGATGTATATCATGCCGGAGTAACAAAACTGCTTAGAATTCGACGAGGTGAAAATCCAAATTGCAAGTGCGTTTTCAATTCCCGTTACTTACAATCTGAATTTTCAGACGAATTTTTTATTACAAATTCAATAAACAGCAGCTTTATTCATATTTCTACCATCAAGTATAAATATTAACCTTTGCTGTTGTTTTACTTCCGAGTAGAATTTTTTGCACACAATGAGCTAAACGGACAAGTCAAATTACATTCCAGAAGGCTCAGAAGTTTGGGTGAATGAGACAGACAGGGTAACTATTAAGAGATACTGGGTGATCTTTAAGGGATGCTTCCGTGTATGTTCTTTCGGGTGCATAGGATACAGCTCTCCAGCACATGGGATCATAGTTTAAAGTCTCATACGACTGACGGCAGCCTTAGGAAGTCTGCGCCCTTTGACCGAAAATAAGGTGGAGATAACGCGGAGATAAATCTCGAAGTTGGCACAGTTGGGACTCCACCTGGGAACTGCAGATTACTAGCCTAGTGCGAACAGCGAAAGTACGCAGAAATTCTTAAAGATAGACTGGCGAGACGGACTACGCAAGCGATACTTCGACAGTCGTTTAGGAAGGAGACGCCAGACCCTGGTTCAAGACTTTACTTGGCTACTCCCCATTCTTAATATTTTTAAATTAGGAGGATAAAAATGCGAGCCTCGAGTTTTTTTTGTCTTTACCAGCTACCAAAAGCTATCCATAAGTAAAAAAGTTTTTAAAATCGCCCCGATTCAGCTAAACCATTGGAATATAGTATATTGGTAGCTACGCACCTGAACTTACAGTTCTCATTTATTGAAAAGTGATCGATAAGCCATTGACCTATAGGGGAAAGGGTTGGCTCGTCTGCACATTAAGGAACACGGAGGACTGCTTTAATGGTAGACTTCCGTCTGTCTCTTAAACAGCTGTCCACTGGGTCCCCTTTCAACTTTTTAGCCCTCAGGGTCCTTATGACCTATTTAAACCATTGTTTTGGGAAAAAGTGACGCTCTGAGGTGAAACAACCCAAATATTCCAGCTTCCATAACTCTTTAAATACCGAACAAATATTGTTGAAAAAATAAAGATCTCGCTAAATTCTAATCTAGATCTCTATCTCTAGTCAGATTTTTCCGCACAGCTTACTTAAGTTAGAAAACTACGAATTCGACTCGACATAACCCTAGTAATGTTACATATTACTGTTCAATAGCAGGAAAGAAATTCTTTTGAAATGGGCAATAAACCAAATCTACCATTTATTTCATATCCAAAGAAACATAGAATTTCAGCCAAATTAACGTGAAATATAAACTTTTTCAAAAATTTTATAACATCGTTAATAACAATAAACGTATATCAGCCGATATTTTACTTCGGCTCAACTTTCGTTAATGAACTGCTGTTGTAGAGAGATTCGCTTGGAAATTTAATCTGTTTCAGGGTTTGAAGGTGGTTCTCGAGCGTCTCGTACCATATTAGGGATTGTTATTTCCACACCATCTAGTGCCTTGGTAAGACGTACCTGACAGCCCAGCCTAGACCTATAAAGAGAAAATGTCAACTACAAATTAAAAACAGGTTAATATACTGAATTAGAACATTGGAATTGTTGTCACAGAAAACCTAAAACTTATTTAAAGTTGCATAAAATGAACATATTGAGAGTCTACGTCAAATAACGCTTGACGTTCCAAGTTTTCAGCAACTTAGGATTAGATATAATTTGATATTTTGGTTGATCTATCAACGGAAACAGGGTTAGATCTAAAGAAGGGCGTGCTCTTCTGGATCCGATAATTTTTACGGCATAAATGGATGGAAAAAGTAGTTAACTATGGAAAAGGCATTAAGAATAATTGTTAGAACATTGTCCTGTTCTATTCCGATTAAAATCATTCTACCCTACCTCCCTCAATTTTAGCAACAGTAACTTAAAATTAATAGTAAACGCATACAACATTCTCTAAAAGAATAATTCCTTTAGAAATCGCCAGAACAGCTCCTAGTTAGTCTCCTTTCAAATTCAGCTTCTTTCCTGCATCCCACCCCTAAAATGGCATCTCCACCTAAAAGAGGATTAAAACATTGCCTTTTAGCATTCCAGACATTCCCAATCCTGAAAATCTAACTGTTGGTTCTATTTGTAGCACACAGTGGAGTACACGGAAATCTTCAATGTTTTTTTCACATATTTGGATCTATTTGCGAGGTGAGGGGGTGATGTCTTGGGTTTACGATTTTTCAGGGAGTTCCTGAGAAAATATTTATATTATCAAGGTAGTTATTGAAAGCATTCTCTATTCAAGTCCCAGGAAAGGGGTGTTTATACTCCAAGGAGTGGGGTATTTCACCCCCCCAGGTACACCACTAAACATAACACATTGCAACTGAGTGGTAACCTAACAGAAAGAAAACTGGTATAAATAAAAATAGAGAAGTAGAAAATATAGGAGAAAGCTACTATAGAGCGGTTAATAGTTTTTCATCTGGCCCAAAACGACATTTAGCACAGTTCAGCATACGTAATTAGACGTGACGAAATAAAAATCTGCGTCACCCCACACCTTCACAAATCGAAATTCGATAGAATAAAGGTAAGGCTCGAGAGTTTAGGTGAGAAATCCTAATCGAACCGGAACTCCTTTCTATATCAATGGTATCCTGAAGATAGAGGGGGTTAAAATAGATTAGCCCTTTTATCTGCTTGTCAAGGAAAATACAAGAGCCGGTCAGTATAAAACTCCACATAAATTCTGTATTTTTAAGGAAAGCAAAGTCATCCTCTTGCAACAAATTACACTTTAAGTAAACTATTATAATTATAGGAAAATATACTGCTCACAAAAATTAGGGGATATTTCAAAATGAATATGAAGCGATAATATATCCCAATTTTTGTGAGCAGTATATTTTCTAGATATAATACTAGAAAAAGAGTAGTGGAAATTTATAAATGACATTAGTAGCAAGATGCTTAAAAACACGTATATTATCGAATTCCTGATATGATTATTGGGCTGGGTAATAACAAGGCTCTACAACACAAGGTGTTGTATAATTATAATTAGTCCACCTTATATATGGTCAAATTACCTTATTTATACTCTCGTTTTCAGTAAATTGCAATACGTATCCTTTTCTACGACTTTGGTACTTTTACCTTAACAATGTAAAATAGTTCCAGCCTCTTAATCGTTTTTTAAAGGAAGACGATTAAATATTAATACTGTAATGAAGGGGTTTTCAACGTGGGGTACGCGGTAAAAATTTTTTAGGGTGGGTCGCGAGAACTCAAAAGTCGCTAAGTTGTCAACACTGCTGTGCAAAACTCGCTTTGTGTTTATAATATAAATAACGAATTAATAAATTTAATTACAAATTTATTAAATTATAATTTATCGAATGCAAGATTTAATGTACATATATATAGGTTTTATTCCCATTGTTATACTATAACTAGGTTTATCTATCTACACAAGGGGTACGCCAGTTACACATTTCCAGGGGTACGTGAAGCATAAAAGATGGAGAACCACTGCTACGATCAATAGGTAAATTAAAGTTTGGAATAGTTGTTTTAATATTCATCATCCTCAAGCAGCCATGGACTACGGAGGTCCAACCAGACCACGCAGTTTAATTCTCCAAGCACATCTGTCCTGAGCTACATCCGGCCACTGCACACCAATTCTAACAAGGTCCCGTTTGACATTGTCTGCCCACCGCATCCTAGGTCTCCCCCTCCTGAGGCCTCTAGGCACACTGTTCATAACTATTCGCCAATCTATAATTATCCATACGGGCAACATAGCCAAACCAGCAGAGCCTCTCTGTACAATATGCTGCTTAAAGGAGGTTGCAGACTCCTTTGCCTAACCTCATCATAAGTTACAAAGTTAAACCACCTAATACCAAGCATGGCTGCTTGAGGATGATGAATATTAAAACAACTATTCCAAGTAAGCATCTAGAATCAAAAGCATCTAGTTTCCTGTTATCTTGTTTACAAAGTGTCCAAGTTTCACTACCATAACTAACCCTAGAAAGAACCAAACTATTATAGTCTAATTTTAGTCTTTAGGTGTATACGCCTATTTCTCCACAATCTCCATAGATTCTTAAAAGTCCCGGCAGCAATCCCTATTCGTCTGTTAATCTCATGCCGCACATCACCAGTATCAGTTACATAGCTCCCAAGGTAATTAAACTGTGACACCTGCTCAAGACTGCAATATAAAGAGTTGCTACTAGATAGATTCAGATTAACTGAATCACCACCCGATTGCAATTGATTGATTCATCACTTTAGTTTTCTGTTTATAACCAAACCTACTCTACTACCAGTCTCATCAACAGTTCGAATGAAAGAGTTCATCTCATCAACATCATTTGCCAAAAGGGCTAAACCATCAGCATAATCTAAATCAGATATTTTCGTATCTCCAGCCATTTAAGGCCAAAAGCTTTCCCTTGAAGTGAATTCTGCATAACATAATCAATAACCAAGCTAAAGAGAAAAGGAGATAAAATGCACCCTTGTCGAACACCAGAAGTAATGCTAAACCAATTGCTACAAGCCTTACCAACTCACACACATGACTCAGTGTTATTATAGAGAGCTTTCATTATGTTAACTAACTTGTCTGGTATACCATATGATCTCACAATCTACCCAAATTATGACGATCAACAGAGTCGAAAGCCTTTTTGAAATCAACAAAGCTAGCAACCAAAGGTTTCTGAAACTAAACATTTCTCAAGAATCTGCCTAAGTGAAAATATCTGATCTGTACATCCCCTACCACTTCTGAATCCACATTGCTCATCACGCAATTGCCTGTCACCAGATTCTTAATTCTATTAAGCACAATCATGGAAAGAACTTTACCTGGAACAGAGAGTAGGCTGATACCCCTATAGTTATCACAAGAACTGCGATCACCTTTTTTGAAAATAGGGATAATAGCTCTGGTAAAATCTTTAGGAACCATGCCTTTATCATAAGATATTCAAAATTTCAGTCATCCAAGTGGTAACTGAAACATTCCCAGCTCTGAGCATTTCTGTAGTAATTTCATCTACACCTGGGGATTTATGAAGTTTAAGTTTAGAGATAGCCAAAATAACTTCAGATTGTGTTATAGGGCCAACATTAAAGCTGCCAATGCATCTATCATTACAAACAATGGGAGTAGAACTAACCACATTGTTTAGAACATCACTGAAATGCTCAGCCCACCTATCCATGACAGAATCCTCCCCTTCTATAAACCTTACCTTGTTTATCCTGTAATCCTTGTATGCCTGTCCGTTTTCTACCACATAAAACATTAACTATCTGGTACAGCTCTCTGCTGTTTAACTTCTTCCTTGGCTTTGTCAGCCAAACCATCAAGCCAAAGATTCTTAGCAGCTAACTGATCCTTTACATGTTTATTAAGCTCTCTGTAATCCTTTCTATTAGGACTAGTAGGGTACTGATTAAGGACATTCCTGCAGTTCTTTCTGAAATAAGCTCAATTGCCTTATCACTTAAATAATTCTGCCTCCTCTGCTCCTTTTCTCCTAAAAGAGTACTGTTAGTTTCCAAAAAAAGCCTGTTTAAAATGGCCCCATTCTTCCTCAACTTCAGTATTAAACAAACCATGACTGTCATAATGACTAAGTAACCTATCATGGTAAGCTTTAGCAATAACTGGGTCTTTCAAAGCTTCAGTATTAAAAGGTAAATTTTTTAATCCTAGCACAACACTTTTTAAGTTTAAGTTGCAAGACACTTTTAACAAGGTAATGGTCAGATCCAATTTCAGCTCCCCTATATGCTCTGGTATTTCTAACAGAACTAGCCCATTTGCTGTTAATATATAATCAATCATATTCCTAGGCAGCCCATCAGGTGAAACCCATGTGTATTTATGTATGTCGCGGTGTTTGTAATATGTGTTATTCTGAAACCATTGAGTTTACTTACCTGTAGGACACGTTGCCCATTGCCATTGCAGCTACCAATACCAAAAGGGCCTATCACCCCTCCCCAAAGATCAGAGTCGGTACCAACTTTGGCATTGAAGTCGCATAGAACAAGGGTAATATCTCCTTTCTTGACAGAATTTAAAATATCCTGAAGTTGTTCGTAAAACCTATCCTCATCCTCATCAGCATCCTCAGTGGGGGCATAACAGCAGATAACATTCAAGTCTTTAATGCTTGTCCGAAATTTTGCTGTAAGAAACCTTTCATTAATGCACTCGTATCCTAGAAGAGCATCACTAGCGTGTCTGCTGAGAAGCAGACCCACGCCTTGGTGATGCTTATTGTCGTCCCTCCCTGAAAAGAGAAATTTAAGATTATTTTTAAGAATCTGACCTTTGTCCATCTGGTTTCTTGCAAGCCGAGAATATCTAGGTTATAGCGCTGGAATTCCTGCACGAGTACATCAAGAGAATAATCTCTATGTAATGTCCTCACGTTCCACGTTCCTGCAGAGAAAATTATTAGGATTTTTAAAGAAATTAGGTTTATCGAGATTGGTAGGGCCAAAAATATCAAACAGCCCCCTGATCACAGATGGTGCAAAGACCTGTTCCTCCTCTGCTAAAGGCTGAAGTCACCGATGCTGGTAGGAACTTCAGGCACCACCTTTTCAAGTGGACTTTTTCAAGAGCCACATGGCCTGCCTGAGACATTACTCCAGTTTAGGCTTGACGATGCCCAACTAGCAAAGTAAGGTTCAGGTACCTGCGATGGCCTCCGATTAGAATTATCCACCAGCTGATATAAAGTATCCCATGCCTCTGTTCACTTAGGGCTGGAAACCCAGAAGCAAACAGCAGATTCTCCCTCAACAGAGGCCCACCAGTGCAGCAAATCCAGGATCCATAATCAAGCTCAAATCCATAAACAAGTCCAGTAGGTATAAATGGTCAGCACCAGGACCCTCTGAAGTTGACCACTCTTCAGCAGGGTTGAAAAAAGAAAAAAGTGGCCATAGATGACCAGATCAGTAGGCCATACTGAACTGGAAGCCCTCCCCTACAAATTTCTTATAAAAATGGTATGTTTCAGAATGATCAATTTATGATCATAACAATGAAACGTATTTGGGGAACAAAATCCACAAGTTATACAAGTCCAAACAAATTCTATTTAAAATCGTACTAAGCCATAGCAGCCATGGGCCTCAGTATCCCTAAGCCTCCACCTTTATCAGGCCCAAATAAAGAGGCAGTTGATGAAGAATCTGATAAAGATGCAAAATTAAAGCGAAATTTAGATGCAAGTTAAAGTAATACAGAATATTTATTTTCTTAAAGTTTAGTTTACTTCTACTTTAGTTTTTAATATGCTATGCAATAAAAAAATCCCATAATAGAACAGTTAGAATATGTTTACTACACCCTTAGACAAGACACTTCAAAGCAAGCATCCAATCGTAATGAAACGTCGCAATGTGGAGGGAAAAAATAGCGAAGTGTTTACAATATCACGGCAAAAGGACTATTTCATGAGGCGCAGCTTAACTGTTACAGATTAATACTACGTAAAGCAGTCTGTCAGAGATGCACGCCGATATACTGCGTGGCTGATGTTCTGTGACAGATTGTGCCAAGGATTCTGTATTTGCTGCACAAGATCTCCAATATTCAGTGATGGCCGCAGCTGACATCCCAACATGTCCCAAACATGCACGGGTCATGATCAGGTAACCTAGCTGGTCAAGGGAGGGTTGTAACACTAAGAGGCGATCCGTGTGGCCGGGTATTATCCTGCTGGTAAGTGGCCCCTGGAAGATTTAACATGAACTGTAAGACAACAGGTCTCAGGATCTCTTGAACATAGCGCTGTGTTATTAATGTCCTTGTTACAATGACCAAATAGGACCAGTTGTCAGACTGCTCCCACCAAACCACTAGTAATGGAGGTGTGCTGCTCCACAGAGTCAATGTCAGGGCTATACCATATGCAAATGCGGTGGTCATCTACTCCAATGCAGAAGTGGAAATAGTCACTACAAAAGATGCCAGTCCAAGTGCAGGCATGATTCCTGGGCAAAACACTCCAGACAGCTGCTGGTACAGGATGGTTAATGAAAGGCGTCAGAAGGGGCAATGAAAATGGCATGCAGATGCAAGTCCTGACAATGGTGCGTGATGATACAGGATGCTGACCAGAGGCCACTACATCTCACTGGATGGACGACAGAAGCTGTCCGAGCTTATTGAACTATAAGAATCCTCTCCCATTGTCCAGTTGAGATGATCAGAACCTTTTCCACATGTGTGCATGCCCTCATGTACCCATTTACTGCCAACACCATCTCGCTACTGCATCACTATGGTTCAGATGGTGGGTGTTGACACAGCCAGCCTGCTTCCCAGTCCAATGATTCGGCCCTTCTCAAATTCGCTCCATTCTTTTTAGAAACTTCTACAGCGTCATTAAGTGCAACTGAAGTGAACACACCCAATAACGGACAGAATGTTCAGAGTGACAGTTCTCTAGACAGATGAGGATCCTACTTCAGCTTTGTTAGGGTAAACTCAAATCTTAAACTCTATTGAAACAGTCAAATTCGGATTTCTACACTTCAGAGATTAATCTCTAAAAGTTTAACTCAGTTTCCCTAGTGTAGTGCGAGAGTCCAAGAGGAAGACTGCAATCCAACTGAAGGAACTGTGCAGTCTACGTTCCGACAGTTCTCAAATCACTTGCTGATTGCCATAGGATTGATATGTCATTGGCCTACGAGAACTGCCAAAGTGTCAAGAGTGCAGTTCCACAGTCTCATCCTCTGTAGCCATCTACTGGTATCCAAAATACCTCTCATGCTATGCCACCGACACAATCTAAATGTTAAAATAACCAAGGAAAAGAACGTATTAAAGAACACTAGGCTTACGTGGGGGTTACAAAATATGCCATGTCCAGCATATCTAGTTCCTCATCTGTGGCTTTTTTACCGATGCGCTCAAAGTCTTCAGGCTTGAAGATGACGTGGCATGTAGAACAGGAACGTGTTCCTTCGCAAGCACCTGCGGATATATATTTCTTTTACGTATAATTTACGGAATAACATTTCCTAATACTATGGTTATTGATGATTACATGTTAATATAAACCATCTTACATGCATGAAATTTTTTAAAAACATCCAAATATTATGCCAATGAAAATTAACCAAACTTTGTCGCTTTCAAGTCTTGTGGAAAAGGTAACTACAGATTTGCTCAGTTAATTTAACTTCTCCCTAAAGCTTAAATATTGGATGAATATTTCCAAAATTTGAACACTTTCGAAGACTAAATATTAACTGCCAGTTAAATTCTTATTAATCTGCAATACTAATTAAAACTAGAGTAATACTCTAAAGTGCATTTTTAGAGCTATGTAGTGGATTCTTTGAGAATCGTTAATTTAAAACAATATCTACGCCCTACCTAGGATAGTATATCCGACTATTAAAGCCAGTGCTGGTCTTTATGAGAAATCAGGACAAGTCCGATACAACTTTTAGGTTATATTCGTCCTTTGTGTAGGAGAGTACGTTAATCCTTGAAAATTTCCAGTGTATGGGGGAGGCCTTCAATTAATGTGTAATGTTCCAGCTTCTCAAGTCTTTAAATGTTATTGCAATTAAAATATTACGAATATTGTTACAAATAAAGATTTCATTCCGTTCTCTACAATTACTTCCACCGACCTTTTAAAATAGAAAACTAACATTTACGGTTATAAAGCTTCGAATGTAACTTTTTATTGACATAAGATTCGTTCTTATTTTTTCGCATGCAGCAGAAAATATATATCGACCTAACAGGAATAGTGGTTTGAGATGCTAATATTGGTTTTAGTGGACACAGCTTTAATTTTAACCTCCTAGTATTTAGTTGTTGAAATGATCGCAGAACCTAAGGATTTGTTTTAAATTCATACGGTAGTCAGAACTTCACTTAAATTGATGTAACGATCCGAGAATCTGTTTTAAATTCTCGTAGTTAAAGTACTTTCCGTCTTAAATTTATTCAGTGGTTAGAAAACCTTGATTCTAGTCTTACATCGATGCAATGGTCAGAACCTCAATCTTTGCATCAATTTGGAACAATGGTTGAGGACCTTACAATCGTTGCCTTAAATTGATGCAATTGTCAGAACGTCCTTACTTTTGTCGAAATTTATTCAATGCTCTGAGAACCCTTTGCCTTAAATTAATTCAGTAGCCAGAAAATAAGTCCCTTTTCAAACTGATTAATGGTTAGAGAACATGACTATTTTTAGTGAGTATGGGAAAACATGACCTTTGTAGGAGAAAACTGACAAGCTAGGAGTAGTCTTGGTTTCACTTCTCTGTGTAATATGTCGCAAAATATTTAGGCTGTATAGAGAGATTTTATACATATTTTAGAAGAAAATCCTCTTAACAAGAACTTTTAATAAGTTCTCAAGAACAGTTTAATTTTAAGACCACATGAACCTTCCTATAGTTGAATGAAACGTAAGAAATAAAACAATTATCAGTAGAAAAGCTAAGTATAAATGCGCATGTGCTACTTACCATAACCTATAAGGTCCATATTGTTATTATTTACGACGTCCAAGATGGACTCTCCTTCTTTGCCTTCAGCTGTGACCCGTTCTCCATCTGGTTTTATAAAAGTAATAGACATTCTGCAAGAAAGAAATGATTAATGAGAAAGTTCCGAAAAGCTTCGAGTTAATTTGCCATTAATTTTATTGTTCAATTATTTTCTCTTCGGTGGAACCACCGAACCCCCCCCCCCCCCATCTTCAACTTTTACATTTATATCTCGTTAGAATTATAATTTTAACCAATTTCCAGAATCAAGGACTGGAAACACTGGGCATATTCCCTTTATTCAAGTTCGGTGCGCTAAACTACTGTTAAAGGCATGTGCGAAATGTAAATATTTCTAAGCCAACCAATCTTCCAAATATAAATTAACGAAACAATTTTTATTACAGATTAATTTAATGATTAAAAAATTGACCCACGGAAGCTCAAAATATTACATAATATTTTTTCATTGAACAGCAATCTTAGATGAAAGCCATAATTTTAACCATATGCATTCATGTGGTAGTTGTTAAATTGCTTTACAAAAATGTTTTTAAATTAGTTTTCGATTAGGAGCTTTTTTAGAAGATTTGAAATTTTAAAGAAAATACTTTTCATTAAATTTTGATTCACTGTTGGCAAAGCAAGTTTAGTAAATTCAACGATTATGCAGGTGTCATTTTTACATAACACGTCAGCTACAAAGCAAATTCAAGTAACATTAATTTACACTACAAGTGTTAGACCTTTTGCACTCGCAGGTCACTTAATTATGTAGTAGAAACAACTGGAGGGCAGTTGTTTTTTCATAATGGTGTAACTCATGGGCCGTTATACGTGTTTTTCAAGATTTCGATATGTGTGCAGCTGCAATCCAGGAAGTTCAAATGATGGTGAGGAATGTTAGAGTTGAATGGGAGTTTTGGCACCACGAGTCTCCAATTTTTGAAAATTACTTTAATATTTGTTATAACACGCACGCCTAATATGTTGGTCTTCTATGTACTACCCAAACAGCTCTTACCTGGCAAGGCATGGACGCAACAAGATTTTTAAAGGTCTGTTGGTACCAGATATCACATGACCAGCAGATCCTTTAAATTACGTAGTTGAGCCGCTGCAGATGGGATATGCTGTTCCAACACAAACCACAGATGCTCGATTGATGTCTGGAGAATACGGAGGCCAGGACAATACCTGGAAGTCTCATGTTCCACAAACCATTCTTGAACACTCTTGGCAGTGTGGCATGGCGCATTATCCTGCTGAAAGAAGGCGCTACTAGAGCGAAATATTGTTGCCATGAAAGGATATACCGGGTCTCTAATGATGTTTAGGTAGGTGATAACTTAGTTTTCTGCACATTAATGACTGGACCCAGGGTTCACAGCAGAGCATTTACAAAAGCACTTTCTCCATTGGCTTCTTTTCGTTCCACAGTGCATCCTGGTACCATCACTTCCCCAAGTAAACGAAGCACACGTACCAGGCTGTCCACATGGTGCAACAGGAAACTAAATTCGTCGACAAGACGACCTTCGAATCATTCAAGGCCCAGTTTTGATGCTTGCTCATTGTAGGAGATTTCGACGGTGAACCGAAGTTAGTATAGGTTCTCTGAGCAGCCTGAGACTATGCAACCAGATTTTCAGCAGGGTTCGATGTACTCCTGTTACCAGCATTCAAATTACGGGAGAGTTCCACAGTATTCCCTCTGTTTGCTTGTACCATTTGGGATAACCTTGGCTCATCTCTAGCATTGATGAGCCGTGGTCGGACCACACCTTGCCAGCGGTTTTTCCCTCCTCAGACCACTTTTTGAAGATACTAACCACAGCCAACAGTGAGCACCCCATAAGCCCTGCCATCTAAGAAATGCTCTGACCCATTCGTCTGATCATTACAATTTGACCTTTGTCAAACTCACGTCCGATGCCTTTCCCCATCTGAAGAACAAGAATAACTCAGCATCAGGTATTTATACAGTTTCATGACTGTCGCACGCACCCGCCGTTTATCTGCAGTTGCTTCAATTTGCATGAAGACTCGCTGGGTCAATGTTTTGGTTCTTCGGTGTATTTACCTTTAGATGCATAATTTTTCACGTTCTAGAAGAAGCGTAAAAAATATTTCTAGACTGGCTTTAACCTCTAGATTAGAGGAAATGAAATAAATTCAAGTGTTTTTCGTAACAAACGCTTAGTGCTTTTGCTGTTGGGTTGTTTTACCTCTGAGCGGCACTGTTTTGCACACCATGGGCTAAATGGCCAGGTCACATGGACCCGAAGGCTCAGAGAAAGTTGGGGGAGGGGACCCACTGGAACAGCTGTTGGGAGACAGATGGTAGCCTCCCGTCAAGGCCATCCAGCGTGTTCTTTAACGTGCACAGGGTATGGCTCTCCCGCACACGGGGCCACGGCTTAACGTCCCATCTGGCGGACGACGGCCTTTCCAAGCCCATCGGTGTCCCCTACTGACCGTGGGCAGGGCGGGGAATTTTGCGGAGATAAATCTTAATGCTGACCCAGCTGGGACTCGAACCTGGGAACTACAGACGAGCCTGGCGCGCTACCGACTGAGCCACCCCCCACCCCTCTTTTGCTGTTACACTAGTCAAGTGGTTAATTATTGATTACTACAAAATTGGGGAGCTAATAACCTGTGATAGTTATGCAACAAGATTTAATTAAGGATTAAGTCCTCAAGGTGGAATTATAACCACACTGGATTTCTATTACAGTTGAACATTTTTCCTCTCCATTTTAGAGGAGTTTAAAATATTCTTGAAAAAATGAGTAAAATATGCGCGTTTAATTTTTTGCCTCTGTTACCATTACTAACATTCTTAAAGGGAAGGCTATGGCTTGCCTCTTCCTTCTCTTGCAAACAGTTTAACATTATGCTTTAGTTGATTTTTATACGTTTTCGCGTATCCTACTCTTTAGAATACTTTAAACATATTTGAAAACATAATTGAAAAGGTCATAACCGCTCGCACGTGTTGGAGGGAAACATTAAAATTATCAAGGTGCTTCAGATCTCAAAAGTTACAGTTCTAGTCACTCCTAGCTTTCAAGCTTACAACAGTACAATTTGATGTAGGTACTAGTTACGTTAAAATCGAAAAGTTATTCAGACTGGTAATATTGTCTTTAAACTTCTGTCTCTTAGAACAAACGCTTACGGTATAAATTTCGCCCCATTTCCAGTAATTTTTTTAAAATTACTAACTTAATTATTGGACTTCGAATTAATGACATAATATGGTTTGGTATAATTTGTTCAAAACAGATTTGTTCGAATGAAAGTGGAGTAATTTTGTCGACAATTTGAGAGGCCGATATAACGTCTTTTCTGCTTTGTTAATGGAAGATTATCAGAGAGGAAGTGGATCTCTGAAGAGCGGTGCCAAAAAGAGAATGCTTCGTTTTAGATTAGGTAGAGAAAAAACTTTTCCCCCGACAATTTAGGTACCATTTAATTCCTTTCAGTTTTCATTATTCTTATAAGCTAGGCCGAGTGGTTAGCACGCTTTGCTACTGATCAAAAGGATCTGGGTTCAAGCCCTGGATAAGGCATGGATGTGCTTTTCTGCTGAGGCCCTGTCATCCTCATTTATTCTAGTGTGGCTTATAAACTGACAGGCTCCTTCAAACCTCTGTGGCAAGCAGCTGCTAAAGAGGATACTTATTTTTATGCTCAGATATTTGAAGTAGAGGAATTAAGTTTGTAATTTAAATCTGGATTATTTTTCAAAATTATTGCCGTTAGAAAAGACTTGTTTATAATCGTGGCTTCTGTACTAGTACCACATCATCCGTGTCCCCTCACTTGTCAGGATCGACCAGATCAGCTGGGACAACGAGTCTCTCCCCTTTCTTTCCGTATCTACAAGAGCAGGGAAAGGTCGCGCCCTACCTACATTCCACGAGAATTGGCTGTCGTGCGGATTGCACAAGCAAAACTGGACAGACAAGATAGCGAGGGCAGAAACCCAGTCCTAACAAGAGAATTTTAAGTGTAGTCTGTTGGGGTAGTAGTGCTCAGCGAGGTCAGCGCTGGCGATTCTATGTACTTGCGCCAGGTAGTATTTGTAAAAATTAGAAAATAACGAGAAACCTGCGCAGAGAATAGTGATCTTTGGCAGGGTAATTTGTTGTCTTGACAAAGGAAAGTGTTTATTAACGTTGCTTAAAGTGGCTTCGATTCTGACAACCAAGGTACTGGAAAGGAGGAATATTTAATCAAATTCGTCTAAATGTGTATATGCTGCGCCACGTCCAGTACTGCACACCACTCTGGCAGTTGAGTTTACACTACCATCTAACGTTGCGCGAAAAACATAAGCTGGTGCAAAACTCAGCAACTCCCCTTCACATTCTTGGTAGTTTGTGAAATTGACTGTTTTAAGGGGCGGCGGCCTTAAAGACGTGGTTTCTATGGATTACTGATAGGGCAGTAGTGTTAATTGTCGCTTGTTACCGGGCAATCATCTGAGGGGTAGGCTGCGTGGTAAACCCCTTGACCCTCAAGATCCGGCACTTGTGATACCACTGTTTCAAAGAAAAAGTGTAAGTAGAGTCGAACCCCACTCTTTCGGAATATTCTATCATGCGTCTTAGCCTTCAATATCTATATGTGAGCGTTATGACTAAGGCTATCCACACTTTTTTTTTTATGAAGTCAAGCACACCGTTTAACACAACTACAAAAAGCAACAGAGGAAGCAAAGTAAAATCTAACCCATCCTCCAATTAAAATCATAAGACCTTTGGCACAGGAAAGACTTTCCTAAAACCACTTTAAATATCCTCATAAAGTAATTTTGTACAAAAAACAGATTTTTAAATCCCCTCCAAAGCTACGGTTGCAATCAGCGATTAGCACAAAAGCTCAAGAAATAATTTATAACAATTTGGCTGTGATAAATTCGATCATATATCCTTTATGATTTATGCAGAACACAGGATTCAAATATAGAACTGCAGAACAAAGGGACTCTTCGAATCAGGGATGGAGATGAAGCAAAAGGACCTAGGTTTGAATTAGGAAGTAGAACAAGGGGGCCAGGTTTGAATCAACGATAACTGTCGAGCAGAAGACCCAAAGTTAAGGTTCATAATAGTAGCAGAACAAGGGTACGAGATTCAAATTTAGAATGGCTGTAAAGGAGGAATCAGTTTCGAATCCAAGGTCACTAAGATGAAAGCAAAAGCATCCCGGTTGGAATTCATAATGACAGCGAAACAAAGAAATCGAGGGGAGATTTCAAAATGGCTCTAAAGTTTGCTTTAGAATCCAGGATGGTTGTCGAACAAAGAGTTGTGCCGCTCAGAGGTAAACTTTTTTGCACACCATGGCTAAGTCACAATGACCCTGAAGGCTCAGAAGGTTGGGGCAGGGGACCCACTGGAACAGCTGTTGGAGACAGATCAAGGCCATCCAGCGTGTTCTTTAACGTGCACAGGGTATGGCTCTCCCGCACATGAGACCACGGTTTAACGTCCCATCCGATGGGCGGCGGACTTTCCAAGCCCATCGATGTCCCCTACCAACCGTGGGCAGTTTTGCGGGGAGTCCATGCATCTCAATGCTAACCCAGCTGGGACTCGAACCTGGGAACTGCAGATTACGCGCGCTACCAACCGTGCCACCACACTATCGAACAAAGACTAGATTCCCAGCTCAGATATAAAGACGTTTGCAATTATCCCCGTCTAGATCTCGTTATACCATGTTCGATATGAACAATTTTACTAACAAGTCTTTCTTGACAGATCTCTCCGACAAATACTGTTCTAGAATATGGCTATAAGGAACAATTCAGTTTATTATGGATGAAAAGCTTTTTATTGCAAATCAGTGATCAATGATTGATCTAGTACATAGACAACCATTATTTTTCACTTAATTGTACTTTCAACGAACATTAAAAAAAGGAACAATCATGCTAATCGTAAAAGGCATAACTACATAAAACTATACTTTTAAAGCCACCAAAAATTCAGAACTTTAAATTAATAACGTTAGATTAATAGTTTAATACATTTGCTATAACATTAGCAAAGCAGCAACAAGAATATCCTGAAACATTTAAATATCAGATTGGAACTTCCACATAAAACTTTATATTAACAAGTTCCTGAAGCTCAAGAAAATCCACTAGACCGCTCTTAAGACCTTCAATACATCCAACGTGTTCTTTAACCTACAAGGAAATATTACGAATCGCATTTAC
Organism: Ryuthela nishihirai; assembly: GCA_038380435.1. Lineage (NCBI taxonomy): Eukaryota > Metazoa > Arthropoda > Arachnida > Araneae > Heptathelidae > Ryuthela > Ryuthela nishihirai. Next base: position 134,224,608 of record JAWZYU010000001.1, on the reverse strand, counting down.
CAAAGGCATTAATAGCACCCTCTAATTATAGAAAATTAGAGATGAATATTGCAAACGATCTATTAATAGTAGAAATTTAAAATTTGCCGGTAGAGTTCCATGGTCGAAAGGTTTACATTCCACAACAATGATTTGGTCCATTAATAAATATTTTAAATTAAATTATTAATTTATAATTATTAATTTATAATTTATTAATTTTTTTAATCCATTAATAATCTTACTCTAGTGGGGAAGAAACTGTTCTAAGAGTTATTTTTTCCCCTTTATGTAGGTTATTTACAAAACAATGAAATTTCTATTCGCTTTTTTTAAATTACTTAAAAACAACTTGATTTTTTAGCATTTTTAAAAGATCAACCCATATTTACTAGAAACTTATTTTTCTAGTTAGTGTGCGTTTGACTACGCATGAATGCATGTGTGGTAAAAATAAGTTCGGACTCAAATTTAAGCCCGACGTCATAATTATCGAGTGGAATCATTTGGATAATCATTGAGTCAGACCTTTAGAGCGCGGTTAGTGGAAATATTTCTGAGATGTCATTAAGCATACAAATTGGTCACTAAACCAATTAGTCCTATTTCTGGCTATTACACATTAAAAAACTTTTTTAAATGGCCTTCCCCATAATGTTTGGAATAAAAAATGCTAGAATTAAATTGTAAAAACTGAAAATTTGAGTAATAGCAGTATAAACTCTAAGAATAATTCATTAACGAAACACTAAAATAATCAAATTTATATTTAACCGTTTTTAATGGCTTAAGATATTTTAAACAGCAGAGACTTTATCAAAAGAAATTTTTTATCTTTTCATACCTTTGTTGCACAATTGCAAGAAAAATTAGAAATTTAAATTATGGTTGTGCGCGAGCCTAGTCTCAGGTGGAGTAGTCACTGATAAATAGCTAGCATGTAGTCATGAACACCTAAGTCATGGCACACTATTTTTTATTTCCTCGTGGCTGAATGGTTAGCACGCTTGGCTTCCGAACAAAGGGACCTGGGTTCGAGCCTCTGGTAAAGAATGGATATTTGTTGCGTTTCTGCTGAAGTTTCGACATCCTCACACCTGGCTGTTCGACCTCTGACACAGATGCTTGAAGGGTTTTTTTTCTTAATCTTCCTATTGCTTTCCGCTCATTTGTCGGTTTGTGGATTTATAAAACAGTTGTTCCACCATATCTTTTGAACACTACGAGGATTTATGTATCAAACAAAACCTTGTGATGTAGGGAGTATTAGGTAGGAAAATTTGACCTCCCATGCTTTCTTCCACCCCCAAGAGAAAATATGAAAGCAATTGCTCAGCTATATTTTCTGAAAGCGAAGACCTTTAATTATCAGTTAGATGTCAAATTAAAGTATATACGATGTAGTCGACTTTAGAACTTTATCCTTCACCATCATCTCTCCTAGGGGGGGGAGGGGAGATTTTCGACATTGCAGACGTGACAACCCACGTCTCCATGTTTTTTTCATCCACATCTCCATGTTTTTTCATTTGGAGACAAGCTCACGGGCTACATTAAACATGGCTAAAAAACAGAACAGGGGAAGGAAAAATGTGGTCGATGTTCATGTATCAAATGGAAGTTTCTGAAGGTAGGTGCTTTTTAGAGGCAGAAAAAATAAAATTACAAAAATTAGTAATCTTCCAATATGTGTTCTAAAAAGTAGAAAAACTAAAGCATAGCGATGGTGCAATCAGTCACGAATTCGTATTCACTTCAAAAAGATCGGGGGCAGATTTACCTTCTCAGCAAGATTGGCAGCGCCCTATTTTCCTGCGAATATGAACTCTGACCGATTGTACCATCGTAGGATTTAGGTTTATTTTCTACTTTTTAACGTGTATAGAAAGAACTTTTAAATTTAACATCTTTATTTGAAATACTGGTACTAGTATTATTGGAAAACAATCTACAGAGTTTTAAAAATATTGCAGTTTAAAATTTCGAACAACCCCGTCTATAAGTAGCCGACTGTAGCTTAACGTAATAGCGAAGACCATGAAGAAATAAATGGCAGCAAGTTTGAACCTCTGTAAACTTAATCAATGATTAAGTACAAGGCTTATAACGCTAATGCCTTATGGGGAGCCCTTCCCTAGCGGGTGGGGCGGTCATAAGGCTAAAGTCCAAGTCATTTAGGGACGTATAGAAGATTTTGTAGTTCAAAAATGAAGTTCTTAACTTCACTAATGGATTAGTTAGCAATAGATATTATTTTTAACAGCTTATCATTTGGTCTGCGAGATAGAGTGTTCGGAGTTTTCTTCCTAGAAAACAAAATTGGAATCAAAACACATGTCGCAGACCTGTTGGAGGGGGACATGACCTTCCTCCAACTAGGACCTGGCCCCGCCTTATGACCGCCACTGCCTACCGGCCTCTCAAGTCTTGAGAACAAATTTCAGAGATAGGAACATAATATAGAAGTTCATTAGTCGATATAGGAGGCGGGAAGTATGATGTCTACAGCTAACATTTCGTCCTTGGACCGAGACATTGATTGGAGTGGTTGGCTACGCGCCAGAGGGGTGTTGCGTCACAGGAACTGGCGTGGAGAGCTCCATGCGTCGAGGAGTGGAGAGAATTTGACGTCTGCATGCTACTCTATCAAATGCTTATTCGTTCCATTATAATTTATTAGTTTACTTGCATATACGATAGCAGTTTTTACTTACTGGTTTCCTCCAGCAGAGTTCGCTTGACTTTACTGCTATTGTGAAAAATACGGCGAAAAAATCTTTTCCGTTATTGTAAACTAGTACATCAAGTGAGGAAAGTTTCTCCCAATGAGAAGTAATGGAAGTCCGATAAAATTTTGTTTTGCCATATTTTTTGGCTTAGAATCAAAATGAAAATAGTCCGATATTAGCAAAAATTCTAAATTATATAAACATCAATATAGTTACCTACAATATGAATTTGCAATGGTTATAGTTTAAACTAAGTTAAGCCTAAAAAGAGAAATGGCTACCTTTGTTATTGTAAAATCAAATGTTAGTTATTTTATTATTGAATACAATCACACCATTCAATTCACTTTTAAATAAATGCGAAACCTGGCTCTGACCATACAAAGTATCCTTAATGGTTGATTTAGAGGTAAAGTACTGGAGATAAATTGCTAGCAAATGTTTTATTAATAACTAGTTTGAGTATTTATCCAAGTGTTTAATTTACGTAATCTCGGGTAAGGATAAAATTCTTACCTGGCTTTTTCGAAAAACATCGGTGAAGTCGAAATTTGCCTAGTACCATATCCACCTTGAAAAGAATATAAGATATTACTATTTCCTTTGAGCTGCAAGCTGAAGCTTGGCGAGTTGCGTCGATTTAAGGAATGGTAAAGGTCAACACAAGTAGACAGTCGACTACCTGAAGGAATGATTTGTCGAGCAGAAGCTATGCACCTTGAAGAAGCCATGGTTTATTGCACAAATTATCCGTATTTCAGAGTTTAATCTTCACTGTATATGCACAAAAATATATAAATGATTTTAAAACTATTTTTCCTAAATTAATACGTTTAAATACAACTTACAACTCAATCTACTTTCATTAACATCATTTTACACTAGAGACACTGTTGTATATGGCATATTCGACTAGTTGCTAAGATTCTCGTGATCACAACTGCCAAGAACTTCGCTGCTGACTTTCGGTGATTTAATGTGATAGTGAATCTTACGTCAGTTGACAAGACAGCCAATCGTGAAACACCTTTCGCAGCAGGCGTGCCAAATATGATATGACATGTAAAATTCTCAGTACATGCGCACATTTTTAATATTGTGGGAGCAACTGACAACTTGAAGGTCACTCAAGCAAGTGTGTTGGCTTCTTGTGCTCGAAAACAGTGAATGAAATAAATTATTCGACAGGTTAAGATGGAGTGGCCTAACGGTTAAAATGTTGTGCTTCAAGAAGCAGAGCACTCACTGAATCCTGATGAGGAATTTCGGTCGTAAGGCCTTTCGTGTAATACGAAAGCCAAAACGAAATTTTATCTACAGTGGCATTGGTAGGTTTGTCAGAATATTTGAAAAGATGGAGTTTAGAAAAAATAATATTTTGTTAATATAAATTAGCTGAGTGGTTAACACGCTTGGCTACTGATCTAAGGGACCTGGGTTCGAGCTCCGAGTAAGGCATGGTTGTGTGTGTTGTTTTTCTGCTGAGATCCTGCATTCCTCACAGACCTTCTACTATGGCATATAAACTGGCAGTCTCCTGTCAGACCTCTGTGGCAAGCAGCTGCTTGAGGGGGTATTTATTTATTTATTTTATAAATTGATGAACAGCTGATTTCATAAAAATTAAATTTCCTCATGGCCAAGTGGTTAACACGCTTGGCTACTAATCTAAGAGACTGGGTTCGAGCCCCGGACAAGGCATGGGTGTTTGTGTTGTTTTTCTGCTCAGGTCCTGTCATCCTTACAGACCTTCTACTACGGCATATAAACTGGCAGTCTCCTGTCAGACCTCTGTGGCAAACAGCTGTTTGAGGGGGTATTTATTTATTTACCGTCCCATGGCCGAGTGGTTAGCGCGTTTGGCTACTGATCTAAGGGACCTGGGTTCGAACCTCGGGTAAGGCATGGACGTTTGTGTTGTTTTTCTGCTGAGGTCCTGCCATCCTCACAGACCTTCTACTATGGCATATAAACTGACAGGCTCCTGTCAGACCTCTGTGGCAAGCAGCTGTTTGAGGGGATGTTTATTTTTTATTTTTTTTTATTTGGGATTTAAATCCCCAATCGCTCCCACTTGACCACACCTTATTTATTCGATAATGCGGTAGTGTATTCATCATATATACTTGCATATATTTTTCTTTTAGACATTTGCTGAAAAAAATAGGAGCATTTACATTGGAACGTTTAGTTTTATTATTCAAAAAGGAACACCAACTCACAAAGAATAACAGATCCAAGGTTTCAATCTTCGAAGTCTGACAAGCAGAAGTAAAGTTACTCACCTAAAATGATGTTGAGGAAGAATCTATAGTAATGTACATATACTAAATTATGGAATAAAAGCACAGAAAAATAGCTATACTGAACTGCACCGAATAGCCAAAACATTATGACCAGTGCGTCTTTATGCAAATCGAAGCAATTGCAGGTAAACGACGGGTGTGTGGTCATAAAACGGTATAAATAACACCTGATTCCAGAACTCTGTTAATCAGTGTTATCCATGTTCTTCAGATTGGAAAGCAGCGGACCCAAGGGAGTTTGACAAAGCTCAAATTGTAATGGCCAGACGACTGGGTCAGAGCATTTCCGAGACGGCAAGACTTGTGGGGTGCTCACGGTCAGCTGCGTTTAATACCTTCAAAGAGTGGTCCGAGGAGGGAAAAACTATGAACCATCTCAGGCTGTGGGCCGACCACGGCTAATCGATGCTGGAGGTGAGAAAAGGCTATCCGTATGGTATGAACCAACAGAAGGCATACTGTGGAATAATTCGCCCGTAATTTGAATGCTGGTGACGGCAGTAATGTGTCACAACACACAGTACATCCAACCTACTGAAAATGGGGCTGCGTAGCTGCAGGCTGTTCCGAGTGCCCATGCTAACCTCGGTTCACTATCAGAAGTGCCTACAATGGGCACGAGCATCAAAACTAGACCTTGAATGGATGGAAGAAGGTCGTCAGGTCTGATGAATTTCATTTCCTGTTGCACCATTTTGGATGGCTGGGTACATGTGCGTCGTTTACCTGGGGAAATGTTAGCACCAGGATGTACTGTGGGACGAAAACAAGCCAGTGGAGGAAGTGTAATGCTTTGGGCAATGTTCTGTTTGGCAACCCTGGGTCCAGTCATTCATGTATAGGAAACTTCATGAATTCATGTGACGTCTACCACCTACCTAAACATTGTTGCAGACTAGGTACATCCTTTCATGGCAACGGTATTTCTCTCTAGCAGTGCCTTCTTTTAGCAGGATGGATAATGCGCCATGCCACACTGCCTGGAATGTTCGAGAATGATCTGCAGAATATGAGGAAGACTTCCAGGTATTGCCCTGGCCTCCAAATTCCCCAGACATCGATACAATCGAGTATCTATGGTTTGTGTTGGAATAGCATATCCGATCTGCAGCGGCTCAACCACGTAACTTAAAGAGTTAAAGGATCTACTGGTAACGTGTTGGTATCAGATACCACAAGACACCTTTTAAAAATCTTGTGTCATACATGCATCACCGGGTAAGGGCTATTTTGGTGGCACATGGAGGACTAACATCATATTAGGCAGGTGGTCAAAATGTTTTGGCTCTTCAGTGTATGTGTGTTCGATTTCCTGTAGAATTAATTCTAGCTTGTTAGATTATTACGAATTCTAAACATATGAGAGAGAAATTAATGGGAATTACACAGATATCTTCTCAAGCAGCAACTTCCCACAGAAAATTTTCAGTTAAGTAAGTCTCACCACGACCTTTGTGAGATATTCGCGACCTCATCAAAAAAAAAAGTATCCTTTTTTTTTTTAGTCTTTTGATCGTCATCCAAGCACTGCGACAGCTTAATAATTAAAATTTAGTCAGTATATGACCTGTATATACAAGGTGGTTATAAAATAAGTTTCCCTTTTCCAGAGTCTCTGAAGTGGTGACGAAAGGAGATAGCGCCAGGAAAATTGGTAGGTATCTTAATAAGAACATATTGAAGTTATTTAGTGAAAAACAAATTAGTTCCCACTATTGCCACCAGGCGGATACGAGTACCTCATGTATGCTAATCGCGTTCGTTTGCATTATAACACATTTTCAACGCAAAAGAAGTCATATAAAAGTGGAAATCCCACACAAGGAGCAAAGAGTCATATGGCTCTCGCGAAGAAGGAATGCATGCTATTAATCAAGTAATTCTACCAGAATCAGAGCAACGTAGGCGCTGCACTGCGAGAGTATCAGCGTCTGAAAAGTATGTGGATGAACACTGACGTCAGTGGTGCTAAAGAAAATGGTGAAGAAGTTTGATGCAACTTGTTAGTTGAGAGTTGCACCAGGAAGAGGATGGTTATCCTTGCAGAAGACGTGGTGGATGAGATGATGGTTGCCATGACAGCCCATGTTGGAAGTGATGTGTGATCAGTCAGCAGTGTCACGACAGTTGGACCTTTCGTGGGCAATGGCCAGCAAAGTACTATGGTGTGTTATGCGATGGTACCATGCAGAATCCATATAGTGCCGGAACTACAACTTTGTGACTTGCAACATCGCACCGATTTGCTCTCTAATTTCTGGGGCAGATGGAAGTGGATGACCAGGAGCGTAGCGAAGGACTATGGTTGGTGGCGGTGGGGGGGGGTGGGGGATCGAAAATTTTCGAACTCGAAAATCAAATTTTGCCAACTAGCCATAATTTCACAGAAATAATTCCAATATTACATCTCGTCTTAATTGTAGCAAGTCAGTGTGAATTTTTCCAACTCCCGTTGATTTGGCCAACTCTCCTTAATTTCACAAAACCAATCCCAATCTTTACATCTCTCCTAAATTTGCCAAGTGACTTCAAATTTTTGAAACTCCCCAAAATTTTCCCAAGTTTTCTGGATTTTGTCAACTATCCATAATTCCACAAATCCAATACCAATTTTCACAACTCGCCTATATTTTACCAAGTGGATTCGAATTTTGCCAACTATCCTAGATTTTGCTTACTCTGAATTTTGCCAACTCCCCCAAGATTTGCCAACTTTCCTAGATACTGCGAAGCTGCCTCAGTTTTGCTAACACGCCATAATTTTACAGATAAAAGATTGCAATTTTCATATGTCACCTGAATTTTGCCAACTCCCCACAATTTCCTAAATCACTCGTAATTTTGCCAACTCTCCACGATTTTGCCAAGTCACTCCGAATTTTGCGAACTGCCCCTGATTTTGCCAACTCGCCATAATTTTACAGAAAAAAAATCCAATTTTTACATCTCATCTGAATTTTGCTAACTCCCCACGATTTTGCCAAGTCACCTGTATTTTACTGAGTGGGTTCGAATTTTGCCAACTGCTCTAGATTTTGCCGTCACTCCATTTTCCAAACTGCCCTAGATTTGTCAAGTTCCTTGGATTTTGACAACTCCCCTTAATTTTACAAAAAAAAAATACAGATTTTCACAACTCACCTAAATTTTACGAAGTTGCTTCCAATTTTGCCAACTCCGAGTTAGTTTTGGGGGGAGCCTCCTCCCATAGCCACGCTCTTCTGTAGATGACACGTGGCCATAGACAGTCCTGTAAACAAACAATGTGCATTTCACCCTCACTGGTGATGTCAATACACAGAACTGTCGCGTTCGAGAGTGACACCTTCATTTACTGCGCATGAATGGCCTCTCCAGCCCCAGTACATTACAGTGTGGTGTGGTTTCAGTTCAGACTTCATCGTTGGTCCATTCTTCAACGAGGAGGCTACACCTCATTGTTCAGTAAAGTGTATCGTAACAGGTGCCCATTACTATGCTCTTCTCTGGCATCACGTGATTCCCACTCTCCAACAATGGCAGTGTCTAGACACCACAATGTTCATGCAAGAATGCACCCCCCCCCCCAACATGTTAGACAGCAGGTGTGATGTTACTCTCGGCCGTTCGTCTATTGAGATCATTTGCGATGTCCCTCCGGTTCAATCGCAATAAGTGAACGGGTGAAAGTCTTAGGACTTCTGTGAATCGAAGGGACAATGCAGGGACTCAGTCCCAGCTACTCTTAATAAAATGGCTCAACTCCAGTCTTTAGTTAACAAACAATTATTTATTGAACACATAAACATGACTAATGGACAAGGACACATGCTCAGTTACATGGCATTACAACCCCCACTTACTATGCCTGTTCAGCGGTTTTTCTAGAGCCCAATGCCGTTAACTCCAGTCGGCGTTTATGAACCAAAATAAGACGATCCCATATTTTTCAGTGGCTGCTTTGACAATATTGGCTTACTTTGTGGAATCTATGTAACACTCGAATTTAAGATGACCTCTCGTTTTTTAAATGTTAAATCAGGGAAAAACGTCACCTTGTTGTTTGGTAAATAACATACATTCGCATAAATAGAAAGAAATGTAGCGACATGCAGTTATTGTTTTAAATTGTTCATGACACCCTCAGTGACGATTAGTAACAGCTATAAATCTGAAGAGCGACTCCCAGTGAGGAGGAGCCTGTCTCATGTGCCTAGTATCGGTCCTGCAGATAGTAGCATAACTACCGCCCATACTACACATCAGTGGCGCACCCAGAGGGGGGGGGGGGGGGGGGGGGGGGGGGGCAAGGGGCCCTGGCACCCCCCAAAGAAAAAGGAAAACAAAAACACTAGAAAAGTTTCCAAAAATCTTTTCCTAATTAAAATTCATTTTTTTATATTTATGTTGTGTCGTGTCTTCTATTTCTATACTGCTTATGAATTAGCGGTCACATAAGGTGGGAATACCCTATAGCTCTCGGGAATCACGGCCGCTGTGAACACAAGGCGAATGAATCGGGCGGACCGAGGGTTACTTCGTTTGCCCGAGCCGGGCCAATGCCCCCCCTCCCCCCCAAAAAAAAGATTAACTTCTGAGTGCGCCACTGCTACACATTCCAGGAGCCCCCAGCTCAAAGGAAGGCCCTAAAGGGGCCTTCCAAGCTCAGATACCTAAGTATATAGAACGTATATTTTTATACTTTTACTATTTTTTTAATTTCAGTATTAATTTTATATTAATTAATTTTTTTGTCAGTTACTTTTCAAGGGTATCAACAGTATATTTAGGGTTTTTTTTAGGTTTTTAGCAATCGGTTATATAATAATTGCAATATTGTCTTAAAAGTAGTGTTGCAAAATCGACCTTAGTAATAGAAATAACAAAATAGCTGATTATATAAAATGTCGGAGTTTCTTAGATGTGTGTATAATTGTTATCAGGGTGCTGGTCTCAAGGGGGAGCATGCACCCCCTTGAGAAACCTAGTAAGGGTGGTAGAAGTAAAATAAATATTAAATTTATGCGCATTTTTCAAGAAATTTTTAAGACCTCTAAAACGGAGTTGGAAAGGTTATACTGCAATTGAAATTCAGTCTTTTAGCTCCTCTTTTTATTTTTTTTCTTACTCGATTGTGTTTTTTCCACCACTCCTATTTTTCCACCCCCCCCCCCCCTATTTTTTTCTACAGATAAACCTTGTTGTAACACTTTTCCTAACCTACCTGTAACAGTTGCTACTGCTGAAAGATCATTCTCATAATTAAAATTCATGGAAAACTGTGAAAGAAGTACAATGGGTCAAGAACCTTTGAACGGCTTAAGTGTTCTATCGGTTAACATGACGAAGCTCATAGGTGAAGAAAAATGCTCCAGGATGTTATCAACATGTTTGTCGAAACTAAAGTGAGAAGAAAATTTAGGTGAGTAGCTACTTTCCAGTAAGCTAAAAACTTAACTGTTTTCTTGAACTTATATTGGCCCTTCAATAATAAAAATAATGACAATAATAATTATTATTATTATAAAACAATTTCAATATTAAAATGAGATTATTATGTTTATCAAAATTCTTTTCCACATGCCTCCGAAATTCACGGTTAAGCGGATTCGATTGAGCTTTTTTTTTATACATTCCAAAGGAAAAAAACATGGTATGGCAAATCACTGTAACTGGACACCCACTTCATTAGTATTTCGTTATAGATGTATTATACAGGGTGTCTCAAAAAAATAGGTACAAACTTTCAGGGGAGGTAGATAACATCTAAAGGAATGAGAATTGCATAGGAACCCATAACCGGAAACGTCACCGTAAGTCAATAGGCGGCGCTGTTCATGAGTGCCCTAGCGGGGAAATTTCGGATTTCCTCATTCGAGCGGTAGTCGGCTTAGAAGAGCATGCAAAGGTATTGAAACAGGGAGCTGGCAGACATGCACTTAGTGTATGGAATAGCTGAGGGCAACGGATGAGCCGCTCCACGAATGTATCAAGAACGCTTCCCACACAGACATGTACCGGGCCACCGTTTGTTTGCGCGTGTGCATCAAAATTTGTGCGATGATGGGTCATTAAGAGGTAGCAGAAGTGAGGGCAGGCCACGATCGACGAGTATTCCCGCCATGGAAGAAAGTGTGTTGGATGCCGTGGAGACTAATCCTAGTACCAGCACACTTGCCGTTGCCTCTGCCTTAGGAGTGTCTCGTTGCAGTGTACAGCGTGTTTTGCACCGCGAGTCCTTACCCATTTCATCTCCAAATGGTTCAGTTACTTCTCCCCGCAGATCATCCTGCACGTGTGCATTTTGCGCAGTGGTATCTCCAAGAAAGTGCCCATAATGTGAATTTCCCAGCATATGTTTACTGATGAGGCCAGTTTCACTCGGGATGGCGTATTCAATCAGCACAATGCGCATTTGTGGCCTCATGAGAACCCTACGGTGTGCGCACCCATGCGACACAACATCGTTTTGCAGTAAATGTGTGGGCAGGTTTGGTCGGCGACTGCTTAGTCGGGCCATACCTTTTACCATCCCGCATGACCTCCGCGAAGTATCTGATCTTTCTGGAACAGGTTCTACCAGGCTTACTTGCCCATGTTCCAGCAAATGTGAGACGCAACATGTGGTTTCAACATGATGGGGCGCCTCCCTATTATGGAAGGTGTGTTCGTGCACATTTGAACATGTCTTTTGGGTAACAATGGATTGGGCGTGCTGGACCTCTCTAGTGTCAGTGTGGTAGCTTCAATGGTTCAGCTGAGCTGAACCAGGGCCCTTTTTTCAGAAAAGTTGGTTTCTGGGTAGCAGTCGACAATAAATGGCACAAACCTGGCACTTTTTATCCTTTCTTCTCAAAACAATCTTTTTAAGGAGTCCATTGTCACCTCTACTCCATTGCTTAAATTCATGATGAAAGGGGGTTGCATACTTATTTAGATGATCGTATCCAGGGCAGTGAAGAAGGAACACTGCTATGTAATCTTGTCTGCAATGATAGTATGACAGCAGACCATACCGATATGCCAGGCTTTGAGCTCGAGTTCGGCTGGGCTAAAAGTGGCACTTTTTTTGCACACAATGGACTAAATGGCCAGGTCACACGGACCCTGAAGGCTTAGCGAAGGTTAGAGAGGGGACACACTGGAATAGTTGTTGGGAAACAGATGGAAGTCTCCCATCAAGGCCATGCAGTGTATTCTTTAACATGCAGAGGGTATGGTTCTTACATACACGAGGCCAAGGCTTAATGTCCCATTCCGCAGACAGTGACCAATCCAAGTCCATCGGTGTCCCTATTGACCGTGGGCAGAGCAGGGAGTTTTGCGGAAATAAATTTCAATGCTGGCCCAGCTGGGACTCGAACCTGGAAACCGTAGATTATGAGCCTGGCATGCTACCGATTGAGCCACCCCTATCCCAGACTTTAAGCCATCTGCAAAGACAGGCAAGAAGCAGGAATAGAAATTATACCATGTGTTCCCCTGCTCCAAAATATAATCAAGCCACTGGCGAGAGAAACTCAGTGGGTGGAACAGTGATGTGAATTTGCACTGCCACAGATGCTATGGGATAGTTTTGCAGGTGGAGGTGGCAGAGCAACCATTTATCTCACTTCTGGATACATGTTCCGTATCGTTTTTTCTCACTGGATCTCTTTCCATTTAGGGCAGTCTTAGGAATGCGAGGATGGGCACCACTATAATTTAAGCACCTTGTTGTCTCAGCTGTGCAATCCACATGAAAGTGATTCTGATTGCCACAGCAAGCATGACCATATCTTGGTACTGGAAACAACACAGAGGGTTGGCAATATCAGATCTTACCTTCCAATTTAAGTAACCTGCTTTGATCGAGGTAAACAGACAAGGAAAGTCAGAATTAGTACATCAGTGAGTACTAATTTTCGATCTTGTTAGACGAAAACCCGGCGAACTGCAGCAACTTCTTGGATGCATAACTCCGAGAAGCTTTCTTCCTCAAAGACTTTGAAGATCCACTCAAGAGATCACACCAAGAATTCTGCAATTTATGAGGCACTGGCCACCCCAGAAATCGCATTTACCTTCAAGGGGAGCTCCAAGTGTTTACAGCATGTCGTCTTGGTCTTCATCAAGTTACGTTCTTTTACACTTGTCTGATTTCAGGGTCTGCTTCCAAACCCTTAGTGATAAAAAATGTTAGTCCCCAAGTACATAATCTCCTATGGAATCAATGATCAGGAATTGTGGGGATAAAGAAGTAGACAACTCGTGTCGAGCTCTCTTTGCAGCACAGGCTAAATCTGAAGTAATTGTAGATTTCACCTTGTTCCATTTGTGGTCGTCCATTGTCCTCCATCACCTAGTGAAATCCAAGGGGACGCACAATCAGGCATCGGGACTGCATGAACACCATGCCACACTCTTCCAAATAAAAGTGAGGAACAGAACTGTCGAGAACAAATGAGGAAACTCGTAACCCTTTACCCAGACGTGGACAAGGCAATTGCCTCACTGCATAGTTGGCCCTAACAAGTCCAGCACACCAGATGTCCTGAGGCCACCCTGGGCACGATGTGGAGGAAACACCCCTATGGTAAGTCAGGCTAAAAGTAACAGCCCCCCCCCCCCCCACATGCTGAAACTAGACGAGGGTCCCAGAGCAACTATCCCTTTCCAGAGTTACAGCACACTACAAACACGGAAGGTATGTCGAATCAGTTTGTGGTTACTAACCAGTTTAGCTAAAGGCAGACGCAAGTCACACCTGCTTGATGAAGGTTGATCATGCTCTCTTGAAAAGTTTTCTAGTTTAAAAGGTCAGGGTGTCCATGCATTTATACCTACATTAAACCAACCTTTTATATCAATTATGCATGAACAATGAGGTGCACCTTCAAGTGAATTGCCTGCATGCAGGGCTGGATTTACATCTCGTGCATCCATAGGTTCCTAAAGTGGTAATGCACTCTTATGATTGGTGCTTTCTTTTTATTTACATGACCAAGGAAAAAAGGATATAATGGAATCGAAACTGATTTAGGAATTTTAAATTTTTTAAAAATCAAATTCTGAAAAAAATTGAGGTAATAAATCAGTATTATACATAGATGACAATTAATAGTAGTGGGCTGTACCGTTTAAAATTCTATTTTTTTTATATTTAAATATTTTTTAAATTTTTACCCTCTGGGAATGAAAAAATACAATTATCAAACATACTGGGTTTGGGTTGTTTTACCTCCTTGAGTGGTATTTTTTCTCACACAATGGGCTAAATACCCATGTCACGACTCAGAGGGTTGGGGCAAAACCTACTGGACAGGTGGTATCCTCCCATCAAGCTATCCAGTGTGTTGTGTACAGAATAAGACTCTGCCACACACAGCCTATGGCTTTACACCCACATCCCATAGAACGGACACCAGTCCTTCCAAGCCCATCCCCTATTGACCGAGGGTGACGAGTTTTGCGGAAATAAATCTCAATGCTGGTTCAACAGACTCGAACATGGAAGTATGGTATGCTACATGTCAAACAGGAATTTGTTAAACCTCATCTGCATCATACAAATGATGTAGCTCAGAACAAATGTACTATAGTCTGGATTTCCATAGCTGCTTTATGGTTGAGTGTACACTGAGATGCCAGTTTATTTGGTACACCTACCCAGTAGCGTGCTGCACCTCCTTTGGACTTCAGAACAGCCTGAATTCGTCGAAGCATGGAACTTACAAGTTGCTGGATGCACTGTGCAAGAATGTTTTAATATGCAGAAATGATTGGGTAATGCAGTTGCTGAAAAATTGGATGGCAGCAGTCTCACTGCAAACAGCCCTTACCATCTTTATAGATGATCGATAAGGTTTGAATCTCGGACTACAGGATTATGAAGCAAGGAAAACTCGTTGGAATCTTCCTAGAACCATTCGGTGAAAATACGTGCCTTTTGAGCAGTTGCAATATCATGCTGAATGTGTTCATCTCAGTGAGGTCAGACTGTAGCCAAGAATAGATAAACTTGGTCATCAGTATGTTCAAATACATGGTATAAGATGTCCTTCGATGGGTATCAGGGAGCCTAATATGTGTAAAGAAAACATTCCCTATACCACCACCAGCCTATACTGTTGACACCAGACAAGATGGCTCTTTGACTGTGTTGCTTGTGTCAAAATTGATCCAGCAGAATGATGCGAAAAGAACCTTAATTTGTCCAACCAAGCTTTTTGCAGATAACGCTCGTATTGATGGTCCTGCACCCACTGGAAATAGCTTTTTTCACTGACATCACTTGACATGGTCAGCAACTGTTGTAGCTGCATTCGAAACTAAGTCCGATACCTTCTGCACACAAATATTTAATTCTGCTGTAATTTGGCTGGTTGTCTATTTGCTTGCACGATTCTCGGCAATTTCCTTTGACCCCCTCCAACTCACAAGCTGTTTTCGTCCACAGGAGCACCGAGTTTTTTGTACCATTTTCAGTAAACCTTTGAAACTGCTGTGCGTGAAACGCCCAGGAGCACGGCCGTTTTGGACCAACTGTCATGCCACATTCAAGGTGGCTTGTTTTGCCCATTCTGTTCATCTTAATCCAACTCAAATGCTCGAATAGTTGGTCTGCATGGCATATTACATGTCAGAATGAACCATTTATGTGACAAGGGATTGTGTACCTAATGAACAGGCATCTGTGTATAATCCACAGAATCTGTGCATATCACCAAAAGTCTCTGAAGTTCCAAGAGATTGATAGGAGCCAAAAAAAAAAGAGTGACTTCATACAACAGAGAATATTTCTCACCTCTGACAAAATGTTGCCCTCAAAATCCTTTCGCTGAATCTGGCTGTTTTAATTGCCATTAAAGTAACAATTGTTCTATAATTTGAGTTTTCGGCGAACTTAGAATTATGAAAATATATTTCTTTTAATATTTAGTTTAGCCTTCCTTAATATTCCAAGAAATACGTTTAAGGATTCCAGGGGAGGGGCGAAATTAAATGTAACGTTTCCGAGATGGGTGTTTAAATTTAAGGGGTTCCACGACTTCAGAAAGTTTGAAAACCCTACTTATCAACTCTTCACCTTTGACCAATCAGAATCTTTAAAATAATTTAACATTGAAATTGCTATCAAGGAGACCATCTATTTTTGATAAAACCATTTCAGTTTTAAGTGGCAATGACAGAGAGAGAAGTATTAAAGATCTTAATGGAATGAATATATTCGTTAAATGTTATCTGAATCTGCACAAGTTAAAAATAAATTATACAAGTAAAAATAAGTTTTATCAAAAACCTTACAGCTCACTCCATGTCTTCATACCAAAAAAAATGCCAAGTGGTAGAGAGTCCATCCATGCAAACGTAACTTTCCAGACTCGTTAACATTTTCATATATTTTCAAAGCTTCAATTATTACATCACTTTTCATCAAGTAATTCTAAATCTGCTTCTGATAAGAGTTCAAATATCTCCCCACCCCCCCTTTTTTGGGTGTATTGTTTGATTAAAACATAAAAACAAGGCAATAAAAAGACATTTAATTAGCAATCTTTAATTCATATGTTGTTGGTTCATAAAAATTAAAAGGCTACAAAAATTTAAATAAAAATTTTATATCTTGTAAAAAAGAAAAAAAAAACTAGTTGTTAAACTCGTTTTTGATTGCTAAAAAAGCAGGTAACATTTTTTCGTTTTAGAATCTATATATGTTCTTAAACTGGTGTTCCACAGGTTTTCTGCAGCAAGAACATAAAATGGGGGAGGGGTTCTATAAAAAATAAATTATGATAAACAACTAACTTCTATTTTTATTGCAATTCAGAAATGCTAGCCACATTTGAAAGAAGTGGGTTTGGCGTTTGTAAACTGCAACTGTTTTATTGCAGAAACTTGCATTTGGCATTCAGCTTTAGTGAAACAGATGCTCATCATACATTACCCTGCAAAATTATTGATGCAAAAGAATTAAAATAAGGTCACATATCAAATAAATGATGCAGACTTCAAATACTGTATACAATATAGCTCAGTCCTAATAAGTAAAATACTTGCTTGTTAAAAAGGTGTTCTAGTGGAGTAGTTAATTTCATACGTGGTGCAAATATTATTCAAGGTAACCAAATTCTTAAAAATGTCACAAAGATACTATATATCTGAAAGTTATTAAAATGCACAGTTAGTGGAATAGGATAAACGCCCATAACCAGATTTATGTCAGCCATTCTATCATCCACACGTTTTGGACACTGTTTCAAATGATAACATCTTTAGTTGAACTGAATGTCTAGAGTTTACATATGCAAATGCTAACAGATATATTATCAACCTAAAAGTAGACAATTACATTATCCAACCTACTTTACAAACTCAGTACAGCCACTCGTATCTGCTTTCACTATAGCCAGATAACTTCACATTGTGACCACTGCTCTATCTCTTAAAGCATCTGAGAAATGAAAGGTTTTGTAATATTTCATCCAAATCTGACATTGAATTCCACATTTAGGTTTTTCCTAAATTAGCCACTTTTACGTAGTGTGAAATCTTTTTTTCCTGAGGAGACACTGCTCTCATACTTGAGCTGTTAAACTGTGGGCTTTAAGATGTAAACTTAAAATGCTTTATATTTCTTAATGTGATCAGGTCTATTACTTTATGTATTGCCAAAAAGAGCACTATATTGCAATCAATTAATCATCTTTGTAGTTTGTCTTTATTTTTATGTTGTGCACTATAATCAATAACCAAGAGCTTCCACAGCCAAACAAACTTCTTACCCAAAATAGTGGCATGTGCCATCAAATATTAAATAGTGTACTCCTATCTTTGAACAGGTGTCAGTCACTTCATATATTTATTATTAGTGATGGTTGGCGAGCTTTACATACAATACATTCTTATGATAAATTTCATTAATATGCAGTTCTTAATAGATATTGATAATTAATTCAGTTTCAGGTATAGAATTCACTTGTAAGAAGTGACAGTGAAATATATTATATAATAGAAACATTTACTAAAACTAATTACAGACAGCTAGAAAAAAAAAGTATAACATAAATATGTACATGTTCTTCATCTGTTTCATACTATAAAATATGCACTTTTTTTATATACTTTTAAAAAAATACACTTCTTTAAATAATTTTTACATCAATTATCCAGAGATTTCTTCAGAATTTTCAGCTTTTGTTTTATCTACTACTGTTACTTCTAGACCATTCATTTTTTCCAATTGTAACTGACAAAGAAGTCTGCAGCTGGTAGATAGAAAAAGTTTTCAAAACTTATTTCATCAAGAGAAACAAAAATCAGTTATATAAACACATTTTTCAACGAAAAAGAAAAAAATAATTGATAATACATTGTTACATTTAAGTTATTTAGAATGCTACTTGAAATGAATAATACTTTAAATTTACAATGACAAGACACCAAAAACACAGCAAAAAATCTTATTTTTATATTGACATTTCACATAGATAGTGTAGTAACTGTATAAATTAAACTTTGGAATCCAGTATCTGGTTCAGGTAGCATGACCAATGAGGGTGGGAATTATAGCTAAAATACCCACTTTCCTTATTAAAACTTTCTTAGCCAGCCAATGATCTGGCCTGACAAATATTCTTGTGAGCCAATTACATTTTTTTGGTTGTGAAACTTTGTAAAATCATTCAGTCTCATATAGTATAAGAATAACAACAATTTAGAGTAAAAAAACATTTATTTTGGCATTGGAATTGAAAGTTAATAATAAAATGTGAATGTGAGGACATTCACACACACACACACACAAAAAAGACTCGTCACAACTTAAATTTACAATAAAACCACTAAGCCAGGGGATACCACACTTATTTAACCTTGGAACACTTCTTTTACTTGGAGTACAATGATGGGAACACAAACCATTAAAAAATTATTTTAAGACCAATGACGCTAGAAGAAATTATCTGGAAGTCTATCAGTTTAATATGCAGCCATAAATTCTAATATATTGCCAGCTAGTTATATAATTGTGCAATCACTGGAACTAGTGAGTCATCTAGAAGTTATTATGGATTGCTGAATTTGGATAGAGTGAAAGAAACATTGCTTTCTTTAGTGATGTATCAATGAGAGTGTGATTGAGCCAGAAACAACTGATGGTTTTGAATTGCTGATCTTCAGGTACTTCCTTAGAAAAACGTGTTATTCAGTTGTTGTCAAGCGTTGAAGGTCAAAACGTTGAAGTAAAAAAAAATGCAGTACATATTTTAGAGAAAATAGATTACAACCTAATATGATGGATTTTTGATAAGTAATAATTGATAACAATTTGATAAATTTAAATTATTAAAAATAATATATTTAATTAAAATTATTAATAAAAATTCGATAAGTTTTTGACTTCACTGCTTGTCCTACAAGGATTCTGACCGATTATCATCCCCCCACTTTATTATGTTCCACCATGGAGCAACTGTTCAGGCAACATACTCTATCCATTCTAAATCTTTCCACTCCTTTCATCCAGAGAACCATATTACAACTTGCTATCACCCAATTGAACCAAAGTGACTCAATTACCACTGTCATCTAACCAAGTGCAACCGCAATTTTCCTGCTTCTTTAAGAGCTTTAGTCATTTTTTTTTTAATAAAATATCGCCTTGTAATTTATTCTGTATCAATTTTAACATTGAAAGAGGCCAGTGAGTGGATTGTGTAATGACTTTGAATCTACTAGGATCTGAATTACGGTTGCTAAGATCTTGACCATTGAAAGGAAACCCATCATTGGTTAAATGGCACGTCTCCAACTCTCTATTAAGTATTTAAAAAGTATTGAATGAATAACTTTAGCCAGCTACATCACTTGTGCTAAAACATGTTTTTAAAACTGAAGAAAACTGACACCTTGCACATTACTTCTGATTACAGTGAGCTCTATGCTATGTATATTTGAATCATATTAAAGCCTCTCTTAACTCAACATCATGGAAAATACCTTTTTCAAGTGAATTTATTAACATACAATTACATTACACACACACATTTGATAAAAACAGAAAGTCACGAGTAAACTTTTGAGATACTTAGTCTTTTTATGCTGCCAAAATAAAAACTTATTTAAAATACATACACAGTCGTATCAGAATAATATGACTACCTACAATAGTATATGTATGGTAGGTGGTCATATTATTCTGATACAACTGTGTATATATAAAGTGCAACAAAAAGAGATCAAAATTAAAAAATGAAATGCACTAGCTAACAGTTTAACAACTGTTTTCAAAGTCTTTAGTACTATAAGAGATTTTTATAATTCGATTTTGAAACTTATCAAAACTTTTTACCTCTTTCAAAAGTATGAAAAATCTTAGAGAATTACAGTGAAATAAAGAAATTGCCTAGATATTAAATTACACCTATTAACCATCAACTGAAAGCTTATATCTTAAACTTCTCTCTTCAGCTCTAACAGCCAAAAAATTGCGTGTTCTGTCAGTATTCAGCCTGTAGTTCCTATTAAAACTCAAAATCGTAAAAGATTTCCTTCACATTTTATTATACTTACAAAGCACATCATCTACACCAAAAATATATTTTTAATATTCATATGCAATATCATCTATATCAATCCATAGAAAATACACAGATTACCTCTATATATATAATCCAATGAATAATTATTTGGAAAAAATTATTGCCAAACATGTGGGAAGCAAATATGATTTTTGATTAATAATGCTTAAGCATTGGTGACTTCCTCATTAATACTAATTATAACAAATTCTTAGGTTTAAAAAGGAAGAAATCTTCAAACTTATCTTTTTCTCTTTCCCCTTGGCTGACTTGATTAATTGCTTTGTCTTTGACTTCAAGAAAATGACACTTTTGCTGGTCTGTGAACAAGGCTTTGATGAGGTTATTATAAGGCCTTATAAATAAGGCCTTTATAAACCATATATATTATAAAGGCCTATTGGGTGGATGCTATGGGACCACCAGCAAATAAATCAATTCTGAGTCATCATCTAGAAATACCTTTTTTTTACCAAATAAGATATACCAATTGCCCGGACACTTGAGGGGCATTCTGCATCGAGTCTTAATACACAAAGAGGCTGAATTCTTTCAGGAAAAAAGTCTAGTCCTGCCCCAGCAAAACTGTCAGACTGCATTTTTAAGGAGTCCTGTGAATTAACTCATTTAATTTAAACTCCCTTGCTAGAAAAGAGATTGCTGAAAATTTTTTAGTCTGCCCACCCTTAGTTAAAGTTTGAGCTGGTGCTGTGTTTTTGTTACTGATCCAACTACAGATGTGAGAAAACTTGCACATTTTGGTTTCCTTACTTTGTCTTTGGCAGTTGTTATAGAAAAAGCCAAGATTCAGTTATTACTGTAATGTTTTCCTTTATCAATAACCAGTGAGATAAAAATGCTTTGATATACTGCTGAATGCAGTTAGGAAAAAAATATCTGCTTACTGATTTTAGTTAAATATGCAGCTCTTTGCACGTTATGTTATTCCTATTTAATCAGTCTTACTATTTCTGGCATAACTGCTTTGTGAATAATTCCCTAAAATCCTGGAATTCACACTATACACCTGATTGATGTTCAACGAGTAAAAAAAAATAAAACAAACTTGAGCGAATTTAATTTTTTACTACTTATCAACATGACTATAGAGGGAACTAAACTGTTTCATTCGTAACATAGTATACAAGAAGAGTGCTATTTGATTCTGCCAAACCAATCAGATTAGAATAATAAAACTGTGTACTTCAATCCTATACAAGTTCACAATGAATTCCTTTTCATAGCTTTCAGACAAAGGACATAAACAATTAAAAGAATAACAAAAAAATTACTTTTCAACAGAACAATCCCTAAGTGTATTCTTACAAATGATGAAGATATATGAACTGGAACATACTTCCACTGAAACTCTTCAATGAATAAATAGTACAAAAATTTTCATTCACTTAGAGTTTATGTTTCTTACAAGAAAAAAAAACTATCCTTTAATCTTTGCCAGTGAATGACATCCATCTGAAGATTTGACTGAGAAAGAAAAATAGCTTTCTCTGAAAACTATATAGAGTTAATAACTAATGTTAGCATTATTAATACTTTTGAAATTTAAAAAAATATAATTAAAAATAAGCTTGTGTTTTATCAGAATTTATACATAGGACTTTGTAACAATATATATGAAATAAACTTACTGTGGCCCTATACTTTCCCATGTGGTGTCAATAATATCTATTTCTTCAATATTACAAGAATCTTTATGGTACAAATAATCTTCAGGCTTCATGCACACTAGGCATGTACCACATGAACACCCTCCACCACAGACACCTAAAGACAAAAATTTCACATTATAAAATTTTCTTATACACTAGTGGAAATTGAAAACAGAACACCTAGATGGAATTCCTTTAGGAACGTCATATTATAATATGTTAATATTTAAGGGCAGTAGAAACTGTGATCCAAGATTGAAAGTCATTGGATGAAATAATGACGTTGCTGAAGATGACAACATGTAAATGTATGCAGTGCATATTTAAGGACTAGGGCATAAAGAAAGAAATTATTCATCTTGGGTCATATTGTTCAGTGCTCTTTGAAGAAGCTACAATGCCTGAATGATGCAGGCGCACAATATTTGTTCAGTTAATGGAATTTGAGCGAGGTTGTATAGTGGATCTTTGGGAAGCAGGTTGGTCTTTTTGTCAAATTGCACACCACATTGGACGTGAGACATGTCCGGAGAGTGTGCTGGCCAAGGAAGTTGGTGTACTGCCTGAAGAGTATGTTGAGTTGCCCAGGCGGAATGTGGGTGAGCATTATCCTGCTGGAATATCGCACTTGGGATGACACTCAAATATGGCAGACAACAGGCTGTTTGATGTTGCTGACATACGTATTGCTATTCAGTGTACCCTGTACAAACACCAGACATGTACAAGAATGATAGCTAATCGCTCCCCACACCATGATGTCCGGGTTGGGTTGTTTTACCTCTGTGCGGCACTTTTTTGCACACCATGGGCTAAATGACCAGGTCACATAGACCCCGAAGGCTCAGAGAAGGTTGGGGGAGGGGACCCACTGGAACAGCTTGAGGGGGCAGATGGTAGCCTTCTGTCAAGGCCATTCACCGTGTTCTCTCCCACACACGGGGCCACAGCTTAATGTCTCATCCAATAGACAGCGGCCTTCCCAAGCCCACTGGTGTCCCCTACTGACCCTGGGCAGGGCGGGGAATTTTGCGGAGATAAATCTCAATGCTGACCCAGCTGGGACTCGAACCTGGGAACTACAGATTGCGAGCCTGGCACGCTACCGATTGAGCCCCCCCCCCCCCCCTCCCATGATGCCCGGTGTGGGCCCTGTGTGTCACTGGCAGATGCAAGATCAAAGAAGCCACTACCTTGTTGCTTTCGGATGCATAAACGACCATCAGACACTCCTAAGCAGAATTGGCTTTCATCACTGAAGACCACAGACTGCCATTCTTTCCTCCAATGAACTCATTCTTGACACCACTGCAAATGTGCTTGACAACAATGAGGTGACAGTGGTAACTACCAGCGGCACGCATGCCCATAGTCCTGCTTCCAAAAGATGATTGCTTAACATTCGTATAGGAACCCTTGGTATAACAGAGGATCAAATTTGTGACGCCGCTGCCCTCCTGATATGCCGATCCTCTCATGCGTCTGTAACTCTGTGTTGCCCGGAACCACATCTGCAAGTGTGCAAATGCTCTTCTGACCATTGGCGCCACCATCGTATCACTGCTGATACCTCTTGTCCAACGCTGTGTGCAATTTAACAAAAAGACAAACCTACTTCTTGAAGACCTACTATATGACCTTGCTCAAACTCCACTATGTAATGAACAAATGTTGCATGCCTGGGTTGTCCAGGCATGGTAGCTTTGTCAAAGAGCACTGGATAACACAAGATGAATAACTTCTTTCTTCAGGCCCTAGTCCTTAAATATGCACTGCATACATTTGCATGTTGTCGTCCTCAGTGACGTCATTATTTCATTGAATGACTTTGAATCTTGGATCATGGTTTCTGCTGCCCTTAATTATTAACATATTATAATATGATGTTCCTACTGAAATTCCTTCTGGGTGTTGTTTTTTCAATTTCTGCCAGTGTACATGATTACTGAGTTCACACACATAAGAAATATACTGTAGGCAGGCCAATCACTATTTTTTAGATAGTAAACCCAGTGGTTCTCGTTTTTTTCTTGGCACCACTACACATAGCCTACAATTTCTGCCAAAACTTCATATACAGGTAGTTTCCATGGCCCTCTTAACTTTATGTATCATTGTTTAACACACAGTAATACTAATAAATATAAATGTCACAACATGCATGACTTATTTTTTCCAAAAGAACATAAAATGCATAATACTCACATTTCACTTGCTATACATTTTAATGTGACATTGTTCTCAATAATTATGTTTCATGTTTGAGACTTGAAACATCTGTCATTTTAAAAACTATTTTAATCTGCGATGCAAAATTTAAAATATTTTTTTTAAATTTTGCAACACTAGATTAGGAACTACTGAACAACACTGTCTGCATCTGACCTTACCATTTTCTTTTTTGATTGCTACTAACTTTTCATTTAACTATATTTTCTCTGTAAACATTCCCTGTGTTATAACATTGAGTTCCCCTTTATTAGGTATACTTCTCCCTTCAATAATACAAACTGTTCCTTCAGTGGATGCATCACATGTTCATACCATGCTATAAAACAGGCGTCGGCAACCTATGACCCGCGGGTCACCAAGTGACCCATTTGATAATTTCAAGTGACCCACATGAGTTCCGCAAATAAAGTATAATATATAAAAATAAATTATAAAACAAACATGAAACAAACACTTTGAGAAAGCATAAATAATAAGATTAACATTTTGGTTTGATTACAAAGTTGCAGAAATGAACATAGGCGGAATACAGCGACATTGTCCGAACGAATCTCATCTGTTTATTCACGTTAAAGATGAAGTAGATGTAAACAAGAGTAGATGTGTGATCAGGGCTCCTATTGGTCGGCTGGGCTCTGACTGCGTGCCACCTGCAGCCGACCAATAGGAGCCCTCACGCATCTACTCTTGTCTATGTTTACTTCGTCTTTAATGTGAATAAACAGTAGTTCAGAAGCACGAGAACAGTTACCTAAGCGAAATAATTATTATTTTTATTACCATGGACAAACAAAAAGCAAAAAGAGATTATTTCAAGATGTGTGGACTGAAAAGTATGGATGTATGGAAAATGGTGACAAATTGATATGTACTTTATGTACAGATATAATTACCGCCAGGACACAAATTGAGTGACACTTTTCTTCAAAACATAAAGATGTGAGTGAAATGCCAAATGATGAAAAATATGAATACATTGCTAAACGTGCATTAAATTATGGTAAAATAAATTTTTGAAGAGATTTGTTTATCAGCCACAATTACGCTACATCTGCCAGCTTTATTGCAGCTCTTAGTATTGGTACCAATGGAAAACTGTTCACAGACGGCGAATTTTTGAAAAACGCATTCATAAATTGTTCCGAAAATTTATTCAATGACTTCGCAAATAAAAAACAAATAATTGAGAGAAATAATGAAATGCCATTGTCGGCCAGAACAGTTCAGCGTCGCATTGAAGATATGGCAAAAAATATAGATGCACAGGTCAATGATTTGTTATCTAGTGACGTAATTAGCATTGCACTCGATGAAAGTACCGATGTAAATAGTATGGCTAGGCTGGCAATTATTATTAGATTTGCATCAATAAATAGTTCGAACATCAATGAAAAACTATGCGTTCTTGCTTCAATGAATGACACGACCAAAGGCATTAATATTTTCCGTCAAGTACAAGAGTTTACAAATTTCAAAAATGGGAAAATATTGGATTTAAAAAGTAAATTGTTTTCCGTAACAACTGATGGTGTTCTGGCTATGAGGGGAAAAATGTTGGATTTGTGAAACTAATGGAAAATGAACTTGGCCGCCCACTTTTATTTGCAAAGGCATCTACGCAACAACTTAAGAATGTAATGGAAAAGGTTAAGATCGTAAACATAATAGTAGCACGATCTGCATTAACACACAGGCACTTCAAATCTTTTTTGGAGGAAATTGAATCGAAATACGGAGATTTACTGTTACATGCTGAAGTACGATGGTTAAGTCGAGGGAAAGTTCTTAATAGATTTGTAGAGTGCTTTGATGATATACAAATATTTCTTTATGAAATTGGTGAAAATGATCTCGAGCTCAATGACAAACAATGGTTTTTAAGACTTTTGTTCTTAAGAGACATAATGAACCATTATAATGATTTCAACGTACGACTCCAAGGAAATAACCACACAATTTTGAAAATGTACGAGGAATGGAAGAGTTTTTGTTCGAAATTAATATTATTTGAAACTTACATAAAAACTAAAATATTTCTTTTCTTTCCCTTACTAAAAAGCTAACATGAGAAAGAAAATATCGATGAAAGCAATCTAACTATGTCCGAAAGTTGTATTTTGAAGATTAAAAGTGAATTTGAAAGTAGATTTCAAAGTTTTAAGAAGCACGGTGAAATGTTTACATTTATAATAAAGCACAAGAAATATGGGAAAATGTTTTAGATTTGCAGTATTTTGAAAATTTTAAAATTGACAATTTAAGTTTAGAAATGATTGATTTTAAAAGTTCAACGTTGTGGACGGACAAATTCAAGTTGGGTTGTTTTACCTCTGAGCGGCACTTTTTTGCACACCATGGGCTAAATAGCCAGGTCACATGGACCCCGAAGGCTCAGAGAATGTTGGGGGAGGGGACCCACTGGAACAGCTGTTAGGAGACAGATGATAGCCTCCCATCAAGGCCATCCAGCGTGTTCTTTAATGTGCACAGGGTATGTCTCTCCCGCACACGGGGCCACGGCTTAACGTCCCATCCGACGGACGGCAGCCTTTCCAAGCCCATCGGTGTCCCCTACTGACCGTGGGCAGGGCAAGGAATTTTGACAAATTCAAGACATTGCGGAAAGATTTAGAAAACACGGAAGATAATCAACTTCTCATGATATCGTGTTGGGCATCACTTCCTACGAAGTTTTCATCTTTGAAAAAAATTGCCTTTGCCATTTTGTCCGCGTTCGGTTCTACTTATAAATGTGAACAAATATTTTCACACATGAAATTTATTTTAAGTAAGAATAGGTGCAGATTAACTACCGAAAATTCAGACGCTTGTATTCGTCTTAAAGTGACTAAGTATAAACCAGACTTGACTAAATTGACGTCACAAATTCATCATCAGGGGAGCCATTGATAACGAAGAGAACGCTTATAAATAAAGTTCATAAATTATTAATGAACTAAAACTTGACAATTATATTTGTTTTTATAATAATTAGAATTTTTTTTATGTTTTGAGTTTAAAAGCATATTGTAATAGTTTTCTCAATAAAATTGATCTTATTATTCACTAACGGACTGTTTTAAAATGAAAATACACATTGACCCGAACTGTCTTCTTAATAGTCACATTTTGGTTGATTCTGACCTGCAGCCAAAAAAGGTTGCCGACGTCTGCTATAAAACATATAGGCAGGTACCTACAGATTCTGTATGTGCAATTCATTGTGAAAATGGGAAAGACAAAAGATTTAGTTACTTTGAACCTGACTAGCTAGGCCAGATGTGCTGGTATGAGATCTCAGAAACCATAATCTGGCTGTTTTCACACATTACAGTGCCTTGGGTGTATCGAGAATGGTTCGAAACCCAAAAAGCATCCAGCCAATGGCAGTTCTGTGATGAAAGCTCATTGGTGAAATAGGTCAACAGAGCCCGACAGGATTTGTGCAGTCACAGTCAATCAAATAATAGCTGAGTACAACAGTGGTAGTGAACAGGGCCTTCAGAATGCACAACTTGTATTTTGTAACAGATAGGGTAGGGCAGCTGACAAACTACCAGGTACCACTCCTGTCATTGCTGCACACAGCACCTAAAAAAAAGTGCATAGCCATATACCAGTCTTTCACCAGTCATGACAGACTCATTGGATAGCTGTTTAGGGTCATATGCAAAACTTAACTGAGGAAGTGTGACCTGTGCATCAACCCAAGGTACAGAAAGTTTAGGTTTGAATTTTAAAAAATGCTGAAATCAGATTTGCTTTTCCTTACAAATATTTTCTTTTTTCTGAGGTGACAACCTCGGTTTCTAATTATGTGCCAACTTCATTCTACGTAAAGCTGTCACAACTGTGATTGTGAATTTTTCACTACCTGAAGTTCCTAAACAATTACTGTTCATTTGCATTTCTATGTGCTAACTGTTATATACATCTGTGCTTAGGTATAATTATGAAAACTTCCAAGAATTTTTGTTATCTAGTATTGATTTACACCATCAAAAAAGAACTGCAAGCATAATTTCCAAAATTACAACCAATTCAAATTTAATAGTACTCCTGAAAACAAAAATAAACATACTATAGCTTCACAAATAGATTCTTCCTTTCATATGTCATCTTTTCGTAATTGTCATCCCCTTTATAAAGGTAGGAGTGGCTCAGTTGGTAGTGGGTCAGGCTTGCAATCTGCTGTTCTCAGATTTGAGTCCCACCTGAGAATTATCTATGCAAAACTCCCTGCCCTCAGTAAGTAGAGGACACCAATGGGCTAGGAATGGATGCCATGTCAGATGGGACTTTAAGCTGTGGCCTCATGTGCAGGAGAGCCATACGCTATGCATGTTAAAAAACATGCTGGATAACCTCGACAAGAAACTACCATCTATCTCCTAACAGCTTTCCAGTGGGTCCCCTTCCCCCAACCTTCTCTGAGCCCTCAGGATCCTAGTGACCTCACCATTTAGCCTATTGTGTGCAAAACATGCCACTCAGTGGTAAAACAACCATATGGTAGCTATTTCTTTGTCTTAATATATGTCATAAGTGATTCAATTCATTAAATGGAAAGGGTTGCATATTCAAACCTGCTTGTATAGATTGCAAAAATTCCTAGTTAAGGCTCTGGTCAGGTGGTTCCTTCAAGGCCATCTATCATGTCTTTCAAATGTACACAAAGTATAATTTACTGTGCACAAAAGATCCCAATACAATATTAAAAAATTCTTAATCCATGATTTGTATCTTTACCAGTAAAATTGAGAATATCAACACTGCAAGGTTAAAATGAATGTGTTAAAAGACAATTGGCATAGATGGGGCAGGTATTGGATCAAATGGTAATGTACCACCCTCATAATCTGTAGTACATGGGTTCGAGTCCCATTGTGCTAGAATTGAGATTTACTTCCACTAAAATCCCACTCTGTCCTCAGTCAGAAAGGGGACACTGCTGGGCTTGGAAAGGTTGTTGTCCATCAGATGGGATATAAAGCAATGGTCCCATGTGCAGCACAGTCATATTTGTTTATGTTAAAAAACACACTAGATGGCCTTGATGTAAGGTTACAAGGCCTCCTAACAGCCATTCAGTGAGTCCTTTCCCCCCAACTTTCTCTGAGCCCTTGGGGTCTTTGTGACTTGGCCTTTAACTAACTTTTTGCAACAAAAAAAAGTCAGAGGTAAAGCAACCCAAATGGCATCTACCTTCTACTTACTGAGCATCATGCAGACCACTATGTAGGGAAACTTATAAGCACAAGGGAAATGAGCAAAAACTTGTATAAGGAGAACTGGGAGGCAGGAGCAAGGTAAGAGGAGCCTATTCACCTAATCATCACATACACTTTAAATATTTTTGCATGAAAAAAATCCTATTTTAAAATTATTATGATGCAAAAAAAAATTACAGTTTAATAAAATCTTTTCTGAACTTTTTATTTAAAAGTACATAACAATATATTAATGTTATAAAGCTTATATATAGTCCTTTTATATTTTTCAAAGGACTCTATATGTTTGGTTAAACAGAGGAATTAAACAGTATTTCTCTTTCAAGGATGAACTAAGCAAAAGCAAATTACGCCACTATTATAAAATTGTCAAGAAATATACACATTTATTAAAGTTATTGGTTGGTTGTTTTACCTCTAAACAGCACTTTTTTTTACACACAATGGGCTAAATGGCCAGGTCACAAGGACCCCAAAGGATCAGAGAAGGTTGGGGGAGGAGCCCCATTAGAACAGCTGTTGGGAGACAGATGGTAGTCTCCTGTCAAGGCCATCCAATGTGTTCTTTAATGTGCACAGGATATGGCTCTCCCACACATGGGACCATGGCTTAACATCCCATCTGACGGACAGCGGCCTTTCCAAGCCCATTTGTGTCCCCTACCAACTGTGGGCAGGGCGGAGAGTTTTTCGGAGATAAATAATGCTAAGTCAGCTGGGACTTGAACCTGAGAACTTCAGATTACGAGCCTGGCGCGCTACCAACTGAGCCACCCCTGCCCCAATGTATTAAAGTTAGTGAGGTAACCAGAATGCACATCCATCCAGCCTTGCTTAACATAGTCATACATATAATCTATGGAAGACAAGGGGTAAGTGAGCAAGGGATCAACTGAGACACTAACTGGAAAGAACACAACCACAATGCTTTTTTTTTTTGTAATAAAATTACTTAGAAACTTTTTTTACATGTTTCAGATAAAAATTCTATATAATTTGTGACTTACTAAGTTTTTCAGTTTCCTCTTAGAATAGCTTAAAGTAATAATGGTTTGGCATGCCAACATTTCTCTCCCATTACTCACCACAAAAAACAGAAAAAAACAGGGGGATGAATTTCTCCTGAATGATAATTAGGATCACAAAATTTGGTATGCAGCTTCTTCTCATCAATATTTAGAGTAACATAATGTTTACCCCCAACCTTTTTCCCTCCAACAGAAAAACAGGAGAATAATTTATTCTAGATAGTAAGAACTAGGAATGACAAGTTTAACATAGCTTCCTCTCATCATAATGTAATAAGCAATGCAAGAGTTGGCTTCCCTTCACTTTGTAGGTGGAAGATCTCTTAGATTATAGCATCACAATATTTCATCTACAGCTTCCTTTTATCACAACTAATAGTGATGTAAAAGCTTACTCTTTCAAATTCCACTGCTAAAGAAAAAAGGAGGGAAATTTCATAGGGGTTAATCATAAAAAGTTGCATGTCAAATGAAAGCTTTCAATGTAGGAATTGTGAGCTGCTATTAAGGATTTAAATGAGTTAAAGATCTGATCACTGCAAGGCAAATCTGCTAGTATAAATATTTTTAAATATATGTTTAGCTAAATGAAATCTAATATTTATGATAATAATAGTTCTGATATAACCTATTGCTCACTATTCAGTCTAAAGACTTTTGCATTTTTTTATTACTTTTCTTTAAATATCAAAACATTTTTTTTAAAAGATATCCATTAACATCAACCGAAGGGATTGAGTGTAAACCATGGTAACCAATATTTTAAAGAGTTAGCCAATGAAATTGTCAGTTCTAACCTGTCTAGCATTTTGCAGTAATTGTTTTTTTTTTTTGGCTGAATAAATGACAGACAAATGAAGCTTTAAAATTATAGTCAGTACAGCATTTGCAATCCAGAGTGGCACATGTATAACACTACCATGTCCTTTTTCTTTGGTTTGTTTCCATTTTCAACACTCCAGGAACCATTTGGTCCCTGGAGTGTTGAAAATGAAATTGGATGGCATTTCAAAAACTATGAAAATGTCAAAAAGTCTGAATTTTTAAACTTCATATACCAATGGGCCTTTTTGTTGCTATTGTCTTAAAGATAGTGTGCAACTACAAATTTTATTACTTTCCACAATCCCAATAAATACAAATTTAATATATTTAACTTTAACAAATTTAAAGTATAACCAAACACTTTGTAAAAGCATTTTCATTCAATTTCCATTAATATGTTTTGCAAAAAAAATATTTTTTCAAATATTAAATAAGTTTTATTTGCAGCACTTTACCACACATTTAATTTTTTTTCTGAAAATTAATAATTTAAAATGTTTTGAGACAAGGTTTAATTTGCTTTTAAGAGAATAAGCAAGATAACCATGATTTATATGGAATCAAACAAGTATTCTTCTTCCTTGAAATTCCAGCAAAAATAATACTACTATTGTTTGACAATAGGCTTACTTTGGAACACTTTGTAGTTAATTTGTTGACAAGTGTTTGCTATGATTTTTTTAAACAGTGAGAAAATACTGTTGAAAATCTATATATCAGAGGGAAGTATGAATACTTTTTTGTATCCATCAGGGGATACCCAGGAATGCTAACTTTTAGCGACAAATTAAAAGAAAAAAATTGACTCATGGCGAAAATCACAAGTCCATTTTAATTTGCAGAGATATTACTACCCATTGCTGTTATTTCGAGTTTTTTTTTACCAAAATGGGCAAATTTTTTTAAAAATCTTAATATCTGCATTTTTTTTAATGATGTGTTTTCATTTAAAAGAAAAGCTAAGTCATAACTATATCAATTTTATTTATATGGTGCACAAGCATTGGTTAAACTTGTTACAATAGACTCCGTTATCCAGTATCAGATCAGTTCAGGTCCTTGGAAAAATTAATGTATGCCAAAAATAATATGGAATTAAAGAAAGCAGTCACTAAGATACAAGACAGCAAAAGGTTTTGCATGCTTCATGTTTCCAGCACAATTTGACAAAAGCTGAATATAGGTTAAAAGCAAACCACCATGCTGTCCTATTTTAAACAAAGCACAAAGTTTGTATTATATTTTCTAAAAATTTTGATGTTTTTGTACATTTTATATGGATGGTGGATTAATTGGGAATACGATTATTTGGCATTGTTTCTGGCCCCCATTTATTCATTGTTTTTGGCCCCCATTTATTCTGAATAACTGAGAGTCTAC
This sequence comes from Ryuthela nishihirai, assembly GCA_038380435.1. Lineage (NCBI taxonomy): Eukaryota > Metazoa > Arthropoda > Arachnida > Araneae > Heptathelidae > Ryuthela > Ryuthela nishihirai. The sequence continues at coordinate 134,191,689 of JAWZYU010000001.1, read as the reverse complement.
TGTACTTAGAATTTATTGAATGCTGCAAAAAAAGACTTACTATGTGGATTTAAGGACATCAATAAATTTGCAGTTTTCCAAAAACTGATTGCACGTGTCAATTTTGTAACACCAGTCCAAATTCAATGCAACTAGAGAGCATTTCAATTAATTCAATACTTTAAATGGTATTTTCAGGGAAAATTCCACTAATTTACAATAATTTTATTTACTTTTTCCTTGGCAAATAAACATATATGTAAATTAATAGTATTAGTGATTTGAACAATAGTATATATATATATTGAATTTGTCTACATCATCATCATCATCATCATCCTCAAGCAGCCATGGGCTACGGAGGTCCAACCAGACCGCGCAGTTTAATTCTCCAAGCATATCTGTCCTGAGCTACATCTGCTGCATCCGGCCACTGTACACCAATTCTAACAAGGTCCTGTTTGACATTGTCTGCCCACCGCATCCTAGGTCTCCCCCTCCTTCTGAGGCCTCTAGGCACACTGTTCATAACCCTATTCGCCAATCTATAATTATCCATACGGGCAACATGGCCAAACCAGCGGAGTCTCTCTCTGCACAATATGCTGCTTAAAGGAGGTTGCAGACTCCTTTGCCTAACCTCATCATTAGTTACAAAGTTAAACCACCTAATACCCAAGATACTGCGTAAGCATCTAGAATCAAAAGCATCTAGTTTCCTGTTATCTTGCTTACACAGCGTCCAAGTTTCACTACCATAACTAACCCTAGAAAGAACCAAACTATTATACAGTCTAATTTTAGTCTTTAGGTGTATACGCCTATTTCTCCACAATCTCCATAGATTCTTAAAAGTCCCGGCAGCAATACCTATTCGTCTGTTAATCTCATGCCGCACATCACCAGTATCAGTTACGCAGCTCCCAAGGTAATTAAACTGTGACACCTGCTCAAGACTGCAACCATTCAGATTAACTGAATCACAACCTGCCTGACCAATTTTCATCACTTTAGTTTTCTCTCTGTTTATAACCAAACCTACTGTACTACCAGTCTCATCAACAGTTCGAATGAAAGAGTTCATCTCGTCAACATCATTTGCCAAAAGGGCTAAATCATCAGCATAATCTAAATCAGAAATTTTCGTATCTCCAGCCCATTTAAGGCCAAAAGCTTTCCCTCGAAGTGAATTTCGCATAACATAATCAACAACCAAACTAAAGAGAAAAGGAGACAAAATGCACCCTTGTCGAACACCAGAAGTAATGCTAAACCAATTGCTACAAGACTTACCAACTCTCACACATGACTCAGTGTTATTATAGAGAGCTTTCATTATGTTAACTAACTTGTCTGGTATACCATATGATCTCACAATCAACCACAAATTATGACGATCAACAGAGTCGAAAGCCTTTTTGAAATCAACAAAGCTAGCAACCAAAGGTTTCTGAAACTCTAAACATTTCTCAAGAATCTGCCTAAGTGAAAATATCTGATCTACACATCCCCTACCACTTCTGAATCCACATTGCTCATCACGCAATTGCCTGTCAACCAGATTCTTAATTCTATTAAGCACAATCATGGAAAGAACTTTACCTGGAACGGAGAGTAGGCTGATACCCCTATAGTTATCACAAGAACTGCGATCACCTTTTTTGAAAATAGGGATAATAATAGCTCTGGTAAAATCTTTAGGAACCATGCCTTTATCATAAAAGTTATTCAAAATTTCAGTCATCCAAATGGTAACTGAAACATTCCCAGCTCTAAGCATTTCCGTAGTAATTTCATCCACCCCTGGGGATTTATGAAGTTTAAGTTTAGAAATAGCCAAACTAACTTCAGATTGTGTTATAGGGCCAACATTAAAGCCAACAATGCATCTATCATCATTGCAAACAATGGGAGTAGAACTAACCACATTGTTTAGAACATCACTGAAATGCTCAGTCCACCTAGCCATGACAGAATCCTCACCTTCTATAACCTTGCCTTGTTTATCCTTCAATCCCTGTATACCTGTTCGTTTTCTACCACACAAAACATTAACTATCTGGTACAGCTCTCTGCTGTTGTGCTGTCTAACAGCTTCCTCAGCTTTGTCAGCAAGGCCATCAAGCCAAAGATTCTTATCAGTAGCTAACTGATCCTTTACACGTTTATTAAGTTCTTTGTAATGCTTTCTATTAGGACTAGTAGGGTATTGATTAAGGACATTCCTGCAGTTCCTTCTTTCTGAAATAAGCTCAAGTGCCTTATCACTTAAATAATTCTGCCTCCTCTGCTCCTTTTTCCCTAAAAGAGTACTGTTAGTTTCCAAAAAAGCCTGTTTAAAATGGCCCCATTCTTCCTCAACTTCAGTATTAAGCAAACCACGACTGTCATAATGACTAAGTAACCTATCATGGTAAGCTTTAGCTATAACTGGGTCTTTCAGAGCTTCAGTATTAAAGGTAAATTTTTTAACCCTAGCACAACACTTTTTAAGTTTAAGTTGCAAGACACTTTTAACAAGGTAATGGTCAGATCCCATTTCAGCTCCCCTATATGCCCTGGTATTTCTAACAGAACTAGCCCATTTGCTGTTAATTAATATATAATCAATCATATTCTTATGCAGCCCATCAGGTGAAATCCATGTGTATTTATGTATGTCGCGGTGTTTGTAATATGTGTTAGTTATTCTGAAACCATTGAGTTTACTTACCTGTATGAGACGTTGCCCATTGCCATTGCAGCTACCAATACCAAAAGGGCCTATTACTCCTCCCCAAAGGTCAGAGTCGGTACCAACTTTGGCATTGAAGTCACCAAGAACAAGGGTAATATCTCCTTTCTTGACAGAATTCAAAATATCCTGAAGTTGTCTGTAAAACCTATCCTTCTCATCCTCATCAGAATCCTCAGTGGGGGCATAACAGCAGATAACATTCAAGTCTTTAATGCTTGTCTGAAATTTTGCGGTAAGAAACCTTTCATTAATGCACTCATATCCTAGAAGAGCATCACTAGCATGTCTGCTGAGCAGCAGACCCACGCCTTGGTGATGCTTTCCATCCTCCCTCCCTGTAAAGAGAAATTTAAAGTTATTTTTAAGTATCTCACCTTTACCTGTCCATCTGGTCTCTTGCAAGCCTAGAATATCTAGGTTATAGCGCTGGAATTCCTGCATGAGGACATCAAGAGAATAATCTCTATATAATGTCCTCACGTTCCACGTTCCTGCAGAGAGAAAATGATTAGTAGGATTTTTAAAGAAATTACGTTTATTGAGATTGGTAGGGCCAACAATATCAAACAGCCCCCTGATCGCAGGCATGGGGCAAAGACCTGTTCCTCCTCCGCTAAAGGCTGAAGTCACCGATGCTGGTAGGAACTTCAGGCACCACCTTTTCAAGTGGACTTTTTCAAGAACCATATGGCCTGCCTGAGACACATTACTCCAGTTTAGGCTTGACGATGCCCAACTAGCAAGTAAGGTTCAGGTACCTGCGATGGCCTCTGATTAGGATTATCCACCAGCTGATATAAGGTATCCCATGCCTCTGTTCACTTAGAGCTGGCAACCCAGAAGCAAACAGAAAACACAGCGGCAGACTCTCCCTCAACAGAGGCCCACCAGTGCAGCAAGTCCAGGATCCATAATCAAGCTCAAATCCATAAACAAGTCCAGTCTAGTAGGTATAAATGGTCAGCACCAGGACCCTGTGAAGTTGACCACTCCTCAGCAGGGTTGAAAAAAAAGAAAAAAGTGGCCATAGATGACCAGATCAGTAGGCCATACTGAACTGGCAGCCCTCCCCTTCCGTTCCCTTCACAATGATTTATCTCATTTAAATACAAATATCCACACACATCAACTTCATACTGTCAAGATTTCTAATAGTATTGACAATCAGCATATGGATGAAATTTTAATCTTTTTATTGTGCAGTGGAAATTTTAATGTTTGATGCAAAGCTAACAATGGCTATGTGCATGTCTGCTAAATTGAGAAAATTTAAATATTTACTCAGTGACCAAAAGCAGCACTTGGTCTATTTTGTAAAATATTTAAGTATGGTTGTAGTGTGAAATTTCATTGACCAATATTGTACAGAATATTGTACAGCAATTATCGTGAATTATATTAAGTATTACTTCAATACATTTTTGCAGGAAAAATGGGTAAAAATTCCTCCTGTAGTACTTTGAAAGTATGGAGAAAGCATGCCAATTCTGGGCTGTCATTTGCTGCCTGCAGAGACCCAACAAAATATTAGGTGTGATTTATAATAACATGGCCAAGCAATGTGGGTATTTTACTACAACAAAAGTGCTTGTTTCAATTAGTTGATTCTTGTCTACAGGGCATTTTTCCTGTGATACTTTATTATTGAGTGCTGGTTTAAGCTTTTAATTAGGCAATAAAAAGATACAAAAACTCATTTTAAATTGTTTTCTGCTGTTAATACTGACTACAGAAAATGACTTGTTACAGTGATATATAACAAAATTTGTAAATTGAAATATATATATATACCAAATCCAGTGAGGTCATCACTATAATTCTGAGAAATGAATTCAATCATATTGTCACATTCTCCTTCAACTAAAATCCTTTTGCCCTGAGCTGTTATTAATGTTAGTGATACCCTGAAAAACAATTTAAAATATTAAATGGGAATTAAAGAACATGATAATTCTATTAAGATTTAACTACAATTTCAATATATGTATATAGTCGTAATTATACCTTCTTAATATTAAAACACTTATCTGGTATTTTGAAATTCATTAATATTTTCTTTATTCCAATGATTCTTTTAAAACTAAACAAACACACATTTCAAAATAAAATATTTTTTATCATACACAACTTTGGTACACAAATTGCCAGATTTCAGTAGTGTTCCCTTCATTTTACAGAAAATTCTAAAGTTGGATTGTTTTACCTTTGAGTGGCACTTTTTTTGCACACAATGGGCTTACGTTTAGGTCACACCAGAGGACTATGAGAAGGCTGGAGGAAGAGGACCCATTGGACAGCTATTAGGAGACACATGGTACACTCCCATTGAGGCCATCCAGTGTGTTCTTTAATACACACATGGTATGTCTCTCCAGCACATGGTGCTATGGCTTAATGTTCCATCCAATGAACAGCAGCCTTTCCAAGTGAATCAGTGTCCCAAACTGACCAAGAGCTGGGCAGGGAGTTTTGCAGAGGCAATTCTTAATGCTGGCCATGCAAGACTTAAATCTGAGAATTCATGAGCTTACAAACCTAGTGCACTACTGGCCTCCCCCCATACAATGTGTTCAGTTATTTTTCCCCCCCTGAATATTTAAGATCTGTATATTTCATATATATGCAACAAACAGTTTTCAGAGGGTGGAGCCCATGTTATAATGGGGCCCAGTCCAGGTATTGCCATCAAAGTGACTGACTATTTACCAATACCATTACAGAGAATGTAACAAACAAGCAGTGATTTTTTTCATGTAACCTTAAATGTATTTTAGAAATAGAAAATATTTTAATAAAAAAAAAATTGTGTCACATTTATAGAGCATAGAAACTTGCTGGTGGCTTGTCATGTATATCTTTACGGTCCACTGTAACCAGAGATGCTTTAATAGTTTTTGCCCCCTCCTCACCCATTTAGTTTATTTACTATATTAGCCAAAAAAATCATTATATAGAAACACATACTTTAAGTTAATTATTCTCATCCTTTTGAGAACAATAATTTTGGGTTAATATATTTTTCTACTTTCAGACAAATCTCTGCCAATGCTTTAGCATTCTAAAATCTGTGGAACATAAGATTAGCCTTGGGGTTCTAAGCAGATTTGAGAACAAAGTGTATTTCCTGTTTAATTTATTCAAAATATTACATCACTTAATACAAGCTCTGTAAACTAAGCTAACTCACAATTACATGTGGTTGGATTTTCTTGGGGTGTGGATGATTGTCTCATGAAACAGAAATAAGACATGAAGGGTTGACAAATATTAAAATAATTCTTTATATATTTTGAATCTTTATAATTTTGTATACACAAAAATATATCACAGATGCAAATTACTTTTAAGATTTTAAATCAATTCACTAGGCCCTACTTTACTTCCTCACGCTTCTTACTGTAACTTTAAGGTTACAGTAAGAATCATGCAATTCTAAAATGCTTCCATTGGTTAATAATTACTTTTACAGTACTGCATGGTAGAATTGTAAAATTTTCAGTCATTTTGATTCAACAAGTTTAAGAATTAAAGAAAAATTACTATTGAAAAGACAAAGATTTATTAGTTATCCATGTACTTATCAGCACCTATTAATACCTATAACTTAGAGTTTGATGTACATTTGTCTTATTACTCAATTTGCCTAATGGGAAAGGTGTTTTGTAAACACTAGGCATACCACTAAAAATGAGAGCTAATTTTGAGGGGGAGGGGAATAAAGCTTTTTAATTCAATTTTAATATATTTGCATAATAATAGTAGAACGTTTCTGGTGCAAATTAATAAAAGCTGAAATAGAATTAATAAAGAATTTAATTCTATGAACACCACTACAACAAAGAGGTGGTAAAAAATATTTAATTGGATGATTCAAGTAGAAAAAATATTACATATATTTTAAATGGAAAAAAAATGCAAAAGCATCTACTTACCTTAAGGGAGTTTCTAACAAACCAGACAAAAGGAGTCCAATATTTGTTGAAATGAATTGGGCAGGCACATATTCAGAGAGCATACACTTTCCTTACATTTTTACTTATCTCCAGAATGCAAGTTCCGACAGTAACAGGCCATATGTCAAATAAAAGCTCATGATGAAGGGAGTGTCGTAGGCTATAAAACTTTGACCCTCCGTGCTTTCTTTCCCCTAACAAAAGGGCAAATATGAAAATGATTGTTCTCCTATATCTTCCACATGCAAGTGTGGAAAGTAACAAGCTATACATCAAATGAAATCTTCTAATGAGGGAGTGTCATAAGCTATAAAAAATTGACCCCCCATGATTTCTTCCCCCATAAAAAGGGGAAATATGAAAACTATTCTTCTGCTATATCTGTGGAACACGAATGCCAAAAGTAATCAGCTATACTTTAAATGAAAGCTTCTAAAGCACAGAGTGTCATAGGCTATTAAAAAGTGACCTCCATGCTTTCTTCCTCCCTAAAAAATGGAAAATGTTAAGGTCATTCCACTATATCTTCTGAATGCAAGGGCCTTCAGTTACGAGCTGTGTCAAATGAAAGCTCATATAATGACCATCATAAACTGTTTTGAGCAAAAAAAAGGGGGGGGGGAGGCAATTTTTGTGAGGGCTTGACTTTAACATGTCTTAAAGCTTGTTGCATTTCCAATGTCATGGGCTACCTCAAACATAACTTCGAAAGGCAAGAAAAATGTAGTAGATGGTTATGTATCACATATCAAATGAAAGTTTTTGTAAGTAGGTTTTTTTTTAATTACCCCCTCAAACAGCTGCTTACCACAGAGGTCTGAGGATGGCGGGACCTCAGTAGAAAGACAACACAAACAACCTGCCTTACCTGGGGCTTGAACCAAGGTCCTGTTGACCAGTAGCCAGGCATACTAACCACTAGGCCATGGGTAGTGACAAGAAAAAAATATAAATATTTTTAAGAAATTTAAAAAATACCTATCTTTTAATATGGGGCCTAAAAAGTAGAAAATAAACCTAGAGCATATCGATGGTGCAATCAGTTACAGAGTTCATATTCACTTCAAAGGAAGATAGGGTGCTGATTTACCTATCTTCCTGTGATGTGAATACAAACTCAGTGACTGATTGTACCATCAATACACTTTAGGTATTTTAGGGCTCATTTTCTACTGCTCATAGATTTTTCTACTATTCATAGAGGAAGACAGGTAACTTTTTAACTTATTTACAATTACAAGCTTGAAACTTTTTAAACAGGCTTAAAACTTTTTTTTACAAGCTTGAAACTTTTTAAACAACAGGTAACTTTTTAAATTTATTTACAATTACAAGCTTGAAATTGAAAACTGATAAACTATTCACAGGTGTGGGCTCAAGGGTTTGGTAAAAACAGCATTTATTGAAATTATGTGAAACAATACTAAAGCAGTTGCAGCTTGCCATGGTATAGAAAATGGAGCATAAGCTACCCCTTATTTTTAGTGTGCAAACACAGAAGAATAAACATGAAATAAAACACTAATCAGCAACCAATGAAATTATGTTAATTTGTGAAATTTTCGTTTTGTGGGCCACAAAACAGATATCCCATTTCCACAACACAAGCTACCTTTTGCGATTTAAAAGTTTCTTGTACATAACCTGTTTTAAACTGCATATGGACAAAATTGTCCCCCCCCCCCACAAAAATAGTCTTGACCACGCTATTGTATGTACAGTGCGTTTTTTTTTTCACGACTAAAAAATATTAGGCAGGGGGGGGGCATAAGTCTCAATCCTGGAGGGGCCATACGAAGGATTTTGTAGTGTAAAGTGTCATTTCTAGAGTACAAAATCCTTTATATGTCCTTACATTTGCCTTCATATGGAGTACTGAAGGCATCAGAGGAGTTTGCCCTCTTTGAAAAGAAATTGGCCGGCTGTTGACACTTTTGCGGGTCTCTTGGAGAGGGCCATAGCCCCCTTCTTATGACTGCCACTGGGTTCTGCTCCCCACAAAATAAAGTATCGGATATGTGACTGAGGTGTGGGGTATTTTCTAATCCCGAAGAGGGATGGAAAAGTATAGTGCCTAGTTGTAGCTCTACTTTAACTCAAAAATTCTTGAAGAAAAAATATGACAAAAGCTTATCCATCATTACTTCTTAAAGTTCAACAAAATTTCAACTGTTCGTTTACCTCACTTACCTGACCATCTGTTCTTTCCCAAAACTGCTATAGGACCGAATTGGTAAAACCATTATTGCCATTTTCCTATTTTTTATAAATTCCCATTTCCTCACTAAAATATTTTCTCCTAATAACATAGAATTCTTCGAAATAACGTTTCTAGTAAAGTTAAGTAGACGTGGGAAAAAAGTCATAAAACTGTTACTTGTCCTGAGAAGAGCCATATTTAGGAAACAATAACAGAGTTCAATCGATGCAATTTGCAAATAGCTGTAATGGTACTTAAAAAATGTTATAATATTTTGAGTATTTTGAATTGCCAAATAAATATAAGTAAATTCTACCTATTTGCTAACACTTCATACACGTTTCAACTTCGTGCCGCTTACTGTCAAACTACAGCCAAACCGAATCAAACGCTCTATTGGCTGCAAAAACGACTGTGGCGACACCAACCAAATATCTGAACGCCAATATCACAGCGGTGCCGATCACAGCCTCACAACACGCAAACAGCTACTTGAGGGGTATTTTTTATTTATTATATTTCCTATATATGCGAATGAAGCGAAGTAAAGTAATAAAAACCGCAGCGAACAAAAACGAGAAAATTTTTAACCTCTTGTACAAAAATTATTGACTAATTTAATGAGTGCTTTTAGGGGGAAATTGTTAGAAATAGATGGATTATAAACAGCACAGAATAAGGTCGGCGATCAATATCTCCTCTATTTGATGTTTAGATTTTAAAATTAGAGACCTTGATCGGCGGCTGGTAGCTTAGTGGTCAGCAGAGTGTGGTGGTCCAGAGCACCTGACATGTTTTCAGGAGGTCGTGTGTTCGTATCCCACCCGGCTCAAGATAATTTTTCCTCTAAAATTGATCGACGTTAACTTCAGAGTGATATCTTAACAAAAAGATTGTTTTTGAAAACGAACTATGAAAAAACAAATGGCTGGAAATTGTGAAACGTTAAATGCATATAATTTTATTGTAAACTTCGGCTTTTCCATTCAATTTTGCACTCAAATCATAATTTTTTTGGCTTTTTACTATTTTGCTTTCAAGCTATACATCTTTTGTTGTTGTTTTTTCTCTTTACTGATAATACAAGTTTATTCAAGGTTAACGACATATTGGTGCTTTTGCACATTATTCAATGTATTAATTTTAGAATATTGAATTTAGACTAAATAAAATAAGAATCAAATGAATTCTCTGTTATTTCTTCTTAATTTTAGAACGGCCACACAAAGTTATACAATGTAAACGTTTAAACCTTTCTCACTAGCGACGAGTTCTGGCTCGAACTTTGTCGGGCTGAGTTCGGGCGCAAATAGCGCAGACTTCGGGCTCAGAGTAATTTAAATTTCAAATATTTTTTAATTTTGAAAAAAAAGAAGACAGAAATATAAAATATTTTTTATTATAATTTTAACCTTTAATCAGTCTTTAGTAATTAAAAATAAGCACCACGCAGCTTTTACTTTTTGAGTAATCTGTTATTTTTAATAAATTAATGGCTCTTTGTATTTGTAATGATGTATCCACAAAATTTCAGTTTCAGGTATTAGTTCTAATATTTTTTGTTCCAAATAGCATTAACATTCAATTTTATCAAAAAATTATTTTAATATTATAAGAATAATAATCGATTAGCGACATTCATTTCAACATATACACAGTCGTATCAGAATAATATGACCACCTACCTAATAATGGGAATAACCATCCTTGGCCCGGATTGTTGTTGTCGTTTTACCTCTGAGCGGCACTTTTTTGCACACCATGGGCTAAATGGCCATGTCACATGGACCCCGAAGGCTCAGAGAAGGTTGGGGGAGGGGACCCACTGGAACAGCTGTTGGGAGACAGATGGTAGCCTTCCGTTAAGGCCATCCAGCGTGTTCTTTAACGTGCATAGGGTATGGCTCTCCTACACACGGGGCCATGGCTTAACGTCCCATCCGACGGACGGCGGCCTTTCCAAGCCCATCGGTGTCCCCTACTGACCGTGGGCATGGCGGGGAAGTTTGCGGATAATAAATCTCAACGCTGACCCAGCTGGGACTCGAACCTGGGAACTACAGATTATGAGCCTGGCATGCTACTGACTGAGCCACCCCCGCCCCTCCTTGGCCCGGATGACAGTGGCGAGACAGCATGGCATGGACGCAATGAGGCCCTGGAAGGTTGCCAGAGGCACATGTGCCATTTGGACTCCAGCAGAGCACGGAGGTTTAGATGATGTGGTTGTGGGTCTGCACGCCGAACGTGTCGATCCAAATGGTCCCACAAGGGCTCTATGTGGAAATTGCCTGGCTCACGAGGCCAGGCAATTTCGCCGGCCAAGGGAGAACGGAGACATCACTGCCGTGTTCCTGAAACCAGTTACACACCACCTTAGTGACATGGAAGGGTGCATTGTCCTGTTGGTAGACACCATCACCACCAGGGTAAACGTCCAACATGAATGGATGCATGTGGTCAGCAAGGATGGACAGGTAGCCATTGGCGTTCAGGGACCCATCCAGTGGTACCAGCGGTCCGTATCCGCCACCACCTGTCACTTCTGTGGAGTAGAAACCTCGATTCGTCGTTCTTCCATTGTCCAATGATAGTAGTCCCATGTAAACTGCAGGCGTCATTGCTGATGGACCTTGGTTAACATGGGTGCCTTTACGCAGCGACTCTGGAGACCCAGTGTAACACGGTTCACTCTACTGTTATCGGGGACATGAACCTGGGTGCCCAGCGTTCATTTGAGTGGTCAATTGCTGCACTGTTGTGTCGATTGCCCTTTATCAGTTGACAGAGGCAACGTTCTCCTCTGGGGTCGATGGCCAATGGGGCCCTATAGTTATGGCATCTGGAGGTACTCGGTGTGCCAGCGGTCCATTCTTGGTACACCCTTACTACAGCACCTCGCGAACAGACGTTCCCAGGCTCGAGTCCCGATTATGATTTCCTTTAATCCACACCTAGCTCTCGGTGAGAAAGGGGACACTGATAGTCGTCACTCTGTGTTCAGGTTATGGCTCTTCCGCACACAGGGTCACGGCTTAACGTCCCATTTAATGAACAGCCGCTTTTCCGAGCCCATAGATTTCCCGCTACGAACAGTAGTTTTGCGGACATAAATCTCAACGCTGACCCAGGTGGGACTCGAACCTGGGAACTGCAGATTATGAGCCTGGCGCGCTACCGACTGAGCCGTCCCCGCGTTCAGGAGAGCTCTACTATGATGAGTACATTGAAAGAGATGCTAGATGATATTAAAGATATTTCAACGTTGTCTCCTAACGGTTGCCCAGTGGATCCTCTTCCGCTTCTCAACTCTGAGCCCTGGAGAGGGGAGGGGTCATTGTGACCTGATCTTTAGCTCATTGTATATACAAAAGCGCAGCGTTTCAAAACTGGCATAACAATGATGGGCATATTTGTTTTTCGAATGGTGAGAAAATTCCGCATCTTCCACACGTTTGTTTATTGATAGATGATGGCGAAAAATGTATTCATATCAGCATGTTATGTTTCCCTGATTGTTGGAGTGAGTAAATTCAACTTAAATCGAGTTAATACAGGTAAATGAAAAGATGAGATTGTTGAAATAATTGATACACGAGTTGTTTTACTTCTGAACTGCACTTTTTTGCCCCCAATGGGCTAAATGGCCAAATAACGAGTACCCCAAATGTTCAGAGTAGTTTGGGAGAGCGGACCCACAGGACAGCTATTAGGAGATAGATGAAAGCCTCCCGTCAAAGTCATTCCGCATGTTCTTTAACGTATACAGGGAGTCACGGCTATATATCCCATCCGACAGAAGGTGATTTGAAGACTATCAGGGTTCCTTTTTTGAGGGTAGGATGAGGATTACAGAAGATAAATCGTTGGACTCGAATCTAGGAACTGCAGATTACAAGCTGGTGAGCTACCAATTAAACCAATCCCAGCTCCCTGTTAAACGAAGGGACTGCTTAAAATAAACTGCCATATGGAGAGTTAGTTTACCAGTAATTTTATTTCATATTTCTATAATTCTGCCTGACATCAACTATAGACTAATTAGGGCAAATCCTGGTGTACAATAATAAAGAAAAGCAGAATTTACATAATATCTTTTAATGAACATTACGAAAACATTTTGGATATTAATAGCACTTTATATGCTTGACCAAATTTACAACAAAAATTAAGATACGATTAAATTCACTAAGCTGAATACTGATAAGCTGAGAACTCGGTCACCTAAAATCGAAATCAAAGCAAAAAAAAACAACTGAAACTACGTTAAAAATCCAGTATACTATTGTCGAAGTCTTCAAAAGCTATTTTGGAATAATATTAGCGTATTAATGTTCATAAAATTTCATCTGACATAAAAAAAAGTACAATGAATGTCAAAATTACAAAATACAACGTGCGCTTTATTTATGAGATGTAAAGTTGAGCTGAGATCTGTAGCATCCAGGACCCTCAGTGTCACGGGTCAGTGGGACCTCAAAACAGTAGGATTTTTTAAATAATAATGTCAATTTACCCAAATTCCACAGAATTGGGGAAAATCTATTTTAAGTTCCACTTATGAACAATTCACAATAAATATTGAAATCTTCAAAAAGATACTGAATTTTTTTATGTACAGTTGCGTCCCTGAAAAAAAGTGATGTCCCTGATCCTGTAAATGAAGAACCTCTAAGCTATTAGAATTTTTTTTTTGCTTCGATATCCAGCAAGAGTGTAATTTCACCACATATTCCAAGACAGATATATTAATACCTTCTTTCCATAAGTTTTAAGGATAGAGATAATTTAGAAATAAAACGTAGGCATATATACATTGTTGGAGGCATGAAGAGTGTACCATAACGTAACATGGTAACTCATGAATAGAAAAGGGACCCTAACTCCAGTATTGCAAACCTCGTTACCGAAAAAAGAAAACAGATGACTCTTTATATCATAAATACTAGTAAATAGTATGATATAATCAGTAGTGTTACCTTTGTATAAATATAATGTTTTTTAAATGATCAATTTACACTCGGAACACAATAATTCGTGCTACGGTTCAACGTTCTATCTCAGGTAAGGCAGACTTTTAACGATAATAAGGAATAGGACCGGTTAAAAAATTTTTTGGCCGCCGGCCAAATCTAAAAAATGCCTTCCCCCTACTCGATCACTACCAAATTACCTTATAGACAGGAACAAATTTAGTGCATGAGCAATTACCCGCAACAGTAATAAAAATTAAAAAGGGGGAAAAGATTTGAGCAATTTGCAAAGTATATTTTTCTTCTTTTTATTTTTTATTCTTTAAAAAACACATCTACAATTTCACTCAAGAATTACAAAACTCAAGTCAATATTTTTACATAGTTAAAAATATTAATTGAATTATAGGGAGTTCAGATGTTTCGAAGTTAGTCTTATTTACGATCGCACGAACAAGACAATAATACTGTATTAGGTATCTTACAGAGGAAAAAGAGATTAATGTAGGGAGAGGGTGTCTAAGTTTTCATTACCTTCAAATTTGTCAATTTTTGATCTCTCTGCTTCCTTCTCTTTCACTGAGATATTTCTCAAAATATTTCCTTCCTTAAAAGTGAGGCCCTCTTTGAGAGTGTGATCCTCGGCCATAATGTTAATCCGGCACAAATAAGGTGTTTCCAAGTTACGAATGTATTGCGTTCCCAAAACATTCGTAACAGAGGGCTTGGAAAGGCCGCTGTCTGTCGGATGGGACGTTAAGCCATGGATGTGTGGGAGAGCCATACCTTATGCACGTTCAAGAACGCGCTGGATGGCCTTGACGGGAGGCTACTATATATCTCCCAAAAGCTATTCCAATGGGTCCCATCTACCAACCTTCTCTGAGCCCTTGGAGTCCTTGTCACTTCACCATTTAGCCCGTTGTGTGTAAAAAAGTGCCGCTCAGAGGTAAAACAACCCAACCCATAATTAGGCAGAAATATAATGCACTTGAAAAATAGTAGAAACAAGAGCCTTCCAGAATCATTAATTAAACAAAGTAGAAAAACAATAAATTACAGCAAATAGTTCCGTTTCTATTATTTACGTCATTGGCATTCTTTATTGGTAGCCGTGTTTCTTGAGAAGATATTTCTCTCAGAACGTTGAAGAGGGTATGTAGGAGATTTTTCTAGAGATATTAAAGTAGACTGGTCACTTTTAAAAGCAGCAGAAGTTAAACTGCACTTGTTCCTTTTAATATATTTCTTGGGAAATCTCGACCGAAACTAGCCTTTTATTTCTCATGCTAAATGTTTTTGTAGCATGAGGTTAAATGGCATTACTCTAGAGACAGGTAAATCTTAAAACAAATGGAGTCTTGTCTTCAAACAGTGACAAGACTCCCTTAATCATTCTCAAGGCTTCGGCTACTTCTTTCGATATAAATATCACAGAACGTTCCATGGACGGTGTCTGTACTCCGTCGCCGTAAACAGATTCCACAAAATAATTACTGGTTTGTAATATGAATTGTTGATTTTACCTCTGAGTGGCACTTTTTATGCACACAATGTGCTAAATGGCCAGGTCACAAGGACCACGAGGGCTAAGAGAAGGTTGAGGGTAGGAGAACCACTGAAGAGCTGTTAGGAGACATATGATAGCTTCCCGTCAATGCCATCCAGCGTGTTCTTTAACGTGCACAGGGCCATTATGATCTCTTACACATGGGACCCCAGCGTAACGTTCCATCCAATGGACGGTGGCCTTTCCTAGCTCATTAGTGTCCCCTACTGACCGAGGGCAGGGCGGGGAGCTTTGAAGAGATAAATCTCGGCAAAACTTCCCGTCCTGCCTTTAATTAATATGTAGGGGAGATAAATCTCCGCAAAACTCCCAAACTTAACCTCGTTACTTAACCTCGTACCTTAACCCCCAAAATTAAGATGTTAATCGAAATGTTCTTTACATAAGTTTATGTACATAAACCAATCCAACGATTCTTGATTAAATATTTGCAATAAATAACTGCCGTTATTTTCCTCCTTGAGTACTTCAGTATCATATACATATTTTCTAAGGCAGTTTTCAAAAAACAGACGCGTATGTCAAATGGGACTCAAACACGTCAAATCCCCCTCCCCCATTAGACATTTATGGGTATGCCTTTGTCTATATATATAAATAAACTCAAGAAAAAATAATTAATTTCGTTAAATTACATGCAAGCTTTTACAATATGCTATGCTAAATGCTGAATTGAGTTATTTTATCCCCTAGAGGCACTTTTTTTTTCGTTGTATGATGGGCTTGGGTTGTGTTGTTTTACCTCTGAGCGGCACTTTTTTGCACACCATGGGTTAAATGGCCAGGTCACATGAACCCCGAAGGCTCAGAGAAGGTTGGGGGAGGGGACCCACTGGAATAGCTGTTGGGAGACAGATGGTAGCCTCCCGTCAAGGCCATCCAGCGTGTTCTTTAACGTGCACAGGGTATGGCTCTCCCACACATGGGGCCACGGCTTAACGTCCCATCCGACGGACGGCGGCCTTTCCAAGCCCATCGGTGTCCCCTACTGACCGTGGGCAGGGCGGGGAATTTTGCGGAGATAAATCTCAACGCTGACCCAACTGGGACTCGAACCTGGGAACTACAGATTACGAGCCTGGCGCGCTACCGACTGAGCCACCCCCGCCCCAGTATGATGGGCAGACAACTAAAGACATTATCTTAGAACACTAATTCAAGAAGTTTGGAGGATCAACTGACAACTGTTAGAAACAAATGGAAACTTCCCATCCACATGTTTTTAGTGAGCATACATGTGAGTCTTCTGAACTCAAAACACAGCTCAACATTACAATCGATGGAAGAAGGGTCTACGAAATACACAACTGTCCCGAGACATGAATAGTAAATGGATAAATCGAAAATTGTTCAGCGAAGAATATGGTATTAACCAGAACTTGAGAATTCGTTATATCTTTAAGGGTGAATGTTATATTATATTATTATTAAAATTATATATTTAAATTATTAAAATATGGCGAAATTTAACTGCAATACGCTATACTACAATAGCTAATATATTCTTAAATGTTTTGTATAAACAGATGTCTTTTTTTTATCTCTAGGTTAACGGACGCTTTCAGCTTATCAGTTTCTTACCTATGTTTTTGAATTCACAACAAATACAAATTAAAAGTATTCAGGAATAATAAATTATTGACATAAACACATTCTATACAGCTGCACTTTTAACAATACTTTTTTTCTCTCAGTTATTTGCTGATTTTACTGCTTAAAAACGTTTTGCTACATAATTTATAAAATATATTTTTTTAATTCTTCCTGATACCAATTTGACATAATTAAAAAACACGTAAAGAGATGAGAAGTATAAATAAAAACCTGTTAATGGACAATTTTCAAATCTAATCTAGTAAACAAGAAATAAGCAAAATATGATAAATATTGCCGTAAATCAATGAGGATGTTAAAAGAGAGAATTGGGGAGTTGAACTATTTAAATTCATTGAAACTGATATTTTTATTAAAATTAAATATACATTCGCCAAGCCTTAAAATTTCCTCTTGGTCTCACACATCAGTGCAACTCACTTGCAAAAATACTTCTTGGATATGCCAATGTCACAGCAATACTTATCAACAAATTGTATCTTAGAGAAACGAACATTTCAGTTGCATAATTAAGATTACACTCAAATGCATAATATAACATTCGAAATGTTCTTTACGTAAGATTATGTACATAAACCAATCCAACGACGCTTGATTAAATATTTGCAATAAATAACTGCCGTTATGAAATAAATGACAGATATGTGATAAATGCAAATATAAATGCACATGATGAATAATAAAAAAAACTACCAACTCTGATTTCTGAGCCTTGACATATTCCCTACCTTACATAGGTCACCTGAATTAATTACTTTATTTCAATAATATATTGGAACATCCATAATTATACACAGAGTGAAAATTGAATTATAATCACGCCCACCTCATATTATGTCAATAGGTTACTAACTTCGAAGCTCTATAACTTTTAAAGTAAGTGTTTTATGAGAAAATTTGGCCGAAGATAATTTAAAGATCTGAATATTTCTAAACCTCAATTTTCAACAATATTCTTTCAGTATTGAATAGGTATGGAGGTTTAGACATTCAGACCAGCAATGTGTTCTAAGAAATTTATAAAAAAAGTTAATAAATATTAGAGGTATAATTTACACACTTTTGAGATATGTAGTTATCTATGAAATGGTTTGAAAAAGAAATACTACTTATTTCAGTTCAGTTAACTTAAAGGCAAGTCGTCTAACATGACGGAAGTTTGAACATTTAACAGCATGTTAATATATTATTAAAATATATTAATTGTAAAAAATAAATATTGTTAAAAAATATATTTCTACCTCTAGTCCCATTTTTCCATAAAATACATATTTTAAAGGTTATAGAGCTTTGAAATTAGCATCCACTTTGACACAGCATGGAATAGTCAAAATTCAGTGATCTCTCAGTATATAATGACATAGAACAGGGCTACCAGTCACATTTTGAAGTGGACCAGATTTCTTTTTTTTCCTCACTTCATCATTTCATTGGCCAAAGTGAAGATATAAAACACACATAGGATGTAGTACAGAAGTGAAAAAAAAATTAACACATAATTACATTTACATAGTTATGTTCAGTATTTCTACCCGTTTATTTTACATATTTCTTTTGAGAAAACAAATACATTTCTTGTTTTAGTTGTTTTCATTACATCCTTTTTGTGAAAAGAATTTTTTTCACAGGTCATCAATTGAGTAGTCCTGGTATATAAGATGTCTCATAGCAGAGTTCCCATTGTCTATTATTCTAGAAGCATTAGAGATGAACATGTTGGGCAAAAAAATTTTCTATTGTTTCAAAGACGAACATTTGTTTTAAAGTCATAACTCCCGCCCATCTAACTGTAAAATCTATTATGGGAAAATGAGTCGTTTTGTACCTCATTTGAAAATTCTTCAAAAGACCACATGGATTGCGTTGGGTTGTTTAACCTCTGAGCGGCACTTTTTTTGCACACCATGGGCTAAATGACAAGGTCACATGGACCCGAAGGCTCAGAGAAGGTTGGGGGAGGGGACCCACTGGAACAGCTGTTGGGAGACAGATGGTAGCCTCCCGTCAAGGCCATCCAGCGTATTCTTTAACGTGCACAGGGTATGGCTCTCCCGCACACGGGACCACGACTTAACGTCCCATCCGACGGACGGTGTTCCCTACTGACTGTGGGCAGGGCGGGGAATTTTGCTGATAAATCTCAACA
Source organism: Ryuthela nishihirai (assembly GCA_038380435.1). Taxonomy (NCBI): domain Eukaryota; kingdom Metazoa; phylum Arthropoda; class Arachnida; order Araneae; family Heptathelidae; genus Ryuthela; species Ryuthela nishihirai. The sequence continues at coordinate 134,172,517 of JAWZYU010000001.1, read as the reverse complement.
CTGACCCAGCTGGGACTCGAACCTGGGAACTACAGATTACGAGCCTGGGCGCTACCGACCGAGCCACCCCTGCCCCACCAAATGGATTGCACAAATCAACCTGGGGAAAAAAGAATGTCTCAATTCAGTTTGAAAAATACGATAAATTCAATTTATGATTCACGTTTTACTTTTAGGTGTCTCTGTGTATAATCAATGAAGGAATGTACCATGAAGGGATGAGTGGACTGCAGTCAGGGAATGAGAAAAGGGAATTATTTATAAAGTTTGCAAGCCCTCATTAGAACTGGAAAACTGTTTAATAAGTTCGGAGGAGATTTGGCCATCATTCCCTTTCAAACCTATTTTACACCAACCCAATGATAATCAAAAAATGAAAGGCTGGCTGTTTTACCTCTGAGCGGCACTTTTTTGCACACAATGAAACGTTTTTTCAGACACGTTCAAATTTAGTTGAATGCTGATTCTCGATTGTGTTCGTATTCGAATGTGTTCATCTGGGGAGAACATGGAACTTATCACAACCAGTGTAACATTAAAGAAATTGACTATTTTGGTGGCACAATAGGCTAAATGGCCAGGTCACAAGGACCCCGAAGGCTCAGAGAAGGTTGTGGAAGGGGACCCACTGGAACGGCTATTGGGAGACAGATGATAGCCTCCCGTCAAGGCCATCCAGCATGTTCTTTAATGTGCACAGGATATGGATCTCTCACACATGGGGTCAAGGCTTAACGTCCCATCCGATGGACGGCGGCCTTTCCAAGCCTAAGGAATGTACCATGAAGGGATGAGTGAACTGCAGTCAGGGAATGAGAAAAGGGAATTATTTATAAAGTTTGTAAGCCCTCATTAGAACTGGAAAACTGTTTAATAATTTCAGAGGAGACTTGGCCATCATTCCCTTTCAAACCTATTTTTGTCCCCTACTGACCTGGGCAGGGCAGAGAGTTTTGCGGAGAATAATCTCAATGCTAACCCAGCCGGGACTCGATTCTAGGAACTGACTGAGCCCCCCTCCGCCCCCAAAAAGGAGAAGTAATTAAAGTCGTACCTAAGTAATCAGATGTTCAAAAAACGTGCCTTCAACTTCTATACAATCGATATAGGCAGGATACAAATGCTTGATGAAAATGGAAAAAAAAATTTATTATTAATTTATCAACAAATATTCTTTACTATTACTTTCAGATCTGACACTGAATATGGTTGGCACTGAAATTTTGTCTTTTAAACTACTGATTTTGCATTCATTCAGAAATAAAACAAAAATGAGAGGTATCAAGACTGGAAATCTTGTAGATTGTTCCATTGCATCATGATGCTGGTACACTTATTTCGGTAAGCTTGAGTATAAAATTTCCTTATTGATTGTGCATATGTGGAAGAACTCAATCTTGTTGAAATATTTTATCCACTTCAAGGTAAGAATTATTATTATCATCTTGCTTTTAACACTTTCTGTTATTAATAGTTCTTATTCACTCCCTGCCAGTTTACACCAAATAAAAGCAGGCCTACTATCCCTTTAATTCCTTTAAAGTTTACAGAATTTAATCTTGCATCCTCCACAGATAACATTTGAGCTTATTTTAACCACTTTTCTCAGACTATTAAATTTTTTTTTTTTTGGGGGGGGGGGGCAAATGACGGTTCACAAACTTTATGATCCTCTTTTTTTCATCCCTTCTTGGTGCATTGCTTTATCCTTCAACAATTATTTACAGTAGAGACATCCCAAAGTATGAATCATAAACTCTATAACATTTTTGACATAAATTAAAATCTGACTTTTTTTCAACTAAGTGTGTGCAGTTTATTTGTCAGCAGTCCTTTCAGTGTCCCTGATGAATATGTAGCATTTCATCTTAATACATTGCAGAATGGTTTTGTTAGACACATCTATCTCTAATACTTCTAAATCATTAGTTCTGAAGTGTGGCCAATTAGAAATTTTAAACAATTAAAATAAAAAACAAGCATTTGATAACAATAATAATTTACATTTATAATACAAATTCTCCACAAAAAGAACATTTTCAAACAACCACATCAGTATATATTCGAACTTGAGCATTTGTTATTTTATCATATAAGCCTTTCCTTGAACCAGAGATGTATGAAATGTAGTGGCCAAATAGAGTCAGTGCAGATTTGATGATGATTGACAAATTATGCTTTAAAAATAAAAGCTTTTATATTCTCTAAAAACAAAAATTCTATTAAGAAAAAAAATCTATTATGAGATTCCTTTGCAAAGTCTGTCTATACATGCTTAGCATTTTATTTTATTTTCCTTAATGTGGTCATAGCTAATGGCTGACAATGCATCTACAAGAAAATATCTCCTAACAGCTTATTGTCCAGAGTAAAAGCCTATGACAACTCTGATATGAGACACCTTTATACTGTCAGATAAGACAAACCTGAAACTGAATATCACGAAACTATTAAATTTTTTTTTACGTTGTTCATACAATTTTAAAAGCTAAAATAAATTAAACAGCCTAGTAATCTAGTAGTGAGAGCAATTGAAAAAGCAAAAACAGTCCGAGAGTTTGATGAGCTCAAATGAATATAAAATATTCCATTTTAATACTTTTTGATATTGTTTCCCATAGCTAAATATGCTTGCATTGTTCTAATAATATGAATCTTATATACAATTTTTTTTTCTAGAAAGAAATGTTTGAGATAAACTTTTACAGTAAAGCAGCAAAAAATTATTGCCTTACCCTCTTTAAAAAAAATAATTTAGAAGTAGGTTATTAATTTTCTTGATTATGCATGCAGCCGATTAAGTATGGTTCCCAATTTTCACGAGTCTTAGTTTCCAAAATTGTAACTCTGAGAGCACAAAATTTAAGAGCCCTTCCCATGTTTTTTTTAACATGTAACATTCTAATCTGTTTCAAAATGCTTTTATAAAAAAATTACTCTCAAGTAGCTGCTTGCCACAAATGTCCGACAAGAGCCTGTCAGTATAATAAGCCATAGATAAGGTCTGTGAGATAGGTAAGACCTCAGCAAAAAGGCAACAGATATTAAGAAATATCCATGCCTTACCCAGGGTTTAAACCTAGATCCATAGCCAAATACACTAACAACTTGGCCATTTTAAAAATGTGTAAAGGAATGATACAAAGCGTGGTATACATGTAAGTTTTGCAATACAGGAGAAAAAAATGCATGGACACTTAATCAATGTAATCACAAGTATGCATATTAGATTTGCTATGAGAAAGCTTGTGGGAACCACTCATTATTGTTTCAGCCACTCTGTGTTAACTTCCATAGCAATTTTATTTCACTGTGTCAAAAAGATGACACATGGATTATACTGTATGGTGGCAGGGATCAATCCTATAATGAGGTATACAGAGCCTTAAAAGTACATAATGTCGTTTCAAGATTGTTCATGAAACAGAAGAGATAAGCTGTAGACTAGGACAAGGTCATCCATAAGTCACAACTGCTCAGGACAATTTCTATCGTTAACAACAAGATGGCATAGGGAAATAACAGCTAGCTAGGCAACTGTCCAACAAGCTGTCAGAGGCAAAAGAAATGACACTTTCAAGGCATACTATGTAAAGTTGGCTACATGAATGAGGTCCCTATGCACAAAAACCAAGGTTTGCATTCCCCTCACTCCTTTTAAATTGATGGCTCAGTGAATATGATTCATATATCTCCTTTAGAGTTCAGGCAGTAAGAAAATGTGCTCTTTCAGATGACTCCAAATTTAGTTGAATGCTGATATCTCGATTGTGTTCATATTCGAACGTGTTCATCTAGAGAGAACATGGAACTTATCACAACCAGTGTAACATTAGAGAAATTGTCTACTTTGGTGGCAGCAATGTGATGGTCTGGGCTTGCATCAGGATGACTAGACACACAGAGTTTCTCTTTCAGGGAAGTACTCTGACTGCTCAGCAATACAGAAATTAGATTCTTATGTCCTAAGTGAGGCTTTTTAGTGGTGCTCTTGGTCCTGGATTTTATCTTTATGAACAATATCTGCCACAAAAGAAATCATGTGCTCAACAATCTTTTTGAAAGTGAGAGACCGAGTGGTGGAAAATGAGAGACATAGGATGGAGTGGCCAGGCAGACCCCTGGGCTAAAATCCAGTTGAGAATACATGGGACACCTGGGCAGAAAATTAGAGATAACTCCATGAACTCAGATCCCTTCTTGTAGAGGAATGGGCCTCATAAACAGTATGAGAATGTGTTGTGTGAGTTGTATGGCTGTCAGTGATCATATGCCTTAATAACATCTCCTATCTCCCAATTCCACTTTGTCCATGGTAGGAACTCTTGCTCTCACATACAGCACTTATGCATATTACATGATTTTCACATTACCCACTTGCTGTTCCTCAGTCATGTCAGAATACCTTTCCATACAGCATTAATTGTATTTGTTGGATATTATTTACAGAGTTGGAGTTATTTGTTGGAGTTATTTACACTATTATTTTGTCTATTAATTTTGAGCAGCAGTGTATTTTGAGATCATTTAATAACTTGATTATGAAGTTTTCTGATGGAAAAAAATTAAATTAAGAACAGGTTATGCCATAACAATAATTGGAAAATATCATTAAAATACAAAACTCTGAATGCGGAAAAAACGTCTGGTTTTTAAATCAAAATGAAATTTGTCAAGCCCTGTTCAAAACCAAGATTTTGAACTTTTTTTAAAGTGGTGGACTATTGTGAGATATTTTGAATATGTAGTTGGAAAGAAGGAGTAGTAATTGAAAAGTTGCTCTAGAAAAACCATGTTTTACCAAACTACTTTTCATTGAAATCCAAAGTGAATGCACAGTATTCCCTGTTAAGAAACAATAATTAATAGATTCTGAAAAAAATTCATCGCCGCCACGGCGGGAATCGAACCCGCATCTCTCCAGATTCATGCCAGAGCGCGCTAACCATTTGCACCACGCGTCGGACAACGAATATTTTCAGAATTTGACCTTTTAAGTTTTTCTTCTTGAGACGTGACTGAGACAGCGCCATCTATACTCAAGGAGACGCAACGTTTACAGTCGTTGCATTTGATTATCAGATGTTAATGAGAAGGTCGCTAACGCTACCGCGTTAAATATATAATTGAATGGTTAGTGCGCTCTGGCATGAATCTGGAGAGATGCAAGTTCGATTCCTGCCGTGGCGGCGATGAATTTTTTTCAGAAGCCGAGTGGTTAGCACGCTTGGCTACTGATCTAAGGGACCTGGGTTCGAGCCCCGGATTAGGCATGGATGTGTGTGTCGTTTTTCTGCTGAGGTCCTGCCATCCTCTCAGATCTCCTACTGTGGCATATAAACTGACAGGCTCCTGTCAGACCTCTGTGGCAAGCAGCTGCTTGAGGGGGTATTTATTTTTTTTTATTATTTTATTAATTATTGTTTCTTAACAGGCAATACTGTGCATTCACTTTGGATTTCAATTATATATTTAATGCGGTAGCGTTAGCGACCTTCTCATTAACATCTGATAATCAAATGCAACGACTATAAACATTGCGTCTCCTTGAGTATAGATGGCGCTGTCTCAGTCACGTCTCAAGAAGAAAAACTTAAAAGGTCAAATTCTGAAAATATTCGTTGTCCGACGCGTGGTGCAAATGGTTAGCGTGCTCTGGCATGAATCTGGAGAGATGCGGGTTCGATTCCCGCCGTGGCGGCGATAAATTTTTTTCAGAATCTATTAATTACTTTTCATTGCCAATACGTGAAAAATTCAGCATAGCTACAGGGAGATCTCAAATTATAGAAATTTGGTGACATAATTGCTGAACTACTATTGGAAACAGAGTCATAACTAGGATGGAACAACCAGGGTACTGTAATTTAGAAGGCACAAAATATTAATATAACGATTTAAAAGGCTGTGCATTTTTTTAATTTGTTACATTTACATGTTGACAACACAGGCACTCCTTCTGCAGCATATAAAAAAATGAGCTTAGCACATACACTGAAGTGCCATTGAATTAGGGATAGGAGACGTTATCAAAATTCAGTACTACAAGATCCACATTTGCGTGCATGCATGACTGAAACTCTGGTCATATATAGTTAAGATTTGTCTTCCCCAAGCATTCATCGTGAGAAGCGTAATGGTAAAGGCAGGGAGTTTAGATGCATTTGACAGAGGGCATATTGTAGGTGCCTGATGGATGGGGACACTCAATCTCCAAAATTGTCAATGAAGTTGGATTTTCTTGTATGACAGTTTCAAGAGTGTTCTGGGAATATAAAAATTCTGGCAAAAAAAACAAGCACCTGGACAAACTGCAGAGAACAACCAGCCTTGAATGATCATGGGCGGCGGCGTCTGACCCACATCGTATGGACTGATAGGGGCCAGATATTATCTTAAATCACCTCCCATCTGAACGCAGGTTCCAGCCAGGAAGTCAGTGCATGGACTGTGCAAAGCTCACTTCATCATCACGGCTTTGGGAGCAGCCGACCTACAAGAGTCCCACTTCTAATGGCATGACACCAGGCTCAAAGCCTTGCATGGGCTAAAAAACAACGAAACTGGACCATCGAAAATTGGAAACAGATAGCCTAGAGTGATGAATCCCGATTTAAACTTCATCACACCGATGGGAGACTGAGAGTATAGCACCAACCCCATGAAGCCATGGATCCTGCATGTCAGATTGGAACAGTAAAAGCTGGTGGTGGCTCAGTGATGGCCTGGGGTATCTTCATGTCTGTGGGACCTTTGGTATGTGTACTGACGATGCTCAATGCATCCCGGTACGTAGAACTCATGGCTGATCATTTACACCCATTTATGGCCATCATGCATCCCAACTGTTCATCTCACAGGTCTAGGTTGGCTACTGCATGGTTGCAGGAGCATTCTACTGGCTTCGAAATAATGAATTGGCCACCTAGAAGACCAGATTTAAATCCCATCAAAAATCTTTGGGATACCATCGAACAGAGTGTTCGGGTCCATGTCCCATCAGCGACGACCTTGAGAGAATTGTGGACAGCTCTGGAGGATGAATGGGTCACCATACCTGTGGAACATTTACGCAAGCTTGTGGAGTCCTTGCCTCATCATGTGGCAGTCATTATCAGGGCCAGAGGAGATCCAACATGTTACTACACTTGTGTAGTTAGCAAGCATAATTAGTTAAAATAGGAAATTTGAGGGTGAACTTCATTCTGCTTCCTTTGAGCACCAAAACTGCTAGTTACAGATTTGTTGGACAGTATAAAAAGTATGGATATACAAGTAGCCTAAAAAAAAGCATGGATATACAAGTAGCCTAAAAGTATGGATATACAAGTAGCCTAAAATAGGAAAAAAAAGTTTTGAACCTATTATAATATAATTATTCATAACATACATTAATTTTTAGAATCAAATTAAAAATAAAAAATTCTAATAAATTTTAAAATTATATATACAGGGTGAATCTGAAAAAGTGGGCAAAACTTTACGGGGTGGTAGAACGCAGCTATACGAGCAATATTCGTCATAGAAAGTATGGGCGGAACGCAAACGGCGAGCCGCTAGGTGGCGTTGGAAATGGTATAAAAGGGTCAGCCCTCGCACCCAACGGCATTTCTACCGTGGATTGCCGAGAGGATGGCTGGTTATACTAACCACGAAATGGCGGATATGCACTTGAAAAGCCTAATCTACGAGTGCCCCATTGAAACCGATATGGATCTAGTCACCAGGATCGCTGTTGTTGCCAGCGATATTCGGGAAACGCCTGGTGTCTTCGCAAATGTGCGTCGGTCCCTATCCCGCAGGTGTGAAGCCTGCATTACAGCTGGCGGCAGCTCTTTTGAGCAATTTCTTTGAGCATGTACCTCAATTACATTCCTGTTAATAAAATGTTTTCTGAAGTATCTCCTCTCCTTCTTGAGTTCATTCTTTAAATGTGACAGTGGAAAACTACCTTTTAACTTCTCACTGCTTGCGTTCCGACCATACATTCTATGACGAATATTGCTCGTATAGCTGCGTTCTACCACCCCATAAAGTTTTGCCCACTTTTTCAGATTCACCCTGTATATATGAAAAGCTAAAAACATTAATTTTTAAGAGGTAGGGTTTCTACAAGTACCAGAAGCTCATGTTTTAAACCAAGGTTGACTAAAAAAAATATATTTTATTTCTAAGGGAAGGAGTGACATATTTGGCAAAATACTGGACTAGAAGCCAACAAAAATTACCATCTTCGATATAATTCGGGATTATCCATTCTGGCCCAACACTAAACCACTCTATCAAATGAGGAGAAAAGATACGATGTCAACTGCTACCATATGACAATTTGGTATAACTGCCTTAAATTTACATTCACTACATCTGACACATTACTTTAGATGCCGTAAATGTTTAGGCACCTTAAACAAAAATTCACTTTTCTAAATTCACAAATAACATGATTTAAGGCATAAAATATTGCAACTAAATAAAAATATAGATGAAATGTCTATGAACCATTAACTTATAAAAGGTTTACATATGCATTAAAAAAATTAAGTATATATATACACACACACATAAGTAAGAATGATCTAAAAGGATAAAAATAATAAATAAAAAATCTCTTCAAGTATTCATTTCCACATAAGTCTGACAAGAATCTAATATCAATCACTGCATGACCAATGAATTTATATGTTTGTAAAAGGCTGAAAACATGATAAAACAGAGAGGAATTTAAAAATACTGATCTTTAAATTCTAATTGTTTATGAGACCCACAAAGCTACTACCTAGTCTGTAGGTTTTGGCAGAACAAATTATCATGTGATCTTGGACTCAAACCCACACCCTAGCAGTCAAGGTGCCACTAAAAATTAATGAGATATTATTGTGACACCAAGGTGGCAATATATAAAAGTATAATAATTACATTTAACCACAAGTATCTAGGAGCTTGGTTAATGAATATGGATAAATACATATTCATTTCAGAAATATATTTAAAACACAGAAAAGCAAAACATTAAGAAATAGTGCATAAACGCTACTGTTAGTAATATTTTCACTTTAATTAAAGTTCTGAACAGCTTTGTGTAAACAACTTTTCACCAACAGCATATTTCACTGCTTAATTCTATATTAATAACTCACAGTAAATTTACCCTGCAAAAGAAAAGTGTAAGTTGCCAGCAAAAAGAAAACTGTCTTTTGATCCAACAGTCCCTAACTCAAAATCATCTAATTACTTATTAGCAGCTTTCATCATCTAAACTACCAAATACAACCAATTTTCTAAATTTGGCTACAAAAATCCTTGGTGTAATCTTAACTAAATATTTCAATCAACAGGTAAATTAGAAATATACATATTCTGCCAACCTTTAATATATTCTGCTGAGTTTATAACTACTAGTATTAAATGTATACAACATTCCTTAACTGTCATAAACAATAATCATTAGGGTAATTGATAATTCACAAATTTAACATTATTTTTACAATAATAAAAACATAAATAATAAGTTTTATTGTAATAAGTCAAATCTGATATAAACACTAGAACAGCCATAGCAATCATTTTGACCATTTTCCAATTTTGTAGTTAAATTATCTTGTTTATTCCAGGTCAGGAAATCAATTTTTTCCTGACTTTTCCTAAATATTCATAAACTATATTTTAACCAAATATCAGACATATAGCATGTAAATGTTTCAAGATATAAGCCAAACCACCTAAAACAGTCACAGCAGTCTTTATGAAGGCAAAGAAGAATATCCAAAAATTCTTCATGAAACAATATATGAAAAGCAAATTTTTACAAAGAGTCAAATAGAAAGAAATGGAAAAGAGAACCATCTGTAATGTATAGGCATTGTCAAGTGACTGAGAGGAAAAATGAGTGATTTGCATGTTGGGATGTCACGTATGGTAGTGGCAGTGACTAATTGAGCTAAATGCTATTCAGTTTATCTGGGAAGAGAAGGAACTAGAAGCAAAATTAGCCAAGGAAGGATCTATCAAATTGCAGAAAGACTTCTCTTACTGCAGTAACACGTGTATTCCACCACATCGCTCTTCTTTCAGTCACATGATGCCTGTAAATTGTAGGCAAAAAATCTCCATGGTTCATGTATTATTTTGTATGCATATTTTTGCTGCCCTGTAAAATCCTGCTTTTTAGTGAGTTCTTAATGTGAACTGTTGCTGGCTAAAGGGTATTACCAGTTCTAATTGCTTCACCAACTGTGACTTTAAATGCTGCATTTTTTGGGGAAAAACTGTGACTGTACTATTATACCTTAAAAGTAAATTCTAGGAGATGGCTCGTCCAAGATTTCTAAAATACCTTAGAACTTCCAGGCATGAATTCATGAATCATATACAAAGATGTTACAAGAATGAAGATGGACATGATATATTTCATTTTACAGCTAAATTCTTTATAGTGTATTGAAGTTACTAAGTGTATATCTAAAAAAAATAAAGCATGCAGAACATGCATCAAATCCTTCAACTTTTGATGTAAACTTATCACCTAGTCATAAGAGGCTCAGTATCAGACGAAATGCTTGACAAATAAATCAAACGATATTTGCAATGTTTGTTGAAAGTCAGTAAGTGGAAAGTGTGCAGCCAATGTAGTAAGAAAAATTATCTGTGTCAATTGTACAGAGGTTAAAATGTTTTCCCATGCACTATCATGTAACTGATATATTGATAGGGTGCAATTGCAGTTTTGTTCAGTAACACAAAATTATATAATCATATTTATTGCAAAATATTTAAAATTAACCAAATAAATCTTTAATATTTTGACAGAAATGTGATTAAATCATGTAACTGATTTTAATTTTAATTTATCAAAATTCACAAAAAGTGGGCTACAGTATAATTGTATATAAGATCACTTTAACACTGATAAATAAATATGTGAGAAATATAAGAGTTCTCTTGATATATTTATAAATAATACTTCCTGCAGGATGAAAGAAGCCTTTAAGCACTATAGTACTCTCTGTGGTATAAGTTTATACAAAGGAAGATAATGTCCAAATGAAATTTCTTCTAGGGTTCTTTATTGAAGAATGCTTTCTAACATACTACACATTTACATAAATGTTTGCCAAAATAAACATATTAAGATTCAACTAGAATATTTTATCATTACCATGTTTATTTACTTTAGAAAATTTTCTTTAATAAATAACTGTAGAAGAAATTACCTTTGGACATAATCTTTCTTTGCATAAACTTCCCACCACAAAGATATAGAAAAATTTCCCACCTCAAGAATATAGAAAAAGAACTCTTATATTTGCCATGTATTTATTTATCAGTGTTAAAGTGATTTTATATAAAATAATATTATCCTTAAATGAGTTAAATTCAACCTTTCAGAAGTTACGGTTTTATATAAAATTATTAGGAACTGAACTCAGAAATAGGTTATTCAGGTCCCATGAAATTAAAATGTCACAAAATCGAATATGAAAAAAAAAATATGTAAAAAAAAAATACAAATTAAATATACACAGAAATAAATATGATTTGTAATAAACAAATATAAAATCTGATGTCAATGTAATTAATTACTTTACATTAAAGAATATACTTTTTAATATTATTAATAGAGATTATCAGATATTAATTTCAACTCATTCATCTGTAAATTTATTATATAATGAGACAGTAATATAAGAAATAAAGCTTTGGCAAATTGCTTTCTTGAAGTTTGGTATATTTAGATCTTTGAATCTTGTTGTCAATAATTTTTCCTTATTAAAATAATGATCAAAGAGTGACATAGTAATTTTTGTTTCCATAAAAACAAACCCATAAATATTTTGTTCTTGTGTCTGAAATATATTTAAAACTTTCAATCCCCAAGAGTGAAATCCCTGATGATCTATAGTGCAACTTTAAAATTAAATGAAGATTTTGTTATAGCAGCAGAGTTTAATTTTTTTTATTTCTTTTATCTGTTTGACTATACAATATTGTCATATTACAGAAAAGGCTAAACAAAACTAAAGCATTCATAAATTTTTAAATTTTGCAGATTTTGTTGATAGCTCTAATTTTTGAGTATGAGTGTAAGTTATATGGGAATTCATTAAAAACATTGCCAAACAAATTATATTCAGATTCAACATTAAATGCCAGTGGTCAAATGACTGCTACAGCCCTTCTGGGTAGTGAACACAGCGTGGTTGTTTAATATTTAACATTTAAACAAAACAGAACAATCTTTGCAAACACTGGGAGACTGAAAGATTATCAATGTAGTGTATGATTATATTTTGAAAGTTATAATCATTAATATCACTTAAAAGTTTGACTTTATCTTTTCCTTTCATGTTCAATATAGTCTACATTGCATGATAGCTTAGAGATATATCAGCATTTACAAAGAACTTAGATCAGTATGTTTGATATAACGTATGTTCTTCTGTTAATAGATATATTATGACAATCAAATTATTTTTAATTATCATAACCAGAGAATTTTAGTGGAAATTGTATAACAGATATTTACAAACTAATATAGAATAATTTGTAACAAAATGAAAAAATTTCGTCTGTTCAACAGACATTTTAAATGTCCAAATGAAGTCTTCAAAAGCAGGAGAGTGTGTGTCAGTATATCTGGGAGAATGGGGATGTGGTGCATTCTTTAAATCATGATTATTTGATAAAGCTTTAATTACAATTAAACATCATGTGTCTGCTGAACAGATGCTTGATATATTCCTTATTTTGAGAATTTATTAATTTTAATATATAAATTATTGCAATATTAACATATCTTCCCTAAAATGCCACCTTGCAAACCTGGCTTGAGAAATGTTCCCCACTTGAACTGCATGTTTGTGTGTATTTATTTTCTGAAAAGTTATGTGAATTGCTAAAGGGTATTCTTTAAAACATACAGTTTAAAAAACAACTTTCAAACAAATATACATGCAAATTACAACACATGACTAGAATGAAGTTTTAATTTAAACTGGCATAAGATAAATAAGTTTATAAAATATAAAAAGCCCATGTACATATGCATAATGATTGTGAATCTTTTGTACAGTTTCATGGCTAATACTTAAATTAAGAACTAAGATTCTTTAATTTTTAGTCAATGATCATCAGATCTACAGTGTAACACATTAGGTTACATATATGAGATGTAAAATTAAAGAGCAAGATGTACTAAAACAAATCACACTTAAAACAAATGGCAAAAATTTCTGTTAATTGCCATTTTCGTATCTAAACTATGTTTTTTGCATGCACAATCAACATACAATAGTTCTTTATATTAAATTACAACTTCATATCCTATTTCACATTAATAAAACATTTAAAAAAGAATTTGCCTCATACACTAAAGCAAGTATGCCCAGGCAGACTTGCTTTAACAATTCAATAATTTAACTTCAGACATAAAACTGAAACTTTAACACTTCAACATCTCTATCTTTGAAACAGACTATTTTCAATAACATGGATATAAATAATATTTGCATAAAATTTACATATTTAAAAACCTAAATACTGTAATAAAGTTATCTAGCCTGTTTATCACACTTTCACCTTCCTCACAATTTCAGATATTTAAATATAAATATATAAGCAGCTAATTTGCTATTTACAACATTCCAAAAAAAAGAATTTTCTTTAAAAATTGAAAACTCTGTTCCATAAATTGTGCAGAAGAAACCTGAGTTGTATATTATATGAGTAAGTTTTTTCTTTATATTATATGCAGAGATTTGCTTATAACTTTAGACATAAATATACTGTTCGAAATAACCTCTTGGGTATGGATTATACTTTCATCAACTATACTCCTCTTCTTGCACCTGTAAAGTTAAAAAAAATAAGTATCTAATACTGTATATTTTTAATACTGGGTTGATATAAAAGTGATGAGGAAAAACATGAGCCACACATTTGCTGTTATCAGGAAATGTGCAGTGGTCTTATAAACAAGGTAAAAGGCAGCGCATGCATAGCTCCATATCTAAATGACATTCTGTACCTACATTTAGTCCATGCAAGTCATACAAGCTATAATAGCCAAGTGGCAATAGACATTTCACAATGAAAATGCAAGATGTGTGTATTCATTCCACATGCTGTACGAATTCCGAAATGGAGTTAGTATTTAAGAGTATCCAAGTGAACTGTGCAAAGCTTATGAGGAGAAGTCATGTTTAAAAAACATCTGTTTTGGTGGTATGACAAGTTCCAGTCAGATGAGGTTAAGCTCAGAAATGAACTTTGAAGTGGCTGGCCAGTGGAGTTGAACGACGACTGTTTAAAGGCACTGCTGAATGAAAATCCTTGTTGGACATCCAGGGAATTGTCACAGCTACTGAATACCAGTCAAAATCGGCAAAAACTGGTTATGTGCCAAAATCTGGACCATCTGGATCCCACATCAGTTGTCACAGCAGAACATGGTGGCTCACTATACTACATGTGCTTCATTGCTTGCTCGGCAAAAGGCCAATGGTTTTCTTTGCAGCATTGAAGACTAAACAGTTGGTGTTGGTAAACAGAAGAGGTGTTGTGTTCCACCAGGAAAATGTTATGCTTCATGTTGCATTATGGACACAGCAGAAGCTGTGGCAATTGGGCTAGGAAATAATGACATATCTGCTATATTCGCAGACCTAGCTCCTCAGTTTTTTATCTGTTCCAATCTCTGAACAATTTCATTTCTAATAGGAAGTTTTGAAATGATGACAAGGTGAAAGAGTGCACTGCTGACTTCATTGCCATTGAAGGACAAGAGTTTATACAGGAAGGGCATCTACAAACTTGTAGATCATTGGAACATGGCCATATCTACTACTGGTAATTATGTTCTTGATTACATAGCACATTGGTTAATCATGCAGTCATAGTTGTGTTTTCATATTACTTTTGAATCAACCCAATATAATATTTCAAATATACAATTTTCAGTTATATTTAATAAGGTTTCAAACAGAGCAATTAGTTAAATTAGTTTAATTATCACAATAATGCTGTTGAATAATATTTTGCCAATAATACCTTATGAACAACCATAGAAACTCATAAGTGAGTTTTTAGTGACAGTACAGTGAGTAATATCACTAAGAGCAGAGTCCTATATACAGTGGTGAAAGTAGATTTCACTTCTTTCTGGTAAGCTTCAAAGTACTATAGCTATGTGTGGAAAATCATACACAGGCAAACATTCCACTGAAGCCATATTACAGGGGTAATAATGACTGTGTGGCAGAGAAAGTACAGTGTCCCTGTATTTTGTCTTTCATTCTATGTTTTCTGCAAACAGCAAATGATTTATGCAATTTTAATGTAAAAAAATATTAAAATACCTAAATACTTACTAATTCCATTCTATTCTTGGATTTCAGTCTTATTGAAAAAGTATAATATCTAGATGTTTTTAAAATTATTTTAGTACTTAATGCAATTTTTTAGAAAGAAAAATAAACTTTTGACTGTAATTATGATCACTCAACTTGCATAATCTAAACCAAAATGCCAAATATAGCATTTTTTTAGAATAACATTTATTGAAGATTCAGAGTAACCTTTATAATTCGTAAAGTTTAATCAATGATTATAAGAAGTATGGAAATTTCGCTTCTGTGATATCCCGACATACTATATATGCAAAACTGTAGGGTTCGTGAATCAAAAATGTGGTAAGAAAAGTGTGACTGTTGCCAAAAAAAGATTTTTCTAAGCACTCCTGAATTCCAATCAAAATCATCTAGCTTTCCACTCTGCTCACAGGTACCATAGGTTGGCCATACCTGCAGAGAGGTGAAATTCGTTTTAGCTTTCTGCATTTTACCTTTACACATGATAGATGTATTTGTTGGCATGCTTAACTTTTCATGCACTTGCTTTCATTTTAACGAAAAATGTTTCGCGATTCAGCAACCCTAAAACCACAGAATTAAAATATTATGTTGGCCAAGGGTTGGTCATGCATTCATGCTTTAACCCTTTGATTACCATTTCAGCCCGATATGCAAAAGACAACTGCATCCCAAAGCCTCCTTATCTGATACTTGCTTCCTTTCCCCCTTAAGAGAAAGCTCTAATTGATCAACCGCAACGCCAGTCTTTTGATGGACCTGGAAGAATTCTTTCTATTTTCCTCTAGCTTTAATCCTCTTTAACAAATGAAAGTTTCCAAGAAAGGGAACATCAATTTAAAATAACCTCACTTGCATATAATGCAGAACAGCTGGGCTTTTTCGTTCAATCCTACAGCCATTGTTTGCCAAGGTAAAACCCAAATCATGCTTTGGCATTATTTTTAATACAAAATTATTGTTTGGTGCAATTAAAAAGTTGATAATAATCTTTATCAGAAGTTGACAATCAATTTTTTTTAAATTATTATGATTCTGATATTTCAGGAACTGAAACAGCTTGACATATCTAGTATGTATAACTTGCGACACCGAAGGTTAGATTCCAAGGGGTGTATAAAATGAAAAAGCACTAGAGAATTAAATCTTAGTTGATTAATTTTTTACACCCCTCAAATAGCTGTTTTCTCACTGGTCTCATAAGAGCATGTCAATTTAAGAAAAGAATCTGAAGACAAGATCTCAGCAGAAAGTCAATGCAAGAAAGAAAATTAACAACTATAGGGTCTTAAACCCAGGTCCCATATATTTGAAGCAAAGCATGCAAATCACTTGATCACCAGATTGACGATTACAACTCAATATATTTTACAAATGCCGGTTAAATATGATGCACTTTTTGTTAAACATTTTGAATCCTCTTTGGGCCTTATTCATGAACTAGCTTCTTTATCATTAACTATTCATTATTTTAAATTTCTTTCTTACTGACAACACTGTTGACATGCTGCAGGTCAATACTAACAATTTCATGAAAATGATAGTGGTTATAAACTGGAATCTACTGATGGAATATAAAGATTCATTGTAATTATCTTGATTATGGGACATTTTTGGATGTCAAAAATCTCAGACTACAAGTATGAATTACGAGTAAGAGATTTTTCAAAATCATTTATATTCATATTTGACATCAAACAAACAAAAAACTATTGGAATATTGTTACTCACAAAGGGAAAATTACGACAATCTGAAGTTTTCTCTTCAAACTCTATAAACAAAGCAACTGCCCTGAAACAAAAATCGGTTTCCTCTGTAGTATCTTGGCAACAAGACTGAGCCACAATATATTTTTGAAGGGTCTAAAGCTAAATTTCTGAGGAGTGAGATAGGTAGGAGATAAAGTAATAGAATTTCGGAGTGTGCATTACTCTCTGTGTATGTATACTCTGAATGCATGTCTGTTTAGAACCCTCATATGTTCAGGAGAAGGTGAAGCACACCACCAGTTTTTAAAATGGTTAGGAAGGACAATATTTAAAATTCATAAAAAAATATTCCTGCCTTAGAAGGAGTGGCTACTACAAGTCATTCGGAATGAAGAATAAATGGGGGCATTTCTTCCGGGGCAACCACACTAATGTAAATACTGCCCCAAAATCGAGAAGCACAAATGAAAAATTAAATTTATCCAATAAGAAGGAAAAGAAAAACGGGTTTTTTTTATCTTAAATTTTTGTAGATTTCTTCTTTATTATTTCTGCAAAGAAGATATTCAGTAGCAAAAGAGAGAGGCATGGGAGGGTTGTATAAGCTGACAGCTGCATTTGCAGAGGAGAAAAGTGGTGCAACTGTCTGTGAAGAGGGGAGGAGGTCCACCTTTATTCTGTGTCTCTGGAAAAAAAAGGGAATATTTCGTATTTTGATCAAGACCCCTAAAGGCTTTTGTATTGTCCTGGGTGTGCCAATATTATAATTTTATTGCCGCTGGACCAAAGGCACCATATTAAAGCAGGCCTATATATGCTATTTTGAAATGTGATATTTTTTTCAAGTTGTTTTGGTTATCTAGTTTAGCCAATTTTTTGGAAAAATTTATATTCAACTAATTTAGTATGAAGTCGTTATGTGACTGAGTGGTTAGTGTACTTGGGTACTGATCAAAAGGACCTGGGTTCGAGCCTCAGATAATGCATGGATGCTTGTGTTGTTTTTCTACTGAGGTCCACCCCCCCTCATACTCACAGATATTCTCTATGGTATATAAACAGACAAACTCCTCTAAGACCTCTGTGGCAAGCAGCTGTTTGAGGGGGTATATATTTATTTTTATAATTTAGTATGAAGATATCTTACTTGTTCTTTCTACTGTCCACATAACACTACCACATGATCTATTCAATAGTACCAATATTTTTTTGCAGTGTTATATAACAATTTACAAGCTGCCCAGTGTGTAGTGGTATCACATTACCTAGTGGTGACACTGCAGCAGCTGGGATCCAGGTTTGAATCCTGTTAGTGGCATGGTTGTTTGTTCTGTTATACTTTTGTACAAGAAGGCCTGTATAATCTAGAAGTATCTTCAACTGCCCTTCTCTGTTCTCTATGCAACTTATCATGAAAAAGAAAACTATAAATACTTCCCCTACAGTTAGGGATGCCACCTTTCCAGTTTTCATCTGGAGACTCCATGTTTTGAAATCTATCTCAAGACTCCGGTTTTTGAAAGCAAATTTCTGTTTTCTGTAACTACGGTTTTGAAATAATCAAAGAGATGTTCCCATCTGTATTATCATGGCCTACACAGGTTATGAAATGTGCAAAACCATAGATTATGCACATGATTACTGGGTTCAATCAAGCTCAACTCACTAAAATGACTAGAGAAACCAGCTCCAAAAATTAGCATTGGTTTTTAAGGGAAGTGCTAAACACATTTTTTAAAAAATCTATTTTGAAAGCCAAAAAGGAAAAAGGCCCAATTTCTTTTTTTCTTGTGAGTATGAGGGGGAACTCAGTAGAAAAACAATACAAGTGTCCATGCATTATCCAGGGCTCGAACCCAGGGATTGGGCCAAATTAAAAAAAAACCCTATATTTCAATTTAAAAAAAAAAAGGACAAGATTCGAGTGAAAGCAGAATTATGCACAAAAACTGATTATAATGTGAATTGTGCAAAAATTTTAGAATATATTCAGAAGCTGGAACGAAAAGTTTCTAAAAAGGTTGTAAAGATAATTGAATGTATGAATCTAAATTTAAAAAATAATATATATTTTTAATTAATTAATAAAATTTTGAAACAAAAATAATGATTGCATTGATTATTTTTAAATAAATATATCATTATTACTGTGTTTTTTTTGGGGGGGAGTGGAATTAAAGCCAACTTTATGATCTCTGGATATTTAAATCTCAAAAGGTGGCAGCCCTATTTATAGTGCTAATTGAAAATTATATTTAAGAAAATAATAGTCAACTTTTATGGGACAATAAAATTAAAGAAATGTGTATTAATTTCTGCATTATATTACTCCGGTAGCGTAATGTAAGGTGATTAATTAATAAAATTAATTTTCAAAAATCTATTTTTCTATGAATTTACATTAATAAAAAAAAACTCAACAAATTTTAACCCCTCTCCCAAACTTCAAACTCATTAGTTAAATTTGGGGAAGTATGTGCCCCATCACCCCCATTAAACTGCCTTCCGTTATGCTCAGAAACATTAGTATTTTCAATTCAGCAAAATATAAATGATTTACAAAAATATATTTATACCAGAAGCAGCTGCTTGCCACAGAAGTCTAACAGGAACCTGTCAGTTTATATGCCATAGTAGAAGGCCTGTGAGGGTGGCGGGACCTCAGCAGAAAAACAAAACAAACATCCATGCCTTACCCAGGGCTCAAACTCAGGTCCCTTAGATTAAAAAAACGAAAATTAGAAAACCAGAAATATTATCTTGCAAAGGATTACATTTCAACATCTAAGTCAGTTCATATCCTTTCTTTAATTTGTTATCCCATTTTCCCATTTCTGGTAGTGATTAAGATCGAACCCAGACAGCTACAGTGGATGAGCATTGTCCATGGATACTTAACGACTCCCCAAGGTACAGCTTTGGTTGGAATCGCCTTTGTCTGTCTAGTTCTGCTCTCTTTTCTCAGTCTGCTTTTGCTAATCATTCAAAGAGAGAAAGCACTACTTCAAATATTTGGATTGCACTCCCCCTTGGCATTCCCAGTCAGCAGAAATGGAACCTTAATCACCTCAAATATGCGGTTTTCAAGCAGCAGGTACCTAAAAGGTTAAACTATAGTAGAGTAATTAAAAATCAAAAAATTTTTCTTAACAGAAATGATTTGCTTTTTAAAAAATTAAATGTTTGGATGAAACAGCATTAATGTGTAAAGAAAATCATTAACATAGTCACTACTGAAAAATGTTTTACTGGTACTCTGTACCAGCAAATAATTTGTTGCCAGTATGGCATACTGGCCTACTTTCACCACTGCCTATATATGCATCGCTCTTAACAACATTCATTGCCAGATGAAGCCTTGCATGTGAGAGGTGAAACATGTTGCCTACACAGTTTTAATATTTTATCCCTAAGCTTGTTTAAATGTTTAAGAAGTTTATTTATTTTAACAATTTCACAATTTAACAAAATGGTTATGTCAGAACAGAAGGGGAGGGGGGCTAAAATTGAGCCATCTGAGTATGCTGCTAAGTTACAGAGCTAGTGCACTGTAGTTGAAAGTATAATGTAGGAGCAATCATAGCAAGTCAACACTAAAATGCAAGAATAGTAACATCAAAATATACTGGTATTCTAAAGAGAAGTTAACAATTAGACTTCAATAAAGCAAGACACAAGTCATCAGGTATGATCCTACCTAATATGACTTGCTCCATTTGCTTACCACCTGCAACTCCCAGTTATATGAACAAAAAAAGGACACCATCTCTATTAATGTGGTCAATTACCTTAAAAGTTACTATTACTCCAGAACTCTTATGCTATGGAAGACATTTGTGTATGTTTAAAACTTGCCTATGAGTTGAAATAGTTGTCGATACAGCAAAAGATAGCTAAATATGGAGTATTTTAATTACTTTTTGTTATGACCTGTCCTTACTGTCATTCTATTTTAAGAACTTAAGAGTGGTAACAACACCCATTATTAAGGTATAATATCTTAAAAATCTATTTAATAGGAACTTTTGTAATATAACAAATCTAGGAGTGTATTTAAAAACTCATTTGTGAGTTTCTATGGTTGTCCATATGGCAATGGATAATTAACCACAAAGTAGATAGCTTGCTCATTGGCAAAATATTATACAACAGCATTATCATGGTAATTAAACCAATTTTAAGTTATTACCCTAAAAATTACTTTAGAGATTATAAACATATAATAAAAAGGAGAAAGCTTTCAAAGTAATAACTTCATCATTTATATCGATTCATATTTACTAAACTTATATCCATTTGAAATTATGCTGGCTAAATTCTCTTCTAGCACTTCTATGATTTGCATAGTAAAATCAGTCTCAAACCAGTTTCTTCACTTTGTATATATCCCCTTTATAAAATTAAGCAAAAAATCTAATCAAATGGTTGATTGGGGTTTTATGGCCCAAGAGTAACTATGGTCATATGTGTGATGATTCAGTAATATACTTTAATTTATTTTGATTAAAATATCATAATTTTAAAGAAGTTGTTAAAGAAAAGATAGATCAGAGGTAAGATGCTGATTTTTTTTATCTTTGTTCATACAATTTATAAGTTCTAGCTTAGCATGAAAAGGAAACATTTAGCTTCAGTTTAAACAAAATTTGTGGTGAAAAACAAATTTACAAATTACAGTATAAGTAAAATCATACAATTGTATTTGAAGCATGGCTTTATTTTTGTGAATACTTGATGTCAGAGAGAATTGTTGTTTGTGGATCACATATATGTGATCTGACAACTGAAAATTGCAGAAATGTTGCAAAATATTATTACAGTTTCAATATCAAAATGTCTGTCAGCTAATTTGACTGGTACTTAGAGTAAATGCAATAATTTTCTTTGTACCTATTAATCAGGATTAGAATAAGTTTTGTGTTCTTCACTACATTTTAAAGCAGTTTTTATTACAATAAGTTAATGAATGATGCATAAATTACAATGTTCGAATAATACATAGAATGGAAAAGTGAAAGCAATTACTTATTAAAATTAAGACTCCATAGTACATTATTTATTGACTCTTGTGCATTACTTCATGAAAACAATCAGTATATTTCAGATCAATGTAGTCAAGCTATACAAACCAAGAGCAGTACAATAAAAACAACAAAACATAAGAGACACACAACCAGAATTTCAAACTGGTAATGCTTGTGTATCTCGACAATCAACTGTAAAAGGGTAACATTTTAAAATTACTCCATTTTATACAACATATTACAACTATTCAGATATTTCTCTAAAATTTATATATTATCTTACTTTAGTAAAGGGATGATCCAGAAGCTGACTAGCAGTCCAACGCTCTTGAGGATTATATAACAAACAGTGACCTAGAAAATCTTTGCCTTCATCACTTAAAGAATCTGGAATTTCTGGAACACCACCCATACCAACAGTAAACATAATTTGATAGCTGTTTTCTAGTTCATGCCATGGACGCTATAGTTAATAAATAATATTGGTAAACTAATTTTGAAACATTCATTAAAGAAGAATTCACTTTAAAACTACTATACATGTTTTTGATATTTTATAAAAATTATCTATATTTTAAGTCACAAAAGAGGCACTTATCAGCCTCAGCAAATGTAATTATGCAGTATTAGATGTCTCTTTTTATATGGTTAATAAAGATTACTTCAGTCATATCTTGTGTTAGAGTCTATAGACATGCAATTGCTATAGGCATAAATAAAAGTTAAAGGCTGAAACTTTATATTTGGATGGATGTACTCATTTGGGATAATGCTAAGGACATATATTTGGTTATGATATACTGAGGTGGTTATACAATTAAGAAACCAGATTATTAGGTTGTTACAAAAGTTCTTGGGTTTTTTAACTGTAACTTTGAGATTTCATATCTTAGTTTAAAAACTAAATTTATCAATCAAAATAAGTTTCATTATAATCAGCACAATCTGTCAAATGTTACAAGTGTATTTAGCCATCTCGAAAAAAATCTGGATTTCTGGAGTCAATCACTTGTTTGTAGATGGTTTCAATCACTACTTGGAGAATGATTTCTCCTAAAAGAAACTGCTGAGACGTTTGGAAACATGATGATCTGTGGAAGAAAGGTCATGTGAATAGGATTGGTGAGGAAGGGCTTTGTACTACAACTGGTTTGATTCCCTGAGAGTAATTTGTGAAACATAAGGATGAGCATTGTCACAAAGCAGGATTGAGCCTATTTGATTCACTAGTGCCATCTGTAATTGGAGACACCTTCTGGTAGACAACATCCAATTTAAGACAGTGCCAAACATGATGGTTCAATCATGTGTTAGTAAGTTATAGTGGATACAACAGTTGCAGCCCACCAAAGAGTGACAACATTCTGTGAATAGAGGCTGTATTTTGATACATATTTTGCCACTTTATCTCTGACAAGCCACTATGCTGATCATCTGTAGTAGTCATACACCCATTTTCCACCACACAGTAATTCAGTCAAGAAATGGATCGATACTCACAACCAACTATAGTGCAACATCTACAATGCAGCAGTAAGGTAGCCAAGTTTTGCCAAAGTGTTCTGTATGAATTGACTACTGAACAAGTAAACCATCATAATGAAGTACAGGAAACTCCTTGCTAATCCACACAACGACTGTTTCATCGAGCAAATTGTTATGTGATGAAAAATGGAACTTTTTCAACAATCCAAATGCTCAAAACCAAAGATTTGGCCCAGACCAGCCCACACTTCCTGTCCCAAAGAGGGGATAATTCGAAATGAAGGCAACGTTGTGCGTTTGGTGAAATTTTGATGCTGTATTGCACTTGGAACTGGTTCCTGATGGATGTGTAATCAATGACAACCTCTACTCAGCACAACTGGAGTATGTGCACTCTGTGATGCTTCAACGCTACCCAGTATTGGTAAACAGACATCAGGTATTTCTCCAACAAGACAATGCAAAACTGCACACCACACTTCAGACCAATGAAGAGCTGATATTTGAGCTTTTTCCTCACCCAGCCCATAGTCTGGACATAGCTTCTTCTGACTACCATTTTTTTCACTCCATGGTTCATTTTCTTCGAGGTAGACAGTTTCACATATTTCAAAAGGATCAAGCATGGATCGAACAACTTGCAGTGAAATGGCTATGAACTGTTGAAAATGGTTTACATTTTGCTGAGTAAAGGTCACTATTTACACTGTAATGATCATTTCAGAAGTAGATGATAAAATGCACAGACTTATGAATCATCACATTAAGTTATCAGACTTATAAATCATGATAGTAATATCACCACACCATCATCATCATTATTAGTAGTCCTCAAATTTTTACAATGGTTTGGGCCTTAGTTTGGCTCTAAGAGGCCCTATATACTTGTATCAAACAAATAGTGCATTACAACCAAGTTGCATATATATTTTTCTTATTTACATTGCATGTATTTTAGTTCCATTTTTAAGGTTTTGTTTGCTTGCCTGTGGCAATTTTTTTCTTAACAAGCATATTGTTCTGTCAATATTGACCACAACTGTCGTGACCCATAGAAACAAATGGAAGATTGTAAGTGATTCCACAGTTTTATCATTGCAATCATGGGTATAAGTATTGGAGAATTAATATTGAAAAAGCTGAAAAAAAAAACACACTAAAAAGACATTAAGACTCTCACCAAAGCTGTAACCATCTCCAACACGACGCACCCCACACTCCAGATATCAGCAGCTCTACCATGACCTTCTTTAATATTTTTAGTAAAAACTTCAGGAGCCATGTATGCTAAAAATAAAGGGTTTTGAGCCTTATTGAGAATTTTCTAGACAATCTTCATACATTAAAACAATGAGACAATTAAACTTATTAAGAGTTTCAGAGCATTAAAAATTCTCAGGTTTTTTTACTTACTGATTAAACAACAGTAGGAAATATTGATCAAATACATTTCAACTTGATACACATATCACTTTGAATGTGCTAGCTGCTCTGACCACTAAGCTTCTGAATTAGACAATCCAACATTTTTTTTATGTAGTTATCTTTTTTGTCTATAGATGGTGTTCAGCTGATAGTCAATATTAGTTCATTTATCAAATAAATGGGATGTCAAGAACATTTTTAACCAGTGTAATTTAATGAAAATAAGCATCAGAAATTGTTCCTTGCTTAAGCAGGAGTATTGACCATCTCAGTAATTCTGTTTCCAGTACTACATGGTTCAAGTTCTACTGGGTCTGGTCAAACTTGTTTAATGAAGTTACTTATGAAAAATATGCTAAACTATAATAAATCAATGTATTAAAATATAATAAAGAAGCTTTCAGCTACTATTATGTAAAAAAATTCCTGAACACAAAAGTACAATAACTCCACAACAAAACTTTTAAATTCAGCATACAATAGAATCATTTCTAAACAACAGCAGATTACTAATTTACGTTTTAATATGAGAAAAAAAAATAAAAAAAAATTTATTTTCAATACCTGGAGTTCCCACAAATCCACACAGTTCACCAGGCAAAGTAGTGTTGTTTTTAAGTTTTATGCAGCAGCCAAAATCTCCAAGTTTCAGATTTCCATCAGAAGTTAAAAAGATGTTTGCACCTGAATATCAAAATACATACATGTATTACTTTAATGAATCCAAAAACATAATATTACTACAAAATATTATATTTCAGCCTTATATACTTCAAAATTATTCACATATTCTTATAGGTGACAATCACAGCATTACCTGGGTGACATTTTAACATCAATATATCAATAAATATTTTGTGGAAAAAAGTCCCATAAGTCAGTGAAAAAAAAATTCCACAAAATATTTGTTCTTATAGATTACATATTTTTAGGAAATAAAAAAAAAATAGTTTTTCCCTTTATATGCATCATTCCAAAACATGATTAGTTGGCAGTCTGGATTATGCATCCCCATTTTCCAGACAGATAACCAATCACAGAGCTAGAAGCAATGCTACTGTTCCTATAGAATAGGGTAACTATATACGCATAGGACACTAATGCAAAAACATGATCAGGCCAATCTCAACACCTTTTCATCAATGGGACTGCATTATTTAGTTCATACTTGACATTTATCTGTGCACATCTTTCCTTGCATGTGAGTGAATTGAAGAATGCAAACGTGTAATGCTTGTGATATTGGTGTAGGGAATCCTATATTGAAGGCTAATCTTACCATGAGCTAATATTAACTTGATCTTGTGATATTTAGGAAATCAAATATTGATTAATTTGTTTTAAATAAACTATTTTATTTCTTATCCATTTCATTTATTCATTGCTTTAATTTCAATTGTTTTATTTATGAAATTGTAGCAATGTCAAAAGAATATTCGTGTGTGTGAAGTTATTTCATATAGCAACAGAAGTTACAACACTGATGTTTCTTTATTTGGATTTCCAAAGAATTATCCTGTGTGGCTTTAAATTGTTTTGCAATGCAAAAATTATGCCTTTAATGCTAATCTGAATAAAGTAGCTCTTTAATCTGGTAATTGTAATGTACATCAAAATATTTCATAAATGGTTATAACAAATAAAATTATGTTGCTGAATAAAAAAACAGTAATCTATTTTAAATTATTTTAAAATTGTACTATGCTTTTTTATTTTATTTTTTGGGTATTTTAAAGTGATGATAACAGATGGAAATTTCAATTAAATGTAAAGGATGATGAAAATAGTGTAAAATAAGATTTCATCTTGAGGGAAATATATTATTTCATATGGAATGTTTTGCCAACAGGATAAATAATTTATATATAATGTGTTAAAAATGCTTTTTAAGTACCAATAATGAAATATACTTCCATAAAATAAAAATTCTGAAAAAAATTGATTTTGGCTCAATAAAGTTACCCAAATTGATTCATTTTTAGTCATACAATAACATAGATAGAATTTTTCTTTTGGTTTAGATTGGAATTGCAAACAAAGAAGGCTGGACAGAAAATATGGAAATAAATGAAATGCTGAGCAGAAAATACGAAAGTAAACAAGGAAGATGCCTGCAACAGATGCCCACACATCTGATCTTCTAGTTTTATCCCATTGCCACTAGTATTGCTGAGATCAGCAAAGTGGTTGCTCATAATTCATTGTCTAAGCTAATAACCCCATGCAGAAATGTAAAATTATGTAACAGCACTTGTAGAAATAATTAATTTGCAGTTGCAGCTTGAGTAATAACTGCTGTATCTGATGATTAAAAGGGTATTCAGGTTAAAACAGTTGAAAACCACTGGCTAAAGCAACTGTGATTACAAATAAAACATATTATGTAATTCTAATTAGAATATTTGTAGTTAGTAATTTATTGGAAGATATCCCTGTGTCAATTTAAATAGTGCAAAAACCTCTAACCTAAGCAACCAGTATTTCTCTAACTGTACAGATTTGGAAAAGGTAAAAGCCACATTTCAGCTAGAGTATAAAATTTGCTAGATTCCGAAAATAAAAAAAAAAAATGAAAGAATTTCAGTTGTACTAAGATTAACCTTAAAAAAATATAGCTGAAAAAGGAGAAGAATCCCACCATTATAAAACGAAAAGCCTTCCCTGATTATGGATACTGGAAATATACAAATAATCCTAAGCAGTCATAGGCTATGGAGAACCAACACATGATGGAAAGAACATCTTGAAATACCCTAAACATAGTTACTGTGCAATGGCCATTTTGTTATCCAAAACATTTACAGTTAATGTTATTTTTAATGTTATATTGCTATTGTGTTAAAAGTTGAAAATATTATACTTTTTAAATTATTTGCCTGAATATCATCTGGCTATAAAAACAGAATTCAAAAATGTTTGAAGTATTGTGTTTAGCCAATTTTCTTCACACTACATACATGGCAAAGAAATTTAGAAGCTATACCTAGCTTACATAAGCCTTCTCATACAAAAACATGTTCAACTGAGACAGAATCTGGATTTTCCAAACACTTCTTTATTTTTTATAAAAGTTAATACAACTGAAAATGTATATTTGTCAAATTAATGCTCTGAACATCATTCTGTATGTGTCATGTTCTATAAAATCAGTTCTCAATTAAAATTATGCTGATGTTCTACAAAAAGCTTACATACTACTGTTTTCTTGTAAAATGACAGGTTTTGTAAACATTACAGATTCCCCTCTCCATCTCCTAAAACATCACATCTGCAAGCATCTGTGACTGAAGATGGTATTGCCTGTGTTAATGAAATTGGCAGGGCAATTCAAAACCAGTACACGTGAGAGTGTACTGGTTTTGATACCCAGATACAACCAAGATAAAGACAATTTTTCCTCTTTACTTTTGTCATATGAATAAATACAGCATAATAGTATGTGAAAAATATGTAAATACCCAGTAAAAGCAGATGAGCTGTGGATATAATAAAGATGTGAGACTTTTACTTCGCCTTTTGGGACAGCTAGAAAAGTGCTGTAAAACCAGTGAGGCCACCTTATTTCTGACATACTTTTATCACAGAAATTACAGAAGGTAGCTTTACTTCTGCCAGTGTGAGGAACCATGTTATCTATAATCTTAGTTTATAATGGTCTAGGACAGGGGTGGCGAACTTATGGCATGTGTGCCCAAGGTGGCAGGAAAAATATTTTTGTTGGCACATGGCATGCAATGCCACCTCTAGATTCTTTAAACCCTACCCATAGCAAATAAATAAATAATGATTATCTCACTGCCAAATGAAGCAGTGAATGATTTTTTATAACCCAGGAGCAATGAGAAGTGTTTACAGGAGAGATCTCATGCTGGTTAATGCCAGCTGGGGGGTTGCAAGAACATGTGAAGTCAGATGACACGTTTTGAAATCCTTGCAAACCCAGTGTAGGCATCAGTATTTGGATAATATTAAAGTAAATGGTTGGTATTGGCTCTGCTTATATTTTTGTTCCGTTGTTTGTGAGTGAGCATTGGATATTTAGTGATAATAATGGTAAATATGTAGTTTAGCTGCTTCATGAATATTTTTTTTGCAGTAAATCTATTTTAGTTATATTATTAAAATTATGTTATTTAGCATAGCATGCATATTTTTTGATCAGTTAGTTAATTACAAATTTATTTTAATATCAAAATCATTAATTTGTACCTGCTAAAATAAAACACACTCATTGATTGGTTGTATTTTTTTTCAAATTAGCCAATGAAAATCATCCCTTTAAAACTATGTATATGATAATCTGCTGCTCAAAATTCTCATGTGCACACAACAAAATTTTTTAGAAGATTATCGCCAATTTGGGCAAAATCTCTTAAAAAGGTTTACTACCTGTGGTCTAGTAGATCCCAAGTTTGGGTTTAGGTGAAAGCATATTTTTTTAATACTATAAAAAATAAAATAAATAAATACCCCCTCAAGCAGCTGCTTGCCACAGAGATCTGACAGGAGCCTGTCAGTTTATATGCCATAGTAGAAGATCTGACAGGATGGCGGGACCTCAGCAGAAAAACATCACAAACATCCATGCCTTACTTGGGACAGTCAGTAACCAAGTAAGCTAACCACTTGGCCACGGGACTTGTAGAATAAAATTCATCATATCTACCTGAAATCCAATGGCATTTCATATCCATTAACAAAAGTAGATGAGATATATGCTATTTATAGGAATAAAAGTTTCTTACTTTTAATATCTCTATGTACAATTCCATGTTCATGTAGGACATTTACAGCCTCCAGCAGTTGTCTAGTGTATTTACGGACTAGAGATTCAGGAAGTTGTAGTTGAGCAGCACTTTCCAATGATCCCTCATTGCAATATTCCATAAATATTAACATTTCTTCCTATAATAATAAGACACTTCAACTAAATATGCTTTAAACAACAATTATCTATTACAATATTATGAATGTTAATGCTCAAGGTTTTCATTGATCAAGAAACAAGCTTTTAAAGTAAGAAAGTTTTAGTGACTCAGATAGAACATTAATTGCACAACCAGTGATCCCATTCCAGCTGTTCCACGTTTGATCTAATACCTGAAATACACACAAAATCTTCAGGCAATGAACATTCATATGCAATTTTATTCTCCAAACACAAAAACAAAGAACTTCCTGAGAAACAGCAGTGAAATTCTATCACTGAGAGCCAATTCTAATAAGAATTCTAATAAGAAATGGTGTATGGGTGCGTGTGCACCCTTTTCATTGAACACTTAAAACCTATCTTCATTACATATTCTGTCAACATGTAAATTAAGTAGACTCATTATACAGCATTGAATTAATTTTTGTCAGTGGGAAGTTTTATATGTAACATAAATAAGGGTTATTAGAATATACTGAATTATAAAAAATTTGGTTGTTTTACTTCTGTGTGACACTTTCTTTGCACACATAGGACTAAATGGCCATGCCATAAGGACTCTAAGCTGCCAAGGTGAAGGGGATCTACTGAACAAACATTAGAACAGATGGCAACCTCTCATCACAGCTATCTAGTGTGCACTTTAATGTGCACAAAGAATGTTTTTTTTTTTGCACAAAGGGCTACTACTTAATATCTCATCCAATGGACAGTAGCTTTTCAAACCCACGATTTTGCCAATTTTAGAAATCATTAAAAAAAATTTACAAAATACTAATAAATAATTTTTATTAATATCTTAAAGCTCCCCCTATTTATCTTGCAGTTTACTTTATGCCACTGCAAGCCTAAAGAATGCTAAAAAATGCACCTTTTCCCATTCCTAGATGTGCATTTGAGCCACGATCTGTGTTCAAAAGTTGCCATAGCCTGTGGATTTTAAAAACAACCTGGATGGCCTTAATGATAAGCAAGTTGTGATCTGTCTGTGGGGTAATCTTCACACTTATCATGAGTATTTAGGGCCACAGTGACCAAGTTAATGAGAAACAAAAAAGTGTTATTAAAGTGTAAAACAATGAAGGGTAAAAATTCAAAAGGAAAAAATAGTTCAAAAGGGATGGAGTACTAAAGTTATCTCTAAACTTACCCTATGAAGTTCCACTCCATAATAACGAACTAAATTTTGATGTTTAATACCTTCAAAAGTCCGAATTTCATCCATTGCTTCTTTAACAGCTCTATGATCATTGGGCTGAAGATGAATCTAGCAAAATAAAGAATTTTTTTTACATAACTGACTACAGCAGTTGCATTTCTTAAATTGCAATGAAAACCATGTTAAAAAGTTTTATTACCTCTTTCATAGCTATCAGCTCACCAGTAATGTTATTAACTGCAGTATATACTTTTCCAAATCTTCCTTCTCCTACATAAAAGATGAAAGAAATTTACTCATTTTATAAAAAGTTACTAATGTACAAAAAACAAATCCTAGAAATGAAAAGTCACAATCACAATATAATGCTTCTTACAATTGCAAGAAATGAAGAGAAAAATTTAAAAAGCCTATTTTTGCCTTACCATTTATATATACCTAAAACAATTTACAGGGATTTCAGAAAAGATGCCCAGTTTTAATTCTTTTTATTTGCCAGAATTCATGACATAATTCATGAATTCTGGCAAAATATTCATGAATATAATTCATATAATTCATGACTTCCTTTGACATCTATTAACTCAGGGGGCTTGGAAGAATGTTCTGCCCTTGATGATAACTTCATGAACAAGCCAGATAGCCTATACAACAGAAAGTGTAGTGAAAAGATTTTAGCAGACTGTAAGTGCTTTCCAAGTACAGCATGATTTTCATGAAATTTGACTGCAGGAAAGTTTCAAGCAGATCTGCAATATACAGATTAGTTTATATGTTTGAAATGACTGACTACTGGACAATAAAAAGTCTTGTCCGAAGAAAGAAGACAAAACACCAGAAAGCACTGTCTTTGTTGAACAGGAATAGACACAAAATCCTTTAAAATTTGCATGATGTTTTCATAAATAATTGAATCTAGGGGAATCAATATAGAGGTTTGGTTGAGAAAATGTTATATTGTTTCCACACAAAATTCAAATGCAACAATTCATGAAAGGATTTACCAACATCATGAAAGATATTGGTAAAAACAAGAAAATTGGCTTTTGTGGTATCTTTTTGAGGATATTAGAGGAAAATCCTACAATTCTGTAGAGTATATGGTTTACTGATGAGGCCCATTTCTATTGAAATTGCTATGCTAACAAGCACAACACGTATGTATAGGTCACAGAAAGCCTGCATGAAATAATGAAGATACCATTACACCTACAAAAATTCAGTTGGGTCTCCTCTGGGCAACACTTTTTTGTACACAATGGGCTAAAATGGCCAGGTCAAAGGACCCTGGGGTTCAGAGAAGGTTGGGGGAGGGGACCCACTGGAACAGCTGTTGGAAGACAGATGGTAGCCTCCTGTCAAGGTCATTCAGCATGTTCTTTAACGTGCACAGGGTATGGCTCTCCTGCATACAGGCCCATCTGACAGACGATGGCCTTTCCAAGCCCATCAGTATCCCCAATTGACCATGGGCAGGATGGAGAGTTTTGCAGAGATAAATCTCAAAGCTGACCCAGCTGGGATTCAAACCTGGGAACTACAGATTACAAGCCTGATGCACTACCAACTGAGAAACCCCCACCCCTACAAAAATTCAGTGTGAAGTGCTCTTTCAGCATATGGTATTGTTGGACCAATATTTCTCAAAGATACTATACTGTATATGCAAAAACAATTTCTCATGTTTCTCCAAGGCATGGACATAGTTTCAAGGAAACATTTTAACAATATGATAAGACTCAACCAAATTCGTAAAATGTTCTACTAAATTAATTTCCTACACATTTTGGATATGGCTGGTCCTGGCTACCATACTTTCTAATATGTTATAAGTACAATTATCTTTTTCAAATCCAAAATCGTAATTTTTTTGGTGATACCCTGCATAAACTTCATTTGGTCTGAAGGTTTTCACTGAAGAAAAGGCTCGTGAATTTTCAGGAGGATAGTATCCCTACCTCCACAGACAGATTTACTTTAGGGCACATTGGGAATGTTCCATTGTAGCATATTTAAAATAAACAAAAGGAAGAGGGAAATAGGAAAGATGAAAAAAAAAACAGTACAAAATATTTACACATATAAATTGCTCAGTGGCATAACCACTGGACATACTGGATGCATCTTAGCATAATTTTGAATGACTATTCAAAAGGAATTTTATTTACCCTTCATGTTTGTTTTACTTTGTCTTTATTTTTCATATGCGTTATTATGCATTTCCATAAGTGTTAGAAAAGATATTAAAATACTTTAGAATGATGCTAAAATTGTATCTGAGAAAAGTACAACCCTACCCTCAGTGTATAGTGGAAATCAATTTGTCACGTTTTTCTTAAAAATACATACGATTTTTACGTTTTATATTATCCTTGATTTTGTGTTATTGGTGTCTCTGTTCTCCTCTGTTAACAATACTTCAGACCGAAATGGAACGATTTCACTAATATCACTAAACAAATAATAAAAACTGGTCTAGTAACCTTGCTAAAGATTGTTTAAAATTCAGAGAAATAATGGATTTTAATAGAAATTTTTTTTAAATTTTTTGTAACCTTTTCTGACAAAAATATCTTTATCTCAAATATAAAGTATGATCTTTTACACCGGATCTGGAAAAAAATCGAGGGGGGTAGTGGCAAGAGATTGGATTTCCAATACAGTATAACGTTTTCCTTGCGTTTTACAAGTGTTTAAAAAATTTCTTGAAAATTTTAAATAAAAAAATTTAAATAAGTTTAATAATTTTTTTGCATTCCTTATCCTTACTAGCATTCTTAAAGGTTAATGTTATGTAAAAGAAGGGCCGGATCGTGCCCCCCCCCCCCCCTCGATCCGGCCCTGCTTTTACACAACATTTTTCAATAGACTCTGCAATATCGTGTGTTTGGGCGGATCTAGAAAAAAAAATTGAGGGGGGGGGGGGTGACGCAATCGAACCACAAAAGTAAAAGCGGGGCAGGGAGAAGAGATTTGATTGCCATTGCAACGTACATTTCAGAGCAGAAAAAAAATAACGGGAGAAAGTGACCCAATCGAACCGAAAAAAAATAGAGGGGGAAGAGATTGGATTTCCATTGCAATATAACATTTTCCTCTTCGTTTTAGAGATGTTTAAAATATTTCTTCAAAATTGAATGAAATATCTCAAGTTTAATAATATCCTCCCCCCATGGATCCGGCCTATCGTGGGATCCAGTTTAACCATGCAGTGATCTCAAAAATTCCAAATGCAATAAATAATAAAAAGCCGAATTGTGAAAGAACTATCACAATTATTAAGGGTAACTTTACAAATTGGTATTGACTATATGTTCAAAAATAACCTAGTTACTGAGAAATAAATCATTGAAAGTATTCAATTCTTTTTGAATCACTCTGTACATATAAATATGTATGTTTTTCCATGTATTTTGTATGATTCGTATTCCTCTTTCCCAGCATTCAAATCTACTGTGCAAAAATTTTAATGGAGCCAGGTTACAAGGATTCCGAGGACTCAGAACTGGGTAGAGGAAACCTGGATATCTCCTATCAAGGTCACTCAGCGCTTTAAATTATATAGAGTACGATTCTCTTCCATACGGAATATTCCATTCGACTTACTGCACGAGTTAAACAAACATGGAACAAATGTTTTGAGCTGTCGTTAACAAGTAGTATTTATTGTAATTTTACATTTTAAGCAATATGACTTCATCAAGCGAAACCAGTTTAAAACTTAGTTTTTGAAATCAAGTTATCAAGTCATTTAAAGCAAAAGCAGTTTGTATTACAAAAAACACTACATTTCTGCGTCACATAGGCAGAAGAGTCTCATCAGGGTTGACCTCAGTTTTTTGCTTTTAGCTTAGAAGCGGACACAGCTGAGGGTGATAACCTTGAGGGCTCAGTTTGTTTATTCACATCTCCTTCAGTCTGGACTAGTTGACAGGAGACACAAACCACACACTTCCTTTGCCACATGGCACTAAACACATTTGATACATTTTCGCAACACTGGTAGGAACTCTCAGTTGATTCATTTCTATGGGCTACTACCTTTAAGCAGTTATTACCATTATAAATTTACTCCTTTTTCACGAAAATGAATATATTTCTTAAAAATCTCTTAATATTTGTTGTTTTGTTTACCAGTGCAGCTCAGGAACAAAATATAACTACTAAAGCACCAAGACGTTCTGGCCATGCTAGAGGTAAAGCAAATTTTCTCACTGTCTTTTAAGTAAATTATCATTTGTAACATTGCTAATTGCCGGACAGAAATATAAATATATGTTAGTTATTAATTTTAAACGTATTATTAGCAATTATATATATAGAGAGCAACATTTATTTTATAACAATTATGACATTTCGTTACACACAATGAAGGATGAACGATTTTAAAAATGGATATAGCTTCGATGAAAGATGGGAGGATGTTACAGCTAATAAAACTTTAATTTAGGGAGAGGGAGAATACATTTCGCATGTAAGCAATAAATTGTATTAATAACCTAACATCAACCCAAAAATAGAGTCTCATTCTCTAAGAGTCACAAGGACTCTAGAAGCCCAAATTGGATGGGGGTAAAGAAGCTGCTACGAGATGAAAACCTCCCGTCAAGGACATCCAGTGTGTTCTTTAACGTGTACGGAGTATAGCTTTCCAACACACGGTGCCACGGCTTAAAATAACATCCGACGGACAGCGGCTTTTTAAAGACCATTTCCTATGAGTCCCTGAGGGTAAAAAATGACATCCACCTATTGATACAAACATCATGTTGATACATACATCTACCTATTGATACAACACCCCCTATTGATACCTAGGTTTATTTTGAGTTGCACATCTCAGCAAATTTGTCAAATTTTGCATGTGATGGGTCCTTTGAGGTCAAAGATCGAATTTCGATATACCATTGCTGGAGAGCTAAAAATTGGTGAATAGGGCTATTTCAGGCACTAGAACTTGGAAATAAGAGTAAGTTTCAGATCTGCTGTTACAATCTAGATTAAATAAAGGTCGGTGTGATAATCTAGAAATCAACTGGTGCTGAAGGCACCGACTAATTTCTAATATGAGATATACCTTGAAAAGTAAAACCAGCTAGTTAGGTAACAAGGAATACAAGGGCTTGGAGAATGGAATGGCTCTCTTTATCACAGGGTCATGCATAATGTCCCATATGGCAGGCAGTAGTCTTTCCAAGACCATCGGTATCCTCTTACAGAGGGCAGGGTGGGGGTTAGCATAGAAAAATCTCACGTGTGGTACAGTTGGGACTCGAA
Organism: Ryuthela nishihirai; assembly: GCA_038380435.1. Taxonomy (NCBI): domain Eukaryota; kingdom Metazoa; phylum Arthropoda; class Arachnida; order Araneae; family Heptathelidae; genus Ryuthela; species Ryuthela nishihirai. The sequence continues at coordinate 134,136,142 of JAWZYU010000001.1, read as the reverse complement.
CCTGGGAACTGCAGACTATGAGACTGGCGTGCTAGCGACTGAGCCAACCCCATTCCTTATTTTGAGAGGAGGTTAATGCATCTTTCCCCACATCTTCGAACACCTTAATGTATCTTCTGATGTCACAGCAAAATATACATATTTGTATATTTCAATTGCGTTTGAAAATCCGAATATGCCTATACCAGCATAAAAGCTGAGTAACCACTGTAACAAAAAAAAAATTACACCTCAAACAGCTGTTTGCCAGAGAGGTCTGGCAGGATCCTATTAGCATAATAAAGAGAACTGTGAGAAAAGCGAGATTTCAGCAGAATGACAACAGATGAAAAGGAACATCCGTACCTTATCGTCTCAAATGTAGGTCCCTGTGCACCATAGTTAAACATACCAACTATCAAGTCACCGACCATTTTACGCAATAAAAAATATTCTAAAACAACTGAAAAGTTAATACATGCATACAATAGGATTAAATTGTAATATATTTTGGTTGGTTGGTTGTTTTACCTCTGAGCGGCACTTTTTTGCACACTATGAGCTAAATGGCTGTCACATGGACCCCGAAGGCTCAGAGGTTGAGGGAAGGGACCCACTGGACAGCTGTTGGGAGGCTGAGGGAAGGGACCCACTGGACAGCTGTTGGGAGACAGATGGTAGCCTCCCCGTCAAGGCCATTCAACGTGTTCTTTAACGTGCACAGGGTATGGCTATCCCGCACACGGGGCCACGGTTTAACGTCCCATCCGACGGATGGTGGCCTTTCCAAGCCCATCAGTGTCCCCTACTAACCGAGGGCAGGATGGAGAATTTTGCGGAGATAAATCTAAAAGCTGAACCAATTGGGACTCGAACCTGGGAACTATAGATTACGAGCCTGGCGCGCTACCGACTGAGCCACCCCCACCCCAAATTGTAATATATAGTACATAATAAAAATAATAAATACCCCTCAAGCAGCTGCTTGCCACAGAGGTCTGACAGGAGTCTGTCAGTTTATATGCCACAGTAGGAGATCTGAGAGGATGGCAGGACCTCAGCAGAAAAACGACACACACATCCATGCCTAATTCCGGGGCTCGAACCCAGGTCCCTTAGATTAGTAGCCAAGCGTGCTAACCACCGGTAAAAATAATTAATCTGGAAATTACGCATATTAGCCATATCATCTCCAATAACTCTTAAAATATTAAATGAATGTTATTAAAAAACGAAATTTAAATAGATTTGAACGCGAGCTTCAATTTATATCTAGTAACAGTTTTCGGCAAAAATGTTTATTTTCAAAGTTAGGGAACTTTGAATGTGGCTTTCCAGTCGCATAAAATGACAGTAACCCAATACACGTTGAACGATAACATATATAGAAAATAATACCTATGCATGCATGCGTGCAGGATTTGATTTATACATGAGTGTATGTGCCCCCATCTCTGTCATGAACTGTAAAAAATTTGATATAATTGTAAGTTAAAGTTCGAAGGCAAAATTCTTACCGGGGGCAATATTATATTTGCTCCTGCCCTCTCCCCGGTAACTAATATCGGATCAGTCCCTGCATGCATCTTTGAACCTTTAACATTTTATAATTAAAAAAAAGAATATTTATTTTCTTTTTTAGTCAATCGTGTACGAATTAGTAGAATGAACTGAAATTTTTATCTCAGATTCCAATATATTAGCTATACTGCAACAGATGCAGCAACAACTAGGAGCTATGGAGGCCGAAAGTCAAAGACAAACGACGAGAATTCAAGAAATTATGCGTGGAATGTCACGATTAGAAGTTCAGAGACAGGAATTGGTGGCCACAATGGACCGCTCTGAAGCCAGACTTTCTCAACGACTGGATGACATAAAAGGTGATGTTAGAAAAGTAAGTGCGCAAGTTAAAAAATGAAAATATTAACATTATTTTATTTACAATGGTCCCTATCTAAATGCGTTTTTGAAAAGGCTATAACACAATGAACAGAAAAAAATTGTACCGATGAGTAAATACCCAAAACGAACACCGGAGAAGCCATAAAGTTATGCTAGTTTTAAAATATTCAGTTGCAATTACCTTCCAACCTCAGGGTGCAAATTAAAAGATTTTTCAAGGGAGGAAAAAGAAAAAACATGGACGTCCTCAAGGGAGGGTAGAGAAGATGACATCCCCCCCCCAGAAATGTTTTTTTTAAGTAATATTTTGCTATTGCTATATAACTGATTTTGTTTTGGCAACAAATACAGTTAATAACTAGAAGAACGTATATCACCTCTAGCGCACATGAGAATTTCGTGTTCAACGAGAATGAAATTTTCATCCTACTTCTTCACCCCTTAAATGTTTTAATTCGAACTAGTGGATGATGGGGAAGAAATGCAAATAGTAATATTTTATTAGAACTTTTGCAATATAAAACTTATTTGTCTTTTAAGAAAGACTAATATCGATTGACTAAAAAAGAAAATAAATATAATCCTTTAAAATTAAAAAGTTGCTTTTTACGACCTTTTGAAAAAAGGGAGCAAACTGTTGGAATATCATCAGATATGGATCAGCGTGTGGGGCGGGGGTGGCTCAGTCGGTAGCGCGCCAGGCTCGTAATCTGTAATTCCCAGGTTCGAGTCCCAGCTGGGTCAGCGTTGAGATTTATCTCCGCAAAAATTCCCCGCCCTGCCCACGGTCAGTAGGGGACACCGATGGGCTTGGAAAGGCCGCCGTCCGTCGGATGAAATTTTAACTGAAATTTTTATCTCAGATTCCAATATATTAGCTATACTGCAACAGATGCAGCAACAACTAGGAGCTATGGAGGCCGAAAGTCAAAGGCAAACGACGAGAATTCAAGAAATTATGCGTGGAATGTCACGATTAGAAGTTCAGAGACAGGAATTGGTGGCCACAATGTTAAGCCGTGGCCCCGTGTGCGGGAGAGCCCATACCCTGTGCACATTAAAGAACAAGCTGGATGGCCTTGACGGGAGGCTACCATCTGTCTCCCAACAGCTGTTCCAGTCGGTCCCCTGCCCCAACCTTCTCTGAGCCTTCGGGGTCCATGTGACCTGGCCATTTAGCCCATGGTGTGCAAAAAAGTGCCGCCCAGAGGTAAAACAACCCAACCCAACCCTGGATCAGCGTGTTATCTCGACACTCTATCAGTGAAATTTAAAATTTACCATAAACAGATCACTTGCAACATTCGTTAAAGTTTCGTCGTATTGATATTTAGTGACTTCTAAACAGGCGGGGATCAGCCCCGTGGCCGAGTGGTTAGCACTCTTGACTACTGATCTAAGGGACCTGGGTTCGAGCCCCGGGTAAGGCATGGATGATGCTGAGGTCCTGCCATCTTCACAGACCTAGCATGGCATATAAACTGACAGGCTCCTGTCAGACCTCTCTGGCAAGCAGCTGCTTGAGGTGGTATTTATTTTTTTAACCAGGTGCAGACTGGTAAGGGGCGCTAAGCGCTGTAACGTCCCACGCCCTTATTGTCACGGTCCTGGGACTTCATAGGGCATGTTCTTTAAACAATAATAATTATTATTTTACAGAAATTCCACGAATTAAGGAAAACTTATTTTAAGCTTCACGTGCGAACTCTCAAAATGCAAAAAAAAAAACTCTCTGTATTTGTTGCCAACTGTATTGAAATCTTGAAAACGAAACAGAATTTTTTTATCGCAGACCGGACCCCCTTGCTAGAGCTGCGTTCCTGAAAAAAAGTGCCAATCCGCCTTTGCTTCTAATGATATAAATTAAAACTACCTAAGGATTTGAAAAATGCAAATTATATTTTTATAGTACCAATACAACTAAAAAAGGTTTTCCAATTATGTCTTAAAACAAAACAGTTGTGTTTCAAACCCACCTTGGGAGTAAGGGGGTCAACTCATTGTTGCCAATGGAAACTTTATGACCTTCATATTCCGCCACCAAAATTTCTAGCATGAATACATCCATTGTAATATTCATTTAAAATTTTGCAATTTGAAAATTTTTCTACCATTAGAGGGTGCATTTATAGCTTTTTGATTGAGAGATTTTTGATTTGAGATTCGGAGGTGTGAATTGTAATATTTCATTAAAGCCTAACCAGCCCAAAAAGAATTTTTTATTTAGCATCTAAAAGCAAAAAAAAGAGTTCAATGTCTACTGACGGACAGACAAGACGACAAAGTGAACACGTTATCACCTTTGTTTTTTTAAAGCGACACTAGATATGATTAAATGTATTTTAGGTGGCCATGACCATTATCTTAAAAAAAAAAGCAATGGCGCTCTTTGAAAGATTCTTGCTCGTTTCTAAACAGAATGAAGTTCTTCATTTTCCGACTTTTTCACCCTCTAGCAATGGAAATTTGAACTAATAAATAATTGCCAAAATACAAATATTAGCGCCAATAAAGCACAAAAGTTTTTTAAAATTTATTTCTTAAAATAAAAAGTGCGTTTTCTCATTTTCTTTGAGGTTAAGGTTCAAATCGTTACTGTCAGTGTCCTCTTGACTCACACTCCACCACAAAAATTTCGAATTTCTAACATAAAAAGATAGTTTGCAATATCGGTTAAAAAAGTGACTATTTTCCATATGTTCAACAGGAAGAAAGCGCTATTAAAATTATTGGGAGATTTGGAAAGTGCAAATCTTAATATTTTGTTAATGCCTATCCAATAAAAACATTTTTCATTTATCTCTAAAAGCAAAAAAGACAATGTCTACAGATGGACAGATGGGCACACAGACAACAAAACGAAAAATAGTCCAAATTTTGGAAACTATGCCTCCGAAAAAATTTACTCGCGTTAAGATAAAAAATTTGCGGTTTAATGCTGATGTGGATCTCTGGACTTTGGATCCATAATTTAGGATCAAACAAATATTAAGCTGTATGCTTATAATATCGAAAAAGTACAGAATAGATTTTAAGGTTTCTCTATTTAAGGCCCGTGGAAGTTATACATATGATAATCCAACAGTCAATCTAGGAAGCCAATACAATATAAATTTCTTGGTTTCCAGAAGAAAGGTATGTTTAATGGTGTTTTTTTTTAAATATGAATTGCTGAATAATTATATTAATGTCAGTAACATTTTAAATATTATATGTTGGGTTATTTTATCTCTGAGTGTCACATGTTTGCACACAATGGACGGGTCACGGGGGCGGGAGGGGAATGAAAATAAGAGTTGCTACGGTTTCCCAATTACTGAAATATTCCACCACACAGAAAAGATTAAAATGATATTCTATATGGAATGAGATTTTATAGTTATTTTTCAATCTATTTTGTAGTGTCAGACATAAAATATGGGGCTGAAATAAAATTATATGAAGGCAACTTGTTTTGAATTTCAAAGCAGGTAGACAAGTTTGAGATTTAGTATAACACGATAGGATTTTAGGGATCCGAATCACCCTTCTGGTTACGTCCCTAGCTTCAAGGGCGCAGAGAAGGTTGGGGACTCGAAGCTGGGAACTAGATTATGAGCTTTGTGCACTACCAATTGAGCCAACCTCCATCCTTGTGTCATGATGGTCCCAAAACAAAGTTTAAGAACTAATCATTATTTTAAATCTACAATTTGGAGACTGATTTCGATTAACAAATTTGCTTTATGTATATTTTTTAATGTATTTAACGATTTATATGATTTGAATTTATTTGCAACGTCATTAAGAGAATTCAAAGACAAATGTATTCTATTGTTAAACAACTGCAGATGTATGATTAGGCAATTAAGTAATGAATGATTATTCAATAAGTACTGAATATACATTCAGTACTTATTGAATGTATATTCAGTGAATGTATATCATGATTCCAGAGTTTGCCACTGATGTCATTTTTTGTGTTTTCACTGTGTTGTTTTATAGCACCTACGGTAACTAGACTTCTGTCTGTAGTCACACCTTAAAAAATATAGTCTATTTACCATTATTTATAAAACTGGTGTTTTTACAATTTATGGAAATTTTATTCATAGTGAATAGTAACACAAGTTTCAGTCTCAGCCCTAAAGTATATGTTTATTACATATTTTAAAGCCTGAATTAGAACAGTTCGTTTAATCACATTATTAAATTTAGAAATTAATATATATAAATTAGTTTTTGTCATTTGTGAAAGAAGTGCTAGTTTCTTTTATATTACAATGAAAAATTTTCCTTATGCTGCACAATGGGCTAAACAAAAAAAATGGGGGGCCTGATCTCAGGCTGGGTGGCTATGAAAATCTACTTTATCGTTTGAAGATGATTGCCTTACATCAATGTATTCATTAAAGCATATAACAACATATCTCAAAATATTCATGATCCCTTTTTTGTGAGAGTTATATTTTAAAAATTCAAAGCTCACTTAATGGATAGTATAGTAGCCTTTGAAATCCGAACCTGAACATGAGGCTACTAGCCTGGTACACCACTGGATGCATTTCCTGCTCCTAAGAAATAAACCTTTCTTTATCTTCTTGTATATTTGTTGTAGCCGTCCCGTGGCCGAGTGGTTAGCACGCTTGGCTACTGATCTACGGGACCTGGGTTCGAGCCCCGGATAAGGCATGGATGTATGTGTCGTTTTTCTGCTGAGGTCCTGCCATCCTCTCAGACCTTCTACTATGGCATATAAACTGGCAGGCTCCTGTCAGACCTCTGTGGCAAGCAGCTGCTTGAGGGGGTATTTATTTTTTATTTTTATATTTGTTGTACTACACTGGTTTCCATAAATTAAGGAAAACTCAGAAAAATTATGATAAACAAAAAATTATATGAATGATTTTAATGAAATTTGATGAAAACATGAATTACAATGCTAGTTTCAGAATGGCATAAATTATTTCACACTAAAAACATTTTTCGTCAAAAAATAACACAGGAACTTGTCCAAAAATGAGGTGCCAGAATGCAATGGTCAAAGTTCTTTAATAAGGAATATAGTCACCCCTTACAGCAATGCAGGCACGACAGCGATGTTCCATGCTGTTTATGATGTGAATCAGTTCAGTAGGGAGTAACGACCATTGTTCCTTTAAAGCAGTAATAGCCCCCCCCCCCCTCCTTTGTTTCAGGTGGTAGGTTGAGGGCAGAAACACATCTCCCTAGAACATCCCACACATGCTCAATCGGATTTAGGTCAGGAGATCGAGCTGACCACTCCATGCGCATAAATGGTCTCCTCTTGAAGGTGTTGTCCACTAGTCGAGCTCTGTGTGGACGAACGTTATCGTCTTGTAAGATGAATGTTTCACCTATTGCACCAGTGTAAGGACGTACATAATGGTCCAGGATGTCATCTCTATACCTTTGATCATTGAGGTATAACACATAGAGGTCTGTACATCCACCTATGGAAATGCCACCCCAAACACACACACTACCTCTGCCGTAACTGTCTCTTTGACGGATGTTACCGGAATGACAGCAGGTACCTCGTTCTCTCCATATAAACAATGTCCAGAATCACTCTGCAAGCAATATATGGACTCATCTGTGAAGAGTACAGACCTCCATTGCTCTTTTATCTAGTTAACATGCATGCATGTCCAATTCAACTGCTCTCTCCTGTGACGTGACGTGGAGGGTTACTAATTACTGGCCTAGCGTACAGACCTCCCCTCATGAAACTTTCTATGCACAGTAGAAGCTGATACAACCCTCCTAGGGGCTGCTGCAAGAGAGGATCGTAGCTGAGAGGGAGTAGACTTCCTGCTCCTTCATGCTGTTAATCGCAGATATTGATCTTGTACAACGGTCGTAACTAGTCTTTCCTCGGCTAAACCTTTGAGATACGGAATCCGTGCTAAGAAATTGATTCCAGTCTATAGACCACAGAAGGGCTCACATTCAGCCATTGTGCCACGTCTGACTTTGGCCTGCTTCGAACTGGCCAATAGCTCTCCATCACAGTTCATTTGGCAAATGATATCTCGAGGTCATTCCTACAAAATGGCTATTTCGAATTTCTTTACTCACATTTACAACTCAAAATAATGATCCACTCCAAAACACACGTTTTTATGCTGGTATCCGATTACGCAAACTGACGCAACCTAGACTAATTTGCATACGATATGCTCACTTGGCACTACTGGTTACATGAACAAGTTTGGTGAGGATCGCACAATTTTTTTGGCGAATTATCGCGATTTTTCACATTTTTCCTTAATTTATGGAAACCAGTGTAGTAGTGTGTATGAATATCTCGTTTGTTTAATCTTATCTTCTGATGTTCCTGTTTTGATAACTTTCAAGTGTTGGAATCTAATTTTGAAATCACAATATGAGTATTATAAATTTAAAAACCTGAATTCGGCCCAGTTATATTTTTCCGTTTTCAAAACCTATCGTTGTTAATCTGTGTGCGTTTTAAAAATTAGACTGATACTGGGAAACTGAATTGATAAGCGCAAACTTGTAATTTTGCAATATTTTTCCTATGAGCTTTTAAGTTAAGACCTACATAATATTGTACACTTTGCTATCTAACATTTAACTCTAGTCAAAGCTATTCCATATGAAGTGCACTTTAATTTATTTACTATCTGAAAGATTATGAAAAGTATGTATAATAAGTTGACTGTAACATAATATGAATACTAATACCATTTTTACTTTAACTCTAGGTTATTACTTTGCAAGAGGTAGTAAGGGATGATGTGGACAAAATACAACAAACTCAATTACTGAACAAAGTGTGGCTAGAAGAGCAACTAAGACAGCTTGGTGATCGCAATTTACCACAAAGAGTAGAGATCCCAACCGATCCCAACTCACCTCTCTATGCCAATTCTGATATTCTAGCAAATATTCAAATTGTCCAGACTACTCTGTATAGCCTCCGCCGAATGGCCGACACTTTGCAAAGCAGTCTTAATGTAATACAAACAAATATCACAGATCTAAATAATATTACAAGGCAAGTAAAGAAAAATGACCTTTTTTTTTTTATCAAAAACCGACTCTAAATTACCACATACATGCTAAGTATTTCATTTTTTAAATGATATGATTAATTTAATATTATAAATCGTTCAGTACACCAAATGAAATGTATATCATATATACCAGAAAATATTACAGTATATAAATAAATAATTCATATTTTCAAAAAAGGCATAAAATTATATATATATACACACACTCCGAAGAGCCAAAACATTATGACCAGCGCATCTTTATGCAAATCAAAGCAATGCAGGTAAATGACAGTGCATGCGAAGGTCATGAAATGGTGTAAATAATACCTGATACTGAGCTCTGTTAATCAGTGTTATTCTTGTTCTTCAGATGGGGAAAGGCAGGGGATTTAAGTGAATTTGACAAAGGCCAAATTGTAATGGCCAGACGACTGGGTCAGAGCAATTTCCGAGATGGCAAGGCTAGTGGAATGTTCACAGTCAGCCGTGGTACCTTCAAAAAGTGGTCCAAGGAGGGAAAAACCACGAACAAACTGAAAGGTGTGGGCCGACCACAGCTCATCTATTTTAGAGGTGAGCAAAGGCTATCCCCTATAGTACGAGCCAACAGAAGGGATACTGTGGTGCAACTCACTTGTAATTTGAATGCTGGTGATGAGAGTAATGTGTCACAACACACAGTACATCGAACCCTGATGAAAATAGCTGCAGGCCACTCCGAGTGTCCATGCTAGCTCAGTTCAATGTTGAAAGTGCTTACAACGGGCATGCAAGCATCAAAACTAGACCTTGAATGATTGGAAGAAGGTCGTCTGGTCTGATGAATTTCGTTTCCTGTTGTACTATGTGGAGGGCCGGGTACGTGTGCATCGTTTACCTGGGGAAGTGTTGGCACCAGGATGCACTGTGGTACGAAAACAAGCCAGTGGCGGAAATGTAATGTTTTGGGCAATGTTCTGCTGAGAAACCCTGGGTCCAGTCATTCATGTGCAGGAAACTGTGACATCTAGCACCTAGCTAAACATCATTGCAGATCAGGTACAGCTTTTCATGGCAAAGGTATATCCCTCTAGTAGTGCCTTCTTTCAGCAGGATAATGCGCCATGCCACACTGCCCGGATTGTTTAAGAATGGTTTGCAGAACAGAAGACTTCCAGGTATTGTCCTAACCTCCAAATTCCCCAGACATCTATTAATCAAGCATCTGTGGTTTGTGTTGGAACATCATATCCGATCTGTGGCGGTTCAACCATGTAATTTACTAGGGTTAAAGGATCTGCTGGTAACGTGTTAGTACCAGATACCATAAGACACCTTTAGAAATCTTGCAGTGTCCATGCCTCACTGGGTAAGAGCTGTTTTGGTGGCACATGGGGGACCAACATCATATTAGGCAGATGGTTATAATGTTTTGGCTCTTTAGTGTATGTTGGAAAGGAAAGTCTAACTAGGGGTTTGATTGACCTCTGTATGGCACTTTTTAGCACACAATGGGTTAAATGGCAAAGATCATAACGACTCAAGGGCTCAAAGCTGGGTAGGAGACCCAATTGACAATTGCTAGGAGATAGATGGAAGACTTCCACGAGGCTCTCCAGCGTTCTTTAATGTTCACAAGTTATCTCTACTGCACAAGGAGCCACAGCTCATAACCGGGGTAATATCTCAAGAACACGTAGTTCCAATGCTAATAAAAAAAAAGATGGATGAATATGAGAAATCAGTAGTGATCAGTAAGTTAGGTATAATCACTGCCCTGCTGTGTATTTGAAAAGTCGTCAGCCCTAACTTCAAAACTATGAATGTGATAAAAAAAAGTTGCATCTTACAGTCTTTCAATTTATATATAATATTTTTGCTTGTACAGTATATGTCTTAAGTAAACTGAATGAGGTATATGCACATTAAGAATACTGGATGCTACCAATCCTTCAACCTGTTTGGCAAAGAGTCTGGGAACTAATTAGATCAGGCGTGTCCACCCTTTTGACTTCCCTGAGCAACATTGGGTGAAGATGAATTGTTTTGGGCCGCAATAAAATATATAATATAGTTAATGTATATGAATAATAAAACTTCATTTATTTTCTTATGTTTTATATTATAAAATTAAAAAAAGGGCAACATAAAACTAGTGGGATATCAAAAACTCGCTGAAAATCACATAATCATGTTGAAAGCTTATGTCGTAAGCTTTACGATTTTGTGGGTCGCATCGGCCCGCGGGCCACGGGTTGGACACGCCTGATCTAGATAATATTGTCTATATATATTATGCCCATGGATTCAAATGCTGAATATGTGAGATGGTTATCATGCATCTAATATATATAGACGATTGTGAGTGATTGATGGCTGACTGACGGCTGACAGGAGAGCACGCTATTCCAATTATGATGCAGAAATGATAAGAGCTCTGAAAATTTATACCTAGGGATAATCTGGGTCGTAGATCTCCGGAAAAATCTGAAATTTGACCTCCGATGATCCTTTAAGGTCTAACAGCAATCACTTAGAAGTCAAATCTTGATCTACAAAGGATAGAAACATGAAAATTAAGGTCTGGGGGTGTTTCGGGTTATAGAAGTCGGAAACATTGCGAAATTTCAGATCCAGAGGGTCCTTCGAGGTCAAAGGTGAAATTTAGATCTAGGTGCTAGAGAGCTGAAAATCGGTTCTTGGGGGATTTTTGGTCGTAGATCTCGGAAATGTTTAATTTTGGTTGTGATAGGTTCTTTGAGGTGAAAGGTTTGGTTGTGATGGGTCCTTTGATGTCAAAGGTCAAATTTCGATATACACCACTGGTTGAGAGCTAAAAATTGAATAGGCTATTTCAGGCAGTAGAATTCGGAAATGAGAGGAATTTTCAAATCTAGTGTTGAAATCAAGGTCAAATAGGGGTCGGAAATGTGTCTAGTAATCAAGAAGTGGCAAAGGAGCTGACTGATTTCTAGCTTGTAATATAACTGTAATAGGCATGCTGCAGCAAGGATGTTCACAGAAATTTTCAACTATCTCTGCATCTGGCACATTTCACAGTACCCTTAAGCATCTTTAGCTCAATAATCTAGGTTCTGGGAGCTTCTGTGGTTCAGGATTATTTATGGAATTTTTAAAAAATTTAATGCTACTATAGTATTTTTTTTTTAATTATGTACTCAGAAGAAAATTTATTTTTGCTCTATTTGCTTACTCTGCCACTTGGTGCTACAAGACAGAGCATTATTACTTGATAATAGCTGTTTAATTACCTAAGTAAAAAAAAATGTGATGGGTTATTGATATATGGTATGATACAGTATATTTTTGCTTGCTGAGCTTATATCCTAATGCTGCTGAACTAAAGATGCTGGAGTGTATTTAATGCTACATCTAGGAGACACTGGATGCATGGCAAATTAGTCTTTATAGACAGATGGCCTGGGCAAACCTTATTGGCCTGCCTTACCCTCCTTTACTGTCATATTGTTTGCAAATAAAACTTGCCATATGTAGTCACTGGAAGGAGAGCTATGCACCAATCCTCTGTGATGATGCATAAAACCAGCCAGGCCTAGCACCTAATGTCCAACCCCACCTTCTTGTGGTGCAGGCTGTTAGTACCCTTCAAATGAGATACTCTCTTGTGGAAGTGAATGGAAGGGGAGGGCTGTCAGATTAGTGTGGCCTACTGATCTGGACAACTATGGTTACTTTTCTTTTTTTTTCTGCCCTGCTGAAGCCTGCACTGCACCACACAGTGTTCTAGTGCTGACCACATAAACTTACTGGACTGGATTAAGGCTCTGAGCTTGATTATGGATCCTGAATTTGCTGCACTGGTGGGCTTCTGTGGAGGGAAAAATCTGCCGATTGTTTATTGTTTGTGGGTTGACAGCCCCAAGTGAATAGATTCACAGGATATGTTTTATCAGCTGGTGGATAATTCTGAGCATAGGTCATCGCAGGCACCTGAACTCTTGATTCTACAGGATATTGTCAAATTCTATATTCGAGAAGTCTTCCAGTGTAGATGGCTTCAGCCTTTAGTAGAGGGAGAATGAGTCTTTGCCCCATGCCTGCGATTAGAGGACTGTTTGATATTGTTGGCATTCCCTCTCTCAATAAACATAGTTTCTTTAACTATCCCACTAACCATTTTCTCTCCATAGGTAGTTGGAATATGAGGACTCTGCACAGAGCTTATTCTCTTGATGTCCTCACACAAGAATTCCACCGCTAAAATTTAGATATTCTTCGTTTGCAAGAGACCAGATGGACAGATAAAGGTCAGATTCTTAAAAATAATCTTAAATTTCTCTTTTCAGCGAGGGAAGATAATAAGCATCAGCAAGGCATAGGTCTGCTTCTCAGCAGACACGTCAGTGATGTTCTTCCAGGATACGAGTGCATTAATGAAAGATTTCTTACAGCAAAATTAAAACAGGCATTAAAGATTCGAAAGTTATCTGCTGTTATGCCTCCACTGAGGATGCCAATGAGGATGAGAAGGATAGGTTAGGCAAAGGAGTCGGCAACCTCCTTTAAGCAGCATATTGTGCAGAGATTCCATTGGTTTGGCCATGTTGCCCATATGGATAATTATAGATTAGCGAATAGGGTTGTATGAACAGTGTGCCTAAAAACCTCAGGGAAAGGGGGAAACCTAGGATGCGGTGGGCAGACAATGTCAAACAGGACCTTGTTAGAATTGGTGTGAAGTGGCCAGATGCAGCAGATATAGCTCAGGACAGATATGCTTGAGAACTAAGTTGTGCAGTCTGGTTGTACCTCTGTACCCCATGGCTGCTTGAGGATGATGATGATGATATGTCGCAGATGTTTGGATATCACACACTATAATGAGCTATTGATTGTTAGACATTCCCTGTTTCAAATCATCAGATCTTTATAATTCATAGGAGTAAAAATACGTTTTCAGGTATCTGAGCTACTAAAATTAATACTAAATAAAATTTAACATACATTTACAATGTTTTGAGCAATAATATTTTACTTTGCATATTATTTTGATTCTTCTGCAATTTTTTTCCTGGTACACCAATTACCACTATTTTTCATATTTTTTATAATCACAATTTATAGGCCTTTAAAATAGCAAATTTATCAGCAAAACAAATATTTCTTCTACTGCAGGTAAATTAAATATAAACTTCTATTTACAAGGAAAAAAAAATATTTTGATTCTATAATAAATGTTATTTAAAAATATTTTTTGCATAAATCTTTCTTACTAGAAAACAATATTTCATATATTTTACTTATTTTAAAGCAATGAAAATTTGCTTTGCAAAAAAAGGTGAGACACTAACCACATAATAACTGCATAACTCCTGAGTTATACAGACAAATTTTTGGACTTTAATTGTGTCTTTCACAAAATTCTTTCATGCAATTTCTATCAATCAATAAATAGGATCATTGGGCCTATATTAGTCATTTTTTTATATTGGAAAGGAACTTTTTTGAAGTCACATTATTATTAGATCTTATTTAATTTAAACTATCATTTCCTTTCTGAACTGAACTGAATATGACTAACCCTTATGATAGTTCACTTTCAGAGAAACATGTTTTAAAGCAATGAAAACCTTTCTATTGTTTTAAAAACATATATTTCCAGTTTTTAGAAAATTTATGCTTTCCTTCCTGAATTATACAATATTATTTCACTGGTTAATAGTTTTCACAATTGTATTTTACAGAGAAATTCATGGAAAAGATACAGTGACTAGAGCATATCTTCAATCATCTCTACAAAATCTGATGGCAGAGAATGATAAGAATCCACAACTTATAGGATGCATGACTACAATACAAAATGAAGGTTTCTGCTTTTTTTTTTTAAAATTGAAATCACTACAATATTTACAGAAACCAAAAGCAAATTAGTACAGTTGTTGAAAGAGTGTGTTTAATGATGTAATTACTTCAGCCTACACAAAGATAATTTTGTCTCATGAAATTACATAAATCTTGAACTCCAAATTGTTCTGTGACCTGTTCAATTACAAAGTTTGTAAGATGAGAGAGATATAGGGTATGTAGCAATGATATTAGATTGATAGTACAGTAACTACTACACTATCAATTGTATAAGAAAGCTGTGGAAAACTTGCCCTTCAAGCCTTACGATTGAAATCCACAAAAAAACATATTGGGGATTGTGGCAATTATGCAAGACTGCAGAATATATATACTGTGATTTTACTTTATTGTTCATATTTATTTGTAATAAGATGAAATTTAATTCAAATAATTCACAAGAGTAGCATGTAACATGTAAGTTACCTAAATATTATTTTGAAAAAAAAAAGAGAGTTAATTTTTTAAAAAAAGTACTGCATATATGCTTAAGAAACCTTATGTTCTCTGACACTTTAAAAAAAGTACTGCATATATGCTTTAAAAACCTTATGTTCTCTGACACTTTATGCTAGAGCTATAGAAATTAACATATGGGATCCCCTCATATATTTTAAAGGCTGACTGATTACATTTCTCATCTTCCATAACCGAATTTCACCTGCATTCCATTTAAATACTCATCTATATAATGTAACCAACACTGTTCTAATGCATTTAAACAGGAATTTCTATACTTTTTCTTTAGTTTTTTGTTATTTTTATTACTTTTATTCAGACCAAATTTATTAAATGCATCAATCAAAATATTGTTTAACAATGTCAAAGCATGAGGCCCATATAGTGGTCACCCTGAAACACTCTTTTTCAGCAACATAGACACATATTTTTATAAACAAAAATTATCTTTATATTACAGCTGTTTATGGATATTATTGGTGAGTAACAAGTGTTTATATGCACAGTGCTTTATACAGATAATACTAAAACTTTACCATGAAAGGATGACAATTCATAATTACAACTTATGAAGACATTTTGAAATTTGGTGAATATATATTTGATATAAAAAGTACTCCATAACTCAAACATAAAGCACAAGTTTTTAAATATGAATTCATTGTAGGTATTGAGTAGAAATAAGGGTATAAAACAATGCTTTAAAAAGCTTTTTTTAAAATGCTTGGAATTTATGTGCATCACAGCAGTTTCATACTATTAATTTAGGATTTGAAAAGTTGTGCAAAACAAAATTGGAAATTTACTTAATGAAGATTTCCTCACAACGTTTGATTCTATCCATAGAATTATATGAAGACTTGAATTTTCAACTAATAATAGTGGATGAGTGGTAGCACACTTGGCTACTGATCAAAGAGACCTGGTTTCGAGCCCAGGGTAAGGCATGGCTGTTTGTGTTGTTTTTTGCTGATGTTCACCATCCTCACAGACTTTCTACTATGTCATATTAAACTGACAGACTCCTGTCAGACCAGTCAGGAAAGCAGCTGCTTGAGGGGATATTGTTTATTTTATTTAATACACCAATAGCCTCGTTGCTTTTAACTGCATATACTAACAAAAATTCAATTTTGAAAGTATTGGCAAAGAATATGAGAAAGTTCAACCCAAAAAATAAAAAAGAAACCTAAAGGACAATGGCAAACAGCTTTTCTCGCATTGACACTACATGGTAATCATTTAAAAGGCTATTGCAGCAGCTGCTTGAACTATCATATTGTCAGCATAATATACCATAGACAAGATCTGAGAGATGGGGTGGCGGTTGGTTTAGTTGATAGTATGCCAGGCTTTTAATCTGCAGTTCCCAGGTTCAAGTCTTGCCTGCATCGGTGTTGAGATTTATCTCCACAACCCCACACTGCCCTCAATCTGTAGGGTACACTGATGGGCTTGGAAAGGATGCCATCTGTTGGATGAGACATTAGGCCATGGTCCCATATGTGGGAGAACCATACCCTGTGCACACTAAAGAACATACTGGATGGCCTTGATGGGAGGCTACCATTTGTCTCCTAACAACTGTAAATTGGGTCACCTTCCCCCCCCCCCAACCTTCTCTGAGCCCTCAGGGTCTTTGTTACCTGGCCATTTAGCCCATTGTGTGCAAAAAAGTGCACCCAGAAGTAAAACAACCCATAGATCTGAGTGAAAGATGAGACCTAATAAGAAGACACCACCAGGAAAGAAATATCCATGCCTTATTTGTGTTTTGATCCCCAATCCCTTATTCATTAATTGAAACCAGATCCCTTTACTTCACAGCCAAGCATGACAACAACTTATTCCAATATTTTTTCTCTGATATACCACTGTTAATGACTTACTTATTTCTCTAGGTGATATCTACTGAGTGGAAAAAAATTGCACTCTTCTGTCACACGGATAAAAGGTAATTATAAAACGTCTTCTTCAAAGGGTGAAGAAATGGGGTCAAACATGAATGAAGTAAACTGAATATGATAATGAGAATCTTCAAAACTCTATTAATATTTTCAAAAGCAACAAATCCTCTATTTATCAACATATAAAAAAAAACCGTTTTCTTAGACTTTTGAAAATCATGTCTGTATGAACTTACTTTCCTCTTGTTTTACTTAAAGCATGGGTGCCAAACCCATGGCCATGTAGACAGCTCAACATGTTATGCAACCCCAGTTTTAAAACTGCCATGCCTGACAATATAATTAATATGGACAATCATAAAATTATGCTCATGCAATTTTATTAGTTGTCCTCTATTTCTGATTATTTATATTTAAAATGTTTGTTTGAGTAAATGAACATTACATGGATCATAGTTGATTTATCCACCATTTGACCTTGACTATAGCCTTACTTCACACACTGGCTCACACATAGTGTTGAGCAATGAAACTCACACAGGATTGCTAGGTGGTCCATAACTTTGGCAGTTTATCTATTTTAGCCTTATTCAAAAAAGGTTGGATACCCTGACTAAAAGGCACCATTAACAAGGTTGTGGACAAAGGCATACAAACCAGATTTGTTTACGCATAAAAAAAAGAGAACTGTGAAACCAAATTTATGCAATATTAGATATACTGTTTCAATTGTTGGGTTATTCAGTAAGTTTTAAACATCTTTAGCATAGTAATATATATATATTAAATTAAAAGTTACAGTAGCATTACATCTAAATTTTCATATTGTATTAATGTCAATGTCCCTAAAACATCTATGCATATATTTGAATATAAAAATAAATAAATAAATAATACCCCCTCAAGAAGCTGCTTGCCACAGAGGTCTAATAGGAGTCTGTCAGTTTATATGCCATATAGATCTGTGAGGATGGCAGGACCTCAGCAGAAAAACAATACGAACATTCATGCCTAACAGGGCTCGAACCCAGGTCCCTTAGATCAGTAGCCAAGTGCACTAACCACTGGCCACAGGACGGCTATATTTAAATACATATTTTTCATATACTGTAGCATATCATATATATAAAACATAAAAAAGGATGCAAATTATTTATATAATGTGAAATTCTTGTACTTTTACTAGAGCCAGAAGAAAGGCTACCAAGGGACTGTAAGGAAGTTCAAGAAAATGTACTGAACAAAACTGGTGTGTATCGCATTCAGCCCAGATTTGCTCCAAGACCAATCTTTGCTTACTGTGACATGGAAACTGAAGCAGGTGGTTGGACTGTAAGCTAGCACATTTCTATCTGTAGCAAGTTATTCTAAATATATAACGTTTCTGTACTAATATTTGAAATATATTACATTTTGTTTGAAATTATTAGAAATATAAATTTAGTGGATATAAATTAACATAGTTTTATGTAGTCAAAAGATTGGCTGGTAGTGAACTTCAATTTTTAAATATCTGCATACCTGTTAGGAAATGCTAATTATCACACAAAATAATTTTAATAATTATTGATATTATTGAAAATTAACTATATATCCTCATGAAGCTGAAAAAATTGAGTTTTGCCTTGCTTGGGATATGAACCCATGACCTCCTGATAACATGCTGGCTAATTATTCACGAGTTCTATGTTTACAGGAAATTTCCTGTGATTTCTCCCCTATTGAAACTAACAATATATTCAATTTTAAATGCCAAAAATAATGCGACACACAATGCTGATAAAAGAGTGAATAGTATAAATTTGTTACCGAAGAGGATTTTTTTTAATATTAAGATTATTATTATTCTTAAAAAATAAATATTATTTATTAAAATTATCTTGTCGACTTTTCTTTTAAGAGGCTTAGTGTCATAGCTTCACCTGACACTATGAAATGCATTCAAAAAGCTCTTGACATGCATCTACAGAACAAAAACCATTGTATTTATTTCAACAAAACTTTTACTGTCCTTCAAAGCACTCCTCTTGGGCATCTATTCAAAGTTGCAGATGTCTATGCCAATTCTGGAATGCTTAGTGGTACTCCTGTTGGGGAATACTTCACAACTCTGAATGAATGCATTTCACAAGGTTTTGCACCCTTCAAAAGGTTTCCCAGCAAGTTACTTTTTAATTTTAGTAAATCACATGGTGCAATATTGGGTGAATATGCAGGATGGGTTAGCTGTCTGATTTTCTTATGCTCCAGATAGGCTGTAACTTGCAGGGTTTTGTGAGCCCTGGCATTATTATGAAGGAGGAGAACCCTTGACATGCCTGTTGTTTGATACTGCTTCTTCATCTCCTTAACCATTTTGGGCAAAACAGTGTTAGTGTATTGGCCATTTATAGTCAGTTTTTCAGATAAGGTATCCTATCACTCCTGGGAATTAAAAAAAAATTGTGAACATCCTCTTCCTTGAGCAAAAGTTTCGTTAGAGGATTTGGGAATATGGTTCATCTTCCACAACCCAAACAGAATTATCGATCTTTCTGAGAGCTGAATAGTAATAAAATCATGTCTTATCACCTGTGCCAAAGTCTGTTAACCATTTGGGGGTACTAAGTTCAAACATTGCCAAAATTGCCTTGCAGGAGTCAACTCTAGCCCTTTTTTGCAGTTCTGTCAGTTTGTGGGGTATCCATTTGGCACAGATCATTTGGAACTTTAAATGTTGATGAATAATTGTTTCCACCCTGGCAATCGATACACTGACATTTAAACTTATTACCTGAAAGGTGATCTGTGGGTTTTCCTTAATGAGTTTATTTATGGCCTCCTTCAGTCTTCCTGCACGAGGGAGGTCTTTGAAGCTGTGACATCCTTTTCTAAACTTGACATCCATCCCATAACACTGCCATATGAAGAGGGATGATCCTCATATACTTGTGATAAATTGGCATGAATTTTTTGCGTCATCCCCAAGTTACATCCTTGTGAAAATGTAAAATCTTTCCCCATCTTTAGTAGGCTACATAGCAACAATAAATAGATTTCGCAGACTGAACTTTACATGCCAACAGCAGAGAGAGAAGTGATGATATGGCTTGTTTTTAACACAAAATAACAAATTAGACAGGCTTTCAAACAAGTCATAGCTCGTTAACTTTGGAGGATCAAGTGCAAACATATAGACATGTGTCAAGAATATTTGAATACCCTCCACATGCCACTGTTTGTTACTGAAACCTGAATTCAAATGATTGAGCTATACATTGGAAATAAATTTATATAGAAAAGAAATTTAATCTAAATTATCAAAAATGGGGCAAAAGCTGTAAAAAAAAAAAAAATTCTTGGCCTAAATAAAGATCTGAAGCAGAGCTGAAGCTGAAGCAAAAAGAACAGAATTTGTTAACAAGTCCAATTAAATTCTACAATGGAGTTTATAACATTCAACAATATGACTATTCAAAATAAGATCAATGGCAGAGGCATAGCCAAGAGTTTTGGAAGGGGAAGATTTCGAAAATTTTTGTTCATATTTTTGCCAATGCCAACAGATGGATTAACGATTCCTTAAAAATTAAATTTCCCCAGGGGCTAAGCCCTACAGTTGCTTCCTACCATTTGGCTATGCCACTGATTATTCGTATGGCAGTAAAATTTTAAATCAGTTAAAAGAAAAAGATAATAACATAACTGTGGCATTTATTATTATTCATATTAATATGAGGGAAAAGATAGTGTAGTTAGTAACATTCTAAGGTTCATCTCCCATCTAGTTGGGAATTAAATTTTTTTCAATTTGTCTGCAAGTTTTTAATGCAAAAGCAAAACTATAGGGCTTGGAAGAGCTATTAGCCATAAGTTGGCTAATAGATTTTCCATGGTTACAAAACCATGGTTATATTTATAGGGGAGTAAACAATAGATACAGATGAGAGTATAGATAATCAAACTCTTCTTAGGTAGTCCAGGAAATGGAAAGAAGTAAAAGTATTGCAGCAGTTCTATTGCTATCATAGGAGTTCAATGCTTAACATCCTAAACTATATCAAGAGAGTTAGCTCCTTAATCAAGTGGATGGGATATTGGTTTTTATATTTGTTGTTTGAAAATTTAATACAACTAATTAACAGTTGAATATAAAGTAACAAAATTGCAGTGACAAACTGTAAAATAGCAATATTAGCCCTTGGAGTGTATTCCAGAATGAGCAAGTAGTAATAACGAATTTTAATGCAATTGGGTAATATTTACCTAGCAGGGTAATACATACAAATTAATTGAAAACCATCTCCTGACACACTGACCTCTGCAGCAGACCTTATAGTAATCCCCCCCCCCCCGGTCTCTGAATCACTAATGGATGTTCCCTTCAAATGTTGAGATACCATTCAGACTACTGGAAAGGTTTAAGAAAGCTTCTAATAGATTGTCAAACAAGATTAAAATGTAATAATTCACTATTACAGTAAGTATTTATAATTACTTTAGAGTAAAGAGAAACTTATTTGTGTTGCTTTTCTTTCCCTGACTGCCTTATAGAAATTATTCTTACCAAGATTAGATTGGTTTTCTATGTCTCCCACTAAAGAGGGATGTAATCTGCATTTGCTGAAAATAAGCTGAACTGCCTTAATGGCAGGCATTATTCACCCTTACAGTTATGTAATGGACCTACTTTCTCCATCCTTTGCTTTGATGTACTATGAATTTTTCCAATTAGCTCAATGTGCAACACAAAGGTACTGTTCAGAGAAAAAACAAACTTCGTTATTTTAGCATTTCTCTGTCACATTTAGCCTTGGAAAAATTATTGTGTCAAATACATTGACATAACTTCCTGATTTAATATTTTTATCACTACAAATTAACTTGCACATGTATTAAATAAGCACTGAAAGGACAATTTATTATATTCATCCATCTAATAAAATGTGGGTCCGCCTTTTGCCCTCACAACAGCAGAAACACGTCGTGGCATGGACTCTACCAGGTGTTGGAAATGTTTGGGTGGTACTGTGGCCTATGATTCCAGGACAGCCATCCATAAAATGCCAAGAGTTACTGGTGGTAATACATTGCTCCACCTCATCTCACATATGCTCAGTAGGATTCGAATTTGGAGAGTGAGAGGGCCATTCAAGGGTTGTGAACTCACTGGAATGCTCCTCCAGCCAGTCCTTCACCAAACAGGAATGATGAGATAAGGCACTGTTTTGTTGAAAGAAGGCATCTTGTTGTGGGAAATGGATAGCAATGAATAGGTGTAAGTAGTTGGCAAGTATGTCAATATAGCCTTGTGTGGTGATGGTGGTTTCAATAATTACGAGGGACCCCAAGGTGACCCACATAAACACATCCCAAAACATTACACTGCCTCCATGGTCTGTAACACTCCTACTAGACAGTTGAGGTTCATGGCTTCAAGTAGTCTATGCCACACATATGGTCATGCAACCTCCTGTTGTCACATTGTAATTGAAACGTTCGTCAGACCAGGTTACTTGCATCAAGTTTCCCATTATTCATTGGGGATGTTCCTTCATCCACTGCAACCTCATAGCCCAGTGATGTTCTGTTAACAAGGGTACATGATATGGATGTCAGCTGCCACAGCCCAGTCATGCCATCATATATCGAATGTTTTGTACAAACTCTCTCAAAGCTTCTCTGTCACTGAATGCTGACATTATCGTCTGCACCCCGGCTCTCCCATTCTGATGTTATATTACGGGAGAGGCGAAGCTCACTTCGAACATCAATGGCTGGTTATGGCCATATTTTTCCCACTGGCTGCAGGTTTCTCCAGTTTTGATGCAGTCCTAGTACACAAGTGTGATGGTTGCATGCAAAAATCCCAGAGAAGTTCTGCAGTCATGCATAGGGAGCACTCCATCTTTCTCACACTGACTCTCACAGTTGAACTCGCTCAGGTTGCCATATTTAACTATCATAAGTCACAGGTACGTTATACAGCAGGTAGGTATCTGATCTATTTATAGCCTACAAGGAGTTTTGGCTAGCCACATTATTGTGGAGGAGTAGGGCAAGTTTGTGGATGAGTGCAGTTTGTATAATTTGTATTTTAAGTGTATCATATATATTGTAGTGCAGAAATTGTCCATGTTCCTATATTGCAACCTGCACAAGTTTGTACCCCTCCACTGTGTTACAACACTTTGAAAATGGGTACATCCGTTATCTTGTTATAAAAAGTTCCCTTTAAAATTACAGGTGATACAAAGAAGGAAGGATGGTTCTGTGGACTTCCTTCGTGAATGGAATGATTATAAGCATGGTTTTGGAAATGTAGGAAGTGAATTTTGGATTGGTAAGATTATTCATATTTGATAATACTAGAAAAATTTGTAAGGCTTTAATTATTATAGAGGCTGAAGCTGTCTGAAGCAGCTGATGGCCATAATAACCCAGGTAGCTTGATGAGCATAACCAAATGTAAGAGGGAATATAGCACTATTTGGAAGAGTTCATCTCAAATTTTAGCTAGTGTGGCATTCTGAAATATTAGGTTTTTCAAAGCCCATGCAATTAAAAGGCTACATTCAAATGATTGAATGTTTATGCATTACCTTAAATATTTTACTTGCCAAAGTGAATGATTGGCTGAAGTTTTGAATCTCTGCCCAGAACATTGTTCATGTTTAAGTTTCAATTTAATGTTAGTGGATTATCAAGATCTAATTTGCCTTACTCGTTATAGTGAAATATTTTGTAATATGATTTGCTTTCACTTATAAAAACTGTATTTTAGTCATTGCAAGCAAATACAAACAAAATCATTCAATGCTGCTCACCACCTTTTTGCTGTTTTTGCTCATTAAGCTGTTAGGCTTTGAATTAAGAACTTAGACAGTAGTTTAGTTGTTGCTTTGCAATTTTAATTGAAACTTGAGATAAAAATACATTGTTTTTGTTCCTAATGAAATACTTATATTGAAGCTCATGGGTATTATCATCCATAAATATTAAAATCAGAGTCATGATACCATTGAAAAGCCCCAGTTAGAGAAGAAGAATTTAGTCCCTGTATCACTATCAGAATGCCACCTTAAAATATGTGAAGCTACTCATCATGAATACTTGAAAACTGTAGTGTAGGCAGGTTTTTTTCAAAGTAAGTGTGCATGTGTATATTGGGGGGAGGGATGAAAAAAGTTTCTGTTAATGTAAATCGATGAAACAATAATTCATTAAAAATATTTCTCAAGGGATGGGGATGTAACCTCCCCTCATGCCACTGCTTCAAAATATCATTGTCTATTGGCACACAATCGAAATTCACTCCAAAGATTAACAATGCGTTTTAACTAACACCATTCTGTTGGTTGCAAATTTATAAGAAATTTTTAGGTTTTTATTGCATTTGCTAAAATATTATAACATAATGCATTGGGTTGGGTTGTTTTACCTCTGAGCGGCACTTTTTTGCACACAATGGGCTAAATGGCCAGGTCACAAGGACCCCAAAGGCTCAGAGAAGGATAGGGGAGGGGACCCACTGGAACAGCTGTTAGGAGACAGATGGTAGCCTTCTGTCAAGGCCATCCAGTGTGTTCTTTAATGTGCACAGGGTATGTCTCTCCCACACACAGGGCTACAGCTTAACATCCCATCTGATGGACGGCGGCCTTTCTAAGCCCATCGGTGTCCCCTACTGACCGTGGGAAGGGCGGGGAATTTTGTGGAGATAAATCTCAATGCTGACCCAGCTGGGACTTGAACCTGGGAATTGCAGATTACAAGCCTGGTGCGCTACCGACTTCGATTCCTTTTCGATTGTGTATTTTATTGAGCGTCAAATATTCATTCAACGTAAATTTTGACAGTAATTAACAAGTGACTGATAATCACTGGTTGAATACTGTCAAATGATGTTATGAAAGGAATGCATTTGGAGAGTAGAAGCACAAAACTATGTTAGGCAGAAATAATAGTCTGGAATGAGAATGTAATTATTTACTCATGAGAATTATTTGATCTTGAATATTAATTCTGGATGCAAGGATAAATACACAGTCATATAAAACAAATATGACCACCTACCATACATATACTATGGTAGGTGGTCATATTATTCTGATATGGCTGTGTATTTTCTTGAACAGATGAATAATAGAACTAACCTATATAACTCGATATTTAATAAAAAGTTTATTCACAGTGTAATCTTCTTTGTAAGTGCATTATGTTATTTGTTGGGTGTGTTATATGCATTTGTGAGTTCTATAGCCACCCAATTACTTCTATTTGTTTTAAGTTCAGTAAAAACATCCGAGTTTGAAATGTTTTTTTTCTATGCCTGTATGGTCTTTGCTATATCAACATCAGCCTTGAAATAGCACATATGTAAGGTGTATCCATCCATATACAACTTAACATGTGATGACAACTGAAATTCCTGTTATAAATGGGATTTGACTTCATTTGTATTTACAAAGTTCTGCTAGTGATACACACTGTCCATCAAAGGTTAAGCATAGATCAGCAAAATATGAAAAAAAAAATTATTAGGGATAAATAAAATATTTTTAACATACCTAGGAAATTTAATTTGAAATTTGGAAAATGTGCAATATGTAAATCCTGTAAAAAAAATCATGAAATATGTAAAATGGATAGATTATAAAATAAGTACTCACAGATGTACCATCATTTCAAATTGAAATTCTACAATTATCAGTCTGGAATAGCTGATTGCTTCAAGATTCCTCAAAGAAAACATTTAGATGACTCTAAACAAGAGCCCTTAGAAGGTTAGAGGCTGCCCAAACAATCGCAGGGTTGGTCATTTCTTTGATGTCCACAGCTCCATTACCTTAAAGCTATGGCAGCAATTCCAAATAATTCAACAGTTATCAAACTTCCTAAGGTTACAACCCCTCAAGATGATCACTATACTGAGATGCCAGTTCATTAGGTACACCTACCTAGTAGCATGTTGTGCCTCCTTTGGCCTTCAGAACAGCCCGAATTTGTCAGGCCATAGAACTTACAAGATGTTGGATGCATTGTGCAGGAATGTTATACCATGTGGGAATGATTGTGTCATGCAGTTGCTGCAAATTGGACGATAGCATAGAGTCTCACTGCAAATATCCTTACCACCTCAACCCAAAGATGACTCTGGTCTGCTCTTATTTCCCAGTGACTTTATTGCATTCTAATTAACTAGATTATCTTATTGAGAACATGAATCAACATTCTAACTTCTTCTAACTTAACATTACACTTCTAACTTAACATTACATTTTAGTATCTACAGGCAATCTGTGTATTTATTATGGATTGATTTTTGATTAATATGCTTAAGCATGAGTGACTTCTTCATTAACATTTGAATCATTAGCAACAATTGGAAAATAAGTTGCCTCTCCTGATTATAGATGGCATAAGGTCTGCCACATCAGGGAAAGATATGTATTTATATATTTATATTTATATATATTTTTATTGTTTTATTCACATGGTGGAAGCAAATTATCTTCCGATGGTTGGTTTAACAGTAGAACCCTCTGGCATGTATCGGGAGAGTTGCAGGTTCGATTCCTACACTGTTGGTAATAATGTTTTTCACGTGAGTATACATTTTGTATTTGAAACCATCCTCACTTATTTTTTACAGTATCATAAAATCATTTGGACAAGATTTACATTTGTTATCACAACACTATCTTTGCATTTTCCTGTGGCAACTGATTAAATTTGTCCAAATATATTTCAACATATGTGCATTTTATTGATCCATGCTTAACTTTTGACAGGTAATGTCAAAACACTGTACATAAGGCAGTGTAGATACACTGTCTTATGTACAGTGTATCTATGCACACAAGACAAGAAAACGAACATTACAGACAAGAAAAAAATTATACAAAACAGAATTTTACCATCTACCTGTCATGCTTAGTTGTTGATTTCTGAAGAAATACCAAATCACCAACACAATATTATGTTCATTGTGATACCATTTGATTGTCCATTAATTTTTAAGTTATTATAGCTTGGTTTAACAGTGTAAATAGATTAAGTTTTTACACAGACTTGGTATTGTAATTTATGATATCGTAAGCTCGGTTCTAAACATCATCCATACAAGAAGTTATGCATAATATATCTAGCTTTATATTCGATTATAATGTACAGTATCAAGGATATATGTTAGCAAACACAACTCCTATTTCATTCCTGTTACCTACCATCTTATGCTGCTACCTTTCACATAATCCTTCCATTTAGAAATACTTTACAGTACTTTCTAGCAATTTTATGTAAGGCATAGTAACTTTGCATACCATTAGCAATAAAAGTACTCTTCTAATTACATTATCTCATATATGAGATAAATGTGCTATTCTGGACAATATAAAAAACAAATTGCCACTTGTCAGTGACAAACAGTCAAACTAAAAAGAGTCATATTTTACTAATTATGGAGTAGAGAAATACACAAATATGAATAAAAATAAAATTAGCAGCAACTTTTAAACTTTAAGTTTACTTCAGTTCTCATTTATTTCAGTTAATCAACAAGAATTATTTCAGCTTATGAAGCCCATTACATCTTTCATTTGTTATATTTATTTCTTGTTCTCATATTTTTAAATCTCCAGTTGATATTGTAATGACAATATTTTGCAGCTTTGTATTTTTTTTTCATATACTATCAAATTATTATAATTATTCTTCCAGAGGTTAGTTGCAACAGATTACCCTTCATTACTTCCACTGTCATTTACAATTTACCATGTAAACACAGTGAATATAATTTTTAGGATTTGTTTTTATTTTTTGGTTTTTTTTTCAGGAAATGAAAATTTATATCTTATAACACATCAAGGACTCTATGAAATAAGAATTGACCTGTATGACTTTGATGATGGTCATGCCTTTTCTAAATATGAAGGATTTGCAGTTGGAAGTGAAAAAGAAAAGTACATGCTGAAGCTACTGGGAACCCTTATTGGTGGTGATGCAGGTATGCTTTTTTTTTTAAGAATATAATTTTTATTAATAAGAGTAAAGAATACAAATGCATTTACAATTTGACCCATAAAGCGAAATAGCTTATCTGCAGGAAAATCAATATATTATATTAAACATAGGTCATTCAGCCACAAAAATGGTGTACATCAAATAAATCCACAAAACACAACACATGATAAACAGCTAACTAGAAAATACCAAATAATTTTTTAATTCCATTTTAAGTCTTCTAAAAGAATCTATATTTAGTAATTCTTTTGGAATAGCATTAAATATAAGTGGTACTAGATATTCGGAGGTATGTTTCCTGTAATTATTTTGAAAATTTGGCAATTTGTAATAACCTTGGTTTTGAAGTCTTGTATTTTTGTTATGTTGAATTTTAAGTTTGTAAGTTTCGTCAAAAATTCTTTTAATTATTACATTATATTTATATAAATTGCTGTAGGATAAAAGATTTAAAAATTTTAATCTATCGGTGGAAGTTTTATAATTTTTTGGCAAACGAAACGGAATATTTTTAGCTATTATAGACTGCAGTTTTTCTATTTTATTTATGTTAGTTAAGTTAGTTGTTCCATGAACAATTATTCCATAATTTAACATAGATTCGCATATTGCTTTATAAAATAATACACAGGTTTTCATATTTAATACGTATTTCAATTTTTTAATTTTTATCGCTGATATTCTCAAGCTTTCACATATGTGGGATATATGGGCATTCCACCTAAAATATTCATCAAAAATGATTCCTAAGTAATTTATTTGATTTACTTGCTCAACAAGTGGGCAACTACATAATGATTCACAATTTGAAGCATCCTTTGTTCTGCAATTTATTTTATGAGTTTTGATAAAGAGGTTTTGATGAATATGAAATCCTGGTGAATGAATAATTATCAATTTTGTTTTTTTCTCATTTAAATAGATTTTATTATGATTTAACCATCTAATAATATTAATGTAATCTGTTTTAACCTCTGAAATGCTATCATTTAAATATTTCTGACTGTTTATTAAAACAATGTCGTCAGCATATAGATAAATATCACTATTTAATTTTGTATTGAACAAATCATTTATGCATACTAGGAACAATAAAGGACCTAAAATTGAGCCTTGGGGAATTCCATATTGTGTAATTACTTTTCTGCTGTAGCAGTTTTTTATTTTAATAATTGTGTATCTGTCTGATAAATAATTTCTAAACCAATCTAACAATATACCGCGAATACCGTAATTTTCCAATTTATTTAGTAAAATGCTATGATCCATTGTATCGAAGGCTTTCTTTAAATCTAAGAACATAGTTACATTTTTTTCCCTATTATTCAATGATTTATTAATATTATTTGCAATTTTGGAAATTAGTTGAATTGTGTTTTTTCCTTTTTGAAAGCCAAATTGATTTTCATTAATTATGTTGTGCTTAAGTAAAAAGTTAAATACAGTATTATAAATATATTTTTCCATTATTTTCGAAAAAATAGGCAGAATTGTTATTGGTCGATAGTTAGAAAAGTTCTCCTTAATACCCCCTTTAAAAATACGTCTTAAAATACCTGTTTTGAGTTCAGTAGGTATGTTCCCAGTAAATATAATCTGATTTATATTTTTTGAAATAATATTAAGTAGTGTTCCTTTATTAAATTTTATACGTTTAATGCTAACATTATCGTGACCAGGTGAGTTATTGGTGTCTAATGAAGTAATTATTTCATCAGTTTGTTTTTCAGTGATTTCATGTATATAGATAGATTTCAAAACTCTTTGCATCATGGTTGGAACATAATTTATATCGTCTTGGTGTTTGTATTTCTTATCTGTAAAATTAGTGTATTATAAATGTCATTGTAATTATTTGCTATTTCTTCCACATATAATTTCTTTTTGGACATATTGTCAATTATTACATCGTCCACTGATCTTTTCTGTTTTCCTTCTAATATTTCATTTATTAATTGCCAGGTAGCCTTCATATCATTTTTTTTCATTATAAGTTTATTTCTATAATAAAGTTGTTTCTGATTTCTAATTTGAATATTAACCATAGTTCTTAATTTTTTATAGTTATTTTTATAAGCATCACTTTATCATTGTTTTTAAATTTAATCCAAGCTTTATCTCTTTCTTCAATTAATTCTATCAAGTTCGGTGTTATCTAGTTTTTGCTATGATTTCTTTTACCTTTCCAACACTCCTCATATATATTCTATTATTTCCTAAAATTCCATCATAAATGTCTTTAAATGCTTTATATAGGTTTAATTCATCCATTGAGTTGTCTCCATAATTTTCTAAATTCCAATTCATTTCAGAAATAGCTTTGTTTATATTGTTATGGTCAAATGACCAATTCTTATTTCCCCCGATCTGTTTTAGTATAGTTAGTATTATTCAAATTGTTATTGGTGTTGCTAATCAATGTTAAAATTGTATAGTGATCTGCTATTTTGCTTCTTTGAATTATTGAATTTGCTGACATATTTTTAATCAGTTTATTAATATGGTCTATACAGGTTTTGGTAATTTTATTTTTTACTATTTCTTCTCTTGTAGCTTCCCTTATTAATCTTTCAAAATTCATTTCAGCCAATAGTGCGATATATTTTTCTGTGCCATGTTTTTTAGTATTCATTGTATCGATATTAAAGTCATCTATTAAAATCTGACTTTGATCTTTTTCTGTGTTTTCCATCCAATTTCAGAAATTTAACAGAAAAGAGTTCACATCTGTACTAGGTGATCTGTATAGTGCTAAAACATGATATATTATATTATTTTTTTTACTTTTATATATATAGTTTCCGCTGAAAGTGTTTGTTGTGAAATAATTTCAATATCTAGATTTTCTTTATAGTATACTGAAATCCCCCTAATATTTTTATTTATATTATCATTTGTAATTTTATTAAATTTATCAATATTATATAAATAATTTTCATATTTATTTACATTTGTTTCAGTTGAAACAAGCAAATCAATGTGTTTCGTGTAATCGTTAATACTTAATTTTAATGAATCCCAATGTTTTCTTTGACTTCTTATATTAACATGAGCAATTCCTAATTTATTTTTGTGAATAAATTTACTATAATTATTTACGAACCAAGCCTCCACTTCTAAACCTGTAGTTACATAAGCAACATCATAGTTGCTATTAAGACCTTCAATATTCAAATCAGACATAGCTAAGAAGAATATTCATAAAAAAACAAAAAGCAAAAGAGCAAAAAAAAAGAAAAAAAAAAGCAAGGTTTATCAGATATATCTAAAAGTTTAAAAATCATCAAAGTTGATGAACATATCAACATTGATAATTCTTTCACTATTTGATTTCCTCATTAGAACTTTTCCATTTTTGAACCAAACATACTTATAATTTTTTTCTTTTACACACATCCTAGCTCTCCAGAAAAGTTCTCTGCTAATCATAGTCATGTTTTCATTAATATATATTGGTGTTCCTTTATCATTAAGGTCTGCAATAGTGGTTGTAATTTTTTTTCCCTGTTTTGTATCCAAATGTCTCTATCTTTCTGTGTAACGAATTGGACAATTATCTTTGGGTTTTTGCTTTTATTTCTTTCTGGAAGTCTGTGAACTTTTTCAATCATTGACTGCAAACCAATGATTCAGACCTTTTCTATAATCATACAATTCTTAAGTTATGAACTCCCAAATTTGTTTTATATCATTGCCATAATAAAACATTTTTCTTGCAATTTCTTACTTCTTAGAGAGCATGTCCATCACAATAGCATATTTTGCCATAAAGCAATAAATAAAATCTTTAACAGTTACTATGAACTGTGACTAAACACATACATACTTCAAAAGGTTAAATGCTCTACTTTAAAGTTATACTTTAAGAAAAAAAGTTAATATAAAAGCAGCATGGAAATGTAACACATATATATTATACAGTATGGCTCTGAATAAAATATAACTTAAATGATAAAAAAGTTTGAAAATTGTACTACTTTAATATTTCTTAGGCTAAACAAAACATGAAAACCCACTACAGCAGTCAAAACATGACATTACAAAAATGGTCCAAATGTGAACCAAGGTGATCTTAGGTTTTATCTTTAGGTTTTATCCAAGGTTATCCAAGGTGACCACCCAATCTTAGATATGAAACTAGTTTAAGTTTCATATCTAAGATAGAAATTGTCAAACATTTTCTGGATGTACTAAAGTGATATAGAGTACAGTACATGTCAGATGTTGGTATTGTCAAAGTAGACCAATGTGAAAAAGCACTGGATTGCAATACACTTTTTCTTTCACATTCCCCATAGATAAGTGTCAGGAGGGGGTGAGGTCTGGTGAATTCAAAGGGTTGGGGTGTTTTATCTCTGAGAAGCACTATTTTGCATACAATGGGCTAAATGTCCAGGTCACAAGCACTCATAGAAAGTCAGGGGAAGGGGACCCCACTGGATAGCTGTTAGGAAATGGATGGTAGCCTCCCATTAAGGCCATCCAGTGTGTTCTTTAAGGTGCAGAGGATATGGCTCTACCACACATGGAGTCACAACTTAACATCACATCTGATGTACAGTGGCTTTTTCAAGCCCATTGGTGTCTGTTTATTATAGAATGGTTCTTAATGAAGTAGTATATGAAACAAAGCAGTTACTTAAATAACCAATAAATGGGATTTCCCATTCTTTGCCTACCATAAATAAAGTGATCTCATTGAAGAAAATAATCTAATATTTTAGTTAAATAAAAGCAATAAATCAACATGTAATACAAGAAAACCTACATTTAATACAAGAAAACAAAAACCAAAGCAATAACATATATGCAACAAGTGTAGCAACAGTTTTATACCAGCAAAAAAGATCCATAAGAAGCAGTTGCCATTTTTTCATGGAACTCTTTCTTTTTCAGTAAAGATGCAGCAAATGCATCTTTGAAATGTTATGAAGGTGGAGAAAATTGTTAAAAACATATATATTTTTATGTTTATATTTTTTCATTTTTAAGTATATTACTGTGAAATGTTTTTTGTCCTTGTCCACATGCATGCAGACAAATTTAATAAAATCAGGATTTATGAATAAATCTTTTTGATTCAGTGTTTATATATTAAATTAAATTTCAATGAAACTTATACTATAAAATACGTTTTATTTAAATATTTGACCTATTGCACAATATATACAGTGGTTTCAGAAATTCTCCTCAACTAGTTATGAGGTTAATAAGAATATTTAATTTTTTTACCTCAGTTTGGTTCTACTTCAGCAGCAATTTTTAAGTAGATTAGTTATAGTGTCTTTGGATTTATATGAACAGCCTTAATGAATGCCTAATATATGTAAAAAAATAAGGAATAAAATTGAGGTAGCAGCTCTTTTATTCCTTATTCCTTCAGTATGAAGAGGTCTGCTAATAAAAGAGAAACTTCTCAGGAATTCTCACATTCTACCATCACTCTTGGTTGTTAATTTTAGCTTGCTACAATGTGTGACCTGTAATAGTAGATTATTAGATTTCCTTTGTTCATAAGCAGGTGTACATTACACTGCCAAATATGACTTAGGGAATCAAGAGCATTTTTTGTTATAATTTATATGTGCTTTAAGCAGATGAAATTAGTACATAGTACAACTGGTAATAGTGCATTTAATCAACGCTTCTCAAAACTCTGGGTTTTTATACAACCTGAGAAGCAATAGCACAGTATTGCAATGTTACAGAACAGAAAAAATAATTGTTCAGGATTCTGCTTCCAGAGCAATGGAATTGATGTGAAAATTGTCAAGCCGAAAGAGAATCTTAATTTTTTTTTAATGATGGCCATTAGTTAGGTTTTTTTGTTCAGAGACAGAATAAAAAATTACTTTTAGCTGCTTGAAAAACTTGTTTATATCCTTACTTATCCAAAATGTTACCCTTAATAAGTTATATAAATCAATGATTAAAACAATGCTTTTAACTATTGACAGGTGATGGATTGACATATCATGCTTCAATGCCATTTTCAACAATTGATATGGATAATGACAGATGGGAAGGAGGAAACTGTGCCAAAGATCATACTGGTGGCTGGTGGTACAATCAATGTGATGCCAGCAATTTAAATGGGCAATACCTAAATGGACTAACACCACAGGAATATAAGGGAGTGTATTGGCATGAGTGGCAAGGCCCAAGTTATTCATTAATGGCAACACAAATGATGATAAGACCTATGAAACACACTTTTCTTACAAGAGAGTTTCATAATGAGGATGAGACTACAACTATGCTTATAGAAACAACCATCAGCAACTGAACTTTTACATTTAAAAACTGAACATTATTAGCAATTTCAGCTTTAGCTTAAATTAAAATGTACGAAATATAATTACAAAAAGTGTATTACATATACTGTGAAAATGGTTTGAAACAAAGATGGAATTATTTGATAGCACCAATGACTACATTAGCAATAATAATATAAAAACACCTTAAACCTTATTTATATCATTCAACTTGTAAACACTGAAAGTGGGGGGAGGGGAGAATACAAAAACACAAAGTTAAAAAAAGTTGAGATTGTTGAAAACATTACTGTTTATGAGCAAATGGCTAAGTTTAAAGCTGTCATTTGTTATACAATATTATCATTAGCATGAACAACATAAATAATCCAGCTTTGTTTTCAAGCATATTAACAGTGAAAATGGTTATTATTTTACAAAATTCTGTGACTATGCACTGTGATTTTAAAGTTTAATAAACAATGAATGTTTATTTATATTTAATATTTGTATTAAATGCAAGCAAACATATATAAATATCTTAGAATGTACATTAATGCAGTAAAAAAAGTGAATAAAGGGCTACCTCAAGATTACCATTTGTTTTTATTATGCTAATTTCAAAGTTTACATATATCAAAATTTTCTAAATGGTAAAGAAATTTTGTGACCCAACTGGGACTTGAACTGAAATCACTGGCTGCATCAAGCTACTCTAACCAGAGTTATAAAGATTGTGAATGTTAACTTTATCAGGGCTATGGGGCAATTGGAAGACAAATATACTAGCCATAATTTTCCAGTTGCTCACATTTAGCCACTAATTGAAGTTATAAAGTTTTTTGTTACTAATGAAGCTTGATATCTTTATTCAGAGCTTTTTTTATTTGAACTGGGTAGGTTACAATCTTGTGACCTCAGTGGTGAAGCATGGCTCTTTGAATAGAGAAAGCAATTACTATAGAATTAAAAATTAAAGCCATGCTGAAATTGAACTGAATGCTGTTCTGGTATTTGATTACTTCTGAATCCTGAAGTGGGGACAATTCTATATTTTTATATCAATTATTCCTGAAATAACAATGTTACAAAGCTCATTCAAATGAAAACCACAAAAGTTACATAAAAGTTGTTATACTCAAATGAAAGGAAAATATGCTCATCTATCTTCAATGTAGTCTCCATTATATTTGATACACTTTCTCCAACATAGAACTAATGGCTAAATTCATCGAGAGAAGAGGTATCATGGTAGGTGGTGGAGCCACTTGTGCACTGCTGTTTTGACCTCTTCATCTGACATTAAGTGATGTCATCTTAGTGTGTCTTTCAGTGGTCAAAAAAATTCGTAAGAGTGGTAATAACTTGGTGCTAAGTCTGGTGAATATGGAAGGTGGGGTAGCATCTCAAACTTCATCTCCTGTATCTGCTTACACTGTAGAATGTGCAGTGTAAGATGGCCATTATCACGCTGCACACACAAATATTTGAGGATAATAAATAGAACATTCCTTCAAATTGCATGCTTTAGATGATTCAGAAGCACATCACATATGCCCCATCATCAGATATGCTCCAGTTTCTCAACTCCCCAGGTAATGCTTCTTTTATGTGGATAATTATCCCTTTATGATCCCAGAATACAGTACACTTTTCTAGCTGATGCTTGGGTGCTCTTTTGCTGCTGAGGTGAGTTTGCAAGGGAACATTTTTTTGTGTATTTGCTTTCTGGTAAGAAATAGTTTGCCTAATATTCGTCACTTGTTACCATACATTATAAAAAGTCATCTCCTTTCCACTCATACTATTACAGAAGTGTAAAAACACACCATCTAGTCATTCCTTCAGTTCATATGTAAAATGATGAGGAACCCAATGAACACACACTTTTCAAAACTCCAACTCCTCGCTAATGATGTTTTTCACTGGCATGTCATATATTGAGCTTACACAGGTCATGGGGCATCTTCATCACATCCAATACCACTCAGAATTTATCCACACACTCATAGACTTACTGTTGACTCAAACATCATCCTCCATACCAATGGCGGCTTGTGGCTAAAATTTTTGGTAGGGCACTCAATTGCAATAACTCATCTTTTACCGTTTTCTGATGGCAAAAGTATTTTTTTTTATGTTACCACTTATAATGAACTACTATTATTGTAACACTCACTTGCTGTGCTGATTACCATATAAACACAAAATCTTTACAAAAAAGAAAAATGTTACATTACACAAAGAGAGGGAGTGGGGTGTGACCATGCTTTGTGTCATAATATAGGGAGGAGGGGGAGTTACATAATTTATGATTGATTTCCAATTCTGGCTACACCATTGATGAAGTAATGTTGGTTTTTATAATGAATAAAAATTAGGTTCTTGTTTTCAAAATCAGTTGTAAAAGCTCTAATTTGGTATAATAGTGATTTTGATAGTAAACTCAATGTAATATTAGAACAATATTTGAAAGCAAATAAAACATATTACCAATCTTGAAGCATCTTTGCCATGGAAAAGTAACTCTTCGTGCACTAATATGTAGTGGTGTTTGTTGCATTATGATGTCACTAACTCTGCCAATTGCACTCTTTGCTTCTAGTTTTTCTTGATGTTTCCTTTCCAATTCTTCAATTCCTCTCCTAACACGTTCTATTGGTGACACTATATAATAAAACATAATGGAATAAACATACTAAATTTGACAAAAAATGAATGATGTCTTTTAATATTTGGCTTTGAACAAAATAAATTTTGAAATTTTATTATAGTATTACAGTTCCTGACCAATATGATAATGTATTCTTCAAAAAATTTGAATAAGGTGAAATTGTGTTAGTTGGACACAAATTTCTCATAAGAAATAATATAAATAGGGGAGATATATTCCAGAATATTCACTTGATTGACATATCTTGATTTTATTCTCTTATTATGACATTTTAGTTAATGCTGTGTGCTTATTGTTCATTTATGCATATTTCATAGATATAACTCTATGAAAACTCTCAGAAATAACTTTCTCAGAAAAGAAACAATGATAATGGTATGAAAAATGCATTACTTCAATACATGGTACATATAAATGATTGTCAAGTAATAAAAATTATAAAAGAGAAATTGATTGTTGTAAAATTTGCCTAGAGCAATGAAGATGACTAACTGTATGTTTTGTATGTTTATAAGCATTTCTGCTCTACATATAACAAGTTATAATCTTTAAACAATTAGGATGAATTGGCATATGCATACATTGCCATCAGTCAGTGAAAATTAAAATGTTCTTTATTGTTTACAAATATATTACATGTTATAGCTGTTTAAACACACTAATTTGTAGAGACAAGTAGGCAAATGTAAAAAAACTTTTTGGAAGTGTTGAAATTATGAAAAAGGTTAGATAGATGAGACAAGGAGAGCATCCAATGTTTCTGATATGCTAAATATGATAACTTAGACAATCACAGAGTAGCAATGGAGAAATCATGTTAAAGTGAATGGCCAGTCATGTTAGTTGGAAACAGCCCTATTTTAAAAATTGTGCTAAACTGAAATCATGTTACCAGAATTCATGTTGGTTACAGACTAGGTGTATATATACAGGGTGTCCCTGAATTCATGGCCCAAACATGAGGGGATGGTAGTACACACCAAACCCACCAATATTCGTCATAGAATATGCTGCTGCAAATGCAGCCCGGTGCCAGTAGAGGCACAGATGAGGCAGCATGGCTTAAAAGCACTGGATTGGCCAAACCCCAGCATTCTCAGCCGCCGATGTGCGTGACAAGTCCAGTGTTTACGAGCAAGTACGCCGATCACTACTCTGCCGTTGTGCCGCCTGTATCAACAATGGTGGGCGGATGTTTGAGCATTTGTTGTAATGATCTTCAATAAATGTCACTCTGGAAACCTCTCTGTCCTTCATTTCCAACTCCTCACTGCATTTGCGGCCACATATTCTATGACGAATATTGGTGGGTTCGGTATGTACTACCATCCCCTCACGCTTGGGCCATGAATTCAGGGGCACCCTATATACATACTTAATATAATAAGTTAAAGTCAATTTAATGATTTTAAAGGTCCTTTTTAGCTTTTTTTTACATATTTAGAAGAAATTAATTAATCTAATTTTACATTAATTCAGGCAAAAACTTGTAATACTTCAAATGACACAAAGTCTACTGTTCAATAATTGAATCTAGTTTCTTCTGTGTGGTATTATTACTTTTTATTAAGCAAGCCATTAACATTTATAAGTTCTAATATTTATAATTATTAAAAAATTCGTGTCTACATTTATAGAAATATTTACAGTACAATTAGATAGGTTTCACCTAATGAAACCAAATTTAAGATAATTCGTCATTATTATTTGATATTCATCATTATTATTTGATTTTATAGTAAACACTTTGCTTAAAAGGTTACTTATGTATTTCAATAAAATGTCAGTTAGCACAATAAAATAGTCATGTTTAATCAGAAATCATTCATCAATACCTATTCTCACTTTAAAATATATTATTGAAAATCAGAAAATTAATGAATATATCAAGAAATATCAGTGATGCAAAGTATAAAAATATTGTTCCAGTATTAATCACAAGACAACACAGTTTGTGCAGAGGACTTCCTGCAACTTAATTTGATTCTTAATTAACACTCAGTTGCCTATTAAAAATTGTTTCTGTATGGAAAAAGGTACTAGGTGCACTCTAGATACTACAGCTATCATGGGAACTACAATTTTACTTTACTCAAGAAAGCTATGAAGCATTGATATCTTAATTCAGAAAGAAGAGGAACTGATATATTACCAACATTGTTATATTCGAGCTGAGGAGAAAGCTTTCAAACTTTTTGCTCTTCCCATTCTCCTGATCCTCAAAAATTATTATTGTGACAAACAGTAAAAAATGCTTATCATTATAATGATGATTAATCATGTAATATTTTACAACTCTATCTGCAACAAATATACTTAAATACTTGAATAGTTAGCTGAAAAAACCCTCCCCTGAACTAAATTCTCAAACATCCACCCCCACCCTGAAACTAAATCCTGGAGATGTTCCTTTTTTCACTGAGGACAGAATTGGGGATAGCGGAGAAAATCGCCGATGTTACACACTACCATCTGAGCCATCACTGCTCCTGCCTAGTTGGTTTTTCTGTATATAATATTATGCTGGCCCCACCTATTTAGAAACTCATGAGTCACCACTGCTCCACACATTTCTCAATGTATGGATAGGATAGTTAAAATACATTTACAGATGGTTTGAATGGTTTAAAGAACCTATAATACACTATTCCTTACCATCATCTTCAATTTCAGTTTTACTTATATTTTCAGGGGAAACTGTTTCTTCTTTCGACCTGTAGAAAATATTCAGAGTTTTCAAGTCATTTTTATATTTAAAAAGAATAAAATTGAAAAATTACAATAATCAATTTGTTAATTTCAGCCTGTGCTTAAAACAAAGGGTAAAAAAAGCTTGAAAAAATCTCAATCTCAAATCAAATTTTTAATAAAAGAGCACTAATCAAAATAAATACTTTAATAATACTTTGAGATATAGGGATGAAGAACAGTTTTCAAGTGTTTTATTATGTTTATGTGGTGCAGTCAAAAGTTCCTGAACTTACTGTGTGTAGCATCTTTTATGTGGAGAAAGCTGTGACAAGGAGTTTATTCCTACAGACTAGACAGTGAATCAACACTACTACATCAAGGTCCTCAAGCATTTGAGGGAGGGTATGAGGCTGAAATGTCCAGGAAAATGGCACACACAGGACTGGGTGGTGCATCATGACAATGAACTGGACCACACCATTATGTCTGTTCAACAATTTTTGGTCAAAAATAATATAGTGGGGATCCTCCTACTCACCTGACCTTGCTCCCTGTGACTTCTTCCTGTTCCCTAAGATGAAGCTCTACCTTAAGGGTCAATAATTTGACAGTGTAGAAGTGATTCAGGTAGAATCAAAGGAGGTGCTGAATAACATTTAAAAACAGGAGTACAGTTTACACACAATCAGTACAGTCTGAAAACTTTTGGACTGCACCTCATACATTTAATGATTATCATTCCAATAAAGAGGAAGAAATATACAAACTTTTTCCTAGGCATCCATTCTTCTAATGTTGTAATAGGAGGTGATGAAAGAAGACTATCACTTCTACTAGTGGAGAATGATTGAGACCTATACCATGAAATACTACTTGAAAGTGGAGTGCGAGCTGAATAACGAGAGCCTAATTTCGGTGAACTGATTACTTGTGATGTTATAGGAGATTTCTCTGAACACCCAAGAAGATGCCGAATACAATCATTTAAACTTTGTTTCAATTCCTACAAGAAAATATTATACAGAGAGTAAAAATAGTAAGCAATACCCAAAAGATAAACATAAATAACAATAAAAAATATGAAATTTAAATAAAAATAATGCACAAAAGATTTCAGAAAAACAACATATGAATCACCTAGAAGAAAAACTGAACATTTCCACTTTCAAGAACATTTCAGGAAACGAGAAAAACATTTTGCTCCAATGCCCATTCTCCATGTACTTCTCATTTGGACCTCCTCAAATCATTGAAATTGCCATTTTTACTGTTTCTTGTGTAATCAGAATATGCTTATCTACACAGTTAATCTACTGCTGCCTTTATTTTGAATAAAGTGGAATATTGGGTTTTACATTTAGGTCAATCATATTAGCAAATTTATTCATTATACTATGCTTCAGTAAATTTTAAAAATGAAATTAACGTGTTAATTAGAAAGCCATTGACTAAGGGATCTGCAACCTTTTTTCAGAGGAGAGCATTGAGGCATCCAAAGATGTACTTGATGAGTTCCAAATATTTCCAATGACCTTCTGTCCCCCTCCTTCAATCTAAGTAAAAGTAGCATAATGATATTTATTTGCAATTGTATTATAGAGTTGTATATTTATTTTTACTGTGTAATATCTCATACATTCTGTTGTAACATTTCTTTGAAGTATAGATCATGACAATGTACTAATTTGGCAAAAGTCTGCTGCTGAGTTAAAATCTCTATACGATAAAATTATCTTTAATTTAATCTTTTAAATTTGTGCACATTTATGTATGAATATATCAGATCTGCTAGGTTTGAAAAATGCTAATCTTTGGGAATAATAATACCTAATACCTGGAGATAGCGCAAGCTATAAAAGAGCAGCTTTTCTTTTCATTCCAATGCACCCAGGACACTCTGACCACTGTGAGGTCAAATATCATTATGCATTAACAGGATTTACATACAATCCAAGTTCTGTTCATTTCAAGTCTAAAAGGTCAAGCCATATCCAAATCAGTTCAACCAAAAAGAGTAGTTATAATATTCAATCAGTCAAAAAGTATAAAAAATTATTAATGCCACACCCATATGCTAGATCTTTAGCTTTATCAATAGATCCAACTTTCAAGTACAAGCAAAGATTTTAAACTTACTGAATAATTGAACAATCTACTTATTCAATTATCACTAAGATGAAATATTTTCAATATTATTAAAAGGATGTAAAGTCTGAAGTAGATTTAAACATCATCAACTTATATCAAGCTTAATAACAATATTTGATACATAATAATTTGTTTAAATCCAGCCCAATGACCAAAGTTGTCATGCTTGGCTGCAGAGCAAAAAGGATTTAATTTCAAATTACTGAAGGATGAGTTGCTTTACATTTTTGCACATAATGGGCCAAATGGCTAAGTCATAAGGACTCAGAGAAGGTTGGGGGAAGAGAACCCACTAGAAGCAGTCAGGAGACAGATGGTAGCCACCTATCAAGGCCATCTAGCATGTTCTTCATGAAATTACTGAGGAATCTGACTTTTCTTTAGAGAAATTATTTATATTATTCTATAAATCAATACAAATCCAGGTATAGATGCCAGTGATGT
Source organism: Ryuthela nishihirai (assembly GCA_038380435.1). Taxonomy (NCBI): domain Eukaryota; kingdom Metazoa; phylum Arthropoda; class Arachnida; order Araneae; family Heptathelidae; genus Ryuthela; species Ryuthela nishihirai. Next base: position 134,093,787 of record JAWZYU010000001.1, on the reverse strand, counting down.
TTTTTATGATATGATTGCATTAATAAATATCCTGCAACTAAATAAAAAATATAATTAATATTCATATAATATATATATATTACATCAATAGAGATTGATACAAAACACGTGATTACATATAACCTGTATGATGTGCCCCCACTGAGAACTTTGATGTGATTAATATAGATATCTTTACGATGTTTTGAATTCCCTCAAGAAAGATGATATCATTTTTTTCTTGTGGTATCAGTACCAAAATGTGTACTGACTCAGACCTTTGAGCTGGAGAAATAGATCATTTTGTCATTTGTGGGTGCAACAGTAAATTTTAAAAAATAAACAGCATGAAAACTTAATTGTTTAAGAATAACTAATACCTACTTCATACACACAACTAATCTAGGATACCCATATATACATCATTGTACTTTTTATTATTACTTCATCTGTAAATTATGTTCTATTATTATTAATGCCCTCACTAACATTAACAATAAAGTCATCATTTAATTAATAGGGGGAAAGAATTGGTTCAGTGAGTAGCATGACAGATTTGTAATCTGATGTTTCCAGGTCCAAGTCCCAACTGTGCCTGCATTGACATATTTTCCATTAATCCCCTTATTTATAAAATTGATTTCTCTAGATCTCACCAGAATTCCCACTCTGCCCTTACTGAGAAAGGGGGATAGCAATGAGCTTGGAAAAGACACCATACATTGGATGGGATACTTTATGAAGGAGAAATATACTTTGTGCACATTAAAAATTACACTGGATGACATTGGCAGGAGTCTTCCATCTGTAGCCTAACAGGTGATTCCATATCAAAGAAACACAAAAAAGAATTACTATTTTGAACCTGGTCATTTTTGATTTTAATTAAATTTGGTATGTTTGTTCTACTTATTAAAAACTTTATACACCAATATTCAGATTTTTTACAACAAATGGTTTTTGAGAAATAGTGATCGAAAAATGAAAAAAGTGACAAATTTCTTTAAAAATGAATACCTCTGGACCTAATTATGTTAGTACAATGAAACTGGTTTAATTTTAAAGCTCTTTTCTGTACCTTTAAAAAATTTTATGAAGTAAAGTTTCTGGAAAAAAAAAAGATTATTGTTCAAAAGGTTTGATATTGAATACCTCTAAACATGTCTCCTTAACCTTTTAAAAAAACAATTGTTCTGAAGCATACATTAACTGACATCTTAGGAAATTTTCATCTTGGCACTGCCATGAGTTCCTGAGTTATAAATTTTTGAATTGGGCAAAACCATGGATACAGCTTTATAACGTATGAACAATAACAATTTATTCAAATAATGCACAAGAAAATTTGATAAAAAAATTATTATTCAAGTTTAATAAAAGTTGCCACTTACTAAAATAAATGTATAAGTCACTCACAATGTCCTTTTTAATCAGAAAGAAACTTAAATTCATAGCATTTTTTTTCTTCAGTTGATAATGTATATGGTTCTTCCAGTAGAAGTGCTCACAATATAAGGGGGAGCTTAATATATACATAGACTATTACTATAAATGGCGACTGATCAACTCTCTGGGACAGACACAAAGATCATTAGTGTTTGGTGGAAATCATAGAAGGATTGTGATAAATGAAATAAACACATTCACAAACTATTCAACATTCATTACAGAGCTCAGGGACTTTACTGAGTGATGTATTTAAAGTGCAGGTAATAAAGAACTTGGTGAATATTTTGTCTGAAGTTAATAGAGTTAATACCATGCCCATTTGTCTTGTGTTTAATTCTCCAATATTGTTCATTAGTTGATAAATATGTCACAAAAATGTAATTTGTGTTTGGTTTAGCAATTGTATATACTGCTACAGAGGATAGCAAATGGTACATATAAGCTTCTGTGAGAGAAGTTATTTATCTCTTGATATGTGTTTCACACACCACTATCTGATGTAGGAAAGTTCATAGGAGTGTTGAACAAAAGAAGTTTGGGGAAAGATTTTAACCCTTTAAGATCTACCTGCTTCCAATGCAGCAAAATGTGATATTTAATTAATATAAATGTTAAAATTTACCATGTAGAGCTACTGGAAGAAAATAAAAATTGACAATTAAAGAAATTAATGCCACAAATCAAAAGTTTATAGCTAATTCAAAATGACATTGTGGATAATTTACAGATATATTTTACTAAGCAAAAAAAACTGAAAGGGTATTTAAAACATTTTCTGTCAAATTTTCCATTGAACTATTTTAATAAGTTACTATGTGTTCATTCTCTATAAGATATATCCATAGTTTTGAACAACTTTGCCTTATTCAAAAGATTTATAATTTGTGATCTCATGGCAGTTCCAACACAAAATTTTTCTGAGATGCTCTTGATTAATATGTGTTTCAGTATAATTTTTTTCAAATAATTAAAAAGACACACTTTGAGATAGTCAAGGTCAAATCTTCTGAGCTTGTGTTGTGTTGTTTTACCTCTGAGTGGCACTTTTTTGCACACTATGGGCTAAATGGCCTGGTCACAAGGACCCTGAAGGCTCAGAGAAGGTTGGGGGAGGGGACCCACTGGAACAGCTGTTGAGAGATAGATGGTAGCCTCCCATCAAGGCCATCTGTGTGTTCTTTAACATGCACAGGGTATGGCTCTCCTGCACACAGGGCCATGGCCTAACATCCCATCTGATGGACGATGTCCCTTCCATACATCGGTGTCCCCTACTGACCGTGGGCAAGATGGGGAGTTTTGCAGAGATAAATCTCAACACTGACCCAGCTGGGACTCAAGCAATCTTTTGGGTAATAACCTCAAGAATTTAATTTACTATTAAATATATATATATGTAAAAATTTGTTTTAAAGACTATTTTAATACTTTAACAGGGACCAATTTGATTACTTTAGCAAAAATAGAATGAGCTTTATTAAGCATTTAAAGAAAGCTCAGTTTGTTGAAGTTTTTTGGCACTTTTGAATGGTAATATCTTGAAAATTAGTGGATAGAAAAACAAAATTAGCTTTTTCTGTTTCCCTATGAATATTACAAGTATACCAAAAATCATTAAAATTGAAGAAGTCAAAGTCCAGAGCTCTGTTGATTTGACATGCAATGACTAACAAATATTCAGTGCATCCAGTTTCCAATGCTTTCTGAGCCCTTGTGACCTGGCTATTTAGCATATTATATGCAAACAAGTGCCATTCAGAGATAAAACAATCCATTCGAACATAATTGCTAACTTTTCCCATTTCCTAAATGATAAATATTCATTGAATGATTAACATTAAATTTCCAAAACAGCTTCTTTTCATCACAGATTTTTTTTTTTAGTTTATCTTTAAAGCAGCCAAATTTAAGCTTGCATTGTAAGTCATCATAAGTTAAAAACAAAAATAGTTGCATTAATTATTAACTTTATAACTGATTCCAAGTCTATAAATACCTAAATGGAAATATAATAAATAATAACCTCAAACTCATCCTCTGACATTGCCTGTATACATGGTAAGTCATAAGCAGTAACAAGAAACTCTAAGCCTTGTTTTGCCCACCTGCAAAAATAATTCAAAATGATTACAATAGTATAAAAACACACATATTCTTAATTTGCACACTTTTGTAGCCTTATATTAGTGAACTAAAAATTTAATCAATGAAATGGAAATTTTTGACTTCTCATGCAGTTAAAACATATTTAAGGTATAAAATTGTATATAAAATAAGGCAGAATAAAAAAAAAAGTTTTATATCTGTCAAAATATTATATTCCATTTTGTTGTGGTTTTGTTTCATTAACTCTCATTAGATTCAGATTCATCATATTTCTTTTTTTATCTGGTTTTTAAAGAATAATAACATTTATAGTATTAAATATGTAACCCTACTTTGAGGCAACTGGTAAAAATTACATTTATGAACATTTTTAGCTAAAATTAATATGCAAATATAAAATTGAAAAAAACAACTAGATAAATGAAAGATTTAGCCCATAATATTATGATATATTTATAATGGAATAAGCAAACTATTAAAAAACAGTACAAATTACTTTACTAAGGTGATTCATAAATCTCTGCATTTTATCTTCTACTTGAGAATATTAAAATATAAATAACATACTTTACTCAGTGAAATATAAACTATCATTTTTATCATATTTTATCATATAAACTATCATCATAAACTTTCATTTGTTGGCAAGTTGTTCAATTCTTCTTTGATACCTACTTGGTCCTTGGAGATGAAAAACTTCAAACATCCATTTTTGACTTCCTGAAACATTTGAAGCTGCCTACCTCAAAGAAAATGAGCCATAGAGCAAAAGAGGTGGTAGGTAGGAGAATCTGGGTGAGGAAGAAGCTCAAATGCCAATTCTTGAAAATTTTCTTTAGTTTGAAGTGTGATTTTGCATTGTCTTGTCGGAGGAGTACCTGATGTCTGTTTACCAATCCTGGGTACCACTGAAGCATCAGAGAGTGTATGTGCTCCAGTTGTTCTGAGTATAGGTCAGTATTGATGGCACATCCATCAGGAACCAGTTCAAAGTGCACTACACTCTCAAAATTCCAGCAAACACATAACACTGCCTTCATTTTGAATCATCCTCTCTTTGAGAGAGGAAGTGAGGGGGCAAATCATTGCTTTTGGGTGTTTGGATTATTGAAAAAGATCCACTATTAATCACACATAACAATTAATTGACTTGATGAAATGGTGGTTGCATGGATTAGAGACAAATTTTCTGCAGACTTTGATACGATGGTCTGCTTGTTTAGAGGTCAGTTCACGTGGAACACTTCGGTAACTCATTGCTTGTGAACAATCAAGTTTGGACAAGAGCCTCAGAATGCTTGTAAATGGATCAGCTTCAACAGCATGGAACAGAATGATATAATCTACTGATATTGGACGTTCTGATCATGGCTTACTTTTGAGGCTCATGTCACTGCCTTTGAACTTATTAAAACAAGCTTGAGCAGCATGAATGGAGAAGGCCTCTTACCTTCCACTTTGCATATTTCTGGCCACTTTGGTAGCTTTTTTTTCTTCCAGTAATGACATAAAATTGCACAAATTTAAATACTTAACTCACTCATTGTACATTCTAATGTTGGAAACACAAGACTTCGATACTTGGAATAGTTATGGACTGTAAAAAGTAAAATTCAATTTTAATTTTTGCTTAAAATGAAAGTCTAATACTCCTCCAAACTCCTCTTTTCAAACAACTTGAACAATGGGATGGAGTTCATATAAATTCACTCACAGCTTTGGTTATTATTTCTATATTATTGTCTCCCTTAATTCCAAAACTACTCAGTCACTGGAATAGACATATACACTCCCCTCTTTATGAAATTCAGGTTTTGGCCCTGTACACAAGCATGTTCATGTAATATATTCAAGCATGTTACAGATATATTTCAGTTCTTTAAGTTTTAATAGTCACTTATAAACTGGAAAAACCTAATTATTTATACTAAAATAAGAAAAATAGAAAACTTTTAGAGAAATTACATGAAAATAATCACTCAATATTTCAGTTCTCCAAAATGCAAAACAAAAATAACGTATCTGGTATGACAACATATTCCCATCCACATCTTTAAATTTCTCACTTTGGTAGAATATAAATTACAGACCTCGGTCTAAGGCCCCTTCCTTGTTCACATCTGTTAGCAACAAACTTCATCCACTGTTGAGCAAAACTTGCAAGACCACAACAAAACTTGATCCTTGCTTCTCCAGTAATGAGTCTTGTGACAGCTTTTTGATACTGTGGAGAAACAGTTGTTTTATTTGGGAAGAAAATTGTGATATGATGAAACTTTCTGAAAAATCTCTGTTCAATTAATATACAATAGGGAACAGAGGTGCTGAAAAAATTATCACAAAATATAAAAAGTTAATTATAGAATATTCTATATATTTTGTCAAAAATATATAGTGTTTTATATATTTTTGTATGTTATATAAATATATACACACACACACATATATATATACACACTGAAGAGCCAAAACATTATAACCACCTCCCTAATATGATGTTGGTCCTCCATGTGCCACCAAAACAGCTCTTACTGGTGAGGCATGGATGTTACAAGATTTCTAAAGGTGTCTTGTGGTATCTGGTACCAACACGTTACCAGCAGAACCTTTAACTCTTATAAGTGGTTGAGCAGCCACAGATCGGATATGATATTCCAACACAAACCATAGATGCTTGATTAGATAGATGTCTGGGGAATTTGGAGGCTAGGGCAATACCTGGAAGTCTTCCTCATGTTCCGCAAACCATTCTCAAACAATCAGGGCAGTGTGGCATGGCGCATTATCCTGCTGAAACAAGGCACTACTAGAGGGATATACCTGGTCTGCAATGATGTTTAGGTAGGTGGTAGACGTCATAGTTTCCTGCACGTGAATGACTGGAAACAGGGTTTCCCAGCAGAACATTGCCCAAAGCATTATACTTCCTTCACCAGCTTGTCTTCATCCTACAGTGCATCCTGGTGCCAACACTTCCCCAGGTAAATGACACAAACGTACCCAGCCATCCACATGGTGCAACAGGAAATGAGATTCATTGCACCAGATAATCTTCTTCCAATTATTCAAGGTCCAGTTTTGATGCTCATGTGCCCATTGTAGGTGCTTTCGACAGTGAACCGAGGTTAGCATGGGCACTCGGAGCAGCCTGCGGCACAGCCCCATTTTCAGCAGGGTTTGATGTATTGTGTGTTGTGACACATTACTCCCATCACCAGCATTCAAATTATGGGTGAGTTGCACCATAGCATGCCTTCTGCTGGCTCATACCATATGGGATAGCCTTTGCTCACCTCTAACATCAATGAGCTTGCTGGCATTTGTGGTTTTTCCCTCCTCAGATCACTTTTTGAAGGTACTAACCACAGCTGACCGTGAGAATCCCACAAGCCTTGACATCTCAGAAATGATCTGACCCAGTCATAAGGCCATTACAATTTGTCCTTTGTCAAACTCACTTAAGTCCGCTGCCTTTTCCATCTGAAGAACAAGAATAACACTGATTAACAGAGCTCAGTATAAGGTGTTATTTATACTGTTTCATGACCTTCACATGCGCTGTCATTTATCTGCAGTTGTTTCGACTTGCATAAAGACACACCAGTCATAATATTTTAGCTCTTCGGTGTGTGTGTATATATATATAATATGATATATAATATTATATATAATGCTATATATATATAAAGTTAATCATACAATACTATACACTGAAATGCCATGGAATTAGAGATAGAAGATGTTATTCAAATTCAGTACCACAAGTCCCGCATTTGTGCGCATACATGGCTGAAACTCTGGTCATATACAGCTGTCAGCTGTAGCTTCCCCAAGCATTCATCGTGAGAAGCGTAATGGGAATGGCACGGGATTTAGAAGCATTTAACAAAGGGCAGATTGTAGGTGCCCAATGGATGGGACACTCAATCTCTGAATTTGTCATTGAACTTGGATTTTCTTGTACTACAGTTTCAAGAGCATTCCAGGAATATGAAAATTCTGGCAAAAAAACAAGCACCTGGACAAACTGCAAAGGACAACCAGCCTTGAATGATCATGGGTCTTGCTGTCTGACCACATCATATGGACTGATAGGGGTCAGACATTATCTGAAATCACCTCCCATCTGAACACAGGTTCCAGCCAGGAAGTCAATGCACGGACTATGCAACACTCACTTCGTCTTGACTTCAGGAGCTGCTGCCCTATGAGAGTCCCACTTCTAACAACATGACACTGGGCTCAATGCCTTGCCTGGGCTAAAGAACATCGAAACTGGACTATCGAAAATTGGCAACAGATAGCCTGGAGTGATGAATCCCAATTTAAACTTCATCATGCCAATGGGAGACTGAGGGTATGGTGCCAACCCCATGAAGCCATGGATCATGCATGTCAGGTTAGAACAGTACAAGCTAGTGGTGGCTCAGTGATGGCCTGGGGTGTTTTTAGTTGGACATCTGTGTGACCTTTGGTACATGTATCGATGGCTCTCAATGCATCCTAGTACATAGAATTCATGGCTGACCATACACCCATTTATGGCCATCATGCATCCCAAAGGATATGGTGTCTACCAGCAAGACAACTGTTCATCTCACAGTTCCAGGTTGGCTACTGCACGGTTGCAGGAGCATTCTGCTGACTTTGAAATAATCGATTGGCCACCTAGAATCCCAGATTTTAAATTCCATCGAAAATCTTTGGGATACTGTCAAGCAGAGTGTTGGGGCCTATGTCCCATCGGTGATGACCTTGAAAGAATTGTGGACAGCTCTGGAGGATGCATGGGTCGCCATACCTGTGGAACATTTACGCAAGCTAGTGGAGTCCTTGCCTCATTGTGTGGCGGCCATTATCAGGGTCAGAAGGGGTCCAACATGTTACTAGGTTGCTATCCCCAATTCCAAGGCACTTCAGTGTATATATTTATCACAAAATATATAATGTTAATAATTACAATGAACTTTTTGAGAAAAATGTGCCTTTATTGGATACATGCAACTACTGAAACTTACTTGAAGGTAAGTTGAAGAGAAGTGTATTGTCTACTCACTTCTAAAAGTAATTTAATGGTAGGAATTGCATTTCATGAAACCAGTACAGTCTCACACAAGTGCAAGATAAAACTAATTTATTAAAAAGGTGAAAACATTGAGCTTGTTTTATATAAAGAAAGTGTAAGCGTGAATGTGTTTTCTCTGTGAATGGAGTCTGCAACAGCAATTAAGACAGCTTGTAACCGACCTATTGCTTTGGGCTTAATATCTACAACAGAGGAGAGATTAATCAGCAGCTGGTAGCTCAGCAGGCAGAGCACCTGATATGTTATCAGGAGGTCATGGGTTCAGATTCCACCCAGCTCAAGACAATTTTTCCTCTGTATCCAATTACATCATCCTACTTCAACAGCATAATAATGGCTAAATATCTTATAATTGCAAAGTGTTGTGGATTAAAATATATCTGAAGGTTGCTATAATTCATACCAACAGTGCCTGGAGATCTGCTCAAAATAAAAGACAAGCCAGTCAAAGTCACAGTAGTCTCACGCACCTGCATGTGAGTGCTCTGTGAATGGAGTCTGCAACAGCAGAAAAGAGAATGTATTGAGAGTGTGTGTGACAGACCTATGGTTTGGGCATAATATCTAAAAAAGAGGAGATATTTATCAGTGGCTGGTAGCTCAGAAGATAGAGCACCTAACGTTTTATATGGAGGTCATGGGTTCAGATCCAACCCAGCTCAAGACAATTTTTCCTCTGTACCCAATTAACATCATCATACTTCAACAGAATAATAGTGATTAAATACCTTATAAATCTAATATTTTTTAGCAGAATGTGTAATAATTATACTAATTTTCCCCATTTTTGAATTTCTGATTCTTTTTTTTTTGCAGAACAAGCTAACATTTTTTCAAATTGATCCAACCTGTTTTAAATAAATATTAATGTTGCAAAATACAATATACATTTATCTGAATGTCTTAATATCTTATACAAACACTAGAACTTCTCTTCCTAATAAAATGTTGTGTAAAATATTTCACATATTTTTAATTTAAAAGAGTTCATATTATTAAATGGCTCCAAAGTTTTATGCCATTGAACAGAATAACTGCAAAGCCATACATACTTGATGAAATAGATGTCACCACATAAACCTTGACAACATATTAAAAGTCCAAATCATTAAAATCATATCTGTTAGTGTCCTGACATTGGTGAAGCTTTTGTGCTTGTTCAATAATAGTGAGTTTAATGGCATTTGTTTGATAGTTAAAGTGTTCATAACTGATACTTTTTGAAGAATATATATTCAATAAAAAAAAGGAAATCTTCACATAAGTGTAGAAGATAGCAATTGCAATTCTAAATGCTATCAATTATTATTGGACAGTATTCAGTTTGTTGTTGTTGTTGGGGGCAGTTGACTCAGTTAGTAGTGCACTAGACTTGTAATTTGACTCCTAAGTTCTAGTCCCATCTGGGCCAGCATTCAGAAAAAGGACATTGATGGGCTTGGAAAAGCTGCCATCGATCAGATGGGATGTAAAGCATGGCCCCATGTACAGGAGAGCAATACTTTGTACTTTACATATTAAAGAATTGAATGACACACAGATTAAACACACATGAAAACTGAATACTACACAGATTAAAGAACATGTTGGATGGCTTGATGGAAAGCTTCCACTTCTCTCTTAATGGCTGTCCAGTGGGTCACCTCACCAACCTTCACTGAGCCTTTGGTGTTCTCATGACCTGGCCATTTAGCCCATTGTGTGCAAAAAAATGCCACTCAGAGGTAATTATGTTAATTTTTGCCATTTTTGAATGATTTTCTGCAGAACAAGCTAACTTGCTAAATGTTTCAGCTTCCATAACACTTTATTGAAATAATGAAAACTTATTGTCAGAAATTGAGATTTTAAGAGATTTGATTCAGATTATTAAATTATATTCAGCCACATTTTCTCATAAAAATCACATTTAAGAAGTTATTGTGTTCTTATATGTGGCTACTGAGTGTATTATATGTACAAATATGATCAGAGCTACCACTTTGCACAGAGTCCCAATTGGGTCAGCGTTGAGATTTATCTCCACAAAAATTCCCTGCCCTGCCCATGGTCAGTAGGGGACACCGATGGGCTTGGAAAGGCCACCATCCATTGAATGGGATGTTAAGCCATGGCCCCGTGTGTGGGAGAGCCATACCCTGTTCACGTCAAAGAACACGCTGAATGGCCTTGACGGGAGGCTACCATCTGTCTCCCAACAGCTGTTCCAGTGTTCCCCCAACCTTCTCTGAGCCTTCAGGGTCCATGTGACCTGTCCATTTAGCCCATGGTGTGCAAAAAAAGTGCCGCTCAGAGAGGTAAAACAACCCTACCCAACCCGACCTTGCACAAGAAAATTATAATTTGGAAGAACGAAAAATTGGAGGAAATTAGAGCAGGGCAGTTCTGCAGTTTATGGTGCTCATGCGCCATTTTTTTAACGCAACACAATAATGCATTGTGTCTTGATGGAATGTTTGACTTCTGGACTTCTAGCAGTGACTGATGGTGACAAAAAAAATTTATTTTTTCAGAATTATACAAAGTTTCTTAAAATTAAAAAACCCCATTAAATATGCAGTTTAAACTAAAAAAAACTAAAAACGAAAAGCATGTTTCAAAAGCATATCAGAAAGAATATTCAACTTCTTGGAAAGTTCTACAAATAATAACCTAAACCATCATATTACAAGCAGTGAAAAGGCCACACAAAAAGAATACACCGAGTAAAGAATATAATGACTTATTACACTTATTTCTAAGCATAAAATTTTGTTTCTGCATATAAAAGGAAACCACCAAAAGTAATAGTATCTAAGGCATATTTTCCTAACTGTGTATATTGTTATACGATGAATGTAGGTCAGTACTATCTAAGTCTAATTGTTTCAACAGCCTATTATCACTAACAAATGAAAGTTCATTCCCTAAGTTAAAAAAAACTTGCAAAAATCAATAATCTTATCGGAGATGGCTATTCTAACAAGAACATAGTGCTAAACAACGAATCGCTGTTCCCCAATTTAAGAAAATCCCAAAACAAAATTATTGGAAACAACCATTTTAACTTGAACATACTGCTAAACAATGAACAACCATTCCACCCTTTTTACCAGACCACATCAATTTTATAACAAACCTAAAGAATAAAATTGTAAACAACTCGTTGTCAATCCTTAGTATAAAAAAACTCCTAGAACTAAATAATCCCATCAGACACAACAAGCCTAAAAGACATGAATTATCTGAACAATTCACCCCCAATCCATAGCATAAAAAAACCCCAGAACTAAATAATCCCATTAGAGATAATAAGCCTAAAAAACCTGAACCATCATAAACAATGCATGGCCATTCACATTATTAAAAACAAAAACGCAGAACAAGATAATCTCATCAGAGACAACCATTTTAAACAGAGCATACCACCAAAGAAGAAATCATCCCATTTCCCACTTAACACAATAATAGGAGATATGCATTAACTAAATATCATAAATCGTCTGCAATTTTCAGTACTTACCTGAGGCAAAATTTATACCTTTATGATACATATATTTAGCCCACCCCTTCTAGTTCAATAAACACATATCTTTTATTCACTTAGAATGCTAGATCTGGAAAAAAATCAAGGACCAGAGGCCCCACAAAACATACCAATAGACAATCTAATAAATCGTTCAATATGATGAAAAGTTATTATACTGTACTTTATTCACTTATGTTACTTTACACACCTAAAGAATGTTCAGTTAGCATTCATGGTGCCATCTAGTGAGCTGAGTGTCATAAACTGCAGGTGTACTTTACAAACTGATTATTAAACAATTAAAATATATTTACATAATATAAAAAGTCTCTGCACCTTGTGAGCCTTGATCAGTTATGGGTGAAAATAAATTAGCCTTCTCATTCAAACAATCTGAGTTTAGCAACGATCATTTCATGGTACCCATTAACTGATTATGAATTAAATTAAACATCTTATAAAATAGGAAATATAAGACAAAAAGTTTAAATCAGTTTAGTTACATTTTTGGCATGCATACTTCTTCATATTAACGAAATTTAACTTAATCGCTAATAATCAACAACATATAGTAGGCATCATCCAATGATTAACAATAGATATATTGTAAAAGATAACATTTACAATACAGAGAGAATAGCATCAATTTTTCAGCTCCTTTCTCCAATGTTCACTTTTTGCACAGTGCTTGGATCATTGGCAGTGGCAAGCTTTGTATGCAGCACAGGAAATGATGCAGCCAACTCAACTGCATCCACATGTTTTATCCAAATATAATCCCATGGAAGCAGCAGCAGAAGAATTTTTGATACTAACAAAAATTAATCACTAATAATTAATATTCTATATGTAGGCATTATCCGCTGATCCATAATAGATCAATCAATATATTTCAGAAGTTAGCATTACAATACATTAGAAATAACAACAAATGCTATTGTGACCTTTTTCATGAAAGCGCTTCGATCACCAGAAGTAACAGCTTGTTAAGCAGCATGGGAAGCTTACCACACTAAGTCACTGCATTAGTACGTTTCTGATATTAACAAAAGCTAACCTAATAACTAATAATTAATACATAAATTGTTACTACTTTTGTAGAGATATTTATCTTTACAATATTTACTAATACGAAACAATTTTAATGGAATTCATAAACAAAAACAACACATCACAGATTTTTGAGTGCAAGCATTTAAACAGTAAGATCCTTCTTAAAATATTATTATTCAAAGTACACAGACAGTTATCAAGACAACACTCACCTCAAATCCAAATCTGTAACCCTGATGTAAAACTTCTCGGCATCGTGCCTGTAATGCAGCCCGATCCAAATCATCAAGGCCGGGGAGTGAATTAACGTCAAGCTTCTCCTCTACCTCTTTCACTACTTTGGTTAGCTTTTCACACAACTCAAGAGCTTCAGACTTTGAAATAAATTAAAAATATAACAATATTTGGCAAAAATTTCTCAGTCAACCACATTAGTTTAACAACAACAAATAGATATTGAAATAATTCAATGTACTAAAATATTTGATTAAATATAATTCATCATTATATAAATCCAATATAATAATGTCTAATCTAATTACATCAATGCAATAAAATTCAGAGAAGGTTGCAAATAGAAACTGAGCAGTTGTCAAACATTAATAGCTAAAACGGAAAATTGTGTAAAAAATCAACTGAACATTTTTATACATATTCTTTTTAGACTTGACAGGATATTAAAAATGAAAATAATCAGAATTTTTCTTTGTGGAAAATATAACTTGTATTGGTGCTATGTCAGCAGAAAACAGTATCAGTTTTAGAGCTGTACCATATGCTGCATGGAAAGTTACAGCAGGGATTTGTTTTTACATTGAGAATCTATTACTAACTACTAATCTTTGCAGTGATTATTACTAACACTAAATTTTTGCAGAATATACACTAAAATCTATACAGATATACAGAATATCCCTAAAAAATTTATACATATTTTGGACCTTCATAAAGCACATAAATATACACAGAGAGAAATGAAGATGAAGATGATGCATAATAACATGTGATGATGGTGTGGTACCACATTATTACAACAATATGGAACAGTTTCTTAGAAACTATTCCACCAACAACATATTTCATTTATGTTAGTCTGTTGTGAGTCATTGATAATGTATTGTGGCTGATGGTGTGCATTTTGAACACTTGACATTGAATGGTAAATACCAAAACAAGGACTCACATCTGTATATTTTACAAACTTAGAAATAGGTAAATAAAGGATGCACACATTTTATTGGAAAATTCTGTACTGTTTTGCTATGGAAATTTCTGCAATAAAATCATCTGTGATTTTCCAAAACTTTGATTAAAAATGACCACATCAGCAGTTAATAATGAATTAAGGAGACAGATGAGAACCTCCTCAAGGCCATCCAATGAGTTTTTTAATGTAAACAGAGCTATGTTTTAACATACCGTTACACAAACCTTTCCAAGTTAATTGGTGTCTCTCTTCTCACCACGGACAGAGTGGAAGTTGGCAAAGAAAACCTCAAAGTAGGCACAATGAGAACTTGAACCTAAAAACATCAAATCATGAGCCTTGTGCACTGCTGACTGAGCCATCACCCCCCCCCCCCTCCAGCATTAATAAAGAAAGCGATGATATGTAATAGCAGACATAAGAACTGATGTCTGTCAGAAATAATAATTTTTAGGTAATAGGTAAATAAAGGGTGTACGCATTTTGTTGGAAAATTCTGTACTGTTTTGCTATGGAAACTTCTGCAATAAAATATCTCTGGTCAGAAACTTTGGTTAGAAAATGACCAAATCAGCAGTTAATAGATTTGTATATATGTTTTGCTTACATATTTTAAATATTTAAAAGCTTTGAAACAAAGTCTTTTGATTATTAAAAAATTTAAATTGACATTTCACAAACTTAAAAAATAAAGTTTCTTATTTTGCAATAAGTAGTATCAATTTCACCACGATGGCATATCAGTGATTTTGAAAATAATTCAATTGTGCAAAGACAATACTAAATATAATAAAACAAATATTAACCTTGAGATCTCCAAGTGCTTCAGCAATGGCATGATTGCAGGATGTTTGCTGCTTGTCTACCTGCAATGTGCTTCCCATAACCCTCTGAAACTTTCTGCATTGTGCCATTAGTTGGGAAGAATGGTTAACAACCAACAATAATCCATCAACCTACCAATTAGAAAATAAAATTACTATATTTTTAGTACATAAGATGTTGAGTACAATTATACACAAATAACTCTTTAATACAGTTATTTTTTCTTTCTGGTCACTGAATCACTTCCATCCATAATACAAATTACCAGTTCTATTCTCTCAGATACCTTCAAAGAGACAAATACCAGTTGTTAAGGACAGATGAAAACTTCTAATTGAAGCCATCCAGTGCTTTTTTTAAGTACCTGGGGTACTGCCTTCCTGACAGTAAGCCTATTAGTATAATATTTGCACATGTGGCCACAATTTAATATTGCAGCAAAGAGTTATTCCAAGTCCACCTTTGTCTACTTTCTGAGTAAAAGCATTGTGTGGATAAATGAAAAAAATCTTGATTAACTCCATTGGGTTTAAGAGCAGTTCTCATAAAAACAAAGCAATAAAAGTAAGTATCCTTCAACAGAAATTTACAATAATATATTTACTGAAATGTAACTGTAATGTGTTCAAGGTTCTAACTATTTTAATTCCATGCATGTAATTCCAAAATACAGTTTTAAAGGGAAATTTTTAAATTTTATATTGACTTTATTTTAAATTTTTTTTCACTATCAACTACTTTTTCTAGTACACTTTGCAAATCGAATTTATTGTAGGTAAAATTTTGCAAATTGACCTTGGAACACTTTTAACTAATTTAGATGATAGGATCCATTATGTGAAAATCCAACACATAACACCAAATGAACCAGCTCTTTCAATTTAGTTAGGAAATAGATCTAATGCAATGAAATCTGTATAACAGGGATGGTGAATATATAACACATGAAGACATTTTTAGTGATACATGGTTTTCCTTTGAATGAAATATATGTAGCTGTCCCAAAGGACAAGTGGTTAGCATGTTTAGCTGTGAAGCAAAGAGGCCTGATTCGAATTCCAGATAAGGACTGATACTTTCTTCAAGATTTATATTGTCTTTCTGCTGAGGTCCTGCTTTTTTCATTGATCATCTTTATGCCATATTATACTAATAGGCTACTGTCAGATCTCTGTGGGAAGTAGGATGCCTGAGAGTTAATATATTTTTAATACTTTTAACATTAAAATACATTATTAGCAATTTTTTTTTCAATTACCAATGCAGTATGAAAAAAGTGTACATTAATACCTTTTTTAAACTATCGTTGTGACACAAAGTCATTTTAAGCAACCTGAATAAAATATTACATCATTTAAAAAAGGTTCACCATTATTGATCTATAGCATAGGTTTTCTACAATGCATCATTGAATTTACATAATTTCCTCTTTTAGTAAACTACATGGATTAATTGCTCATCCTTGCTATATACATATATAGCAATCCTTATTGCTCATCCTTATTATATACAACTTGTATATAATATAACATGTCAAACATTTTATATTATATACAACTTTATTAGCAGTATGTTATGTGTGACTAACACAATATAAGCCAAAAGACATTTTAAGGATATTTCTGTGGTTCCTTAGCAAAAAACATATATTATTATGTAGCTTGTATTCAGCTGATATAAGAAGGGCTAAACATCAACATGGGTATTTATAGGGAGGTGAAAGATGCACACTGCTCCCTCCCTGAAAATTTCAATTATAAAATAAATAAGACCGAACACTTCACATTAAGTTTGGGTAAATACATGTTAGATTATTTTAAATAAAAAACACAATTTACTGGTTAATCACTACATTTTAGTAGCTTGATGATTATCATCCCAATCCACTAAATTTCAATTAGAAATAATGGAAAAACTTTGACTAAATCATAATACAAGCTGTAATTTAAAAAATATAACATTTTCTCTTTGTGTAAATTATTAATTTATTATTATTAATTTAATATAAATTATAAAAATGTAATTAGGACTTAGGCCATATACCACAAAATAATCATAATGATAAATATTTGCTAATATCAGAAATTTTTGTCTTGTACTATTTAAAGTTAAAGAACTTCTCTGTGCATTTGGAAAAGACAACATGGCAATATTTTGAAGGTTGTAAAAACTAGTTATGAGTTGCATACCTTCTAATAAATATACAGTGATTAACCAGCATATTGCACTTTTACCTTATATGCAAGATGTAATATTTTAAAATTCTATTTATAAGTAAAATGATACAGTAAACTACAAAAAATGACAAGGTAATTCATTAAATTGTTTATAAGCAACTATATAATGGACAATATATATATACTTAAAAATAACTGAAGAGCTATATTAAAGCCAACTTACTTCAACATGTGAAAGAGTAATAGTTGCCTCAGCAGTTGGTTCAAGAACAATTGTTGGTCCCTCCCAGTAAGTTCCTTGCAACTCACATTTATCACATCTCATCATTATAAGATAAATAGCTTGATCAGAGCCTGGATCCAAAACTTCATGGCCACAGGTCATGTCAACAAGCTGCCAGATGTAAGTTTCACAATGTTGGAGGTTTCCTTAAAAACAGAAACAACTCAAATATAACCACAAAAAAATAAAATGTATGTTTGATTAATACTAAGAAATCACAGGTAACCTGTAAGCAGACAACAATCTTCATTATAGTAGAAAAATTGTCATGAACCTGGTGAGATGCAAATCTATAGCCTTAATAAAATGGTAGTAAAAAGTCATGGATTTGTATCCCACTTAGCTTAAGACAATATTTCTTCTGTACTGAACATATGTTCTATACCATCTCAAAAATAAAAAATATGAAAGGTTTGTTTACATTTAAGTGGCAAATTTTTATGTAAAACTAGAATTAATATTCCTATTAGGACCTGAAGATGCAAAGTCTGGTTGATGACTTAGACAACTGTTTGCATCAGACAGAAATTTCCAGTCAAGGTCACCAGAACATTTTTAACATGCATATGGTAAGATGTTCTCACACAAATAATCATAAATTAATTCTGACATTAATCTGACAGATGGTGGTCTTTGCATTCATTGATGAGTCCTTCCTCATGAAGAAAACTCAGTTCTAATATTTTAAACAAAGTCATGAGCCTCATATATTACTAAACTGTACCAATTTAAATTATATAAATTTAAGGAAATAAAGAATAAATATATAAAAAAGAAATTCTTTTGTGTGAGGAAAAAATATTAAAGTTACGTTTTTTAAAACAGTTACTAAAAATGTCAGTTCTGTTTAGCATCTTCAGATCCATCATGTACCACCGTCCTGTGTATATGATAATGGCTGCCAATGAAAAGTAAAAAGTATTAATTACAAAAAATTTTTACCCTTCTTTTACACTTCTTTATTTTTAACAATGATCTAACTAGTTAAATTGGATTTTTAAATTCTGTGATATAAAAATTAAGAAAATGTTGTTTATAATTAGGCCTTTCAAGATCAATCTATTGAGTTGTTTATTTCTATTCTAGCAGTCCGATTTTAGTTACTGGAGAGGCATGTGAAATGTAGTTAAGATTACATTTTAACCTCACAAAATTAACAGCATTATAGATTTCATTTCCACTTTTTGCTTTAGAACTAATTGGGTACGATCAAGTTTTATGGTACTGAAAGCGATTGTAAGGAAAGGGTTGTTCACTAAAGGCTCTGATGAAGAAAGTGGATTCAAGTTTAAGGTGTTGTTATTATCTATTATAATTAGCCTCCAATAAGGGGCTCCCTATAGACAGTGAAAATGAGGTGGAAATCAATTGGCATCTGAGATTAATCATGACAATGAGTTCAATGAAAAGATTGGTAATGTTACTGATGTGTCTATTTAATTTTTTTTTTTTCAAAGGATGGAGATAACCTAGAAGCTATATTAGGCTTGTTCTGGTTTCTCATACAACATACAAACACTTACACAAGAACATGCATGCCCCACTGGTCTTAATAGTCAGGTATGCTACCCACTAGACCAGGTAGGGCTTAATCATAGTGAAATCATAGTGAATATTTGAAATAAATTTGTAGGTGAAATTAACTAATGTCCAAGAGTAAAACTATCCTAATTGTATTCAAACAAAAGCTTAGCATAAAAGGGGGAAAACAAAAGAACCTACTGTCATTGCTTTTTAAATAACATATACAGTAGACTCCCTCTTATCTGGTCCTTACGGGACCAGACCAGTGGCCAGATGAACGAAAGGCTGGTTAATCCAAAAATTGTGTCAGAAAATAAATAAAAATGGCAAATGACAAAAATACTAACTGTACTGTATATTAATTAATAATTTGTTGTACAATATTAACATTTACTCATATTCACTTGAAAAAGTCCATGATTTTCTTTCGTTTCTTTGAACTTAACACCTTTTTACCTGCAAAGTTTGGGGCGGGGGTGGCTCAGTCAGTAGCGCGCCAGGCTCGTAATCTGCAGTTCCCAGGTTCGAGTCCCAGCTGGGTCAGCGTTGAGATTTATCTCTGCAAAATTCCCCACCCTGCCCACGGTCAGTAGGGGACACCAATGGGCTTGGAAAGGCCGCCGTCCGTCGGATGGGACATTAAGTCGTGGCCCCGTGTGTGGGAGAGCCATAACATGTGCACGTTAAAGAACACACTGGATGGCCTTGACGGGAGGCTACCATCTGTCTCCCAACAGCTGTTCCAGTGGGTCCCCTCCCCTAACCTTCTCTGAGCCTTCAGGGTCCATGTGACCTGGCCATTTAGCCCATGGTGTGCAAAAAAGTGCCACTCAGAGGTAAAACAACCCAACCCTGCAAAGTCTTGCCATTTTTTAATAAACATCACATCAATTGCAGATGAGGCCTGTTGTTGTTCAATGTATCTTACTGCAACATCAAAAGCTTCTTTTCCTTCAATATGGCTAACTTTCCTTTCTTCCTCTTCTTTTTCATTCTCCACTTCTTCTGTTCCCTTCTTGGCAGACTGCATTGATAATTTTGTCATCGTTCAGTGTTTCATTTTTAAACTGCTCATCACCCTTTAACCATTTTTCAATGTCATCTTCTTCAAGTGTGTCACATCCAGGAAGCAGTTTAAAGTCATTAAGCAGCAAAATATTATCATTATATGTCATATCTTCAGCAGGCATAGACTCATTTGATACTTTCAAGTTGTCATCTTTGCTACTTTCTATACAGTTTTCAACTTTGGGCCAAAGTTTTCTCCGTGACTTCACAAATATTGTACGAGGCATTTCTTCAAAAGCTCTTGCCAACATGTAGATCACATCCTTGATATTTATTGTTTTCAAAACATTTAAAAGTCCTATTCTGTCATTTTCTGTTTCACTGCAGAATTTCTGAAAGAAGCTTTCTCCTGTATCACCTTTTAAACTTACAAGCACACCTTGATCCATTGGTTGCACTAAAGATGTTACATTAGGTGGCAAAAACATGGCTTTTATGTTGTCAGAAATGAGTTCGCTTCAGTGTGTTGGGGCATTGTCGAAAATGAGTAGGGCCTTTGCAGGCATTTTAAGACTTGTCAAGTGGTTTTTTACTTTTGGAACAAATTCTGTAAAGAACCACTCTTTAAACAAATACGAGTCTATCCAAGCAGACTTTTGAGCTTTGTAATAAACTAGCAGAGTAGCTAAATTTAAATGCTTGAATGCTCAGGGTTTTACTGATTTCTCAATTACAAAATGAGGAAGTTTGTGCATACCTGCAGCATTTGTACACGAAGCCAGTGATTCTTTCTTTGTTTTAAATCCTGATGCTGAGGTTTCTAGCACTGTCACAAACGTTTTTGTTGGAAGAAGTTTAAAATTTAACCTAGTCTCATCTACACTGTAGATTTTTTCTGTGCATAGGCCTTCTTCTTCAATAAGCACTTAAAGGTTTTCTGAAAATTCCTTTGCTGCTGAAGGATCAACTGACAATTTCTCACCACAAACACCAAGGTAATGAACACCATGCCGTTTTTTCGAGTGAGAAAGCCATCCCTCGCTTGCTGAAAAATCTTCCCCTTATCGATTTGATAATGAAGGATTAATGCTTTTTCTTTCAAGATTGGCCCACTGATTGGCGTTCCTTTTCGATGCTCTTGCATGAACCATAACCAAAGTGTATTATTGACAATTTCATTTTTCAGCTTTTCAAGAGTGTACCAAGAAGAAAACGTTTTTTCAGACCGACTTGAGTGCAAGTCTTGTAAAGATTTTCTATTTCTCCTCCAGTCATTTACCATGCTTTTACCAACACCTAATTCATCACAAATATGCTTTACTGGATCACCTTTGTCAATACGTTCTAATACTTTTAATTTCATCTCCATTATAACGACATTACACTTACGTTTGCACCCTCATTTTGTAGTACCACACAATAATTAATAGATCACAACACACATTCCTGTATACGCACAGTACACTGTACTATTCACAAAGAGAAACTGAAGCAAATATGTACTGTACTATAAACCAAACACATGGTGACTTGCTTCCACTTCTTGGAACTGAAGCAAATAAACAAAACAAGAGGCGACCTGCTTCCACTTCTTGGAATAACTGGTTAAAATGGAGGCCAGTTGAGCCGAGACCAGATGAGAGAGAGTCTACTGTATATCAAAATACTTTTGAATAAAAAAAAAACAAATATAGGATCTAAACGTATCCCAAAAATAGGGCTAGTTGGTTGTTTAGGGTTTAATGGTGCATCAACAACTGAGGCTACAATGCACCAAGCAAAAAAAAATAACTATAAGTCATGGAACCTACAACCAAAAATTTAAAAATTAACACCATAAAGCAGAACTAAAGTTGTAAAAGTATAAATCAATAATGATAAAAAGTATAAACAACAAAAACAAGTGTAGAAATAGCATGTAAAATAATTATATAATAAATACAAATTAAAATCAGCCCAGTTGTAAAAGGATTCAGGTAAATACCACAGAATAAAAACAACAAAGGTGTAAAATTATAGTCTGTTAACCTACAAATGGTTGGCCCATAAAACCTATAATCCTACTCAAAGTTACAAAAAGTCTCTACAACTGAGTAGGATTAAATGTGATTGCTATAAGAAGTTGAAAGATTTGCTGGTTCTTGCATTCTGATGCATCAAGATACTCCAGAACCTGGCTGGCTCTGTATTCAAGAAAGTAAAAGAATTGATTTTATAAGTTAATATTGAGCCTCAAAAAAGGCATATTATCTCTCCCCATTCAAACCACTTAGTTACATATAAAATGTCTATATATGTTGCCTGGGCATTTCCAATGCATTTTCAACAATAATTTAAAGTTTCTTGCTACACAGACATGGGCCAACTGGCAGACTAAGCAAATCACTAGTTTACATGTTTTTGAAGTGATTTCACTCTAAAACTTATCATTTGACTTTATCATGACTAATATGCACAAAAATTCTTAGAAGAATCCATCCTTACAGGAAATTTCATTAAGTGTATATATACCAAGTGCAAAAACATATAATTAAATTTCTTTCCAAATATACTTTAAATTTGACATATATTATCAGCATTGTACTTATGGCTAATATAACATTTTGGTTACTTAAACTGAAAAGGAGGAAATCAGATTAATCCTAAGATGTAGTTTAAATGCATCTGGATCCAAAGATCTAGCATGCAAGCACATTTTGCAATATTCACAGCACATACAAAGTAGTCAACAACCATCCATTTGGGAGAACAGTTATGTTCCATCTAAAACACATAGTTTACCAAAAAGTGAAAAACATACATATTGCACATTTTTGTATTACATGAGCATTAATATTCAGAATATTTCATGGCAAATAAAAAGTTTTTAACCCGTTGCATTGGGTAAACAATTGGCAGCTTCAATAGTGTATTTAAATTTTGAAAAGGATATGCCAAAATAAAAATTTATTTTTCTCACTAGCTATTTAAGATAAAGAGATAAAACTAAATGTCTTAGATTACTGCAAATTTGATTAGGTTATACAACAAAGAAATATATATATATACATAATTTGAACAAAAATAAAGAAAGTAAGCTTTTGTTCCCTTTATTAGAGTTTAAAAGTAATTAATAAACATGAACATTTATATAAATTCTACATTAAATTTAATATTTAAGAACAGTGTGATTATCTGAAACATGGAAGGTGGACAAAAAAATTTTATATTTCAAGGTGTTTTTTTTTTTTCATGCACACTTTACATACTCTTGTTGGGTAATTTTACTTGTCTGTTGATATATGCTTTGGAAAGAGTGCTCAGTTTTCATGACTTACAGCAATAGTGGTGTATCACTGTGAGATGGTTTTCCACACCATTAAAATTAAGAAATGTCACATTTTGAAGAAGGTATTCTGTGAGATCTAAATAAATGTTAAAAAAATACCTCTTCTTTCTATTTCGAACTTTACAATATAGAATATATGCATTAAAAAGCATTAAGTAAAAAAAAATATCCTTTTATTTTTTTCATAATAGGAAAGCATACCAAGACTTATGGTGATCAATTCTTCTGATACCTTTATTGTATTCTGGTACATTTCAGCTTCATAACTTTTAAAACATCATTTTTTTTCCTTCTCCAATATTTGGTCTTTTCCATATCAATCATTTCTGCATTGGCACGTTTTAAAGAAAGCATGTACACATCCTTCTTATCCCACCATTTCAAAGCCAAAAGATGGTGATTGGACCATATTGCTACTTCACCTCTCTTCAGTTTTACAGATGCAAGATCTTTGGTCATGTTCTTCCTATTTGATCTTACAGTTCCAACAATTTAGTTTGTTTTTCAAGTAAATTCAAAGGTGATGAAGAGTACCAATTTTCTAATAAAGAGTGTATTCTTTATTACTGAGATTACAATGTATTACATGAGCAATGGGTTAAAAATTAATTGGCAATGCAATGGGTTAAAAACTTTTAAATTAAGTGGTTCACTTGTAAATATAATCAAGATCGCTTTATAACAACTGGTGATTAATTCTTGTCAAAAAGTAGTTTTTTATATTCTTTCTATA
Organism: Ryuthela nishihirai; assembly: GCA_038380435.1. Lineage (NCBI taxonomy): Eukaryota > Metazoa > Arthropoda > Arachnida > Araneae > Heptathelidae > Ryuthela > Ryuthela nishihirai. The sequence continues at coordinate 134,069,521 of JAWZYU010000001.1, read as the reverse complement.
TCTAAGTAGAGCTTCTTGAAGTTCAAGTTATGATTAAGCAACAAAAAAAGCTCACACATTATTAATGGTTGTGCAGTATGAATCTCATCTAAGGCAAAACAATTTTCATTGCTTAAAAACGTATATTGTATTCCAAAATTATCAATATTGTATTTGATCAAAAGTGTCCTTTAATTAGATTATAATAAATTATGTAACAACAAAGAAATGCATATATATATATATAATTTGAAAAAAAATAAAGAAAATATATTTTTGTTCACTTAATTAGACTTTAAAACTAATTAAAAAGTATGAACATTTATATAAATTTTATATAAAATTTAATATTTGAGCCAGTTCTTAATTCTCAAATATTAAATTTCAAAACAGATTAAATTTAATATTAGAGACAATATTGTTTAAAGGTAACAATTGCTACAGCTTTTGTCATTAAAAGCAATATTGGTTTCAAAATCAAAATGTGATAATATTTACTCACTAACAATTACAAATTCAAATTATTTGTAAGTAATGTAAGAACCAATATTAAATATTATTAATTTGACTATAATTGATAAGCATTCATGATTATATGCTTATATTTAGGATTAGAATAAAATTATTACTCATTGAATATATTGTGTATACTTACCAGGAACAAACATAACATGGCTTGAACTGTGGGGTGAAATTACCTACCAAAATTGAAAATTATAAAAATGAATCAATAAATACAGATTTGCATGATGCAAAGGAATGTTAAATGTAATACCAACTTTAACAGAATTAACTTTTTCAATCATAAAAAAATCTGCAAATATCAACTATAAAATTTGGCTAATAGACAGCATTCTGAGGAAAACTGAATAATACTAAACACTTTTGGAATTGCCCCAATATCACTCCTATGATCTTGCCCAGAGAAAATGGCCCCATTTGATGCTGAAAATGCTCAACAATATAAGTTCAATTCCTTAACAAGTGTTGTTACCATTCAGATCTTAGAAGTGCACATGAAAGTGATTTTTATGGCCATCTCAAAATGGTAGTAAAATTTGGTGATTTTTAAAAAAAATCAAAATCATACATAAAATATATTTGTTTTACATAAAATATGATATACATTTTCCTTCACTCTTGCATACCAATGTTGTTTATGTCACTCACCACATTAATTAAACCAATTAATACCTACACAACTACAGAAATTAATCTTTTAGAGAGAAATTTACACAGGTAGCAATTAATAAATCTTCTATTTTAATGTCAAAAACTTTTATTTCCCACTTCATAAAATTTTATGCTTTTCTTTAATGATCAAAATAACAACCATTACAATTTCACTCAGAATAAAAATAAATTTCAGAATTTTTCCAATCATTGTGAATGATAATTTTGGATAATAATTTAAAGAAAATTGCATATATTATTACAATTTGATGTATGGATGCAACAAGATTGACAATCAGTGTAAAACCTCCCTTTCCTATAATGCAAAGCTTTTCCATGAAGAAGAAGAAATGTGGAATTCCAAGAACAAATGGCCAACTAATTTCACTTTGCCACATTTAGTTTTTTTGGCCATTATCTGAATTTTTTTCTGTCACCTACCTACCACAATTATTGACATCTGATTTTCTGAGAAAGTAGTGAGAAAAAAAGTACACATTATCTGATCCTGTTTCTGTGTCTACTTCAATCAGACCCATTATGGAAAAATAATGATAACTTTATTTGCTCATTAAGTGGTTCACTTGCAAATATAATCAAGATTGCTTTATAACAACTGGTGATTAATTCTTGTCAAAAAGTAGTTTTTCATATTCTTTCTATATCTAAGTAGAGCTTCTTGAAGTTCAAGTCAGTATGTATCAAAATTCAAAGAGCACCTAGATAGTTTATTTGCAATCTCCTGCATGGGTGGGGCTTCTGGAAACTAGTATATATACTGTTTGAAAAAAATATAGTTTAATAATAGACAATCACAAGTAAGACCCAGAAGGTAGTATACATTTAATAAGTATAGAGGAAAAATTGTCATTCGCCAGGTGGGATCCGAACCCACAATACTCAGAAAGTTGTGGGTTCAGATCCGACCTGGCAAATGACAATTTTTTTTTCTCTATACATATTTAATACAAATGTATATATTACTTTGGTATATTTAAATCAACCTGAAGATTAAAACTGCTAACAGTAAACATTCTTGCCAAGGCAAGCAACAACAAATACAAAATAAATTATATGAACTACCAAGCATATATACCACTCTTATGGCAACAATTACAGATATCTATGAAGTATACACATTTCATGTCACATCATCAAGTAAAAAATGCATGTTGCAACCATCTTATATTAGTATCCAAACTATGGCACTAGATATTCAGGTATTATGTATGATGCATGGAAAATGGCATTACAAAATTAATAGTTCCTCAAATTTGCCAAAGGTTATATGACATCAGGAAGTGAAGCAAACCCATTCAAATATAATTTTTAACTTAATAAAAGCACTTTTAAAAATGCATTTCATGTTCTGCTATTAAAATGAATAAAAAAAAGTTTTAAAATACATATTTAAGAAATATTTTCTTGGGTTTTATTCAATACTGTTTTAATGTAATACAATTCTACTCTTCATATTTTAAATAAGGATTTGTGTATTTCTAGGCTGGCATCAAAAGCAAATGGGAGAAGAAAGTACACTCATATTCAGCATAGTAAGATAACAGGTTTTTTTTATTTTACTAATATACGAAATAAAAATGTTTGAGAATTAAATTAAAAGTGATAGCACAGTTTAGAGTACATAGTAAAAGCTAATGATGATGCTACCAGATCTTAAATTGGTTGCCTGCACCAGTTTAATTATAATAGAATACTTGCAGTAATTCATTCTTAGCAGAAAGGACACTGTATAACTTATATGCAATACACATAGTTAATTCATATTAGTTTTTACCTGGAACATGTGCAGCAAAGGCATGCATAGATTGAGTGTTGAAAAGTTAATATTTTTAATGGATTTGAGCAACTATAATTTCACATATACTTAATCATCTAGTCACAAATTTTGCACATGGGTTTGCCCCATGCCACTGTATAATGTGTTAAAAATTCAAGTCCTTACTATAATAAAACCTGATTTCATATACCTTAGACTACTTTTTTTCCCTCTTCTTATTATTTGTTCATTGAAATTTTGATTTAACATTTTTGACACCTCACCCTCTCCCTATAACTTCCCAAATACTTGACTGCCTGATTTCAAATTTCTTCTACAGGTTTTCTCCTTGCTACTTCATATTGTTAAAAAGTCAACTCTCTACCTATGATAGAATTTAAAACCACTTTCCTTTTTCCCACTTGATTGAAGGGAGAAGGGGAATTAGAACTGAAGGGAGAATAGGAAATTTACTAGTATATTTATGTTCAATAAATGGTAAAATAATGGTAAAATAATTCATGAGATTCATATTTCAAAATGTCTCAAATGTCACATAACTACAGAAATGTTAACATTTAGTCACTTGTGTCCAAGTGTGAACCACTTCAAGTTGCCAAATGCTTCCAACAACAAGAAATTGCTTATATGATTATGTATTTCCATTAATTATATTACAAATATTCTGTAATGAACTGAACCTAAATACATCTAAATAAAAAGGAATTTTGAAATTTTTTGTGAATATTGCCTACAACTGAATTTTTGTATTCCCAATAAAATTTAACTTAGCCATTATTGAAATCAAAATGCAAATTTATTGTAAAACTAGAACATGAGTAAATTAACCCTTTTGGTGTTGGAGCAGTATTAATTGGTGTCATCTTTCAAATTCTAGTGACCTAAGAAGTATAATTTAGGTACCACAGCAAAAGGTTGTAAAAAAGAAACTGGCAGTTTTTTAACAGTTTTTAGTCAATTACAAAAATAACATTTAAATCTATTATATATTTGCTTTACCTGTTGATTCTGTTTGAAAAAATTATAAGGTTTAAAAATAAATCTATTTGAGTCTACAATGAATGTATGTGCATGTTTAGTCACCTTAAATAGCATCAGGTAGCAATGATTTAATTTATGCTTTCATTCTGCTGTCCATTACTGATCAATTGTGCTTTCTGATCTTCTGGTCTAGTTCTCGCTCTAGCAAAGTTGTAATGCTTTCTAAACTGATATCATAAAGATATTAATTTTATTACTACAAGAAATTACATAATCTGAGATCTACAGTATGCACATCAGCTTTCAATCAATATTTTAGCAGACTTTCGATTTTAAAGACTTTTTTTTTCTCTAATGCTTTTAAAATTATTTTTATTACACCTCAAATGTATACTGTGATTATAAACAATAATTAATTTTAAATAACTGAAAATGAAACTGCTAATGATCTCTAATGGTAGATATTGGGAAAACTGTAGGATTAAATAATTAGCAATTAAGCAATTTTTAAAAGGTAAGACTTATTTTAGCAATACTTTTAATTACATTCCAAACAAATAAATTTATTAAGGCTAGGAAATTGCAATTCTTTACCAAAATTTTTGCCGGAATTTTAAAATTATATCAGGTAATCAAATAAGTTCATATGGTTTTTCAGTGTTATCATTTCAACGAAAAGTATGTAAGCAAAATTGCAAGTGATGTGCATGGGTTGATACACAGTCAAAAGCACATGGCACACTGAATCAGTTGATGTGTAGCAAGCAAGAAATTGGGAAGGGTGACAAAAAAAGTCTGCATTGAATGCAGTTATTCGAGCTTGCTTACTTTATCAACTAAAGGAACTAAAAAGCATCCCACAAGATATGTATGGCATTTGAAGAGAACACAGTGAGTGAATAGACAGCCCAAAAGTAGTTCAGAAAATTTGTATCAGGCGATGAGACACTTGAAGATGCACCCCAAAGGGAAGACTGACTGTCATTGATGGAAATGAACTAAAGGCCAGCATCAAGTTGGATTCACATCAAACGTGCCAAGAACTTGCAGAAAGGTTCCATGGAAGTGACGAAACCATTCTTTTGCATTTACACTGCCTAGGAAAAGTCTGGAAGCTGAGCAAATGGGTTTCACATGAACTGACTGCCAACAACAAACTCCAGCGGCTTACGATCTGCTCGTTGCTGCTTTCATGCTACTAGAATGAGCCATTTTTGGGCAGGTTATTGACATACAATGAAAAATGGATTGTTTATAGAAACACTAAATATTTGCATTATTGGTTGTCATCCAGTGAACCTCTACCACATACACCAAAGCCCAGGATCCACCAACAGAAAATCTTATTGTGTGTCTGGTGACTACAGCTGGTATCACCCAGCTTCTGTCAAGCAATCACTATGGGCATCTACTCAGCACGGCTACAACGGGTTGCAGATGTACTGCTCCAAAACCAACCTGCACTTGTTCATCACAAAGGTGTGATCCTTCAGGACAATGCTTGCACACAATGCAAGTGACCCAAGACAAGCTCCACAGCCTCGGTTGGAAATTGTGCCCCATCCTCCGTATTTCCCAGACATCATGTCATCTGCCTACCATCTTTAATTGTTGCTGGACAATCACATGCACAAATGACAATTTCAAAACTGAGAAGCATTGGTAACAGAGTTGGCTGCTTTCTTCACTTCTAAAAATCAGCAATTCTACAGGAGTGGCATTTACAAACCTGTATCTCGTTGGGAAAAGGTCCTGTATCTCATATATATATAGTAGGTTTTCCTGAATAATTCCTGCTTATAGTAGGCTTTCCTGAATAAAATATCTCTATTCACTTTTTACATATGGTTTCATTTTACCCTCGAAAACTGCACAAACTTTTTCAGTTACCCAATACTTTTCTGTAGCAGTTATGCAGCTTCATGTTAAAATGATTCATTCTCAATTTCAGTGCTACCATTATACTTTAAATGCTTTGAAAATTTTTATTGAATTCTTTCAAACTTCTTTATTACTTTTCCTTTTTTATTTAAATTATCTTGTTTTTAAAGCAAAATGATTTTTACAATATTGCTTTTTTTTATTCTGTTTTGTTGATTGGCTTAGTTTGCCAATCGTCAAAAGTATAAGCATATGCATTATATGCATAAATGATTAAAAAATTTAGAAAAAAACTAAGTAAATGAAAAATTTAAACATTGATAGAAATATTATGAACTGTTTATATTACAGTAATAATTTAAGAAAAACGGAATTTTTTTAATTTTACTAAATTTAAAATGGAAAAAATACAGTAAAATTTTGCAACATTTCAATATAAAAAAATTTAACTTACCATTTTTTTCTTCGAATTTTTGTCATTTTATTAATCACAATTAAATACTCTTTCTTTTGGTATATAAATAACACATTTCCATTCATTAAAATATCATCAGTATCAGGTCTGAAAGCAGTTTATTTTATTTTCAGAAAACACTTTGAAATAAATCTGGCCACCACAGTGAGTACAGTTTCAGAAACCCGACACTGTAAGGGTTAATACTGGGACTCTTAGACCTTTGGCTCAGATGATCACAACATCCTCTCATTGGGATTCATAAACTATGTCAGTTTGATGTACAACATGAGAATTTTTTATCAGTAAACTATGATATCAAACTATTATTTAACAGCTTTTACTGAAACTTAATATTAATAATGCACAAGAAATTTTTTGTCAATTATGCTACTAATAAATACAATTGTGATTTCATATCTCACCCTGCTTAAAACAATTTTTTGTCTAAACTTGATATTAATGTTAACAGTGATTACTGCAAAACTATATGGTTTCAGCATTGAGAAACATTCGTTCTTATTTGTAAATATGTTTGATTCAGATGTAATTTGACCCACCTGACCATTGGTTAAATGCCATCTTATAGTTAACATTAAATTTTTCATCAATAATGACAAATATAATGTGATAACTGTAGTAACCTCTAATAAGCAGCATTCTGTCTTAATAATAATTACAATCAACAACATATGACATGTGGCAACATCTGTTGACAAAAATAAAACACAAGCCAGATTAAGGATTTTTCATAGCCACTCAAAAAAAAAAAAAGAAAGCTGGCTAAGATTAGTAGCTCAATACGGTAACTGGCACATAACCAGTGGTTTTACAGTTTAAGTCCTACCTCAATCAAAAAACATCTTTTCATTGATCACCAGGGTTAATTTATCTGAAAATGCATTTTTAACAGGTGAAAACTAATGAAAGAATTTCATAAAACTTACTCTAATATGAGATGTTTCTTTTAGCTTCAAAAGGAGTTCTTCAGGTGGCACTAGCAACTTGAATTCTGTTGCAATTTCTAAATCCTATTTTTCAAAATGTACAATATTAATTATTCATATGTAACTAACCAATTACTAAATATTTCATATCATTATTTTATATACTATAATTATTATAACTGACTAGATTGCAATACTCTTAATAATACTTATAGGTTCTTTTATCAACTCATTACTTACTTTGCGCAGACTTTTGGCAAATGTAATAACTTGTCTGCCTCTTTCTGAAGATTCATGAAAAACATGCTTGAACTTGCGGCATGCTTGAAGAATGCTTTTTCTATTTGTAAAGTAAGTATATTAATTATGATTCTTTTTTGCTTTATAACATAAAAAACAAAGTTATGACTCTATTAGTAACCTATAATAGCAATTCAACTCACATTACACAGTCTGAATAAGCAAAATAGTTTTCAGTTTCAATTTTACATCACACATATTAATTTCTAGTATAAAATATACAAAATGTAGTTAGATTTAAAATATCTGATTCATTTAACAGATTAGGGTTGAATTGCAAACTATATTTATTAGAAATACATTAAATTATTTTAAATAGCAATAACCAATATAAAGGTTTAAATGACACAATGAGGCTGCCAAATTTATGTTTAATAAGAGCAATCTCTATTAAATAAAAATTACTTAATGTTTTCAGTACTGAAAATATTTGAAATTATTACCTGTAGGTAGATGGGTCATTATGATGAGACTCAGTATTTTCATAAAAAAAGGCAATGCAATCATTAATTCCAGAACCAAGAAAGTCTCCAATTGAGCTCAGAAGGTATCTTGACATAAAACTGCAAAAAAAAAAGCAAAGATTAGAGCAGAAAAGTGTTATTCAATAAATTGCACCATGTCCTATATTAAAAATGCATTTCTCAGAAGTTATAAAGGCTCTTTAGAGCTACCTATTAATGTGAAACAACCTTTCAAACACATAAATCTATTATGAGGTTAAGTTGTTAAAATTTATATTAGGTAACAAAAATGGTAATCAAATCAAACACAACAGTTGATAAAATATAAATGTACTTCAATGTGCATATTAATAAAAGTTTTGCTGAAAACTTCCAAATAGCACAGTTTTGACACATTTTTAAGATAATATCATTAACAGTTACAAAAAAAAATGTAGATTAAAGAACAATTTTTAAGTTAGCAAGAAAAAGGCCTGGAAGTGGAATATGAACACAAGCTCTTTCGATATGCCATTAGCTCTGATCACTGAGGTACCAGAGCCAATCAAGATATTCACAAACAAGAGACAATAAAGGGAATCACATGGTCCTTTTGCATTAGTAAGGGAATACAATTAGTGTCATTTAGAAAGGTTGTATTTTTGTAGCCCATCACACTATTCCAGTATTATAACTGATTCTTAATAGTTACCCCCCCCCCCAAAAAAAAAAAACCCCTGTATATCAAAAAACAATTTCTTAATTGAAAAATTGTTTTGAGTTGGATAGGAACAGTTGGCTGGAACTCACAAGTTATTACTTCAGGAATAAAGTATCAGAGGAGATGTGTAGTGCTGATCATGCCTGGAATATTACTGGTAGATATGGGTTCGAATCCCACTCACAGCAAAACAAAATTTTCCAGCTATTTAATGAGCTACAAGTTATTAATTTATTCACACATACACAAGAAATTCATGTTCTGAAAAAAAAAATAATAATTATGGAATAAAATACATAAACCGATAAAATTTTTATTTCTTGTGAAAAATTAATTGTTTTTCATTTATAATTCTACATTAGCATGGTAGACTATAAAAATACAACTTTTCTAAGTGTCATGAAATGCTCCCTGATTTATGCATAAAACCATGTGATATGTCTATTGATTGGCTCCAGTGGTGGGATTCAGAAATTTTAACAACTGGTCCTCTCTCACTTACCACCCTTTCATAGTGAAAACCAAAAACCAAAAATATTTTATTGAAATTGTGATTTTGATAATAATCATCCGTGGAATAGCATGAGCAATAATTGCGATCCTGGAACATGAATAGGAGCCTATCAGAAAGAATTAAGAACTGGTTCAACGATCTTGGGAAATTCTAGGAATAGGTTCTCACAAACTAGTGTGAACTGGCAGGATCCACCACTGATTGGCTCCCTTCATAGCTTTGTTAGTGAAATTCTTGAATTCATATCCCATTTAACTCAAGACAATTCTTTCACTAACTTAATTTTTTTTTCAGGAAGATAGTTATTAAATAAAAATGTGGAGATTTAATATTTTACCAAAATTTCTTTGCAGCTAAGGCTTCTCCACCAGGTATATGAGGACAAGTAGCCCTTACAAAACTCCATTCTTCTTCTAAATAGCTCTTCTGATGCAATGTTATTTGAGATATCCTTTGCATCATTAAAACTCTATGTTCCAAATATTCCAAATAAACCTATAAAAAAATTGTTTTCATATAAGAAATAACTTTATACAAATCTTTTACTTATTGCCACTTTTGCAAGGTAAAAAAATAGCTCTCTACTGTAATAGATTACATGTAATATACCTTAGTTATCAGTCCAGTAACAGTATGATAACCAAGCATCCCAAATTTTTTGCAACAGTCCTGATTTTAAAGATTCTGTCCTGTTGTCCCTATAAAACTATATAAACACCATCAAAATCTCCTAAAATTCTAATATTTTGGCATAAATTGAATGAACATGTCAATAAGCATTACAATAAAAATATAAGTTCACAAAATCACATAATTGAGAGCCACAAAAGATGCAAAACCACAACTCAATAAACATTAAAAAATTTTGATTTTTTGCTGAATTTTGCATTTTTTCATGTTTTTTAATGCTATTTTATTCTTTTTAATAAAGGTAATTCATTATACATGATTTAATTTTCATATCTATCTATATTTTAAATTTCATATCTATATCATCAAACATGATATTTTCATATCATATCTATGATTTTCATACAAATAAATCCACAAATCAGAAAAAATCCTTTGCCGGACCATGAGTCCCAAATTTTGGATATGGTCACCATAAATAACAGGCAATCAATTCCTTACTCCTAGGTAGTTAACTCTTATAATTAATTTAGTTATTAATTATAGTAGTTGTCAAAGAATTGTCTTTAACTAACTCTATAACTTTATTTTAACTAATTATAATTTTGGATATGGTCACCATAAATAACAGGCAATCAATTCTTTACTCCTAGGTAGTTAACTCTATAAATTCCTTTACTCCTAGGTAGTTAAACCACCTAGTATTTCTAACAGATATTATCAGAAAAAATAAGATATTTAAATCTTATTCAGTTCATTTTTATGTGAAAATAGAGTCAAAATTTGAGTTCTATGCTATAGCAATGAGTTTATAGATAAGTTATGCAAATAGGAAATATACAAGTGTGAAAAATGTAAAAATATCACTGTTTCAGACTTGAACACAGAATCTCTTGATTATGAACAAGTTGCTCTGCCATTTAAGCTGTGGTGAGTATTAATATTTGCTTAGGTCATCCCACCCCAGGATGTCACATTTGGGTCTAAGAAACAGAATGTGGCTTTTTTTTCTTCATTTGCCTATTTCCATGAACTGGACTATGTCATCACTATGAATGATGCAATATGATGTCTGTGTAGCCAACAAAGAGCAAACTCATGCTAACATTTGGGAATGAATTCCACTTCTCTTCTAACTTACCTGGTACTTGTGTTATTGTATAGTGTTATATAATTATAACAAAGGAATCTGCATTCTATTATGAAAACATAAGTTGTTATTGAATAATCTCAAATTATGAATTTACCACATCTTTTTTGTGTTCCTTTTTTTTTTTCACACTTGCCCCATTATTGAAACTAAATATTTTTAATCATAAAAATTATAAAGGAAGTATTGCTTCTCTTGTTCCCAAAGATACTTCCCTACTGCAATTAGAACAAATCTTGAAAATAACAATAAACAAAAAAAGCAATATAAAAAAACTCATTAAAGAACTTTATTAATTTATATAATTGGTTGTATTTATTTTCCTGTTTCTCATTTTTGTATCTACTTTTAGAGGAAATTCTCAACTACTTGATAAATATTGTTTATTACAATTTTTTACGAAAAATTTATTTTTCCAAAAGCTGTAGTAATAGGATGAACAACTGGTATATAACTGATTATGCCAAGTAACAACACAAAAGATGGATGTCCAGGTAAGTATCCTTAGAGTTGCAGATATTATTAAGTGCCTTATGTTGATAGCATAACTAAATAGTAAAAACTATTCATATTAAATATCAGAGATATTACTAATTTTAGCTCATTTTGACAAATATGAGCTAATGTTTTCACTTTGACATCTATCTGTCTATCTGTAGATATTTAATATTTTTTTCAGAAATTAAAAAGAAAAATTGGATTGGATAGATATTGATGAAATATTATGATTCACAATTTCTGAAAATCCCAATAGCTTTAACAAGTGCCCTTTGATGGCAGAACAAGTTGGAAAATGCCAAAACTTTTAACAAATATTTCAATGTTTGAAATTTAAAATTTTGGTGGTGGAGTGTGAGAGTCAAGAAGTTTACATTGTGGCACAAAATATTTGTCACCTTACAACCAGAGAGCATGGGAAAAATGGAACTCTTTGTTTTAAACAACTAAAAAATTCTTTTTGTATTTTTCAAAAAATTTCCTGTTTAGAGAGGGTGCTAAATGCAGAAAATACAAAAAATTAATTCTCTTCGTAAAAAGCACTCCACATTTGCCAGGGGAGATTTGTTATTCTTTTAGTTGCAATAATTACATGCAACTTTATAACGGAAAAGAACTCAGTTGTTAAAAATTTAGAAACAGCTATGTTATGTACTGTGAAACATATAGCCTCACAACATCATCTTTTAATTTTTTAATGAGTAAGTTATTGTGCTATATAAAGTTGCACATTAATTGTTACACATTAGTTAGTTGTACATGCATAAGCTATTACTATCTATGACTTTTAATATGAATAATTCCAATTACTATGCTATCAATGTAAGCTGCAATTCTAAGCGAGTTAGATTACATGGGCTTATATCACATCTGCTATTATTTGATATAGTCAACAATAAGCCAATTGTTCATCATCTACTACTAGTAGAGCTGCTAGTTCCACTACTGCACTTGCTGATTGAGCCACCACTACACTTGCTGATTCATATAGCTTTGACTTGCCATGATCAGACAATACTGTGAACTACACTTATTTCAAGCTACTGGCTGAAATAACATTCCATTAATCAATGAGGTTTGCATTTAACAAGCTGCATATTGAACAGTTCACCACCTTTCAGCTCTGATGCAGTGTCAGCCATTCCAAAGGCTGCCTTACATTAATTTAGAAGTAGTAGTATCATCAAATGTGATAATTATATTAGATATTATCATCAGAAGAACAACAAAAAATATTTCTTAGTCAGGGGCATATTTGGGGGAAGATTTTAGGGATTCAAATCTCATCCCCTCAAGATTTGACAACAAACAACATTATTGAAAAAATAAATTGCATAATTTTCTTTTTTGAGCATGTACAAATTTAAAGTGCCACACCCACTTCTGTGCAACTCATCATTACCTGGTAAGTCAAACTCTTTCCCATTCCAAAATCCTAGGTATGCACTGTTCGCAGTTATAAGATAATTAGAATACAAAATCTCTCTTTTACACAGATTACATTAGACTTGATTATAAAAGTATTAGAATAAAAAATAGAGTAGTTATATTCTAATATCAAAAGATTGCATGACTAGTAGTAATATGAAAAAAATAATATTTTGCAAATGGAATATTCTGTTTCAAAGTGAAGAAAACAATCTTTTGAGGATTCTTTATGCCTTTCAATGAGCTGTCAAGATATTTGCTAAGTATAGCTTCAACTTTTAATAATGATTTTTAATACAGTTAAAACAAAATTATGTGCAGAATTTGGATTTCCATAGTATACATATGCGAATATTTTAAGCCTCATTGAATGATAACAAATAACATTCAATAATAACAGATTTGTTGCTTTTGTGCGTGTGAAAAATCATTCAAAGACTGAAATATAGCTTTCTTTACCTAAATTTTTATTTCATATTCAAATTAATTCAAAATTTCACATTGGATTTTATGCTATTCAACTGAGATAGCCAGTGCAACTAAAAGCTGAATTTAAAAATATTCAACTTTTTTAATTCTTTGATGAAAGCATTTATCAAAATGAAAAACCCAATTATCTTCACTAATTCATATTATTTTAATCTAAACAGCTATTAAGATTGGTTAAAGTAATATATTAATACCTCAAGCATTTTCTTCAAATCGCCATCAAATGCATCCAACTGAGCTTCTATAATTTCACTGCCTCCTTCCCCAAGAACAGTTTGAGCAAGATTGATATATCGTTGTCTGGTTTGTGTTGCTGCTCTGAGAACTTCTTTACATTCCTTGATCAGCTGAAAATTCAGTTATTTATTTTAGCCACATTGAAATATATTTAGCATGTTTGTGAAAGTAAAATATATTTGTTGAGCAAAACTATACTTAATAATATTACCTTGAATGTCTAAAAACAAAGTTAATAACCTTTTATAATAAAATAAATAAATACCCTACATTAAAATTATATGTGCCATGAAAATATTGCAAAAAGCAGCTTTATTTACATATGTGTATTTGGAATTATAGTGATTTAAGTGACTGAAAATTATTCTACATTCCAGCACAAATTCTTACATACTCTTGGCTAATACTGGAGGTATTTAAGTTATTGATTTCATACCCCAATTGAAAAAAAGATTTGTCATATGTTTATGATTTATATTAGTGACTCAGTCTTTATCACATTGAATGTGCCTTTGAACTAGTGTTCCATTTTTCTTGTTATATAACTTGATATTTCAATTGCATTATAATACTATATTTTGTATATAAGACACAAATTTGCTAAAAATAGTTAAGTAAGGCATAGATGTATGTGTTGTTTTTCTGCTGAGGTCCTGCCATCCTCTCAGATCTTCTACTCTGGCATATAAACTGACAGGCTCCTGTCAGACCTCTGTGGCCAGCATCTGCTTGGGAGAGTATTTATTTATATTATTATTACTGAATTTGAGGAAAGATGTGTTAATTTTAAGTCAGTTACTCTGGGGAAAAACAAATTCAAGATTTGTCAAATAACTATTTTACATTAGTTATTCAATGTGTGTCACCACATTTCCCATTATTTTAAAGCTTTATATTTTATTTTCTATTTTTTTAAATTTAGTTCATAGTTTTTACAATAATTATGTATACATAATTAAATTTTTACAAATAAATTACATGTCAGTTTATAACTAAACAATACTTATTATGCAGGTAAAAATTACATAGATTTGCTTATATAAAATAAGGCACAATTTTTCAAATGGAAATAGTTTTCTTATTTTAAATGAACAATTTCAAAATTTAAAAGAAAAAATAACAACATACAGTTATTAGAAAAAATCACATTATCATTTTAATGCATGTAAAAATACTAAAAACAAGGAAGAAATACTCAGATCGATGCTTAAATGTCAATTTTAGTAATTAATGATGAAAATAACATTTTGATTCCTGAAGATGTCTTTTATTACTTGTTCAAATAACCAATGAAAACAAAACATTTTTGTTACATCTGATATTCAATTTATAGCAAGTGAATGCTTAAGGATTATTTAAACAATACCAATAGTAAAATTTCATGCTGTAATAGTTGGAATGCTTACTCAGATGCCCATAATTTTTATCAGAACAGATATTGCAGTCTAATAAAGCAATAGAACTTTGGAAGTTAATCCAATGGTTAATTTAACTTTATCCATTACAATGGATAAATTCAGCATTTATTTGACTTTGTTTTTTAAGAAGCATACTAAGGAAAGAGTTACTTATTGCAGTTCACTTGCAATAAGTAACTCTTTTCTGTGCTAAAATAATTAGAACTATCATGGAAACCTACATGTTTTCTCTCTTTCATTTGCTATTCACCTTTTTAGAAATAATGTATATGGCTATTACTTCTTAATGTCTTATAGTAGAGTTGGTACAAATTGTTAAATCTAAGAGATGTACTGAGATACCTCATGGAATGCTCACAAGGAAATTGTAGATTTTAAGGAGAATTTGTATTGATATATTTCTGGCCCTTTCATTAGTGAGAAATTTGAAGGAAAATAAATGCCCATAAGGTGATAGAGTCCATTTTATCATATATTAAAAAATATTCTTCCACACAGAAAAGCAAGTTAAATGAGAAAATTGCCAGTAGTTTCTTCAAGTTATTATATCTTTCCAGCCATGCACAACTGTCAAAACACATTTTAAAATATTGAATAATACAATCACATTTCCTTCATTTTAAATATTACCCAAAGAAATACATTACCTGACCAACACTTAAAGATGATGGCTTTTCTGGCTGCTGATCTAATCGCAAAAGTAGACACTCATGAACAACATCTAACAATACACGCATAAGGAAAAAAAATGGTCTGTGAAATGTAGGTAAAGCCATTAGCTGGAATGTTTCAGACCATACTCCATACATGGATAACTCATCATAATATTCCCTTTTGAATGGTAAGGAACTGTCAGCTGTTTTCCCAGAGGGTGATGGTGGATCTGTTACAACCTAAAGAAGTCAAAGTTATAAAATGCAATTGATCATATTATGCACAGTTTAAAGTAAAATGATATTAAATTTTATTAGATAAGTAAAAAGATGATTTAATTTCATTATTTGATCAATTGTTTCCTTTCTTTAATTATTAAATATTAAAGCTATTTGTGTACATGAGGGCTAGATCTAGAGAAGAGGGTATAGCCCTCTTCTCTAGATCTAGTCCTCATGTACACAAATAGTAAAAGTGCTCACTATTGACTGGCAAGTATTAACTATTAGATACCTGATTCATTTACCCATTAAAGGTATTTCTTTTACATTTCAGAATAGTAGACTTTTAATGTCAGTTGAATGGTGGAAAGAACAATTATTAACAACTGTGTTCATGGCTGTCTTTGTATTGAGTAAAATCAGTTTCTAGCAGTCACAAAAGACAAATAGTTTAATTCCTTACTTGAAATTCTCCTAAGATTTTTTTGGTAGACTCTGCTACCATAATCAGGGAGCTAGATCCACTAGATGTCATTCCCTGGCCATGCTAATTAGTTTACATAAACTCAACAAGTTAGGGGAAAAAAAGACACAGTGAAACAGTCAGATTTGGTCTGAACTTATCTATAGTTATAATCAGGCCAGGATCTAGTAAAGAAAAATGGGGAGGGGACAAACAACATAATCAATCAAGCAGAAAAAAAAATAAGATGGGGAGTAAGAGGGCACTAGATTTCCATTGAGGTGTAACAGTTTTTCCTCTGTTTTAGAGGTTTTTAAAAAAATTCTTCAAAAAATGTGTGAAATATGCACACATTCAATAATTATTGGCCTCCATTACCCTTAGTAACATTCTCAAAGGAGGGGAGGAAGGTCATGACCTTTTCATCCCACTAAAACCACATTGGATTTTTTTTTGTCAAACATTATTAGTATTACCCTTAGTAGCATCGTCAAAGAAAGGGTGGGGGGGAGTGGATCATGACCTTCTCATCCTAATAAAACCACATTGGATTTTTTTTTTTTTTCAAAATATATTATTAGAGCCCTGAGTGGATAGCAAAAGTCCTACCCGCAAGGTCTCATCCACACCTGCAAAATTTTATCAGCATCCGCATATATTGCTTACTTAGAAACCATCGAGATTTTGAAAATGCTTGAAGTCTGGATGTATGTAACCGAATATTGCAAGTAAATTAATCCAATAATTTATTAATGACTAATTAATAATGAGAAAAATATACTGTGAAAAATAAAAAACCTTTTGTTTGTAAAAATATGCTTTACTAAATTTAGGCAAAAATTTATATAATTCTAATTTTACAAATTCTTTTGAATTAATTTTGCTCTTTTAAATGCAGTCATCAGTGATTATGTGAAGATACTCCTTCTTATTACCCAATAACTCTCCTCTAAAAATTCGTGATCTGCCCAATTGATAGTTTCATTCAATTAATATTTAATTCCCATTTTCTACCTAACACTGAAGTAATTTTTTAATTTATATTCTGGTTTGCCAGCAAAAAGATTGCTTCTTTCACATAGGATAACTTTTTTAACTTGTGGCTTTATCCCAATGTATTTCTTTTTTAGGACTGAATATTACATTAAATTTTCAAATCAGGTTTCCTTTAACATTATCACTCATGTCAGCCATCAATAATGTTTACTCTTGTTTCTGCATGAACATTATCAAATACAAAACTTTATACACCAGTTGCATTAATAATTTTTTATCTGCGGTTTTATCCACTATCCGTGCTAATTAATCTTTCATCCATCAAGAGCTTTTAAATCAGATATCCATGGATAAAACCACAGATCTGCATTCAAGTAGGGCTCTATATATTATCTACCATTTTAAGACTCGGGTAATTGATACTACAATACTGACACAAATTACACTGGCCAATCAATTAAATTACCAATCCATCACAGTTGGTGCCAAAAGCATGAAATTGGGTATCATGTAAATGCTCTGGGTCACAAATGTTGAAATTTACTAAACTGGGGAGAAACATTTTTAAATAAGATATTAATTGCAGAAAAAGACATCTTTATCAGCTTTTGGTGTATTGTTTTCAAACAGTCAGATCTTTTCGTAACATCTTATATCATCCAATCCAATCAATATTGCCATACAATGTCAACTGTTAGTAAAATACTAGCTTTTACATCTAACAAATGTTTTTAATTTTTTGACAGTTACACCAAATCATAACAAAAACTGAATATACAATATTTCCCTACAAGTTTACTAAAAGCTTTAAATTAAGGATAATTTTTATCATTTACCTTTGCAGCTGCTTCTGCATAAGACATTGGCTTTGGTTTCTTCAGAGTAGCATGAACACGATAAAGAATGGGCCGTAATAAACCAAAGAGCTGGCGGTATATATGTTTTAGACCTTTTTGACGCAAAGTATGATCAACATATCGGCGATAAATACTATGTGAACTTCCATGATATGACTCTGCATATGAACGAAGAGGATGGCTTCCAGAATTTATGCTACTTGATGGAGTTTCGAATGGGTTACCCAACTGTACATCAGGAGAAGCTGGTATAGAACTCTTAGACCGCTCACTCCAATCTGAACCACTAGAACTAGGGCTGCTTGTAACAGGAGTAAGAATTTTGAAATGTACCAGTTTCAGAACAGACTTTACTTTTTCCCCTTCATCTCTAATAACAATATTCTCCTCTAACTCATTTGCATTGTCTGTATTATAACAAGGCCATCCTACTTTCATTCGATTTTTAATTCCAAACAATTTTGCTACTAAATCAATTTTCTGCCGTAAATCTTTGATGATATTATACCACAAATTGAGTGTTTTTATTTTACATAAAAATTCATCACTAGCATATATTGGATAACTGTCAGCTAAGGATTGGCTTGAAGGATATAAATGTTCAATTTTGTCTACCTTATTCATCACATTTATTACCTGTTCTAATGCTTCTGTTTCTTTGTCAACACAGTTCTGACACACTCTACTTAATGTATCACTGCACTCACAATTAGGTTCATTAATAATTACAGATGACAAACCAGAATCATCATTACTTTGATTAGATACAACAGATGATTCACTAGTATTTTCATCTGATGAATCAATTTGAGTTTTTTCAAAGCATTCAACAACTTTTTGCATTGATTTTGCTTCCCCAACTTCACTAATTTTCCTTTTATATAGCTGTAATCCACTTTCACATTTGGGTTTCAAACCAGACCTATCAGGAAATTCAAAAACTGCACTAATTTTTCGTCTTCGTTTCTGAATATCATCTGAAGTTGCATTTCTCCTAGAACATTCATCAACAGATATCTTTCGAACACAATCCAAAACTGAAGCACACACTGATATATTTTCAGTTTTTTTCTTTGTTTCTGTCACAGAAATATTTTGTAAGTTAGATACTGATTCAGTACATTTTTTGGAATTCACTAATTCAGGACTATCTTGAACATAAAAATTCAAGATATCTTCTAATGTGGATGGAATGGCTTGCCGTTGCAAACACAGTATGGCTTCTTGATGTTCCAAGGAGCATCCTTTATGCCATGCCATCAGCTCCATCCAAAGAAAAAATTTTAGCTCTTTAGGTGGTAGCTCTTCTTCAGTAGTGTCCTAAAGAAAAATTGATTTATTATAGAATATATTTCTGAGAAGTAAAATCTCAATTCAAAAAATTTCACTGTGCAGAACAATTACATTTTACTACAACAAAGAAAACAGCATGCCTTTAAAAAAAACACCACTGAAAGGTAAAATGCTTCATCAATCACATAATACAAACAGTGGTAGCATGAATTAATAAACTCAAACTTAATTTACTTTCCTGGTCAGCAGTGTTTGTTAGTATGTGGAATCAGAGAGCTACACCAGTGTTTTGCACATGGGAGAAGATATAACAGTATCTTCAGTGATAATATATGAACCTGTTTCTTTCAAATAAAAAAGTTACAGAATGTTGATAGAATTGTTATTTTTTCCAATGGATTTTATTGGATTTAATTTGCAGTATGGTGTGTACAGAGTTAGAAGACTAAATTTTACATATTTCAAGATCCACTATCACTAACTAATATGGAAATGAGTGGTTAACTTGTTTCCAAAATAATCATCACTTCACCTATAAGCAAAGTGAAATATTCTACAGTTCTTACAGAATTTCTCATGTTACCAATGCTCTACCATTAGCAATAAGATCTCTTCAGACTGTTTTACAAGTCAATGTTGTATATGCACTCCAAAAGCATGTGGCAAATTACTAGAAGCCTTAGAAATACCTACATAGTTGACATAGTACCAGTGTTGTTTGAATTTTTACTTACTCATTTCAATCAATATTTTTCTCATGTTCAGATATTTTATTAATTACTGTACATTAGTAACTGTACTTTAGTAATTGATGAGCTGTAATTGATTTTTTTAAAAAGTTATTTGGAAATTCACAAGCTACATATATATTTGACTAATATACAGATTTTTATATAAAAACTGTAATTTGTTTTTTCTCAAATTGATTTTTTTAAAAAGTTATTTGGAAATTCACAAGCTACATATATATTTGACTAATATACAGATTTTTATATAAAAACTGTAATTTGTTTTTTCTCAAATTCTACTTGAAAACTTAACATTATTACAAAATTTTTGTAACACTTTTTTAGACCTCTGTGGCAAGCAGCTGCTTGAGGGGGTATTTATTTTATTTATTTATATGCAATAGAAAATTCTACATTTTTATTTATATATTGAGTATAATTCACTTCTATAGTTACTTGAAAAGGTTTAGCAATATTTATACAAATCAGCTATTTTTATGTTTCAGAGTTCTGTAAGTTGTAAAGAAATTGCTTCCAATATATAAAATGACATATATATATTCACAATAGAAATGCTAAATTTAAATCTTTTCCAGATTCCCAATATCATGAGTATATTTCCTGTTTACAGTAAGATAATGACAAAATGTGGTACACCTATAATTTTTCACATTTGGTTATTTTGGGCTTATTCTTATTATCAGTATTGTACCTTTTAAACTAATCATGCATTTTGCACACAATTTTCAGTTTCTAATTCCTTACAAAATTTCCTTTCACACAATATTTTCTTTCTTCAATCTACAGGGTACAGTTTGTTTTCAAATAACGTTTATGACATTACAATAAGTGCTGTTATTTTTCAATAACATTTATGACATTACAATAAGTGCAGTTTGTTTTCAATAACGTTTATGACATTACAATAAGTGCTGTAATTTTGAATACTTTAGAAGACATTATCTTTTTTTTTCTTTCTTTTGGAAAAGCATAAAATTCTCTATCAAATGATGTATAAAATTATGCATAATAATGAATACTGTTAATTCATAATTGCTGCAAAGGAAATATATAGCTTTGTATTGTTAAAATCGATTTTTTTAAGAGTATATAAAGCTTTGAAACACAAAAGCAGCTCATTTGTAAAGGTTTTGCCAGACTTTTGAAAGTAGCTGTATATTAGTATACATACCAATCTATCAAATTTATTTTCTCTATTTTGTTTCTCTCGACTTCCTAATCGAATAAGATGGGTAAAACTTTTGTAGAACTGAATTCGTTCTGAAGCAATATCTACCAAATGTCCTCCAATACATATTTGGGAGTGATGTCCAGGTCTTTGGTTTGTAGTATTTGTTGGAAAGGGAGATAACCTCAAAAAAGGTTTAGTTTCCTGAAAAAACAAGTATTATTAATTTAAAACTTAGTCTTTAAACAGTTCACCTAAATTACATATCAATATATATTTTTAAAAAATATATTAAGACTTTTAAATCTTGTGTGTTAAATATGTTCCCCTTAAAGTCATATTAAATTTTCAATTTTCAAGCATCTGAAATTATACTCTCATATTAATTATTCACATATTATTCTTGTGCATATCAATATATATTTTTAAAAAATATATTAAGACTTTTAAATCTTGTGTGTTAAATATGTTCCCCTTAAAGTCATATTAAATTTTCAATTTTCAAGCATCTGAAATTATACTCTCATATTAATTATTCACATATTATTCTGGAGTTCTATCAATATAGCCATGTGGATGAAGGGTGCTGATTGCTGAAAAGAAAATAAGAAGTGCTATGGCTTTAGATATTCAGTCCTGCTATCAAATACTCTGAATTTATAAATATTCCTGCTTGAATGAAACAATGCAATTGTGCATCTTGAAATTTTTTTGTTTAAAGACATGCAGATTTGTTGTTTATAGTTAGAGACCTGTGCAGATGCAGATATTATCAGTTTTGTCTTCAGATATCTTCATTTAAAAACTCTTAACAGGTAAAAAAATTAATATTTAATGCAGATAGAATATAAAACTGTGGATAAAAATTGATGCCAACATGAATAGCAGATAAAAATCTCAGATTTGATATGGAGGAAATGAGCAAACATTACTACATTATCAATGGCTGACATGAGTGAAAAAAAAACTACTTGTGATAAAAAAAAGAAACCTGGTTTTAAAATTCAATAATGATATCCACTTTAAAAACATCAGAATTCAAGCATTTGCAAAACCTCAATGGTTATTAAGTACCCACATACACAGCTGCTGATAAAAAATCTGCAGATGTGGTGTGAATAAGTCTTTGCAGATGCAGATTGAATTTCTATCATCTGTGTAGGGGTCTAGTTGCATAGAGTTATCATGGTCTCTAGCTGACAACTATTGTAAAAATTTTGAATTCATCATATACTTATTCTTATAAACCTTTTCATGCTGCAGAGCAGCAGGCCTCATTATAAATGCACTTAATGTCTTCTTTAAAATAATTATTAGATGAAACATTACATATTTTTAAGCTGTTCTCCTTCTGAGCTACTAAATGGACAGATCAGAGGGATCTAGTGCTGAATGCAGACCTTTCTATCAGGGGATTAATATGGGAAACTAGGGGCAATCAATTATAATTCAAAATCAACAGAATTTATTTAAAAGAATACTTGACTTTACATGGCAGGGTTGATAGCAATGTTTCCAGGTTTGAGTCCCAACTGTGTCAGTGTTGAGATACATCTCTGTTCAATCCCTACCTCACCCTTGATGAGAAAGGGTATACACCAATGAACTTGGAAAGATAACCATCTGTCAGATGTTAAGTGGTGGCCTCATGTTAAAAAATGCACTGAATAGCCTTTACATCAGTCTCCCTCTGTCTCCTAGCAGCTGTCCAGTGAGGACACTTTCCCCCAACCTTCTATGAGCTCTTATGACCTGCCATTTAGTCTATTGTGAATACTTCAGAAATAAAATAACACATGAAGATCTCTTCACTGAATAATTTTGCCTCTAGAACTAATTAAAGCTGCTAAAGGTAAAAAAATTAATCCTACAATGTACACAACAAATCTCTGTATTTTCACTGAAGGCCAGTTATACACTCTGCATATATTCCTGAAAAACTGGTAATAGAAAAAGTACAAGAAATCAAAGTTCTCTTTCATAAGCTCTCTGTCAATTGAACTTATAATGGTTTTGGGATCAGTGCTTGCAAAATTAGTAATGCTAAAAAATATTTCTTTTGCTTCATTGCAGTCAATCATACAGCAAATAAAAATTGACAACTGACTCACTTTCTCAATATTAGTTATTATACAGCAGTGGTTCTCAGGTGATATTTTCTTGTGACTGCACTAGCAGCCACAAATAATTAATTGTGGCCACATTAAAATTAAATAAAATGAACTTTTGAGCATGCATGTACAGATTTGCAAGTTAACTTATAGAAAAACAATTCTTTGGAAAATATAAAATCTTTCAGTTTTAATTTTTAACATATAATAATAAATCATCACAAAATTTGCACATATTCTATACAGGCAACATATGGTTTTATAAAATAACAAATGCTCTGCACATATTTGAAAATGTTCCTTTTTCTGAGAATATGTATGATAAGTAAAAAATATCATTAATATTTTTATTTGCTTTTCAATTATTGAAATTTTTTGGTAGTTGCACCAAACTGTTTATTGGTTGCATGCAGCCACACTTGAGAACCACCATTACAGAGTAATAAAGCCATTACTTCTGCACTATTCCCAATTGCTTAGAATATCATTAAGGCAGGTCAACAGTTCACTCACTGTAACTCTGATTACATGTCAAATGATAGATCTGATTTTTCACCTATTAATTCAGAGAGCTGTTGCATAGCATGAAGAGCTGATAAATCAATAGTTCATACTCCTACAATATGGTATTTCTTCCTTCATTAAAAAAATAGATATTTCTCATAAATGCAGTATTACTTTCCTGTTACAACTAATTTCGAGGCAGATTACTGAACAAGCAGAGTATGAAAGGACTTTTAAGACCCTCTTCACAAAGCTCAGGCATTGCTTGACAAGAGCATATATCCCTGATTTCTGATGTTTTGAGCTTCCCAATTTCTCTAGTTGTTTTCTGAAAGTTGGCAAATGAAACTGCTATGAAAAAAAAAACCTACATGCTTTAAGTATTCTAAATTATTTTTCAAGTCTCTACCGTATTTATAAAATACCTTCTCATGGAGATGTATCAAATTACAGCATTCATATTTCTGTTCTGTTTTCTTTTTACTGTTTCGCTGAAGTAATGGATAGGAAAAGGATATTACAGCAACAGGAATTGACAAATTAAGATCATTTTCAGGATGGGACTTCAGTGTTACAGACTATGATACAGTTCAGAACAACTGCCTGTTTCTTCAACCCATTTCTTTGAAATAATATATACAACTGATTTCAACACATGCCTATTCACCAAAAAGAACACTTTTCTTTCCTTTCTTTTAATACTTTTTTTGTTTTTTAAGAGGAAATTAATTTCTTTTCAAAACTTAAATAAAAATGCAATAATGCAGAAAGCAGCCAGATAATTCAAACAAACTGACTTGGTAATGGTTCCCACACCAGCCTAAAAAGCATAAAAGGTTGTTCTATACATCCAAACTCTAATAGTGACACCTACAAACTTCAAGAGATTTGAAAAATCCTTTAATAACAAATAAGTCATGACATGCATTATTGAACTCAGTTATTTGAATCTCTCTTCTCTGACAGCTCATTCTAATGAATCATTTCATTCATTAGAACACTCAATAGAATAATGTCTTCTTTACTACATATCAATTTTAGGAAACATTACTTGTATTGATTCTTGCTCTGAAGCTATATTGAAAAAAAAAAACCCTAAATATTTGGAGGAGGCATTTTTGCACAGGTTGAAAATTTTCCCTTCTAACTCCCTGAATTTATTGATGCAGGGACCCAAGATTTAGGAGGCTTCGGTCATAGTTAAGGAAAAAGATGGTAATAGCCATTAGAAAGCAGATAAGAGCTTCCTTTTAAAGTCATTCAGTGTTCTAATGATGCATTTTTTAATGTACACAGGATACAATGTCTGGAACGTGATGCCATGGCTTAACTTCTCAACCAACAGGTGGAAGCTGTTTAGTATCATTCATGTTTCCTTTCTTCCGCAGGGCAAATGAGGTGGAGGGGGAGACAATCAAATTCTCAGTACTGGCCTAATAAAAATAAGTTTATTTTGTTATTAAATATATTTACTACATACTTTCAAACCTTTCCTTTTTTTTTCTTCAAAAATATGTATTTGAGTTTAATGATTCCAGTAAATAAGTATATACTTATTATTCAATATTAGAGTATCACAGGAGATATCCTGTATACATGGGCCTCATGAATAGTTAGAAAAAAAAATCTATTAAGTATATTTTTTCAGCTAACTCTTGCAACTTAAAAATTTTGCTTTCCATTTTGCTGAATATAATTTATTAAGTACATGGAAAGTATGCTTTTGTTCATTAGTTTATTTGACCTTTTAAAATATTCTACCATAGCTGTCTGGTGTAATTAATAGATATGATGTGAATGGTTTTAATTCTTTTTAAACTTTTGTATAGCAAAATCACAAAAAGATTCTATCTGCAGTGTTACATTGATACTGGTTTTCCTTAATATAAAGAACTAATCTAGGAACTTCCAAGTTCTGTAGAAAGGGGAAAATATGTTAAAATTGGAATAAATGTTAGGAAATCATGATAATGTAAAAGTTACAAGTTAAAGAAATTGGATTTTCTTGTAAATATTTTACTAATTGTATTCATATAGTTTTTAGCCCGCTTTCTAAAAAACTTACCATCATTAGATAAGTATAGAAAAAAAGGTGCTAAGTATAGAAAATGTAAAACTTGAAGTAATATTGCAAATGATACATTTATGCTAGAAATTAGAAATTCTGATGATAGAATGTGTTGATGAAAAATGGAATAATTGACAGTGATATGCATTTTAATTAAATTGAAGTTGGTTAAAATTTGACTGATGGCTCCTTAATTTTATAAACTTATTTAATTTCAAAAATTTCTGTTATATTTCAATATACTAATAATAAATAAACAATGCTATTTTATATTCACTGGATGATTGGCCCCTTAATCCAAGGGATAAGAAAATCCAACTTTTTGATTTTAATGGATAAATGATATCTGATTTTTCTGTTTCATAAGGCTAATAATATATTAGTATTTACCTTTTCCAATCACTCATTAGAATGAATTACTACTATTAAAGGATGCAAAATTCAGAAAAATTAAAAATTTCATTTTCTCTGAAAATGAGCATGCCATATTTGCCACAGGTGATATGTTATCTTTTTAGTTTTTCATATGCATTAAAAAAAATGAATGTTAAACAAATTATCTGACTGAAGAGTTGGCAGAAAAATCTGCTTTTGCCGGACTGGGCTACAAACCCTTGACCTACTGATTATATAATCTTAATTGATAGGATCTTGAGCTCAAATCACAGTCAAGTAAAAACTAAACCTTTCTGCTTTTTATTTATTACTAAAGGGAATTGCATATGTTGAATAACTGTCTACAGAACCTCCTGTGAACATGTATACATATATAATTAAAATACACAATCTCTGGATTGCAAAGACAATTATAAACATTAAAAATTTCCTGCACCTACAAATTACAGATCACAATCACAAAGAATAATCAATATATATGATCACACAGTTTCCTATGATGACCCATTTTTATTAAAATCAAAATACTTTTTTTTTTAATTTAGTACTATGTAAGATATTAATTACAACAAACCAACATTTATTGTCCAAATGCTTTCAAATATATGCAGCACAAAGGAAAGAAACTCATAAATATTCATTGCATGAATTACATGTATGTGACCAAGCACTTGTTAATGCTTTTATTTCTGCTATAGCATATTTAGCAATTTACTTTGTCTGGCATGGGGATAAAAAGATCTAGAGGTAGAAAATAAGAATGCTGAATCATTTAGCTTTGTGTGAAACAATAGAGTAAACAATTTCTTTGTAAAACATCTTGGCTTCAAACAACATTCTTAGCTCTGATGAAATATGGAACTTCTAGCAAAACAAAAAAGGAAATATGGAATTCTAACAAAACAATTTTTTCTTGAGTAAAGCTCCTGCTCTCTTTTGTATTCAGTTAAAGGGTAATTTTCTCAGCTTTCCATATGGCAATAAAAAAACCTCTACCTCTTTCATTTATTGGATAAAATTTAAATGTTGAAAGAATAACAGTAACTGAGAGTGGTCTCTGGAGAGGCCAAAGTTATTTTAGAGATATGTAATTAATTATTAAATTTAAATCATATGTTAAACTGTTATTGATTGTTGTATGAAGAGGTAATCACAAAATGTACAATTTCTGATTACAGATTAGTAATACTCAAACTTTATGTTATGAGGAACTAGAACATTTCTAAAAGTCCATTTTATATTATTTGGTTTCTACCAAGAGTAAAATTTCTAAATCCAAACATATTGTTAAAAAATTTGAATGCTAGTAGTACTCACAAATCACATATCCCAATATGGTTAATATAAGAGAGGTAGAAAACAAGAATGACCACACAATTTCAATTAAATGATCATACAATACAAATACAACAAAGATTTGAATGGCTGATGAAACTAATCCTGGACATTCATTCAGTATTAATTCTTTGAACAGGATTAAGATTATTGGGTGATCATGTAAAGACTTAAAATTTCAAAAGAAGTCATGTGAATTTGGGATTTTAACAACCTTTAAGACAATATTATTTTCTTCATAGGTGTTCCCAAATAAATTATTAAAATTGCCCCTTTCTATAGTGTTTAATGGTATTGGGAAAGTAAGACAATAAAACATGCAAGTAAGCACATATTTACACAAGATAATAAGAATTTATAAAAGCAACAGATATTTAGAAATAAGTTACAATTGAAACTGTTTATAACAAATTTGAAGGGTTAGCCTATAAACTTCATTTTATACATAAATTTGCTATAATATCAATCAGAAAAAAGAAAATCTGAACTGGTTCCTACAACCACTGAAAAAGATCTCCAACATTTGAATTTATGGTGAACAAATGTTTTTTTTTTTTTTCCTTTGAAGCAACATCTCTTGATTTTCAAGCTCTGCCAATGCTTGTGCTTTATTTTTTTAAACTATAAATAAGAACTTGGTAGGTTTCATATTCTTTGGTAACATCAGCTTTATCACAATTTTTAGACTTTCATTTTTCTGTGCCAAATTAAGAATTTTTCATATTTGGAACATTTTAAAGAAAAACTACAATGCTGGAGATTTTGACCACTCCTTACATTCTGACTAAAGGACCCTCAAGAATGAAAAAAGTTCATTATATCACTAAAGAATGGAACGTTCTTAATAAAAAGTATATGTAACATAATTTTCACATGAAACTGAAGGGGAATTGGTTTAGCTTTGTTATAGCCATAATTTCATTATAATTGACTATATTAGAAATGGGTTTGACTGCATTGAGTTAAAATTTGTGGAATTAATGAAACCCTGTTTGGGTCAATTTTTACAGTGATGATAGATGATTTAGTAAATTATAACTGAAAATCCCCTAGCTTAATGGGGGGGAAAATGCTTAATGGGAAACGAGGCATCCATTGTGCCTTGTTTCCCATGAAGCATGGGCAGAGATAAGATGTATACAGTACTGAGATAAACAATAAAGCATGTTATTAAAAAATACCAAATTTTCAAACTTACCTCAACATTTTCTTCAGTAGAAGTTGGTGAAAGTGGACTGTAATCGAAAATCCTACTGTCAGATTTGTAGTCTCTTTCTAATGCCCTTAACCTATGATATCTGCGCTTCCTTCTTCTCAGCTCCAACTTGTCTGCATTATCATTAGTTATACCAGCAGAAAAATGTTCTAAGTAACCTGTACCTTCAGATTTTTCAGGTGGAGATATTCTGCCTCCCTGGTATGCTGTGGCTGATGTGTTAGGAAACAATGGAGGTAATAAATGCAAAGGAGATTTTGATCCAGAAGTTGGACTTGTGAGAGCAGGCAAACTGCCAGCTGAAAATGAGTGCTCCCTGTTAAGAAGCAATCGTTGGCCTAAAATTTGCTTAGAACTTAGCTTGAGAGTAGCAGCTTTAATAGTTTTATTGGTGGGGTCTTCTTTTGTTTTCACCCCTTCAGCCAAAAGTATGGCATCCATTCCTTGATCCAAATATTTGCTTGAATAAAAACGAGATGCATTATAACTATCTGCTTCAAGAGACTGAAGTGGTGACTCAAAGCAGTCATCCTGATATTTGTTTAAATTCTGAATACTGTCCCTTTGAAAAAAAAAATCAAAAATTAGATAGTAAATATTACAAACTTATTAACCATTATTCATCATCATATTTTCTTCATTATAAAAATATTATTTAAATTTTTAAATTTTTAATTTAATAATGCCAAGCTGTAACATAAGCACTCTATAAATCAGGGTTGTATCAAGATTTCTTTAATGGAAAGAATTCATCCAGTTGTTGAGTGTTTTAGGGAGTGGGGGCATATCGCATTTTCAATCTTTGATTCACTGTAAAAAGTCAAATCTACCAACCCTTTGAGTGCCAGTTGAGGTACATGTCATCTGCACATGGCTTCATAATTGTAATTGGGGTTGGTAATTATTAGTTTCAACTTTTGTCTATCCATTCAAGTCATTAATTTAGCCTGTTTAAAAAAAATTTCATATGAAATACAGAGGATCAATTTGATCAATCTTGGCACTTTAAGGGTTAAATATATGTGCATTAATTATTTTACCTCTCTAAAAGTCTGTTAAATATACAACTGACACTCATAGGTAAACTTTAAGTAGCATTAAAGTATGAAGAGTGGTATCTAAAAGTAGTCAAAATTAAGAAAGTGATATGTGAACAGAGAAATATAAAAAAAGTAAGGATGCAGAGAACCTACAAAGAAAAAATGGATTTATTTGGATAAAATTTACTTCAAAGAAACTACCATGAAAAAATTCCCTATATGTTACGTATATATACTTTTAGTGATTAAATAATACACAGAGTGTTCCTACAAAATTGTACACACATTTTGGGCATTCATATATATTATATATATATATACTGCCTATACCCTGTTCCACTGAAACAAGATCAGGTAAATCAACTCTCTCCACACTTTTCTATCTTGACAGCAATTTGCAACAACTTCATGATATATTTAGCATTCAAGAAATAATTTTGATGAAAAAATGGGTGTTTCAGCAAAGGTATTTCTACATGGCAGCTGACATTGTCTGCTCGCATACAATGCCAACTGTCATGCAGACATATTCATCATGAGTGGGAATCGGACCCATGTTTTCGAATTAAATATCAGGCATTCTCACCACTAAATTATTCTAGCTAATTCATTCTATCATCATCTTTAGTATTCACAAGTTATGAAATATTGAAAAAAAAAAAAAAAAAAAACTAAGTATGCAGGGACTTTCCAACATAAAAGATTGAAGAAACAACTGGTCAATGAATGGCACTATGAACAATGTCCAAGATACTTTACTGCACAAAGACTAGATTCTACTCAGAGGCATACCTGATAGCCCACACACACACCAACTCCCACAATCAATGGGCCCCTGCAAAAAAATGCAAAATTTACGATGAAACTTGATATAGAACTATTTAATAGAACAGCCAGGAATTTTTCTCTATAGTTTTGAACAAATAATAACAGACCATGAATAGTCAGCTTTGTTTTCCATATTACAAATTCCTTCCTTGCTTCTCATTGTCTCAAAGCCTGAGTTTAGCCATTGAAATTTTGTTAATATAAGACCATGACAGTCATGTGTGATGTCATTTTTTCCATTCAACTAGTGATTTCTCATGTCAAGTCCAACCTCCTGTTTAACTCTTAAGACTAAAAATATTTCTAATGTTATCATAATTGTTTTTTAATTTTCATTATTCCTTTTCTCCTCTTATATTATTTTTAGCTTGTTTTCAAGAAAAATGAGCTAATGTTTTTGCTTTGTCATCTGTCTGTCTGTCCACCTGTAGATATCAAACATTTTTCTTCTTAGAAATAAATTAAAATTTTTTTTGCATTTGATAGGTATTGATTAAGTATTAGAATTCACACTTTTGGGAATCACCAAAAAGCTAAAATTGCTCCCTTTAATAGTGAAAATATTTGAAAATTGCAAAATTTCAACCTAATATTGCAAGTGATGCAATTACATTAGAAATTTTGGTTGTGATATGCGAGTATCATGAAATTTGCATTGACAACAACGATTTTCACCTTTACTCCCAGAGGGTTTTATGGAAAATGTGATATTGTTCATTTTTAGAAATAAATTGAAATTTTTTTTGGGTTTGATAGGTATTGATAAATTATTAAAATTACTTTATCTTAACTCAAAATAGTGTAAACAGTAGTGTTTTCAAGGTGTAGAACATTAAAAATGTTAAGACAACACTTCTATTTTCAATTATAGTATGCACATATGTGCTTTATTTCTCTTTACGTAGAATCTTATATATATATATGTTTACCACCAATTTAGGTTCTTATCCAGAACTTAAAATCAAATCAATTACTCGAGTTCCCTTCCAAATATAAAAGAAAAAAACTACTTCTAGTAGAGAAAGATCCACACTTGAAGCCATTATCTTTATCATGAAATGACACTTCATTGACTCAAAGTTTAAATTTTTTAATTGAAAGTTGGTAAAATGCACTGCAAACCGATTTAAAAACAACAGAAAAAAAAAACTACAACAATAAATACAACCCACCGGCCATCGTCACTATTAGAACTTGCATCATCTCCAGAGAAATCACTTGACTCACTCGTGAAGTAACGCATATTATCATCTCCATCCTCCGAAGCACTGGGATCATTCATCTCTTCTATAGTCCTCCTAATTATTCTACAAGATCAATCTGAATTAAAATTAACACGTTCAAGTTTTACAGGCCCAAAATTTGCACATAGAAACAGTACACAATAGGCATCTTACGTAGCAGTCGACACGTGAGATGAGTCTGCTGTTATGATCCACATAATAATTCAGGTAAACATTGACCTTGGTAAATTAGTTGTTGCCACACATATCATTATTATTCTGAACTTGAATTCGGTTTTTTTTTTTACTGACAGTCATTTGTAATCATTTAAATCAAATCGTTTTTTTTTTTATAAATAAAACCTAAAAAGTCTACTACTTGCTATTGAAATTTGAACAGAAATCAATCCACGTAATAAACCGAAAAAAAAATTGTATAAAAGCGACGATCTCAGAAGATATTGCAAATAAAGCAGAAAGGAAACATCGATACTGGTATTAAATACACTATATGGCTGTTTAGCATAAAGATATCGAATTTATTTATTTTCATTCTTTTTTATATCACGTCTTGCTACACTAGAACTTGCTGTGCCATAATGAAATATATGCAGAACCTCGGTTCCCTATACTCATCATATCAGACTATAAATTCATTGAATACGAACTCCACATTCTGGAAAGAGGCCCTAAATTATACATTCTCTGAAAGCACATCACCACTACCTGTCCTTATAGCTAGAATTGAGAATGTTATTAGAAACGTACCTAACCACCATAAGATAGAATACAATACCTTATAACAGATGCAAAGAGAAAAGTAAAGAAAAACAAGAATTGCATATAATCCAAAGATAAATCTAATCAATTGGTTGTATTTAACACAAAAGAGCTGAACGAGAAAATCAATATGATGTTGGCAGAGATGCAATGTAATCCAGTAAGGAAATATGCAACTAATACAATTATCAGAAAATTAACATACCTCAAAAACCACAAAGTGATACCAGAGTGCTTGAAAAAAGCGTGCGTTCCACCTTTATACCCAGCTATACCCAAGCATTACGTAAGAGCAACCCCCCCCCAAAAAAAAGAAACCCCATTAAGACCATTTGTAGCTAAACCAACGGCGCCTACCATTAAAATTGAGAGAGCACTATACCACTTCCTTACAAAATTCTTCTCACCTACAGATTTAATGGCAGACTCAGCTAAGCAATGTATTGAGAAGCTAAGAAAAAACCAAATGCAGTCTGATATCTGCATGCTATCATTTGATATAACCTCACTTTACCCCAACACACCACTTAAAGAGATGGGGTGGGGGTGGCTCAGTCAGTAGCACGACAGGCTCATAATCTGCAGTTCCCAGGTTCGAGTCCCAGCTGAGTCAGCGTTGAGACTTATCTCCGCAAAACTTCCTGCCCTGCCCACGGTCACTAGGGGACACCGATGGGCTTCGAAAGGCCGCCGTCCGTCGGATTGAACGTTAAGCTGGGGCCCCGTGTGTGGGAGAGCCATACCCTCGGCACGTTAAAGAACACACTGGATGGCATTGACGAGAGGCTAACATCTGTCTCCCAACAGCTGTTCCAGTGGGACCCCTCCCTCAACCTTTTCTGAGCCTTTGGGATCCATGTGACCTGGCCATTTAGCTCATGGTGGGCAAAAAAGTGCCGCTCAGAGGTAAAACAACCCAACCCAACCACTTAAAGATGTACTATACATTATTGGAGAGGTGCTACAGAAAAGTGACGAGCTGACTACTGTGGAAGTCTGCTGTACCCTACATGCTCTCGAGTTCGTCACAGAGAATACGTACTTTCAGAGTAATGGACCAATCTACCACCAAACATTTGGAGTACCGATGGGATCACAACTTTCTGGACTACTCAGCGATATAGCGGTTCGGCATATTGAAGATAAAGTGCTTAATAGATATAGCGCTCCACCTCTACTTTGGGTGAGACATGTTGACGACATACTTGTCATAACGAAACAAACAGAGGAACATATAAAGGGCCTGCAAAATGAGCTCAACCGCATCCTCCCTACTCTTCAATTCACAATTGAAACAGAAATCGAACCGTTCTTGAGCTTATTAATCACTAGAACAGATAAAATGTTTCTAATCTGAATATATACTAAACTTACCGCACCAACAATGATGATCTCCTTCAACTCTAAACAACCCATGAAACATAAGAAAGCTGCTGTGCATACTGCATTTTTGTGGAATCACAGATATACAACAACACCTGCCTTTGAAACAGAAAGAAAAATGCCGTATGATGCCGCCACCAAAGCAGATTACCCACAAAAAATAGATCAGAGCTGTCGAGAGGAGGTGCGCATCAAAGTCCAACAAGGCACCCAAATACCTCTGGCGCATAATAGGACATATAAATATATATCCCCTGTACCAAATATTCCGTGGCTGTCTGAAGCACTGAATAATGCAGTACGCCCATATAACATAAAAATACCATCCACTAATAAATGCTCAATCCTAGCGAAAGTAAAAAATGATCGTGACTATGTACTCCCCACCAGTAGCGTCTACAAAATACCTGTCAAAGACACCATCAACCAACATGCGGAAGTATTCGATTACTATGGGAAGACCAAGCGGACTCTTTAAATAAGGCTGAAGGAACATCAAAATGAATAGCAAAAGGGTAGTCGGAAAATTTAGTGTCTTGCTAAAATACCATATATATGAATGAAGAATACACAAATATGAAACTGTTAGGTTTGCAACAATGGGTAATATACGCGAATATTTAAAAAATTCTCAATAGAAAAAAAAAATTATACGAATGAAATTTCTTTTAAACCACTGATTAGCAATAACAAACTTATATCGTATAAACTCTGGACAAAACTAAGCATGTAATATATCCAACACTTAAAATTATTTTTAAAAAAAAGTACATACTAAAGACCAAATTAGTTCACACCCATTTGTACATATTAACTCAAAATAACCGCAATCACAGGAAAAGAGCGATTGTAACCGCATTGTAGAGCTGGTACTAGTTGTGATGGCGCTGCCATCGCCTCGCGGATACCATGGGCCTTATGGGAGTTGCGCATCTGTACCTTCTTTTTATGTGTGTAAGATCATGGTGAAATTAGCCTCCAATGTGGGGTTCCCCACACCAGAATAAGTCAAGGCATTAAAATTATTAATTGTCTGAAATAATGCCTTTTTTATTGGGCACAGTGTCATAGTTTTCAAAGCGTTCGGTTTATTTTTCCAACTTCCTTCTCGTGTTTATCCGAGATAAGAATCGTTTGGTCGGAGTAGAATTGGTCGTCAAGAACAAGACTGAATTTTAACGTGCAATTTTTTTTTTTTATCTAGAATGACATTATCCTTTAATTTATGTTTAACAGGTGTTCCTTAAAGAGTTCGCTTCATAGATTACGATCGTAACACGTATCTGAAAAATGTTTACTACATATCTTAGCATAATGCGCATTGAATTTATCTTCACGCCGACATTGCAGCAACCACTTCATAATTATTTTTGCTTCTGATAGAAATGTATGTGAAACATTGCTTTTCTTATTCTTAGAAGAATTAATTATTCATGTACTTTTGTTACTGCACAGTTCGTCATGATAAAAAAATTATCTAAAAGATATCACAAAGAGAAAGATTTACCAAGCGAAGAGCAAAGGCATGAAAGAACGCACGATTATTCCTTTAGCTCAGCTCTCCTGTTGTGATGTCATGGAGTATGCCCTCTCAGTGACACTGGAATTACCTTGGTAAAACAGAGCCTTTTGGCACCACCCTATATATATATGTGTGTGTTTGTATATATACAGGGTGTCCCTGAATTCAGGGTTCAAACGTGAGGGGATGGTAGCACACACTGAACCCGCCAATATTCGTCATAGAATATGCGGCCACAAATGCAGCCCAGTGCCGGTAGGGGGCACAGACGAGGCGGCACGGCTTAAAAGTGCTGGATCGGCCAAACCCCAGCATTCTCAGCGTCGACCGGGTACGAGATGGAGCAGTTTACGAAAGCAGAGAAAGCTGATATGCATCTGATGTATGGCATAGCCGAGGGCAATAGTAGAGAGGCGCAAAGACTCTACCGTGAGCAATATCCTGTGCGCCGTGTGGCTGATCATAAAATGTTTGCACAACTGCACACCAGCTGTCTGAGGCAGGCACTTTCCACGTCAGTTGACATGATACCGGACGAACACAGACGGTCGGAATGCCAGCTATGAGCGAGGACATCTTGGGTATGGTGACAGATAACCCAGGTACAAGAACTAAAACCAGGTACAAGTACTAAAGATATTCCTCCTCGCAGAGCTCTTTCTATGAAAAAATACATATCACCTTTTATAAGTTCCAGCACAATTTCTGTCTTTTTTAAACAGGCAGCATAGGATAAGCCAGGAGAGCTAAAATAATGACAAGAATCGAGTTGGTAGTTATTCATACACGAATTTCTGTAGTTTTCAAATATATCTGCTAGCAGTAATACATCAGTGATCATGTACAGATCGTGATATTCCCCGAAGGTAGCAATAGAAAAGGCTTTCCACAAAATTTGAGCTCTGTCGTATTGTTCATTGTTTTGGAAATTCTCTTTGGATGGAAGTGAGGTTTGCAAAAACTGAGCACTCCGTTGCAAGTACTTATATGGAAAACTTCCTTTGCTTTTCAAAAGTTCTTTCTGTGAGTCATTCAGATTATGTTGTCTACAGTATTGACTTAGGATGTGGAAATTTTCCACATTTTTCGACAATGAATCCAGTGAAGAACTGAGGAACATGAATGAATCAATAAATTTAATTTGACCGAAATTAATGCATATATATTTTTCTGTAGTTTGTGGAATAAAAGAAATTTTCTTCTTATCTTTAAATTTCCACAAATCTTTTACTATAAAGTGGCCATCAAATCCTTTGAGATTATGAAACAACACTGGTATTTCAAGTGAGAATTTGTATTGAAGATTACATTTGTTGTGAACAGCACCTCTGTATTTTCCAGTTAAATGATCGTGGTCCCTTACTCTATCAGTTCCTAGAATTTTCCCACAAATATCACAATATTTTGCTCCAGTAAAAATTTGCCAATCAAAATCAGTCATCTTAACATTTCTTTTCTTCAAATCATTGATCAAAGTTTCGGCTTCGATGATTTCATTCAAAAATTGTTCTGTTACATTTTTCCCTCTGTACACTCTGGTTTTGATCAGTTTACCTTCCGGTCCAACTATAATAAATGCAAATCCTGACAGTACTAATCACACCCTACATGGAATATTCTCAATTCTTCTACATTTCGAAAAGCATTCGAAGTCTGCATAAATCACATATGGGTGGTTCAAACCGTTTTTAATTGTATGGAATTCCGGACTATTCGCTTCGGGAAACTTGATAGTTTGTAAAGTGTTTGATTTGCAATTATCTACGTGATTCTTTAATAAATCGTCGCGAGTGAAATTATGAAGACAGTATGGGCAGGGATAGGATTTACCATCATGTCTTGAAAGGTATACTGTAACCCTACTAACATTTTTATTCCAACAATAGTGAGAATTATTGCCGTCTTTTAAAAGTAAAAGTTGTATGGGTTCTTTAACAGGATTCTGTGAAATATATAACGTACGCAAACCATCTTTCTTAGAATTGAAAACATTTATAGAAATATTATTTAAAACCTCGAACTTCGGGATTTGATAGAGGGTTACTGGATAAGTCAATGAAGATGTGTCTAAGACGTTTTCAAATATTTTTCCACACGTTGTGGATGGTCTTTAGCAGGATGTAGAGCTGATAATATTGACCACAAGAAACATTTGTTGTAATTTTTAACATTCACTATTCCTTTTGTAGATTTCAAATGTTCTGGTAAATTTACGAAAGCAGATGCTCCAACTGCATTATACTGAGACATTTGAATTTCCATAGAAAGTATTTTGTCAAACACCCATCCACTTCCCTTTTGTATAAAATTTTCAAAGTCGTTGTCAATTTTCTCATAAGCATTTTTCAGTAATTCATTGAGATAGGTAGGCAAACTGATTATTTCGTTACATGCCGAAAAATGTGCACATATTTCTTTCTGCCCTTCAGGATCAATTTGCTTTTTAAATTTTATTTGTAATATGAATCTAACTTTTAGAGGTTGACTGAGTTTCTTGCGAATTATTTGTTACCATTTATTGTTATTTTTCTCCAGAAAACTTTTTGTCTTCTCTGACATTTATGTTATCAATTTTACATGTGCGAAACGTTTGCCGAAAAGCATTACTTTTATTTGTATGAAATTGATTCAGATGATGATTGTAATTGTCTTTTCTGTTGAAGCTGGAATTGCAAAATTCGCATTTTTCAAATGTGCGAGAAGTGCATGCAGTTTTCATATGATGGTTCATATTAGCAACCACCCCATTTAGCAATTTTCCCGTGGTTCAGGAACTCATTGGGTAGCTTATTTCAATGATGCGAAGTTACCTTACGTCGAGTACTTTCATCCATTCAGTTTATGGCCACAAGAAATAAAACACTATTTACTTTCATCTTCAAAGTCAATCGTGTATAACTCTTCACAAATTCAAATTACTCTGTAAAATGTGGTTACTATTGCATCTATTACATTAAACGAAGGAATAACAGCATAAGCCCATATGATGTATCAGTTTGAACAAACTCCTAACGACAGGAGCGAATTGTTGGTAAGAACTAGCATATAAATACTACACTATATTAATAAAGATGGTACTCATAACTATCAATTCCTCTCACTATTACGGCATACAACCCCGAAGATTTGAAAATTATTTATGAAACGCCGATCACACTCAATGGTGAATACGAGAATGCACTGATCACACTCAATGGTGAATACGAGATAGAACTGATCGGTAGCAATATGTGGTATTCCTGGTACAACATGTGATAAATATAACAATAACACTCTGAAATACTTCAATAGAAGGCAATGGAATAAAATAACTTTCCCGAATGGAATGTACGATATAGACGGATTTAATGTTTTGAAAATGTCTTTGCGGATCCTAGCCCTATAATACTAGAAAGCAACCTCCCCACATTGAATGAATGAATACCCCCTCAAGCAGCTGCTTCCCACAGAGGTCTGACAGGAGCCTGTCAGTTTATATGCCACAGTAGGAGATCTGAGAGGATGGCAGGACCTCAGCAGAAAAACGACACATACATCCATGCCTTACCCGGGGCTCGAACCCAGGTCCCTTAGATTTAAGATTTGTTTTTCGTTTGGCAAGAGGATATGATTTTTCTGAAGTTGCGTGAAATACTAGGGTTCGAATCGAAAATCATCGATGCAGCAAAAAAACGAAGGAAAGTTCCCACCCAACATAAAACGAGATGGGTCGATCGCATTCTAATTCACTGTTCTATTGTTGAATCTTCCTATCTCAATAACCAGAAGTGCGACGTGTTATACAGTTTCGTGCCTCAAACACCGCCTGGCAGTTTAATCGACACACATCCATTCTTCCCCATATATTTACCGCTGAATAAAACTGATTACATTTACAATGTTAGAATGAAAGTAACCGATCAGAACAATAAAGTAATTGACTTGAACAAGGAAAACGTGAT
The DNA here is from genome assembly GCA_038380435.1 of Ryuthela nishihirai. Lineage (NCBI taxonomy): Eukaryota > Metazoa > Arthropoda > Arachnida > Araneae > Heptathelidae > Ryuthela > Ryuthela nishihirai. The sequence goes on along the minus strand of JAWZYU010000001.1, from coordinate 134,029,732 downwards.
TTATATGTTAACATCAGACCCAAATAAAGATACTGAGAAAGCGAGTTAAAATATTTTATACAAATCCGTCGCCTATCGTTCGAAAAAACGAGAAAATATCCCCTAAGAGCAGAAATATTCTTAACCAGTTAATATACGGAAATGGCCTAAAAATCATAAAAGTATAGGATGAACGTTGAAGCTTACTTACTGGAATTTGTTCGAAGACTCAATAGACGATAATTCCACGACAAAATGCGAGTACTTAGAATATCGGGAAACCAATGTTAATGTTAAAAATCTCGAAAAATACGAAATATTTACCAAAGATATGGACGTTTTCCTACATCCGCACAACAGTTATATACACGTCAGAAGCAAAATACTGAAATTAGATGTATCTGATATCGGCGGCAATGATGTAGTTACGATGGTCAATAACGGGTACAACATTTTTAAGAGAGCTCAATATTATATAGAAAAGAGAGAATTGAAAGATATTGAATTGCCAGGAGTGACGACCACGATTCACAATTTAATTGATTTTACCGAAGACTTTTCACACAGTGCTGCCACAAGTATGATGTGGTTCAAAGATACCGCAGACAGTTCGAAAATGAATAAGTATTTGTACGACGGAGGCGAAGATAAACTGGACACGAATAATAAGATAAAGGATTTTGCAGAAGCGTTGAAGAAAAATCCTGAATTCAATCAAGGATTCTCGGACAGATATAAAATTACAAAAAATAGACATAATGCAAGTTTATTACCACCACTGAATCGGCTGTTTGGATTCTGCTGAGAAGTGGATAGTGTTTCGCGGTGTAAAACATACCATATAATAATAAATAAATACCCCCTCAAGCAGCTGCTTGCCACAGAGGTCTGACAGGAGCCTGTCAGTTTATATGCCATAGTAGAAGATCTGAGAGGATGGCAGGACCTCAGCAGAAAAACAACACGAACATCCATGCCTTATCGGGGCTCGAACCCAGGTCCCGTAGATCAGAAACCAAGCGCGCTAACCACTCGGCCACAGTGACGACAAAGACATTATTCAGAGAGTTGGGGCTACGTTGTATAAATTTGAAATACCTCACGTATCTTGGTTTATTCCAAAAGTGGAACCATCACTACAAGTACTTGCAAAACTAGAATCTGTTAGCATGCGGCAATCCACATGAAATCTTTTGGGAATCGTGCAAACTGTACAAATCCGATACTCGAATTGACTCTCATGTCAGTTGGCGGCTTAGTACAACTCAAAATAAACCCGTCCATCTTTATGTCGTCTTACAATTGTCTAACCGATTAAATAATCAAACCAGAAACAATATGGTATTTGATCACGTTACTAGAAGGGATTCAAATCAGAGTGAATAGCAAAGTTTCCCGAACAAGAATTCGAGTGCAACTTTGAATCCAACAGTTTAGATTATGCGCGAGTTTACAACTTTTTAGCTGCAAAAAATATGGATATCGATTTGGGTACACAAGCCAGTTACCAAGATTTTATGAAACTGTATCCGATATTCCACTTCGATGTCAGCAAATACGAATCACGTCTATATGAATTATCAGCAACTGCTGACATCGAAATACGATTTAAATTAAATAGACCGCCAAATGAATTATACCACGTTTATATTGCGCAATTGTCTCAGAACGAAAAGCAACTTTACAACCACTAGAGGGAAAACTTTTAGTTGTTGGATAAAAAAAAGCTATTTTAAATACCATCATCAGGAAATCTACATTTATTTGCACGTTTAAAAAAATATGTTCCCGAACCAGTATTTTTTCAGCTTCACTTTAATTCTAAGGTTCAGTGAATAAGAGATTTAGTTCAATGAAATCTCAAGTCCGTTGTTCTTTTGAGGAGATTGATTTCCGTTTAGCACGATAACATAAAACTTCTCTTTACAAACTTCACACATTCTCAAAATTATTCTAACCTACATCACTTTTCATTTCAAATTCTTTATAATTGTTTAAAAAATTAACCTAAATCACTTTTCACTTCAGAAAAGTTTTTTTTTCATCTAGTAACCTCTCTTCATACATTCAGATATTCAAAGTATCTTTTCATCAGAACCCCTGAAAACGCCATTTTACCTGTTGATTTTGTCATGTTTCAAACAAATTTCTTAAATCTGTCGACTTTGTCAAATTCTCCGATTTACTTGGCTTTTTACAACCTAATAATCCAGTGAAGTGTATGACAACTCAACAAACCACATTTTTTTTTTATCTCTTTCACACACATACCTCATTTTTCCTGAAAATTAGTTAAACAAATAAGTTTTTTGGGCAGACGAGATTTAAACTAAATTACTTTTTTCACATGAAACACCCGGGTTTTTTTCTGATATTCACACATATTTTCAGAAAAAAACCACAAGAAACACAGATTCACATGGCTTTTACAACCGAATAATCCAGTAAGTTTACGATAACTCAACAAACCACATTTTTTATCTCATACACACAACCTCATTTCAAACTAATTCACAAATTAGTTTAAACCTCATCTTCCCCCAAAAAAACTTCACATGCTAAAAAACACCCCCTTTTTTCTAATTTTCACAAAAAAAACACAAGAAACATACTTGTTACCTCATCCCCCATAACTTTTCCCATAGGTTTTCACAGAATTCTTTGGACCCATTTACTGGCCCAGAACTCTCATTTATGCTACTACTGTGGTAGAATACTCTGCCATGTATCTGAAGAGATGTGGATTTGAATCATGCATGTGGTCAAAAGCCGTCCCATGGCCGAGTGGTGAGCGCGCTTGGCTATGAATCTAAGGGACCTGGGTTCGAGCCCCGGGTAAGGCATGGATGCATGTGTTGTTTTTCTGCTGAGGTCCTGCCACCCTCTCAGATCTTTTACTTTGGCATACAAACTGACAGGCTCCTGTCAGACCTCTGTGGCAAGCAGCTGCTTGAGGGGTATTTATTTTTATTTATGTGGGCAAAACGTTTTTTTTCCACAAAACCATATTTGAAAAAACACCACTCCACAATATTTTTTAAAAAAATTTATTCATATAAATAATCTTTGCTCAGCTCACTATGTAAAACTTATTTTATTCTCAAAATATGGATTCTTATCTAGGGCATAGAGCATGCCTTCCACCATCAACAGGGAGAGTTACACCAGTTATAAAAGAAGCTGCATCAGATGAAAGAAATGCTATTGTATTGGCAACCTCATTTGCCTCACCTGGTCGATTAAGAGCATGAGTACTTTTGCTGTGCTCCAGAAACTGAAATGAAATTACACAAATTTATTAAACATAAGGTTCTTCCCCCTATTAAAGCTAAAGTTTCAAAATAGGTAGCTGACATTTTAAATATAAATGTTTTCTATTACTTGAATGAGAGTGGGTTGTGATATTGTAGTGGTGTTCTTAATTTTTAACTAAGTGAGGATAAGTCACAATATAGGTATAGAATGCAGCAATCTGAGAAAGCAATACAGCTTTTAAGTGAAATCCAAATTACAGAAAAATATTTAAAAAAAGAAAAAAATCTTATTGACCAACTTATTACAAAAAACAAAATCTAAAGAGATAAAAAGAAATTAACTTTATTATTAAAATGGAAAAATTACTAATAGATAACGATTACCCAAGGAACCCCCAAAAATATGGAACAAAAAAAATGGAGAATAAAACCTTATTTTACTAAAAACACTTTCACTATAAAGTTCTATTTAGAAAACTAACCAGCAACATATGACTAATATCATATTTAAGCAAATAAAAATATGCACTTTGCGACAATAAAATTGCTCATCAAGAAGTGGATGGATACATATGAAATCGGGTGAGGGAAATTTCAGCTTCAGAACAATAATACATTCCTATAGAAAACAGTACAATGGATGCACTACTAATGTTCCACTGCCAGGTTGATGATAGATCATATCATTGCCTACATATAACAAATGTTTGACATTGTTCTGTGGGATGTCACCACACCTCATACACTTGATTCCACAAGGAGATTAAATTGTATGCTGGTTGAGTATGGGCTTACAGATGGTACCATACCTCAAACACGTTTCATTGGTGACATGTCCAGTGATTTGGCTTGCAATAGCACAGTCTGGATGTTTAGACATCCGATGAAGATGGTAACAGTATGCAATCAGGTGTTACCTTACTAGAACATGGTACACATCACACCCACTGAAAAAGATAGTGCAACAGGCCACAGGATATCTTGGGCATATTACAAGGCAACATGCCAGTAAACATATATAAGTGGTCAACTGATGTAACTGATAGATTCGCACACAAGGAAACTCAGCAAACATGTAGGGTGGCATTCATGAACAGCAGAGGGATATGACCTATGCCCATGTCTCCATATATGGATGTTGTGGTCATCTGCACAAGTTCAAGTTCAATGTTATTCATGGTGAAATTAGCCTCCAATATGAGATTCCCTATACCCATCTACACTATACAAAACTAGGACTAATTACAGAACACACTACTATTCCTAACACCAGAATTCTCTACACTGACACCAATACAGTCACATCTGATGATGGTGACAACAGAAGTGGTGTATTCAACTCAGACTGTACATCAAGATGATGATGTAGTCAGCGACAAGTGCAATAGACAGCAGATATCAAGCACTGTCTCTGCAAGTCACCTGATCAGCAACAAATTAAGAAACCAATAGCACACACAAAACCATAATGAATGGTGATAACATTGTAGATGGAGCCATTATCACCTATTTATCCTCTCATGATGTTCAGTTTGACAGTGCTCAACCCTTCCTGATAACTATGTAAGCTGTCCTAGACCTTCTATTGCCAACAACAATAAACTCTCCTTGCATCATAAACCATGTTTGATGTACAATTTGGCAAGTGGGCCATCCACTCATCAAATAACGCCCATGTACCAAACTGGACCAGTCTCACTCAAATTGGTCCAGCTGGTGATATGGCATGTGAGCAATGTCATTCGAACATCCACAACCTCTGTCATTACTGCATGTTTGTCTTCCATAAGCTACCTGCAATGAACCACACCTGGAATGTTTTGTTCTACCAAATTTTACATTACTTTTTCAATCTCCCATGGATACCAAGTGTTTGTCCTGGTAAAATGATTATTTGTATATATTACCAAGCTGAGTTCCATATGGATTTAGCTACTTTTGTCTTGCACTCCTTCCCTGCACCACTACAGGTGCATATGATAATGCAATGATGTCAGAAGTATGTGAGCTAACAGACAGTGCAAATGTAGCCCCAATTCTGTCATTTTCTAACCATGCTCCCATGATGCAGGCACAGACAGAATGGCATTACAACATTGGAAATCTGGCAAGTTGTGACAGATATGTCTCTTGTTGCTAGTTGGTGGATCCATCAATCCATCCCATTTAGGAATTCTGATGTCACCAGAGCCTTGGTGATGTGTCTGGATACCATCTTGTACGCATTTTTCCCAACAGTATCCATCAATTCAGGCATTATGATCCAAACAAATGGCAATTTGGGATGTTGACCATTCAGCTTCTGACAAAGCAATGATTCAACCTCTTTCAAATTCCATTAGTTGTACATACAATGCCTTACATCAAAGGTATTGTATATTCTTCACAGGTCATTCACTCAACATTTTGTTTGTCTGCTGAAGTTTACCTCCATTTTTATAGCCCTTTCATCAGTGCCTTATCACATACATTATTAGATGTTCTACTGTACTGATCAGTTTAACATGAATATCACTTATTTCCAAATATACCACAAAGCTGCATCCAAATCAGCAGGTTAATCCATCGTTCTAGATTGGAACAATTTCAATAACAAGCAGTATTTGTGTAGATCAAATTACTGTATAATAAAATTACTAAGTTTGCATAGCATTCCTTTTCTTATGCAAATACTAGTAATATAAAGTTTTATACCTTCTGATATGCATCTTCTGTCAGACCTCCACGAAGCTGCAGCCCAGTTGTTATAACTCCAGGACTAGAATAGAAAATTTTGGATTAAACAAGCTGTAATTTTGAATATTATTAAATTAGAGGCATGAAAAATATGACATGTTGAGTTATGTTTGGCTCTTGGGCAACATATTACTTTTTCATTGTTTATTAATTCCTGAAATTTTTATTTAAAAGGAAAAATATTTTACACTAAAAGTTCGCCTGATCCATAATTCACTAAATGCCTTAGACTGAATTACACAATTTGTGCATGTGTAATTTTATCCACGAGTGCCTACAAGTAAAGTTCATGGGTGAGTGTTGGTGAGGGAATACAATCTATACATTTTTATATTGCTAATATCTGTTTTTGGGGATATGAAGTATTCCAGGTGGATGCAGATGTCAAGGTCCTTGAACACTAGAATGACAACAACAGTCATTTTGATTATTGGCATTTAACTTTGATTCTCAACATTTTTCATATTGCATTAATTATTATGACATTATTTTTAATAAATAATTAATCACATTTCTATCAAAAGAGATATATCTGACTAATTTTAAGTTTTACAATAAATATACTTATGCTACAATGCTATTGAAAAAATTGCCATGAAGTCATAGCAATGATATATGTTGCATAATATTGCACAGGAATATATTTCCCAAAAAGAAAATAAAGAGCAAAAGGGGGAAGCAGGTTTCCTACCCCCTTGTTTTGCAAATAGATATCTTCTACAGTGGTTATTAGCATGCAATTTGCTCCCCACACCTCTCCTTTCGCTCTTATTTTCTTTTTTGGAAATATATTCCTATGCAATAATTATGAAACTGATATATTTAAGTGCTCCCCCTCTCCCTTTCGGAATCCAGTAAGGGTAATAGAGGGAAAAAAATTCTTAAACTAATTTATATTTCATGCATTTTTCAAGACCTCTAAAACAGAGGGTGAAATGTTATACTACAATGGAAATCCAGTCTATTTCCTCCCACCCTTATATTTTCCACTTGATTGATATCCCTACCCACCAGATTCCAATTAGCCACCACAGAAAACATCCTCATTAATGTAAAATTAACTGAATTCTGCAACACAGTTATTGTTCCCTTTCTCCCAGTGTGGTCTGATCCTTAGGGGATATAACCTACTCCTCGGAAATACCATGACCTCCTAAACACACTCCCCACACTCACCGTTGATCCCTTTTCCCACCTGCATTAAGGGTAGGGTTGTTTTACCTTTGAGTGGCACTTTTTTGCACACCATGGGCTAAATGGTCAGGTCACAGGGACCCCAAAGGCTCAGAGAAGGTTGAGGGAGGGGATCCACTGGAACAGCTGTTGGGAGACAGATGGTAGTCTCCCATCAAGCGTATTCTTTAAGGTGCACAGGATATGGTTCTCCCACACACAGGGCCATGGCTTTATGTCCCATCTGACAGACAGTGGCCTTTCCAAGCCCATTGGTGTCCCCTACTGACCATGGACAAGGCGGAGTGTTTTGCGGAGATAAATCTCAATGCTGACTCAGCTGAGAACTGCAGATTATGAGCCACCTCTGCCCCACCTGCATTAACACACATACTCCCAGACCCCTTTAAAAAACTACCATAATGCATACTAAGAATCGGAAATTAGAATACTCTACAGCACACATTTCCCAATACACCTATCCCTACCGATATGAAAACCATGATTAAGGTTCTCCCTAACATGTTTATTATTAACCCCATGCTTTAGTTAATGAAGTTTATAAAGTAAATAAAAAATACCCCACTCATTGAACTCAAAACCCAACACAAATGAATTTTTAATCTATTCACAAAATGAAGTTTCCCTTGAAACTAGCTAATCCTGAAAATTTCCCATTACTGCACACTCTCTCACCAATCTCCTTCATATGCAGATCGCATTATGGCCACCCACACATATGCTGGCCACTCTGAACATCAGAGCTGAGTCACTGACAATGCAATTTATGACACCCCACTCTCATGCTCAGCAACCAACAGTTTCTCACGCAATGCCTAAAGTTGCTTACTTACCACCTTACAATGTGCTCAAAGGGAATGAAACATGCATCGTGGACCTCAAAGTCTTTAAGCACTCTATGCTAACAAAAGTATTATTAATTACTTCAGACATTAACTGCAGTCATGAAAACCCAATCAAAAAAATTATCAGCATCCCACATCGCTTTCTGAAATTCTACTGAGTCATCACTTGCTGGCAAGAACTTCGAAAAATAAATTTGTCACTCTCTAGCAACCTGAAAGTTCCTTTCACTACCCATTCTCTATGGTACAGTATGTAAAATTTCCTTCATAACTTTTGATACTAGATAGTGTAGAACATTTGTTGATGTGCTTAAAAACATTTAACAGTGTCAGAGAATTAAAGATTTCAATTTAATTTTAATTACTGTACTGTGAAACTCTTCTGTAATTTTAGATGATGTACTAGACAGTGCAATAGTGAAATATCCACTCTTAAAATTTCTTGTAGCATGGGTTGTTTTACCTCTGAGCAGCACTTTTTTGCACACCATGGGCTAAATGATCAGGTCACAAGGACCCTGAATGCTCAGAGAAGATTGGGGGAGGGGACCCACTGAAACAGCTATTGGGAGACAGATGGTGGTCTTTAATGTGCACAGGGTATAGCTCTCCTGCACACAGGGCCATGGCTTAACATCCCATCTGACAGATGACAGCCTTTCCAAGCCCAGTGTCCCCTACTGACTGTGGACCGGACGGGAAGTTTTGCAGAGATAAATCTCAATGCTGACCCACCAGCTGGGACTTGAACCTGGGAACTGCAGATTATGAGCCTTGTGTGCTACTGACTGAGCCATCCCTGTCCTTTCTTGTAGCAACTATACAAACTTTTCAATTAATCTTTTAATGCAATAAAAAGTAGAAAATAAAATTAAAGCATATCAATGGTGCAATGTCACTGAAATCATATTTACTTGAGAGGAAGGCACTAGCAATATGTTGAGTAGGAAAATTGCCATCCCTATCTTCCTTTGAAGTGAACAGAAATTCAGTAACTAATTGAATCATCAATATGCTTTAGTTTTATTTTCACTTTTTAGGATGCATATAGGAAGATAATATAAATTAAAAAATTTTTTAAATCCTTTTTATCATTAAAAACACCTAGCTTCAGAAACTTTTACTTGATATACACCATATGACTCAACCATTGATCATATTTCTCCTACTTTTTTTATGGGGGCGGAGGTCGTTTTTGAGGTAGCCTATGACATCGAAGAAATCCACAAACAAGCATTCATATATAACTCATTAAAGTCAACCCATGAGAAATTTCAGTCTTTTTTTTTTGGGGGGGGGGGATGTTTGAAGCATAATTTAACGCATGATGGTCCTCATATGAGTGCTCATTTGTCACTTAACTGTGCACCCTTGCATTTGTAAGATAGAGCAAAATGACTTTCCCATTCCCCCTTCTTTATGCGAGGGGTAGAAAGTAGGGGGGTGTATTTTTATAGCCCACAAGACTCCCCATGTCACATTTTCATTTGACATACAACTTATGTTTGGCTTTCACATTCGAAAGATATAGTTAAACAATCTTTCACATATTTTTCCCTTTTTTCAGGGGGGGGGGGGAAGAAAGCATGGGTTGAGTGATTCTTATAGCCTGTGATACTCTTTATGCCATATGTTTTCATCTGACACATAAATCATTAAGTTTGTCCATTGTGTTCAAAAGATATGAACAACTGTTTTGACAAATACACAAACTGACAAGTGAAAACAATAGGAAGACAGGTAAAATAAATTATCCAAAACACTTATAAGTGTATGGATAACATTCTATAATCATGAAGTTTATTTCTTATTTATGACAAATATTTAGAACTTACTTAACAGCATTCACTCTGACTCCTTTTGATGCTAATTCTGAAAAATGATGTAAAAAATGCTTTAAACCAAAAACAGATACATTTTTAAGCATTAGAGAAGCATGCACACATACACAATTCTCAACCAACCACAAACTATGTACAAAGGTCCATGCAGCATACTTTAATTCTTCAAATGTGTATCTTGTGCATTAGAGAATATAATGTTTAACTAATAATAGAATATATCACTTTTTATATATTGATTCCATTTGAGTATATCAGTCCACTGAAATTAAGAAATTCCTTTTTTGTACACAATCCACCAAGAGTCTCAAACCTCAGCCAGCAAAGTCATTTTGTGTGACCAACAAGCATACATTCCAGAATAACTATGGTAGCAACTGTGGTTTGCTAGCTTGATTCAATTGTGATGATCTTAAAAAAGTATGGAGAATATGGCCATGTTCAGCTGAAAATGAAGCTACTGCAACTGAAATTTAGGTTTATATTTTGGTATTAAAAGTATGAAAAATTTAAACAATAAAACAAGTAATTATATTTTGCCTATTATTGCTTAAAATAAAATGCAGCCCTCCATATATTCAGAAGTAATGGATTTAGCTTTCTATACGACTTGAGCTTGAGACTCTGTAATAGACTAGTACAATCATATCTGTTCGCAAGAATTGTTTTTGCTGAAGTGTTACATCTGGAGTTCATTGCAGTCTCTCTCTACTTTAGAGTCTAACTGCATTTACTTTGTATAGTTTCGGGTCTGAATTTTTTCTTAATTGTTCTATTAGATCACTTGCTACAATAGCAAGCCTCTTCCATACATTAAATAATAGCATTGATTACGATTTTTTTTTCAGTCACCTTTAAGTTCTTTAAATTAGCCTCCAAGAGTAATCTGAGAAGTTTTTCCCTTTAGTGACATTTTAAGTTTGATGAACACTTTAGTTATCAGCTGTATGAGTGGCATTGAATTTGGGAAGTCTATTTAGACAGTGCACTTTAGTTCTCCAAATGTGTATCTTGAGCATTAGAGAATACAATGTTTAAATAATAACAGAATACATAACTTTTTATTGTGTGTGTATAAAAGCAGTGATTTTTTATTGCTTTTATGTTATCATACAGATACCAATTCTCATAGATGAGATGGAGCATTGTCAATGAGCATAAAAGCACATATTGGGCAGACAGTAATCACTTTCTGTGGGTAAATCAACATTTTGATAAAAATCTGGGTAAACATACTTTGATCTCAGTAGGTTTGTATTATTATTGTAGTTGCTCTCTATTTTGATTCAGAATCATCTTAGTTTCCATGAATATTTAAATTATTTTTATTACAGTTCATATACTTTAAAACTTACCCTGCTAAACCACTGGATTACATATTTAAATCTGCAATTTCAATTTACAAAATATTTATGAATTTCTGTGACATATTTTTTCACAAGATGCCAAAACCAACTTTGCCATCTTCTTTCAATACATGTGTACATAAAATATCCTCAGGTAGACATGGGCTGTGGAGCTCCAACCAGACTGCACAATTTACTTCTCCAATAGAAATCCTGAGCTACAGATGCAACATTTGGCCAGTGTAGGCCAATTCTAACAAGATTCTATTTGGCATTTTCTGTCCACCACATCTTAGGTCTAATTTTTTTTTCTGAGGCCTTTAAGTACTATGTAACCCTATTTGTTGATCTATAGTTATACATATGAGCAACATGGTCAAAACAATGCAGTCTCTCTCTGCACAATATACTGATCAAAGGAGGTTGCAGACTCCTCTGCCTAGCCTAATAATCACTTAAGGGCCCCATCCATTTATCAGAATTCATGTCAAGTAAAGCAAAGACAAGTTTACTCCAGTCAAAACTTTGTGTGAATAGCAACAAGAACAAGCTTGCTCAGTACTGTTTACCAAGAACTTGTGTGATTCGAGACTTGCTCATGATAGATAATTTAGCTGAAGTGCTCCTGGATCTGACTAGTGCACTTGCATGAACTATAGTCATCATCATCATTTGTAATCTCTTGTATACACCCATAGCTTATGGTGCTGTATTTGAAAATGTCAAAAAGTTTCTGAAATGCATATTTTCCTGCAGTGTCTGTGGAAAATAAAATCTGTGACAATGATTACAGCAATTGAGAAAAGAATAGTTAGTTGTAGTATGTAATTGTTAGATATGTGCCACAAAGTTCAACCCAAACCAATAAGATATTTCATAGAAAAAAATTCAAATTCGTTTCAGACTACCTTACATAAAGAACACAAGAAAGTAATTGATACAAGGTGAACTGGAACAGATGATATTTATACTCCAACATTGTAATATTACAATATACGTTGTAGTGCAGTTTGTGGTATAATGGCCACCATTTTGCTTTTGATACAATAAAATGCTACGTGGTGCTTTTACATAATTTCTGCCCCCTACCAGTGAAAACGGAAAAAATTTTTGCACTTAATAAAAGTCTCATTTACTTCTATAAAGAAAATTATTATTAAATATATAACATAATAAATAAACCTCACAGAAATAGGACATTATCAAGAATATTCAACTAAGTTGTACAGATAATGGCCTAAAACTTGCATCACGAGGCACAGTACAACAAGTATACACCAAAAAGAATTTAATGATAAATGCTTATTTACTAATGTAAAATTTTGCTTTGCATATAAAAAATAAATATCAGCCAAATTAACTTAGAGTATATATTAGCAACTATGCATATCGATAGCACACTTTTGTTAAGCACTATAAAAAAGCCCTAAAAATATATAATCTCATTGGTGACAATAATTTCAACTAGATCATAACACTAAACAACAAATTTGCATTCTGCACTGAAAAAAAAGCCCCCAAAAATATATATAATCTTGTAGAAGACAACAATTTTAATCTGCACATATTGCTTAACAAAGAACTTTCGCTCTGAACACATAAAAATCCCCCCTCCCCCCATAAAAAAAAAACACTGGAAGCAACTATTTGAACCAAAACTTATCCCTAAACAAATTTCTAATCCGCACTTAAAAAAGTCTCCCCACCCCACCAGGTATTATTGAAGACAACTATTTTGACTACAGCTAACACCACTATATCCACGAATTGCGGTTCCTAGGAGGTCTTCTACGTAGATACTCTGCATTACTAAAAACATTTTTAATTTGCAGCATTCTAAAATTACCAGGACCCCCACCTCCACATGATAGTTAAAAATAAATATTCATTTCAGCTCATACACTAGCCACTTTATAAAACTAAAAAATACAGAAATGTAATATTTACATGCTACTGCAAATCTCATCAGCAGATGATATTTTCTGTTCAATTCTGTTAGAACCTCTAACCGATGTGTCATACATTACATCTGGTTACATTCCTACTTCTACATTACATTTATTCGATAGCGCCATGTTTCCCCATGAACTGCACCGTGGCCCTTTTAATGAATTATATGTTAATTCACTCATTTGGAAATATTTGCGATAGTTGTGTGAATCGTTAAATTTGGGTTATTTTACCTCTGAGCGGCACTTTTTTGCACACCATGGGCTAAATGGCCAGGTCACATGGACCCCGAAGACTCAGAGAAGATTGGGGGAGGGGACCCACTGGAACTGCTGTTTGGAGACAGATGGTTACCTCCAGTCAAGGCCATCCAGTGTGTTCTTTAATGTGCATAGGGTATGGCTATCCTGCACACAGGACCATGGCTTTACATTCCATCCGATGGACAGCAGCCTTTCCAAGCCAATCGGTGTCCCTTACTGACCGTGTGCAAGGTGGGGAATTGTGCGGAGATAAATCTTAAAGCTGACCCAGCTGGGACTCGAACCTGGGAACTGCAGATTACTTGTGAATTGCTAAAATGCAGTTCATTTAACAGATTCATATGTGAATATATTGCTTCTCTTGTAGCCATTTCCAATGCCAATATCTCTGCTTTATCTTATTTTTTTCATATAATTGGACAAAATAATTCTTAAACATGCAATTCTATTCTTATTAGAAAAAGGAGCTTCTATTAATGAAAGTCAAACCATCTAATGCCCAAGATACTGTGTAAATGTCTAGAACTAAAGGCATAAAGTTTTCTGCTTATTAAAAGTTCATGTTTTGCTACCATAACTAAGCTTAGAAAGACAAATATTACATAGCCTCTCAAAAAAAAAAAAAGGAATTTATGACACATTTTGTATATAATACAAAAACCCATTTTCTTATTACATGCAAAATGTGATGTTCCTAATCACAACTGCTAAAAAAAAACTGAAAGCTGCAATATGATTCATCTTAAAGTTTATTCACAGTAAATGGTTCAAAAATGCATTACTGTTCACATAAGTTATTTATCCAACTTCAATAGCTTCTCAACTACAATTTCAACTAAAACAATTTTTAATCTTAAAAAGTAAAAATTTTCAATGCAATTAGTTGCAATCTTTTTTTAAGATATTACTTAATTTTTTTCAGTCAACCATATACTAAATTTCAAAAAGCTTACATACCTATAGCAACACAATGTGTAAACTGATCAACTGCACTCTTCGACATACAATATGCCAGAACTCCAGGAAACTACCAAAAACAAAAATGAATTCTTTAACAGCTTATATCAATGAAGTACATATAGAGCTTTTTCAGAGATAGAAACAATTAAATCTGTAATTTCTCTGTTAATGAAGTTACATGCAAAACAATTACATTATAAAATAACTGTTTTGGCAGTCATATATGGGCTGAGTTGTTTCATCTTTGAGTGGCACCTTTTTTGCACACAATGGGCTAAATCGCCAGGTCACAAGAATCCCAAGGGCTCAGAGAAGGTTGATGAAGGAGACCCACTGGACAGATGTTAGGTGACAGATGGAAGCCTCCTGTCAAAGCCATCCAGTATGTTCTTTAATGTGCACAGGGTATGACTCTCCTGCACATGGGGCCATGCTTAACAACCCTTCTGACAGACATCAGCTCTTCCAAGCCCACCAATGTTCCCCTTTCTGACTGATGGCAGGGTGGTGTTTTAGTGAAGATAAATCTTGACACTGGCACAGGACAACCATATGCATTTGACAGATATCTAAAATCTACAGATTTTTTTAACTGCACAGATTTTACATCAGGATGCTTTCTTTAAATACATACCCAAGAAGAAAATTTTTTTTCTGCAAAATGAATTTTTTTCACTTTTTTTAAAACATAGTAAAACCTCATTAATTCAAACTTCATGAAAACAATAGAACTGTCTTAAAAAAAAGCACAAATATAAAGTGCAATATAGAATGGCTTATGTGATATTAAATATGATTCCAAAAGATTTATTTTTAAAGTTGAACATAATTGTTTTCACTTTTATTTAAATAGGCAATAGAAATGTTAACATTATATCACTGTTACCAGCTATATTTTTAATACTACATAATAAAAGAATCGCAAAATTACTAAATATACTTAATGGAAAAAGAACAACTCATTGAAAGGATTGGGTCATTTTACCTCTGAGCAGTACTTTTTTTTACACACAATGAGACCAGAGACAATGGCAGTTGTTTATGATAACATCTACTAGAAAAGAAGCATCAGCCAGAAAGGATAAATTTACCAAGATAAATTAAGACTCAGCACATTAATAGCTAGTTAACATGTTCTCTACTCTTGCTAGCTGTTGACATATTTCCATTGGTGTGGTGTTCTTAGTCCCACTTCAGCTAGTAATTTTTTTCCCTTGCCCAGTTACTGTTAATATTAGGATAAAAATTTTTGAGTATTAATCATCGGAGGGGTGGGGGGAGGATATGATTACAATAAAACTACATTACAAAGTTCACAGAAAATGCATATTACTAATTTATCCATGCTAATTTAGCAGCTCAATTAAACATCATTACAATGTCACAACTTCATACCAAAGGTGTTTCTATGAAGCATTTAAATTTCCTTTTGTATTGAGACTTATTATAAAGATTGTATGAGGCATAAATTTACTTTGTTTCAAATTATGTGTATTTTTGTGCTTACCAAAATTAAAAAATTGGTTAATGGATAATTTTAATACGAACAGTGTGGATTTTAGATGTATTAGATGATGCATATATCAAATAATTTCACTCAAGCAAATTTCTGAAGAATGCTTAGTTTCAAAAATCTGTGGTTACTAGTTTTGCATATTTCAAATGTACTTTTGACCAACATAATTTATGGCTTTCTGCAATAACAACTGAGTTGTAAGAGAATTGAGAAGACTCGTAGCAATTGATTTAGTATTACATTGTAGTTGACAAGGGTGCATTTTGTCTCTTCTCTTTAATTTGATTATTGATTATATACAATGTAAAATTAATTATACTATGCAGAATTTATTGAAAGGAGGCCTTAATTTTTGATATAGATTAATCTGATGATTTGGCCCTTCTGGTAAAAGATGATCAACTAATTTCATTATTAACTCTTTCATTAGTGTTATTAATGATACTTGTAATAGAGTAGATTTGGTAATAGAGAGAAAATTAAACTGTTGAGAATTTGTGAGGCAGGAGATACTTCAGTTCTTTTGAATGGTTGCACTCTTGAGAAAGTTTTTCAGTTTATCTTGGGAGTTGTGTAACAGATACTAGTGGTGCTCAACTTGAGATAAAAATAATGTGCATTGTTGCTAGGGCTTTTAAGAATTTCCGTAGATCGTGGAAAATAGGCATGTACATCTAATAAATAAAATTAGTTGGCAATTTCTAAAGTTTGGTACGGTAGTGAGATATGGACCCTTTGTACAAGACAGAAATATAGCTGTTAAATTTGACAATAGAAAACTTCATGCCTTTGATTGTAGATGCTTATGCAGCATCTTAGGCAGTTTGACCATGATATAAAGAGTCAGAAATCGCTTTGAACAGCATTTTATGCAAAGATTGGATTGTTTTATCTCTGAGCAGCACTTTTTTCTGCACACCATGGGCTAAATGGCCAGGTCACAAGGACCCCAAAGGCTCAGAGAAGGTTGGGAGAGGGAACCCACTGGAACAGCTGTTGGGAGACAGATGGTAGCCCCCCCCCATCAAGGCCATCCAGCGTGTTCTTTAACGTGCACAGGGTATGGATCTCATGCACACGGGACCACGGCTTAACGTCCCATCCGACGGACGGCGGCCTTTCCAAGCCCATCAGTGTCCCCTATTGACTGTGGGCAGGGCAGGGAGCTTTGTGGAGATAAATCTCAACGCTGACCCAGCTGGGACTCGAACCTGGGAACTACAGATTACGAGCCTGGCGCACTACCGACCGAGCCACTCCCGCCCCTTTTTATGCAAAGAGAGATTATGTTGGTTTAGTCATGTTGCCTGCATGCAGACTATATATTTTAGTGAGTAGTTATGAACAGTGTAACTGAAGGTCTTAGAAAAAGGTAGAGTTGTAGGATGCAGTGCGCAGACAATATAGAACAGGATCTTGTTAGAATTAACTTGCAGTTGCCTGCAACAACTGTTTCCTGTTTGGAGAATTAAATTACATGGTCTAGTTGGACCTCCACAGCTCATAGCTGCTTGAGGAAGTAATAGATATATAATGGATGAAGAAATGAGACTATCTACTTACCACCTCAAGCAGCCAAGGGCTACAGCCTACCAACCAGATTGTGTAATTTAGTCTTCCATAAATTGTATTATCAGATCTTGCTGTTGCATTTGGCCACTCACTGCAAGTTAACTGTAACAAGGCACTGTCTGACACTGAAAATCTACAGTATTCTAGGTCTCCACCAATTTCTTAAGCCTTTAAGCATTCTTTTCATAACTCTATTTGCTTAACTTTATGTATGCAGGCAAATTGACAATTCAACATACTATTTCCCTACACAAGGTGCTGCTCAAATGTGGTTGTTGACTCCATCATCAGCCCCCAACATTACTTATATATTCCAAACATCTAATAAAGATACAGTCATAAGCATCTAGAATCAAAAATATCAAGTTCACTGTTACTTCATGTTTACAAAAAGTTTAAGTTTCACTAGCATAACACATACTTAAAAGGATAAAATTATTACATAGCCTAATATTAGTTTTTAAAATGTATACATCTATTTTCCACAACCTCCATATTTCCTTAAAAATCCCAGCAGCAATGTTTCTTTGTTTACCTCATGTAAAATATTATAAGCATCTGTTACATAATTCAAGATAATTAAAATGAGAAAATTGCTGAAGCACCACCCAACTAATTTTTATCACTTTAATTTTTTTTCTATCACCAAAACCTACTATATTATCACTCTCCTCAAAAGCTTTAATGAAATAGTTCATCTTGTCAAAATCATTCACCAAAAGTATCAAATTTTCAGCATAACCAATAATTATTTTAGAATGTTTTACCTCTGAGTGATACCTTTGTGCACACAACAGGTTAAATGGCCAGATCACAAAGATCTCAAGAGCTCAGGGAAGATTGGGAAAGGATAGCTGTTAGGAGACAGGTAGAAGCCTCTTGTTGAGGCCATACAGTATGCTCATTAGCATGCACAAGGCATAGCTTTGTAACATATGGGGCAACAGCCTATTATCTCATCTGATATATTGCAGCTTTTTTAACCA
This sequence comes from Ryuthela nishihirai, assembly GCA_038380435.1. Taxonomy (NCBI): domain Eukaryota; kingdom Metazoa; phylum Arthropoda; class Arachnida; order Araneae; family Heptathelidae; genus Ryuthela; species Ryuthela nishihirai. The sequence goes on along the minus strand of JAWZYU010000001.1, from coordinate 134,011,290 downwards.
ACTGATAACCTCTATCTTGCTGAGAGCAGGATGGGAATTAGTGGTGATAAATCTCAATGCAAGCATAATTGGGATTTGAACTATTTAAAAAAGTTCAGACCATCTAAATCCTAGTGTAATTGTCATCACTTGCATACATGTTCAAACTATGCAATGTAATCAATAATCAGTTTAAAAGAAAAAATGACAAAATGCAGCCTTGTCACTCTCCAATAGCTTTGGGTTGTTTTACCTCTGAGCAGCCTTTTTACACACAATGGGCTAAATGACCAGGTCACAAGGACCCCAAGGGCACAGAGAAAGTTAGGGGAGGGGACCCACTGGACAACTGTTAGGAGTACTGAATGGTTACAACTGTTAGGAGTACTGGGAGTTAGGGAACTGGGTGATCTTGATGGTAGCCTCCCATCAAGGCCACCCAGCATGTTCTTTAAAATGCACAGGATATCCAGAAGTAATGCTAAACAATCACTTCAAACTTACCAACTCTCACACAACTTAGAACTATTGTTATTATAGAGAACCATCACTATATAAGAGTTTTTCAAATGAAAAGTGGACAGCCCCTATATCTGAGTAATGGATTGTGTAATCTTTTTGTCCTCATACAGGGAAATAGGTATACATAGAAAAAAGCATATCAATAACTGAATAAGTGGCAAGCAACAGCTTGAATGTGATAAATGTTTGTGGATTCCAGACAAACTCCACATGGAAGCATCCACAGTTGAATAATGTGCAGTATGCTGACATTTTAATTTGTCCATCAGGGTTGCTGTTGATTGAGTTTTTGGACTGTGATGATGGTATCAATTCGCAATAATATTGCAAAACTTTGTGTATTTGAAGGCAGGAAATAAAGTTAAAACATCCAAGACTTTTGAGTAAGGTTGCTTTATTACAAAACAATGTCCACTCCCAAATTGCCCAAGTAGCAATGTTCACAAAGGCATGGTTAAAAATGACTGAACATCCTCCCCATAATCCTGGAATCCACCCTATTAGATTTTCACGAGTCTTAAAAACACCATGAAAAGAAGGAAGTTAAAGTTAGACACAGGTGCAGTGCATTGTCACAAACTTCCTCGTACTATAGCCATAGTCACTACAGAAAAGAGGATATTGTGTTGCTAATTTGATGTTGGAAAAGAATTTCCTACTAAGCATGACAAAATTGAATAGATCATTAAATGATTTACATTTTCACCTTGCCCGCTTTTCTTTGAATGACTCAATATTAACAATTTTCAGGTTTGATGGATATTGGCAGTACTTTGTCGCCTACAATCTTGAGTTCCTATGCTCAGTCAAGTTTAAAGGAGTTTTAAGATCATGGTGAAATTAGCCTCCAATGAGAGGCTCCCTACACCTCCTATGCTGGGGAAATCTGGACTCATTAGTAAAGAGCACCTGAGTGCCATTGATCATTTGTTCAATCTTTATTGTCTGGCAAAGTTCAGTTTGCTCCCTTCTGTAGTATGGGGTAGTTGGTGAGCATTAAGACCATCTTCATGATGCCTGCTGCTAATGGGGGATGTTCAAACAGATTTGCAGTAGCTCCATGGAGATGAGTAGTTGAGTCAGTGCTGTGTGGACGTGTCTCTGAGCCATAAATCAAAAATACCTGACCTCATTGCTCTTGTACACAAGAGATGATTTTTTCTCTTTCCTTGATAGTATTCTGGTAGTTGTCTCTCTAAAACCACTGCTATAGCATGTGTTGGAACAGATGTGCACAGAATTTAAAAGAAGTATATCTTCTGTATACATCTGTTTCAAAAGATGTATACAGAAGGGCTCACATTGAGCAATCTTGTGATTGTCCTTCCATTTGCCTCTATCTCAAATTCTATGAAAATGTTGACTGCATAAGAGAAAATTACCTTTCAGCAAAGAGAATAGTTAGTCAAATGCTGAATGACACCACAATTATTTGAGAACACTTATCAAGGTAATATGCATTTGTGCATGCATAGAGTTTTTATTTATGTGTGCTCATCATATTCAATGACATTATGCACCCATTATAGTATATTTTGGTTGTATTTCATCGATAATATTTTGAATTACTTTAAAATATTACAAAATTTCCTTTAAACTGAAAGACAGCATATAATTATTTTTATATTCTTTAGCTTTTCTTAGATTATATTTATAATTTTTACAAACATCCTGTTTATGAAAAAATGTTTTATAGCCTCACACAACCAAGCTTTAATTTGATGATATGGCTACAAAATATTTAATAAAAAATCATAAATGAAAGGCTAAAATAATAATAGGAATATTATTAAATATGATAAAGTAAGACTACTATCAAAGGTCAAAAGAGTTGGAGAACAGCTTTTTTTTGCACAACATGGGCTAAATGGCTAGGTCAACTAGGACCCAAAGAGCTCAGAGAAGGCTGAAAAAATAAAAGAGAGAAAGATTAACTGGGCTATAATTTCAGTCCATAAATTAAATGATCCACTCTCATAACATGATCAATTTATGTTTATTAGTTATTTCTCAACAAAGCACATAATTCATTTTCATCTGAAAAAGTTAAAAAAAAATGTGTCATAGGTTATTTCACTGTTAACTCTGTTACCCTGTTAAGAGTTAATAATTCAGCACTTAAAGTGCTAAGTTACTTTAGCCTTGCATATGTATATCAAATTTTGAAAGTAATGAAATCTCTGTGTTAATCCAGATAGAACTCATAACCACTAGTTACATGTCAGCTGCACTGACCATTGAGTTATTGATCCCAATTTTTTGCTTTTAAAAACTAAGTGGTAATGCTATAAGCAAAACATTAATATGAACTCCTGTGAAAATTATATCATACCAATAATAGAAATGACTTAAAAAATGGTTTACAGTTAATAAAAACTTAAGCATAATTGCACAACATTAAATTTATGCTTAGTTTTTAATACTTACAGAGCGTAATCCATTTACACTTGATACATTGATTATACAACCTTTTGTGGCTACTAGGTGGGGAGTAGCTAGCATTGTTAAGTAATAAATTGACCTGTCAAAAATTACATATATATATTAGACATAAAAAAGCATATATATTAATATATACAAATTTAAAATATGAATTCCTTATCTGACAAAAATTGATTGTCTACTCAAAAACATTCAACTGTATTTATTAAGGAATGAAATCAATTAGTTGCCAATCATCTACTAGTTGGCATCCTCAGGCTCTGCGAATGAGGATACCAACAGATGATTGGTGAAATGTGTTGCTCCTTAACAATATCACAGAGAGAATAACTTTTAAGTATTTAAAGTTAGAAATGCATAGTGCACTTAGGGTTTTGTTTAAACTTTTAAGAGTTTTAAAATAGTTCATGCAAGTTTGAGTGCTGTGCAAAATGGTGTCAATTCTCACCACTATCAGTACAAATAAACAAAGGCTCCCAGTGGAAAATGAACTATAAAATCCATTACGGACTTATAAGTATAGCTGTAATAGTGGCTACCTCCATTTTTAACCAGCCAGTCAGCAAGATTGTCTCAGCAACTTCAATCTCCATAAGTGCCTTCAACATCAAGCTTACCTGCATTCAAACAACAAATTGTGCTTTCAAGATGGACTGGTATGCCTTGGATAAGATTTTAAATTCAACTTTGAACATCATAAAGTGGAAAACAACAACCAGCAAATGTTGAACTCCAATGCTGTTGTACCAGCCCAACTTATTTGTGGTAATTACTTTTTATTATCTTTACTCTAGATTCCCTTTGCATTAGACTCAAAGGTAAATGATAAGAGGTATCGATAATTGTTTAACCAGTAAAGAAAAGGGTGAAATGCACAGACTATGGCCGTAGGGTTTGTCAGCATAATCTAATCACCATTTCTACTTTAAACACACCTCATTCTTGTTAATGAATGTTTTAAATGATTTTTAATTATTATCTTACAGCTTAATCATGAATTAAATTATTATCCATTGTAGCTGTGTTAAAACTGTTTTATTAAATAATTCTATCTCTTTCTGGTGAAAAGAATTTGGAAATTTTTCGTCTTATCACACATAATTTACTGCTACTATCATAATACATCTATCCCTCAATTTACAAACATATTTTGCTTCTCTAAAACTTTTGTAATGAGAAAATTCATAAATCAAACAACTACTTCCCATTAATTTTAATGAAAAAAAAAGATTTGTTCTTGAGTTCCAGAAATTCAATACTTATTTCTCAATTAAAATCAATCCAAAGTGAATGCACAGTATTCCCTGTTAAGAATATTAATTAATAGATTCTGAAAAAAAAAACTTATTTCTCACATATTAAAGAATCTTTTCAAATGAAAACAGCAATATTATAGTAGTTTATGCTAGTTGTCATAAACTACAGCAATATCTAGTAAGTTTCTTAACTGTTCCTAACATCACAGTACTCATTCACAAAATTATAGCTGCATTTTTATATGAAAAATTCTGAAATGCATTAATATATAAACAATGATATAACAATTCTTGGTTTTATTTCTGATTATCACCCATAAATACAGTATGTCTAAACAAAATGGAAAAAAGGCAAGATTGTAACATTCATCAAAAGCACTGGTTATAGAGTTGTTGTGTTGTTTTACCTCTGATTGGTACTTTTTTTAGCACACAGTGCACTAAATAGCTAGGTCACAAGGACTTCAAGGGACCCACAGAACATCTGTTATGAGATAGATGGTAGCCTCCCATCAAGGCCATCCAGTGTGTTCTTTAAACTGTACAGGGTATGGCTCTCTGGTGGTAGAGTTACAGCATTAGCAATGGACAACAGAACAGGTAGGTCCCACAGATTAGAATTGCCAAAATCCCCGTAGAGCAGTGCTTAAGCTGTTTCAGTTGGAAATATTTGTTATGTGATGTTTCAAAATAATATAGGAGTGGACATTTTTGTTTTGCAAACTGCAAAATTGGTTATAGTTTCATGTTGCAAACTTCAGTGGAATAACAATTCCATTGGAGGATAATAACAATTTCATTCCTAAAACATCACAAATTTTATGCTGACTGTATTAAACATCAATTTTTTTTATACGAAAAAAACTTGTGACAAGTCAACCCTCTGTATCTTCTACTCTGTGTTATGCATTTTCCCTTCATTATTAAAAAAAATCTCTTCACATAAAAATAGACATAAATTTGTTTTATTCATTATTGTAAATGAAGGCATGGGTGTACTCGCACAGAAGTGCTATTTTAATGGAGAAGATAATCCAACCAAGCATTATATTGTATTATATAGAGAGGTGGGAGTTATATAACTGCATTGTGTAATTTATCGACACTCGCTAACCTACAAGATGACATAAGCAGATGATTAATATTTAATTGTTTTTAAGTTCATTGAATAAAATACCTGTATTTATTATTGTATTAAAGAAGCTTTTCTCCTCACATTTTACTTTCTAAAACTGGGCTACAAATAACAGGAAGTTAGGGTTAAAAAACTGGTTATTAAACAATATTTTGTTAATGCATACTGAAACTGATTTATGTGAAACATATGTAAACAGTTACACAAAGAAGTTTTAAAAGAAACTTTCCCATAGGTTTATTAAAATCAGGCAAATATAATTTTATATCCTCTAGTACAAGCAACATTTAAGTTACTTACCAACACAGTGAACTGTTAGGAGAGTTCAGCAATACAACATTTTACATAGAAACTTACTGATAGCAGCAATTTTTTCAGAATCTGAAGTGTTTACAAAGAGAAATGTTGCATTCAAAATATTTTGTTATAGAAAAATCCCACTATAAATTCTGATGGTGTTATTACTAATTTTAATATTTTTCCTAGAAAGTTAGACAATAAGTTATACATAAGCAAACATGACATTCAAATTAATTTGTTATAAACACAAATGGCCTATTTTGAACTTTGGTTGTGTTAGAATGTATAAATAGTTCAAATAGTTCTATTTATCTGGCCAGGCACAAAATTCAAATAGCTAAGTATAAACAGAAGAGTGATTTCTCAATGCAGAAACAATTTTAAAATACATGGAAATATAAATTACAACTCACAGCTAATTTAATAGAATTTATCACAATTAATTGCTTACATTAACAGAATAAAATATTAAGTTAAGAGGAGTGCTCTACATATCTTATTAGCTAAAGTTCATCATAGTAGCTACTGAACTATGATGTGCTCCTGACATTGTACCCTCCATTGGTACTATCTGTAAGCTCTCCTTTATCTTGTAAAGGGGTTCAAGAGAAAAGGAACAATATTAACTGGTTATTGGTGATGAACTTGATGGAAGTCCGCCAGTACAGGTTGCAATTAAATCTCTTCAGTTGTTCTTTGAAGAATGGCCAGATTGGTATGGGCTTGTTATTATCACTGCTAGTTGCATTCTTGTGATACACTACCTTTTCTTGCCTGGTATTTGGTGATCTTAATTTGTCACTTGTACCAGTCACTATAACTGCTATATACCAGTCCTTATGAGATTTTCTGTTTCATTTGCTTTAACAGCTGCTAGATGTTATAATTCTCTTATAAGTTCATCACTGGTTGATATTATATTGATATTTACTTGCACATCCCCAAGACTTATTAAAAAACTTCTAAAACAGATTAAAAGTTTAAAAACAACAAGCCCCCTCATCCAGCTATGCGTTTTGCCAACCTTCTTAGTAATGACATCCTTTGATGTTCTACTGTTTAAACACGTGTCTCATTGATATCATGGTTTATTGCTCATTGTGTGTGCACATCTGCTCACACAACAGGAGATTCCACACTGTTGGAAGGGGTGGAATCTCAGTGTTGCAGAGCCTATGTTGATTGGTGTGAATTAACATATTTTTGGTGTATGAAAGTTAAAATTTCATTTGTGGAGCTGCCAATGCTTTATATGTTAATTGTTATAATTCTTGAAGGTCAATGCAATCAACCATAGGTCAAAAAGAATTTTTAACTATTTTGTTGATTATTTGGAATAAAATCTTAACAGTTCATTTGGGTTTTATTAATGGATATTTTCTGTTCCAAAATATGGAACAGTTAGCATTAACAGGAGTAAAAGCTATAAATTTAATTACAATTTTATATTTTATAATTACTTTTAATTACAACTAAGGCAAATAACAAGAAAAAAACAGCAAAAATAATATTGATATTATTCAGTGGTGCATTATACATACCTGACATTTATATTAAATATTCTGTCATACTGTTCCAGACTCGTTGTTTCAATTGATCCATATTCTATTATTCCTGCATTATTGACCTAAACAGTTACAATAAAATATTTGTCAATGTGATCAAAATATGTGTTTAAAAACTGAAAGTTGATTTTAATAATATCAAAATTCAATTTTTATGATAAAAAGCTATCACAAAGAGCTTTAAATAGGAAACTTTTTACAAGAACTTTATGTAATTCAATAATAATTAAAATGAATAGATTTAAACATATCAAGCAACTGTTTTCTTTCACGCTGATATTAATAGTGTAATTAAATGGACATATAATTTCCATAATATAATATGATTTTCATATAATATGAAGTAAGTGCACTACTAAAAAGATGAGTCATTTCATTAATATTGGGGGAGAAAGTATTTAGTTCCCACAAATTATAGAAATAGGTGCAACAGATATATCACACTCGAAACAATTATCACTAGTCAAACAAAAATACAAAATGATCACAATTTCCAGTATTCATGATGTTGACTGTGAGATAATGTAAATGATATTTTAATAATTTTTGAGGCCATCATTTTATTAAAATCTCTTACTAAACATGCGAAATTTTGTGATTGTAACAATAGTTGAATCATATGCCTAGGATAAACTGTAAATTAATGAATTAGCAGCTAAGGATGATACAACATTGCATTCCAGCAATAATAGTGACACAGCTCACAAAGTCCCAATTTTGAATTATCATGCTCAGGCAATAGAAAAAATATCAACTATTACACACAAAAATTACAATAATTCTTTAAAAAAAAAAAGGCAAAATGATTGGTATTGAATAGTAGAGTAGCACAGAAAATATCTTGCAAACATGGGATTCATGAATAATTAGCTAAAAATTGAGTTAACTGTGCTATTTTTGAATTTTTTGCTCAATTACCTAAAAATAATATTTATAGGTTGGCCACTATTCTTGTCAAGATGCAACATAATGCTTTCAAATGTTATTGCAATGAAATTAATTTGAACAAAAAGCATACATTTTTATTTATTTAAAATATTATAAGATATCTATAGAGAAAATAAAGCCAAGTTCAAACCAATTTGTTACTTAAAAATAACACCCAATGAAATGTGGTGATATGGGAATTGGTTTCATTCAAGTTTTGAAACTGTAGGATTTAGCAAAAATCATATCAGTTTAATGTGTGATTTCTTCTATTCTGGCTCAAATGTTTTACAGAGATAGGAACTCCACACTAGATATAGAGAAGTAACAAAATTCTGATACAGTGAAGCTAATGCTTTAAACTAGAATAGTATGAGAAAATATTTATAAAAGCAAATTGTACATGAGAAATCCTTGATTAATAGGACCGAGTGAATAATCAGATATATTCAATAAACCAAAGAAAGCATGCACTATGACTCTTCCTATATTAAAAGCATTCATCAGATATAAAACCAATAAGAATCAAAAGGGAAATAAGTAATAACTACTTATTTCCATACAGATTTAATCAATGTGATTTCTAATGAAGCTAAATTATAATCATTAACTAAAAACAATTATATGCTTTTGCAATTATTATAACAAAACGTACTGTGATTGCTTACCAAAATATCTAATTTTCCATGTTGCTTCACAGTTTCTTGAATTACAGCTTCTGTATCTACATTATTAGCCAAATCAGCTGTAATTAAGAGAGGCTGAAAATGGAAGTCAGGAATTAAAATTACGTAGTTCTAATCATACTCATTCATTTACTGTAGTAATTGCTGTAAAACTGAAAGTTGAAACTTTAAAAGAACCAAATTTTTTTTACATGAAATAAAAACAATAACTACACATTCTAATAGAAATGTCCAATTTTGATTTTCAGAAAAATCGGAGATGGAAAGTGATGATATTCTGTATAGAGTAACTTCAACTTCCTTGTTGATAACCACATAATTTCAAGAGACTTTTACAATTATGCTGTAAAACAGCATTTATGTTTGAATAATATTGTTTTGTGAACCCACACCATATAATGCAATCCAATCTCAATGATGAAATATAGGGTAAAGCACTGTGCAGCCCTGATGTACCAAAAAAAAAAACAGGAAAGTATTTGGATATTGCCATCAGTGATGGCTTTGAGTCAGGCTTTCAATATGCCCCATTCTGTGGCATTTCAGTTTTTTTGTCACTTGAGGCAGTAACACAAAAACATTCCTAAAACTTCTTTCATCTCAGAGCACATCCAAATAATGAGTCACAATGATTAGTGAGCACAAGTGATACTTCACTCCATATATTTGCCTGGCTCGTAATCTGTAGTTACCAGGTTCGAGTCCCAGCTGGGTCAGCATTGAGATTGATCTCCGCAAAACTACCTACCCTGCTCTGTCAGTAGGGGACACGAATGAGTTTGAAAAGGCCACTGTCCATTGGATGGGATGTAAAACTGTGGCCCTGTGTGTGGAAGAGCCATTCTCTGTACACATTAGAGAACAGACTGGATGCCCTTGATGGGAGACTACTCTGTCTCCTAACAGTTGTCCAATGGGTCCCTCCCCGAACCTTTTCTGAGCACTTGGGGTCCTTGTACCCTGGTCATTTAGCCCATTGTGCCAAAAAAAGTGCTACTCAGAGGTAAAACAACCCAACTCCATATATTCTTAAATATTATAATTAGGTATTTTACTCTTAAGATGACAAACCACACTTTTCTAGATAATGCAATACTCCTTTTTTAAATTACTATATTCCCTACTGATTTTTTTACATGCTCTTTTTTTTCTCAAAATATTTAAAAATTTTAGAAAAGAAATTTCATATAACACACACTGAGCTACTATATAAGACTCTTACTATTACTAAAGCAATTACAAATTTGATTGTGGAAAGAGTGTAATTTGTGCAACAAAATTATATTGAAAGTTTTTATTAAACATAGTTCACATCAAATGGACTATAATTCTGTATGTGCTTAGTATCAATTTTAAGAGTTTTTCAGTTCATTATAGTACATAGAGGTATATAATTCTCTTTATATATATATATGAGAACTCAATCACCACATAATGCAGCACGATTTCTTGACGGTCCTGCCGAATTGGTTTACTGTTATCGGGTAAAATACAGAAAATAAAAACAAAAATTCATCTGTAGACCACATCTAGTTAGCCATACTCAGATCTAAAATGCTGTATGTTTTTTGATTAATTAAGTAATTATTGATTAATCATTAAAATTATTTCAGTGATTATCAAAATATATTTTCAAGGATACTAATAATTGAAATATACTATATTATGGAAAAAAATACATTTTTTTCCAACAAATTTAAATTGCATTAGTAACTTAATTAGATAAGTTGATAACCAACATTCTCACTCAATTATATTCCTGAAAAAAATATATATATATATCTCTCATTAACGAATAATCATCTCATATCTTCTCAATCAATTCTCATAAACGAATAATATTATAACAGTTCTTAATCTTTAGAAACTTTCTGAGAACTTATATTAGGAGATATCCCTAAGCAAAAGTTTTAAGATTTCTATCAAGACCACACTTAACTGAAACACCTCTCTGTGCCCTTGAAGAAATGACTTCATAGAAAATTTTCATTTGTTTTTTAAGATCTACATTACAGACTATCCCCAAGCATTAATTTTTCAGAATCCTAGTGCATTTTCTTTGTATTATTTTGAACATGCTTTAAAAACAGTTAAAAAGACCTTCTCCAAAAAATAATCAAAATAACAAAATTTTCTTTTGGTGAGCAATAAAATTTAGAAGTTTTATCCTTCAAACCATTTGCATATTAAAAATCCTAAAAACTTTTAATATAAAAATAGTTTGAAGGATAAAACTTCAAAATTTTATTGCTCGATATCATAAAACTTTATTTTAATGAACATGACTGTTAATGACCTTCAAATATTGTGCAAACTTCTTACTTTTTCTTAAATAAATGATAATAATTACAGCAAGACATTGAATTTCACATTTCTAGCCATTATAGATGTCATAGATTCAAACCTGGCCTCTCTTTGACCTTGCAGGGCTTTTCCTATCAGAATTTAAAGATATTTACTGAGATCTACATATTGAAATATTTCTATGTGCAAAATTTCAAAACTATACCTTTCTGCATAAGTGTATTTAGCATTATCCCATTCCATTAGTAATTCACTCACAATCAGCTATATACACACTGTTACCATAAATTAAGGAAAACTAAGAAAAATTATAATAAACAAAAAACTAAGAATAGTTTTAATGAAATTTGATGGAAACATGAATTACAATGCTAGTTTCAGAATGGCACAAAATATTTTACACTAGAAACATTTTCATAAAAAAACAAGAACTTGTCCAAAAATGAGGTGTCAGAATGAAATGGGCAAAGTTTTTTATTAAGGAAGGTGGTCACTACTTACAGCAATGCAGGCACGATAGTGATGTTCCATGCTGTTTACGATGTTGTGAATCAGCTCAATAAGGAGTAACGACCATTGTTTCTTTAAAGCAGTAATAAACTCCCCCTTTGTTTCAAGTGGCAGGTTGAAGGCAGCAGCAAGGCTCCCTAGAGCATCCCATATGTGCTCAATCGGATTTAGGTTGAGAGATCGAGTTAGCCACTCCTAACACATAATGGTCTCCTCTTGAAGGTATTGTTCCACTAGTCAAGCGTTATTGTCTTGTATGATAAATATTTCACCTATTGCACCAGCATAAGGATGTACATAAGGGTTCAAGATGTCATCTCTATACCTTTGAGCATTGAGGTCTGTGTGTCCACCAAAGGAAATGCCACCCCAAACACACACGCCTACTGTCTCTTTGACGGATGTTACTTGGATGATAGTGGGTACCTTGTTCTCTCCATATTAAACAATGTCCAGAATCACTCTGCAAGCAATATCTGGACTCATCTGTGAAGAGTATGGACCTCCACTGCTCTTCTGTCCAGTTAAAATGAGTGCGTGCCAAATTCAACCACTCTCTCCTCTGACATGACATGAGGGGTATACAAATTACTGGCCTTCTAGTATACAGACCTCCCTCATGAAGCCTTCTATGCATGGTAGAATCTGATACAACCCTCCCAACAGCTGCTGCAAGAAAGGATCGTAGCCAAGAGGGTTGGGTTATTTTACCTCTGAGCGGCACTTTTTTGCACACCATGGGCTAAATGGCCAGGTCACATGGACCCCGAAGGCTCAGAGAAGGTTGGGGGAGGGGACTCACTGGAACAGCTGTTGGGAGACAGATGGTAGCCTCCCGTCAAGGCCATCCAGCGTGTTCTTTAATGTGCACAGAGTATGGCTCTCCCGCACACAGGGCCACAGCTTAACATCCCATCTGATGGACGGCGGCCTTTCCAATCCCATCGGTGTCCCCTACTGACAGTGGGCAGGGAGTTTTGTTGTTGACAGTGGGCAGTGGTCAACACTGACCCAGCTGGGACTCGAACCTGGGAACTACAGATTACGAGCTTGGTGCATTACTGACTGAGCCACCCCTGCCTCTAGCTGAGAGAGAGTAGACATCCTGCTCCTTTGTGCTGTTAATTGTAGATATCAATCTTGTAGAGCAGTTGCAACTCTAGCCCTTCCTTGGCTAAATCTCTGAGAGAATGAATCTCTTAGATGCAGAATCCATGCTAAGAAATTGATTCTACAGTCTATGGACCACAGAAGGACTCGCATTCAGCTATCGTGCCATGCCTAACTTTGGCCTGCTTCGAGCCAGCCAATAGCTCTCCACCATAGTTCATTTGGCAAATGATGTTTTGAGGTCATTCCTACAAAATGCCTATTTTGAATTTCTTTACTCACATTTACAACACAAAATAACAATCCGCTCCAAAAAAAAAACATTTTTATGCTGCTATCCGATTACGCAAATTGACACAACTAGATTAATTTGCTTACGATATGCTCAGTCAGCATTATTTTACTGGTTACATGAACAAGTTTGGTGAAGGATTGCACAATTTTTTGGTGAATTATTGTAATTTTTCTATTTTCCCTTAATTTATGGAAATTAGTGTATGTATGTATATGACAGCACAATAAGTGTAGTATTCAATCAACGTTTTAAAGTATATTTAATGCTCTTAACATGAATATCAGTGATATTTTGTGTATTAACATTTTGGATTTATCCAGAAAGAAACACACTGGTACAAGACAAACAAATGTTGTGTACTTCTTTTGAAATCCTAAAAGTTGGTCACATTAAATATTAGCAACATTAATCCTAAAACAGTAATTTTTTTCGTATAAAATGTTAAAAGAAACTTACTTTGTGTTTACACACTGCACTGTCTTGACAAGCTTTTCCAACAACTTCTAAATTTTTTGTGTTTCTTCCAGTAAGTGATAAAGAAGCACCAAGACGAGCAAATAATATGGCTGTTGCAGATCCTATGCCTGAACTAGCTCCTAAACAGTCATTAAATAATTACTTAACACTACTTGTAAAACAATAAAACTAATGTTTTCAAAAAATAAAACTAACATCAACCACAGTATTTCTTCAGGAAGTTTTCTGGCAAAAATATTAAAACTTTTATATTACGATATCACATTAATATTACACACATACATTCACTATTAATGAAAGGGTAATTTATTGATTTCATTATTAAACTATGAACTCCAATCTACAATGGCAGAAATTGAATTGCAAAATGATGAATATAACAAGTTTTGGGTATATATAGTGAAAAACAAACGGAGTAAATATATCCCCAATCCTTACTAACATTCAACATTATAGCTGAAATAAAGCTATTCCACCAATTTAAAGGCCAACCTGACTTCTCCCATTCAAAATATTCAACCTGTCACTCATACAGTGGGGAGGGGGTGGCTCAGTCGGTAGCGCGCCAGGCTCGTAATCTGTAGTTCCCGGGTTCGAGTCCCAGCTGCATCAGCGTTGAGATTTATCTCTGCAAAATTCCCCGCCCTGCCCACAGTCAGTAGGGGACACCGATGGGCTTGGAAAGGCAGTCGTCCATTGGATGGGATGTTAAGCTGTGGCCCCGTGTGCGAAACCATACCCTGTGCAAGTTAAAGAACACGCTGGATGGCCTTGACGGGAAGCCACCATCTGTTCCAGTGGGTCCCTCCCCCAACCTTCTCCGAGCCTTCAGGGTCCTTGTGACCTGGCCATTTAACCCATGGTGTGCAAAAAAGTGCTGTTCAGAGGTAAAACAACCCAACCACTCATACAGCCAATTAGCATCCATATGATACAAAAAGAGTATCATTTAAATATTTTTCAAAGATTATGGATGGTAGGTGCAATATTATTACATATTTTACTATTGGTATCCATGTTGGTATACCTAAGGGAGATTTATAGCCTCAGTCAAGACTGGGTTGGGTTGTTTTACCTCTGTACAGCACTTTTTTTGCACACAATGGGCTAAATGAAAAGTCACAAAGACCCTGAGGATTCAGAGAAGATTGAGGAAAGGGGACCCATTGGACAGCTATTAGGATCCCATCAATGCTATCCAGTGTATTCTTTAACATGCACATTTGCTCTCCAGCACACAGGACCATGGCTTTATGTCTCCATCTGACAGATAGCAGATTTTCAAGCCCATCGTTATCCCCTACTGACTGGGGGCAGGGAAGAGAATTTTGCAGAGATAAATCTGAATGCTGGCCCAGATAAGACTCGAACCTGGAAACTGCAGATTATGAGCCTGGCAAACTACTGATGAGCCACCCCCACCCATCATGACGGCCCAAGCAAATTATGTTTTCTTTATGCCTTGATGCAAAGTGCCTTTTCAGACCAATTACAGGCTCCACAATGTTGAAGACACCCCAATGTGGTGTTTACCTTCCTTACTAGCTTGAGTCAGCCCTGACCTTAGGGAGTATATATTATTCAAGTTTATTAGCTAAGTTAATCTTTAGGTGAATTCACCCTTTTTCTCATTCTCCACATTCTGAAAATCTCCAGCAGCAATGCATATTCTCTTGTGTAGTAGCAATGCATATTTTCTTGTACAACAGCAATGCATATTCTCTTGTATATAGCAGCAATGCATATTCTCTTGCACAGCCACAATACATTGTCTCTTGTACAGCAGTAATGCATATTCTCATGACACACTGTCAGTCCCACATCTCTCAAGATAATTAAACTGGAAAATTAAGAATGCAACTATTCAGAAGAACCACCCACGTTTTTTATTACTTTAATTTTCTCTCTTACCACCATAGTTACCTTATTACCATTCTCATCAACTGGTCTAATGAAAATATCATTAATAGATTCTGAAAAAAATTCATCACCGCCACGGCGGGAATCGAACCCGCATCTCTCCAGATTCATGCCAGAGTGCGCTAACCATTGCACCACGCGTCAGACAACGAATATATTATAAGGTCATATTCTGAAAATATTCGTTGTCCGACGCATGGTGCAATGGTTAGCGCGCTCTGGCATGAATCTGGAGAGATGCGGGTTCGATTCCCGCCGTGGCGGCAATGAATTTTTTTCAGAATCTATTAATTAATGTTTCTTAACAGGGAATACTGTGCATTCACTTTGGATTGATTTTAATTATATATTTAACGCAGTAGCGTTAGCGACCTTCTCATTAACATCTGATAATCAAATACAACGACCGAAAATGTTGCATCTCCTTGAGTATAGATGGTGCTGTCTCAGTCACGTCTCAGGAAAGAAGATTTATAAGGTCATATTCTGAAAATATTCGTTGTCCAACGCGTGGTGCAATGGTTAGCGCGCTCTGGCATGAATCTGGAGAGATGCGGGTTCGATTCCCGCCGTGGCGGCGATGAATTTTTTTCAGAATCTATTAATTAATGTTTCTTAACAGGGAATACTGTGCATTCACTTTGGATTGATTTTAATTGAAAATATCATTTTTCAACAAAACCAAACCATCAACATAATCTATGTCATATACTTTCTGATCTAAACATTCTAAGTACCATTTTCTCCCTACAAATCTCTTATAGTATAACTGATCATTATATAGGGTGATTCAAATGTCTCCATATATAGGGAATAATTTAATTTTTAGGTGCCGTTCTGAAATGCCTTTCTCTAAAGAGCATATAGAGATCGCTCGAGATCCTTAGACCTCAACACACTTGATTTTTACTGTGGGGGCTCTTGAAGGCCATGATGTACCAGGTGAAGATACAAAACATGGACACCCAAAAGAACACATTTGAGATGCATGTACACAGATAATACCAGATGTGTAACCGCAAGTTTGCCATGAGTGGGAGAGACGCATCCATACATATGTTATCAATGTAATGGTACCCATATAAAGCATGTTTGTGAATAATGAATGAGACCATTTTTCCTATGTATGGAAACTTTTGAATCACCCTGTATAAAGACATGACAAAATTGAACCTTGTCTATCTCCATTTACAATGCTACACCAATCACTAAGTTTTACCAAATTAATTGACATCAAACACAATTCAGTGGTATTATAAAGAGTCATTAGAACATTAACTCTCTAGATATTCTATAAGACCTTATGATCAATTACAAATCATGTGAATTAAAAGAATCAACTCTAACTCTAAGAGTATAAAAACAGTAACTACAGGTTTTCGAAACTAAGAATTTCTTAAGAACCTACTTGAATGTAAAAACTTGATCTATGCAACTTCTCAACCTAGTGTTCTTTTTTCAGTTGGCTGTCACTTAATATTTATTCTATTAACTGTAGCAGTAGGTTCATCTCATTTTTCCCCATTAGTGGGCGTGTTTTGGTCTTTTGGCTGTCACTGACTTGAAATAATCAACTAATAATAAGTTCAGACTTGACTAAAAAGTAAATTCTTTAAAATATTTTGCTTTAAACACTCATTTTTGAACCTTTTCCCAAATTATTCAGAATAAATCTACACTTTACTTCTTGACAGAATGTACAAAATAATATATGTTTCACATTTCAATGACAACATAAAAAAAAAGTTAAGGAATTCTCACTTTTGTTTTATATACACAACATTTAATATGACTTTGCATCACAATATACAGTCATGCAAGAGGAAAAATCCCCAATATACATTATAAACATAACAAGCTTTAGAAAGCATGATACAGTCTACAGTATCAAGCATGTTTTTCTAACAACACTATGGTGAAATATGTTACTCAAGTAATAAAAAGTTTTATTTTTGTCTACTACTAGGAATATATTGATGTCATCTAGATGTGGCTGGCATGTGCTGATGTCCAAAAATTCATTTGTGATATCCAAAAATGCATATGGAATGTAGAATGGCTAAAAAATCAAGACATTGCCAACTCTTGTTTGCACTATTATGCAAAAACACTTTTCTAGGTACATAGCGAGATGAACTTTCCCCATGCTCGGAAAAAAATTCCACTCACATAGGGCCAAATTCTTTTTTAACTGTGTTCAGCAAAGAAAAATGATTTCAGAAGCTTATCCTGAGGTTACAGTAAACACAGGTACATCATGTTTTATACCATTCAGGAGCAAATTATTCTGCACATCAAAATGATAGAAATTTAAAGTAAAAAGAGGTAAGTGAAAATGTTCACAGGTGCCATTGGACTGGAAAAGTTAATGAAGAGGGATAAGGAACATCCCAAAATAATTCTAGAAGAGGTGTTGCCTAAAGTTTTGAACTAGAAAACAAGATTCATTATTCTGGCTTAGAACTAAAACAATAAATTTTAAGGTAGGAATCATTTGAATTGAAGCAAGTATTACAAAATATCTCTCAAGACAATGTAACAAAGTAGAGAAGTTGTCCTTTGGTTTTTTCACTTTTTTTAAAAACTTATTTAAACCTACAACATGTAGACACCTAAATATAGTAGATATCTGGCTGCAGCTAAATTATATATAAATTTCAGATTTGCTTTTATAAAATACATTTTGTAATTCAAAATTGGGCAACTATAAAAAAATTATAATTTCATATAATATACTACAGTTTAATAGATTCATTTATAAAATTAGGCTAAATGCAGATGTGAAAATTTGTACTGTTTGGCCTATATTAATCTTAGTTCCCCTCCTGCTCTATATAAAAACCTATGAAAAGATTTTAACTCTGCTAAGTTAGAAAATTACAAAATATGAATGAATCAGCTCTGCAAATCAGGCGTTTCATAATATTTAACTGACTTATTTCATAACATAAAAGTATATAAATTGAACAAGAACCACTTCAAAGTGCCCAAAGACAATGTGCATTACAATATTAAAAAGCAATTATGACAACTACATTTAATCATTTGGTAATTTATCAACTGTTTGGCTACTGATCTAAGGGACCTGGGTTCGAGCCCCGGATAAGGCATGGTTGTATGTGTTGTTTTTCCGCTGAGGTCCTGCCATCCTCTCAGATCTTCTACTTTGGCATATAAACTGACAGGCTCCTGTCAGACCTCTGTGGCAAGCAGCTGCTTGAGGGGAAATTTATTTTTGATTTATAATTTCACAAAAGATTTCGTTTGGATAAACATATTGGAAGTATCTGTATATTTGTATATTTGATTGCTATATAATCATAGCTCAAATAACTGAATGTTTTAAAGAAACAGTACTCTCAAGTTGGTTTAGAGGCCGATTTGTCAAGATAGATCAGGTAATATTATCATTAACTAAAAAGAAAAAAAAAAAGATTTCCTCCACAGGGGAAGTTTTAAACTACATAACCCCCCCCCCCCCCACAAACACACACATTAGGCCAACCAGTGTAATTATGCCCTTTGTGAAAAATAACCTAATCCATATTGAGCTTTTTTTTCTCCTTTCACAGGTATTTAGCTTTCCCTACCCACCCAAAATCTACCCTAATCTTGAAAAATATTTTCTCCTCCAAAAATCTGTTAACGTATATAAACCATCGCTCTGTACACTTACCAGTTATCAATGCAACTTTACCAGCCAAATTAATCACAGAGTGTGCCATGCTATCATTGCTTATTTTATTTCGAATATAAAAATAACGGAGGTTTCAGCAAAAATTCAACTTATTTCGAACATTTTCCCTTATGTCAAGTGATTGTCAACAAACACGGGAATACACGTTTCATTTGCTGCTTGATAAAATACAATGTTTATGGAAATTATCTAAATGACTTCCTACCACACTTCTACGAACTACTGTTAGCACCTCAATGGCTAGAGATAGGAGTGTCTAAGAGAAAAGAGTTAGCTTCCATAGACGTAATTTAAAATTTTCGATTGCAGCGCCCTCTGAACATGCAAATTGGTGCATTGCAGTGAAGCCACCTAGCCAGGGAGAGGAGCGAGTTCCCTGCATTATTTTTCCACCGCCGAGCAAAGTTTTCAATTGCTTACACCACGTGACTAATTTTACATACACTTAGACTCTGAAAATGTTCATTTTCTTCATGAGGTACACTCATAATTTTCTTTTCGTTTAGAGAGAAAATATCAAGAAGTTACGAAATAATATTCTTTAATAAAATTCAACTTTGTGAAACTGGTAATAGTTATGCTAAAGAACAAATTTTTAATATTTTGAACAACCTACAGCTTTATTTTTGTTATTTTGCGTTATTTTTTGTTTATACAGATAAATAAAAAATTCTTTTTCTGTTAGATAGGAATTAATCATATATTACGATTTGCATTTTTCGAATCTCCCAAAAGATATAACAGCGCCCTCTAACAGTGGAAAAAGTTGAAAATTACAAAATATCAAACGAATATTCCAAACGATGTAGTTATGTTAGAAGTTTAAAATTTTGGTGTGGAAATGTGAAGGTTGCGAAGTTACCATTGGCAACAATCACTTGAGCGTTTAGCAATGCAATTTTTTTTGTTTTAACAGAAACCCCTTTTTGGGTTGGTCATGTATTGATGAAATATTACAATTTTCATTTTGTGAATTTCCCAAAAGCTAAAACTGCACCCTCTAACGGTGGAAAAAATCGAAAAATACCAAAAATTTAAAACGATGTAGTTATGCTAAAAATTTGAAATTTTGGTCGTGTAATGTGACAGTCTTGAAAATTCCATTGACAACAATGAGTTGATCTAAACCCAAGGTAGGGAAGAAACAGAACTGTTTCGTTTTAAGAGATGACTGGAAATATATTTTTTAGCTTGTTACTAATGAAACGTAATTCGTATTTTCAAAGGGAGTTTTAATTTATGTCATTAGAAATCACTAAATATCGGAACTGCAAACCTTTTAACGAATGTTTCAAGTGATCTCTTTATGGTAGAAATTTCGGCAAAATAAACAATTAATAATTTATTAGCACCTGTAATCTGCAAAAAAAGTTTTTCATTTATCTCTCAAAGCAGAAAAGTTGCATTTTACCAATGGGACAAATCATTACTATTAGGGTAAACCACTTGCTCATTACACTCTATGACCAAAAACTTAAGTTTCTAGCAAAAATAGATCGTTTGCAATATTTATTTAAAGATTTAGTATTTTCCAGCTTCTTCCGCCGCTAGAGGTCGCTTTTCGAGTTTTTATTTACCGTCTTTAACACTCTCTAACACTGGAAATTGCAGCTGATGGGGACTCGAAAAATGTAAATATTAATATTTTTGTGGAAAAAAAATTCGCCGACGTACAGGATTCGAACCCGCAGCTCTCCAGAAATATGCCAGAACATTCTAATTTGTTGTACTAAAACCGGCTTTTTCCACAAAAAATTTATTGATTTATAGATGTTTAAACGTCTACAGGTAATGCTGAAATCATCAAATAATATTTAAATCATTAATATTTTATTAGTGTCTGTAAAATAAAAAATAGCATTGTTTCGTTTATCTCTTAAAAAAAGTTTCATTTTCGTACCCTTCTTTTGGCTAAGATGGAAAAACCTTGTTGCCGTTGTAAACTTTATGACCATAACACTCTACTACCAAAATTTCAGATTTCCAGTGTAAATAGTTTGCTTGTAATATATGTTTGAAAATTTAGCATTTTCTTCTTTTACCACGGCTAGAGGGCGCTATTAAAGCTATTAAAAATTTTCAAAATTGCTAATCCCAATATTTGTTCGACACCTATCGAACCCAAAAATAATTTTTCATTTAGCTCTAAAAGTAAAAAAATTGATTTCTATAGACAGACAGACAGGTGGAAAGACAGATGGACAGACAACAGAGAGACGGACAGACAGACGAACAAATACTGGCATAAGCAGACGACAAAGTGAAAACATTGGCTCGTTTTTCAAACGAGCCTTAAAAAAATTATTTGTTGATTTTCAGTTAGCTCGTTTCACTTTTGCAGCCGTTAGCTGTCTTCTGATGGAGTTTCTTGGAGAAAAATTTATTATTTCTTTAAGTGAAATTTTTACACCCAAATGTAGCGCAGTGAGGCATTAATAAAATATGACAGCTTTTATAGACAAAAAAAAATAGTAGAAATGTATAAAACTATAACAACTGCTAAGTTTTAACTTCATACAAATACTAACTCATAGACTTTCTCTCACGGTACGAAAAAACGTGGCGTCCATAAACCACGTGACTCAATCAACCAATAGCAGGGAATCACCGAGATGCCCTTTACAAATAGGTCCAGCTTAGAAAGAAGGATGTATAAGAAGAAGAAGAAGGCCGTCCTCTAACTATACAAACTCATTAACACACTAATAGTAGATCCATCACAGAACCATTCCCTTTTCCACATACAAAACATAGCACACAACATTATAGACAAGGGAAACACCCTATCATTTTACTGGATTCCCTCCCATTGCAACATCATCCAAAATGAGACTGTTGACTCACTTGCTAAACAAGGCCTCACACTCACAACCCCAAATTACCACACTGTCATTACATGCAAACATCACATAAGAGAATACACAAAATTTTTTTATGATACATGGACCCAGAATTGGGTACAACACACTACAGATAAAAATTCAGAGCCACAATAGCACCCTCTCCAAACACACTACATCTTAACTACCTATCCAGAAGGGCCCAAACAGCAATACACAGACTCCGAACTGGCAGAGCGAACACCAACAAAGACTTATTTATGATTAGAAAAATACATACTGCACTCTGCCCAAACTGCCAAGTGATAGAGGATATCCCCCACTACCTACTACACTGTCAAATATACAACACACAAAGACACACCCACTATCACAAACTTGCTACACTTGTAGTCACCACATTCATCTTACAGATCATCCTAAACCCCACCCATACAAAGGCAAAATCACATTTCAGGGCCCTGGCCCATTTCATACAAAGTACTGGCAAAAATCCTTTAACCTTCCAACTTCCTGCAGACTCTCCATTCAATATGTGAAATATGACTCTCCTCCCTGCAAACATCTCCTACTCAAAAGATCCATTGGACACCAAAAGATCCAGATGCCAAAAAGATCCAAAGGGAAAAAAAAAGATCCAGTACAGGGACAAAAAAGAAGCATTTTGGACACATTATTGCACCACCTTATTTTCCTAGTGCAATTGTATTGATGTTTTCAAAAAAATATATATATAATTATACTCTGTAACAATAGACTAGAACTCCCAAAGTACCCTTTTTCAAAAATAATTACTAGTGGTGGCAAACCATCTGCCTGACCAATTTTCATCACTTTAGTTTTCTCTCTGTTTATAACCAAACCTACTAAACTACCAGTCTCATCAACAGCTCGAATGAAAGAGTTCATCTCATGAACATCATTTGCCAAAAGAGCTAAATCATCAGCATATTCTAAATCAGAAATTTTAAGATCTGCAGACCATTTTAGGCCATCCTTAATTGCAAGAGATTCGGGGCGATTTTGAATATTTTCCTTGCACCCTTCTTACCAACTTCCGGCCAACATGGGCCACACACGCTACAATTTTCACTCCCAGAAGAATTTTACTCCAAACCTCTCCCCTCCCCACCCCCTTGCCACAAAACTAAGACGCAACACTTCCTTGGCACGAAACTTTAACCACCTAATTCATTTTCAGGCGGCCTGCGGCCAAAAGCCTATCGCCAACATGTAGGGTCGCTAGCACTTCACTGTACTGGGCCTTACTTTTGACGCACACAAAAAAAAAACTTTTTCTCGTGGACCAGATGATAAAGGGGCCAAGGTCCCTTTTACAAAATGGTCCAGTTTTTAAAGAAGGATGTTAGACTCTAGCTATACAGGACCTCTAGTGTGTACCAAGTTAAAACTTCTCAGTTGTTATAGTTTTATACATTATTACCACTTTTTTCGTCTGTAAAAGCTGTCATATTTTATGCATGCCTGACTGCCCTGCATTTGGGTGTAAAAATTCCATTCGTGCAAATAAATTAATGAATGTTTTTTTCCAAGAAACTCCGTCAGAAGACGGCAATCGGTTGCAAAAGTGAAATGAGCTAACTGAAAACCACAAATAATTTCTTTTAAGGCTCGTTTGAAAAACGAGCTAATGTCTTCACTTTGTCATCTGCTTATGCCAATATTTGTTCGTCTGTCTGTCCGTCTCTCTGTTAACTGTTGTCTGTCCATCTGTCTTTCCACCTGTCTGTCCGTCTATACACAATCAATTTTTTCACTTTTAGAGCTAAATGAAACAATCTTTTTGGGTTGGATTGTTGCGGAACAAATATTGCGATTCGCTATTTTGAAAATTTTCAATTCTTTAATAGCGCCCTCTACTGATGGGAAAAGATGGAAAATTCTAAAATTTCAAACGAATATTACAAACTATTTACACTAGAAATCTGAAATTATAGTAGTAGAGAGTCATGGTGGGAAGGTTCACAATGGCAACAAGGCTCAGCCATCTTAGTCAAAAGGGGGTGTGAAAACAAAACTTTTTTAAAAGAGATAAATGAAACAATATATACATTTTTTTTTACAGGCACTAACAAAATATTAATGATTTAAACAATATTCGATAATCTCAACGTTGCCTGTAGACGTTTAAACGTTTATAAATCAATAAATTATTTTGTGAAAACAGCTGTCGTTAGTTCATCATGTTAGAATATTCTGAAATGTTTCTAGAGAGATGCGGGTACGAATCCCGTATGTTTGCGAAATTTTTTTCCACAAAAATATTAATATTTACATTTTTCGAAAAACCCATCAATGGAATTTCCAGTGTTAGAGAGTGCTAAAGGCTGTATATAAAAACTCGAAAAAAGACCTCTAGCAGCGGGAAAAAGGTGGAAAATATAAATCTTAAAATAAATATTACAAACGATCTATTTTTGCTAGAAACTTAAATTTTTGATCATAGAGTGTAATGGTTAAGTGGTTTACACTATAAGTAATGATTTGTCCCATTGGTAAAAATGTAACTTTTCTGCTTTAAGTGATAAATGAAAAACTTTTTTTTCACATTACAGGAACTAATAAAATATTAATAGTTTATTTTCTTAATTATACAGCAGTTCGAATTTCCACTGTCAGAGGGTACTGAGAGTGTAAAATAACTAGAACGCATATCGCCTCTGGCGAATATGGGAATCTCATTTTGAAAGAGAATGAAGTTCTTCCTTTGCCTTCTTTTTCACTCCTTAAAAGTTTGAATTATGGATGTTTATGTTGTTTTTCTGCTGAGGTCCTTCTACCATGCATATAAATTGACAGGCTCCTGTCAGATCTCTGTACAAGCAGCTGCTTGAGGGATATTTTTATTTATTTTTTTAATGTATGATGGGGGAAATACACATACTAGTATTTTATTAGTAATTATAAACGATTTTTATATTATTGCCGCCTGTTCAGCATTATGCTGTATATGCAGCCCTTCGAAACAGGTACTGGAAATTATATTTCACTAGTAAATTTATCAAATTATCAAAATAAAATTATATAATATGGAAAAATCTTTCTGTTGTATGGTGCCGTTATGAACTCTGAGTTTTAATTCTATTTACAAACCTTCCCGAATTTAAGCAGATTTCCTAATTTCTTTTGGTTTAATGCACTTAATAAATATGAACATGTTTTTATGATATTAATATCCTTGATTAACATCTACGTGTAGAAATACCACAGTTAAGAATTTTCTTTGAAAACTGAAATTTTCGTTCAGGTATTTCTTTTAAGCAAGCAAATATAATATTGTATTAAAGATATTTTCATTTCATTATGGAAATTCGGAGTGCATTCTTATACAAATTCACACCGAATTTTGCATTCTTTTACTTTACCACTGAGCACCATTTTTTTAGCACACAATGGGGTAAATGTCTAACGGAAATCAAGGGCTCAGAGAAGATTGGCTAGGTTGACCCACTGGGTTTGGCCCTCAGATAGTAGACAGATGGAAACTTCCTCTCAAGGTCATTCAGCATTTAATATGCACAGGGTGTGTGTCTTTTCTCACACAGAGCCATGGTTTCATGTTCCGTGTGATGGATTGCAGTCGTTCTAGTATATAGAGGAAATTTACTAATGAAACAGGCTCAGATATCCTAAAAAAACTTCAAAAAAATTAGTTTCAGATCTTTTTATTTTTTTTATTTTTTTTTAATAAGTACTTATTTATAGCTTATTTTGAAAAATGCGCTAATTAGTTCCGATTTATTCCACAAATAATTTGGATATAGATTTTAGTTCCATTTATTTTTACCACAAAATTAGTAATGTTATCTTTTGATGACAAATATCTGTTAAGATAAATTGTATTTAATTCCTTTGCAAATTTTATTAAAATGTAAAGAAAAAAAATTCATAAATTGAAAATTTTTCTTTTTTTAATTTATATTACTGAATTATCCATATATGCTTTATGTTGTTGGCCTTCTCAGGTAAATACAAAATATAAAGAAAAATTCATTCATCCCTCCAAAAATACTTCCCTGGTTCGAATCCCAAATGTTCCAGCATTGAGATTTGTATCTGCTAAGCCCAAACCTGGCCTCTGTCAGAAAGGTGGAAAAAGAAAGGTGGCCTGAAAGGCTGCCATCTATCAGATGGAACATTAACCCATGGCTCCATGTACAGAAGAGCCATATAGTGTGCACTTCAAAAGGATCACAGTGAATAGCCTTGATGAGAAGGTTACATCTGGTTTCTAACAGCTGTCCAGTGGATTCTCTTTCCCCACCTCCTCTGAGCCATATAGGGGTCCTTATGCCTTGGCCATTTAGCCCATTGTATGCAAAAAGGTACTGTTGTATATATATTAAAAGCACATAGGTAAAACACCGCATTTGCTGTCCTGGATATGGGACCACGGCTCAACGTTTCATAAGATGGATGGAAGCCATTTCAAACCTATTAGTGTCCCTTTTCTCACTGAGAGCCTGGCGAAGTTTCAGTGTAGATAAATCTCAAAGTTCGCATGTACAGGGTGTCTCAAAAATATAGGTACAAACTTTTAGGGGAGGTAGATAACAACTAAAAGAATGAGAATTGAATAGGAACCCATAACCGGAAACGTCATAGGAAAGTGGTAGCAGAGGTACAAGATCAGAAAGGACACAAGACAGTGATTAATGGGAAAACATTTATTGGACATAATTATTACAAATGGCGTACTAGATGATACATTTCATAATGACACAGCAGATGCTCGAAGTTTTCACCATGAGACACGATGCATGTATGACACCAATGGAGCTTGATTGCCGGACACGGTCGAACAAACCTGGAGTTTCTTTGATAGTAGCAGCAGTGCAGACGAGCCTTGCCACGAGATCCATGTCAGACTCCACAGACGATTCATACACGGTAGCTTTGAGGGCCCCCCACTGAAAGAAATCAACGCTCATTAAATCAGGTGAGTGCGGGGGCCAGGCAACTGGTCTAGCACACCCAATCCATCGTTGCCCAAAAGATATGTTCAAATGCACACAAACACACCTTTCATAATTGGGAGGTGCCCCATCATGTTGAAACCACATGTTGCCTCTCACATTTGCTGGAACATGGGCAAGTAAGCCCCGACTAAGCAGTCGCCGACCAAACCTGCCCACACATTTACTGCAAAAACGATGTTGTGCCGCATGGCTGCGCACACCGTGGGGGTTCTTGAGAGCCAATAAATGCGCATTGTGCTGATTGAATGCGCCATCCCGAGTGAAACTGGCTTCATCAGTAAACAAAACATAAGCTGGGAAATTCACATCTTGGGCACTTTCTTGGAGATACCATTGTGATGATCTGCGGGGAGAAGTAACTGAAGCCTTTGGAGATGAAAGGAGTATAAGGACTCGCCGTGCAAAACACGCTGTACACTGCAACGAGACACTCCTAAGGCAGAGGCAACGGCAAGTGTGCTGGTACTAGGATTAGTCTCCATGGCATCCAACACACTTTCTTCCACGGCGGGAGTACGCGTCGATCGTGGCCTGCCATCACTTCTGCTACCTCTTAATTACCCATAATCGCAAAAATTTTGATGCGCACGTGCAAACAAACGGTGGCCCGGTACATATCTGTGTGGGAAGTGTTCTTGATACATTCGTTGAGCGGCTCGTCCGTTGCCCTCAGCTGTTCCATACACTAAGTGCATGTCTGCCAGCTCCCTGTTTCAATACCTTTGCATGCTCTTCTAAGCCGACTACCGCTCGAATGAGGTAATCCGAAATTTCCCCGCTAGGGCACTCATGAACAGCGCCGCCTATTGACTTACGGTGACGTTTCCGGTTATGGGTTCCTATGCAATTTTTATTCCTTTAGATGTTATCTACCTCCCCTGAAAGTTTGTACCTATATTTTTGAGAC
The DNA here is from genome assembly GCA_038380435.1 of Ryuthela nishihirai. Classification (NCBI taxonomy): domain Eukaryota; kingdom Metazoa; phylum Arthropoda; class Arachnida; order Araneae; family Heptathelidae; genus Ryuthela; species Ryuthela nishihirai. The sequence continues at coordinate 133,983,418 of JAWZYU010000001.1, read as the reverse complement.
ACCATGTATAATTTGAAATTTTAGCAAGATCAAAATTGTTTTAAAAAATGAGTGTCACAGTTTCTAAACATGTTGTTTTCAGTTTGTTTTCCCTCTAGTAGTAAAGATCGGCGTAAAACACAATTTGTTGCATGTAATTCAGATATTGCTGAGGTCCTGCCATCCTCTCAGACCTTCTACTTTGGCACATAAACTGACAGGCTCCTGTCAGACCTCTGTGGCAAGCAGCTGCTTGAGGGGGGTATTTATTTTTTTTATTATTAATGCAGATATGTTTTGTATTCAGTCTGCAACAAACATTAAATTATGAAAAATTTCCTATAATTTATAATTGCTACTCTTCTGATTTCTACATTATTGTTTTTAATCCCATTACATGCATATTTCTTTATTAGAATAAGAATTTTTTTTGGTAATAAAGGAAACAGCAGGTCAACATGTTGCATTTGTGATTTAGATATTTCAGTTCCCCTATTGTAGGCCTGTAATTTAGAACAACAAATGGGGACGGGGATAAGTGACGCAATCGAGCATGGGGGGAAGAAAAATTAGGGGACTAAGAGAATGGATAAAACTGTAGTAACGCCCTACCATTTTCGCTTTAAAAAAGATCTATAAAATATCTCTTTTTAAAAATTAATGAAATATGTATAAGTTTACAAATTTTTGGCCTCTGTTACCCTTACTAGCATTCTCAAAAGAAAAGTGGGGGGGAGGGGGGTGTTCTACTATGACGGTCCCTAATAATACGCATTTCTTATGAACAGTTCATGAATGTTCATGCATAAATTATTTATTGTTGAGTGTTGTGAGTACTATTTTCAACGTTTTCTTGGTGAAACATATAAATAAAATTTCAAAAATTATGCAGTTTTTTTTGTTATTGTTCCATTTATTTAAATTTATCTCTTTGTATGAAACGTTTTTGGTAAGCAAAGTAATAGTTATATGACGGAAAAGGTATACAATACTTTGCAACAGCTCTTCTATACAGGAATACTCATTGCAGAAAATACTCATTGCGGAAAAAATATATATATATATTAAATCGAAATAACGTAAATACATTTCTACATTGTGATTTACACGTCCGGTTCTTTGTTTGGGATAGCAGGAAGCCCATTGTTGAAGGGTTTCTAACCTTCCCATCACATTTTATCACATTTTATCACATCACATCACGTAAATACACTTTTCGCAGTTATAACTTTTGGGAGATTCGAAAACTGCAAATCGTGATATATCATTAATACATATATAACACAAAAAGAATTTTTTTATTTATCTGTATAAACAAAAAAGTTCGATGTCTATAGTAGGACAGACAACAAAGCGAAATTAATCTTTTTGTTTTAAATAAAAATAATAAATACCCCCTCAAGCAGCTGCTTGCCACAGAGGTCTGACAGAAGCCTGTCAGTTTATATGCCACAGTAGGAGATCTGAGAGGATGGCAGGACCTCAGCAGAAAAACGACACACACATCCATGCCTAATCCGGGGCTCGAACCCAGGTCCCTTAGATCAGTAGCCAAGCGTGCTAACCATTCGGCCAAAGTCCTAAAATTCACTTTTTCTTTTTTAGCCGTTTTCTACAGTGCTTCCAGTCATGAACGCTGATATTTGTATCAAATATTACCCTACCCTTTTTGGGATCCATAAATACCGTGCAATCCATTCAGCTGTGCACGCTAAACAATCCGAGCGAGGACAAAACATGGCGTCCAATTTTGAGATGGACAACCTCTACGTATATAACGCCTCTATTTGTTACGTGCGGTCTATGTATTTCTAGATCGTTGGGGTTGACTTTAACGTCAATATAGAGCCAGATCCAGAGTTTTTAAAGAGGCCGAGTGTTTACGAGTAACCGTGATCGTAATCAACTTTTTTTTTTATTTTTGTAGGACTTATTCAGTTGGTAGAAACCATTTCAGAAATCTTAGGAAGCGAACCCTACTTTAAAATAAGGAATGTCTGCTATATATCGCAGTTTAATCTCATCTCTTGATAAGCATGTGCCAGCAAAATTACAACCAGTTTGGGTACACCCCGCAGGTTAGAGGGTACTTTTATTGTGCTTTTTGAATTAGATAATTAAATATCTTCGGCAGAATGGGAGAACATATTACCATTGTAATTTACGTTTGATTTAAATAGTGGATCGCACTTTTAATGAAGACACTAGGAGATCTCTCTTGCAAGCTGTTACCATTAAAGTTATGTGTTGCAACAATTTTTATGTTTGGTGTTCTATCATCCAAGTCGATCGTTTGCTGGAAAAAAGTATTGGTGAATGGGGATTCGAATCCACTTACTCCTAATAACCTGTCAAGTTCTGTAATCTAGCTAAGTATCGTGGCTCATTCACTCACAGGATCTTACTGTACTGATAAAAATATTTCTTTTGCATTGCTTATGGGACTTAAGAGACACCAATTTATTTTTTCATTCTGAACAACCACAGACCAAATAAAATTCCTACCAATATCATTAAAAGCAAGAATAATAATGACTTTTTCATCATGATTTATTAATTATTGTGACATGTTTTATTTCCTAATACTGTAAAAAGTAAAGTAATTATATATCAATCTTCTAATTTCCTCACATCCAAGAAAATGGTACTTTAGTAGGCAAGGTACTCCATCAGCACAGATAAGGGATAATGCATTGCAAGTTAGAATACACAGACACTTGTTTATAAACCTTTTGCACAGGATGATTCAAAAATCTCTGTGTGATTGTAATAACACAAATTTGCTTTTGTGGTGTATATTTAATGCATATTTATATATGTGTCTGAAAAATAATGGCCATTATGTAGGAGAGTAATATGCATATTAAAAAGTGTAATATTTTAATTGAAAGTGTACGTTAAACAGTTTCGAACATAATTAATGAATTTCAATTTGTGCACTATTTGTGACTCTCAAATCACTATTCCACTTCTTATTATATACACTGCAGCACATCTCTTGTTATTTGTTCAGTTGGTTCTCTTATTCTGGCTTTCAAACGATTCAGGTCAAGAATTTTTTTCCATGTAAACATAATTCTTTGTAACGCCCCACAAGAAAAATGATGTCAAATCAAGGTTCCTTGGTGTCCACAAATTGGACCACCCCTGCCAGTTCATCTGTCAAGAAAGAAATGTTGCACTAAGAACTACTGTAACATTAAAATAACTTAAAATTCTCGTCATTGAGCAATAAAATATGAAAGTTTATCCTTCTAACAATTTGCATGTTAGAAGGATAAAAGTTAGTTTTTAGAAGAAAACTCCGAAGCTTTTCAGAGCAAGGACAGCGCTCCATCTTCAGTGAAATGACACTATTTGGTGACATTAGGGCTGTTAAGAGTTTTCCACCTGTCGTGAAGGGTGATTCCAGTGAGGAGCAATATATATATTTCTGCTACAACAGCCTCTTTCCAATTTTTTATTCCTATTTGTGGGAGAAATAATTATATGAAAGTGTTTAATATTATAAGTTCACTTTTTTTTAGGTAGTGAAAGCATTATCAGTTTATGAAGATTGTTATACACTAGTTTAATGGAGTACTCCCATCACAATGGGGTGGCTCAGTCGGTAGCACGCCAGGCTCGTAATCTGTAGTTCCCAGGTTCGAGTCCCAGCTGGGTCAGCGTTGAGATTTATCTCTGCAAAATTCCCCACCCTGCCCACGGTCAGTAGGGGACACTGATGGGCTTGGAAAGGGCGCCGTCCGTCGGGTGGGACGTTAAGCCGTGGCCCCGTGTGCGGGAGAGCCATACCCTGTGCACGTTAAAGAACACGCTGGATGCCCTTGATGGGAGGCTACCATCTGTCTCCTAACAGCTGTTCCAGTGGGTCCCCTCCCCCAACCTTCTCTGAGCCTTAGGGGTCCTTATGACCTGGCCATTTAGCCCATGGTGTGCAAAAAAGTGCCGCTCAGAGGTAAAACAACCTAACTTATCACAATACCCTTTCACTACAGAGTAGTCACTTTGCTATGTATGATTATTATCAATTGCTCCTTTAGTTCCAAATATAGTAAAATATTTATAACAATAACCATTCTTTTAGCTTTTCTCAAAATCTGCTAATGATTTGGTTGCATATTTTTAAATTGCCAAGTTAAACTTTTTGTATTTATGTGTAAAATTTAGGATGCGAATCAACACTTTATTACAAGAGTAATATGTAAAGTGTATTTCCGTTTGTTAATTAACGATAATATGTATGTTCTATAAACTTTTATAAATTTAACAAAGATGCTATCTATAAATTTTCTGAAATTCTATAAACCTTGAACTGAGAAGCCAGTTACGTTTATTTTTTTAGGTCCCAAAACTGTGTTTTTCTGGGCTCCAGCATTCAAATGGGTAAGTTTAATTTTATGTTACACTAAGAGCTATATTGTATAAATGCTTAAATAGACATAGATTCAATGCATGCTGGTAGAAGATAAAATATGCAAAATAGAAGTGGTAACAGAAGTACTTTTGGAGGTTTAAAAGGAAATTTAAGGTTTGGAAAAGTGTTTTTCTGAGCTATTTAAACACTTATATATATGTTATTTAAAATTTCAGATTCTTGTGAGTTAAGATCTTTTTAGTTTCATTTGTTCAATATTTTTATTTCATGTCGTAAAACACTTTTATTCCTACTATGCTTCCTATTAATTATATATTTTTGCTTATGAAATAGTCCAAGTGGTAGTAGTACTAGTGACTTTTTCCTATATTTCTTTCATTCAAATTTTATCTTTTCCCATTTCTAGACTTTTGGGTCTAGTAGCACAACAGTGAAAACATCTATTTTGAACTACTAATGAAGTTAACTAGAGAGTAAACCATCACTCAATTTTATGGATCGTCTCAAATTATTTGTGCCAATCCCATGTTCCAACTTAGCTTACTTGGAATAATAAAGTCCCGAATTATTAAAAATATAGAAAAGTAATCTTTTGATTTATGCTCACAAGTTTGATTTGAAATGTCATCAACAACTTTTTCCTTAAATTTTCAAAAATCTCGTAAAAATTAACAAAAAAAAAGTTTTTTTTATTAATTTTTAGGTTTTTTATAATTTTTTTGTTAATTTTTAGGAGATTTATGAAAATTTAAGGAAAACTTTGTTGATAGTGGTCAATTTTCTGTATAAGATAGTATATGAAAATCTCCTAAAAATTAACAAAAAAAAATATTAATTTTTAGGAGATTTTCAGAAATTTTTTGTTAAATTTTAGGAGATTTACAAAAATTTAAGGAAAAATTTGTTGATAATAATTCAAATCAAACTTGTGAGCATAAATGAGAAGGTTGCTTCAGCAAAGAGGAACATTAACAAGTAAATCGACAATACCATTTAGCTCTTCTAAGAAATGACAACTTTAACAAATTAGTTATAATATAGTTTAATAAAATATGCATCAAATGAAAAAAAAAACATTTTTCAACCTTAATTACATATTTTTAAAAGATATATGTAAGAAAATTTTCAAATGGCTTAAATCCTGAAATATGATTTTTATTTCTTTTAATGATTCTTTTTTGTGTCATATATTTTAAACATGACCAGTGTTATACAAAGTAACTTGGACTTCTTACATTCATGGGATTTTTTGAAGTGGTTGTGAAATAGGAAAAAAAAAACCTTTCTTGGCTGCTTTTTTTTACAAAATGTTAGTTTTTCTTTGGATGTTGAAGTTTGGAGATCTTGGCTAAGTGCAAAGGAGAAAAAAAAACTTATTGTCTGTGTGGCACAGACAAGGTACTTAGGGGCAGAGGGGGGGGGGGGGGGGGCTTTAAAATCATTCAATATAAACTTAAAAACTCTTAATTTAAAAAAATATATTTTTTAGAGGCGGGGGGTGAAATGTTCACAATTAGTTTAGTGGAGGGGATGCCTTCCTGAAATGGGAGCAGGGGTGGCTCAGTCGGTAGCATGCCAGGCTCATAATTTGTAGTTCCCAAGTTCGAGTCCCAGCTGGGTCAACGTTGAGATTTATTTCCACAAAATTCCCCGCCCTGCCCACAGTCAGTAGGGGACACCGATGGGCTTGGAAAGGCCGCCGTCCGTCGGATGGGACGTTAAGCCGTGGTCCCGTGTGTGAGAGAGCCATACCCTGTGCACGTTAAAGAACACGCTGGATGGCCTTGACGGGAGGCTACCATCTGTCTCCCAACAGCTGTTCCAGTGGGTCCCCTCCCCCAACCTTCTCTGAGCCTTAGGGGTCCATGTGACCTGGCCATTTAGCCCATGGTGTACAAAAAAGTGCCGCTCAGAGGTAAAACAACCCAACCCAAAGCCTTCCTGAAATTTCCCTCCCACATGATGGGCTGATTTCTATAGCAAGGAAGTCTATTTTGCTTCCGTATCTAAAACATTCATTTTCAGAAAATGATAAAAGCTCAAAGTTTTTTACTGAAAAAACGAAGTTATAAAGGAAAAATTGCATATAGCCTAATGGGATGTTGAATAAAATATCCGCAACAACTTTTAAGCCACCCTCCAATGTAGCATAACTGAGAAAGATTGATAAATCAGTCGACTGAAAGATCACTAACTTACGGAAATAAATCTACAGAAATGAATTTGCTTCCATATCCAAGACCTCATTTATTTTCAGAAAATGATACCAGATCAAAGTTTTACTGGAAAAGTAATAAATAATAGAATAAAAATTAACATATAGTCTAATGTGGTGTTAAAATATCCACAGCAATCAGTTGTAAGCCGACCATCCGATGTAGCATAACTATAAAAAATCAATACTAATCGATTGGCCAAAAGATCACTAATTTACGAAAATAAATCTACTGAAATAAAAACTATGGTTTGAATACAGGGTGGTCCAAATGAGACTGAATAATTTGAAATATTCATAACTTTTTTGTTTGTTTTTTGCAGGTTATAGAACATTCTTTGGAGATTTCCCCAAATATGATAGCTACTTATGATGACTACTTATGATGTCTAACAACGAGTCAAAATCATTGAATTTTCTTTTATTCTACTGAACGGTCTATTATTTTTATTCGAAGAAAATACTATCAGCATTTTAATGTAGAACTCCCAGTGACAACATAATTAGGAACTTATCTCCTGGTTTGAGGAGCAGGGATCAGTGTTAGATCATCCAGGAAGAGGTAATCATCGTACTGTGCACACTGACACAGCAGTGGAGGTTGTATGGCAGAGTGTGAACAAAGATCCACATGTCTCTACTTGTTCTACCCAATTGGACATCTTCAAGATCATCGCTACAATGGATTTTGAGAGTAACTTTAATTGTTTCCATACAAGATTCAAATGGTACAGAATTTGTTACCCCAGGATTCTCAGCAACACCTGTAAATATGCCATTCATTTTGTGCAGATAGCCAGAGAAAATTATCTTTTTAAACAACCTCATAATGAGCAATGAGGCTCATTTTTATCTAAGTGGCTGCATGGCAAGTTGTTTACATGGATGATTTAAGTCCAAATGCTTCCTCCCAATAAGTATGATATGCACTCCCTTCATAAAATTAGTATTTCATTTCTTTTGATAATTAAACTTTAGTTTTCATTTCTGTAGATTTACTTTGTTTCTTTAAATTATTGAACTTTCGGTTGATCAATGATTTTTAATTTTTTTCTGAGTTATGCTACATCAGATGGCTGGCTAACAAGTTGTTGCTATGAATTTTTATTTAACATCGCATTTACATTATATGTAAATTTTTCTTTTATTATTTCTTTATTTTCCAGTAAAAAATTTTTTTTGATTTTGTATTGTTTCCTGAAAATTAATAAGGTCTTGGATAAAGAAGCAAAAAGGACTTCCTTGGCATGGAAATCAGTCCTCATGTGGGAGAGCATTTTTTGCAAGGGTTTTTACTCCCCCTTCCCCCACCCATACTCACTAAAAAATTTTACTACCTCTCACCCTTCACAGAATTTCATTAAAAAAAGTAAGAGTTTTTAAGTTTATGTTGAATGGCTTCGAAAGATTCCCAGCTGCCTACTCCCACCCCCACTTCCAGAAATCTTGGCTGTGCCACTCTGATGATATAGGCGGGAGGGTTTTTTTTTTTTGCTTTATGTAACTATTTGACACTTAGCTAAAATCCCCAAAATCCAAAACCCAAAGGAAAAGTTAGTAAAAAAAAGCAACCAAGAAAGTATTCCTCCAGTTCATATACAGAACAGAAAATCCCATTAATGTGAACAATCCAAGTCACCTTGTATAACACTGGCCCGTATTTTAAAATGTACCGCATTGAAAATAATCATTGAAAGCAATAAAAATAATATTTCAGGTAAATATTATAGCATTTAGGAAATTTCCTTTCAATTAATATATATAATTTAACTGTTTTAATTTGTCAGGTTTTTGAATGAGCCTTAATTGCATTGTCCAATCTTTTTTTTCACTTTATGATGTGAAAAAGTTTTATTAAAATCAATATGTTTATAAATTAGTTTAAATTTTTTATTATTTTTATGAAATTTGGAATTAAATTCCGTTTAATGTGGTATATAACATGACCTCTTTAGATTGATAGTTATTTTTTTAGCAAAATTCTAAAGTTGACTTGATATGGCTCAGCACAGTTGGCAAAAGGCCTCGACTTTTTTCAAAGTATGGTACCACAAAAAGAAAAAGTATAAAAAGAGAGTAATTTTATTGTTTAAAGTAAATATTTATTTTTTTGTGCTCTTGATCTGGTACCTGCACATTCCAGGTACCTGTAGAATAGAAATATCTTTGGATATCTATAGGAGGATCTATCATCAGCCTGCCATGGTAATTGCCTATTGAGCTTTCTTCTGTGCTGTGAACAGTTCATTCTGTTAATGCTTATGAGTTTATTTCAAGTTTTGTGAATGGAGAAGTTAATGCAGAAACCTGCAGAGTGAGATGCAATTATACACTGCAAATGTGCATGCTATAGCTGGTATGTATATAAAAAAAAAGTATTGCTGTTTGAAGGCTCATAGATTGTGGATTTCATCATAAATCCACTATTTACTGTTCACGTCTTTTTTGTACTGTTGATTAAACCATCCCTCCCTGTACATATTTTTACAATTTGTTTACACTGTGGTATATATATTTTGTTTTCCCAAATGTTTCATGTCCTTTAAACAATGTAACTCTTATTCATTAAATATGATACATTGAATAATTTCCTTCAGTTTGATATTTTCATGATAATGTCAAATACAAGTAGCCATTTTCATGTGTGTATTTTATATTTAACTGCTTTAAAAACAAAACAAAATGCATGTTATAAATAACTGGTTATTCATTGTAGGGTTTGGTCATTGCTGGGATTGGAGATATGGCACGACCAGCAGAAAAACTAAGTGTTACTCAGTCTACAGCCTTAGCTGCAACTGGTATGTGATTTAATTTACTTCCAATGTTCACCGACAGGATTTAAAATATAATTCTAACATGGATCAATATTAAGTGCATAGTCCTGTGGCAGAGTGGTTAGCACGCTTAGCTACTGATTTAAGGGACTTGGGTTCGAGCCCTGGGTAAGGCATGGATGTTCATGTCGTTTTTCTGCTGAGGTCTTGCCATCCTCACACACCTTCTACTATGACATAAACTGACTGCTCCTGTCAGATCTCTGTGGCAAGCAGCTGCTTGAGGGTACCACAACTTGGCATTTTAATTTTTGCTCATTTAACTGCTTGTCTTTAACACTCGTATAGAATGTGATTATAGACTGAAATACACCAGTGACATATCCTAGAAACAAAGTAAAGCATGCAATTAGAGCTCAATTTATGATGGAATGCTCTGGAAAAGCAATCTGGTAATTTTCTCTACGAAGAACTAAAAATGTTGAATTTTGTTTTCAAAGTATTAATTACTTATAAAAGGCCAGTTAACTTTATTTCATTCATTGAATTTTATATATTGGAGTGTAAACTTATATTTTGGAAAAATTGTTTTTTTTTTTAATCAAAAGCATTAAATTGTGATTCAGTCTACAAGTGGATTTAGTACAATCTTAAATGCTTTACCCATTGTTTAGGAACAGTGGAAGCAGCTTGTTAATGCTGTGGAATAAAATGATAATTTAGAAAATAAGCTGTTTACCACAAATAAAATCTCAACGAAGGAGCAGGGACAGCTCAGTTGGTAGTGCACCAGGCTATCCAGATTCGAGCCCCAGTTGGGCCAGAATTGAAATTAATCTCCCAAAAACTCCCTGCCCTCCATCAATAAGGACATTGATGGGCTTGGAAAGACCACCATCTGTCAGATGGAACATAACGCTATGACCCCATATATGGGAGAGCCTTACTCTCTGCACATTAAAGAACATGCTGGATCACTTTGATCGGAGGCTACCATCTGTCTCCTAACAGCTGATCAGTGGGTCCCCTGCCCCAACCTTCTCTGAGCCTTTGGGGTCATTGTTGGCTGCTCATTTAGCTGATTGTGTGCAAAAAAAGTGCAGCTCATAGGTAAAACAACCCAACACAAATCTCAAAACATTCTTGCAATAATAAATATTAATTACTAAAAATAATCCCAATGAAATATTTCTGGTAACAAGTTTTAGCGATGAGTGTCATCAACAGAACTTGCACTCAGGTGATAAGTTTTATTATCATCCACTGTTTTATTGAAGTCAATGCAGAATTAACTGAAATTCCAATAAATGGGGCTTAAGCACAAACTCATATGAATTAGCATTAAAAGCAAACATTTTCCTCGTGTTTTATTTTCAGTAAATTCTTGAACAATTTCAGAATTGTGAATTCCTTAGCATAGGATAAATTGGTTGGGTTGTTTTACCTCTGAGTGGAATTTTTTTGCACACAATGGACTAAATGACCATGTCACAAGAACCCCAAAGGCTCAGAGAAGGTTGGGGGAAGCGGTCCACTAGACAGCTATTAGGCGACAGAGTATAATCTCTATCAAGGCCATCCAGTGTGAACAGGATATGGCTCACCTGTACATAAGACCACATCTTTCTGTCCCATCTGATGGAGGTTCTGAGGTTTGAGTTCCAGCTGGACTAGTGTTGAGATTTATCTCTACAAAACTCCCTCCCTACCCTCAGTCAGTATGGGACATTAATGGGCTTGAAAAGGCAACTGTCTGTCACATGGGACATTAAGCCATGGTCTTGTGTGTTAGAGAGAGAGCCCTGTGTATGTAAAGAACATGCTGGAAGACCTTGATGGGAGGTTACCATCTGTCTCCTAACAGCTGTCCAGTGAGACTCTCCCTCCAACCTTCTCTGAGCCCTCGGGGTCCTAATAACCTGACCATTTACCACATTGTGGGCAGAAAAAAAGTGCTGATCAGAGGCAAAACAACCCAACCATCCAAAATGGAGAGCAGCTTTTCCAAGCCCATCAGTGTCCCTTTTGGGTCAATGTTGAAACATTGGCACAGGTGGAACTTGAACCTGAGAAGTGCAAATTACAAGCCTTGGCATGCTACTTACTGACCCCCTCCACCTCCTCTGGCAGAAAAGCAAAGGTGTTATTTGTATCCCCTCTACAGCAGTGAAATTTAAACACATTAATGGATGAAAACCATCATCAATTTATTTTCAAAGTCACTTACCCTACACAAAATCCCTCCTTGCAACCTCCCACTTCCTGAATCAAACCTATCGATGCCATGTTTACTATATTTTTAACAAATTATTTAACAATTTGAAACATTTCTCTTGTTTCAATTTGTTCCATTGTTAAGATCAGTGGGGTTGTTCAATCAATAGTGTGCCAAGCTTGTAATCTAATTTTCACAGGTTTGAGCCCCAACTCTGCCAGTATTGAGATTTATCTCTGCTAGTCCCCACTTTGCCTTGGTGAGAAATGGAACACTGATGGTCTCAGAAAGGCCACTGTCCATTTGATGGGATATTGAACCATGGTCCACTGTGCAGAGTAGCCTACCTTGCTCATGTTAAAGAGCATGCTGGATGGCCTTGATGGGAGGCATTCATCTCTCACCTAACAGCTTTGCAGTGGATCCCTCTACCCAACCTTCTTTGAGCCTTTGGGGTCCTTATGCCTGGCCATTTAGCCCGTTGTATGCATAAAAGTGCCATTCAGAGGAAAAATAGTACAATCTTTAAGATCAGTCTGAAAATTAGAACTTTCAGTTTCATCCATGTGAAGTTGTTTCAGTATATTTAACAGGCCATGTGAAATAAAAAATTTAATATTTTAAAACAAAATTTTGTCTTTATAAAAAAAGCCTTTGCAATTTAGGATTAGTACAATGCAATAAAATAAAGTGACTGCTGAGTGCTCTAAAGTTCAATACTGCCTCATTTTAACATTTTAATTTCTAAAATCTGAAAAATGCAAAATCTACCTATCAACTAAATCACTACTTCAGAACTTGGTGAGTAGAAACTATCTTTTTTTTTTTCAACAGAAATCACCAGGTATTCTGTGTGCATGTTCCATTCTCTTTCCTGAAGAACATGGTAGCCTTGCAATGCACATAACTCTTGCTGAGCACATTTTATAATAAGAAAGTGTGTATAATGTTTCTTATATACACACTCATATGCACAAAAAGTGCAGGTACTACTTATTGGTGTAAAAGTGAAGTCTGACCTCATGGTCAGAAGTTCTTAGGTCATGATAAACAAAGTATGTCTCAAAATATTTTCCACAAATAATAAAATCCATGGACACCAAGGGCTTGCTGTGTAGCTCTTTTTTTTTGCAGTTCTTTAAATTGTCATCATCATCATCATCCTCAAGCAGCCATGGGCTACGGAGGTCCAACCAGACCACGCAGTTTAATTCTCCAAGCATATCTCTCCTGAGCTACATCAGCTGCATCAGGCCACTGCACACCAATTCTAACAAGGTCCTGTTTGACATTGTCTGCCCCCCGCATCCTAGGTCTCCCCCTCCTTCTGAGGCCTCTAGGCACACTGTTCATAACCCTATTCGCCAATCTATAATTATCCATACGGGCAACATGGCCAAACCAGCGGAGTCTCTCTCTGCACAATATGCTGCTTAAAGGAGGTTGCAGACTCCTTTGCCTAACCTCATCATTAGTTACAAAGTTAAACCATCTAATACCCAAGATACTGCGTAAGCATCTAGAATCAAAAGCATCTAGTTTCCTGTTATCTTGTTTACACAGCGTCCAAGTTTCACTACCATAACTAACCCTAGAAAGAACCAAACTATTATACAGTCTAATTTTAGTCTTTAGGTGTATACGCCTATTTCTCCACAATCTCCATAGATTCTTAAAAGTCCCGGCAGCAATACCTATTCGTCTGTTAATCTCATGCTGCACATCACCAGTATCAGCTACATAGCTCCCAAGGTAATTAAACTGAGACACCTGCTCAAGACTGCAACCATTCAGATTAACTGAATCACAACCTGCCTGACCAATTTTCATTACTTTAGTTTTCTCTCTGTTTATAACCAAACCTACTCTACTACCAGTCTCATCAACAGCTCGAATGAAAGAGTTCATCTCATCGACATCATTTGCCAAAAGGGCTAAATCATCAGCATAATCTAAATCAGAAATTTTCATATCTCCAGCCCATTTAAGGCCAAAATCTTTCCCTTGAAGTGAATTTCGCATAACATAATCAAGAACCAAACTAAGAGAAAAGGAGATAAAATGCACCCTTGTCGAACACCAGAAGTAATGCTAAACCAATTGCTACAAGACTTACCAACTCTCACACATGACTCAGTGTTATTATAGAGAGCTTTCATTATGTTAACTAACTTGTCTGGTATACCATATGATCTCACAATCAACCACAAATTTTGACGATCAACAGAGTCGAAAGCCTTTTTGAAATCAACAAAGCTAGCAACCAAAGGTTTCTGAAACTCTAAACATTTCTCAAGAATCTGCCTAAGTGAAAATATCTGATCTACACATCCCCTACCACTTCTGAATCCACATTGCTCATCACGCAATTGCCTGTCAACCAGATTCTTAATTCTATTAGGCACAATCATGGAAAGAACTTTACCTGGAACAGAGAGTAGGCTGATACCCCTATAGTTATCAAAAGAACTGCGATCACCTTTTTTGAAAATAGGGATAACAATAGCTCTGGTAAAATCTTTAGGAACCATGCCTTTATCATAAAAGTTATTCAAAATTTCAGTCATCCAAGTGGTAACCAAAACATTCCCAGCTCTGAGCATTTCTGTAGTAATTTCATCTACCCCTGGGAATTTATGAAGTTTAAGTTTAGAGATAGCCAAAATAACTTCAGATTGTGTTATAGGGCCAACATTAAAGCTGCCAATGCATCTATCATCATTACAAACAATGGGAGTAGAACTAACCACATTGTTTAGAACATCACTGAAATGCTCAGCCCACCTAGCCATGACAGAATCCTCACCTTCTATAACCTTACCTTGTTTATCCTTCAATCCTTGTATGCCTGTCCGTTTTCTACCACATAAAACATTAACTATCTGGTACAGCTCTCTGCTGTTGTGCTGCCTAACTGCTTCCTCAGCTTTGTCAGCCAAACCATCAAGCCAAAGATTCTTATCAGTAGCTAACTGATCCTTTACACGTTTATTAAGCTCTCTGTAATCCTTTCTATTAGGGCTAGTAGGGTACTGATTAAGGACATTCCTGCAGTTCCTTCTTTCTGAAATAAGCTCAAGTGCCTTATCACTTAAATAATTCTGCCTCCTCTGTTCCTTTTTTCCTAAAAGAGTACTGTTAGTTTCGAAAAAAGCCTGTTTAAAATGGCCCCATTCTTCCTCAACTTCAGTATTAAGCAAACCATGACTGTCATAATGACTAAGTAACCTATCATGGTAAGCTTTAGCTGTAACTGGGTCTTTCAGAGCTTCAGTATTAAAGGTAAATTTTTTAACCCTAGCACAACACTTTTTAAGTTTAAGTTGCAAGACACTTTTAACAAGGTAATGGTCAGATCCAATTTCAGCTCCCCTATATGCCCTGGTATTTCTAACAGAACTAGCCCATTTGCTGTTAATTAATATATAATCAATCATATTCCTATGCAGCCCATCAGGTGAAACCCATGTGTATTTATGTATGTTGCGGTGTTTGTAATATGTGTTAGTTATTCTGAAACCATTGAGTTTACTTACCTGTAGGAGACGTTGCCCATTGCAGCTACCAATACCAAAAGGGCCTATCACCCCTTCCCAAAGATCAGAGTCAGTACCAACTTTGGCATTGAAGTCACCTAGAACAAGGGTAATATCTCCTTTCTTGACAGAATTCAAAATAACCTGAAGTTGTCCGTAAAACCTATCCTTCTCATCCTCATCAGCATCCTCAGTGGGGGCATAACAGCAGATAATATTCAAGTCTTTAATGCTTGTCTGAAATTTTGCTGTAAGAAACCTTTCATTAATGCACTCATATTCTAGAAGAGCATCACTAGCATGTCTGCTGAGCAGCAGACCCACGCCTTGGTGATGCTTTCCATCCTCCCTCCCTGTAAAGAGAAATTTAAAGTTATTTTTAAGTATCTCACCTTTACCTGTCCATCTGGTCTCTTGCAAGCCTAGAATATCTAGGTTATAGCACTGGAATTCCTGCATGAGGACATCAAGAGAATAATCTCTAATGTAATGTCCTCACGTTCCACATTCCTGCAGAGAGAAAATGATTAGTAGGATTTTTAAAGAAATTAGGTTTATTGAGATTGGTAGGGCCAACAATATCAAACAGCCCCCTGATCACAGGCATGGGGCAAAGACCTGTTCCTCCTCTGCTAAAGGCTGAAGTCACCAATGCTGGTAGGAACATCAGGCACCACCTTTTCAAGTGGACTTTTTCAAGAGCCACATGGCCTGCCTGAAACACATTACTCCAGTTTAGGCTTGACGATGCCCAACTAGCAGACTACTGCACAAATTGAAAAAAAAAAAAGGACCTGTAAATGGTAGCTAGGCGTAAACTGGAAGGAGAGCTGTGCACCAATCCCTAGTGATGATGCACAGAACCGGCCAGGTCTAGCACCTAATGTCCGACCCCGCCTTCTTGTGGTGCAGGCCGTTAGTACCTTTCAAAAGAGATATTCTCTTTTGAAAGGGAACGGAAGAGGAGGGCTGCCAGTTCAGTATGGCCTACTGATCTGGTCATCTATGGCCACTTTTTTTCTTTTTTTCCAACCCTGCTGAGGAGTGGTCAACTTCACAGGGTCCTGGTGCTGACCATTTATACTTACTAGACTGGACTTGTTTATGGATTTGAGCTTGATTATGGATCCTGGACTTGCTGCACTGGTGGGCCTCTGTTGAGGGAGAGTCTGCCGTTGTGTTTTCTGTTTGCTTCTGGGTTGCCAGCTCTAAGTGAACAGAGGCATGGGATACCTTATATCAGATGGTGGATAATCCTAATCAGAGGCCATCGCAGGTACCTGAACCTTACTTTGCTAGTTTAAATTGTAAAACTGTTTAAATACTTTAGCACAAATTGAAAAAAAAATTAGCATTCTTAGAGAGCCATTTTTAACTTCATTCTTTAGGCCTAATAAATATTACATGTGTAAAGAAATTTAGCTAATTAATATTAGTTAAGTAATGATTGAAACTCTCAAAACTAAAACTATATAAGAACACTGGAAATAAAGCAAAATATAGTTTTAAGTTAATGGTATGAATAATGTCTCTCCTTATGTGTAAAGAAAAACTAATAGGTAATCTGATTTTATATTTTATTTGCATTTATAACTGAAATTTTTAATTGTGACATACTTAAAAAAAAGCGCAGTGTGTTTCAACATTGCAGTGTTTCAACCTCTTTTCTGTGATGGAATAAATGAAAAATAAAAAATTTGGTGGAACAGTAGGCCTAATATTAAAGCCATTTTATTTGGGGAAGGTGAAAAAAAATTGCAAAATATACCAGTTATAAAACACTGTATTTCAAGATATGGTATTAGATGTTTCCCTCATATCTAGACCCATTATTTACAGACAAGTATGTTTTTGTATCTAAAAAAAAAATCCTCTCAAGCAGCTGCTTGCCACAGAGGTCTGACAGGAGCCTGTCAGTTTATATGCCATAGTAGGTCTGTGGCTATTGCAAAATAAGTAAATTTTGTGTACAAAAATAAACAATGCAAAAAACAAAGTGAAAAACAGAAAATCAAAATCTGGGCAACAGAACACTGTAGGAAATTTATATAATTTCATTTTTCAGAAAGCAGGCACTTAAAAAATAAACATATCATAAAACTAATTTTAAAATGTTACATGTAGAATTTGCTATACCACAGAGTATTTTGAATATGTATATTTATTGAAAGTTGAACATTTTCCAATGAAACAAGTATAAAAGGATCACAGGATAAAATTTGAATGGTGAAATTATACATTATATGAAATGAATATTGCAATGAAATGGTAAATTGAGCAGGGGAATTTTTTTTAAAGGAAAATTATTTTTATTGGCTGCTACAGACTAAGCATAAATTAAGTTTACTATTTTTTTTTTAATTTTTGAAATTTAAGTGGGACATACATATATTTAATTGAAACTTTTATATCAACATAATAAATTACCTTTCAAACAGCTACTTACCACAGTGGTTTGACAGGACTTGTCAGTATAATACACTGTGGGGAAGATACTTGAGGTAAGCAAGACATCAGCAGAACAACACACAAGGAAGAAAATACCTGTCTTATCTGGGACTTGAACCCAAGTCCCTTTGATCAGTAGCTAAGCATGCTAACTACTTGGCCATCAGGATTGTGATAACATCAATCCCAATTGTCTCATTTAACATATTACTGGGTGATAGGAGCAACCAAAATACAAGAAAATTCATTTTTACTGACATTCTATTACTGATTTAAATGATATAATGCTAAAACTGAACTTAACAGAACCAATAAGCTTCAATAAATTTGATATGGCATACATGTACTTCTGAATAAGTGGATAAATGTTTAAGTTGATTTTGTTGCACAGGTTATAATATATAATATAATGGATAATTTATATATACAGTATTCATTTGCTTGTGAATGTCGAATTTTATGAATATATTTATATATATACCTTTACTAATTATACATGAGTTATCATAACTCATAACAGTAATATCAAAGGGAAATAACTAGTCATTTGACAGAGTTCCAGGTATAGTTGCCAACTATGTGATGTTTTTAATATTTTAATTAATTTATGCTTAAGGCTACCTTTTTTTCCCATCTACAATTGCAGCTTAATTACTGTTGTAGTTAAAACTAGAGAATTCAAATTCATATTTATTATAACATAAAGGAATACACGAGGACAATAAACATGTAATACACAACACATTGTCAAATACATTATCAATACAACACTTTACAAAGAACACAGACAATAAAAGCACAAAACTAAGTAAAACCATCAATAGGTATATGTGAGCAACCAAAGAGCTTTCAAGCTCTTCCAGGTTATAAAAAAAAATCGATTTTTGTTAAAGAAAATAAAGTAAAAAATAAAAAAGTATAAAAAAAATTAACTATCATAAGTGGTGTGGGTATGCAGTTTTATCAAATATCAGTTCCTATATAAATGCTATCAAAATATTTAATCACAGTGAAATACATTCAATGTTGTCTAACTTTGACAAATATACACACACACATCCCATTTCTTAAAAGTTGTAAAACATTTTTCATTCTTACTGTATACTCCAGTGAATTAAAAATTTAGGTGCAATAAAATAAAAATTTAATATTAATTTTACAGTAAATCGTGTAATTTCCTGATTGTCCATGTCATGGCACTATAGACTTTTCAAAGAAAGAATACAGTAAAAAGTGCTATTCAGTTTCTTTTATAGGTGATATGTTACTGCCAAGTAATATTAATTTTCTGTCCTGGTTATGAAATAGAAGAACACTTCCTTGGCTGCGTTTTTTAATAAACATTAGGAATTTTTTCTTTGAGTGTTGAAGTTTGGTGATCTTATCTAAATTCCAAAAAGTTAGTGCACCAAGGCAAAAAAAAATGTCAGTATTGTCAGAGTAGCACAGCCAAGATGTTGGGGGAGGGTGGGGGTAAACCTTTTTAGAACCATTCAATATAAACGATAAAACTAGTACACATGCTAAGACTAGTAACTAGAACACTTGCTAAAATTGCCTTCCTACAGGACTGATTTCTGTGCCAAGGAAGTCCTTTTTAACTTCCATTTCCAAGACCTCTTTTATTTTCAGGAAATGTGAAAAGATCAAAGCTTTTGAATTGAAAATGAAGAAATAATAAAAGAAAAATTAAGATATAACATATCTTAATTTTATATTTAATATATTTTTTTTATTAATATTTAACATTGCATTAAGATATAATGCAATGTTAAAAAAAAATCCGATGCAGCAAGCTATAAGCCACCATTGTCATACCAGCAATGTATCATGACTGACAGATCGATAATGACATATAAACATTGGGAATAAAATTAGTAAATTGATAGATGTGAAAATGAACAAATTATAAGCCAGCCATGGTAACAATGAGTGATGTAGCATAGCTCTGAAAGATCTATGGGGCTAAACAACAATAAATCTATAGAAGTAAAAATAAGTTGTAAGGCAGTCATTACTAGGGATGTAGCAAAGAGTAGAACTCCCAAAGATTGATAGGTATAAATCTACACAAATAAAATTATAATAGATCTATAGAAATAAAAATGAAGTTTTAATTATAAAAGTACAAATGAAGTACTAACACTGTTAAAAAGTTATTCAATGATGATGATGTTATATTCAGCACACTATACTATAAAAAATTAAAGCAAGTAGCTGAAGCTTCTTGCTATTTACTGACATCTGCTTATCTGGGCCATGACCTAGTTTTGTACAAACAAGTTATATAGTTATAGTTTCAATTTCAGTAGCAGGAATGACACATAGAATGTTGACATAAATGTTCAAAATAATACTAGGCATATTAAAATAGTTTTAGTGAGGCAGGAAAGAGAGCATAAAACAAAAAAAAGAAAGAAAAAAAAATAAAGGTACATATTGGTAATTTCAAAATCATCCTATTTTAAAATAGCTGTTTTGATTAATTTTTCAGGAGAATTTCAGAACTTTAAAAAAAATTGTTTAATATAGTTCAAATCAAACTTGTGAGCTTAAATTGGGAAGTTGCTTCAGCATAGACTTTGCAATTTGAAAGTAGGTCTATGCTGAAGTTTTTTTGCAAGAAGTTGCTTCAGCATTAACAAACAAACTGGCAATACTGTATACCGTATTTCTTCGATTCTAAGACGCCATCGATTGTAAGACGCACCTTAATTTCAGTACCACCAACAGAAAAAAAATTTTGATTCTAGGGGGAAAAAATAAAACTCTAAAATACATCTGACAAATATTTTTATTATAATGGAATTAAATTTACTAACAACAATAGTACCTATTTATCAGTAGGTATGTTATTCATCTCTTCCTTCTGAATCAATATCAGTCTGATTCTTCCGAGCTGTCATATCTGCATCTGAATCAATATCAGAGTCTACTTCACATTCAGAATCTCATTCTTCTGAGCTGTCTTCATCTTCATTATCCCATAATATTTCGTCTTCTGAGCCATCAAAAGTGTTGGTGATGCAACATTTTTTAACTGAGTGCTGCACTGTTCTTTCTGGGATTAGCTTCCAAGCTGTTGATACCCATTCCACCAATTTTGCTGGCTCTTTCTTAATTTTTCTGGAAGGTGTCAGCAAAGGGTTGTTAGTCAACAGCCAGGTTCCAACTTCCTAGTTGGTGCTGAGTGAGCTCCACTATAATGAAATAACAGTGGCTTCACATTTGGAAAGCACGGGAAAATACTCATGCCACTTTATTCTCCAGTGGAATTGGAGAATGCAGTAATGATTAAAATTGGAGGTGGGGTTTCCATGTAAAAACAAAACGTATGGTGCCGTGTGCAAAGCACACGAAAATTTGGGGGAAAAAAGGCGATTCTAAGATGCACCCCCATTTTTAGAGACGTTTACATGGGGGAAAAAGTTCTTCTTAGAACCGAAGAAATACGGTATCTCTTCTAAGAAATGGCGATCAGATGGCTTTAATGAATTATTTATATTCTAGCTTAATAAAACATGTTTCAAATGAAAAAAGAAAATATTGTTTGTATAAGATATATGTAAGAAAATTTTCAAACTGTAATTTCTATTTTTTTTTAAATCAAAGTTTTTTATTACACCAAAACCAGACATAGATGTTTTGGGACTCTCATTTCAGATTCTGTCAAGATCCATATTCAATGGGGACCCTGGAAGGGTTAATAGCAATTCACAGTTACATATAAAAGCATTTCTGAAAATTGTAATTAAGTGAGGTGCCAATTATTTAAATCACATTCATTACCATGAAAAATAAGAATAGGTGTATGTAATTTATTTTTTGGATGGTAGAGAGAATCATACTTCTTCTGATAAACTTTGCCTCAATATATATATGTAAATTTTAAGTTAAAGTTCTAAAAATATGATTTTCCTTTGCTTTCTGTGTTTATGTGCAAATGTGTAGAGTTCAAAATGCATTTTTTTTTTTCAGGAATTATCTGGTCTCGTTATTCTATGGTCATCATTCCAAAAAATTGGAATTTGTTTAGTGTCAATATTTTTGTTGCATTAACAGGGCTATACCAGCTATCTCGCATATACAGGTTAGTTTTAAAGAGTCAAGTGGCATTAAGAATATAAATTTAGAATATTTATAGAAAAACAGAAATATTAATATATTAATAAACTAAGTTAAAAAGTAGTGTACAACTCATATTGAGGTAAATGGATAATGTCAAATGTGTTTAAAAAGGTTCATGAATCAAAACTTTTTGCCATTATCTTGATTTGGTGACAATAATCCTTTAAAGAATTCTAAATTAGACTCTAAATGTTCTATTAAGACCATGACAGTATATCATACAATACAGATTTATCCATGTTAAAGTGTTACTTTTTGAATAGGAGAAGTTATTGCAAAAAAAAATGCCAAAATTGAATGAAAATGCTGATGTTTCCAAGTTTCTGAATTCTGTTAATTATATGTTTTTAAAGAAAATGTTCTTGTGATCCTATAAATTAAAAGATCTGGTCTAGAAATTTATAGGGGAACCAAGTGACTGGATTTATTGGAATCAACCAGAACATTATTCAGATATATTTCTGTTCAGAAATATTCTGAACAGAATATTTAGTCTTCTGCAATGTTTTTGCCATCTGCAATTACAGCTATATAAATATTTAGCTTTATGGTCTTTCCCTCCATTATCTTGATCATTTAAATAAATTATTCTTTCAAAATGGTATAATTTATATGTTTAATATTTTTTTTTTTGCCTTCATTCTGGTTATTAAAATTTTTAAAGGGAGATTGTGATCCCTTTCCTCTGGATCTGACCGTAATTATAAATATTTGATATTACAAAACATTTGTTTTTAAAACTAAGTATTATGTTGTGTTTTATATAATTTTCATTGTTTTTCTGCTTCTGGGAAAAATTATTATTATTATTAGGTATGGTGTAATTACTCTAATTTTCTAAATTGTCATTTGCAGTATTACAAATGCTATTTTGATGTTCTTTGGTTGACAAATCACTAAAATATATTTATATCGTCAAATAAACTACCAAGCAGTAGTGTACTGACAAGGCAGACACCCTCCTTTCCCAAGATCCAATTCATGCAAATCATACAATATGAAGCCTTTATAAATACTTTTGTCTGTATTATGTAAGGTGTGAGCCATACCAAAGAAACTTTTATGGGTATATGCAGAAGTAGAAAAGGAAACACTTTATTCTTTCATCTCATAGACAGCCCACAACTGCTTCCCTATTATGTTTCAATATTGTGTCTCGAAAGTTAAATAGCAACTAAAAAGCAATTTAATATTATTTAATCTTCTGCATTTTAATACACTGAACAATGCAAGAGTACTGTCACTTAGTTTTTTTTTATTGTGAAAAATTAAAGCAAGTAACATTTGACAAATTACTCAACATAAGTAGTTTAATACGTATGTGTTGGGCTTGAAAACTTATAGCAGAAATAAAGCATAAAATATTAAACTCAATTTTTTTGGTTTGAATGTAGAAAGTAGGATTAATAATAACACTTACTAATTTTTCGTGGTTCTTTTGTAAAAACAAACATGCTTCTTGTGAAGTTTTGTATTAATAAAAATAGCATGTATAAGTTTCAGTGTTAAAAGACTAACTTGTACATACTTCACATATTCTAGGCATTTAATTTTATTGTAGTGAGTAAGGGCATTTAAAAAGTTCTTGACAGTTGTATGCAGATTTACAATCATTCCTCCAAAGTTCATGAGCTACGACTTGTTTGAAAACTTGTCTAAACGTCATTAAATGTTAAAAACAAAGGCTGTATCATCATTTCTCTCTTCACTGGTGGCATGTAAAGTTTGGTCTGCAAAATCTGTGCATTCTTGCTATGGAGCTTACTGAAGATGGAGAAAGATTTTACATTTTCACAAAAATGCAGCTTTGGGACAATACAGGAAAAAAATTCATGCCGATTTATCAGAAGTATATGGGGATCATTCTGTTCATATGGCACTGTTATGAGATGAATGTTCAAATTCAGAGGACAGCAAAGCTTCAAAGACTTCCCTCATGCAGAAAGACCAAAGAGAGCCATGAATGAGAGAAACATCACTGCTATTCATGAACTTGTGAATGAAAATCCATACATCACCATTCTGGTAGTAAGTTTAGATATCAGTGTATTGTTTGACACTGTGGAAACATTCATCAGCATTTAAGATTCCAAAAAATCTATGCCAAATGGGTAACCCACAAATTGAGAGAACAGCAAAAGAGGGCTAGAGTGGGCTCATGCAAGGAGATGCTGGCAATTTTTGAACTTAGTGGTCCCAAGCGGCTAACAGACATTGTCACAGGTGATGAGACGTGGTTTTAGTACTATATATCTCCCAGAAAGATCAACAACTATGTTTGGGTTGCAGAAGATGAACCACGATCCTAAATCCTCCAACAAGAAATTTGTTCATATTTAATGAGAAAAAAAATTTTGTGATGTAATTTCATGATTGGATTTTACAATCACTTTTAGTATTTTATATGTTATGCCAATACTAAGAGCCTTATGCAGTTCAGTACCAATCCCCCTGTTTGCTCTTAGTAGATATATAAGGTGATGTGCTAATACAGTGATTGTGACTTGACGCTCATAAGGGTTTACACCCAATAACAACAAGTCATGTCATAAGCTTCATCAGCATTTGATAAAACATTGATGAAACTGATAATAATTGGCTGGTACACATTTCACACATAATCATTACAATTAAGTAATTAATCTCAGAAGTCACATTTGTGACCAATTATGTGCATTCAGAAAAATAATGGGGAAAAAAATAGCTACCATTCACAATCATGAAATGCAAACAATCTCTGATAATTTTATTACCAGAGATTGTTTTTATTTCAATTCAATTTTATTTGTAATTTCTATAGAGATATATTGATAGTTCAAAATCTTTGCAAAGAAGTAAAGATTCCATCTGTAAGATTCGTAAAACAGCAGAGCCAAATAAAACAATTCTGAGGCCCTTTCCTGCTATTAGAAATGGATCATAAATAAATTAGTAAGCAAACAAATTAATAGATAATGTTAATATTTCTAATATACCTTTGTAAACTTTGTTTTTAACCCATTAACACCCAACTTTTCCCCCCCTTCATTTTTAAGACTTTTTTTTGGAAAAAATTTATGAAAAAATTCAGTGAAGGGATAGATTATTCATAAATTAAAAAATTGGAAATAGCAGTTTGTGTGTAATAGGGTGATCTCTTATGAGCTCATTTTGCAGATTTGGCATTGTAAATCAAATTAAGACTCATATACAGATATAATGTATATCTTTTATATACTTCTTTCAAATACACCCAGTATAACTGTAAAGAAAAATTTTATGAAAAATGTTTAACTAATTGTAAATATCTATGTAAAAAAAATTATAGGCATAACAAAAAAAAATTAACATGTCTCTGGTTTGAAACATGGTATGAATAATGTTACACTTTTCACAGTAAGTCCTGAGTTGACTTTTACAGTTTTTCATTTGACAGTGGCGTTATTCATATCATTGTAGTATGAAATGATTCATTTTGTGTACATTTAATTGTAATTTACATTGTTATTTACTGATTGTGAGGGATTGCCAATTTTTGACTTAGTCAATATTTTTAAATAATAAACTGTTACATACCTTCTAAGTTCCAGCAAGTTCATAGATCTATTTCTATTCACTGTTCTGCATATAATCCAGGAATTTGCAACAGTCATATCAATTAGCTGTGTAAATATTGGCCAGTACCATTTTTTACTCCTTGGTACTGAATTATCCAGCTAACCAGCATATTTTTCACCAATCCACAGTGTTTTCACCATTTTCTAGATCTTTCCAGAACTCCTCATCATTCACAATATTGCACATTGCTTCTAAAGTTGGAGCCTTCTTTACAGTACGCAATATTTTTATATATAAAAAAACTTTTTTTTTACGATAAATAGAGCAGAAAACGCATAAATGAAACAATGTAGTTTAGATAGCCAAATGCTGCTTATAACAAATGTGCATGAACTTGTTCAAGCATTTCTAGAGTTTACCTGCTATAAAGACATTAAACATAAAACCAGTTAAATGCTTAGTGATCCCATATAAGATCACTCAAATTTGCAATAACATATTTAATCAACATATAAGCATTTTTTTAATATGACTACAGCAAATGATAAATGTAATAATTTTTCAAGCAAGGCAAATTTTTATGCTAAAATTAATAACTTTTAATTGTTAATAATATTACAAATATTTAAAGAAAATTTCTTTTGTTTTTTTCATGTGTAAAGTTTAGTATAGTAAACAATATCTTGATCGCCAATTTCAAAATATTGGCACGTATGATTTAGAAATTGGCATAATTTTCAAAATGGGCATTAATGGGTCATTCTGTTCCACTCTGCTTTTAGTCTAGGGTAATTTTTAAGACACCTTTATGTTGCAATACTCATAATATACAACTGAGAGAAAAATAATTCATAGCTAGTAGCTTGTTCAGATTTAATGATTTGCCATGATGAATAACATTTTTTTTGCTACTAATTTTAACGGTTGCATAAGCTTGGAAACATAATTTTTCTTTGAAATCCTACCAGGCCTTTAGCAGCTAAGGACATTTCCTTTGTTTGAGGTCTGGATCCCCTAGCACAGAAACAGGTGTTTTCTCAATTGGCAGCATGCCAGGCTCATAATCTGTAGTTCCCAGGTTTGAGGCCCAACTACATCTGCATTTATTTATCTTTGCTAACTCCCATCCTGCCTTCAGTAAGAAAGAGAACACCAATGGGCTTGTAAATGCTGCCTTCTATTGGATGGTCTTGATATAACTTTGTGTCCTAATATTGTACACTGGATCCTCTTTCCCCAGCCTTCTCTAGTCCCTTGGGACCTAGCCCATTTAGACCATTTAGCCCATCGTGTGCAAAACGTTCTCCTCAGAGGTTAAACAACCCAACTGCCATTGAATTTCCCATAACAACTGGGGCAATTACCAGGAAACTGGTAGATGCAGGGCTGTGGGCTCTGCATCAATGCATACACTGACCTTGACCATGTGCTACTGTCAGACTCAACTGGGTCAGGTTAGAGCTACTTGGAATAAGGAATGCCAATGTTCTTATGTATTGTATTGCCATTCCTCATCTCAGGTAACTCTAACCCGAGTAATAATCACCAACTATGTCAGTAGCATCCAGCTACAGATATGGTTACTAAAAGGTGCTACCTGGTATCTTCTTACTTCATCCTCAGTATATGCACATTCTTTGGTAGCTTGCTGCAGACAACTATAGCACCTGAAGTATTTGACTTAGCTATTCAGCTTTTGTCCTCTGATCTATCACAAATATCGCATGCTTATCATGGAAATGTAGTCATTTGCACTTGAATGCTGATTTTCACACAAATACGTCCACTCCTTTCCTATGGCACAATTTCATTGTCACAGAGTGTATAAAGCTTAGAAATGAATTCCACCTAAACAACTCTGATTGGCCAGTGGTCTACAGCATGATTGTGCGATATCATGTGCTGCATTGTAGAGAAAACCTATACTTAGTGTGTATATATACACAATCATACCAGAATAATATTACTACCTACTATACATATATTAGGTAGGTGGTCATATTATTCTGATATGACTGTGTATATATAGTTGGTAATGGTTTCACTTATTTTTAAAAGTGACTAAACTGGAACTTTTGTTATCACAAAGTGTTAGGTAATTTAACAGGGAAATTCAAAGACTACTATGCAGATCTTAAAATTAGGCCAGAATAACCTTATGTAGGTAAGTTATGTAGGTATTTAATATGTATTCCTCTTTTTTTATAAGCATTTCGAGGGAAGTTTTTTTTTTTTTTATTTCATGGTAACTTCATTATTAAGTTTCTTACTGAATTTGCATTTAAAATAGAAGTTTGGAATCCTGTGAATCTTTCTTGGAAAGGTGAAGTGTGTATAAAATTCATAAATTTTATGTTTCTTTACACTATTCTGCAGTGGTGGCTCTTTGCACAAATCTTTGGTGAGGCCCTTTGGCTCACCAAGGATTTGTGCAGGCAGGGCCAGGTGTGTGACCATTTTTTGTTGGATATGTCTGATACTAGGCCCAGATCTAGAAAAATCGGAGGATGGAATCCCAATCTTCAAAAATACGTATATGTAAATTATATTGCCTCCATTCTGATTACTAGCATTTTTGTTGGGGGAGGGGGGGGGGGCTTCTTGCTATCTTGAATACTTTTTTTCATTGAGTAGTATAGTTCTGTCTATAAGTGAATGATTGTAATGAGTTTCATTACTATTATTTTAAATGTTGATCAAAATCGTGCAAAGATTAAAAACTTCGATTTCATTAAATTATATCTAATCCTATGTGTTTGTAAAAAACTTAAGATAGTCTGGCAGATAAAATTATTACTTATCAAATTTGGAATATGTTAATTACGTCTATATTAGAACAACAGCTTTGGTCATGCCTACTTGTTTCAGTGCAGTCCTTTGAGTGATCATCTTCGTTTCAGAATAGGAATTTGGCTTGAATTTAGTATCCATAGTTATATTTTGTTTATATAAAATGTAAAGTGTATAATATCAGTAGTCATCAGTTCTTCACAATTAAAAATCTTTATTCTCCACTTTACTGATTTGATCAAATGAAAATTTTTGGCAGAGTAACGAGTTATCCGGTTAATGGTTGAAACAGCCAATTTAACTCTGAATGGGTTATTGGTATTGCATTTCAGTGCATGTGTCATTGGAAGGAGAGCTATGCACCAATCCCCTGTGATGATGCATAGAACTGGCCAGGCCTAGCACCTAATGTCCGACCCCACCTTCTTGTGGTGCAGACCATTAGTACCTTTCAAAAGAGATACTCTCTTGTGGAAGTGAACGGAAGGGGAGGGCTGCCAGATTAGTGTAGCTTACTGATCTGGACAACTATGGCTACTTTGCTTTACTCTGCTGAAGAGTGGTCAACCACACAAGGTTCTGGTGCTGACCATATAAACTCACTGGACTGGACAGATATATGGCTCTGAGCTTTATGGATCCTGATTTTGCTGCACTGGTGGGCTCCTGTGGAGGGATAATCTTCCACTGTGTTTTCTGTTTGTTTGTGGGTTGACAGCCCCAAATGAATAGATTCACAGGATATGTTTATCAGCTGGTGGATAATCCTCAGCAGAGGTCATCGCAGGCCCCTGAACTCTTTGCTTCTATTGGCATCGTCAAATTCTACATTGGAGGAAGTCTTCTAGGGTAAATGGCTTCAGCCTTTAGTGGTGAGGGAACGGGTCTTTGCCCTATGTCTGCGATTAGGGAGCTATATTATCGTTGGCATTCCCTCTATCAATAAACATAGTTTCTTTAAACATCCCACTAACCATTTTCTCTCCATAGGTAGTTGGAATGTGAGGACTCTGCACAGAGCTTTTTCTCTTGATGTCCTCACACAAGAATTCCCCCATTATAATTTAGATATTCTCGGCCTGCAAGAGATCAGATGGACAGATAAACGTCAGATTCTTAAAAATAATCTTAAATTTCTCTTTTCAGGGAGGGACGACAATAAGCATCACCAAGGCGTGGGTCTGCTTCTCAGCAGACACGCTAGCGATGCTCTTCTAGGATATGAGTGCATTAATGAAAGGTTTCTTACAGCAAAATTTCAGACAAGCATTAAAGACTTAAATGTTATCTGCTGTTATGCCCCCACTGAGGATGAGGATGAGAAGGATAGGTTTTATGAACAACTTCAGGATGTTTTGAATTCTGTCAAGAAAGGAGATATTACCCTTGTTCTTGGTGACTTCAATGCCAAAGTTGGTACTGACTCTGACCTTTGGGGAGGAGTAATAGGCCCTTTTGGTATTGGTAGCTGCAATGGCAATGGGCAACGTCTCCTACAGGTAAGTAAACTCAATGGATTCAGAATAACTAACACATATTACAAACACCGCGACATACATAAGTACACATGGGTTTCACCCAATGGGCTGCATAAGAATATGATTGATTATATATTAATTAAAGCAAATGGGCTAGTTCTGTTAGGAATACCAGGGCATATAGGGGAGCTGAAATTGGATCTGACCATTACCTTGTTAAAAGTGTCTTGCAACTTAAACTTAAAAAGTGTTGTGCTAGGGTTAAAAAATTTGCTTTTAATACTGAAGCTCTGAAAGACCCAGTTATAGCCAAAGCTTACCATGATAGGTTACTTAGTCATTATGACAGTCATGGTATGCTTACTACTGAAGTTGAGGAAGAATGGGATCATTTTAAACAGGCTTTTTTGGACACTAAAAGTACTTTTTTAGGAAAAAAGGAGCAGAGGAGGCAGAATTATCCGAGTGATAAGGCACTTGAGCTTATTTCGGAAAGAAAGAACTGCAGGAATGTCCTTAATCAATACCCTACTGGTCCTAATAGAAAGCATTACAGAGAACTTAATAAACATGTAAAAGATCAGTTAGTTGCTGATAAGAATCTTTGGCTTGATGGCTTGGCTGACAAAGCCGAGGAAGCAGTTAGACAGCACAACAGCAGAGAGCTGTACCAGATAGTTAATGTTTTGTGTGGTAGAAAACGGACTGGCATACAAGGATTGAAGGATAAACAAGGTAAGGTTATAGAAGGGGAGGATTCTGTCATGGCTAGGTGGGCTGAGCATTTCAGTGATGTTCTAACCAATGTTCTACTCCCATTGTTCTAAACTAGTTCTACTCCCATTGTTTGCAATGATGATAGATGCATTGGTGGCTTTAATGTTGGCCCTATAACACAATCTGAAGTTATTTTGGCTGTTTCTAAACTTAAACTACATAAATCCCCAGGGGTAGATGAAATTACTACGGAAATGCTTAGAGCTGGGAATGTTTTGGTTACCACTTGGATGACTGAAATTCTGAATATCTTTTATAATAAAGGCATGGTTCCTAAGAATTTTACCAGAGCTATTGTTATCCCTATTTTCAAAAAAGGTGATCGCAGTTCTTGTGATAACTATAGGGGTATCAGCCTACTCCCTGTTCCAGGTAAAGTTCTTTCCATGATTGTGCTTAATAGAATTAAGAATCTGGTTGATAGGCAATTGCGTGATGAGCAATGTGGATTCAGAAGTGGTAGGGGATGTGTAGATCAGATATTTTCACTTTGGCAGGTTCTTGAGAAATGTTTAGAGTTTCAGAAACCTTTGGTTGCTAGCTTTGTCAATTTCAAAAAGGCTTTCGACTCTGTTGATCGTCATAATTTGTGGTTGATTGTGAGATCGTATGGTATACCTGACAAGTTAGTTAACATAATGAAAGCTCTCTATAATAACACTGAGTCGTGTTTGAGAGTTGATAAGGCTTGTAGCAATTGATTTAGCATTACTTCTGGTGTTCTACAAGGGTGCAATTTGTCTCCTTTTCTCTTTAGCTTGATTATTGATTATGTTATGCGAAATTCACTTCAAGGGAAAGGTTTTGGCCTTAAATGGACTGGAGATACGAAAATTTCTGATTTAGATTATGCTGATGATTTAGCCCTTTTGGCAAATGATCATGAGATGAACTCTTTCATTCGAGCTGTTGATGAGCCTGGTAGTAGAGTAGGTTTGGTTATAAACAGAGAGAAAACTAAAGTGATGAAAATTGGTCAAGCAGGCTGTGATTCAGTTAATCTGAATGGTTGCAGCCTTGAGCAGGTGTCACAGTTTAATTATCTTGGTAGCTATGTAACAGATAATGGTGATGTGCGGCATGAGATTAACAGACGAATAGGGATTGCTGCTGGGACTTTTAAGAATCTATGGAGAGTGTGGAGAAATAGGCGTATACACCTAAAGACTAAAATTAGACTGTATAATAGTTTGGTTCTTTCTAGGGTTAGTTATGGTAGTGAAACTTGGACACTTTGTAAACAAGATAACAGGAAACTAGATGCTTTTGATTCCAGATGCTTACGCAGTATCTTGGGCTTTCAACTTTGTAACTAATGATGAGGTTAGGCAAAGGAGTTTGCAACCTCCTTTAAGCAGCATATTGTGCAGAGAGAGACTCCGTTGGTTTGGCCATGTTGCCCATATGGATAATTATAGATTGGCGAATAGGGTTATGAACAGTGTGCCTAAAGCCCTCAGAAAGAAGGGGAGACCTAGGATGCGGTGGGCAGAGCAAGGCATGGTTCCTAAGGATTTTACCAGAGCTATTGTTATCCATATTGTTTACCAGAGCTATTGTCAAACAGGACCTTGTTAGAATTGGTGTGCAGTGGCCAGATTATGCAGTAGATGTAGCTCAGGATCGACTTGCTTGGAGAACTAAATTGCACGGTCTGGTTGGACTTCCGTAGTCCATGGCTGCTTGAGGATGATGATGTGTAATCGCCAGAATAGATAATGTTAAGATTCCGGCAGTGCCTAAGGAATGAATTAGCACTGTATGAGCCAAAGCAGACGTAGCACCGAATCTCGGAGTGAATTATCCGCACAACACAGTAAATAATGATTACAATACGAATATAAAAGTACTATTTGGTTTATTAGAAAAGACAAATAATGAATAGAAAATTTCAGATTCGCTTATTATTTCTTGTGTTTTCTCTGCTGTTTTGGTTAGTGATATTTTTTACAAAAGTTATTTTCTACATGAAATTTAATATTCTTAGAATTTAGCATCCAAAGCTGTTCCAAAGTAACATCATTCATGGAACTGAGTTTTTCTTTTTTTTTTTTTCAGATATCGTCAGTCATTACCCAAAGAAAGTACTTGATTTATGAAGACTTTAAAATGAATGCTTTTGTTTTCAGTTTTCAAATGCTGTAATAGTAATATATAATCCTCTCAGATCTTCTACTATGGCATATGAACTGACAGGCTCCTGTCAGACCTCTGTGGCAAGCAGCTGCTTGAGGGGGTATTTAAAAATTTATTATTTAATTTAGTGAAAATTTTCAGATCGTATGGAATGAAAAAAATCATAAATTTTGTAAATAGCAATGTACAGATTCTGTAGATATTAAAAGTGGAAAGATTTATTATGCTTAATTTCTTTGATCCATTTAAATTTTCTCTAAATATATCTACATAAGTAAAAGTTTTAATTTCCGATTTTCAGCAGTTAAATGTTGAACTTTTAACTAAGCACACTCTGCTATAAATAATTATAAGTAAAAAATATAATTCGTAAAAATTGCAAATACGTCCACAGAAAAAAAAAAATATTTCAAGAAAAAAAAATTGTGAAACTATAAGGGTCGTCCAGATGAAAAGTGAACAAGAGTAGTAAATAATTCCATGATCTGATCAATTGGTCAAGGCCCAAATGAACAGATGCACAAGATACATTTTGTCAGCTGGTGGATAAGCTTGATCAGAGGCCATTGCCAGAACCCTTATATGAGCATCGCCAACCTACCCTAGATTAATACTAAATCCCTAAAGACGCATCTAAAAATTAATCATTTTTTATTCCTTAGAGAACAAAGGAAAGCTTTAAGAATATGAATTCTGGCCCATAGGCAACAAAGAGAGGAATTTTTAGCAGGAAAATGAAGCTGATCGTTCGCAATGCGCTATTTCATTTAAAGCTATAGGAAAAATTCCAGGCTATTTCTTTAAATTTTTAGTACATCGAATACTCCATAAAATTTGTAAAAATGCTATCTCGTGCAGAGCGTCAGCTATTCCTAATTTTCGATATACTTTTGCTGTTAAATATATTTCTGCATTAAGAAATATATAGCAGGAGCCAACGAGTTAGAGTGAGCGACTGTTGTATTACAGCACCCTCAGTCTGAAGCCAGAGAGACTCGTTAATACCCACCCTTTTCATAGCCGCCAAATGGGGAGTAACATAGCAGAGCACCTATTGCTTAGTATACTGTTTACATTTTAATATAAACAGTGGTTAGTGTGCTTGACTACTAATCTAAGGAACCTAGGTTCGAGCCCCGGGTAATGGTGGTTTGTGACACAACTCCGCGGCAGTTCGATATTATGAGCAGTTAACAAAATCGTGAATCATTCGGAATATTGATCCGAAACGCGTATGCAATTTTCTAAATATGAAATAAAAGCTTGTCTACTTTCTTGTTTCTGTAATGTGTAAATGACTCCTGTTAATTGCTCATAAGATGGAATTGCCACGGTGCTGTGCCAGAAACCACCAAATCACCGAATGAAGGAGACTACAGTTTAATAAACAGCAACATCTGCATCAGAGACTGGGAAGAACCCCTAACTGTGGTGGCAAAATCGTAAGTGGGAGTGTTCCACGGCAAGTTTTCAACACAAGGGGAGAATAGTGAACTTTAATATTTAGAGGATCCCGTGATATGAATTTAATATTACTACGCTTACATACCTTAATAAACAAAAGAGCTATTTCATTAAATTATAGTGCCAAACAAAATATTTACTT
Organism: Ryuthela nishihirai; assembly: GCA_038380435.1. Taxonomy (NCBI): domain Eukaryota; kingdom Metazoa; phylum Arthropoda; class Arachnida; order Araneae; family Heptathelidae; genus Ryuthela; species Ryuthela nishihirai. The sequence continues at coordinate 133,949,418 of JAWZYU010000001.1, read as the reverse complement.
TCAAAATAATCTAGAAATCAATCTTTTAATTGATAGTTTTTTTTTTATTAAATGCAGTATTTATATAGGATGAACAAAGGTTCAATTAATATGATTGACTAAATTTTACTCTAAGAACGACTCCTGATTTATTATTTCTTTCTCTGAATTTATAATAGACCTTTATTTAATCGGTTTACATTTAAAACACTGGGAAAGTTTCGCAACCCCTTTCCCTAATTTTTCGCTATCTCTCCTCCCGCAACTCCTAACTATGCTACTGTCATAAATAGCTGAAATAAAAAAGTTTTCAATTTACAAAGCAAAACTTTAGCATTACTTCTTACCTATGAAATGTTATACCTTTGATCTTTTTCGCAGGTTAATGCATCCAAAGGGGACGCACGTACCCATTTTTTTAATGCAATCCGTCGTTCTTTAACACAGTGATAGCACCCTTACGACTAACAACAATATGGCGACGCTCGGTTACAGTTTTCAAGCGAGAGGGCGCCTCCCTATCTTCCTACCTCCATCCATTTTTCCTATGCAGACGTACCATTTTACCTTAGTTGTAGATCTCGGAAAACATATAAATTCGACATTTGAGGTGTCTACAAGTACTACAAACGAGAAAAATTAAGTCCTAAGAATATTTCGAGATGTTAATCTTTGATGCGTCACCAAATTTGGGATCTGTTGGGTTTCCCTATGTCAGAGGTTAAATTTCTATCCACTTGTTCTGGAAAAGCAAGAATTGGTGCACAGAGATAAGCTCTGATAGATCAAATAATGGTTGGGATCACTATCGAGACATCAAAGCTGCATATGCAACAGATTGATATCTTGTATAAAACAGAATCTCTTCTAATAGTTTTTAATTAATGCGTATTCAGTGGAAACAGAATAAATTTTACATCAAGAATTTCATGTCCCACCTTAACTTGCATCACTAGAAGCGAATAATATTTCTTGTAATGTTTCACTGAAAAAAAAAATAAATTTAAAGATTAAATCTCTGTGAATATCCAACAAAATAAAAAAAATTTAAACGCAAGAATGTGCTTCTCTATATAAAGAATGAAGATAACCCAGAAGCTCTATTGGGCTTGTCTTCTCGTACAATATGTAAGCACATACAGGAACAAGCCACTAGTTTAGTAGTTAGGTATGCTAACCACTAGACCAGGTATGGGCTACTGTAAATGTAATGACCAGGTATGGGTTAATGCAAATGTAACAGAAAACTAGCGAATGGCAAAATCACATAAGAACTATATATATAAAAGTAGTAGAAATGAATCAATGCCTTCAGCACCTCTTGATTTCTAGCCCGTCACTCAGAATTCTATTTGACCTTGAATGCGACACTGGATCTGAAAATCTATCAGATTCCTAAATTCTAGTGCCGGAAATACCCACATCCACAAATTTTTAGCTCCCCAGAACAATAATATTGGGATTTGATTTTTCACCTTGAAAGACATATCACATCCAAAATTTGGCATAGTTTCGGACATCTACAACTCGGAATAACTGCAGGAACCAATTTTTAGCCTTCTACCACCTGTAGACCTATATTTGACATTTGTCATTGAAGAACCCATCGCATCGAAAATTTCTCAATATTTCCGACATTTTCGCCCCAAAATACCCTCAGGAACCAATTTTTAGCTATCTAGCATCGATAAATCTAAATCTGACCTTTGATCTCCATGGACTCTCCGAATCTGAAATTTAGTAACGTTTTCTACATCTACAGTCAGAAACACCGCTGGATACGAATTTTCACATTTCCAACACTAGCAGATCAAGTTTTGACATCTACGTGACTTCTGTTTGACCTTGAAGGACACGTCGGAGGTGAAATTTCGGATTTTGCCTGAGATCTGCCATTCGAATTATCTGAAGTACAAATTTTCATAGCTCTACCATATCTGCATTATACATAGTTAGAATTATCATGAACCCTTGTCAGTCAGTCAGCCGTCAATCACTCACAATCATCTGTATATATGATATTATAGATTTCTTAAAGAATTCAAATATATTTTCATCGTATATGAACATTTTTACAAAGGTACGAAAAAAAAGAATTGTTAAAAATGAAAAAAAAAATTACATTACAATTAATCTCTTATCAAGCTCCTCATCAACCAGGTTTCATTGTAGCCACTCTGTGATTGCGGCACAGAGAGTATGTCGGAATGTTGCTTATTGTCCCCTTTATGATATTCAAAACAACTCTTTCCTAAAAGTCAGTTCTTCCCATCAAAAAAAATTACAGGATTACGCTTTCAAACTTCAAGACCAGAAGTGTTTCTACTATTCGCCGAGGATAGATCAGTTATTTACCTGAATCTATAGGCTAGCTCTCGCCAAAACAGTTCTTTTCAGAACCACCGCCACTTATATAACCTAGATTAGTGGGAAGGCAACCATGTCCGACGCTGAACTGCAAAGAGTTTTCAAAATTTTGCCATAGATATTGAATTTAGAGAAGTAATGAAAAACGTAATCCAAAGAAGTGGAATAGAAAGTGTGGAAATAGCAAAAATCATACACAGGAATCAAATAATTATACTACTTAAGACGGATGAAGTAGCAAATTTCATATTTGAATGTAAGGAAAAACCCATTAATATTAACGGAAAAACATTGACAGAATAATAAGTCTTCACTTACAATGAGTCATCATCCTCAAGCAGCCATGGGCTACGGAGGTCCAACCAGACCGTGCAATTTAGTTCTCCAAGCAAGTCTATCCTGAGCTACATCTACTGCATCTGGCCACTGCACACCAATTCTAACAAGGTCCTGTTTGACATTGTCTGCCCACCGCATCCTAGGTCTCCCCTTCTTTCTGAGGCCTTTAGGCACACTGTTCATAACCCTATTCGCCAATCTATAATTATTCATACGGGCAACATGGCCAAACCAACGGAGTCTCTCTCTGCACAATATGCTGCTTAAAGGAGGTTGCAAACTCCTTTTCCTAATCTCATCATTAGTTACAAAGTTGAACCACCTAATGCCCAAGATACTGCGTAAGCATCTGGAATCAAAAGCATCTAGTTTCCTGTTATCTTGTTTACAAAGTGTCCAAGTTTCACTACCATAACTAACCCTAGAAAGAACCAAACTATTATACAGTCTAATTTTAGTCTTTAGGTGTATACGCCTATTTCTCCACACTCTCCATAGATTCTTAAAAGTCCCAGCAGCAATCCCTATTCGTCTGTTAATCTCATGCCGCACATCACCATTATCTGTTACATAGCTCCCAAGATAATTAAACTGTGACACCTGCTCAAGACTGCAACCATTCAGATTAACTGAATCACAGCCTGCCTGACCAATTTTCATCACTTTAGTTTTCTCTCTGTTTATAACCAAACCTACTCTACTACCAGTCTCATCAACGGCTCGAATGAAAGAGTTCATCTCATCAACATCATTTGCCAGAAGGGCTAAATCATCAGCATAATCTAAATCAGAAATTTTCCTATCTCCAGCCCATTTAAGGCCAAAATCTTTCCCTTGAAGTGAATTTCGCATAACATAATCAATAACCAAGCTAAAGAGAAAAGGAGACAAAATGCACCCTTGTCGAACACCAGAAGTAATGCTAAACCAATTGCTACAAGCCTTACCAACTCTCACACACGACTCAGTGTTATTATAGAGAGCTTTCATAATGTTAACTAACTTGTCTGGTATACCATATGATTTCACAATCAACCACAAATTATGACGATCAACAGAGTCGAAAGCCTTTTTGAAATCAACAAAGCTAGCAACCAAAGGTTTCTGAAACTCTAAACATTTCTCAAGAATCTGCCTAAGTGAAAATATCTGATCTACACATCCCCTACCACTTCTGAATCCACATTGCTCATCACGCAATTGCCTGTCAACCAGATTCTTAATTCTATTAAGCACAATCATGGAAAGAACTTTACCTGGAACAGAGAGTAGGCTGATACCCCTATAGTTATCACAAGAACTGCGATCACCTTTTTTGAAAATAGGGATAACAATAGCTCTGGTAAAATCCTTAGGAACCGTGCCTTTATCATAAAAGAGATTCAGAATTTCAGTCATCCAAGTGGTAACCGAAACATTCCCAGCTCTAAGCATTTCCGTAGTAATTTCATCTACCCCTGGGGATTTATGAAGTTTAAGTTTAGAAACAGCCAAACTAACTTCAGATTGTGTTATAGGGCCAACATTAAAGCCACCAATGCATCTATCATCATTGCAAACAATGGGAGTAGAACTAACTACATTGTTTAGAACATCACTGAAATGCTCAGCCCACCTAGCCATGACAGAATCCTCCCCTTCTATAACCTTACCTTGTTTATCCTTCAATCCTTGTATGCCTGTCCGTTTTCTACCACACAAAACATTAACTATCTGGTACAGCTCTCTGCTGTTGTGCTGTCTAACTGCTTCCTTGGCTTTGTCAGCCAAACCATCAAGCCAAAAATTTTTATCAGCAGCTAACTGATCCTTTACAAGTTTATTAAGGTCTCTGTAATGCTTTCTATTAGGACTAGTAGGGTATTGATTAAGGGCATTCCTGCAGTTCTTTCTTTCCGAAATAAGCTCAAGTGCCTTATCACTCAGATAATTTTGCCTCTTCTGCTCCTTTTTTCCTAAAAGAGTACTGTTAGTGTCCAAAAAAGCCTGTTTAAAATGATCCCATTCTTCCTCAACTTCAGTAGTAAGCAAACCATGACTGTCATAATGACTAAGTAACCTATCATGGTAAGCTTTGGCTATAACTGGATCTTTCAGAGCTTCAGTATTAAAAGTAAATTTTTTAACCCTAGCACAACACTTTTTAAGTTTAAGTTGCAACATACTTTTAACAAGGTAATGGTCAGATCCAATTTCAGCTCCCCTATATGCCCTGGTATTCCTAACAGAACTAGTCCATTTGCTGTTAATTAATATGTAATCAATCATATTCTTATGCAGCCCATCAGGTGAAACCCATGTGTACTTATGTATGTCGCGGTGTTTGTAATAAGTGTTAGTTATTCTGAATCCATTGAGTTTACTTACCTGTAGGAGACGTTGCCCATTGCTATTGCAGCTACCAATACCAAAAGGGCCTATTACTCCTCCCCAAAGGTCAGAGTCAGTACCAACTTTGGCATTGAAGTCACCAAGAACAAGGGTAATATCTCCTTTCTTGACAGAATTCAAAATATCCTGAAGTTGTTCATAAAACCTATCCTTCTCATCCTCATCGGCATCCTCGGTGGGGGCATAACAGCAGATAACATTCAAGTCTTTAACGCTTGTCTGAAATTTTGCTGTAAGAAACCTTTCATTAATGCACTCATATCCTAGAAGAGCATCACTAGCGTGTCTGCTGAGAAGCAGACCCACGCCTTGGTGATGCTTTTTGTCGTCCCTCCCTGAAAAGAGAAATTTAAGATTATTTTTAAGAATCTGACCTTTATCTGTCCATCTGGTCTCTTGCAAGCCGAGAATATCTAAATTATAACGGTGGAATTCTTGTGTGAGGACATCAAGAGAAAAAGCTCTGTGCAGAGTCCTCACATTCCAACTACCTATGGAGAGAAAATGGTTAGTGGGATGTTTAAAGAAACTATGTTTATTGAGAGAGGGAATGCCGACAATATCAAACAGCCCCCTAATCGCAGACATGGGGCAAAGACCCGTTCCCCCACTACTAAAGGCTGAAGCCATCTACACTGGAAGACTTCCTCCAATGTAGAATTTGACGATGCCAATAGAAGCAAAGAGTTCAGGTGCCTGCGATGACTTCTGCTCAGGATTATCCACCAGCTGATAAACATATCCTGTGGATCTATTCACTTGGGGCTGTCAACCCACAAACAAAAAGAAAACACAGCGGAAGATTTTCCCTCCACAGAAGCCCACCAGTGCAGCAAAATCAGGATCCATAATCAAGCTCAGAGCCATATATCTGTCCAGTCCAGTAGGTTTACATGGTCAGCACCAGGACCCTGTGTGGTTGACCACTCCTCAGCAGGGTAGAAAAAAAAGAAAAGTAGCCATAGTTGTCCAGATCAGTAGGCCACACTAATCTGGCAGCCCTCCCCTTCCGTTCACTTCCACAAGAGAGTATCTCTTTTGAAAGTTACTAACGGTCCGCACCACGAGAAGGCGGGGTTGGACATTAGGTGCTAGGCCTGGCCGGTTCTATGCATCATCACAGGGGATTGGTGCATAGCTCTCCTTCCAGTGACTACCTAGCTACCATTTACAAAAAACATGAATATATGTGGAGAATTATTAAATTTTACTGATGAACTTCATAAACACTGATTAACTGAAGAATATAAAAACAGGCACAAGAATTTGCAGAATTCATCTTTCGCAGGAAATTCCTAAATTTCTGAAAATCTGCTCATATATTGCCATAATTGAGTACCATAGAGTTACAAAACTATGTAGAAGATATAGAAAATTTGAGCACTTCGTGTCCAACTGATCATTAAATGAAAGAAAGAAAACGGAAACAAGGTCTTTTTCAAAAATCGTAGAAAGAGCATTGATGGAAGAATTCCAAAATAATGAAAAGCACAAGAAGAAACAAAGAGTTCAAAATTAAGCGAGATATCTTTCATGCATCAGCAAACTAACAAGCAGAAGAATAGCTGCGGATTGAAGCAGTCAAAACCAAACAACCTCAAATCCTGTAGCAGAAGATAATAATGCAATACCAAAAAAAAGGAAACAAAAATCGAAGCAAAAAAGAACTTAATAGAAACTGCAACAAACAGCAAGTAAAAACGAAAATTTATTTATCAATACTCTCAAAAAATGAAGAAAGCGAATACAATAGAACATCATATAGAGACAATGGTTAAAAAATATACGAAAAACAAGAAACTAAAAGTACCATTCTGGCCACATTTCATTATGCTTTTCACAGAGAATCAGAAGGTAAACAAACAAGAGAAAACGAATTTGATTTCCCAATGGAAAATTTACGAAAAACTGTGGGCATAGATTGAGAAATTCGAAACCCATACAAAGCACTGTGTAATAAGATGTATCATAAATGCTTTGAATATGGCCCAACCTTCATCTTAAAGAAAATTTCGGAAGATCTAGGATATTGTTCCTAGTAATACTTACCTCCTTCCTCCGCTTTGAAATTTAACATAAAATAACATCTTAATAACTCTGTGTTAACTTCTACATTTATCTTATTATGGGTTTGTTGGCCTCGAGCAAAGAGTTACAGATATGAATCCATAGTAGGGATGATTAGATTGAAAAACACTTACAGCTCACTGTGTGGATTACAAAATTTATATTTGGGTTTGTAAGCAGTCAAAACTGCGTAATATAAATCCGAGGAAGTGTTTCTTGAACTTGAAAGCTCTATCGCAGAATTTTCTTTTGTCATCCAATTTTAAAATGCAAGAATCACCTTATTAACAACATTCTTCATAAGAAGCATTTAGTAATAAGAGTATGCCAGTTCATTCTTTTGAATTAAGAGAAATACTTCAATATTTTCTCTTCGATCTTCGTTCTTGAAGTGTAATAACGGACTTACGATTGAAACCGTAACCGAAATTATTTGTTTCGTTTTAATCTTCAAGTAAAAAACAAGTCATTTTTACAGGTAAGAGTATAAGTCAAACCGTTTCCGATTCACACACACAAATCAGAGAAACTTCAGAATTATATCCAGGTGTTGGAATGCTGCTAACAAATCCATTTTGAAAATTTTTATGTCCACACAGAGATATATTAATAGATGTAGTTTTAGCTTTGAAGGTAACAAAGGCACGAAGGTGAAGTCACGAGTAACAAAAGTAAAGAAAATTTGGGTAGGTACTAAGGCGCTTGCAGGGAAGTCTGTTTCCAAGAGAAACTGCTGAAAAAATTCCTTAGAGCTGAACAGTTGCTATATTAGTATTTTTTGGCTGAATTTGAAAATGACTTTTCGTACAGTTATGACTTCATTAATGATGAGAAAAGTTGTTATGATATTTGCTTAAATTTCTGTTATGGAGCTGATGATTCTTTGATCTTTAGCAAATAATGATGATTATATTCCATGGAGATAGTTGCTGCTTTTCAGAAAATTGAGGATTAATCTGTAGATTTCGGTTGCGTTTTTGATGTTGGAGCCTGTAATGATTTTAAAGTGATGTCCTGGATGTCATATTTATTTTGAAGAAGGTTAAATAGCATATTTCTTTATGTTTACGTTTAGGATAGAACATGAGCAGTGCATCCTGTTGTATTACAGTAGTTGCACATTGGAGAATTAATGATTTTAAATAAGTAAAGTTTATCATTTGTTTGTGATTATATTTGTGGGCTACAATAATGAGGAATCTTTGTTCCTTCTTTTTCTGATGATAATCTTATATCTGTTTTTTGATCTGTTCAGTATGTGGGGAAATATCAATAACTTTCTGCGGGTTGTCGATTTCTTCAGCCAGTTCATCTACAATTTCATTTTCAGTAATATTACAATGGCTGGGTATCAACTGCAGAGAATCATTTAGTTGGTTAAGTGTAGATGATGAATTTCTGAAATAATAAGATTGGTGAGATATGGGTGGATGGAGTTCTGTGAAGTAGGAGAGTGTCTAGAGCTGATCTGCATTCTGTGAATATGACAAACGTTTTGATCATTTCGTGTTTAGTCCAGTAGATGGCTTCAAGGATGGCTGCTAGTTTAGCTATAGATATTGAAGTGGAATTTCTTATGAATTTTTTTCTAATGTTCTCTTCAGGAATGTATATAGTACCACTGGCTACTCTTTTTGTGGATAAAGTCAGCCATCTGCATATATATGCTTATGTGTTTTGCATTGCAGCTCAATTTCTCTGTAAGTGAAGGTTTGTAATTCTTCAGTAGAGTGTGTAGTTTTTTATTTATGCCATGAACGGTATTTTTTATTTTTGGCCTTGTGGTATAGACAAGGGGGTGATCTGTTAGCAGTTCTTGTTTTAGTTTGCAGTTTTTGATTTTCTCGTGTAAAGAGTGATTTTTTTATTTCTTTTGCAATGCTAGTTATGTTCTTTTTTTCCTATATTGTTCCTTATATGATGGTGTTGGCATTTCATAGTGATCCTCGTGTAATATTGTACAGCCCTATTTTGTTTTCTTATTAGGAATTTGGCATCATTTGTTTCTGTGTGAATGGATAGAGTTGGGCTAGATCTTAATACCCAACATAGGCTATAAGGTAGTCGTTTTGGAGAGTATGTAATTTTTTTATTTCCTCTTGTGGTATGTTGGTCATGACAACTATACCATAATCCATTTTTGGTAGTAATCTGCTATTATACAGCTTTAGTAGGTGAGCTGGGAGGGTACGCCAGTACGAGTTTCCAAGACTTCTGATTAGTTGCGGTTGGTTTCACCTTTTTCTATTGGATTTTGAGATGGGGTATCCAGTTTAGTTTGAAATCAATGGTAACCCCAAGAAATTTGTATTCAGTTACTTGTTTTATGACGCTATTGTTAAATTTTATTTAGCAAGTGGGAATGTTCTTGCTTCGTGGTTTTACAAAAGGTAAGATAGTTGATATTTCTGAAGAAATAATTATCTTCCATATTTTGCAGTAGTTTTCTATTTTTTATATTACATTTTGAATCTTGGTGGCATTAATCTCATGTATTTTGTCACTACTTCACAGTGAAATGTCATCTGAGAAGATAGAAAGAGCGATGTTAGGAATATTGGGACTGTCAATTTCTGCTGGTAGGGCTTGTAGATATAAATTAAAGAGAGTTGGACTAAAGATATCTCCTTGAATAATACCAAAGTTAATTTTAGCCTGGCGTGAAAGATGAGAGCCAAGTTTGATTTGTCCCTCTTTTTCTCTTATAATGAAATTAAGAAATTGCATCAGGTGTCCGATAGTTGAAGAAAACTTAATTTATATAAGAGCCCATCATGCCAGACCCCATCGAAAGCCCTTGAGGATCCAGGAAGACAGCTGCAAGTGAAATTTTGGAGGTCAGATATTTTTGGGCTTTCATAGTAAGACCCAGAATGTTTTCCTCACCTCTTCAGTTATTTTTAATGCCTGTGGATCTTTCATCAGTGATGTGATTTTTTTTTCGATAATCCATGATTAACAATTTTTTCTAGAAGCTTCAGCATATATGAAGAGAAACATTGGTCTATAGAAGTTATGTTTAGGCTTTTATAAAGTTTTTTAATTACTGTATGAATTAATTTCCATTCTTCAGGGTAGGAGTGGTTAATACAGATATTATTAATGAATTTAAGTTTAGAGAGCTGAGAGAGTTCAGAATTTAAGTTAAGAGTTTTAGAGAGCTTTCTTTCATCATCTGGTTGTTATTTGATGTTGTCCCTATGAAGTTCTGGTTTTTAAAGATTTTATTGCATTATTTAATAAGAAGAGAATTCTTGATCTGTAGTTGTAGAGTTCTGAATAATGGAAGAAAAGTATTGGTTGACTTGTTTACATATGTTCTCGCCATCTTCATCATAGGTATGTTTCTTTGAAGTTAAAATATGAACTAGAAATTTATTCGCCAGTTTTTTTTAGGTTCTTCTTGTAATTGGAGGGTTATTTTCTTGCCATTCCTGAATGGGTTTTTTAGTTTATTAAATATCTTCCAGATTGTTGAAGTTGGGGTATAAGCATTTAGGAGAGAGGTAAAGCTTCTTCATTTTCTTTTGCAGTTGGTTCCGAGTTATGATGTGTTTAAAGTTTCTGGATTCAGTTTCTGTTCTCATAGACATTTCGGTAAATATGGTTATTTCGTTTTGGGTTTCATTTCGTTTTTAGTTATTGTTTTTAAACGACATAAGAGGGGTCCAGCATCCTATCGATTGGTAAGAAAGGTCTAGTGACACAGAATAAGGAAGTAGTGACATACTTACTGATGAGAGCTCACAGCCAATGAGGTTTAGGAACCAATGGGCGAAGATATACCCACACAACCACAATCTGCACATAATATTTATAAGATATTACGATAGCCCATTGATATCCATTCATTATCCTAGATATCTTATAGATATTATGTGGAGATTGTGGTTGTATGGTATTGTTCTTAACTACTGAAACTATCGATTGCAATAGGACCTACGAGTCTAATGCAATTTTACCATCAAAGTCACGGAACAAAAGAGTAATATCTCTGGTTATTAAAGAAATCAAGCAGGGATCGGCTGAATTGGTAGTGTATTAGGATCATAATCTGTAGTTTTCAGGTTCAAGTCCCAACTTTTTCAGCATTGAGACTGATTTCCCTTACCCCTACAATGTCTTGTGAAAGGGGAACACTGATGAGCTTAGAAAGGTCCATCGGATGGGATACTAAACTGGCCTTGATGGTAAACTATTGACAGTATATGTCTCTTAATAGCTATCCAGTGGATACCTTTTCTCATCCTGCTGGTGTAACGCTCCAAAACAAATGCTAAATATTTAAAGTTTTATGCTCCGGATAGCTTAGACGGGCGCCAGGCAATAATTAACAAATTGCCAAAATGTAGAATAAGTTGATTTAGGGTTCAAATGCCAGCGAGCGTTCATAAGTAAGAGTCAAAAATGATTCTTAACAAAATAAGAGTTAATGTAAAAAAGATCCTAAATTAGCGTTGCTCAAGATAAAAACTACAGACTCAAAAGTTTGTAACAAAACAAAATAGATTTATTTCCAAAATAATTAACTCACCAAGACATCAATGAAGAAACTAAATTCTGTGCTACACGCACGGTGCTACGCACCTAACTACATCTCTCTGCTCTCTCTACAACTCTGCTCTCAGTGCTCAAGTGCTCTACAACTCTCAAGTGACTCCAAGTGACTCGCAGGTCACGGTTTTGACAATGAGCCGGCGCATGCCGGGAAAGACATTTGCATACAATGACGAAGGACGCAAGCTATGACGCAAGAGGGGGCGTGTCCTTGGCACGCGCTTTAACGGTTACGGTCGGAAGTTCGGAGTTGCGCGTACGCAACTCCTAGAAACTTGGATGTGAGCGCTGTGATGCCGAAAAGGAAATAAAAATCCCCAAAATGATAAATATAACGTAAATTAAACAAAACTGGTTAAGGTAAAGCAAAAGTGAACGATGGGGCATCACACTGGGAGCACTTGCGATATATGCGACCTGGCCATTTTGCCCCTTTGTGCAAAAGAGTGCCGCTCAGAGGTAAAACAATTAACTCACAAAATAATTTGAAATCCATCCAATTTATATATAGTCATCGATTTAGTCTCTATAAAAATTTCCAAACTCCAAAAAATTAAAATTCTTTTTAAACTTAAAATTGTAGTCTTAACCTTCTAGTTCGTTTTTACCTGAAGCTTTGACTTGCTCTTAAGTTTTTTGTACATTCTGATACATTTTTGACAATGAATACTAGATGAAATTTTAGTGGGAATTTGAGACAGCTACACACGTACAGGCTCTACTAGTTTTGTGTTTTGTATAATAGTAATAAATATTAAACTATAATCACAGTGAATTATTTAATAAACTGATTATTTATAATACCTCATTTTATGATAAAATTATACTGTATATCGAAAAATTAATTTTAGATATTAAAATCTTTAGTATTCGGTTTGTAGAAATAGATGGCGCTGAGCATTTTCTAAATATTGATAATTTGACGAGATACTACTACCGCAGAAAATGCTTCTCCGCACTCCTTCGATCTATGGTGCGCCATCTTGGATCGTTTTGTATTATAATCTTTGTAGTGTGATGACCAAAAAATAATAGTATATTTCATAATTTGTACAGAAGATATTAGGTCAAGCAAGATGGAAGCCGTTAGAGCTTTTAATAATGAGGTATTTGTCTCGTTTTTTCATTTTCTGATATGTTTGAATGGATGTGTTTATTTCGGAGGACTAGTTTGCTATCCCTAATTTTTTCCGGCTATCTTCCGTAGTTAGTATTCGTTGCATGAAATCTACATGATTACTTATATTCAGTTATTTGGTTAAGTATATCGTGATAGATGGTTAAAAACGAAATTGTTATTATGCATTTGTTTCAAAGTTTTGCTGTAGGTATTGAGTAATGTTATGACATTCGTGATTCATTTTCAATCGACGTTTTGGAACTTTCAGAAATAATTGGTAGTCACGATTGAGTATAAAGTTGCACAGTTTCACCTACTCCACATTTGCTAGATAAATTAGGAAAATGCATTCTACCGTTCAAGGTTTTTTGTTTGTGTGAAATATTTTTCCGTATTTGAAAATTAGATCATTTAGTTTCAATTCTTGATTTGAGCAGTTGTTAAGTGTAATTTTATCGCCCATCACTTCCAAATACATCAATGATTTTCAGTTTGAAAAAATAGTGGATAGTTATTTTTAAAACGGTTACTACAGGATTGGATTAAACTAAATTTGGATTGTAATGAATAGTATTCTTGAAGTTTGATGCTATTAGTTCTTTTCCTAAATATCAAGTAAATGGCAAAATGATTAGAATTTTTTAAGTGTGAGTTAGAGATTTTATATATAACAATGATGATCAGGTGCTTCAGTTTCTGGATATGCCTCACAAAATGTAAATGCGATGTGTGCAGTGCCTAAAGTTCATGAAATGCTATCAAATATTTTTTTTCACAGATTGAAAACTACTCTTTTTCTTGAGTCAAAATGTCTTATTTCAAGTCTGTATTTTTGGTTTAATATGTGTGCACGAACCTTTCCTTTTTTTGTTTTCCTTCCACCCTGAGCAGGGTAATATCTAGACCAGTTGTTCTCAAAGGGTGTGCCACAAGATTCACCAGGTGTGCTTCATATCTTCAAATGATATTGCAGATGAAAGGAAATTTAAACCATTCTGTTGCTATTTCCTGCCACTGATACTTTATTTAACTTTTTCCACTTAATAAAAAACTTATCCATATTAAATCTTAATGGTGAAGCCAAAATTAACACAAAAAATGAAAACATTGTCATCTTGTTTTAGTTTTTGTTTTAGATTGTTTTGAAAACAAAATTAACACAAACTGAACTGAAAAAAACGGTTTTAGTTAAAATTATAGATTGAATTGAAAAGAAAATTAACACAACCCCCAGCTTGATTTCTTTAATGATAAGAGAAATTACTCTTTTTGTTCAGTGACTAATGGTAAAGTTACGCTAGATTGGCAGGTCCTATTACAATCAATAGTTTCAGTAGTTAAGATGAGTATATATTTTGACACCTAAATTTCACATTAGAGTCCATAACACATTCAGTGTACTTACGAACCTCAATGCACGTCAGAACTTGAACACTAGCTCTGTGTTTACAAACGACTCCATAGAAATGGCTATTATTCGAAGGCAAACTGCACATTTGCGAGTCTGCCATAGTGCTCTCAACTTAATATTTAGTGTGTTGCAAGTATTCAGAGCAAAAAATAGTGTACCATGAGTAAAAGAAGTTTGAGAATCACTGATCTAGACTTCATAGAAGGGCATTTCACCCTCTTTGCTGGACTCAAATTTTCAAGCCTAAAGTTATCTAGTTCATGCATAAACTATTTTGATAATTTCTAAGACTGAACCCAATTAGAAGGAAAAACATTTCTATGATATGTTGCAAAACACATATATAGGAAAACACATTGATATATATATATATATTTTAATTCTTTGTATTTTAGGCCATTGCAGAATTGAAAATAATTATTTGATGACAAAATTGTAGTGGAAAATACTAGAAATAATTTGTAGAAACTGAAAATTCATTAGTAACGTCATTGTAAATCCTTAGAGAATTAGGATAGGTGTGGCTCAGTCATTAGAGTGTTAGGCTTGAATTCTGCAGTTCCCAGGTTTCAGTCCTGGGCCAGCTTTGAGATATATCTCCACAAACTCCTCACCCTGCACTTGGTCAGTAGGGAACACCAATGGGTTCGAGTCCATCTCTACTGTGTACACTACACTAAAGATATAATAACTAGACCCTGCTTTATATAAATAACTAGACCCTGCTTAGTATCATCATCATCCTCAAGCAGCCATGGGCTACAGAGGTCCACCCAGACTGCAATTTTGTTTTCCAAGCAGATCTGTCCTGAGCTATATCTGCTACATCTGGCCCCTGCACACAAATTCTAACAAGGTCCTGTTTGATATTGCCCACTGCATCTTTCCACCTTTCTCTCAGACCTTTAGGCACACTGTTCATAACCCTATTCACTAATCTATAATTATCCATATGGGCAACATGGCAAAACCAATGGAGTCTCTCAATGCACAATATGCTGCTTAAAGGAGGTTGCCAATTCCTTTGCCTAACCTCATCATTAGTTAAAAAGTTGAACCACCTAATGCCCAAGATACTGTATAAGCATCTAGAATCAAAAGCATCTGGTTTCCTGTTACACAGCGTTTTTAGTCTTCAGGTGTATACACCTATTTCTCCACACTCTCCATAGATTCTTAAAAGTCCTGGCAGCAATCCCTATTTGTCTGTTAATCTCAGGCTGCACATCATCAGTATCTGTTACATAGCTCCCAAGATAATTAAACTGTATAGTAGAGAATGTTTAATGTACTGTTTTCTGCCTGTAAGCAGTCATATTAAAGTTCATCACAAAGAACTTTTACTATTGGAAAATTATTAATGGACCTTTAAGCACACTGAATTTTTTATACATTTTAAGTAAAGCCTGAATGTTTTTATAATGAGAGAAGAATAATCTGTCAAAAACATGGATAAAAATCCAATAAAAATCTACTTTTGCAAATGATGGAACACTCTTCTTATTCTGAAAATCTTTTGAGTTGAACTCAATAGTTTCTAAGTTGCAAAAATTCCTAAAAGGGTAAACTTTGTATAATATTTTACATAGAGAACTTTGCATTGATATTTCTTTATACAGTAAGGGTCCGAAAATCCAAACTGCTCAGGGTTTGGGATGGTTTGGATTTTTCAGATTCTCAGGAGTAACTCTGAGATTCAAATTTAACCCTTCCCTGATCCAACTATTTTTTCACGCTGATCAGGCAAAAAAAAATTTAGAACTTTTTTGCCAAATAACTAATGAAAGGAATTATGGCATGTTATATGCCTTTAATCAGCATTTAATTCTGGATTTTCTGAAAATAAAATATTTAGCAAAAAACGATGTTTTAATTTAATAAGACTTTTTGAGTCGTAGTAAAAAAAAAGCATTTGGCAATACAAATAAAAATTTATTTAAAAAATACTAATAGACAGAAATGATTATAATGCACATGAATAGAAAGGCTATTTATTTCTGAATAACGAAAAAGATTTTCTTGTTTAAAGTAAACATTTCTTTCATTTTGTAATATTTTTCTCTATACCATACTATGAGAATAGTCCAGGCTTGTTGCAGAGTCCAATAAACCAGTCAACTTTAAAATGTTTTTAATAAATAAATAATCAACAGAAATAGGTCATGTTATATACCAAATTAAAGAGAATTTAATTATGAATTTTATTGAAGTAAAAAATTTGAACATTTTGTAACATATTAATTTTAATAACACTTTTTACAGTGGTACACCAAAAAAAGTACATATTTCATAATTACTTCTAAAATCTTCCAATTTTTAAAAATAGAAGTTTTTTGTTAATTATCAGATTTTAGAAACTTTATGGAAAAATATGTTGATAATAGTTCAAACCAAACAATCAGGTGATTGTTTCAATGTAGAGTAATGTTAACAAACAAATCGGCAATACTGTATAGTGCTTCTAAAACATGGTGACTTTAATGAATTATTTATATTATAGTTTAATAAAATATGCATCAAATGAAAAAAAAAATATTATATTTCAAGCTTGAATTGTGTATTTTTAAAAGACATGTAAGATAATTTTCAAACGGCAAGTTTAAAAAAAAAAATTCAAAGTTTCACGTGATGTACAAAAAATGTTTGTAGACTTCCGTGACACTGGAAAGGATAAGGAGGGATGAAGAAAGAGAAAACAAGTAAACTATGATAGTGTTTTTACTATGAAATATAATATAGTATGAATTTATTCTAGAAATCATTCACAAAATAAACATTTTTATTAAAAAAACTATCGTCATTTGACGATTTCATGTGCATCTGGTGCACTACTTGTAGATGAAGCACTTGTTCTATTGGTAGAATTTCAAGTTTTTCACTCAGTTTTAATGTGGTTTTCTTTCTTTTAACCCCACGAACTCTATCTACTTTTGGAGCCATTATTATAGGGTTAATAAAAATTTGTAAATGGTATGTGTTAGCTGTATATATATAGTGTTTTTACTATGTTCTTTTGTTTTGTAATTTTTTTCTCCATTCCATACTATGAGAAAAGTCCAGGCTTGTTGCAGAGTCCAATAAGCCAGTCAACTTTAAAATGTTTTTAATAAATAACTAATCAACAGAAATAGGTCATGTTAGATACCATATAACATGACCTATTTCTATGTTTGTATGCGAAAAACTTGATGGAGAAAAACATGGATTAAAATAGAACATACCAAACATATTATAATTGAAAGCTGTTAGGACAGCAAATAATATACTACAGTATTTAGCGTTGCCACAGGTCGACTGGCATATGTTTCAAAATCATTAACTCATCACAGAAGAAAAGTAGAGTTGACACTTCAACCAGAATTCCTTATTACATGAGAAAATAACAGACTGCGAAATTCACAAAAGTTTGCTAGTATTTTAAAAAAGTCTGGATTTTCAGATTTTTACTGTAGTAGAAATTTGTGCAGGTTACCAGCATGTATACTTCCAACTGAGGTTTTAAGTGGAATTTTTTTTATTATTCAGTTTGCTGTGTAAGAAGCATGCAGCCAAGGCAAAAATATTGTTCAACATTGTGTTTAATTTTCCCAATGAGCATTCAGAAGATAAGGATGCATTTTAATATTGACTTTGCATAATGTTGTTTTAGACAACTGAATTTGTATATATTGATATAAATGTATCTTGGAATATATATTTGTTAAAGTGACACTATTTACTCTGCATGATTGGTTGTTGAAAATTATATATATGCCGAAAAAGTGTGGTCAAGTGAATGGCAATCACATGAGTGCATGCTTAGGGAAATGGGGATATCTATATGATATTAAATATCTCTGTGTATCTGTATGAAAATTATGTTACTGCCATAGGTTGCAATTTTGGGGATACCACTGGTTAAAAAAAAAAGAGTATGAGCAAAATGTTATATGCAGAAACAGAAGAATATGATATTCATATAATGACAGGAGTGAAATTTTCTCAGTACAATATTATCCATTTTTTTTCATAAGTGTTTCACCTGAAGAAATTGCACTACTGAATAAATATAGTCAAGTGAATGGCAATCACATGAGTGCACGATTAGGGAAATCTCTACTGTAATAAGTGGACATCTCTAGAAGAGGATCCTTTCTATATTAGTTCCATAGAGTTACCATAGAGAACAAAAATGTTTGGTTGATGAGTTAACTGAAAAAATGAGTTTTGGCAGGAGTGGGAACTGAACCCACTATCTCTTAAAACATGTGAGTTGGTCTTACTGAGCTATCCCAAGCCAAGTTCAACTACAGCTGACAGGCAACTGTAAACTTTAATTCCATGATTGGTCCACCCTGCCCTTGGACAGTAGGGGACACTGATGGGCTTGGAAAGACTGCTGTTCGTTGGATAGGATGTTAAGCAGTGGCCCCGGGTGCAGGAGAGCCATACCCTAAGCACACTAAGGAATACACTGGATGGCTTTGATAGGAGGCTACCATCTGTCTCCCAACAGCTGTCCACTGGGTTCTCTTTCCCCAACCTTCTCTTAACCCTCAGGGTTCCTAGTGACCTGGCCATTTAGCCCACTGTGTGCAAAAAAATGCTGCTCAGAGGTCAAACAACCCAACCCATGATTGGGTGATGCTCAATGCACCATCTGTTGACCTGGAATGGGACAGAGCAATTATCTACAAAAAAAATATATATAGTTTTACATGCAGCAACAGCATTATCAGTGAGAAATTCAACAAAAGTAACTAACAGAAATATCCTACATCCTTAATAACAACTGAAGAATAATATCTTTCTGTAGACAATTTTTCTATCTCATTCTTAGTCAAAGACAGTACTATGATTACCTGCTGATATTGGAATGAAAGTTTATAGTTGCCCTTTACCTTAAGTTGAAAAAGCTTGGGATAGTTTAATAGGAAGAGCACCTAACATGTTTTCAGGTCATGCATTTGGCTCCCATTTCTGCCTAAATTCAATTTTTTTCAGCAGTCAAATTTTTTACATTCAAAAACACTTATCACGAAAATGGATGACAAAATATTAGTTGACAATAAACTTGTTTGGTCCATTTTGGCAACAATATTTCACATGTAAAAATATTCTTTTAACATGAAATGGATAATTAAAAAATTGCTTAATGCAAAAATTTTTACTCTCTGAAAAATTAAATTTCCTTTACAACTTCCTCAGATAATACAAAATTTATAGATTGACAGTGTAATCTCAACCACCATTTGATAAATTTTGAATAGCTTCAGATTTCTTGCTAATTGTTTAACAACAGCTGTAAATACATTAGTGTGTTTTAGACCAACGTCTGGATTCAGGTTAATAATTTTGTCGGCCTATTATAATGGTAGTTTCCTTGTGTTCTGTTAAGATTTTCGATCTCATTAACTCTCGATTGGGAATAGCACTCACATTGAAAAGTCTCATTCAATCTTTGTCTTGATCATCATTCACAATAAATGGCATTAGGAGTCAATAATGCAATGTATTCATCAATATATGTTAATGCAAAATTCAGATAACATGAAATTTTACACCTTTAGTGTTAATTATTTTGCACTATATGTTACTTATAAGACCCACTAGTCTTCAAAACTAATTAATTTTACATAGTCGCATATTGTTAAAAATGTTACTTCTTTTGAAAGATTTTCACCATTTTCTATAAACTCTTTAAATACTACCTTGTTAGTTTTACCTTTTGAAACTGGGGTGGTCTCAGTCAGTAGTGTGCCAGGCTCATAATCTGCAGTTCCCAGCAGGTGACTCCAAGTTCAATCCCCAACTGGGTCAGCATTGAAATTTATCTCTGCAAAACTCCCTGCCTTTGGTCAGTAGGGGAACTGATGGGCTTAGAAAGGCTGCTGTTGGAAGGGATGTAAACCTTGGCTCCGTGTGCATGAGAGCCATACCCTGTGCATGTTAAAGAACACAATGGATGGCCTTGACAAGAGTCTACCATCTGTCTCCTGGATAAAACAACCAAACTCTTTTTGAAACCCAGAAGTAATCTGGCAGGGGATAATTCGACTTATGCAGTGTGAAAGAGGCCGTGTACCAGTGGTGCAAGCAGCATTTAATAGACTTACAACTGGGGCACAAACATTTTTATACTAAATAGGATAAGTGCCGAAACAGTGACTATTTTGAAAAATAAAATATTCAAGGTTTGTAAAAAATTTAACTAAAAAAGAAAATGATTCACCGAAATATATTTCTTAGTGAGGATCATAAACAGTTGCTTTCCTCTACATTTAAAATTTTCTCAATTATTTAGCTTTAAAAGTGTTTAATATTCTTGTTTAATATACATTTGCAAAATTCATTTCGTTCATAACCATCATGCATTTGTAGATTGCAGAAGTCAACAAAATTAATACCTTCCCCCCCCCACCACCACCAGCCTCCCTGCCAAACCATTACTGCCACCTCCCCATTGCAAAATCATGACTATGCCAATGTGTGTTAAGAACAAAAAAAAAATACACAAAATTTCGGAAGTGCATAAATTTTTTTAAAAGAAAGTCTTAAGGTAAAGGTTACTTGAATATCAAAAATTTCCAAGCTGGATTACTATCTTGCTTGAAAATTAGTATTTTGAACTATAGGCAAGGGAAATCCACACACTCATACAGTATTAGTGAGGGAATTTTCTGGTGTGACCTGTTACTTTCAAACCTAGGAAAAATCACAGCAAGAAATAAAATTTTTCTGGAGGAAGAACACCAGCTTTCAATTTCTTTGAATGTTCTTAGTATTGACTATTACATTGTGCACTCCCCTTTAATATGATTGGTATAATTTTTTAATGTGCATAAATCATGAAAACGTTTTGCTTTTATTGCCCCCACAGTGGTATGTCTCTGGCATGCCAGATTTTCTCGAATTTCACCACTCTTGACTATAGGGCACTGTTTCAGTATTGTGTTTAGGAATTCAGCGAAAGAAAAAATAATTTTAAGGTGGGATTTAAGTGTTTTTTTTTAAACATAGAAATTGAGCTGCAGCAGTCTTTAAACTAGCATATCTACATTATTGAAAGTATCAGAAAGAGTAAGAATTAAAGTATCGATTTTCCACAATATTTGTTCAATATTACAGCTGGAATATTTAACAATAAATTATATTGTTTTATACAAATCATTCATAATCGTGTAATATTGAATTTATACAAACTTTAAAATGTGTATCTATTTTATTAAATGGTTTAAAACAATACTTATTTAACATTTTAATTAATTTCTGTGGTTAATTCTAATGAAAAATTAACTGTGTGAAATATTCCAGCTCCCATAACTTTTTAAAAACTGAACAAAAATATTCCAAAATTGGTTTCTCGTACAACATACAAACACACAAGACATGCCCTCTGGCTTAGTAGTCTGGTTCTCTAACCACTACACCAGTTAGGGCTATATTTGCTTTAAACAGCTTTAAGATTTTTAAAATTTAAACAGCTTTAAGACATTTTCCCATTAAAATGCATATTTTATAAATTATAAAGCTTAAGATTCCCAGTGATATAACATGGAGATTCTCTGATGTTTTGGTATGGCAGTGTATAATGCTAATATAAAGTCATAAAATGCATAAGTTTGGTAAATCAGTACAATTAAATAGGAGCAAAGCTATTAGTAAAGTAACAGATAGGAGAGCTACTTCTGGAAGTATGTGAAAATGTGAGTAATATGCAATTATATGGCCATAAAACAAGTCAATTCAAGTGGTTCCCCAATTTCTCATCATATACAGTACTACTTGTACTGGATTCTTGTAGCTGCCATTACTTTTATAATTTAATGCATGAGTTGATATTTGCTTTTATCCGTGGCCAAGTGGTTAGCGAGCTTCGCTACTGATCTAAGTCTGATCTAAGATCTGTCATGGCTAGGTGGGCTGAGCATTTCAGTGCTATTCTAAACAATGTGGTTAGTTCTATTCCCATTGTTTGCAATGATGATAGATGCATTGGTGGCTTTAATGTTGGCCTTATAACACAATCTGAAGTTATTTTGGCTGTTTCTAAACTTAAACTACATAAATCCCCAGGGATAGATGAAATTACTACGGAAATGCTTAGAGCTGGGAATGTTTTGGTTACCACTTGGATGACTGAAATTCTGAATATCTTTTATGATAAAGGCATGGTTCCTAAGGATTTTACCAGAGCTATTATCCCTATTTTCAAAAAAGGTGATCGCAGTTCTTGTGATAACTATAGTGGTTTCAGCCTACTCTCTGTTCCAGGTAAAGTTCTTTCCATGATTATGCTTAATAGAATTAAGAATCTGGTTGACAGTCAATTGCATGATGAGCAATGGGGATTCAGAAGTGGTAGGGGATGTATGGATCAGATATTTTCATTAGGCAGATTCTTGAGAAATGTTTAGAGTTTCAGAAACCTTTGGTTGCTAGCTTTGTCAATTTCAAAAAGGCTTTCGACTCTGTTGATCGTCATAATTTGTGGTTGATTGTGAGATCATATGGTATACCAGACAAGTTAGTTAACATAATGAAAGCTCTCTATAATAACACTGAGTCGTGTGTGAGAGTTGGTAAGGCTTGTAGCAATTGGTTTAGCATTACTTCTGGTGTTCGACAAGGGTGCATTTTGTCTCCTTTTCTCTTTAGCTTGGTTATTGATTATGTTATGCGAAATTCACTTCAAGGAAAATATTTTGGCCTTAAATGGACTGGGGATATAAAAAATTCTGATTTAGATTATGCTGATGATTTAGTCCTTTTGGCAAATGATGTTGATGAGATGAACTCTTTCATTCAAGCTGTTGATGAAACTGGTAGTAGAGTATGTTTGGTTATAAACAGAGAGAAAACTAAAGTGATGAAAATTGGTCAGGCAGGCTGTGATTCAGTTAATCTGAATGGGTGCAGTGTTGAGCAGGTATCACAGTTTAATTATCTTGGGAGCTATGTAACAGATAATGGTGATGTGTGGCATGAGATTAACAGATGAATAGGGATTGCTGCCGGGACTTTTTAAGAATCTATGGAGAGTGTGGAGAAATAGGTGTATACACCTAAAGGCTAAAATTAGACTGTATAATAGTTTGGTTCTTTCTAGGGTTAGTTATGGTAGTGAAACTTGGACACTTTGTAAACAAGATAACAGGAAACTAGATGCTTTTGATTCCAGATGCTTATGCAGTATCTTGGGCATTAGGTGGTTCAACTTTGTAACTAATGATGAGGTTAGGCAAAGGAGTTTGCACCCTCCTTTAAGCAGCATATTGTGCAGAGAGAGACTCCGTTAGTTTGGCCATGTTGCCTGTATGGATAATTATAGATTGGCAAATAGGGTTATGAACAGTGTGCCTAAAGGCCTCAGAAAGAAGGGGAGACCTAGGATGCGATGGGCAGACAATGTCAAACAGGACCTTGTCAGAATTGGTGTGCAGTGGCCAGATGCAGTAGATGTAGCTCAGGATCGACTTGCTTGGAGAACTAAATTGCATGGTCTGGTTGGACCTCCATAGCCCATGGCTGCTTGAGGAGGATGATGATGATGACTGCCTTTAAATTTTAACAAATAAATATTTCTCTTGGCTGGCTGTTATATGTGCACATGATTCCTGTCTCGCTCTTCAGCTGTGTATCATACTTGTTTCCCAATTCATTCCCTTGTTGCATGTCATACTTTTATGTCTGGCATTTGCCTATCAGAGCGGTTGGGTAACACCACTAAACACAAGTTTTCCTGCAAATGGCAAAAAAGTTTTGCTAAAATTATTTTATTACACTAAAAAAAAATAATGAAAGTACCTAAAGTAAAATGCATACAGTCTCCATTGACCTTTTTACATATTGTGCAGTTTATTTAGGTGATTGTTTTAGGACTAATCTTAAACTATTGAATATAGATGAGTGAAGGCAGTAAATCGTTATCTGTCTGGCAGTACGAACCCATTTACTTTGTTTGCACCTTTGGTTGTGAGAATTTAATAGATATGGCCCCTTTTCTAAATGCCTTAAAAAATAAATACCCCACTTAAGTAGCTGCTTGCCACATAGGTCTGACAGGAGCCTCTTAGTATATATATGCCACAGTAGGTCTGTGAAGATGGTGGGATCTCAGCAGAAAAACAACACAAATATCCATGCCTCACCCAGGGCTTGAACACAGGTCCCATTGATCAGTAGTCAAGCGCGCTAATAACAACTGTAAAATATATTTCTTAATAACAAGAAAAAGTATTTTGATTACAAAGCTGGACAAAGGGTATCTGACTGAATGTATAAACCAGACACTGAACATTTCAACTGAAAAAAAAATAGCTGGCAAGTTTAATCTTATAACTGTTATATACAGTAAAAGGTGCATTCTGAGTGGATGACTCAAAGAGCTGGTGACCAAGCAGACCTGATAAACAAGTTTCTTCTATACCATTCTTATGTCACTGCATGCTTAAGTTCAAATTAATGAGAAACTTATCAACAGCTTTCAGTACCCTCTTGTAGGTTGCTACTGTCGCAGGCATTTCTTATATACTTAACTGATTGGTTCCAAATTTCATATATTGGTACTCCTTATGTAACCCCATTCTGGCTGTAGCTTGGATTTCTACTTTGGGATGTGATTATCCTTTGCTGTTTTTTGAGGATTTGGAGGCAAACGCCTACTGTTACCTCAGCTGTGTTGTGAAAGTTATCAATGGAGAAGTTATCACTGGAGATTAGGGGTATGTTTCATGCCAAATTTTGGTGGGATGTAGATAGTATTTCAACGTGGTTTTAAGTTTGTTGAACATACTATATAGGTGTCTAGCATTTGCCTATCAATATGTATATCCTATTTGAGTACCATGCTAATTCCAGTTAATATTTGGCACTTATTTATTATTGTAAACTTACTGGTAACTTGTCTCTCTACTATTGATCCATGATATATAGTATGATTGGCTGTCTAATTATTTCAACATCATGTTTGGCAGCTAGGTTACCCATTCTTGATCAGATGATGCCATGAGTGATAAATAGGAGGAAGACTTATTGTTACAGTTTGTTGGGAAATGAGATAGCTGTGGTAGTGTTGTGGTTATAGAACACCTGACATATAATCAGAATATGCAAGCTCATATCCCACTTGTAGCAAAACTCAGTTTTGCAGAAAAATATTTTTTGATTTATATGTCATCTTTAAAACTTACACTTATGAATTTACCCATTACAGACTTCATCTAAAGATACAAATAATTTATATTCTTAAGAACTTTGTAAAGTGTTGAAAAATTAGAGTCATTCTTGTTCTCTATGCTTTTACTTTTATTTCTGTTGTACATGTGTATTTAACCCTTAAAATAGCAGATTTTTAAAACTCAATTAACTCTGGGACTGGGTTATTTTTCAAGTATTTTAGAAAATAAAATTACTTTGATTTTTGTTAAAGGTTAATATTGTCTTTCGGAGTATGGCCTTCAAAGAATATGACACTGTATTTGGTTCTGGGAAGTATAGTGTGTTCTCGAATGTTATGATTTAATGTTGCTTTTATATTGTAGGACTTTAATATTAGTTCAGAAATGATTATACAGTTTTGCCACATTGTCTTTTTTTGTTTGTTTTCTATTAATACTGTATATTTCAGTATTTATAGCAACAGCATTGCATGTTGCAAACTTATTTCATAACTAATTTTTCTTGTGAATGAATTGTTTATTATTCTGTGAACTCAACAGGAAATTTATTTTTCAGTTGTCTTCATTATATGAGGTCAGACCGCCAATATCAAAAGCTAAAATGACACAGATTACAAAATGTGCTATAAAAGGAATTAAATTCTACAAACATATTGTACAAAGTGTTGAAAAGTTCATCCAAAAGGTATGTTTAATGCTTAATTATTTTAAGATGCAATGGAGAAAATGTGGAAACTTTGACTTTCAGTCTATGCAGATGTTATTAAGAAGTGATTTTTGGTTATGAGTTAAAAGATAATAGTTTTAAGGATATAAACTCAGTTTTTCTTTGCATTTAAAAAAAAAATATTGGTAGTATTTATCCAATAAGGAATTGAAGTATGAGAGTGGGAATAAAATTTTGAACTTTTAAGTTTTATGCTGCCTACAAAAGCAATTTTAAAAATACAATATTCTGCTTAAAAAAAATATGATATTCTGCTGTACATACAGCCAACAATAATGTATTATTAAATTTTTAAGTTATAGAACTGTGATTGTAATTACTTTAATAATGATATTCTGCATAAATCTTAATTAGAATGATAGCTTATTTACTATTCAACTGCAAATGAATAAACAAATGAAGGCCTATTGCCAGAATGCTGTAAAGATACATAGGTATGTTGAAAAATGTTTGTTTCAAGATATTGAGCAAGCTTCATTTAATTGTGCTCTGTAATTTCATCACTTAACAGTGACAATCCATTTAAAATCTAATACAGGTATAGTGGCAAGGAAGTTATCACTCTTAAGTTTAATGTCAATATCAAATTTAGAGGAAAAATTGCCTTCAGCCAGATGGGATACGAATCCCTAACCTCTTGCTAACATTTTATCAAGAAGTCGTGGGTCTGTATCCCACCAGGCTGAAAACAAATTTTCCTCCAAATTTGATATCGATGTTACACTAAGAGTGATACCTTCCTTGACAATTGAACAACAATATCGAGAAATTTCTTCAATTTATCAAATAGTAGTGGTATTTCCTTCCAATGGGCAGTCTTTGAGCAATGTACAGGGTTTTGAGAAGGATGTTAGCATAATAAAAAAAAAAAATAAATACCCCCTCAAGCAGTAGCACTTGGTAATTTTCAGAAGGGACATGCCCAATAGAGGTTTGCATTGATTAACTGACTGATGAAAAGGTAGTTGCTGTCCTTTTTGACACATTTGGATCAGCCATAATTTTGTAAATCCTTAACTGTTTCAGTCCCATATTTTGCATATAGGTTTACTTGGAGATCAGCTCTTGTTTAGCAGAAACAAAAAAAAAAGCTAATGCCAGTACAAAAATGACCCACAACAGAAATTCATTGGCCCACTAAACAATTTTCATTTTTGGTATAAAATGGTGAAGCTAATCATTTTCTGGATCTTAAAATTTAAAATTATTAAAAAATAATTTAAAGTTTCAAATGATGCTTTGATAAGCTCCCTGTGGAAATCTTATTTGGAACTTCAAAGTGTTCATAGAATGTGCCATATTGCTCCTGAATGGGTGTGTTGTTGGTATGTGTACAGCTGCCCTCGTGCAGTATGTGGAGTTGCCTCGTGGCTGTAAACAGGAGGTAGGGGTTGGTTCAATTAGTATCATGCTAGGCTTGCAATCAGTAGTTTCCCAGGTTTGATCTTGAAGTCCCACCTGCTCTACCATTGAGATACATCTCTGCTAAAACCCCACTCTGATCTTGGTCAGAAAGGGGACAATGATGAGCTTGCAAAGGACATTGTCAGATGAGATGTTAAGCCATGGCTATGTACGGGAGAAGAACTACACCCTGTGTACATTAAAGAACACACTTGATGGGAGGCTATCATCTGTCTCATAATAGTTGTCCAATGAGCCACCTTCTCTGAGCCTTTGGAATCATTGTCAGCTGGCCATTTAGTCCATTGTGCTTAAAAAAAATGCTGTTCAGAGGTAAAACAACTGAAAACAAAGCCACATTGCTACAGCAATCTTGAAGTTTAAAGATTGATATTCATATAATGATATCTGTGGGGTAGTGCTTGAGTTAGTAAACAAAATGCACATGTCCGTATTCATAACCCCTCCTCTGCTTTGTCATTATTTTTAAACTTGTATGGAGTTTTATTCAGATTGGTGTTGTATTTTGTCTTTTTATTTTAGTTAACGTAATTGTCCTTATGGTGTGTCTCAGGCAGAGAAATATGAGGGCACCAAGCAAACATAAAATAGATTCAGAATGGAGAATGTTCAATCTAGACAGGATAAGAAATTTTTGCTGAATTTTTTTTTGTGTCACTAATAACTGTGTCTCTTATGTGTCCTGAAACAGTTACACTAACCAAATGATGTATCTGCAAGCAAATTTGAAATTATGTATTCTTGCTTTCTCTATGTTGAGTACATTAGATGCCTGAAAAAAATGCTTGAAGTAGATGCTTAATAATTTAGCTTAACCATTTGAGTGCCAAGTTTTCCTAAGAACACTAGACTTGCTGTTCCAGGTTTTTTGTATATATGGCTTACTGTTGACTTACTTTATCTCTGTAAAAGTATCAGATGTTCTTTTGATATGAAAATATATAACTATTCATATGTGAAATGAAAAATGTACTAAGAGCATTGGAAGGATGTTTAGTCAATTCCCATTTGTACGTATATGGGTGTGACAATGAAAGGGTTAAAGGGGAATAGTCTGCAGAGCAGAACAATTCCACTGGAGAGTAGAACAATTCCAAAAAAGTTAAAATAGATTCATTAATGCAGGAGAGTTGCAAAATAATAAAAGTGTGAATGATCTCTGCCCTAAGAAGAAACTGTTATATTTGAAATTTAAATCTTTCCTCTATTTTCAATTTCTGCAATTCAATAATGAATTTTGTTTACATCTCTTGATACATAATTAGTTAAAACAGAAGTCTAGTTAATAACTCAATATTTTTTGCTTGGGGTGGGCAAAACTGCAAATATTAAGGCCTTGTTCAACCATAAACAGATTACTTATAACATTCATTAGAAGTTTTGCTGTTTCCATATTTAGTGATCTCTAACAATGTGACTTGAAACTACCTAAGTATTTGAAAATGCGAATTATATTTCATTAGTACCAATCTAACAAGAGTTTTCCGATTATCTTTTAAAACCAAACAGTTGCATTTCCCACCTACCCTAGGCATAAGGGGCCAACTCATTGCTGCCAATGGAAACTTCACTACCTTTCACATTCCATCCCCCCAATTCAATTTCATTGGAGAGGGCAATTCATTTCCTGGGGGGGGGGGGGGGATTTCATTGACAACAATGAGTAAACTCATTTGTTGGCAATGAAAACTCCATGAACTTTTCTACCACAAAAATGTAAAATTTCTAGCATAAATACATCATTTTTACTATTCGTTGTTGAAAATTCAATTCAGAAAGTTTAGATGGAAATAATTATCAATACCTATCCAACCTGAAGAGTTAAATTTATCTCTAAAAAACAATTATCTCTTAAAAAAGTTGCATCCCTCCTTCCCTAGATATAAGGAGTCAACTCATTGTTGCCATTGAAAACTTCATACCTTCACATTCCACCACCAAATTTTCATATTTCAAGCATAAATACATAGTTTGCAATTGTTTGCAATTTTTTTTTACTTTTTTTTTGTCATTAGAGGGTGCAATTATAACTTTTGGGAGGTTCAGAAAGTGCACATTGTAATATTTCATCAATACCTATCCAACACAAAAGGAGTTTTTAATTTATTTCTATAAACAAAATTAGATGTTTACAAACAGACAGACAACAAAGTGAAATTATTATTTCGTTTTTTTTTTTGAAAACAGGATAAAAATAGCTGGGCCACTAGATTCATTCCTATTTTTCAGACTGGACTCTGGTAGGATTAAAAATCATTGAACATTTAAGTCAAATAGTTCCTAAGAAATGGCATTCAAGTTACTATGAAGTAAATAGTAAAGATACGACCATTATCTAAAACATACTATATGTTCCTACTCATCAAATGGCCAGTTTAATATTAAATATAATTCCTACTCATCCACTTTTAGTTCTCAGAATAGCTTCAGTTTTTTATTGATTGCTACTGCAACATATTTGTATTTCCCCATTTTTGGCATTCAACAATATGCTATAAATAACAGTTAAAAGTGTATTACAGTAATTCAGTAATATTTCAGCTGTTGCAAAGATTCCACTCTATTGACACACATTACTGGAAGATGCCTGGGTTTAAAACATGTTCACTGAAGATTATCAATTTTAAATACATTTTTTTTTTACAATTTCAAAATAATTGTGAGGAATACCATTGTACTGTGTTTTCTAACTGACATCCAAAGGATGTAACACTGTATTAAAATATAAATACATATTTCCTTATAGCAAAAGAATTTTCAAAGGAAAGTTGTAAAATCCTGTGTTCTTTACAGTTTTCAGAAATCTGCTAATTTTTGAAAACTGCCAACGTTATTTTTGCATTTTATATATGTAGTTTCAAAAAATTTCACACTTATCGTGTTTATCTAATTTTACAGTGTCGTCCAGAATATAAGGTTCCTGGTTTATATGTTGTGGATTCTATCGTGCGTCAGTCTCGTCATCAGTTTGGAGCTGATAAAGATGTTTTTGCACCTCGTTTTACCAAAAACATAACACTGACATTTCAGAATTTATTTAAGTGTGCTGAAGAAGATAGGGTGAGTTAAATTGGTTTTCTGTTTGTGTTATTTTTGTAGAAACAATACATATTTGATCATCATTTTGGTATGAAAAACTGCATAATTCAACTTAACAAAAATTGCAGTAGAGGTTCACAGTGCAGTGATTAAAATTAAATTGAGATCTTTAATTCTCTATGACACTGTTAAATGTTTTTTTAAAAACTTTGACAAATGTTCTATGCTATCAAGTATCAAAAGTTATTAAGGAGTGATTTACATACCGTACCGCAGACGATGATTGGTAAGAACTTCTGGGATGCTTGCAAGTGACAAGTTTAATCTTCGACGTTCTTACCTGTGATTCCTTAGTAGAATTTGAGAAGGCGATGAGGGATGCTGATGATTTATTTGCTTAAAATTTAGTGAGGGAAATAACCAGTAATACAGTAATAGATATGCACTTTTTGATGTCAATTTCAATTTTAGAGGAAAAATTGTCTGAGCCGGGTGGGATATGAACCCACAACCTCCTGATAACATGTCAGGTGTCTGGACCTGACATTTAAAATGTAAAATTGAAATCGACATCAAAAAGTGCCTATCTATTACTGGATGTTGAACTGTCGAGTTTATCTGAGTTTATCTCAATATTTATTATCATTATCATACTTGTAAGACATGCTTTCCATCTATTGGCAAATAAAAAGCCACTAGCACTAAAATTGCCCAAAAATAACACCTACATGTGACATAAAGGGAATGTTCATAGTGTTAATTATAGGAAATCTTGATCGGCGGCTGGTAGCTCAGTGGTCCAGAGCACCTGACATGTTATCAGAAGGTCGTGGGTTCATATCCCACCCAGCTCAGACAATTTTTCCTCTAAAATTGAAATCGACGTCAAAAAGTGCCTATCTATTAATGGATGTTGAACTGTCGAGTTTATCTCAATATTTATTAACCAGTAATACTTTTGGTAGCATAGGGTGCTTAAAAAGTTTGAGTTACATGACGTGCGTTTCATGCCCTTACTTTGGCAAGATGCCCAAACCCTGCTGAGGTGCAGAGGGAGCCAGGATTGGCCTAGAGCAACAACTGTTCAAGATGATAATTTCCTTAACTGCAAGGCACAATAAAATGATGTTAGCATACCAACTTGCATCGGAGCTGTCAGCTACCACGGGAAGGACGGTATCCAGAGTAACTGTGTCCCGATAATGTCATGAAAGAGTTATATGCTAGAAGACCTGTAGTTCAGATACCACTAGCTTCAGCTCATCGGAGGGTATTATTGGAATGGAGCAAGCAGTACCTCAGTTGGACCAATGATAGTGGGGACAGGTTCTCTTTTCAGATGAATCACGATATAATGTATATAGTGATTCTCAGAGCCAATGCATCTGGAGGGAGCATGGGCCACATTATCACCCTCTGGATATTGTGGAAAGGGACTGTTTTGGTGGTAGTGTATGCTGGTCTGGAGAGGTATAACTATCAGTTGCCACGCTGACACTGAAGATTTTGTCTTCTCAGCCTACCATTAATGCTTATCCAGTTAATGCTCATCTACATAGAGCTCAGTTAGTGGAGGGAGATACCTTCAGAGTGAAGATATCCAGAGAATGGATTGGCCAGCGAGGTCCCAAGACCTAAAGCCCATTGAACATGTATGAGATACTTTGGGAAGGTAAGTTGCAAGTCGTCAACCCCTTCCAGGACCCTTCATGGGCTGGGAAATGCTCTTATAAAGGAGTAGGATTTGCTGCCCTCTGCATTGTTGGATAACCTTATTAAAAGCACGAGAGCTTGTGCAAGTTGAATTGCTGTTAGGGGTGTAATCATACTCCTTACTAAATAACTAACTTCAATATCTGCTGTGATCTATAATTTTTCATAATTGGAAAAATTTTATGTTTTATTCTTTGATTTGAAATTTAATTTTATGATTGTACAAGTATTCTGATATATTCTTTATTTTAATTGTAAGTATTAATATAGGTGATATTTAATATCCTCAGAAAATTTTCTTTAAATTCTAAAAAGGATTTCTTGAGATATTGCATCTTTGTTCAACTTTCTTAAATTATGAACAGCAGTGTATATTCATAGGTATATGCAATATATAACTTTCCATATATAAGCAACTTCCAGAATTTACTACTATTTATGTCTATTTGTAAGCAATAATTCTGAATTTTACAAATTGTATGACATTTTCATCTTTAGAGCTGAATTCTAATAATGATATGTTGCATATATATATTATTAATTTACTATCTAAAGGCACTTTTTGATGTCAACAGTGATAATAATATAAAACATTTCTTTTTTCTAGCCAAAAATTGTCCGTGTATTAAATTTGTGGCAGAAGAACAATGTCTTTCCTAGTGATGTTGTTCAACCACTGATGGATATGGCCAATCCTAATACAAGTGATTGTATGTATAAATCTGTTTTTAATAATTTGTTTTTAGATAATTTTGTGCTTCTAAATAGATAGTATTCATGGACAGTGCTGAGAAAATGTTTTCTAATGACTAAGTAGTCAGTGGAAATTTCTAAGCTGGCAAAAATTTTACATCACAGTTACATCATTAGCAGCCAGAAGGGTTCGAAATGTGCATTTGTCAGTTTGGCAGCTGTGTTTATAGAAGTATTCTTAGCTCTGTTTATGAATATGAATATTAATTACATAGGGTCAGTATAAAACAATATTCATATTTAAATTAATTGTGTCTAAAATGTCAAGAAACTCTCAAAGTTTCCTTGTTATGATGGCATGGAATTGTATTACATGTAATGACTTAAAAGTCAAATTTCAAAGTAGCTGGATTGGTAGGGGTGGACCATATTGTGGCCCCCAAGAAGTCCCAATGTGATACCATTGGACTTGCCTGTTTTGGGGGGAGGTGGGACATTAGAAACATAATTTTCCCAAAAAATTTTTGTAATTTGTAGTGTTTGAAGGGACAAAACTTTGAGAGTTCCTTGACATTTTGTGCACACAATTGCTTTTGTTACTGAATTATTTATAAAATGTAGCATTTTTAAATATGGATATTTTATGAACTTGTATGTAAGAATATTTCAGTAATGAATTTTGTGTATTGAAAATGATAAAATTACTCATTTTAAGTAGTTTCTTTTTAAACACCATCAATTTACATTTTCAAGAATTTCAGTAAAAAATAAAATGGGAACTTGAAATACAAAATGCAGAAGACTATTTTGATTTTCTGTTATTGTGCCAAAAACCAAAACCTTTTCAATTTTCATCTGTAGCAATATATACTGCTTGACCAAAAAAAATAGCAGCAGCATAGGCACAAAAAAATATATGTTTGTGCTTAAAAGCAAAAAAAAAATGTTTGTTTCATTCACAGCT
Source organism: Ryuthela nishihirai (assembly GCA_038380435.1). Classification (NCBI taxonomy): domain Eukaryota; kingdom Metazoa; phylum Arthropoda; class Arachnida; order Araneae; family Heptathelidae; genus Ryuthela; species Ryuthela nishihirai. The sequence goes on along the minus strand of JAWZYU010000001.1, from coordinate 133,915,467 downwards.
AAATTTTTGCTGATGGACCAGCAAGTTCAAATTCAACAAGTAGTATTTGCACTGAAAATTTTTAATCTGATCTTAATTTTTATTTAAGAAATAAAGGGCCTTTCATAAAGTAGGTTTAATGATTGAATTAGCAGTTGGCTTCTATATCAAAATAAACGGCTAATTGGCAAACCTAGGTGTATGTCATTGGAAAAAATAATGCAATTTACTCCCACTCAGAGTTTCATGATCATTATTTATGTTGAGCTATATCCTTTTAAACCTCTGGTGTCCACTGGATTGGATGTTAAGTTGTGGCTCTGTCTGACATGAGAGCCATATCCTGTACACATTAAGAAGCACACTGGATGGCCTTGATAATAGGCTTTCCTTTGCCTCCTAAAAGCTGTACAGTGGGTTCCCTTCCCCAACTTGGGGGCGGGGATGGCTCAGTCGGTAGCGTGCCAGGCTCGTAATCTGTACTTCCCAGGTTCGAGTCCCAGCTGGGTCAGCATTGAGATTTATCTCTGCAAAATTCCCCGCCCTGCCCACAGTCAGTAGGGGACACTGATGGGCTTGGAAAGGCCGCCGTCCGTCGGATGGGACATTAAGCCGTGGCCCCGTGTGCGGGAGAGCCATACCCTGTGCACTTTAAAGAACACGTTGAATGGCCTTGACGGGAGGCTACCATCTGTTTCCCAACAGCTGTTCCAGTGGGTCCCCTTCACCAACCTTCTCTGAGCCTTCGGGGTCCATGTGACCTGGCCATTTAGCCCATGGTGTGCAAAAAAGTGCCGCTCAGAGGTAAAACAACAACAACCCTTCCCTAACTTTCTCTGAGCCATTGAAGTTCTTGTGACCTGATCATTTAGTCCACTGTGTGCACAAAAGCACTGTTGTATGCTTGCTAACCTGTACCCACTGTTGCCAACAATGATTGACTGTTCTTGCATTGGTCTCACATGTGCTGAAATTTTATGAGTGACAATTCAACCTCACATATACCTATTATTGACCTTGCTCAAACTGATCCGGCTGATGACAATATACCAGGAAGACAAACATGTCTTCCTGGTATCCAGTACCTATGTCATCACTTCCAGTACTGATTTGTCTTTGTTAGCTGCCTACAATTGATCATAACTTCTAAAACTATTTGTTCTGCTAATGACCTTTCACATTTTTATCACCTGTGGATATCATCTCAGTCCTGGCATTTCGATCTTATGAATATTGCCACTGAGCTCACATGCTTATTCCAATGAATCAATCTGTTGCTTCAAGGTGAGGCACTTTCATTATCACATACTGTATTTGAAAATAATCTTGCTTCTAAGTGTTATGTATTATTGGTATTTTTTATTTGGTTATTCTAATATATTTAGTTATATAGGGAAATTTATTAGTTTTGTATTGCAGTTTTCATATTTTTTTTATTAAAATATTATGCGTAACTGACTAGCAAAAAGTATCAATCTGTTCCTGAGATTGTAAAAATTGTTCTTCTCTGTACTAATTTTTTCAAATTCAATCTGGAAATTTGTTAATGTTATTTTTCAAATGTTATTTCAAACTTTGCCAGAATTATTGCTGAATTTAAATTAAAATAGCAGCTAAAGTTGCATTTTTTTAAACTGCAGTAAATGTGCTGAAAAAAATATTTGTTTTAAAAAAAACTTTGTATTTTAAAAATTTTCAAGTTTTAGTTATATTATTAGTAGTGATTTTTATTTGTGGGCTTTGTTCTTAAATTTGAGACAAACTTTTTTTCTTTTGGTAAAGGGTCCTTTGAAGTGCAGCATCTTAGGTCTAATGAAAGCCCCATTCATAAATGTAAGATTTTCCTACTGATGGTTATATACAGAAACTAAATTTAAAAGCTGTATTTTAGTGTTTAAACATTTTATTATATGATGTTAGTTACTTAAATATTACCTCAAAGTGAAGGAAATATTGTGTCATTTGCTATAGTTTTTGCATTATGTTTCATATAACTCGATTTCAGTGCTAAATGATGTAGCTAAAACTAAATATCAAATTTAGCCTCTTAAAGTAACTACTATGTATATCATTTTTAAGTTCAAAGCATGGTTTTTTTTTCCCTAAGAAATAATATAGGTACCATATTCCAAATATCATATATGACAAAGCATTTAGCATTGTTTTAGAAGTTTTTACAATGGTTTAACCATCCTATTGATCAAGCAGTTAGCATCATCGTCTACTGATATATAATTAGCATGTTTTGCTGCAGAACAAAGGAACCTAGTTTCAAATCCCTAGGTAAGGATAAAGGTTTCTTTTTTTGAAACAGGTATTTATGTTACTGCTTTTAGATTTAATCAGGATGTGTAAGTTACCATCTATAACTAATTGTTCCATCAAGTGTTTAGAGCATCTGGCATAACCAGCAGATTCTGGTTTGATTGCAGAAGATGCTGAATGTATTTTTCACCTACTTTAATGTTGATTAATTTTTCTGCCACATTTTTTATTTCAGGAATATTTTATCTATATATATCATTTACATGTCTCCATAGCTTAGTTTTTCCATCCCCCCCACTGGTATTCATATTATAAAATTTGAAGCAGGTATTGAAAATCTGTTAAAGTACTGATTCAGATTTAAATAATACATTCAGTGGTATTTTATATACAGAGTGTCCAGAAAATAATGGTGGATTTCAAGAACCAATATGCTGCAAAATGATATGCATATTCAAGAAAGTAATTTTATAGTTGAAAGCATACCTCAAATAATTTTGAACATAATTAGTGAGTTTTGAATATGCACTGTTAGTGACCCTGAATATGTTCAGTTGGTATTCCTCTTCTTGCCACACACATTTCCTGGCAGATAGATTGGCAGGGGTGGTCCAATTCCATGGCTACAAGGTGCCTTGATTTGATTTTCTTGTGGGGCTTTTTAAAGAATTAGTTAGTAGGTTTACATGGACAAAATTCGAGACCCAAATCATTCGAAAGCCAGAATAAGAGAAGCAACTAACAAGATATGCTGCAAAGTGTATGGCATATTATAGTTAAAATGGTGCACATTATGTTAAAAACCATTTGAGGTACATTTTCAATTATAATATTACTTCCTTGAATATGTTATTATTTTCCTACATATTGGTTCTTGAAACCCCACCACTATATTTCAAATGTTTTGTATATAGATGTGAAATCTAAATACAGTATAATATAATGAAATCACAGTGTACTTATCTTAAATTTAATAAAACTCTGTATATAAATAATTGAAACAAAGCAGACACAGCAGTATGATTCAACAATAATTGCAACAGTGGCATATCAGGATATTTCCTAACGAATTAACGAAATGGATGTCAAGATGGCATACAAATTGTATTTGTGTATATTTCAGATGCAGATGGTATCCCTTTGATATAGAATAGCAATTTCTGTATCTTTATAGAATCAAATTCAATAGAAAAGATAACAATATTTTGGATGTGCAGGTCAAGGTAATTGTCATGCAAGGCGAGTTGTTAATTTTGATGTTTTACAGTCTTGTGATTATTTTCAGGTGCACAAGTTACATAGCACTAACCAAAGAGGTCATTTGCTTAAATGTTATGATAAAGTCCAAGTACAGAGATCTTAGACCTATATAACTCATGCACCTGAAAAAAAAAATATCATTTGACTAAAAAAATATATCATTTGAAACATCAAAATTAAATGCACAATTAAAAATACCTTCTTGCCCAGAAATTGATTAAAATAACCTAAAATTCTCTGTCATTGAGTAAATGAAATTTTGAAGCTTATCCTTCAAACTATTTGAACGTTAAAAGTTTTTAGGAGAAAACTCAGAAACTTTTCTGAGCAAGGACAGCTCTTCATCTTCAGTGAAGTGACACTATATGGTGATGTTAGGGCTGTTAAGAGCTTCTTTCCACATGTCATGAAAAATGATTCCAGTGTCTCAGTTTCAGGTGGGGACAGGTGAGGTCGTTATTTCAATAGCCCTTGCAAGCTATGGTTCCATAATAAGTGGATGAATGTGCTAAGCAGTGTGGCTTGCTCCCAGTCTCTGGTTGCTGCGTGTTGTACTGCCAACTTGGCAGCATCAGTTTTTAACTTGTTTTGGGTAGCATGTCTGATATTCTGTGAATCTCTCCTGTAGAGAAAGTATAGTTTTCCCAATATAGTAGACAACAGAATTATTTGCCAAATGTAAAGAGATCTGTATATTCCTGATTTTTTGAAGGAGGCTAAAGTTGTCTCTGTCCCTTTTTATAATTTCTTTCTGATTTGGAGCTGGGCTGCGAACAATTTTGATTTTTTGGTTCTGAGTAATTTGCAGACTGATTTGCATAGGACAGGAATGTAAGATATAGATCCAACAAAGGTTTCCCACTTGGAGTCTGTGATTGGGAAGATAGTGAAATATCTTTTGTTGTCATTTGTATACTTATTGATTAGCTTTTCTATTGTTGGGTGGAAGCCATGGGATGCAGCAATGGATTGAATGTTTTTAATTTGTTTTAAGCAAATGAAGAAAACTGTAAAAAGGACCAGAGGCAATTTTAGCATCCTTCAAAAATCAGCTATATACAGATATCCCCTACATTTGGCAGATGATTATTCTGTTGTCTACTCTATCGGAAAAACCTTATGTTCTCTATAGGAGAGGTTCACAGAGTATCAGACAGATGCCAGCCAAAACAAGCTAACAACTGCCACTGCCAAGCTGGCAATACAATACACAGCAACCATAGACTGGGAACATGCCACACTGCTAGCACATTCATCCACTTACTATGGAACCATAGAACACAAAGGCTATTGAAATAATGACCTTGCCTATTCCCTCCTGCAACTGAGACACTGGAATCACCCTTCACGACATGTGGAAAGAAGCTCTTAATAATCCTTACATTATCAATAGTGTCATTTCACTGAAGACGGAGAGCTGTCCTTGCTTCGAAAAAGCTTCCGAGTTTTCTCCTAAAAACGTTTAACGTACAAATAATTTGAAGGATAAACTTCAAAATTTTATTATTCAATGACAAAGAATTTTAAGTTAATCAAAATTAACAACTCGCCTTGCATGGCGATTACCTTGATCTGCACATCCAAAATATTATCATCTATTTTGAGGATTACCTTGATCTGCACATCCAAAATATTATCATCTATTTTGAGGAATTTGATTCTATAGAGATACAGAAATTGTTATTCTACATTAAAGGGATACTATCTGCATCTGAAATACCCACACAAATACAATTTGTATGCTCTCTTGACATCCATTTTGTAAATTCTTGTTAGCAAATATTTGTAAGCAAATAATTGTGAATGGCAACAATGGCTGATATACCATTGTTGCCATTACTGTTGGATCATACTGCTGTACTCCTGCTATGATTAAATTTTACATTATATACAGTGCTATAGAATTATATACAGTGTTGAACAGTTTTATTAAATTTATGAAGTTGAATAATTAGTGTAACTTGAAGCTGAAATCTTTCTATATGACAAGATACTTATTATTTTTTAAATTAATATAGCATTTCAGCAGGCTGTATCAAATGAAAATATTTTGCCACAAAATTCAAAGCATAAAACAGCAGAACTTGCATCATGGAAAGGATGGAGTCAGCCTTCACAAGTAAATGAAGAATCATTACCCGATTCTAGGTCATATATGGAAGTAAGCTTTATTTATTACTAATTTCAGTGGATGAATGATTTGAAAAAGTATGCAGTAAAAAGAAAAATTTTAAATATTTAATAACCTTTTTATAAACCATTGTTCAGTGCAGTCAGCAATTACTAGTTGTCAGTATTTGAATAAATAACTGTTTCTTTACAATATGCATAAGAAGTTTACAGAAATATTCTGCATCTTTCTTAATTTATTGTAAATGAAATAACCCCTAAATTGTCTATTAACAAACATTTTACCCTAAAAGGCCAAGTCTGTGATAATATTTTATATGCAATAACTACAATAATGTTTTCAGTGACAAATTTCAATAACATTTCTTTTCAATATGTGCATTAGTTGCCAAGTTGACATAGTTAATGTTCATAGTTTTGAAAATAGCTTATTTTAAGAAGTTCATTAAATAATACAGTTTATTAACATGTAAAATACCTTAAGTTAGTAAATGGTAGTTTGGATACCACATAAATATTTGCTCACTCATTATATCGCCTGTTAAATGTTCAACCATTTATGTAGACTTTTGAGCAAATAGTAATGCTAATGGCTAACAGATAAGTAAGGCTATGTATTTTTAATCTTTAAATATTTTGACTGTGTGGCTGCTGTACAGCATTTCAAAATTTCAAATATACATTTACACCTGTGCTGAAAGCATTGTTAGCACAACAAAGGTAACTTGAAGTTTTTTAAAATAGAATCTTATAAAAGTTTGTAGTTTAAACTCATTAAATAATGTGTACCTTTTCAATTTGGTGGAAATTTTGATGTGAAAAAAATAATTTTTGATACTGTCAGATCATCATTCCTTAATATCCACATTCAACATCACCATCAATTCTGGTTGTTTTGGACCATGTTGAAACAATCCTCCGATTTCAGCTCATGAGCTAATCTGAACTGCTACCAGCACAGTTTTATGCAAAGTTTTGAAATACTCCAGAAAACCAAAACTTTTTTGTTTAAATCTGAGTGTTTTGGAAGCAGTTACCAAGTAACTAACTTTATTTTTTGTGTAATTTTTCATTTTTTTTTCTGATTTAAAACTAATTCAGTATTTCTAGAATTATTTTTATCATTGTATATGTTCCATTGAGAGTTCTTTGTTATGGGAACATGCTGTGTTTAATTGGAGCAAGGCACAATATGCAGCTGTGACTAATTTGATATGCATCTGCTTGTGTGCCTTTGCATCACAGACCTGCCAGTAGTGAGCAGTGTATAGTACCTGTATTTGCTTCATTGGTACAGTTTTTTATTTTAATATTTTTTTTCACAGATTTATTTATCATTATTGACTTATAGTTACATCTTTGCAAGTTTTTTCTGATATGGAAGTGTTACAGTTTATTGATAAGTTGTTTTTTTTACTTGGTTTAAGTTTTTTCTAAAATTATTTATTGGTTTTCCAATCAGAAAATTTTTATCGTTACCCAAGAAGAAATGAAGTCTTGGATATGGAAACAAAGGATTTCCTTGGCTTAAAAATTAGTTTGCCTTTGATTGGAATGTGTGTGTGAAAGGGATGGAATTTTGTCAAGTGGGTTTTAACTTCTCTCTCCAGGGCTACGCTGAGGGAGTATTTAACCCATTTGGCAAATTAAAGTCGTTACTACATTTGGAAAGTTTCATTTTAAAGAATTATTAATTTGTGAGTTTACATTGAATGGTTAACAAAATGTTAACCTGCCCTTGTCAAAAAGTCTTGGCTACACTAGTGTGAAATTTTTGAATTTTTTTTTTATCAATAGTGTAGTTGCAGGCATTTTACCAAGATCCTCAAGGTGCAACAGCCAAATGAAAAACGTGGGGTATGCATTTCAAAAACCACCAGTCAAGAAGAAAGTGTGCTTTGTGTTCCACTGCCATGAGCAATAGAAGCACCTATGAGTATGAACACTGTAAAGTGACTTGTGCAATTCTGACCCATGTTTCCAGCTGTACCACACATAGAAAAGAATTGCAAGAAACAATGACATTTCTATTTCAGGATTCTTTCTTATTATGGTCAACCCTCATTACCACCTACTGTAAGCCCCCCCCCCCCCCCCCAAAAAAAAAAAAAGTTATCGAATCTGTACTAAAAATACACATAAGCAGTTTAAAAATTTATTACAGATAAATTAACTCACATATTCCATTTAAGCTCCTTGCATATTATATTTATGATGCTGCATATTAAAAAAAACTGTTAATACAGCTTGTTGCCTTCTTTTTGCACTCTCTTGTTCCATTACAGCTTGGATATGAGTAATATCTATTTGAATATCAAAATTCGGCAAAGCTTTGAGGGAATTCTTAGTGTTCCCCACTGCCTGATATTGGTTGACTGCCTGTCTTTGTTGAAACAATTGGCAGTTCTGGCCCATTTCCATTAACAACATAGTCAGAGACTTCACATCTCAACATTGCCTCCACAGTTATTTCAGTGTTGGTCATTTCCCCACAAACAGCTACTTCTTCATCAATTTCTATGTATTCAGAAAAACTAAAAATGTATTTTTAATTTTTTTGGAGATATCATTCCATTCCACAATAAAATTGTTTTTGGCAGAGTTGGAAGTTTCATCCATTGGTCATTGTCAGAGCCCTTTTCACATCAAACAGAAAATTCAGCCTTTTTTGAAACAATTTGATGTTTTGGTGACTATTTTCCATGTTTTATCAGCAATTTGCATGGTTTGCAGTATGTTAATTCTGATTTCATGGTCATCGTCAATATTACTTAAGCATTTTCTTACAACTTCTGTGTGACACATCATTTTAAAAATTTTAATTATCCCTTGATTAATGGTTGTAGTTTTGAAGTTGTGTTATGGCATTTAAGTCTAGGATCTTATTGTGTGCTCTACAATTATCCAAGAAAAGGATAATATTTCTTATTTTTCTTTTCCTACCATTTTACAGTTAGCCTTTTAAGCCATTCCATGAAAGTTTGTTTGTCATCCATTCCTCTCAGTTTGTGACATATTCCATTGGAAGCAATCTTATTCCTCTGAAGTACCTGGGGTTTAAAGATTTTGCCAATCATAAAAGGAAGGAGTTTTTCACTACACCTCATATCGACTAACAACATTCATTACTATTTTTCCCACAGTTGCATGTTTCACTTTTAAAATTCTTGTTTTATCTAGAGTCGTTTAAAAAAATAAAGCAGTTTCATCTTAAGTTCTTTGCTGTTTTTTAACGTTTTCTCCTATAATAGATTCACACCTACTGGAATGTTTGTTTTTCCTATATTGAATAAATTGTTTTGGCAACTTGACTGGCCAATATCAGGCAATTATGGATATCTCATTCTTTTTCCTTAATTGTTGAGAGAGTGCTGCTAGGAATTCTGAATTTTGTGGCACTGTCTTTTTTCTTCTTTTCACTACTTTCAACAGCTGTGATCACATTTCCTTTATCATGAATGACAATGCATTCAAGTTATGCTTTGCTGTAATTGTAATACAGTTAAATTTGTACCAAGAGAAACTAGCTCTAAACTAAAATCAAACCACTTTATATGAGGAATAGGAGGAATGCTCTCTTGTCAGCCATGTGGGGAGGACAGAAGCAGTGCATAACTAATAAGAATCACTGTCCACCTATAAGCAGGGGTGGCTCAGATGGTAGCATGCCAGGCTCATGATCTGCAGCTCCCAGGATCAAGTCCTGCCTGGATCAACATTGAGATTTATCTCTGCAAAACTCCCCGCCCTACCCTAGGACAGTAGGGAACACCGATGGGCTAGGAAAGGTCACTAACCATCAGATGGGGTGTTAAACTGCTGTGCTGTGTGTGGAGAGCCATACTCTATGCACATGAAAGAACATACTGAATGGCATTGATGGTAGGTTACCATTTGCATTGATGGTAGGTTACCATTTCTCTCCCAACAGCTGTCTCTCAAGTCCTCTTCTCTGAGCTCTCGTGGTCCTTGTGACCTGGCCATTTAACCCATTGTGTGCGAAAAAAGTGCCACTCAGAGGTAAAACATCTCAACCTAACCTGCAAGCAGTGGGGACAATGCATACAATGCATGTACTGCATACAATGCTACTGTTTATATGCATAAATACATATAAACAGTGAGAATTGCTTTGTTCACCTGGCAAGAATTTCAGCAACTTACCATCACCAGTAATGAAACAAAATTTCATGGGAAGAAAACTTATCAAAAAGGAAATTTTTTTCAGATATTCTTTATAAAATTTTGAGGTATCCAGGTGACATCAAAAATTAAAATTGTACAAGTTAAAGAGAGCAGAAATACAATAGATGTATAAGGATTTGGTAGGAATTTAAAAAAAATTGAGTTAATGAGAAATTCTAAATATAGAAGTTTGAGGTAATGAGAGTTGACTGTATATTATTTTGAAAGAAATTTTTTTTTATTAATATGCAGTATGGCTATTTTTACTCTTAAATTTTCTGTTGCTAAGCCTTAATTGCTTTGTCAGATCCATTTTTTTTTTGCTGTATCACTCTGAAAAATATTCTCCCCCTCCATCATGATTAAAAAGTTTTATTTTCGTAAAATTCAGAATTAAACACTTATTTAATTTGGTTCATAACAGACCTATTTTTGTCATCACTTGATTGGTAAAAAAGTTCTTTGGTTAATTAATTTTTCACCAAGCAGAAGAGAAAAATATTTGGGTCTCCAGGTTCATTTCAGCTTTTCAAACTGGGCATGGTAAGAGTTAAAGTATCTATTCTTTGAAACTGATGATTGAATTATGAAGCAAGAGTGATATCTTAGTTGCTTACTTCTACTAAAAATAAAAATTTATTTTGTCCATTAAAATTTATAAAACATTACAAGCTTGCTTGACAACATAACAAAACTGATCAATAATCTGTTATGGAGCAACTGTTTGAGTGCAAGCAATTAGAAAAAAAAAAGCTCTACCACTGAATTAATTCATGCAGAACCCTTTATCCAGCTTCTTCCCTTTCCCAATGGCTTCCAGGTGCCGGGAAACTGTTGAATAATGCATGCCTAATTTGCCTGTGATGTCTCGTACAGTTTGGCATGCTCCAGATTCAATTATAGTCTTCAAATGATGTTATCAGCTGCTTCTTTTGGAAACTGTCCCTATAAGTATTTGATTGATAGATATAGTAAGGAATATATTTTCGGGTTTGATTTTAAAAATTAAAAAAAAAAATGATTTGCAGTAGAAAAAAATTAATGGTTAAAGTTATAAAATGATTAATTTTTTTCTAGGCCACTGGAATTCAAAAGATAAAAATGATAAATGGCTTCTGACACTCAAAGTGTTAGAAGCTAAATTAGTTTAATTTTTTACATTAGTTTTAACATATTTATTCTAACTAAATTACTATTGATCATTAAATTAAGAAAGTAATATCAGTGAAACATAAAATATATTTTTTTATTGGAACACATTTATGAGTTGTGTTATTATTGTGCTCGAAGAAATTAAAGCTATTTAGTTATTAATTGGGCATAAGTTAATTGATAATAGCTTTACTTGGTTATATCAAGATTTACTCTTTTTTCACAGAACTGCTACAGTAAATAGTATGATAAAGTGCAAAGTGTTTTTATTTATTAACTATTATTCCTGAAAGAAATCTAATTAGAGAATAAATTAAGCAAGATGTCAAAAATATGTTTGACATACATTTTGTTTCAAATAATATTTCACTTTAGTTGCAACAAGGAATTTAAATAAAAATACTAATTAGCTTATCATAAGACTGATATTTTTATTTTTTGCTTCTATGGTGTAAAAAATAATAAATTAGCAATAAAAAAGTAAAATAAAAGGTAAATTTTTTGGCATTTCCTTTTTAATATTAAGATATTTCCCTATTTGGATTTTAGTATATTAATCTGGTTTCTGACTTTGCCATTTGATGATTTGTACAGATGTCATCAGGAAATCTTGAGAAGTTTACTAAGGGTGATAATTCTAACTTACCAGTTCGAGAAGACATCTTGACACATTTACCTCAGATCAGTAGCCAATTAAGTATATCAAAAACAGTAGAAGTGAAACCACTGGAAGAAAATACAGTGAAATTTAACAAAGTAAGCTATTTTGCTTTGTTTCCATTTGGCCATCCTTTATTAACTAATGATTTTTTTTTTGCAGTTATTTTGAAGAAAACTGCAGTATTAAAGTTTACAGAGAGCTGTTGAAAAGTAAAACAAAATTTTTAGTAGCTGTAAGTGGTATATACAACAGTGGTGTATCTTGGTTAATGGGGCAATTCATGCAATCGCAACTTGATTTGTGACAGAACAGTCCAGGATGGCATTCTAGTTCTTTTTCATACAATAAATGAAAGTCAATCATTTGATATAATCAGTTATACTAGTAGTAGTAGAAGATGAAATTTATTGACCAGAAATATTGGTGAAAGGGGAAGGAAACACATTGTCATGATCTTATTGAAACTTGAATCATATATTAGATAGTTACAAATGAAATGGCCGATTGTTAGTGAAACATTCCAAAGCTTTGTTAAAAAAAAATTATTTAATCAAAAACTGCACCAACAGATTCAACACTTCTGCCACTTTAAAACAAGTGCATTTATGTTCATAAAAAAAAAATCCGAGTTCCTGGAAGCAATGAATTCTTTGAAGGTGCTTTTAATTGCTCTCTCATTACTAAATGTTTTTCCCATGCTTGAAGTGGTAGTCAGTTGGCAATAGGTCTCGTGAATATGCTGGGTGAATAAGAGTGCTGATACTGTGATAGAGTTTCTGGACTGTTATTTTTGAGATGTGAGGTCGAATGTTATCATGGAGAAGTAGGATGCCATGTCTATTGACCAATGCAGGCTGCTTCTTGCATGATTTGTCATGCATTTTTTGGAATTCTGCACAATATTTCTCTGCATTTATTGTTTCACCTGGTTTTAGGAATGAATAATGGATAACACCATAATATGGACACCAAACAGTTACTATAACCTTCAGGTGAAGCTTAGGCTTGGGCATGTGTTTGGGTGCTTCCATGATGTCCAGCCACTGAGCAGAATATTGACGATTGTTATATAGGATCCATTTTTCATTGCACATTGCAATTTTATGCAAAAACGGATCCCTATGGTTTTGTGTGAGAAGAGAGGTGAATACTTCAAGTTTATATGCCATATGAGTATCCATTAATTCATGCAGAACCCTTTATCCAGCTTCTTCCCTTTCCCAATGACTTCCAGGTGCCGGGAAACTGTTGAATAATGCATGCCTAATTTGCCTGTGATGTCTCGTACAGTTTGGCATGTTCCAGATTCAATTAAAGCCTTCAAATGATATTATCAGTTGCTTCTTCGGGTTGACCACATGGCTTATTTTGAGGGCTGTTGTTGCCCGATTGAAAATTTTCAAACCAATGTTGTGTTGTGCATTTACTAGCTGTGCCTCTGCCCAAATGTTGTATTGATGCTGTGAGTTGCCCTTGCAGTGGGGCGTGGGTGGCTCAGTCAGTAGCGCCCCAGGCTTGTAATCTGTAGTTCCCAGGTTCGAGTCCCAGCTGGGTCAGTGTTGAGATTTATCTCCGCAAAAATTCCCCGCCCTGCCCACGGTTAGTAGGGGACACCGATGGGCTTGAAAAAGCCGCCGTCCGTCGGATGGGACGTTAAGCTGTGGCCCCATGTACGGGAGAGCCATACCCTGTGCACATTAAAGAACACGCTGGATGGTCTTGACAGGTGGCTACCATCTGTCTTCCAACAGCTGTTCCAGTGGGTCCCATCCCCCAACCTCTGAGCCTTCGGGGTCCTTGTCCATTTAACCCATGGTGTGCAAAAAAGTGCCGCTCAGAGGTAAAACAACCCAGCCCAAATCCCAGGTTTGAGTCCCAGCTGGGTCAGTGTTGACATTTATCTCTGTAAAACTCCCCACCCTGTCCACAGTCAGTAGGGGATACCAATGGGCTTGGAAAGGCTGTTGTCCGTTGGATGGGATGTTAAGCCGTGGCCCTGTGTGTGGGAGAGCCATACCTGTGCTCGTTAAAGAACACAGTGGATGGCCTTGACGGGAGGCTACCATCTGTCTCCCAACAGCTATTCCAGTGGATCCCTTCCCCCAACCTTCTCTGAGCCTTAGGGGTCCATGTGACTTGGCCATTTAGCCCATGGTGTGCAAAAAAGTGCCGCTCAGAGGTAAAACAACCCAAAGCCTCTGCAGTGTTGTGTCCCAGTTTTAAACTAGTCTGTAAATGGTAGCTAGGTAGTCACTGGAAGGAGAGCTATGCACCAATCCCCTGTGATGATGCATAGAACCGGCCAGGCCTAGCACCTAATGTCCAACCCCGCCTTCTCGTGGTGTGGACCGTTAGTAACTTTCAAAAGAGATACTCTCTTGTGGAAGTGAATGGAAGGGGAGGGCTGCCAGATTAGTGTGGCCTACTGATTTGGACAACTATGGCTACTTTTCTTTTTTTTCTTCCCTGCTGAGGAGTGGTCAACCATACAGGGTCCTGGTGCTGACCATATAAACCTACTGGACAGATATATGGCTCTGAGCTTGATTATGGATCCTGATTTTGCTGCACTGGTGGGCTTCTGTGGAGGGAAAATCTTCCGCTGTGTTTTCTGTTTGTTTGTGGGTTGACAGCCCCAAGTGAATAGATTCACAGGATATGTTTATCAGCTAGTGGATAATCCCGAGCAGAAGTCATCGCAGGCACCTGAACTCTGCTTCTATTGGCATCGTCAAATTCTACATTGGAGGAAGTTTTCCAGTGTAGATGGCTTCAGCCTTTAGTAGTGGGGGAACGGGTCTTTGCCCCATGTCTGCGATTAGGGGGCTGTTTGATATTGTCGGCATTCCCTCTCTCAATAAACATAGTTTCTTTAAACATCCCACTAACCATTTTCTCTCCATTAGGTAGTTGGAATGTGAGGACTCTGCACAGAGCTTTTTCTCTTGATGTCCTCACACAAGAATTCCACCGTTATAATTTAGATATTCTCGGCTTGCAAGAGACCAGATGGACAGATAAAGGTCAGATTCTTAAAAATAATCTTAAATTTCTCTTTTCAGGGAGGGACGACAATAAGCATCACCAAGGCGTGGGTCTGCTTCTCAGCAGACACGCTAGCGATGCTCTTCTAGGATATGAGTGCATTAATGAAAGGTTTCTTACAGCAAAATTTCAGACAAGCGTTAAAGACTTGAATGTTATCTGCTGTTATGCCCCCACTGAAGATGCCGATGAGGATCAGAAGGATAGGTTTTATGAACAACTTCAGGATATTTTGAATTCTGTGAAGAAAGGAGATATTACCCTTGTTCTTGGTGACTTCAATGCCAAAGTTGGTACTGACTCTGCCCTTTGGGGAGGAGTAATAGGCCCTTTTGGTATTGGTAGCTGCAATGGCAATGGGCAACGTCTCCTACAGGTAAGTAAACTCAATGGATTCAGAATAACTAACACTTATTACAAACATCGCGACATACATAAGTACACATGGGTTTCACCTGATGGGCTGCATAAGAATATGATTGATTACATATTAATTAACAGCAAATGTGCTAGTTCTGTTAGGAATACCAGGGCATATAGGGGAGCTGAAATTGGATCTGATCATTACCTTGTTAAAAGTGTGTTGCAACTTAAACTTAAAAAGTGTTGTGCTAGGGTTAAAAATTTTACTTTTAATACTGAAGCTCTGAAAGATCCAGTTATAGCCAAAGCTTACCATGATAGGTTACTTAGTCATTATGACAGTCATGGTTTGCTTACTACTGAAGTTGAGGAAGAATGGGATCATTTTAAACAGGCTTTTTTGGACACTAACAGTACTCTTTTAGGAAACAAGGAGCAGAAGAGGAAAAATTATCTGAGTGATAAGGCACTTGAGCTTATTTCGGAAAGAAAGAACTGCAGGAATGCCCTTAATCAATACCCTACTAGTCCTAATAGAAAGCATTACAGAGACCTTAATAAACTTGTAAAGGAGCAGTTAGCTGCTGATAAGAATCTTTGGCTTGATGGTTTGGCTGACAAAGCCAAGGAAGCAGTTAGACAGCACAACAGCAGAGAGCTGTATCAGATAGTTGATGTTTTGTGTGGTAGAAAACGGACAGGCATACAAGGATTGAAGGATAAACAAGGTAAGGTTATAGAAGGGGAGGATTCTGTCATGGCTAGGTGGGCTGAGCATTTCAGTGATGTTCTAAACAATGTAGTTAGTTCTACTCCCATTGTTTGCAATGATGATAGATGCATTGGTGGCTTTAATGTTGGACCTATAACACAATCTGAAGTTATTTTGGCTGTTTCTAAACTTAAACTTCATAAATCCCCAGGGGTAGACGAAATTACTATGGAAATGCTTAGAGCTGGGAATGTTTCGGTTACCACTTAGATGACTGAAATTCTGAATATCTTTATGATAAAGGCATGGTTCCTAAGGATTTTACCAGAGCTATTGTTATCCCTATTTTCAAAAAAGGTGATTGCAGTTCTTGTGATAACTATAGGGGTATCAGCCTACTCTCTGTTCCAGATAAAGTTCTTTTCATGATTGTGCTTAATAGAATTAAGAATCTGGTTGACAGTCAATTGCGTGATGAGCAATGTGGATTCAGAAGTGGTAGGGGATGTTTGTATCAGATATTTTCACTTAGGCAGATTCTTGAGAAATGTTTAGAGTTTCAGAAACCTTTGGTTGCTAGCTTTGTTGATTTCAAAAAGGCTTTCGACTCTGTTGATCGTCATAATTTGTGGTTGAATATGAGATCATATGGTATACCAGACAAGTTAGTTAGCATTATGAAAGCTCTCTATAATAACACTGAGTCATGTGTGAGAGTTGGTAAGGCTTGTAGCAATCGGTTTAGCATTACTTCTGGTGTTTGACAAGGGTGCATTTTGTCTCCTTTTCTCTTTAGCTTGGTTATTGATTATGTTATGCGAAATTCACTTCAAGGGAAAGATTTTGGCCTTAAATGGGCTGGAGATATGAAAATTTCTGATTTAGATTATGCTGATGATTTAGCCCTTTTGGCAAATGATGTTGATGAGATGAACTCTTTCATTCGAGCTCTTGATGAGACTGGTATAGAGTAGGTTTGGTTATAAACAGAGAGAAAACTAAAGTGATGAAAATTGTTCAGGCAGGCTGTGATTCAGTTAATCTGAATGGTTGCAGTCTTGAGCAGGTGTCACAGTTTAATTATCTTGGGAGCTATGTAACAGATAATGGTGTTGTGCGGCATGAGATTAACAGACGAATAGGGATTGCTGCCGGGACTTTTAAGAATCTATGGAGAGTGTGGAGAAATAGGCGTATATACCTAAAGACTAAAATTAGACTATAATAGTTTGGTTCTTTCTAGGGCTAGTTATGGTAGTGAAACTTGGACACTTTGTAAACAAGATAATAGGAAACTAGATGCTTTTGATTCCAGATGCTTACGCAGTATCTTGGGCATTAGGTGGTTTAACTTTGTAACTAATGATGAGATTAGGCAAAGGAGTTTGCAACCTCCTTTAAGCAGCATATTGTGCAGAGAGAGACTCCGTTGGTTTGGCCATGTTGCCCGTATGAATAATTATAGATTGGCGAATAGGGTTATGAACAGTGTGCCTAAAGGCCTCAGAAAGAAGGGGAGACCTAGGATGCGGTGGGCAGACAATGTCAAACAAGACCTTGTTAGAATTGGTGTGCAGTGGCCAGATGCAGTAGATGTAGCTCAGGATAGACTTGCTTGGAGAACTAAATTGCACGGTCTGGTTGGACCTCCGTAGCCCATGGCTGCTTGAGGATGATGATGATGATGATAAGAACACAAATTTGACTCTGATCCATTTTTTCCCTATAAGCTCTTACAGTCTACTTACTATAAAATCTACTGATGAAATGACTATTGTGTTATCATAAGCAGGCTTAATGATGTAATGTACCACAAGTGCCATCTGGTAACTTTTCAATCCTCAAAACACTTAATACTAAAGATTAGTAATTGTGACTATCACCTGAGTTCTCTTTCCTAAAGAATCACCCCACCACCTCAATATATTGGCTGTGCCACTCTGATGATTTTTTTTCCCTATGCACAAACCTTTCAGTATTTAGCTAAAAATCACCAAACTTCAACACCTGAAGAAAAAAAATTCATAATGT
Organism: Ryuthela nishihirai; assembly: GCA_038380435.1. Classification (NCBI taxonomy): domain Eukaryota; kingdom Metazoa; phylum Arthropoda; class Arachnida; order Araneae; family Heptathelidae; genus Ryuthela; species Ryuthela nishihirai. The sequence goes on along the minus strand of JAWZYU010000001.1, from coordinate 133,897,684 downwards.
TTAGTAAAAATGTCAGCCAAGAAAGTGTTTTTCCATTTCATAAATGGGACATAAAATTCCATTAATGTGAGCAATCCAAGTCACCTTGTATAACACTGACCCTTGTTTTAAAATATACCACACTGAAAAGAATTGTTAAAAGAAATAAAAATCATGTTTCAGGTAAACATCATTTTTTGGAAGACAGATTTTCATTTGAATTAATATCTAATTTGGCTGTTTTTTATTCATCAGGTTTTCCAAAATTAAGCCTTAATTGAATTGTACAATCGTTTTTTCATTATATCACAGTGAAAAAGTCTTATTAAAATCAATATGTTTGTAAATTTATTTAAATTTTTTATTTTCATAAAATTTGGGATTAAATTATGTTTAATTTTGTATATAACATTACCTTTTTCGTTTTATTGGTTATTTAAAAAGTTATTCTAAAGTTAACTTATTTGACTCGGCACAGTTGGCAAAAAAAGCTTGAACTTTTTTCAAAGTATGGTACCAATGAAAAAATTGTAAAACGAGAGTAATTTTCTTGTTTCAAGTAAACATATTTTTTTCTTGTTTTTCAGAAATAACTAGCTTTTCTATTCATGTGCATTATAATTATTTCTATTAGTTATTTTTTCAAATAAAGTTTTATTTGCATTGCCAGATGTATTTTTTACACTACTATAAAATCATAGTGTATGTATCATAATTTAATAAAATCTCTATAACACTATATAAATAAAACACCAGAAATGAGGCAGTATAATCCAATGTGAATAGTAACAGTAAAATATCTGCATTTAAGGTAACAAGATATTTCAAAATCGGTGCTGACGGCACATAAGACGTCATTTTTTTCAGGTACAGAATTATCTCCTTTGTCTAGAATGCATTTTTCTATGTGTCTGTAGAATACAATTGCTAATAGGAGATATATTGACAATATATTCACCTTTTAGGTAAGTTAGACATCAAACAAACAGTGGTAATCCTTAATACATTCTTATAACTAAGTCTTATGTTATAATATTAAAATTTTACTGAATGATAAACGAATATACAATGATTTGCCTTGCATGGCGTACTTACCTTCAGCTTAAAAAGGGTTTTGCACACTTTCACTGATGGCATCATAATCACTACCCTTTTGAGGTACTGACATAAAATAATTACTGATATGTAGCATCTTGCCTTGCATGGCATTTACCTTACCTAAAAGGTGCATATATTGTCAACATATCTCCTATTAGCAGTTGTTATTCTATAGACATAGGAAAGTGTATTCTAGGCAAAGGAGATAATCTGTACCTGAAAGAAAGACTTGCATGTCTTAAGTGCCATTGGCACCTATTTTGAAAATCTTTTACTTTAAATGTATGTACTTTACTGTTATTGTTCATGTTGAATTATACTGCCTCATTTCTGCTGTTTCTAATTAAATACAGTGTTATTAGAGATTCTATTAAATTATTTATTTTTTTACTATATGATGCCAAAAATGCCCTATTAAAATTAGCTGCCTTTTTTTTTTGTTAAATATTTTATTTTCAGAAAATCCAGAATTTGAATACTGATGAATTTGGCATATAACATGCCATAATTCCCTTCATTAGTTATTTGGCAAAAAGTTCTAAAGTTAAATTTTTTTGGCTGATCATAGTGAAAAAATAGCTGGTCTTCTGAATGTAAACCAGGTTTCCAGATGGGACCTTGGAGGAGTTAACAGTAGTTTCAAAATATAGATTAGTATGCAAGTGCAGTTATTTCCTGAGATATCAATGCATGGATACCCTAATTTCTTGTTAGCAGAAATATGAATATACTGTAATGTCGATGTTTAGAGGAAGTCTAGTCTATCTCATGTAAGTTTGTATATTTGTTTTAATTTTATTTTTGGAAAATTGCATCAACTTAATTGATAAAGATACTAAATGCAAAAGAAAAAGCATGACATTTCTGAAAAAATCTGCCAATAGCCCTCTTGTTTGATAAACCTCTAAACCTAACTAGGGTGGAAATTGGCTCATTTGGTAACATGGCAGACTCATAATCTGTAGTTTCCAGGTTTGAACCCATCTTGGTCAGCTTGAGATTTATCTCTTCTAAATCCTCACCTTGTCCTTGGTCAGAAAGGGGACACCAGTGGGCTTGAAAAGACTGCTGTCAATTGGACGGGATGTAAAACTATGGCCCCATGTGCAGGAGAGCCATACCCGGTGCATGTTACCCCTTCCAGTGTCCACATCGTCTGTATAGTTCACAGAATCCATAATGAGAGGCCGAGGACAGTTGTAATTTTTTTTAGTACAACAACAAAAAAAAATTTTTTTTAAATAAAAGTTGCCATTGTGAAATACTTTAATATATATCTTATAAAAATATATAATTCAGGCTTGAAAAATAATATTTTGTTTTGCTGATAAAATAATATTTTGTTTTGCTGAAAAATAATATTAGGTATTGCTGATTTGTTAATGTTAGTTACTCTACACAGAAGCAATCACCTAATTTAAGCTCACAAGTTTGATTTGAACTATTATCAACAATTTTTCCTTGAAGTTTTTAAAATCTGTAAAGTAACAAAAAACTGCAATTTTTAAAAACTGAAGATTTTGGAAGTAATTACGTAGTACATATCACCATTTTTCTTTCCCGTTTTACACTCCTTTCTGCCATAAACCTATTTCATTATTCCCAGAATTATTTTTATCATTTATCCCAGCATTCTATGTGTCTTTCCTACTCTTCAGATCGAAACTGTAACTAAAAAAAATTTCTTAGGAAAAGGAAGCAAGCCGAAGTTGTTCCAAGTTCAGTGTAGTATAAAGTACATCATGATCAGGTGCAGTTGAGTCTTTGGTTGAGTGCAGTGACTAGTTATTACTTACATGTGCAGTAAAGTGACTCTATAGTGAATGTTTACAGAAAGACTTCCTCTCGGTTATAGGATAATGTGACCATTAATCTAGTCAGTATTAACCTTCATTTTCATTTCTGTTGATTTATTTTATTTCCTCAAATCATTCGTTTTTTTCATCAGCTGATCTATCAGTTTCTTTGGAGTTATGCTACATCAGATGGCTGGCTTTACAAGTCGTTGTGGATATTATTTAGCATCGTGTTAGGTTATATATGCCAATATTTCTTTTATTATTTCTTTTTTTGTAAAAAAACTTTGATCTTATATCGTTTTCCTGAAAATAAATGAGGTATTGGATATTGAAGTAAAAAGAAATTCCTTGACATGACAAGTTATTTACATGGATGATTTATGCCAAATACTTCCAACAAATTGAATTATAAACTCCCTATGTAAACTTAGTATTTAATTTTTTTCTTTATAATTAAACCTTAGTTTTTATTTCTGTAGATTTACTCTATTTCTGTAAATTATCGATCTTTCCACTGATTGATAACTATTAATTTTTCAGAGTTATGTTTACAGCAGGTGGCCAGCTTGCAACTTATTGCTGTGGATATTTTATTTCTATTATTTATTATTTTTCCAGTAAAATAAATTTTGATGTGGTATCATTTTCTGAAAATGAATGAGGTCTTGGATACTGAAGCAAATTTATTTCTGTAAATTAGCAATCTTTCAGTAGACTGATTTATTGATCTTTATGAGTTATGCTATATTGGATGGCCAGTTTAAAAGTTGTGAATATTTTATTTAATATCCCATTAGGTCATATGTAATTTTTCTTTCATTATTTCTTGGTTTTTTAGTAAAAAAAAACTCTGAACTTGTGCCATTTTCTGTAAATGAATGAGGTCTTGGATATGGAAGCAAAACGGACTTCCTTGGCACCCTCGTATGAGAGGGCAATTTCTGGAAGGGTTTGACCCCCCCCCCCCCTCCCACTAAACTCACTGTGAATGTTTCACTCCTCATCCCCCATTAGAAAAATTTCGTTTAAAAAAAATTGAGTTTTATGTTTATATTGGAGGATTTTAAAAGTACCTCCTAGTATCTTGGCTGTGACATTATGATAATTTTTTTTTTTGCTTTGGTGCACAAACTTTTTTGCACTTAGCCAAGATCGCCAAACTTCAACACTGAAAGAAAACATTTATAATGTTTAATAGAAAGCAGCCAAGAAAGTTTGTTTCCATTTCATAACCATTTCAGAAAATCCCTTGAATATGAGAAGTCCCAAGTCACTTTGTACGACACTGGCTGTGTTTAAAATATATGATACTGAAAAGAACCATTAAAAGAAATAAAAACCATATTTCAGGTTGAATATTACATTATTCAGGAGAAAATTTCCTTTCAATTAATATATAATTTAACTATTTTTATTCATCAGGTTTTCCAAAATGAAGCCTTAATTGTATAGTGCGATCTTGTTTTTCACCATATCACATTGAAAAAGGCTTATTAAAATCAATATGCTTGTAAATTTGTTTCTATTATTTATTTTAATAAAATTCTTAATTAAAATCTGGTTAGTTTGGTATATAACACGACCTATTTCCTTTGATTGATTATTTTTAAAAAAAATTCTAAACTTGTTTATCTGACTCAGCACAATTGGCTAATAGCCTGGAATTATCTCAAAGTATGGTACCTAGAAAAAAATGCAAACTGAGAGAAATATTTACTTGAAACAAAATTATCTTTCCCTTGCTTCAGAGGAGAAAATTGTTATATTCCTAAGCTACTCTGCATGTCTCAAGTTTTCATTTGACATATGATTTGTAAAGAACAAACCCCATTAAATTGCTCTTTTTTTTAAGGAAGGGGTTAAATGAAGAGGGGCCATAATTTGAAGTAATTATGACATTTTCAACATCACAAGCTTCTATTTCAGATGTAGTGTCTTGAGATTGACCCCATGGAATTGTCCTACTCTTTTTGGGAAAATCACTCATGCTTATGGTATTAAATCAACTTCATGAGCATGAGTGACAAATATTAAATTCCATCACATGAGGCGACTTGGTTGTTTGTTTCCAGACATAGATGGCACCAAGAGTGATGAAATAATATGCAGGGGAAGTTTATAAGTTTTCTGAAGCTGTTGAAGAAATGTCTGAAGACAGCTGAAGTCTGCTGAAGAAAAGATTAGCTGCTGATGGTGAGCATGCCTGATATGTGGGTTTGAATACCACTCACAGCAAAACTAATTTTTTCACCTAAATATTTCATGAGCTTAAGCTTTCTTATCTGTTTAACACAATGTCATTTCTTTTAATCTTAGTGCAATGTTAAAAATGCTTTGAAAAAGAAGTCCCTCAACAGCAAATATAGAGAACTGATATCAAGAGTTGGGTTCTTTTGCTCTGAATGGCACTTTTTTGCACACAATGGGCTAAATGGCCAGGTGAGAAGGACTGAGGGCCCAGCGTTTTCTTTAGTGTGCACAGAGTAGGGCTCTCTCACACACAGGATGACAGCTTAATGTCTCATCCGATGTATGGTGGTCTTTCCAAGCCCATCTACTACTGATGTGTTCCCTACTGACCATGGGCAGAGCGGGGAGTTGTGTGGAGATAAATCTCAACACTGGCTCAGCTGGGACTGATATCAAGATCTTGATATAAGGGAGAATAAAAGATATTGAAATATGATACTAATTGTTCGTAATAGTAAATTTCAAATGAGAAAAATTTTGTTAATTGGAAAATTATGATTAGTCAGTGGTTAATGAAAAATCATAAATTTGAAATAAATAGTTATTTTTAATAAATAAACATTTAATACCTTGAATAAGGAATGTAGTAATGCTTTAGATTGGAGGATATGCCACTGTTATATACAGATATAATCAGGTTATTGTTATTGAAGCTGATATTGTGAAAATGCAAAGAGATATTTTTCAAATTAATTATTTGTTATTATAATTGTTATGATACAGAATTTTGTATTGTAATTAGCTTAAAAGTGGTTATCTGTATTTTTCAAAGTTCACAAAAAGCATCAAGTGGTTTTTAATATTGTTTGCTCATTTCCTTATTTTATTTAGATACAAAAACACAATAATTCAAATAATTTTTTTAAACTTTTGCGTATCATCAGTGTTGAATAACAAACAAATAAACTTCAGTATTCGAAGTACTAATCACCCATCTTTCATTGTGTGTCCCATTTGAAGTTCATTAAAAAAATTCTAAATGTTTTAACAAATATAATTTATTTCATTTTTTTTTTAAATATTATTTCATGTTCTAGTTCATAATATCTTGCTTTTTGTAGAAGTTACTTGATTTTGATTATGGGGATGAAGAGGACGAAGAAGAAAAGCCTGATGATGGTCAGTTATCAAATGAACCAAATGCTTTAGCATTAAGGTATGTTTTTCTTGTATTAGTACAAGTTAGTTATTGTTGCTATCATGATAACAAATGTATGATAGCAAGAGAACAATCTAACTGAATTCTGAAGATGATGAAAAAGCTGTGTTAAAAATATTACATTAAAAAAATTATTAGGACTATGTTCCTTCAAAAAAATTAATGAATTTTTCATCAAAATCACTACTTCATCTGTCAAGAACATCAGTCTGAAAAGCTCCATTTCCATCAGGACTCACAAAGTTATGTATTTTGTTGAGCTCCAAATGTAGTGACATATTTATGTAAGTAATATTGTCTATATAGAAGTAAATTGTGTAGTGCAAAGTCAGATGACTTAGTCAACTAAGTTTCACCCTGCCACAGAAGGCCTGCAACCTGATTGTTTCAAATACCACACCACATATTTGTAACTACAGAAAGCCACATTTTCAGTAGCATATATTAATGTAAATTCCCCTGTTGTGACTAAACAAAATATAAATTAAGTTTTATATTATTTTGAAAAATGCATAATTAAGGAATTACAGAACTATTTAATCAAAATTTTTGCTGTATACTAATTTTTCAATAATTTCTTAATATTAATATAGCCATCCTGGGGCTGAGTGGTTAGCATTCTTGACTACTGATCTAAGGGACCTGGGTTCGAACCCTGGATAAGGCATGGATGTTTCTATTGTTTTTCTGCTGAGGTCCTGCCATCCTCACAGACCTTCTACTGTGGCATATAAACTGGCAAGCAGCTGCTTGAGGGGGTATTTTTTAATAATAGAAAAAATAAATACTCCTCAAGCAGCTGCTTGCTCAGAGGTCTGACGAGCCTGTCAGTTTAATATTCTGTAGCGAAAAATCTGTGAGGAAGGTGAGAGTACTCTAAGTAAAACAACGCCTTTGGTTTGTAATGGCACAGTGTACTGTTAAAAATATCCTATTTATTATGTATATGCAATAAACAATGAAATATTCATTTATAAACAAAACTTCATCATCCTCAAGCAGCCATGGGCTATGGAGGTCCAGCCAGACCTTGTAGTTTAATTCTCCAAGCATATCTGTCCTGAGCTACATCTGCTGCATCTGGCCACTGCATACCAATTCTAACAAGGTCCTGTTTGACATTGTCTGCCCACCGCATCCTAGGTCTCCCACTCTTTCTGAGGCCTTTAGGCACACTGTTCATAACCCTATTCGCCAATCTATAATTATCCATATGGGCAATATGGCTAAACCAGCGGAGTCTCTCTATGCACAATATGCTGCTTAAAGGAGGTTGCCAACTCCTTTGCCTAACCTCATCATTAGTTACAAAGTTAAACCACCTAATTACAAAGTTAAACCACCTAATGCCCAAGAAACTGCATAAGCATCTAGAATCAAAAGCATCTAATTTCCTGTTATCTTGTTTACACAGCATCCAAATCCAAGTTTCACTACCATAACTAACCATAGAAAGAACCAAACTATTATACAGTCTAATTTTAGTCTAGGTGTATATGCTTATTTCTCAACACTCTCCATAGATTCTTAAAAGTCCAAGGTAATTAAACTATTGTGTAGAAATAAAACAATAAAATACAAAATAAAATTTCCATTTTATTGTGTATTTTCTCTTGGCTTGATTAATAATATACAGTTTCTTAAGTGGTGTTTAATGTTATTTAGACATTAATATTACACTTCATTAGCACACAGCAAAAAGAGGAATAGCACAAAAATTGTCAATTGTGTAAACTATCCACTACATTCAAGCCCATGAATGGAGGTAAAGTTCTGACCCACATTCACAGCTAATGCTGAGGTTCCAGTGCATTCTGGACCTAAAAAGTAGGTAATGGCATATTGCATCTGTAGGACCATAAGCTATATATGGATTGAAAGAGATATTATGATAGCTCTAATATATCTCTGCATTCAGATCTGCTTTTTGATATCAAGATCAAGTTTGACTATACCTCATCTTTTCATGCACAATTGGTGTAATCTGTAACATACCAAGCTTACTGATAATCTACTTATTAGTCATAAAAATTCACCTGTCACAAATGACAAAATAAGAGAGAACAATATTTACTTCCATGAGTTTTGCATTGTTCTGACTGTTTTCCTTAGAAATTGAAATATTCTCAAGAAGTTATTTTAATCTTATTTTTCAGTTTGAAGTACTTCATCTTCTGGGTGTACTGATTTACTAGTTACAGCCACCAAAACTTAAGCATGAAACAAGTTTCACCTCCTTTCTTCATAACCTTTTCACAATTAATAGCTGCACCAACAATAGTGACCCATTAATGCTACATTCAAAAAGCTGTTCTAGCTAGTAATTCCCATCACAACTAAGGTCCCTAATGTTTAATCCAACATAGATCAGACACCTGCATATGAAATTTGGGAACATTTAGTCAAGTATCTGGGAAATTACAGGGGATCAAAATCTATGGTAAAAGAGATAAAACTGTTCTAAAAGTTTGCGTAGTCATTAAACTGCTGCACTTAAACTTTCATGTCTGCGCACCATAGGAAAAACACACGTATTCTTTATCTGTGTCTGTCCATGTGTTTGGATACATACAGCTGTTATTTATGATAATGACAGTATTGACAAATATGCATAGATTCACTGAAATATTTATTCATCCATTAATATTGAAATCTTCAAGTTATCTTTCATATCAAGTGGCTACTTTGATAAAAAATAGAAGCAATCACATAACAGCACCATTAACAATGAAAATACATTACACAACATTGTGAAATTACCTCACTAGAATTAGTGTATGTATCATGGCCATACTGTGCATGTGTGAGCAAGAAAAAGAGGAGTAATTTCTAAAACAAAACTTAATTTCTGAATAAATAAAATTCACTGACAAAATGGGTCAACATTTGTGCGAGTATGAGTATCATAAGCATTGATATATAGACTAAAACACATCCTGGCATTCATTGATTGGAGTTTAGAGGAATATCACTGCATACAACCTGCAATTGGTTACAATGAAGCATACTTGTTGTTTGATGAAGCATACTTGTTGAGGCATGTTGGTAATAAATCCATTAGGTCCAATATTTGCTTGTTTGGTGATCTAGAAAGGTTTGGTGATCTAAACATGAACTTATGAACAGTCTGTTGGGAGATGTTAGCTGTGTGGAGATGTATATTATTTTGTTCGAAAATGGTGTCTGGAGGAATGGCAGAAGTACAGGTAGGGGAAGCTATTTCTCATAACACTAGAGGTGTTATTGTAGCTGATATCATCCCATACACCATGTCTGCTGGGTGTGTGAGGGATGAGCTCTTTTTCCAGCATTCCACCATACATTCATATTCTAAAAATTCTATTGGTTTCTAAAGAAATAATTTCATTGTTGAATACATATAACACTGTTTCACATAGTCGCAGGCCACAGATTGAACCAAGAACACAAACCAGCTTTCTTTAATCAGAGATTAATTGTTGAGTTATCTGCCCTGTGAGAGGGCTTTAATCATCATGCCTTTAGTTTGGTTGGAAATGATGAAACTGTCTCTTTATAGCTCTTTGCTGTATTGCATCAATTGATTTATTTTAACATGTGTTCATTCAAAACCCTGTTTAGTTTTTCTTACTGTGGTGCTTTTCCCAGGTGTTCTTTCATTCCATTCACTGTGACATGATTACATGCTTTAATTATTCTGCCTCATTGAGGCCTACAATCCAATCTTTTTAGATTCCTAGGAATTGTGTTATGATTTTATAGCATGTTCTAAGTATTGCACAATAATTTAAGGATAAATTATGAAATTTTCTTTCGGGTCAACCATAAATAATTAACCAACACTTGCATCGTGTAATCCTTAAAGTTGGTTCCAATATCTCTCATATTTGTGCATCATTTTAACAAGACAGGTGATCATTTGTATTGTTAACATGTGATATAAGTTGTAGCTACTAATTATATGTCACACAACCTTATAAAGAAAACCACTAGCTTTCTATTTAGTGCAGGTTTTGATTTCCTCTCCCATATGTTATAATATCCCAAATAATCCCATATATCTTGGTGGGATAGAGAGGTTTCTAGAATGCCTGTTTATACTCAGTTGGAAGGCTGCAATATGGATAAGACCACTTAGAGTTACTGTCATCCATTTTACTGTTACAAAGTTCAATTTACATATCTTCGGTCAGATGCTTTTTTTTACAGCATAGAGGGATGCCTCTGCAAAACACTAAGACTGGTATGCATTACAATATCTAGACATTTTTCTAAATCAATGTTTATCAACAGGTTCCTTGGCATCTTTAAAAGGAACTGCACAATTTTCAAGTATTTGGAAAATGTACCAAATGCAAATGAATTTTTCTTGCATCGTGCACAAAAAATTAAAAATTAAATAATTAGGTTATATTCAGTTTTATATGTATATTACAACTATTTTGTTTATAACTCTTAAAAACGTTAGGTTTTTCACAATGCTTGAGATTTTAGCCAAAATAATTTCTAACTTTATTTCAGCAGAAAAGCACTGAAATTGAGAACTTTTTGCAGTGACTAGTAGATATCAGTCATGCTAAATGTTAAATGAAGGTGCATTTTGTTCTGAATAATAAAATAACAAATTAAAATGAAGGATATGTATGCCTAATTAAAAAAAAACTGTAAACCCTTTTTGGATATTTTAAGGGTTAACAGTAGTAGAAAATGTATAATAGTTTTATTTTTATTTAAGAGTTAGAATTTTACATAATTTTACAATAAAAGTATAGGGTTCTTTATTTAAAATTTAAAAAGCTACTATTGTAGACACTATTCACTCACTTTTAGTACATTGTCCGCCTATCCTTGCATCTAACATTGGAAGTGTTGCAGTTGACAATAAAGAACCAGAATGCCTGTCTTAAGTGCATGTGTTTGAGAAGGAAATACAGTAGCAAAATTATTCATGTTTCGTGGAAAATCAATTCAATGAATTTCAAATAATTTCATAGGAAAATAGTTGTGTAAAATTATGGGAATAGTTATTTTGTTAGTAGATATTTTAAGAAGTATCTTTAGAAGTAGTAATTTTACATTTTTAGTAATGGTATTTTCAAAAGGAACAACAATACATTTATGTATTGTATACACTTGATATGTATGAATAGCATTTGTGTAATGTTTCTGTGGCAAACACCTGCTTGAGGAGGTATGTATTTATTGTTATTTATTATACATGTATGAATATCATTTATGTAATGGGAGTTAAAATGCCTATTAACTCCAATTTTACAATATATTAGCAAAAGTAATCTTGTATTTTTGAAAGTATGAAAGAGATCTAGATCTTCTAGCTCATCTTTGGTTACAACATTTTATTCAATCTAAATTTAAGTAGTGTTATTTGAACTGGGTAAATTTCCTTGTACCTCATTAGGTTTATAAAAATAAATATCCCTTCAAGCAGATGCTTGCCGCAAGGTTTGACACTAGTCTTTCAGTTTAATTTGCCATAGAGAAGATCTGTGAAGAAGTTGAGACCTCAGCAGAAAGACAATTCAAACATCCATACCTTATACCTGGGGCTCAAACCCAGGTTCATTTGATCAGTAGCCAAGCACACTAGCCACTTGGCCACTGGATGGTCATTAAGTTTAGCAACAAGGAATATGTTAATACATGTTTTTGGCATTATTTAACCCTTGTCACAGCCTGAAGAATTGCTTTCATCTTTCCCGTTCTAGTGGTCAGAGACTAAAGCTTCACTCCCATAGTACGAGGTTGCGAAAATAAAAATTCTGAATAGAAATTTGAATTTTTTTGCAACCATTTCTAATCAAATATCGGAAATAACATTTAAATCTGTGATACAAATTTTTTACCTATTGATTCTGCTTGAAAAAATTATGATAAAGTTTAAAATAAATTTATTTGAGTCGGATGAACATGTTCAGTCACCATAAACAGCATCAAGTAGCGCTGATTCAGTTCATGCCTTTATTCTGCTGTACCATGCTTAGATTATTGATCGGTTGCATTTCCCACTCTTTTCTAATATTTATAACCTACTAGAGTTGTAATTCTTTCTAAACTTTTAACCTAAGGATATTGATTTTTTTACTACTGGAAATTGCGTCATCCGAGAACTATACACATCGGCTTTCGATCAATATTTTAGCAGACTTTCGATTTTAAAGATGTTTATTTATTTCAATGCTTCTAAAATTATTTTTTATTGTTTCTCAAATGGATACTGCAATTATAAACAATAATTAATTAGAAACGATTGAAAGTGAAACTGCTAGACGTCAATCAGAACTGTAATGGTAGCAATCAGAACAAGCATTAGGATTACTCAGATTGCAATTTTTAAAAGGTAGGACTTATTTATCAATATTTTTTAATTACATAAAAATATGATTAAAATATATAAGCAAATTAAGGTCATGAAATTGTGATTTTTTTTTAAATCGTTAATTTATCATTTTACAACTTAGCCACGTTTTCTTTGAAAATGAGATAAAAAAGGGCAAAATATGTATTTTTTGAAATTTTACTAAAGATAAAGTGGAAAAAATACAGTAAAATTTTGCAATATTTAAAAAAAAAATGCTTAAAAAGTTTAACCTAACATTTTTTTCTTCGAATTTTTGCCATTTTATTAAGCACAATTAAATGCTCTGTCTTTTGGTATGTAACGTGATATTTATGATCCTTAGTTATTTCAGGATGAGGTTCTAAAGTTGTTTATATTATTTTCTGTAAACACGTTAAAATAAATTCAGCCTCCACAGTGAGTTCAGTTTCAGAAACTGTAAGGATTAAAAAAAAATTCTGTTTTGTTTTGGGATTATTACTGTAATAAGTAGTTACTATTATTGATGCACTTTTTTTATTAGTTACATTGAGTTCAGAATAATTATAACTTTTGGTAAACATCTTACTGCATTTTTAAATACTTGCTGGTTTTGAACAATCATCTTTTAGTGCAGTTCTTGTTTAAAGATTAAATTGTTTTGCAGTCTGTGCAAAACTTTCATTTTAGTTTTTATGTAGCATTTTGAAATCCTCATGTGTTTATATCATTTTAACTTGTTTAATATTTGTGTCTTACAAATATTTGAACTATACTAGTGCTTTAAAAGTCATGTATTATATATCCTGATTATAGTATGGCACAGAACTTATTGTCAAACCCTGAACTGCTAAGGCAATTGCAACAAATGCAGCAAACTATTCAACAGAATGAAGCTTTAAAATCTGAGCTGGCTTTGCAAGACCAAGATGAAAGTTCAGTGCATGAGGAACCAGATGATGACTACTCTCCAGAACCACATAATAGCCCCACAGTAAGCAATTTTAAATATTGTTATTTACATGGTGTGGTATTGCATTTCAATGTATAATCAACTGGGTGAAGAAATAAGTGATAAATCATGCTTTTATAGAAAATGAATAGAGTCATTTTCAGCTATTTTCTTTTTGTTTGACATTTTTTGGTTTTGTCAAAACAGTTGTTTGCTCAGTTTCTTCACAACCTAGTGGTAAATTGAGTTATGCACCAAATGAAAGCTTGTAATGTGATAGTGTCATAAGGTATAAAAATTTATACTTTTAGAAAATGAATATAGCCATTTTTGCATATCTTCTTTTTGTTTGTCTCTTTTTGGATTTGTCAAAACAATTGTTTACTCCATTTCTTCAAGACCTAGTGGTAAATTGTATTTATGCACCAAATAAAAGCTTGTAATGTAATAGTATCATAAGCTATAAAAATTTATCCCCATCCTCTCCCTACCTAAAGAAAAGGGTAAATGTGTAAACAATTATTCTGTCCCATCTTCCAAATACTGGAGCTGAGGGTAACAAGCTACATGTCAAATGAAATTTCGTTTCGTGGGAAGTGTCATAGACTACCTCAAATTACACCTTTGAACTCCCAGAGATAACAAAAAAAAAAAACTATTCAATCCCTTAACTCCAGAGAATTTACTTTTAGTACATATGTTGAAGAAATTTTTTGAAGCCTGATAGCTTATAGCTTTTTTTAACATAAACAAATATTCAAACTGAGATGCTCCATTGTTATTCCCATATCCATATTTTCTTTAGTAATGGTTTCTATTGTGTAATGGTAACATTCACTTTTAAGATAGAAAAGTTGTTTTGTTTTTCTTTTTACAATGTAATATCCCATTTTCACAACAACCATATTGGCAGCACCAGACAGTAATGTTACTCTCTACTTCTGCTCAGTTTTTTGAGCAATCAGTTAATGGTCTTGGAGGATAAACCTTGAAGTGAGCAATCATTAGCATGGATAATATCCATTATTCTGAACTTTCTTAGGTTACAAATAGTATGTTTACCTCATGAAATTAGTTGTATGTTAGTGTACATAAGAGAATTGTCATATGCACTTTTTATCTAGCTTATTGAAGTATGAGAAAGTGATATTTTCACTAAATCACACATAAATTATCATACAATGGTCAAACTTTTTGTCTGGAAAATTGGTTTAAAAAGTATGAGCATTATACAAGAAAATAATGTATATTTGAAATTTTCTGATTATATGCAGATTAGCTTGTACCATGGCCGAGTGGTTAGCATGCTTGGCTACTGATCTAAAGGACCTGGATTCGAGCCCCAGGTAAGGCATGGATGTATGTGTCATTTTTCTGCTGAGGTCCTGTCATCCTCACAGAACGATTTTAGCTTCTACTATGGCATATAAACTGACAGGCTCCTATCAGACCTCTGTGGAAAGCAGCTGCTTGAGGGGGTATTTATTATTTTTTTTTTATTTTTAGCTTGTACTCTTCATCATTAATCAGAATTACTAAGAAACACTTTGCACCATTTATTCTAATTGTATTTAGGATAGATCAGTTCCATTTAATAAATCAAGTAAATTTGGAGTTAGTTGAATTTACATGCCTTTTGGTAATACTTGTCAAAAAATAAAAAAAATATTTTTTTTAGCCAAAGCTTTCATTTCATAATTTTCATGTGGTAGACCAAATTTTAAACAAAACGCTCATGTGGCTCTGCAAGTATTGTAACGCTCCAAACAAATGCAAAATACTTGAAGTTTTATGCTCCGGATAGCTTAGACGGGCGCCAGGCAATAATTAACAAATTGCCAAAAGTAGAATAAGTTGATAATAAGTTGATTTAGGGTTCAAATACCAGCGAGCGTTTTGAGTAAGAATCAAAATGATTGTCAACTAATAAGAATAAATGTAAAAAAGATCCTTAATTCACGTTGCTCAAGATAAAAAACTGTACAGACTCAAAAGTTTTATAACAAAACGAAATAGATTTATTTCCAAAATAATTAACTCACCAAGACATCAATGAAGAAACATAACTCTTGTGCTACACGCACGGTGCTTGGTGCTATGCACCTTGTGCTCGTGCACACACTTGTGCTACTCCACTACTCCTTCTCTCTAAGTGACTCGCAGGTCACGGTTTTTGACAATGGGCCGGCGCATGCCGGGAAAGACATTTGCATACTATGACGAACGACGCAAGCTATGACGCAAGAGGGGGTGTGTCCTTGGCACGCGCTTTAACAGTACAGTCGGAAGATCGGAGTTGCGGCGCATGCGCAACTCCTAGAAACTTGAAAACGAGTGCTGTGATGCCAAAAAGAAAATAAAAAAATCCCCAAATGATAAATATAACGTAAATTAAACAAAACTGGTTAAGGTAAAGCAAAAGTGAACGATGGGGCATCACAACTCCCCCTTCCAAAGGGAGTCAAAAGATTTGACCTAACAAATTTTGACGAGCAATTTTGAATAAAGGACACATCTTATGTCATTTACACGTGGCTGAACATAAATAAGTAAAAGTATGCTAGCGCAAATTTTGATATGACAAACTATTCTCACTTTGACACAATTTTCCAGCACAACCAAAGGTACCTCCTCCCTTTTCCTCCTGACAAAAATATGTAATTAACAGCTAACCTAGTGTACTTCCATACCAGTGGCTGTGACAGTTAACTGTATACTAGCATCATCGGTCTAACTAGTATCACATTCTGATACAAACTCGAAATTGGCATATCTTGAACTGTACAGAAAAAATAGGTTAATAAACTCCTAATCTTACTTATTCTATAATGTTAAATAGATGAAAAGAAAAAAAAGTTACATTGTTGCTAGCGGGGTGATAACTTCCGCTTTTCCCCTAACCACAATAAAAATATGTGACAGCTAAATCTTCACCTAAATCACATAAAAAAAACGGGTATTCGAACATCATTGTCTCCTCCTAATTACATTCAAATACGCAAAGCTAAGAAAATTCAAAATTTACAAACAAGCGGGATTGTAATCATCTGCTAATTCTTCTTCTATTCACAGAAATCGCGATCTAGCTGAAATAAAAAAATCATTAGTTACCTCCCCCTTCAGAGCTAACGTCCCCCTCCCAAAGGAGTTATGCTGGTAACAACTCGGTTATCAGACTATGCCATTTGGGGACAGCTCCAAAAAGGTACACAAAAAAAAAATTCTGCAGTCATCATCATGATCATCATCTATATATACCAATAAATTCTGCCAATGTCATCCCCAAAAATTACGTATCATTGACACATAAATATCACTGATGACACTGAACAGATTTAAACACATATACATAAATCGTATCTAAGAATAAAGAAAAAAAATAGTGTAAATAATTTATAACATACGATGATAACATTTCATCCAATAAATTTTACATGAATCTCCTTTTTTTTTTACATAAATTCACTTTGGAATGCACGTTATTTTACAATACAAATTCTTAAACATAAAAAATATTAAATCACTAATTCTCTTTCACTCTTCTCATTCATATCCAGAAACATTTTACAATTTCTAAACTTTCCAATATCGACTTACAAAATTTTTCAGCTATCAGTCAGCTGAAACGAAAAAATCTACAAAAATACATTTTAACTCACGTAAATACAATAACTAGAACCTCGATGAACAAGAATGCAAAAAAAAAATTCTATTCACACAAGTATAAACTCGAACTACAATAATTTCACTTTTCAAAAATAAATATCAAACTCTAAAGTTTCAACAAGAAATTAGATATCGCTAACTATCTAATTCACAATAAACTTCTTCGTCTTCATCTATTCCAGAAAAAAAAGAACATTTATAAATCATAAGTGCCAAGTGAAAGAAAAATAATACTTAAATTTCATTGTTGGCACTCCGTGGTGATAAATCATCTAGTCCGTTTCCGATAACATCCTTCCGTCGTCATTGGGTGGCTTCACGTAAAGTTGTTACTGAAGATCTCGTTCAAGTCAAGTCGTCACTGTAGATCTCTCTCGTGACGTCATCTTCCTGATGTTCGCTGCCGGTTGTCGCTCTGCAGGCTCTGGTCGTTTCGTCGGCTTTTCGTTGCTCCGTGCGGATTTTTGAAAAACCTTTTCTCGTACTTTCTAGGCTTATTGGTGTCCGCCTCCAAATGACGCTTTAATAGTTGAGGACCTCCAGACTTGTCAGGAATACTTGCGGTCGGCACAACTTCTTGGTTGGTTTTTTCTTCGCTTAAATCAGACTCAAAATTATTTTCATCGTTATTACTTTCTTTTAAAACTTCTACTTTAAAAACCTTTTCAAAAACGGCTTCCTCATACGATTCTTCTACTTCACAAACTTCGTTATTTAAACTTTCATTATTTGCACTAACAGGACATTTTATAGGTGCTTCTGAAATAATCTGTTCTGGACCACAAGGTAAGTCAAAAAGTCCACGGGACTGCGGCTGCACTGTCAATTGACATTCGTCATTATTATCGTCGAAAACTTGTTCCTTAGCAAACTGAAGATCAACTTCTGTATCGTTTTGATCTGTTACTTTAGTTACTTCGTAGCAATCAGTAAAAAAAGGTAAAGCCATAGTGGCAAGGCATAACTCATGAGAGGGCTTTTCTTGAGGAACTTTGGCCTCTCG
This sequence comes from Ryuthela nishihirai, assembly GCA_038380435.1. Taxonomy (NCBI): domain Eukaryota; kingdom Metazoa; phylum Arthropoda; class Arachnida; order Araneae; family Heptathelidae; genus Ryuthela; species Ryuthela nishihirai. The sequence continues at coordinate 133,879,462 of JAWZYU010000001.1, read as the reverse complement.
CTTCAAAGATCCCGTTGAAAGTTTCCCGAATTTTCATTCCTTTGGTAACAGTATTTCTCAGTATGTCCTAGTCGGCCACAAAAATTACAAGTGAAAGATTGAGGTTGTTTAAACCAAGTTTTAGGTCTAGTGTTATGGTTTGAAGCTTGACGTGGCAAAAAGTCTCTACTTCGTTCATATTCCATAGTTCTAGGCGCAAATTGTCGGGACCGTGTAAATTCCGGTCGTGCGGGAGTCATTCTACGCGACTCAACCTGATATCGCTGCTTTGGCGGGAATGGCATCCATTGTTGGTTATGTGTATTTGCTGCAGATTCTCTTCTTGCAGTGTATTGCCAAGCCAATTTGACTAACTCTGAAATGGAATTTACATTTCGTACTTCTAGGAATTCTCTGATGGGCAAAAGCAATTGAGACAAAATGCAATTTACAATATCAATTTCAGCGGCATCAGCATCGTACAGCTGGTATAACTCTACTGTACCCCATATAAATTTTTCTATGTCATCTCTTTCCCTTTGTTTTCGTGAAAACAACTCTGTAGCTAGTTCTGTAAAATCATTATAAGCCGGATATATGTCCATGATTTCGTTTTTGAATTCTTCCCAAAGTTCTATGCCATGACGACATCCTACGTTATTCCACCATTGCTTAGCACATCCAATTAGGCAAGATACTGCTAAAACAACTTTTTTGTTGCTTGGCACTTCATGTAAACGGAAGTGCTCCTCCATGGACTTGACAAATGTCCACGATGACGGACGTTTCGAACCGTCGAACCTTATCTCAGGTAAAGACCAATTAACATAAGGTCTATAGTTAATGGATGGGTTGGCAAATCGTCGTTGTGGCGGTTGAAAATACTCTGTTCTATCGCTTGCTTCTGATGGAACAGAAAATGGAACCTTACGTTCAAAGTTTCTTCGTTGGTGAACTGACGTAGCATTGTCAGCAAATTTAGGGGTTGTTGTCGTTCCCCTTTTCTCCTGATTATCATCAAGCAGATTCATTAGCACTTCTGCTTCCATCATTACATCTTGCAATCTACCCTTTACTCTTTCTATGTCGGGAGTCATTATGGCGGAATCGGCCATATTGTTAGCAGACATGTTTAGCGGTCTGCCGAAATTTTGAAAACCTTTTTTTAATCTTGAGCAGCACTCAAAGGTACTGCTATACAACAATACTAAAGCTATAACTAAGCTTACAAAAGTATAAATTTGCTTATCAAAAAAAAATTTTTCTTATCGTGCCTACGTACGTGTGTGCCCGGACACTTCTAATCATTACATACAACAAATATCTTAAATATTCAGCAATATCTACGCTGAAACTTCAGTACCTTTGAGAATAATACACAAAAAATGTTACGCTACTTGCTCAACAAAAATTTTCGGCTTAAGCTGCCGTTAAATCTACAACTAGTACATACAACTATTGAGCTCAAAAAATTACTATCTTTAACAATCATACAAAATTTATCCACAAATATATATACTATCTTTAAATACTGGCGAGTCCCTGTTCGCTGCGCCACTTCTTTTATGTGACTCTGTAACGCTCCAAACAAATGCAAAATACTTGAAGTTTTATGCTCCGGATAGCTTAGACGGGCGCCAGGCAATAATTAACAAATTGCCAAAAGTAGAATAAGTTGATAATAAGTTGATTTAGGGTTCAAATACCAGCGAGCGTTTTGAGTAAGAATCAAAATGATTGTCAACTAATAAGAATAAATGTAAAAAAGATCCTTAATTCACGTTGCTCAAGATAAAAAACTGTACAGACTCAAAAGTTTTATAACAAAACAAAATAGATTTATTTCCAAAATAATTAACTCACCAAGACATCAATGAAGAAACATAACTCTTGTGCTACACGCACGGTGCTTGGTGCTACGCACCTTGTGCTCGTGCACACACTTGTGCTACTCCACTACTCCTTCTCTCTAAGTGACTCGCAGGTCACGGTTTTTGACAATGGGCCGGCGCATGCCGGGAAAGACATTTGCATACTATGACGAACGACGCAAGCTATGACGCAAGAGGGGGCGTGTCCTTGGCACGCGCTTTAACGGTACAGTCGGAAGATCGGAGTTGCGGCGCATGCGCAACTCCTAGAAACTTGAAAACTGCTGTGATGCCGAAAAGAAAATAAAAAAATCCCCAAAATGATAAATATAACGTAAATTAAACAAAACTGGTTAAGGTAAAGCAAAAGTGAACAATGGGGCATCACAGTATACCCTCCGAATTTCGAGGTTTGAGGAGTTAAATTGCTGTGAAATTTCAGTTGTTTTTCCCAATATCTTGAATTTTTTAAATTTTTCTTTTGTATCATGAAATTTTAAAATAATTTCATATCAGTTTTAGAAAAAATAATGGAAGAAAAAATGTTATTTATCCTTTATTAAAGTTTAATACTTGAAAATGTTTGAATGGAATGATTTCAGTTCACCTTTTTCTCTTCATAATAATCTATAGATGCCAGTGTGTTACAGAAATTAGTGGTAATCTAAAAAGCAAGAATATCAGTACACTACATTGTAACATCTGATACCAAATTTTGCAGACATTGAGCAACAGTTCTTAAATACTTATGCTTTCCATTCATCATAAATAGTAAATGGTGATAGATAACAATAGTTGATAAAAGCCTATCAAGCTTAATGGAGCTTTGCTTTTTTAGTGCTTACCATTATTCATTTGGGCCTTCTGAATAATGGAGAATCCACTAGTATTGGCTATAATATATATTAACTATAATAATAGACTTACTCTGTAACTGTATAATGCAGTCCAGTTGCCAGATCATAGGAAAATATAAGTTTAAATGTATTTTGCAAGGTTATGAGGACTGTTTTCATTGAATGGCAATTTAACTTCATAAATAAAAAAAATAAATACCCCCTCAAGCAGCTGCTTGCCACAGAGGTCTGACAGGAGCCTGTCAGTTTATATGCCAAAGTAGAAGGTCTGAGAAGATGGCAGGACCTCAGCAGAAAAAAATACGAACATCCATGCCTTATCTGGGGCTCGAACTTATCAGGTCCCTTAGATCAGCAGCCAAGCGTGCTAACCACTCGGCCACACTGTCACAATAAACAGTTTGTATGTTACTTCCAATGTCTAATCAAGCAAATTATAAGTGTGCTGTGAAATATTTTCTGGGATATTGCATTCTTAAGGAAACAGTTTTGTGTTAAATTCTTTCCTCTTATGGACAAAAGATTAACTTTTGATAACGTTTTATGCAGCATTTGAAATTTTAAAACATTGCTTTATCCATCTGACTGGTAGGGCCTGATGAATCACTTATCTGAAGAATCACTTCTTTGAAGGAGCATGTGAAGTGAGCCAAGAATGGCAAGTCCAGGGAGGCAGAGCCTTCTGCATGGAGCTGGCAGCCTAAGCCACAAGGGCAGAGCACCTAGTATATACAATGAAAGGACATTTTATTACACCCACCCACCTAATGTGTGGATCTATCTTTCACCTTCACAACAGCAGCAACATGTGGCATGTACTCGACTAAGTTTTACAAAGTTTTCAGTTGGTATTGTGACCCATGATACTATCTGGTAAAGTGCCAAGAGTTGCTGGTGGTGAGTTTTGGGTTCGATTGCTTTGTTCCACTTTGTCCTACAGATGCTCAATAGGATTCAAATTCTGAGAGTGAGAGGGCCTTTCGAGGGTGTGAACTCACTGTAATGCTCCTCTAACCATTCCTTTGCCAAATGGGAATAATGAGAAGGATGTTGTCTTGTTGAAAGAAGACATTCTTCTGGGGGGAAGTGGAGCCTTTAATGGGTGTAGGTGGTCAGCGATAACATCAACATAGCCTTGTGCAGTGATGATGATCTCAGTAGGTACAAGGGGCCCCAAAATAGCTCACTTAAACATTGCCTTCACCAGCCTGTAACATCCTGACTTGACAGTCAGGGTTCATGGCTTGTGCATATTCTTTGCCACATACACAACCTCCTGCCAGCATGTTATAGTTGAGACCTTGATTTATTGGACCAAGTTGATTGGAAAGTATCCATTTCCAGTCTTCCACAGTCCATTGGTAGTATTCCTTCACCACTACTTCACCTCATAGCTTGGTGATTTACCGTTATCAAGGGTAATCAATGTGTGCATCAGCTGCCACAACCCAGTTGTGCCATCATATGCAGAATGATCTTTGCACAAACTTTTGTAGCTTCCCCATCCTTAAATACCGATATCATCATCTGCACTGTGGCTCTCCATTCCGATGTTATGATACTGGAGAGCAGTACTAATCTCGAACATCAATGACCCAGTTAGAGCCACATTTTCCCCTGCAGGTTTTGTTTGTTTTGATGTAGTCCTGGTAAAAACATGCAACAATCTCACATGGAAATCCAAGACATTCTGCAGTCATAATAAAGAGCACTCCATCTTCACACCGACTCTCTGCCTAGGAGCGAAATCGCTCAGGTCGGCATGTTTATCATCATGTTACCACCATCAAAACCATTGCAGGTGTGATATACAGCAGCTGACTTATTTATAGGCCTTCAGGGGTTTTGGCTGGCAGTATTATTGTGATGGAATAGGGCAGGTTTGTGGATGGATTCAAATCCACAAACCTGTTACACTCCACCACTACATGGGTACAGTATGTATAATAAATTGTGCTTTCAGTGTATATATAATCCTCAAGCAGCTATGGGTTACAGAGGTCCAATCAGACTGTACAATTTAGTTCTCCAAACATGTCTCTCCTGGCATTTGGCCATTCTAAGTGAATTCTATTAAGGTTCTACTTGACATTGCTTATCACATCTTAGATATCCCTCTTTTTCTATGGCCTTTCGGAACACTGTTCATAACCCTATTTACCAATCTGTAGTTATGCATCTCTCTCTGCACAGTAGGCCACTCAATGTGGTTGCAGACTTCTTCAGATAACTTCGTCACATTTTTATTTAAACCAAGTAAATTTAATTTCTTTTTTTTGTGTGTTTTATTGGTTTTGACATGTCAGTGTTTTGTATACATAGATTTGAAACCTTGCTCTATAATTTATGATTAGAGTTATGAGTTTTTTGCGGCATGAATTTCTGCCACAATTTCCACGAATTGCTGGTTTTGTTTAGAGATTTCAGCAGATTTGGATATTTTTTCTGGATTGGATGAATTCTGATGGTTTTTTCCCTGAAATTCTGTGACATCAGAATTTTTTCAGTATTCAAAATGTTAAAATTCTACTAAGTCACAGAAGGGAATAGACAGTTTGAGTAAATTTCCAACTTTTCCTGTGTTTCTTAATTATGCTATTCTTTCTGAAATGCATGAGGACATATATTTTGAGAAACTGATGTAGAGGTATAATTTTTGTTTAGTGACGTTTTGCCTGTAAATGATAGCTAGGCTTAAAACCTAATGTCCAACCCTGCCTTCTCGTGGTGCAGGCCATTAGTACCTTTTTAAAGGGATATTCTCTTTGAAATCTGCAGTCTAGGATATGACTACATTAATGAAAGGTTTCTTACAGTAAAATTAAAAAAAAAAGTTAAAGATTTGAATGTCATCTGTTGTTATGCCCCCACATAGGACTCTGATGAAAAGGATAAATTTTACAAATAGCTTCAGGATATTTTGATTTCTGTGAAGAAATGAGATATTTCTCTTGTACTAGGTAACTTCAGTGGTACAGTTGGTACTGACTGAATTTGGGCAGGAGTTTTAGGTCTTTTGGCAATAGGGAGTGTCTCATACAGGTAAGTAAACTTAACAGTATGCAAATAACGAGCACATACTACAAACACCGTGACATTTATAAATACACATGGGTTTCACTTGATGGGGTTGCACAGGAATATGATAGATTATATTTTAATTAACAGCAAATGGGTTAGTTCAGTTAGGAATACCAGATCATACAGGGGAGCTGAAATTGGATCTGACCATTACCTGGTCTAAAGTGTCATGCAACTGAAGCTTAAGAAATGTGCCAAGGTTAAGAGAATTACTTTTAATACTTAAAAGTAGTCAAAGTACCTTATTTCTTCGATTCTAAGATATTTCTAAGAAGGAGATATTTCTATATTATATATAGAATCAAAGAAAAATTCTTCGATTCTAAGATATTTCTAAGAAGGAGATATTTCTATATTATATATAGAATCAAAGAAAAATTCTTCGATTCTAAGACATGCTTTTTGCGACAATGTGCCAAGGTTAAGAGAATTACTTTTAATACTTAAAAGTAGTCAAAGTACCGTATTTCTTCGATTCTAAGATATTTCTAAGAAGGAGATATTTCTATATTATATATAGAATCAAAGAAAAATTCTTCGATTCTAAGACTCGCTTTTCCCCCCCATATAAACGTCTCTAAAAACGGGGTGCGTCTTAGAATCGAAGAAATACGGTAGTTGCTTACTGCTGAAGTTGAAAAAGAATGAAATGAGTTTGAACAGGTTTTTCTTGAGACCAACATACTCTTTTGGTTAAAAAGGAAGAGGGGAAACAAAATTACTTGAGTGATAAGGCTATGGAATTTATTTCTGAAAGAAGGAAGTGCAGGAATAATGTGAATCAAGACCCTACTAGTTCAAACAGATGGCATTGCAACAAACTTAGTAAACTTGTAAAGGATCAGTTAACAGCTGATAAGATTCTTTGTCTTTGATAGCTTGGCTGGCAATGCAGAGGAAGCAGTTAAGACTGCACAACAGCAAGGGGTTGTACCAGATTGTTAATATTTTGTGCAGAGAGAAAAAGATAGGCACACAAGGATTAAGGGATAAACATGGTAAGGTGATTGAAGGTGAGGATCTTCTGATAGCTAGGTCCATTGTAAGTGAATTCTATTAAGGTTCTACTTGACATTGCCTATCACATCTTAGATCTTCCTCTTTTTCTTTACTGTTCACTGTAGCAATTATTCGATATATAAAAAAATTTAAATAAATTATCATAATCAATGTTGTCACAGCTTTAGTTAGAAACAACGCTTCATGTGCATACAAAGTATGGGAATAAAATCTTAAAGTTGTTTTTTTAAATGTGAGTCATGTTCTAATCTTGTTGGTGAGATATGACAATGAGAATTCAAAACTGTTAATGCTTTGGTTGCAGCAGTTAAATGCAGATACACAACTTGTCCTACACATAAAGCTTGTTTTAACATGTTTCTTCAAGAAAACAGAAAAACTAACAAACCACCAGTTCCTTTGAAAACAAGGTGGAACATTAGGCTTCAAACTGTACTCTATCACTGCAATTATATAGAAGTTTATAAGGAGGTTTTTGCAGGAAATGGGCAATGACTCCAGTTGTGCATTAAAAGATATTGTTGAGATATGTAAAAATGATTCCTTAGAAGTGATTTGAATCAGATCAAAAAGATATGCACAAACAATCCCTGATCTGCTTACATCATTTGAAGTCCTCGTATATTGGCACATAAAGTCTATAATGAGATGATTTCGTAGTAAAATTATTTGGCAAAAGTCGAGTATGATCTAACATTGCAAAATGCATACTCCATCCATGTTTGAAAAAATTGGCAATATTTCAGTGATGCAAAAAAATGAAAATTTCATCAGCCTGTAAACAGCCTTTTTTTTTTAAAGCATGTCAATTTTTCGACCACAATCAAAGTGTTTTAATATTTTTGTGAATGATGTTAATGTAATTTTTAACATTATGCCCATTCCCAAAGACTACAACAGTTTAGAAGCCACGTAAATAAATAAAATATAGCCCCTCAAGTAGCTGCTTGCCACAGAGTCTGACAGGAGCTTGTCAGTTTATATGCCATAGTAGAAGGTCTGTGAGAATGGCAAGACCTCAGCAGAATGGCAACACAAACATCCATGCCTTACCTGGGACTCAAACTCAGGTCCCTTTGATCAGTAGCCAAGCACTCTAACCACTCGGCAATGGGATAGCGTAATCAGAATTAATTGTTGATGATTGATATTCAACATGTGGGTTAAACCTAAGTAAAGTGAAACATTTGGTGTTTATTTTTCATTCTTTTTAAGTAGTTGTAGGTATCCAATCATTACTTTGTTAATGTGCAATCCACTGATGTGCAATTTTTATGATTTGCGAATAAAATGATGCGAAGAATTTTGCTCGTGAATATTGCCATTTTTCAGTACGATTGTTCTGTGAACTTTTACCTTTTTATCCTATGAAGAGTTTACAGCCCACTCAATTGTGTGAAGCACCAGCCATGTTAACACTACCATCATTACTCAATTGGTTATTGCAAATAGTATGTTATTGATAGATAACCAAATATCTGCTTAGGAAGATGGCTTGTGTAGGTGAATTTTTACTTTGCTAACTTCCTGACTGTTAGTTGCTGGAATAATTTGAACATTCAAACTTAAGTTTTATTTCAATTCTTTGTAATACATACCACAATCTTTACTACGGACAAAGATGGCAAAACTCTGACCCTAAAGAATATGCCAATACATTGGATGTTTAATCTTTAGTCTATGAATTTAGTAACATGCCTTATAATGGGCAGTAGTATCTATCTCCTTAGATGCATATCATATCTGACTAAAATCTAACATGGATTGCTTGAATTCTAAATTCAATAGTTAACATTGACTTTTAAGATATGGATATAACTTTGTAGGCAAATTTTGAATTGCAAGAAGATAATGAAAAATAATATATCTAGTTGAATGTTTCACATACACACCATATGTGTGGAACTTAATGCTACAGTCTTGAGTGGAAGGAGTACTTTTAAGTTTTTATTTAAAAAAAGTTTAACAGGATGCAAAAGTGAGTTTGTTATTCTTAATTATGCTGTGTTTTCTGAAATGCATGATAATATATATTTTGCAAAACTGATGTGGAGGTATGACTTTTATTTAATGATCTTTATTCTTCCTCAGTAACATTAATAGTTTTTGCATGACTAAACTACTCCCCCACATTCATTCCTATGATGGATAGAGTGGATTTTTAAGTTTTATATCATGCTGGGAATTTTGTAACAGTTTTTCAAATAGCAGAATTGTACTGACCATATGACCTATATACAAGACTGTCAATAAGAAATGTAGTAATTTTTCTAGACTAGATTATTCTTTGACATATTAGAATGACTGTTATATTGTCAACAATTTTCTGGCCAGGATACATTCTAGGTAGATGTCTCATACTAGATGGATAACAACTGGTGCCCTGGTAGTTGAGCAGTTAATGTTTGACTAGTTAAAATACTTGACTGAATCTCAGATAAAGCATGAATATTCTTTTTCTGATTTATGATGTCTTTTTACTAAGTTCTTACTTTCTTCTGTATATTATATATTGCTAACCAGTCTGACCTCTGGAAAGTGAACTGTCTGAGGTAGATTTAAAAGAACTTTTTAGCGCATTAATGTTTAGCCACATTTTTATATTTTAGTTCTATACATCTTGCTCTAAGAGCAAAATGACATTTCAGCTGATCCTACAGTATCTATTCACCTTGTTTAATTGTCAGTGCTGCCCACTATGTGTCATAATACCTGTAATTGTAATTTAAAGAGCTTTTCATGTACTCCATTTTCCACTATGCTTTGTTAATGATTATGTTTATAGGAAAAAACAAATGCTAAGTGTTAAGCAAGTATAAAGACACCTGAGAGTAAAAATGGTAACCCATCAGTAATGCCATAATTTTTTATGGTATTACTGATGCCATAAAATAATGCAATGTCATAATAATAATTAAAATGCAAAAACTAATAGGGAATAGTAGTCTTTTGCATTTTAATTACTGTATATTATCAGTGTTTTAAGTTTTTTTTAATCAGTCTTAAATTTAAGAAGCTTTTAGACCTTGGAAATATAGACTACACCTAAGTATAAGTTTCCTTTGCTCTAGAATATTTGCATCATATTAATGGATTATTATAGTGAGTAATAGCCTCTGATATCAGAGAATTTACTAGATGGTGGATTTGGAAATTTCTTAAAATGTATATCAGTTACCCTTGAAAACAAATTTGTAGTTTAAGATTTTCTTGCTGTGTTTGTGTTGAACATTTAGCATGATCAACTGGTCATTAGTCACAATCAGCTGTGTGTCTTGCATGATGGTTGGTTGTCTATAACAGATCATGCAATTTCTAAACTTTGTAACCTTCTTTGGCAGGCTGTGAAGATTTTACCATTTCCAGAACTGCATCAACAAGATGTACAGTATCAGTTTGACAATAGTGCTATACCTTTCCCTCCACAACAACCACCACCACCAATTATAGAATCACTTCCTTGTGAGCCATCAGTTTATCAACAACCAATTTTACCTCAAGAACAACTAATTCTCCAAAACAGCCAGGTTGATGAAGATGAAAGAATTATGCATAGTATGCCTGGAGAACCACCTTTGCCTCCATGTGATTTAGATGAAAGACCACAAGTAGTGACTACTACAGATGAGAGGGTAAAATAAAAGAATACATTTTTTCCCCTATGCTTCGGGCTTAATGATATTTTGAAATTAATTTAGTGAATGTTATTTTTGATAAATTGCTAACTACAGTAGTAATGAAATGTAAATCTTTGTTGTTCAAATTTTAATGCACACTACATTTGAAAAAAAAAAAATGTAATAAAAATTTGACTTTTGGGCAATCTATAGTCCTTACATGAGGATTGAACTCTTTCTCAGTTTCAATGAGGTTGGGATTAGCTTATTGGTGGCATGCCAAGTTTGTATTTGATATTCCCAAGTTTTAGTCCCATCAGTATGTTAAGATTTATCTCTTATTAACCTCACTCTGCCCTCATTGAAAAAAGGTGATACCATTGGGCTTGAAATGGCTGTAATTCATCAGATGGGATGTTCAACCATGGATCTGTATGCAGCAGAGCTATACCCTCTGAACATTTAAAAAACATGATGGATGGCCTTAGTGAGAGAGATCTCCTAACAACTGTCCAGTGGGTTTCCTTTCCTACCCATTTCTGAGGCTTTGGAGCCATTGTGATCTGGCCATTTAACATTGTGTTGCACAAAAGTGCCACTCAGAAGTAAAACAATTCAGTATTTGACAAGCTGATTTAAGAATAAGATTATTAAAAGGTCTGATTAAGACCTTTTAATATTTTAAAATCACAAATTATGATAAAAAATCTAAAAGATATAAGCAAATGTAGAAGATAAATGCATATATATATATAGAAGATTAGCAGCAACATTCAGATATTTTTAACTGTTATTTTGTTTAGAGTGCTGATGATATTAACTGACATGTATAGCAAGGGATCTACCACCTGGGTGGAGAGAACATTAAGACAGAGACAGCAAGCACCAAAAAATTTTCATGACTCTTTATCTTCCCCATCCACATGAAAGTAGTTGAAATGGTAGTTAAAATGTTTTCAGTTTAAGTGTTTATTCCATTGCTTACCAGTTAAAATACCATAAAATTTTAATATTTAGGATAATAATAAAGTATTTTTCAGACATTTTTGAACAGTGGAATGTAAACTATTTTGAAATAATGGAACTCATAGTAAAAATTGTAGGAGACAGTAAATAAAGTATTAAACAAGTGTGAAAGAAGAGTAAAAAGTCCCCCAAACCACCTCCTGAATATGTTTATAAGTATTATAAAATATTTTTTTTTGCTTGTTTTCAAAAATTATTTTTATAGTGTCGATCATAGCTTTTTAGAGGTGCCATTAAAGTTTTTAAACAATAGGGTTTTAGAAAGTTTGAAATTACTTTATTCTCAAAAATTTATGGATTGTTAAATTACAATATATATAAACAGTGTAACAATATGTAAGGAATATCAGTAAATACAGACACTTTCAGTGACTGCAAATGAAATCTGGCATTCTGCTCAGGTTCAGAAGCACTGATAAATGATGCATTGGCAAGTGCTTTTAACAACCACGGGTTTGCATATGCTTAACATAGAGGATAAGTAAGGACTATGGAAAAGGAAAAAAAAAAAATCACAAATATCAAGGGCTCTAGTGGCTTACATGCTGAAGATGGTAAATGAAGTATTGGATATGGGGAAATTGAATGCCAGTATCAGATTTTAGTTGCAGAGAAAGATGGAGTTCAGTATGAAATATAAGGGCAATGTTATTTTTTTCATGTATCTAATTTTGCCTTCTCTCAATTGTTTTTTTTTTTGTTTTCCAAGTTTAACTTATTTTTATTGATAATAAATTATGATTTAATGATTCTTAAACCTCAAAGAGTTCAATTTTAAGAAACCAGATAACTGAAGTACTACCAATGAGGTGAGGCAATTCTTTTGAAAAGTCGAAAGACAGAGACGTAAAATCAAACTTTTATTATATGGTTTTCAAAGAGAATTAATTCTATTGAATATGCATAAACTTTAAGCTTGAGGCTTTCAATTGATTATTTGAATATAATTTTCAAAACTAGTTCTATTTGTTTGCACTTTTCTGATTTCCTAAATAATTATTTAAGTTCCAAACTGCTGTGAAAGATTTGTGTGATTCATCAGTTTTCTGCTGGGAATCATTTTTGTAGGCTTAATGAAAAAAAAAACTTGAGCAATAAACAAAAAATCTTTTGTAGTTGTCTTTAGCATGTCTTTCTTCATAGCATGCTGAGACAACTCTTGGCAGCTCTTCAGCATACCAGTGGCTTTGTTCATTGTTGATGAAAACTTAATTGCTGCACAAATTGTTGAAAAATATCTTTTTTAACAAGTTTCAGTCACCTGTAATTCCTCAAACACTTGACTGCCTAGTCCCAAATACTGTACATTGGTTTCCCATGTTCCACATCATGATATGTTAAAACATTACATAACAAAATGTGATTTAAAACCTCAATTGCTTTCCTCTGATATTTATATTTCATCTATTTAAAATTCTTATTTAACAATTTTTGGCTCCTCATAACTGTTCAAATGCTTGATCACCTAATCCCAAATGTTTCCTACAAGTTTCCCTTGCAAAAACCATGTTGCACCAAAACATCAAGTCTCTATGATAGAACTTGAATTCACTATTGATTTTGCACATGAAGAATCCATTGAATATCAATGGGAAAGTTGCTAGTATAGGATAATTATCATAATCAACCATATCCATGGTGCAAGGACATGAATCAGCCAGTTCCATTCCATCCCTCTTTCTCACCCCCAGATCAAATTTGGTAAAGGCTATCCTACCATCTTCAAGAATTCCTTTGGCAGGTCACTTAGATTTGTCACCAGGTGCTAGATGCTCCACAAGGAAAGCTGACCCATTGGACAAGTAAGACAGATGTGATATTTTTAAAAGAGAAAATGGGGAGCTTCTTGCAAGAAGCAACAGAAACAGTTCTCTCTTTATATCCCAACTAGTAAATGTGTTTTGTTTTCCAGTAGCAGTCTGAGGTACAGGGTTGCAGTTCAGCTTTGAGCATTAGTAAGGCTTAGTATCTTAATTTCTGGCAAGGTAGATTGTGTTATGTAATATATCTAAAATTCAAAATAATATATGAGTCAAAAATATTATTTTAAGCATTCATTAATCACTGAGTAAACATGTGTATGTCATCATGTCTTATATACCATTCAACAGATAAATCCACAATGGTACAGTTATAGCACATTTCTGGAGCAAAACTGTCATAACTAAAAAAAATCCAGTTTTTTTTTTGTAAGTAGAAAAGATGCCTTTTTTAATAAGTAAATTTTATACAAATAAAGCAGTTATTTCATGAGTGTCATTTAGTATCTAACAATAAAAGTCAATTTGCGACAAACATAAATATTCAGAGAGATATGAATCTTTAAATTAAAATTTTTTTTACATTTTTGAGTTATGACAATTTTGCTTTTTGGGTGCAGTATAGGCAGATACTTCTATGAATGTATCACAGATGCTTAGCATTAGATGGCATTATAGTCTTGTACTCTTTAAAAATTCTAACACAGCTATGATGGATAATAATTTAATTCATGATTAAGCTGTTACTTAATAATTAAAAATCATTTTAAAACATTCATTCACAAGAATGAGGTGTGCTTAACCTTCAAGCGGGCGCGCTATGTAACTTACCATGAGCGGGTGCTTGTAGGATATTTTACGACTAATGACATCGAATGTATTTCCAACGTATTTGTTACCTCTTAGTCACTATAAATACGGAATATGGTTATTAATTAATTATTAAAACAAATATTGACAAGACAAGTAATTTATTTCTTTGAAAAACACAAAAAATTAAATTAATTAATTATTAACAGAAAAACTGACAAAAAAGTTATTTATTTGTTTGTAAAACACACAAAAAAATATAATAAAAATATATATATTTATAATTTTAAGTTTCAAGCGAATCGCTGCTCTCTTTACAATTCAAACAAACGGTTTCAGCGACGGAATGGCGCTTATAAAAATAAATATAAGAATGGAAAGGTGAAAATAAAATACCATAGTATACTTACATGATAGAGCGCACGTTGTAAAGTTTACATCAAGCCATATACACTAATACGTCGTAACTGAGACTAAATGGTAAATACCCGGTATATCACATCGCCGCTTATTTACCCATAATGCATCGTTCAAAGTATAGAATCGTATTTGAAGGTCATAATTATTTCGAGAAAAACACAAATTGCGCAGAAGTAATTTTGTCGTAAAATTTACGACAGCGCGCCTGCTCAAAAGTTAAACTAGAAATGGTGATTAACATATGCTGACAAGCCCTACGACTATAGTCAATGCATTTCACCCATTTCCTTTGAGTTTAATGCAAAGGGAATCTAGAGTAAAGATAAGAAAAAGTAGTTACCAAAAACAAGTTGGCTGGTACAAATGGCATTGGAGTTCAACATTTGCTGGTTGTTGTTTTCAGCTTGATGATGTTCAAGGTTGAATATAAGATCTTGTCCAAAGCACACCAGTCCATCTTGAAAGCACAATTTGTTGTTTGAATGCAGGTAAGCTTGATGTTGAAGGCTCTTATGAAGATTGAAGTTGTAGAGAAGATCTTGCTTACTGGCTGATTAGAAATGGAAATAGCCACTATTATGGCTATTTTAATAAGTCTGTACTGGATTTTATAGTCCATTTTCTAATGTGAGCCACTGCTCATTTGTGCATATAGTGGTAAGAACTTACACCAGTTTGCATGAGCATTCAAACTTGCATGAACTATTTTAAAACTTAAAAATTCAAGAAAACCTTAAATGCATATGCATTTTAAACTTTAAAACATTTTAAAGTTGTAAAAAAGGCTCCATGATATTGCAAAGGAGCAATCCTTTGCAATCCATCATCCAACAATCATCTCCAATCATCTAGTAGTTGGCATCTTCAGGCACAGTGCTTTCAATGTTTGTGTCATCTGCCTTTATACCCATCTCGCCTATATGTCATTTCATGTGTTCTGACATACAGATGTGTACACATTCATGTTAATGCAGCAGGAGATTCCAAGCCACCAGAGGGGTGGAACATCCATGTTGCATATTTGAATTCAGTGTTTGATTTGGAATTTCGTTTTTGGTGCTGCTATTGGTTTGAAATCTATTTTCTTTATTTCTAATTTGTTGTGTATTAATGTCTGTGCAAGAGTAGTGCTTTGCATTCCTTTTTTTATGTCATTATAGTGTTCCTGCATTCGTGAATTAAATTGTCTGTAGGTTTTAACAATGCAACCTCATTCTTGTGAATGAATGTTTTAAAATGATTTTTAATTATTATGTAACAGCTTAATTGTGAATTAAGTTATTAAATTATTATTAGTCTTGTACTGTTACCATTTGCAGTGTGTGGAGAGATCATTCAAAAAGTTCTTGACATGTCTGTAGATTTGCACTTATTCCTCCAAAGTTAACAAGCTATGACTTGTTTGAAAACTTGTCTAAACTTGTCATTACTTGTTAACAGTGAAGGCTGTATCATCATTTCTTACTTTGCTGGCTGCACTTAAAAGTTCAGTCTGCAAAATCTGTGCATTGTTGTTATGGACTGGGAAAGATTTTACATTTTCATAAGGATGCAGCTTGGATATGACATGAAAAAATTCATGCTGATTTATCAGAAATATATGGGGATCATGCCTGTTCATATGAAGCTGTTACGGGATGGATGCACAAATCAAAGAAGGATGGCAGAGCTTCGAAACCTTCCTCATGCAGGAAGACCAAAGGAGGCTGTGAATGAGAGAACCATTGCTGCTGTTCATGAATTCATTAAGGAAAACCCACACATCATTCATGTAAAAGTTTAGATGTCAATGTATTGATTGAAAGTGTAGAAAATTGTTCATCAACATTTAAAGTTCTGAAAGATCTGTGCCAAAAGTGTACCCCCACAAACTGGCAGAACAGCAAAACAGGATAGAGTTATGCAAGGATATGCCAGCAATGTTTGAATCTAGTGGCCCCAAATGGTTAACAGACATTGTCCCAGATCAACAATTATGTTTGGGTTGCAGAAGATGAACTACATTCCCAAATTCTCCTATAAGGAGGAGGACCTTACCTGAAAAAATTACTATAAATGGCCAATACCACACCAATATTGTTTTGCCCAAAATGGTTATGGAAGTGAAGGAGCAGCAGAACCCTTGACACGCAGTGAACAGGCGTGTCAAGGGTTCCCCTTCTTCATGACAATGACGGTGTGCATAAAACCCCAAAAATTACAGCCTATCTGGAGCAAGTAAAAATCAAGCAACTACTACGAAAAAGGAACTTGCTGGGCAGCCTTTTTCAAGGGTCAACCTTGCAAAATGCATTCATTCAGAATTGCAGACTATTCATCAACAGGAGTACCACCAAACATTCCAAAATTGGTGTAGACTTCTGCAACTTTGTATAGATGCCGGAGAGGAGTACTTTGAAAGACGGTAGAAGTTTCGTTGAGGTTCTTGCAATGGTTTTTGTTCTGCAGATGCATGTCAAGAACATTTTGAACACCCCTCATAGTTGCTTTGTAATCCGTCTATTACTTTTTAACACCAATGTCTTGAACATATTTAAGGAATTTTGAGACTTCTGCATTAAGTATAGAAAAAAAAAACTCCTATTTCATAAAATATTTTGTGAAGTGTTGGCAATTTATTATTAACATGGTACCTGTGTTTATGCATTTACTTTTCAAAATGTACCTTTCAGAATGTGCAATGGGCATCAGTAAATAAGGTCATCTATGGACTCTAAGGAATGAAGTGTTTATATATGCCATTTAATAGCTATCAAAACCTTTTTCTTAATTATTTACATATGCAAGAATAAAAATCTTAACACATTTTCTTCGATTGCTCTAATGTTATTTTGATTGTTTGTCAAAAGGTTCAACATGTATGTTGCAAATAAAGAATTCTGAGTAATGAAAAGTTGCATTTAAACCAAATTTATTTCTAAGTCTTTTCTGTTTTCCTCAGCAGACTATACAAGCAATACCCTTCCCAGAAACACAAAATCTTTTGCAATACCAGTTTGACAATAATGCAATACCTTTTCCACCGCCTCAACAGCCACCTCCAGTTAGAGATGCTGTGCCTCTTGTTCCTCTAGAACCTGCTTATCAACAGCCTGTACTTCCTCAAGATCATTTAATTCTTCAGACAAGTCAAGTTGATGAAGATGAGCGAATCATGTATAGCATGCCTGGGGAACCTCCTTTGCCACCCCATGATTTAGATGAAAGGCCATTAGTAGTTGCTACAGAAGAGAGAGTTAAGAAAGAACGATCACGTTCACGATCACGTTCACGAACAAGGTAAAATCTTTATGCTGAATAATTATATTTGTTTATACTAGATATTTGAAAATTTCATCAGTCATATAATATTGATTATGTAACTCATTACTTTATTGCTGACTCCCAAACATTTTTTAGAGATTCTCTTTCAAATCTCATCTTATTTCAAACCAAAGTCATGCAACATTTTATGTACTAAATGCAAGTTTTAAGGTTATAATAATGTAATATAGTTAAAGAGATGTTGCCAGAGTGTTTTTAAAGTATTGTTTGTTGGCTTTATACATAGTTGCTATAATGCTATTTAAATAGTAGTTAAAAAAAAACTATAGCTCAAAAAATGACATGCTTGATTAGGTAAGGTTATGAAGGTAGTTCATGTGAGGCACTACCTCATAGTTCAGATTGTTAGAACATGGCCCTGCTCCATTCATACTGATGGTGAACTGGGTAATAATCATATACCAAGTATTAATGCACCATATATTATTCTGATGTTAATAGCATTGGCCCACTAAATGTAACAATGAGCACTACCTTATCAGTCTTAAACAACAATCATATAGTATGAAACAATGGAACTTAAGTAGTGAAAGTCACAGGAAAGAGTAGATTTAAAAAATAAACAAGTGTGAAAGAACCCCACCAATAGTAATTGCCACTTAATCAGGAGATCCTGTGTTTGAATTGGGGAGGTAACAAACATCTGGGGTGGTGATAACTTAAATATGGAAAATGGTAGATGACTGATAAAGTAATGCAGGAATGTATAATTTTTTTTCAACTGGAATATAAAAATATAAATTAAAAATTTTAAAAAAATACCTATCTTCCTAAAGGGTAAAAAGTAGAAATAAAAAGTAGAAAATAAACCTAAAGCATATCGATGGTGCAATTGTCACTGAGTTTGTATTCACTTCAAAGAAAGATAGGGTATTGGCAATCTTGTTGAGTAAGTAAATCGGCACCCTATCTTCCTTTGAAGCAGATATGAACTCGGTGACCGATTACACCATTGATATGCTTAGGTTATTTTCTTCTTTTTAGGGCCCTGTAGGAAGATAGGTATTTTAAAAAAATTTTAATTTATATTTTTTTTTGCCACTAAAATGGCTAACCTTCAAAATATTTGATTTATGACATATTTACCCCCCCCCCCCCCCCCTCTTTTGAATGTTTGAGGTAGCCCATGGCATTGGAGACATCATGAACTTTAATTAGAGATACAACTCATTAAAGTTGAACCCCACAAAAATCTCTCCCCCCCATTTTATCAGTGGGTAACAGTGGGGGTATAATTTGAAATAGTATACAACCGTCATTATACAAGCTTTTCACACCTAACCCATAACTGTAGGCCTTTGCTTTCAGAAGATATAGCAAAACGACTTTCACGTTTCCTATTTTTAGGGGGGGAGAAAGCATGGGGTCAATTTTTTATAGCCTAAGACACTCCCACGACACATAGCTCATATGTTACACACTCATGTTCAGGAGATATAGGGGAACAATCATTTTCATATTTCTCCCTTTTTAGAGGGGAAGAAAACATGGGGGGTCAGTTTTTCATAGCATAGGACATACCATGTATCAGAAGCTTTCATTTGACATATATCTTGTTACTTTCGGCCTTTGCATTCTGGGGGCGGAGGTGGCTCAGTCAGTAGCGCGCCAGGCTCGTAATCTGTAGTTCCCAGGTTCGAGTCCCAGCTGCGTCTGCATTGAGATTTATCTGCGCAAAATCCCCCCGCCCACGGTCAGTAGGGGACACAGATGGGCTTGGAAAGGCCGTCGTTGTCCATCAGATGGGACATTAAGCTGTGGCACCGTGTATGGGAGAGCCATACCCCGTGCACGTTAAAGAACACGCTGGATGGCCTTGACGGGAGGCTACTGTCTCCCAACAGCTGTTCCAGTGGGTCCCCTCCCCCAACCTTCTCTGAGCCTTCGGGGTCCATGTGACCTGGCCATTTAGCCCTGAGCTCAGATTATTGTTATATGTTTTTGGAAAGATACAGTATCATTTCATTTATTTATATACCTTTTTGAAAACAATGAAGCATAATAAACATTAAAAAAAAGTTATAATGTTGAATACAAACACAATTGTTCAGAATAATTTCTATCGTCGAAGTTGTCTTCAAAATGTCTTCAGGGTGTAGTACTCCTTGAAGCAGGGATCTATGCAAAGAACCTTGTCACATTCGATGCACATCCATTGGGTTTCTTTTCATGGTATGTTGACAGATGAAGCACTTACGTTGAGGCTTGGCTTTTGATGTGGCTGGAATTGGCTTTGGAAAATGACGTCCCAATAACCTAAGGCAACCTCCACCTGTAGCTGGTCATCCTCCTTTTGTTTATTTCCTTTCCCTTGAAAACTATTTTCAAGTAGCTGGTCAATAAGTTTCAAATGGAAGTCAACAAGTTGGGGTCTTTCCAGTCTTCATTTTGTAGATAATAAATGAATTCAACATGGCTACGTGTATAGTATAAAAGAAGACTTTCACATACCACTTTAGAGTTTTCCTAAATTGGCCATGAAACTTATTTGCATGTTGGCCTTGTCAACCAATCCCATATTTTCATTATACTTGATCACACTTAGAAGTTTTATAATGTTTTCTCCTGTAGTGTGTTCCTTTTTCCCAGTGTCTACCATCAAGTATATGAAGGTTTACTATTGTAGTATGAACTATATGTACATTCATACTCCAGTAGACAGGCTAAGGTATGACATATATATATATAATTTCGTACTGCTCAAAGGGTTAATAATGCAGGACATATGTACAGTAGAAGTGATGAGAATCTCATCTTATTGATGAAACAGTCCAATTTAGGAATAGGCAAGTGTGGAAAAACACTGGCCATTCCCACCACATGCCTATTTCCATGTATTGTTATTAAATTTCAAAAGTAAAAAAATTGGGGGAAAAAAACTAGTAATGCACATTTTGACCACAGTAAAATAAATATAAGTCGGATTAAATTTTAAAATATTAAAATAGTTCTATTTCATCCAGCATTAGCTACAATAAGGATCAGTTTATGATTCAAGCATATTTTAGTTACAAAAACCAAGAATTTCCTTACTTTTTAATAGCTATTCAGAATAATTTAATAATTAAAGCTAGTTAATTACAGTAAAATAGTTATAAAATAAGTTTTCATTTTTTTTTTTTTCAGAATAAGCAGGCACAGAAGTCGATCTAAATCTCCACGGAGACGGAAATCTAGGTCTAGATCTGGTTCCCGTTCTCGATCACGAAGAAGGGATCGTTCACGATCAAGAGACAGAGAAAGGGAGCGGGAGAGAGAACGACAGAGAGAAAAGGAAAGAGAACGAGAGAGAGAGCGTGAAAAGGAAAGAGAAAGGAGAAGGAAAGGAATACCATCTATAAAAAAGAACTGCATGAGTGGTATGACATTTTTTTTTCTTAACTTAAATGAAAATGCATAAGGTAATAATATGAAGTTATATTTTCTTACTGTCAGTAATTGACTGTAATTTATGCAGTTTGGTGCTATAAATGAAGCACACAAAAGATATTTTGTTATAATGAAAGCTGCTGCTATATATATAAACTGGGGAAAAAAGAGAAACCTTGGCCTCAGTACAGTATTGTCATCATATACCTCATTGACACCTTAAAAAGTTGAGGATGTGTATTCCACTAGTCTTTGGAAATTGGGATGTATATTTCATTATTGATGTTTGCATGCAGCTTACAATTCTGTCAAAGATAAAGTTATGTGAACAAACCCTATGCCATAGCCCCACTTTCACAGGTTTGCATTGTTGAGGTGACGTGTGATCTCACTTTATGTAGCGCCAGGCTCGTAATCTGTAGTTCCCAGGTTCAAGTCCCAGCTGGGTCGTCGGCATTGAGATTTATCTCTGCAAAATTCCTCACCCTGCCCACAGTCAGTAGGGGACACTGATGGGCTTGGAAAGGCTGCCATCTGTTGGATGGGACGTTAAGCCATGGCCCCATGTTTGGGAGAGCCATACCCTGTGCACATTAAAGAACACGCTTGATGGCCTTGACAGGAGGCTGTCTCCCAACAGTTGTTCCAGTGGGTCCCCTCCCCCAACCTTCTCTGAGCCTTTGTGGTCCTTGTGACCTGGCCATTTAGCCCATGGTATGCAAAAAAGTGCCACTCAGAGGTAAAATAACCCAACTCACTTTGTGTAGAATTATGGCAATGTATTGCGATCTCTCTCTCCCCCTTCACTGGTCATTGTGCTGCCCATATGCATAGATTGTTTGAAAACTGCAATCTTGGAGTCTGCTGTGACAGTGTCATAGTGAACTGGATCCTATCCAAATGCAGCTTGTTCAAGGTGGTGCTGTCTTCTTTTGAACCACATGGTGGCTAAGACATCATTGTTATTGTATAATTCTCATGTGCTGAACTTGCTACAGGCTTTGATTTTGGAGATGCATCACTTTCACCCTGTTCATTCTGAAATTCATCAGAAACTCCATAATTGGATAGCAACCTCCTCCATCTAATTTTTATTTTGGGTGCCTGGATATCCTGACATCAGAGGCAATGACTTGACAATGATGCTATGTCAGTCTTGCTCTCCACTGCCAGTTCTTTACAATTCCACTCTAGCATGTGGATTCTTTATAGTTTCACTCCATTATGCGGACTTCTGGCAGTGTTTTCCCATTGAGCACTAGATGCAGTGGCAGTATTCTTGGTCAGAACAGATTAACAGCAAACTATTTCAGATCAAGCCTGTTGCCAACTTGTGATAGTCTTTTCTCATTAATTTAGAAAGAGGAAGTTATACTTACACCAGCTACACATAGCTCATAGATTTTTAAGCTTTTCTTCTTCAGACAAATGACTTGCCTATGTGTGAGTTTTGTGACATCATTTTAAATGTAAAGTGTATTTTAATTGGCTGTCCTTTTTTAAATGCTGAACATCGTATTTAATTTTAGTCCATCATTTTGTCATTAGTAGCCACTGATCAAAGGTACCTGGGTTCAAGCCCCAGATAAAGCATGGATGTTTGTACTGTCTTTCTGCTGAGGTTCCACCATCTTCACAGACCTAATATGGTGCATAAACTGATAGGCTCCTGTCAGATCTTTTTGGCAAACAGCCTCTTGAATGGGATATTTTTGTTTGTCTGAGCACCTTACCCTCGTACAGCTTTTATTTAAATCTTTTTAATTATTTTATTTTTGATTTACAACATGTAGGACAGAGAAGAATCCTAGAAGCTACTCCTAGCTTTTAAAGGCCTTCTCATACAAAGACATGCTCTACTAAGACCAAAGGCACTGCTGACCACTGTCTCAGTGAGACCAAACACAACGCACAAAGTTTGCCTGTTGGAACAGTAGCTAGCTCCCTTACCACTATGCCAGTCAAGGCCTATTTTTTACCCCATGTTTTTGTGCTGTGCTGAATATTTTAATCACATTTAGTCTTTTACCTTTTTTTCATTTTGGAATTGTTTCTTGCCTTTTGCATGGGCCCTTTACACCCTCATTTGTCTTTTATATTTTCCTACTGTTGCTTTATATTTTTCCACGGGCTCTGCCTTCAAGAGACTGATAATTTTATACTACAGGTAGTAAAGTTCATTTCATATCATCAAATAAAGGAGATCAGTGGCTGGTATCTTAGCAAACAGAGCATCTGACACTTATCAGGAGGTTGTGGGTTTGTATTCCACCCAGCTCAAGACAAATTTTCCTCTAAATGTGATATTGATATTAAATTAAGAGTGATAATTTACTTTTCAGTTGTAATGCACTGACTGTATTTTTAAATTTTTAGTCATTTCAAAATTTGCAAGAATATCTAATTTGGCTAAAACTGGTTTTAAATATGAATTTATCTCTGTTCAATTATTTAGTATGCAGCACAACACTTTGGCTTGGCCATGTGCCAAAGACACTATCAGAATCTGAGATTAGTAGCACATTTGGTGAATATGGAAGTGTTTCAAGCATAGATGTAAGTATCAAGCTACAATTTGTTTTAGTAAAATTTTCTTTCTATGGCTGCATGTATAGTTTGTTGCAGAATTATGTAAGCATAATTAGCTTTGGTAGCCTATCAATATCAGAGTAATTAAAAAAGTAAGAATGTTACCAAACTTCAAATGTTCTGTGATGGTATTCAAAATTTCTTACTTTTCAAACTGACAGTAGAATAAGTGAGAAACAGTATTTAAATTGTGTGAAAATAAATCGCCATTTGCTTCAGGAGCAAATAGTGTGATTTCCAATTTGTTAGTTTTAAAGTTTTGCTTATTGATTTGCATTATATTGGACTTCCCAAAATGTTTTGCTCATGGCTGTCCCTACAGTGAATAATTTGCAACACAATAGAGCTTTATGTAATTAACTCTTAGAAATATTGCAATTCATAATTTATTTACAGTATAAAATGCATATATTTTATTTTTTCTATCACTAAAGTGAAATGCCTTCTGATAACATTTTCATTGTTGTGGCATAATTTTATTGTTTTCCTGTTTTTAACTAATCAAGTTTTTGTTTTTTCCTTTTCTCTGATTTAATTTTATCTCTTTGAACACCAATTAATAAATTGTGTTTTATGTTTTTTAACTCATTTTTAGGGGAAAGAAAAGTATTTGTTTTCATATTGTAATTTGACAAGATTCAGCTTTTCCGTTTAAATAAATTGCATTTGCAGAACATTAAGGTTTAAACTTTTTTTTAAATGGTTTTAACTGTAAGTTATAATTTCGATATAAATTGGATACCATCTTTACTTGTAAACTGGCTTTATGGTTCTTTTCAATTGCTCTGCTACTGAGTTTACATACCTGCCAGCATGGTGATCCATTCTTGGTGCTGTCATGGCTTCTAATTATTTGGAGACTCCATTTGATTATAATAAACTGCATGGGCCCATTTCTCGCTAAGGAGTCCTCTACAAATAAATTGGTGCATCCTTTGTTTCAAACTGCAATATACTATTCATTCAGTAGCATGCTACAACTGTAGGGATTCCACCCAGGTATTAGCTGCTCACCAATGGACTGTAACACAGAAGCATCTTAAACTTTCTGTATATTTGCAAAAACTATTTTAGTAGCTCTGTTGTGTTGCTTATATATAGTTTAACTTTTTACAGTATTTTAGAGAAACTTGAAATTATCTCTAATTTTAGTAAGTACTTCTTAAACTATGTGTTGTAATTGTTTAACTTTTTGTATAGTCATATTGATGGAAATTTTATAACCTTAAATTATCTTAAAATTCAAATTACTGAAGTTTGATTTATACATGTTCTCTATAAAAATATCCTTTTTCTCTACCATTTTAGCACATACACCAGTGCTTAATATTAAAGGATAATTGACAAAAATGTGTATAGTTGCCAATATATGTAAAGGAATGCACTGAAAATGGACGAGCATGTAAAATACACTATGTGGAAAACTATCCCACATTTTTAAATTACTATCCCGCATCCAGCTTGCCACACATAAGCCAGAATATGCATATTAGTAATGTGTTAAAAAAAGTATGAATCTACTCGCTGCTTGTAGCTGTTCGACTTTGTGAGTAAATGCCTAGGCAACTTTTACTTTCACTTCAGTGGCACTTCGAGCTGTTTATGTCCCGAAGACATTGTTTGGATGATTTTCAGTGGTGGAGAGTGATTGGAAAGATGGAAGCAAATCAGTCCCAGATGAAAGTTTCCAGAACATTGAATGTTCCACAAAATGTCCCATCAAGACTCAAGAAATTTCAACAGACAGGAGATGTTCATCATCAACCAGGACAAGACCATCCCAGAGCCACAACTGCTCCAGACGGTCACTATATGAGTCCTACTACCAGACAGAACAGAGTGATGACTTCTAGGCAACTGTCTTTGGAGCTTGCAGCAGCTACAGGAGGAGGGTTTCAAAGCATACTGTTTACAGGAGACTATGGGAGCAATACCTTTATGCCAGCAGACCTGTTATTTCTGTCCTAACTCCCACTTCCCAGCGAGCTCGTTTAATGTAGAGTCATCAATATCACACTTGGAGTCCAGACTAGTAGGCGCATGTTATGTTCACAGATGAATCGCGATTCAGCTTAAGTACTGATTCGTGACATATTTGCATCTGGAGAGAACCAGGGACCCACAACATTCCTTCGAACATCAGAGAAACGGACTATTCTGGTAGCTGTGGCATGATGGTGGGGTAGGAATCAATGCAAATGGACATACAGACCTGCAAATCTTTTGGAGTGGCTCTGTTACTGCCCTGCAATAAAGAAACGAGTTCCTGAACCCATATGTCAGGCCATTCCGGGGAGTTGTTGGTCCTGATTTTATTATTATGGATAAAACTTGCCCGCCCTCATGGAGCTCATGCAATCAACGATTTTCTTGAAGAGGAAGATATTCACCGACTGGAGTGGCTACCCGAATCTCCTGACCTGAATCCCATTGAGCATGTATAGGATGCTCTAGGGAGACATCGGAGCTTGCCAGCCCCCTCCCAGTACACTCCATGAACTCAGAACAGCACTTGCCGAGGAGTGGTCATTAATCCCTCAAGACCTCATCAATATCCTCATAAACAATATGAGGAGTTGTTGCTTGAGCTGCATTGCTGTTAGGGGTGATCGTACTCTATATTAACATACTGTATGTCATATGTAATGGGCTTTAAATATTGTTCATGGACTGCTCCTTCATGTCAATTGCACGATTATGATCTTAATGCTGCTTTTCAATTGCTCTGCTACTGGATTACATACCTGCCAGCATGGTGATCCATTCTTGGTGCTGTCATGGCTTCTAATTATTTGGAGACTGCATTTGATTATAATAAACTGCATGGGCCCATTTCTCATTAAGGAGTCCTCTACAAATAAATTGGTGCATCCTCTATTTCAAACTACAATAGACTATTCATTCAGTAGCATGCTACAACTATAGAGATTCCACCCAAGTATTAGCTGCTCACCAATGGACTGTAACACAGAAGCATCTTAAACTTTCTGTATATTTGCAAAAACTATTTTAGTAGCTCTGTTGTATAACATAAATAATTTGTTAAAGCCATCTGATTGCCATTTCTTAAAAGCGATATAAGGTATTGCCAATTTGTTTAACATTACACTCTACTGAAGCAATCCCCTAATTTAAGCTCAGAAGTTTGATTTGATCTATTACCAACAAATTTTTCCTTAAAGTTTCTAAAATCTGATAATTAACAAAAATATGCACCTTTTTTTTGGTATACCACTGTAAAAAGTGTTATTAAAAGTAATATGTTACTGCAATGTTCAAATTTTGTACTTCAATAAAATTCATAATTAAATTCTCTTTAATTTGGTATATAACATGACCTATTTTTGATCAGTCATTTAATTAAAAATATTCTAAAGTTGACTTGTTTACTGGACTCTACAACAAGCCTGGACAATTCTCAAAGTATGGTATGGAGAAAAAAAAAATCACAAAACACCATATATATTATACAATTTATGTACACAAAATGCCATATATATTATATGATTTATATACACAACACACCATATATATTATATGATTTATATACACAACACACCATATATATTATATGATTTATATACACAAAAAGCCATATATATATACATATTTTATGATTATTAATTTCTTCCACTTGGTTTACCTTTGTAATATACCAGTAAACCTTTTTACCAAATGTCATTGCATTCCCTTGAAAATAATTTGAGTTATGTATGAATTTATACATTATCTTTTAATTTTTAGCATCAGTATTTAAGTATAATAAGATTATATTGATTATTCTATGTATTAATTTTCTTTTTAGTTTTATCCCAGCATTTTTTTAATTATTAGGTGATTGCGATAATTTTGCTAAAGTGAAATAATGCCAATAGGTTTTTACCAAATTATTAAAAGCTCTTTGTTTTTTTTAAACATGGACGGAGATAACCTGTAAGCTTTTATTGGTTTCTTGTACAATATACAAACACACAAAGACATGCCCACTGGCTTATTAGTCAGATTCTTTAATCACTACACCAGTTAGGGCTTATCTCGAATAATATTTCTAAAATTCTTTGATTAGTAATTAACCCTTCCTAGGTCCAGTTATTTTTTTCACTGATCAAGCAAGGAAAAAAAAATAATTTTAGAACTTTTTTGCCAAATAACAAATGAAGGAATTATGGCATGTATATGCCAGATTAATCAGCATTTAATTCTTGATTTTCTGAAAAAGTAAAATATTTAACAATAAAAGTTGACAAGTTTTATTTTAATAGGGCTTTTTTTAGGGTCGTGTGGTAAAAAAATGCATCTGGCAACATAAATAAAAGTTTATTTATACTAATAGAATATTAATAGTCAATAATAATAATACTAATAGATAGAAATGATTATAATGCACATGAATAGAAAGGTTATTTATTTCTGAATAACAAAAAAAATTTCCTTTTTTAAAACACATTTTTTCCGTTTTATGATTTTTTCTCCGTACCATACTTTGAGAATTGTTCAGGCTTGTCGTAGAATCCAGTAAACTAATCAACTTTAGAATGTTTTTAATTAAATGACTGATCAAAAATAGGTCATGTTATATACCAAATTAAAGAGAATTTAATTATGAATTTTATTGAAGTACAAAATTTGAACATTGTAGTAACATATTACTTTTAATAACACTTTTTACAGTGGTATACCAAAAAAAAAAAGGTGCATATTTCATAATTGCTTCCAAAATCTTCCATTTTAAAAAATAGCAGGTTTTTGTTAATTATCAGATTTTAGAAACTTTAAGGAAAAATTTGTTGGTAATAGATCAAAATCAAACTTCTGAGCTTAAATTAGGGGATTGCTTCAGTAGAGTGTAATGTTAAACAAATTGATAATACCTTATATCGCTTTTAAGAAATGGCAATCAGATGGCTTTAACAAATATTTATGTTATAGTGTAATAAAATGTGCATCAGGTGAAAAAGCAAATTATTATTTATCAAGTGTGAATTATATATTTTTATTAGATATCTATAAAAATAATTTTAAAACAGCAATTTTTATATAAAAAAAATCATAATTTCATGTGTTGTACAAAAAAAAAACTATAGGTGTCCTTGACCCTGGAAGGGTTAAATTTATTTAATCGTAATCTTAGTTTACCTTATATGTTAAACAAACATAAAACCCAAGTATTGCTTGGTGAAAGATGCATTTTTAAAATAGCCGGTCTAAACTATAAGATGATTGAATATCTTTTGTGTTTCCCAATCACAAAAACCACTGTTAAAGGAATTTGTTGCTTCTTTTAACAATAGATTAACAAATTTAGAATGTCTTATTTACAGTATAAATAATTTAGATTATTCATTATTATTTTCTAATTCATTATGTTTTTATAATTTTCTTGAGAAAATGAATACATTTTTAAAAATCATAAAATGTAATGGTGACTATGTATAAGCTCATCTTCTGACTATTACTAATATGATTATGTATAGATCATATTTTTATACTAATATGGCTATTAATACCAAATATGGCAATATTGTATTTTTATATTAGTGTGATTATTAATACTAAATGTGATGTGTAAATTCTCTGAAATAAGGATTTTACTTAAAAAAGTATACACCATTTTTATGTTAGATGACAACTGTTTAACCTAGTAATGACAGAATAGTTATGATAGAATTATATTCTTGTTTTATAAATAATTTGTAACAAATTATTTTTTTCAGATGATTCCCCCAAGGGGTTGTGCATATGTTTGCATGGATAGGAGACAAGATGCTTTTCGTGCTTTACAGAAATTAAAAAATCTCAAACTTCAAGGCAGTACAATTAAGGTATTAAATATTTTAAAAATGTATTCTGTTATTAAATTTCTTTTACCATATATAAAAAAAAGAACTTTTACCTGTTGTGCTGCAGAGAAAATGATAGTAGCCATTTTTTTAGCATATATAAAATATGCAATATTTTTTACCTTTAAGAAAAAGGTTCTCTTGAACAAATCCACTTTTTTTCTCCATTTTAAAATTTTGTATTTATAATTTTGAAAAATTTCAGATGATAAAGGGGGAAAACAAAATTTGTGAATCAAATTTCTAGAAATGCACCTTAACTACTACTTGTACACAGAATGTTATAATTGTTAAGGGAGTTCTGTGTGGGTGTTTTTTTTACAGCATTAATTATCGGTGCATGATGTCAGACAATAATGTGGCTTTTAAGTTTGTAGCATTTCTTTATTCACACTCTGATACTAATGAGTAATGTTAAATAGTTTTAAATGTAATAGTGGTTTTTCTCTATTCATTTGTTAAATTTTTGCGTCAACAGATGTTAACTCATCTATGTTTATTGCCAGAAGTATACAATTTTAATATCTAACCTTTATTGTTTATCTATAACCAATAAATGTTATAATTAATCTATTTTAGGTCAATCACAATTTTTTTTAAAATAAATTTCCAGAATTAATCTTCAAGTAGCTAAAGTCTGCTGGAAGCCAACAAGAGACTGCAGTTTTGTTAAGGATAAAATTAAGACAATTAGATATAAGAAAATTTGAGTGACAACAAAGTACTCATGAGTATAATGATGTTAATTAAGAAATTGGTACCACACCCTTCTAGTAATAATGAAGAGTTAACACTGTATTGATTTTGATGAAGAAATGTTTGAACTGCATCATATTAAGATGGAACACGGAGCACATCTTTAAATTTCACTCGTGGGCAAGTATGCAGAGAAGGCCAACAAAACTGCAATTTTGTTCTGTAGGCAGGTTTTCCATGAGCAACAGCTATTGCAGCCAGTTCTAATAAATTTGTTTTACATACACATGGCATAGCCATCTCATTCTAGGCCTGTCCTGTTTTTTTTTTCAAGCCTTGCTAATTTTTATGCATTTTGCATATACTTATTAGATGTTACTCTTAAAACAAACAACAAGTCCATCCTACTGTGCATAAGTATACAGATGCTATGTAACACAAAGGAAATCACATTTCATCACCCTTTTTCATTGTTTTATCCAGTAATCTGTAAATGAAGAGTTCAACCAAACAAAGTATCAGACATAATGTATCACAAAGAATAACTTACATTTACTCCCCCTTTAGAAACACTGTTTATAGTTTTACTCGGATCTTTGTAATTACATTAAATACCAAACCAGCCACTGAATTAGAAACCTTTATACAGATATACATAAATGTCACTTGAGCAGCATATATGCAAAATACGTGGTCACATGCATCACCCTGTGATCTAGGCAACTATTGAAGACTGTTGCTCATCAGTAATCGTCAGTAGTGTTGATCACAATGGGAAAAACAAAAAATCTTTCAGGGTTCGATAAAGGACTTATTGTGGGCACCATGTGGCTGGACCGACGATTGCTTGTCTAAGAGGTGTAAGTGTGGTTTGATGACAATCTATCAGGAACGAGATCGCCGTTATCTGAGAAGGCTTGTACAGAGAAACAGGACTTCCTGTGTGCCAGTAATTGACTGAAGCATTCAATGAAAGCTGTTCCTGACCCATATCTCAGTTAATTATTTGCAGGAAATTGAAGAGGATTGGTATTAGCAGTCGCATGCCTTTACGGAAACCATTGATTTCTGCAAAGAGCTGGAAAGTTTGTCTACAGTGGTATCAGGAATACCATGACTGGACACTGGAAGACTGGAAAAAAGTCATGGTCTGATGAGTCACAGTACACCTTATTCTGTACCGATGGTAGGCTGATAGTTTGGCAGGAGCCCCATGAAACAATGGACCCAACTTGCCTTGTAAACACAAATCAAGGTTCTGGATGTGGTGTCATGATGTGGGCCACATTCTGTTGGTATGAACTGGTCCCCTGGTATTGTTGGAAATTTGGGTGTCCTCCAAGGATTATCTGCTGATCAACATTCTGGTTGCTGATCAAGTCCATCCTGCAATGTTGATTTTTTATTCAGCAGGTGACGATTGTTTCATAGATGACAATGCTACTGTGCATTGCACAAAATGTGTTCAGTGGTGGTTCAGTGAGCATGACAGTGATTTCCACCATCTTCCCTGGCCACCACAAACCCCAGATCTGAACCCCATTGAGAATCTATGGGACATGTTAGAAAAACAAATTCAGGAGCAAAATCCTCTTCTGTCAAATCTGAGCCAGTTAAAGGACTGTTTGGTGAATGCCTGGTATGCTAGAGATGTAAAGCACTGCAACATCTTGTGGAATCTATGCCAAACTGCATTTGTACTGTAATTCGGACTAAATCCAATTCAGTATTGAATAAAGGTATCTAATTCAGTGGCTGGTACCAGGATAATCATTGCATTAATTTTTACTCTAGTATAATTCATAGTAATATATTATTTATTCATTTACATCATTTTTTTTAATATAGTTAAAATTTAATGAAATATTTAATAGATGGCTTGGGCACCTGGTAAAGGCATGAAAGGAAAAGAATATAAAGAATATTGGGAAGTAGAATTAGGAGTAAGTTACATCCCCTATGAAAAAATTCCTGATGATCTAGATGAATTGGATTTTTTGGAAGAAGGGGGATCTATTGATGAAGATTCAATGCCTGAACATTTAAGAGGTAAGCCTTTAGACTTCAGTACATTTATATATTAATAAGAGTTGATATAAATTAAATATCTTAGCTTTTTTGCTGTTAGATTTAGGAATGAACTTTGTATCAGTCAAATTATATACCAAAAGTGTTTTCATTGTTCATGTTAGCTATATTTTATTAGGGCTATTCAAATGAAAAATGGACAAATCAGAAATGAAGCATAAATCGTTTATTGATTTGTTCAAATTCTCCATGCCCATTGAGCCATTTCTTCTAACATGATGCCCATCATTCCTAGAATGACTGGCTCTTGCATGAGGAAGTCTGGCAATGCATGAGAAATACTATGCAGCAATTTCAACATTCTTCATGACATTTTTTAGAGATCCAGAAATATGATCAACCAAATAGGAAGATGTCAGGATTATAAGGGAAGATGTTCCAGGCATTCCCAACCATACCTGTTCAACATTGTTATTGTTACTTGGGTAGTACGGAAGAGGTTATTGTCATGCAACCAAACAACATTCTGGGTGCTTTGATTTTATTATTTACCTTCAAAGTGTGAGCAAATCTGTTTAAATAATACCTAATATAATCATTAAAAATTATATATTTAAAATAAGGGAAAATTTTTTTGCAAAGATAGGAAATCATAGGAGATATTAAATTTTTAATTTTGAGTTTGGAATTCTCTGCATGTGACGTATATGTCTTATTATTGCATATCCTTGAGTGCTGTTGTGAACGCATTGCATAGTATAATTTTGCCTTTCCTAAGAAAATTTATAAGTTGGTCTTTTATGATGCAGCCCTCCTTATTTGAACTTCTGTTGAATAGTTTGTGTTGACATTCATCAGCACAAAGTGATTTCCTGTTGAGTAAAATTACTCTTTTTCATTGATAAATCTTAACATTTCTTTTACTGTTATAAAAACAATATGACTTAACAGGTGAAATACATGTTTCATTTTATTCATGTGGACTTTGCAAAGTATGCACTATGATGTTTTCTTGAACCTTTTGGGTCTGCTGAAAGTGCAGACTTTATTTTAAAATATTGTACCTTCTAAATTCATGAAAGTTTGTAAAATAGATTGTTTTTATTTGCATGTTGCATTTCTTGAGAACTAGTGTTATCTAGAACAATTTAGAGTCTTCTAAAGTTTTTGTCTATTGGGTTACTTCCCCCTCCAAACAATCTGGTTTTAAGGTATTTTGGTTGGCGACAGTTATTAGTTTTGACAGTTAAGCATATGGTATGGTATGGTCGGAACGCAAGCGGTGAGAAGTTAAAAGGTAGTTTTCCACTGTCACATTTAAAGAATGAACACAAGAAGGAGAGGAGATACTTCAGAAAACATTTTATTAACAGGAATGTAATTGAGGTACATGCTCAAAGAAATTGCTCAAAAGAGCTGCCGCCAGCTGTAATGCTGGCTTCACACCTGCGGTATAGGGACCGACGCACATTTGCGAAGACACCAGGCATTTCCCAAATATCACCGGCAACAACGACGATCCTGGTGACTAGATCCATATCGGTTTCAATGGGGCACTCGTAGATTAGGCTTTTCATATGGCCCCACAGGTACACAAAGTGCATATCCGCCATTTTGTGGTTAGTATAACCAGCCATCCTCTCAGCAATCCACGGTAGAAATGCCGTTGGGTGCGAGGACCGACCCTTTTATACCATTTCCAACGCCACCTAGCGGCTTGCCGTTTGTGTTCCGACCATACATTCTATGACGAATATTGCTCGTATAGCTGCGTTCTACCACCCCGTAAAGTTTTGCCCACTTTTTCAGATTCACCCTGTATAGTAATATTCAGCTGCAAGTGTATGAGCAAAAATAATTAGTAATTGGGCTTTCACATGTTCTGATGTTATAAAGTAAGGGTACATAGCAAAGATGTGCACTGAAAGTAAAATAGCTACCTTGAAGCATCAATAAGTTGCTTTGAAATTTTTGCTCTGTCTTGGCTTTATTTGGCTAAATAAATGATCCAGTTCATTGCTGTCTAAAAATAGCCATACTCTTCCTTATTATACAAGCCTTCACTTGCCTAGTATGTAGTTGTCCATAACAACTAAAATATTCAAAAATCAAAAGTTTAAAAACTGCTTTTAGAATGCATGCTACACTTCATTTTTAGTCCTATTTATCTTTTTTTTGTACTCATATTTTATCCACTTAAACTATTAGGTAAGTATGCTAAAAAAAACAAGAAGCACATAATATAAACAAAAAAACATGTTTCATACAAGGCTATCACAGGCATGAAATATAGGGAATTGTGAATTTTATATTTTGAACAGGTGCACTTTATCTTTAACCCAATAATGTCAGATTTCATACACCAAAGAGCAAAAACATTATGACCAGCACATCTTTATGCAAATTGAAGCAACTGCAGGTAAACGACGGCTCATGTGAAGGTCATGAAACAGTATAAATAACACCTGATACTGAGCTCTGTTAATCAGTGTTATTCTTGTTCTTCAGATGGGAAAGGCAGGGAACTTAAGTGAATTTGACAAAGGCCAAACTGTAATGGCCAGACGACTGGGTCAGAGAAATTTCCTAGATGGCAAGGCTTGTGGGGTGCTCACAGTCAGCTGTGGTTAGTATCTTCAAAAAATGGTCCGAGGAGGGGAAAAAAAACACGAACCGCCTGCAAGGTGTAGGCCGACCACAGCTCACTGATGCTAGAGGTGAGTGAAGGCTATCCCATATGGTATGAGCCAACAAGGGATACTGTGGCACAACTCACAAGTAATTTGAATGCTTGTGATGGGAGTAATGTACATTGAACCCGGCTGAAAATGGGGCTGTAGGCCACTCCAAGTGCCCATGCTAACCTCAGTTCACCTTTGAAAGTGCCTACAAATGGGCGTGGAAGCATCAAAACAACCTTGAATGATTTGAAGAAGGTTGAAGCATCAAAACTGAACCTTGAAGGATTGGAAGAAGGTTGTCTGGTCCAATGAATCTCATTTCCTGTTGCACCATGTGGACAGTTGGGTACATGTGTGTCATTTACCTGGAGGTGTTGGCACCAGGATGCACCGTGGGACAGAAAAAGGCCAGTGGAGGAAGTGTAATGCTTTGGCCAGTGTTCTGCTGGGAAACCCTGGATCCACTCATTAATGTGCAGGAACCTGTGACGTCTACCACCTATCTAAACATCATTGCAGACCAGGTATATCCTTTCATGGCAACGGTATTCCCCTCTAGTAGTGCCTCTTTTCAGCAGGATAATGTGCCATGCCACACTGCCTGGATTGTTCGATAATGGTTCGCAGAACATGAGGAAGACATCTAGGTATTGCCCTGGCCTCCAAATTATCCAGTTGAGCATCTGTGATTTGTGTTGGAATAGCATATCTGATCTGTGGTGGCTCAACCATGTAACTTACAAGAGTTAAAGGATCTGCTGGTAGCGTGTGGTACCAGATACCACAAGACACCTTTATAAATCTTGTAGCAGCCATGCTTCGCCAGCAAGAGCTGTTTTGATGGCATGTGGGGGACCAAAATCATGTTTGGCAGGTGGTCATAATGTTTTTGCTCCTTGGTGTATAATCCTAAAATTTCAAATTGATAAACCGAGGGAAAAGGAATGGGATGTGTATCGTGTACTTTTAAAAGTCTAAGATTCATAGGAAAATGTAGAGAATCAAAAAAAAAGTTATCATAGGAAACTTACCAAATTTTTAATTTTGAACTTAAATTATTTTTTCATTTAAATTTTCAATCTGGAAAACAACTGGCTAGCTTTACACAAAAACATAAAAATTGTTCTTTGAACCATTTAAATTATCTTGCTTGCCAAATCTGTTTCATAGGTCAATATTAATGCACTCCTGTTTACAAATATTATTTTTAAAGTTTGCAGTACTTCAATGCACATAATGCTGTTTTTATTTTTAAAACTACAGAATTGAGACAACAGCGTGAAAAGGAAAGACTTGCAGCCATGGAAGCCAATAAACC
This sequence comes from Ryuthela nishihirai, assembly GCA_038380435.1. Classification (NCBI taxonomy): domain Eukaryota; kingdom Metazoa; phylum Arthropoda; class Arachnida; order Araneae; family Heptathelidae; genus Ryuthela; species Ryuthela nishihirai. The sequence goes on along the minus strand of JAWZYU010000001.1, from coordinate 133,843,176 downwards.
AAAAGAGATGGATGCAAATGATAATTTATCTCTAAAGGAAGGTATTCCATCAGGAACTATGCTCCCATCATCACTTCTGCCACCAACGTCTCTTGGCATTCCAATGGTCTTACCTCAAATGATGCAGCCACAGTTTGGAATGCATTTACCAGGTAAAACTGAATTTGTAACTCTAATTTTTTTGTAAAATTGGTAATACAAGCATAAATGTGTGTGTTTGTGCACAAATAAAATAAATTAGAAGAATAGCATTGTTTGGTGAATATGGGATGTTTGTTTCAAGGAGAATTAAGTTTTTTATTTTCCACCTTTAACCCATTCAGGATGGGTGCCATATATATGTATGATTTCAGGGAGCTACTGTTGCAAACTCGGTACATACTATTATGTTTTTAGTTGTACTTCAGTGGACCTATTGCCATACGAATTTTAATGATTATATGTTTTTGCAGGCTGGCTGCTGTACATTTAGCATTTGTCTGTTGAAGGCTGAGTGCTGTATACTTTTTGAATAAGTCTCTTTTGAATGATATGAACTATTTTTGCAGCAAACACACCGGTGTTCACAAAATCCAGAACATCAGGAAGGATCAATCACAGCACACTGATATTTGGGAATTAAATGTAACTTTATTGTAGTAATAAATGATTACAATATGGGGGCAGTTGGAGAGTTATATACTGAGTTGTTTAATAATGACTGTATCTATCCCTTGCGTCTATGTCCTGCTGTATATGGTGAGGCATGGAGTCAAATATTTGATGTTGGATTGTGGAGTAGGAGTCCAAGCACTATGGACATGTACTCAAAGTTTCCGGGATGTGCTGGTATTGCTGCACATTATGTTTGACCATATCCCACATGTTTACTATGGGTGAAAAATCAGGATCTAGCTAGCCATTGAAGGATATGCACATTATATTGCCTCAGGTATTCAATAGTGGCAGCTGTTGCATGGGTCTTGCATTGTCCTGCTGAAATATGGCGTGTGGGACAGATAAAGTACAAAAGAGATTGGCTGTAAAATGTCTTGGATGTAACAAGCACTGGTAATGGTTGTGTGGATCCATACTAGAGCAGATTTGGTTTCATAATTGATCACACCCCATGCCATAATCCCACACATTGGTATTGGATGCCTCGTCCAAGTACACTCCTCTCAGTGCCTCTTGCCACCCACTGGAAGATGAGAATTCTGCCATTGGAGTCAGTCAGAAGCAGGATTCATCACTAAAGATGATGTACCATTTGTCATGCCACTGCCATTGCCTGACTCACCAATGTGGTTTGACTGCTATGTATTGGGGTGTCGGACGCAATCTTAGCAATGGCCAGCGAGTATGCAGTTTTGTTACTGTTACGATGTTGAATTGTTACTGCTGGCATTGGAGGATATGTTATTGACCTCTGTTGGGTCAAGGCCATAGGACAAAACGATTGTTATAGCCAGCCTTGAAAGATGATGAGCTTCCCAGTGGGTACATAGCAAAGATGTGCACACTTTGGGGTTGTTTGTGGATGAGATTCAGAATCTATCACATGTTCATTGCCCACCTTTGAACCATTTGCTGCATATTCAATGTACAGCAGATACACTGTATCTCAAACGAGCTGCAATTTCTCAATAAAAAAAGATTGCCTTTTCTCATGCCAACAATATGCTGCTCTCTGTCAAATTTGCTCACTTGGAGATAATGGAGCTGTGAAGCAAGTTAGATATGTCTGCATGTCATATATTAACATCTGAACAAGAACTGATAAGCTGAACACAGCTACTGCTTCTTCAATAGGCAGCAAAACATGCTCCATATATGTTGCAGACATTACTCTATTTTTTTGCGAGCTATATACTCGGACCTCTTTTCATTGCGAGCTATATACTCGGACCTATAGTTGCACTTAGGCAGCAGTAGAAAACTCACCATTGAGTTTTTACAGATTACACTCTTATATCTCTTAAGCAATAGATGTCCTAGCATGTTTATTTAGTAAATTAAGGTAACATACCTTATCAGTAGCGTTAGTTACCACTTTTAGATTCTTAACTTATAATAACAATGAATATAATAATATCTATAAAGTTGTTACAGTATTTGGTATTACATTATCTTTTGCCACTTTGGCATCTACTTTTAACTCATATGCAAGTTTAAAACATACCCAAGTCCTCCACAGTCAAGAGTTATTCAGTCAGTTCGTTTTGAATTGTAGACCACAGGTAATGGAAGTGGTGTCCATTTTTTGTTTGCACAACATGGAATCAGTAATGGCAGAAGACTTATGCTGCTGTTGGCACTGGCAGACCGTTGTAATTAGTCATGTCACTAGGTTTGACAGGAAGGATGTGATATACATCAATATTTTGTCATTCCTGAATGACATGACTAATTACACCAGTTTGCCAGTGCCAACAGCAGCATAAACCATCTGCCATCAGTGATTCCATGTTGTACAAACAAAAAATGCACACCACCTCCATTAACTACTACAATTCAAAACATTACCATCCATCACTCTGGAACTCTTGAACTGTGGAGGACTTGTATATGTTTTAAACTTGCACATGAGTTAAAAGTAGATGCCAAAGTGGCAAAAGATAATGTAATGCCAAATACTGTAACAACTTTATAGATATTACTTATATTCATTGTTATTATAAGTTAAGAATGTAAAAGTGGTAACTAATGCTACTGATAAGGTATGTTGTCACCTTACTTTACTAAATAAACATGCTAGGACCTCTATGGTATAAGATATTTAAGAGTGTAATCTGAAAAAACTCACTGGTGAGTTTTCTACCATTGTCTAAGTGCAATGCATAGATAAACCCCTGAGTATATAGCTTGCTCAATAGCAATGAAATTACAGCATAATCGTGTTAAACTGATTTGATTTACTGCTGTGTTGAAAATTTTATTGAATTACTCTATTCCTTCTCAGTGTTCTGCTTTTTGTGAATAGCAGTGTATATTATTGAACAAATTACTTTTATTACCAAAGAAACATACAGTCTGTAAACAGAAAATAATGTAATTATTAAAACTAGACATATTTTTTAGAAAAATCCTAAAATTATAAAAATTAGTATTTCAAACATAATAATAATTCAGTAACACTTTTATAAACGTAAACTTAGTATGAAACTTTGAAAGCATGAATAAATAATGTATTCTCTGAATCATTGACTGATTCTGAGAGATTTGTATTTCCTGAGCTCAGCCAACTAGCCAGTGGCATGCTTCCTTTGTCCAAATGGATTAATGTTGTCTAACGTGAGAAATTTGAACTAATAAATGATGTGGAAAATGCAAATAGTAATATTTTATTGGTAACCATACTCTTCATTCATCTTTTAAAGTAAATAATTGTGTTTCCCAACACCCTGGTGTTAAGAAAAAAAATTTGTTGGCAAATCATTGTTGCCAATATAAACTTCTTGTCCCACAAACTCTACCACCAAAATTTCAATTTTGTACTATTTATTTAGTTTTATTACCATAAATAGATGGGAGTATTCATTTCATGTTTCACAGTTTTCCAACTTATTCCAGCTAGAGGGTGCTATTGAAGCTATTTGGAGACTGGAAAATTGCTAATTGTAATATTTCATTAGTACTTATCCAACCCCAAAAAAGAAGTTTTAAGTTGTCTCGAAATGCAAATCTGAATGTTTACAGATAGACAGATGACAAAGTGGAAGATAAAAGTAATTTAAAAAAAAACTTGACTCAGTAAAGTATGCAGTGATATTTATTTCTCAGTGAAGAGGATGTGATTGTTTTAATGAGTGATAATTTTTTAAGTTTGCTCTAATAAATGACAGTTTTAATCTGAGATCATATTTTAGCATCTATACTTGTTGCAGGCAACACAATTAGATCTCAGCCACTACCAGTAACCTGGTACCAATTTTGGCTCAATGCGACAGCTGTAACAAGCTTGCATCTGCTAAACAATATATAGAATATAACTATTCACTGAAAATGTTACTAAGTAATGATGGCTGTTGGAGAAAACTGCTGTTTTTTGTTTAGCACAACCATTGTGCACAGAAACATAAAAATGGTAACTTTTTGTTGTGGTCCACCATCTAAAAACAGAAATTTTGATAGTGTTTTGTAACTGACCCACCAAATAATATTGTTCTGTGTCAAATAAATATTAAGTTATTAGTCTGTAATTTAGAAAAAGTTACAAAAACATAAAAAAAATCAAAGTTTTCATAAAGTAAGGATCTATAATGAAAATCATCATGCTTTCTGTTATTTTGCTTACAAAGGACCTAAGTTTCACTCTTCACAACATAACAAATGTTAGAGAGGAAAGATACTAATTTTATACTATATCTTTACCTGTGTGTCTATTTGTTATAAAATTGTTCTTGGTAGTGTAAAAACTTAATGTTTAAGGTTAAGAAGCACATAATCCTTAAGATTTATATTTACACACAGAATTTTATTTGTATTTCAGGTTTAATGCCACATCAGGCAATGGTGATGCAAGTACCTATGGGTGTTCCTCCTCCAAATCCATTGATGATGGTGCAACCACCTTCACAGACCATTCTTGGTGGTCAACCTCTTCCTGTTGTGGGTACAGTACCTCAGATGCCACCAATGCCCATAAGCATACCTACTGCTCTACCTGTTTCTGGTACTGTTTCATCAGTGAATACTGTTTTGACTTCATCATCAGACTCGACTACAGATTCAACTGCTGTTTCATCTGCAGTGGGTCTTCCTATTAGCTCTGCTGGTGATGCAACTCCTACAGATGAAGATGGAACTAGTGTTTCTACTCCTGCAGTTACCAGTACAGTCCAAACACTATCGGCAGTTGTGACTGCAATTTCTTTACAATCTTCATTACCACAAACTGGAACACAGCCAACTGGTTCTTTAGCACAGTTTTCCTCATTATTGGGTCTTCATGGAACAGGAAGACCTCTTATGACTGTACCTCCACCAGTATCTACTGCTGGAGCTCCGATACCTTTTCCTCCACCACACGTAGGATTTGGATTCCCTCCACCTCCAATCAGGCCACCACCTGGTCAAGCACAGGGGTTACCTACTGTAGCTTCATTGCCAAACTCTGCATCATTCTCATGGCTGCCCAAATCATCTACACCAGGATTTGGAAACTTTGCTGACTCAGAACTGAGATTTGGTTCTACTGTCACTTCCACTGCTGCTGGAAATGTGAGACCTGTAGCTCCACCAATTCAGCAGTCAGGACTTCCTCCCCATATGTTTGGTATTCGACATCCCATGTTTGCTGAGCCTCCCCCATCTGATCAGCCAACGTCTGTAGCTGGAAGTCAGTCAGCGAATTCTAACTCTAGTGATATGCAAAGCAGATTATCTGGATCTGCTATTCAGAAAAACAAGGATGGTTCTGCAACACAATCTGGTGGAATTGAAGGAGATATATTTGGTAGTCATCTTTCCCATGATTCTACTGCAGCTGCCCATGGAGGACCAAATGCTAATCATTCTCCAATGAAAGGGTTCCAACTTGGAGGTGTTTCACCAAGATCTCAACAGGAACCAAGTTGTGGAGACACTTCTTTAGAAGAACAAGAAGAACCACCTCATGATCCATTTGCTCCCACAAATCTAGACATGGCCTGTCACCTTAGAGATGACTTAATAATCCCCCCCAATGCCAGGTTTCCAAGCCCAATGGATTTTCATCATGGAAGAGTACCAATGGATCATCTATGGATGCGTGGGCCACCACCAGGAGTTATGCCAGGCCCAAGATTTCCTCGTGGGATGCATCCCCCATTTGCTCGTAGAATGGGTGGTCCAAGAGGTATGCCACCAAGAATGGAAATGCAATTTCCAAGACACCAAGGACCTCGTGGACCAAGAATGCATATGGGTGGTCCTCGTGGACCAAGAAGGAATGGACCTTTGCTTCAGACTCCACCTAGGCATTCTGGTGGTAGAGAATGGTTTTCTGGGCGAAGAGAGTTCTATGATAATGCTCCATTTGAAAGAGAAGAACATGATAGAAGATTTCGACAAAAGGGTGATTGGGATCGTGAAAGAGAAGACTGGGATCAGGCAGAAAATGATAAAGGATGGGAAATGCCAGATATGGATTGGGAACAACATCATGAACATGATGAACGTATGCAAGATAATGCATCAAGTAATGATCAAGAAAAGGTGGAAAAGGATGGATCAGACAGGCAGAGTGAACGGGAAGCAAAACCTCCCGAACGACCTCGCCCACCTGAAACCTATATGCAAGATGATAAAGACTGGTCGAAAGATATGTTCAGGTTGCAGTTTTACTCACGTGACAAAGAAAATGAGCCACGTCAGCATGAAAAAAGCCATTCAAACAGAAACAGGGATTCTGGAAGGGATAGGAACCATCATGAACATGAAAACAAAGAATCACGTGATCATGGTGCTGGTCATGAAAGCACTGATGTTTATGATAACCGCAATGCACAAGAGCATAGTAGTACTGATGAGCATGCTAATGTTCATGACCATGGTAGCTCCCGTGATCGTGGTGAGCGCGGCAATTCCCGTGATCGTGGTGAGCGCGGCAATTCCCGTGATCGTGGTGAGCGCGGCAACTCCCGTGATCGTGGTGAGCGCGGCAACTCCCGTGATCGTGGTGAGCGCGGCAACTCCCGTGATCGTGGCGAGCGTGGCAACTCCCGGGATCGTGGCGAGCGTGGCAACTCCCGTGATCGAGGCGAGCGTGGCAACTCCCGTGATCGAGGCGAGCGTGGCAACTCTCGTGATCGAGGCGAGCGTGGCAACTCTCGTGATCGAGGTGAGGGTGGCAACTCTCGTGATCGAGGTGAGCACAGCACATCCCGGGATCGTGGCGAGCGTGGCAACTCTCGTGATCGAGGTGAGCACAACACATCCCGGGATCGTGATGAAGCTCGTGAACGTGGTGACTCTCGTGATCGTGGCAGTGCTCGCGATAGAGATTTGAAAAACAGTCGTGATAGAGGTCGCGATAGAGACACTCGGGAAAGAAAGCGTTCACGATGGGGCCGTACTCTTTCTCAAGAAAGGGAGTTGCAGCAGCAGCAGCAACAAGAGCAGCAGCAGCAGCAAAGTGAAATTGAACAGAACCTTCAAAATAATGAAGTACAACCAGTTTTAGTAGAACAGACACTTAGCAGTGATATTGTTGCTGTTCAGGATGTCCTTCCTACAGCAGACAATTTGGACAACACTAATACAGAAGATAAAGAAATATCTAATGGAATGGATGACAGTACAGAACCTGTTGTTTTGGCTCCTGTTGTAGCGGAAAGTTAAATACTTTAAAACTGCATTACAAAGCATACCAAATTTTAGCTGGATTATCATTCCGCATTATGCTTGATGAACAAATTAAGAAAATTATCTGAAAAATTGATAAAAAAATCTTTCAACTGGCCATACAAAAATGGTATACATGAATATGTTCAGGGAAAAGGTTACCTAGATAGATTGCATATTTATGTACTGAGGATAGTGAGTGACTTGAGTCATTAATTTTATTGTTATTTGCTGTTGGAGCAACTGACAAGTTCTGGCAGGGAAATTTTACAGTTATGCTGGAAACAAACTGTTGTATGTCAGCCATAAAGTTGTTTTATTTAAACGACAAATATAAATAAATATGAAACTTTATATTGTAATTTGTTTCCAGATTATGATATTCTTTTTTCCTGAATAATGCATGATGGCTTACATAATTTCAAAAGTAAATGAGCTCAGTATTAGGCTAAAATTCCACACTTTAATTAAAATTAACACTGCAAAAATGCATGCATATTCAACAATTCATGAAATTATGGTAAAAAAACTTGAATTTGTTGTTAAATGCTGTCAGATTTTGAAGCTGTTAGGTAAGAAAGGTAATTTTTTTCACGGTAAGTGAACTTGAATTATTTAAGTTTAAGACTCAAGGACAAGCTCACAAGTGGACAAGCATCTACTTCGTCTAGGATTGTCACCCTCCTGAGTCCAGTGTTCAAGAGAACTTGTATTCAATTGGATGCAAGTAGAGGTATATTTTCTTTTTTCCTTTATGTTTTGTACATTTTATGTCAAGAACAAAAGTTAAATGCCACTTCTCATAAGATTAGGACACTAATCGAGATGAAACATTTCTAACATAAATTGTAGTAAAATCCGATTTGTGTGACTTCATAATATATATTAAAGTGGCATGTTTATGACAAAAAGTTGTAGACTGCTTTGTACAGTTCTGGAAACAATGTTCCTGCAACATATGACTGTATGTCATATGCTAACAAAATATTTTAATGTTTAAATGTTAGAAAGATGTACTACTTTTAGAAAGTACCAAAAGCTATATATCACCTTGTAGCTATTAATAAACAATTTTTAAAACCTATATAGTTATTTTAAAATCTGTAGTCTTCTTGGGAATGGAAATTTTTAGGGGTTTTTTTTTTTGATACATTAAAATGTATACCGTATATGAAGTGTAAAGTTGTTGAGCTGTGTGAGTACATGCAAAATTCATCGATTCCAACAAACAAAACACTAATGGGAAACTGTTCATTTTGTAAGTTTTGCCAATAAACCCATGCAGATTTTGTAGCTGTCTTTAAAACATGGAATAAAGTAATACTGTGTTTAACTGAAACATTGTAGCAAATACTGAACATAAAGTTAGCAGTTTTAATTCTTCATGTTCCACTATTTATTACCAGATTAATTTTGCAGTATTTTTGTTTAAATTTGTATAATGGTGATATTTTCGTGTCAAACTGTCCCTCAAATATTAACTGTTCTCATTCTAAAAATTTTCTAGAACTGTAAGTACATTACAGTTTTATAATACACGGAACATCGCACTTGGTGGTTTGAATGCGAAAGAATAATAAATACCCCCTCAAGCAGCTGCTTGCCACAGAGGTCTGACAGGAGCTTGTCAGTTTTATATGCCACAGTAGAAGGTCTGAGAGGATGGCAGGACCTCAGCAGAAAAACGACACATAAATCCATGCCTTACCCGGGGCTCGAACCCAGGTCCTTTAGATTTGCAGCCAAGCGCGCTACCCAGCATAAATAGACATTGTGAAAATAATGATCTTTAGGATTAAAAACTGATAAGTGAAAACTACTTTCTAGTCTTCAATATTTAAAGGAATATAATTCCTTTTATATGTCTTAAAAAATAAAATTTTTGATTGAAAACATCCAATGCACTTCGTAATAAAAAATGTGCAAACAATTTATCTTGGTATAAAGTGAGATTTGTAATAGGCTAATTAATGTATGTTTTATAGTAATATTAGTAATAAACGACATTTTTGCTTACCAAGTGATATATTTTTCTTAACATTCTAAACAAGGTAAGAAATATCTTCAATCTTTTAGCCCAGTTATCAATTATATGTGCTTAATACTGAAGTCTATGTATTAAGTACAATGCATATATTTTGGTGATTGGAAAAAGAAGCTGGCTTTGTTATATTTGCTCCATTCTGTGAAAGGTTTAGAATAATAATGCTTACTAAAGTTTTGACAACGAGTTATAGATTTTATTTTGGTAGTCAGCATTCTCTAGATATTTATACGAAAATGGGAAGTTTTGTGTTTAACCATGTACAAGTAAATTCTATTGGTGTTAAATATGCTAACAGGAAAAAACAACTTAAAATTAGAAATGAAAATTTCGCATATTTTGAAATAATACGAAGATTACAGCAGGTCAAACCTTTTTAGTTAGAAATGTCTTTTTCAGTGATACAAAACTGCAGTTGTGCAAAATGTATCGTTTTTGAAAAATTTAAATGTCTCCTTAACTGTACAGAGCAGTAAATCAGAGTATTCTTAAATTACATTTTTTTAAGGTATTATTACCATTTTAGCCCCACATACATTTCCATAGGTTTCCAAACCGTTTCACCAGCGATATTCATGAAAGCTGTATTGTGCCGTTTTAAGATGATTAATGGATAAGTCTCACTGACACTATGAATTTCCTTTTCATTTTGGCGGCAGACAAATACGTAGTCACACTTAAGGTTTTGCATGTAGTTTGTTACCATAGTCACACGTTTTTGCTGCTGTAAAGGTTATCCAAACAGCAGGTTGCAAATATTTTGAACATGTGACATTATTTTTCTCCAAAAAATGTTTGCTGTGCTATATTAAATCCTCAAACAACTAATACATAATGAAACAAGCAATTAGTGTAAACAAAGTGTAGCCTTGCAAAGTTGTAAAGCATTGTAGTGTTAAAAACTTCAATTATTCATATATAATCTACGTAATGTTGTAGCGTCATTCATTGCATATGTGATTAAAAATGAGTTTTGCTTGTCATTGTTTTTATTTTTATGTCTTTGACAATGAAAATTAATAGAATGCTACGTGCCATCTGATGACCACAAGAAAACTGCAAAAGAAAAGTTGTTTTTAAATGTATGCCATTTCAGGTGTCAGTCTTTCAGAATTTGGAGCACTACAGTGACGGAAATTAGTTCGTTACATACAGTAATTTTCAAGTTTGTGTTTGATACTATTTATGCATACTTAGGTCTTACTCATTGCTCTGCGTTTTATTTCAAAATTAATGCTCACTTCTACGCCAATCGTGTGGAACTATACACACTAGAACGTATCCAAGTCATTTTCGCATCTTCATGTAGTAGGTTGTCTGCTCTATGTATTATTTTTTTAGAACAGTACAAAATGAAGACAGCGTGTTTATTCCAGGCTAAGTTTTTGTACATTTTAATATTTTAAATAATTGTTCACTTCAAATAGCTCTAAAACTGGTTGTTACCAAAATAGCGTGTGTTGCAAAACGTTAAAATGGCAGTGTTTCACGTTAGCTTAATAGTGTGTTGGAGCTCTTTTGGGCATGGACTTTTCAGAAGCAAATACAGCTTAATTTTACACTCAAGCACTTATTAGCACAGTTACAGCCTATTTGTGATACAACTATTCCCATCTTCTGAAACTCCCTCCCAAATTTGATCATTTGTATTCCAAAACTTATTTCGTTGACAGTTTTTTCGTATTACAGCAAAACATTTTAGCTTAAGGCTAATAAAATATTAGAAAATTGTGTTTGAGATAATTTCTGTAGGCAAGGAACTGAACGTTTAAATTATCCGTGGCCTCAAACCTTATTAAACTGTTGGCGACTTAATCTAAATTTCTGGCTTAGTTTTAATTCTAGCTTGCGTTTTTCTTTCCAATCTGTTTTTTTTTGCCAAAAATAATATACCATTATTAAAATACCAGTTCTTCATGAAAACTCAAAATATGTTCAGTTGCAAACCTACATTTTTGAAGCTTCCAAATTTAATTCTATTTTCATATTCATCGATTATATTACCAAGACTTGGACATAGGTAACGGTGACACAGATCATGAATAAAAGCACTTTAGCATCCCATGTAATATGATGCGCATCAGGCACGTACCCAGAATTTAGTTGCAGAGGGGGGGGGGGGGGTGCGCACGCTACCGTACGCTGTTCGAATTCGTAGAGCGTGGAAACATCCTCTTTCAATCATGATCTGGCCTCAATTCCAGGAATTGTTTAACAAGGCCCGGGGTATATATGACGATGACGTCACGAGTTATTTTTCCCATGCATCTGGGTATGTTTTTTGCTTGCGTCGTTCTCTTGTTTCCTATGTACCTTCTGCAGTGTTCAGGTCAACTCATTTCGCAGTCGTAAACCACTTTTTTTGGTCCGGTGGGGCCAGAAAAGTGGCTCAATGTAGCACGTCCGGCCCGTAATCTAGTTCGCAGGTTCGAGTCCTACCAGGGCCACTGTTGAGATTTTCTCCACAAAAACCTACCCTGCTCTTGGTTAGTAGGAGACACATGGACTTGGAAAGGCCACCATTCATTGGATGGGACGTAAAGTCGTGTCTCTTGGTGTGGGAGAGCCATACCCAGTGTGCGTTAAAGAACCTTTGATAGAAGGCTACTGTATGGCCTTTGATAGAAGGCTACCATCGGTGTCCTAACAGTTATCCAGTGGTTCCCGCAACTTTCTCGGAGTCTTGCATATCTCGTGTTTACTATTACTTTTGCAACAACCCTATATAAATAATCGTTGATGAGGTTTGGTTTGAAGAGCCAAGTATGATACATGAGACCTGAAAGAAATTATGCAAAGCCAAGGAAGAAATTCACGAGGAATGCTAAAAATATGTTATGGTACCTAGACAAAAAAAATATGAAGAATTTCCCTATACCAGTGTAAAGACTAATTCGAAACTTCGCGTATTTTTTGTGGGGGGGGGGGGAAGTGTCATTTTCAATAATCGTTCAGTGTTTAAAAATTTTCTAAGCTGGAACACTTTGCTGATTCTAAAACTTCCTTCGAAACGGGAAAGAATTTTTAGGCAAGCTTCTAAAAATACCGTTGGTTAAATGGTTTGATATAACCAAATGGCTCTGATGGGCTTGGAAAGGTATCTGTCCTTCAGATGGGATGTTACGCCAATGTCCCTTGTCCTGGAGAGCGTAAACTATGCTTTTTTGTGCGTTTTTAGTGTAAATAATAAAATTAACATTTCATGCCGTCTCCATATAGGATTGCATCCCAGAACGAAAGAGACGGTGGTGGCTCAGTCGGTAGTGCCAAGCTCGTAATCTGCAGTTCCCACGTTCAAGCCCCTCCTGGGCCAGCATTGAGATTTGTCTCCGCTAAACCTGCTCTCTGTCAGTAGTGGACACCGATGAGCTTGTAAAGACCACCGTCTGTCGGATGGGACGTTAAGCTGTGACCCCATGTATGGGAGAGTATGGAGAGCCAACACCCTTGACGGGATAGCCCAGTGGGACGCCTCCCAACTTTCTCTGAACTTGCATAGTCCTTGGGCCTAACCATTTATCCCATTGTGTGTAAAAAAAAGTGCCGCTCAGAAGTGAAACAACCCAACTAATCATATGCTATGATTGTGTTAAAATTTTGCATCTCTCTCAGACAATAGACATTTACTTTTGGTTCGCTTGTGTGACCTGCCATTGGTTAATTGTCATAGCATGAAATTGGGATCACTGAAAATGAGTCATGCTGCTGCTTACAGCTGAATTTCTCATTTTAAACGTTTTGTTTAATATCTTATTATAAATATTAATATTACTCGTGACTTATTAATAATTATATTATTTAAATAAATTTAATAATTGAAAATGCACTAAATTTTTTAAATCATTCGGGCGCTTTCATGTTACTTGGAAGAAAAGGCATATTCAAGTTTTTACAGAAAAATGTCGCTAGAGATTAATAGGTTTTATTTAAGTTTATCTCGATTTTCCTACAATATTCCTTTAATATTTAAAGAATTATTGATGTTGGAACATCTAATAGCAGACCCTGATAGTAAGAATTGACTCGAAAGCTAAAACAACTTTACTCTTACATTTACTAAAATGAACGTAGTTTAAAGGGGTTCTGTGTAATAAGTTTTCGTAAATTTTTAAGAGAAATATTTAAAACGAGCATAACAGGTAATTGTTTAAATATTAAACTAATATTGTTGAAAAAAGATTTGCGAAAATTTGAGAGATCTGCAGTTTAGCTACAGTGACATATTTTGCTGAAAAAGTTTATTTTTTAAGTTAAGGACTTTTCGGTTGAAATAATAGGAAATATCCTAACACTTTTGGTAACTTAGTGTACTTTATATCTTATCTCCAAATAAAAAGAACAAAGGTCTATTTTTCTAATTATGACACTAGAAGCCACTCAATGAAATTTAACATACCATGTATTCTGGACTATAGTCTTGTTTCCTTAGCATTAATTTGGAAAAAGAAAATACTAAAATTTTATTTTCTAATTCAGTAGTATCACAGGAGATGTCCCGTAGACATGGGACTAATGAAATATTAAGCTGTAAAGAATTGGTTTTGCCGTGAGTGATTCGAATCCACGTTTCCTAGTAACACTCGCGGCAAAACCAATTTTTTTCCGACATGCTATCTATTTTCTAAATCTTATATATGATGATATTGAAAGTGGTGTTTTAAAGTAGAAATTTAACAAGAACATTACACTCACTCCGCCAAAACAAACACTATTGTTTTCTGTGCAGCAGGGGTGGCTCGTTCATTAAGCCACCTGGGGCAGGAATGTACCCAGATGTGGGGTCCGCCCCCCGCAAAAATCCAGTCGTCTTATGCGAAATCTCGAACTTTTCTAGCTGCTTTGAAATCGAAAACAATTATCTTTGTATAATTTTATTTTAGCTTCGTAGTGTATGTCCGACACTTAAAATAGATTTAAAAAACAACTGAAATTTTATTCCGTATAACATCGTCATGTCATTTTAATCTTTCCTGTCCGGTGCAATATTTTAGTAATTGATTGGCCAACCCTATTTCGATATCTCTGATTGATTGGTGAACTCCATTTCGATATCTGGTACTCATTGGCCAATTTCACTTCAATCAATAGCTTCCACATCCTATTTCTTCGTAACCTTAGGTCAGTGAATCTCCTGGTTTATTCCCTCTGTGTCAATCGGGCTCACGATTTGTTCCTCCTATTTTAATCAGGCCAGTGGCTTATATATCTTGTCTTATTTCAATTATGTTCGGAGTCTTGTCGCGCAGTTTAAAACCAGCCTATCATTAGACAAAGGGTGCATACCACTAAATGTAAAGGATAAACATAAATGAAAGAAATTTTAACTCAAAATGTAAGAAAATGAATGAAAGAAAATTTTTAATCAAAATGTAAGAAAATGAATGAAAGAAAATTTTTAATCAAAATGAAAGAAAAATGAAAGAAAATACTTCTGAGCCCTTCAATTGTAATGCAATCATTGCTGAATATGCCTTGGAACCTTTTAAAGACGATGTCACTTATCTTCTTTGGGGCGGGGGTGGCTCAGTCGGTAGCGCGCCAGACTCGTAATCTGTAGTTCCCAGGTTCGAGTCCCAGCTGGGTCAGCATTGAGATTTATCTCCGCAAAACTCTCCGCTCTGCCCACGGTCAGTAGGGGACACCGATGGGCTTGGAAAGGCCGCCGTCCGTCGGATGGGACGTTAAGCCGTGGCCCCATATGCGGGACAGCCATACCCTGTGCACGTTAAAGAACACGCTGGATGGCCTTGACGGGAGGCTACCATCTGTCTTCCAACAGCTGTTCCAGTGTGTCCTCTCCCCCAACCTTCTCTGAGCCTCGGGGTCCATGTGACCTGGCCATTTAGCCCATGGTGTGCAAAAAAGTGCCGCTCAGAGGTAAAACAACAACAAACAACAAAAGTCACTTTGATGAATATATCTTGTGACCCATTCAAGACTATGTCATTGTAATCCGGCCAAAGTCCAGTGGAAATCTTCAGATTCCTTTTACTGTATTTCTAGGCCTAGTCTCTCACAGATGCTCTTTATGCCGACAGGCTTCAGTCTCTCCTTCAGAGCAAGTGGGCTTACTGAGGAGCAGTTTTTTTTATGTTTAACTAATAGACGGTCCGAGAGATTCTAGGTGTGGAGAATTCGAACTCGAAAATTAAAAAAAAACAGCAAAATAATTGTTTCAGCACGTCCTGCTGCACTTCAATTATTGAATTAAAGTATATTTCATAACTTCATTTTATTCATATAGTGCATACACTAGGCGGCCACTTTATTAGGTATACAGTTCCATATGTTAATTACAACTCGGATGCAGAATCCAGTATCTTTTTAAACAAGTCTTTTTAAGTGATGTGACTGAAGGTAATTTAAAGATCTCAATCAAATCTGTTTTAAACTTTGATTTTCAACAATATCATTCGGTATTTTATGAGTTCCGGAACCTGAAACATTTAGCCAGAGGCATGGGGGGGGGGGGCGCAGAGAGAGAACGAAAATTTTCAAACTCTGATATCAAATTTTGGCAACAGAAAATAGTACAAAAATTATGAATCTGATACGGGTATACCCAAAATTTCGTTTAAGGGGTGATGGCAGATTCCATCGATTTTGCAAAGTGCCTCGATTTGTAACCTTGCCATGTTCTTATACAAAAAATTAATCCTACTTCCATTGACATCTAATTTTTACCAAGTCCGGTCGAACTTTGCCAAATCCACAATATGTTGCTATGTTTTCTCTGTAGTTCTAACTACTAATTTTCACTAACCCAATCACATTTTTATCTACCTTACTATCGCTTTTGGCTTCGACATTTGTCGGTTGGACAAAACGTTCCACCATATCTTTCGAACGCGATGGAGAAAATGATGTAGTGCCAAATGAAAGCTTTTGAAGCGGCGCCAATATCGTCTCTAGAGTTCATTTGAACAATCTATATAATAGGGTATAAAATATTGACCCCACCCCCCCCACTGCTTTCTTTTCCCAAAGAAATGGGGAAGTGTGAAAACTATTCTTAAGCTATCTCTCCATAACGTGAAGGCCTAAGTAACAAGCAATACATCAAAAGCTTTTGACACGGAATGACTACTTCCTTCCCAAAAAAGGGAAAATATGAAATTGTTCCTCTACATCTGAACGCTAGTGCGGAAAGCACCGAGCTATGTGTTGAGTGAAAGCTTGTGACTGGGAGAGTCTGGCTATAAAAAAAATCCCCATGCTTCGCCCCCCCCCCCTCCCTAAAAAGGAAAACGCGAAAGTTGCTCTACTATATCTTCCGAACTCGAGAACCTACAATTATGAGGTGTCAAAACGAAAGCTCGTATAATGACGGTCATAAATGATTTGAAATTTTACCTTCACTATTCCCCCTGATAAAATGGGGGGGGGGCGATTTACGCGGACTTCCACTCAAAAAGGCGGGTACTTTTAAAAAATTTTTAATTTTTTTTTGACACTAAAAATACCAATCTTTCTATAGGGCTATAAAAAGTAGAAAATAAACCTAAAGCATATCGATGGTGCAATCAGTCATAGTTCCGTATTCGCTTCGAAGGAGATAAGGCACAGCTTTACCTACTTGACAAGATTGCTAGTGCCATCTTTCTTTAAAGCGAAAAAACACTGATTGCACCATTAATATTTAGGTTTATTTTCGACTTTTTAGGGCCCTATAGAAAGATCGGTATTTTTTAAAATTTTCAAAATTTTTTTTTTCGCAACTCTCCTTTATTTTACCAAGTAGCTTCGAATTTTCCCACTGCTCTAGATTTTCAAAAGTTTTCTCAATTGTGCCAACTCTACTCAATTTCTCAAAACCAATCCTATTTTTTACCTCTTCCTATTGCTTTTGGCTTTGACAAAAAGTTGTTCCCCTTTATCTTTCGAACGCGATGGAGAAACTTAATGATTTATGTGTCAAATGAAAGCTTGCGACTCGGGGAGTGTCGTAGGCTATAAAAAATTGACCCAAATGCTTTCTTCCTAAAAAAGGAAATATGAAAACTGTATTCCTCTTTATATCTTCAGAACACTAGTGCTGAAAGTAGCAAGCTATGCGTCAAATGAAAGCTGATGCGGCGAATATCCTAGACTAGGGGTTCTCAAGGCGGGGTACACCGTGAGAGCTGAAAAGTCGCTAGATATACGTTACATATATATATACGTTTTATTTTATTTCCATTGTTATACTATATAGTTTATCTATAAAAAGGGTTGTTGTTTGGGTTGTTTTACCTCTGAGCGGCACTTTTTTGCACACCATGGGCTAAATGGCCAGGTCACATGGACCCCGAAGGCTCGGAAAAGGTTGGGGGAGGGGACCCACTGGAACAGCTGTTGGGAGACAGTTGGTAGCCTCCCGTCAAGGCCATCCAGCGTGTTCTTAAACGTGCACAGGGTATGGCTGTCCTGCACACGTGGCCACGGCTTAACGTCCCATCCGACGGACGGCGGCCTTTCCAAGCCCATCGGTGTCCCCTACTGACCGTGGGCAGGGCGGGGATTTTGCGGAGATAAATCTCAATGCTGACCCAGCTGGGACTCGAACCTGGGAACTACAGATTACGAGCCTGGCGCGCTACCGACTGAACCACCCCCGCCCCTATAAAAAGGGTACGCCAGTTACATACACATTTCCAGCGGGTATGTGGAGCATAAAAGGTTAAGAACCATTGTCTAGACTAAGAAATTGACCTCATGCTTTCATCTCCTCTAGTAAAAGAGAAGTATGAAATGATTATTCCCCTATATCTCCTGTGCGAGTGTGAAATATTAACCCTCCCATGCATTTTCTCACCACCACCCTCTAAAAATTGGAACTGTGAAAGTTTTATATCTGGCGAAGGCCTACAGTTAGGTGTCAAATGAAAGCTTATATAATGACCGTCGTAGACTATTTCAAATTTTGCCCTCACCATCCCGCCCCCGCAATAAGGGGGCGGGATGGTTTTTGAGGGGTTCGACTTGAACGAGTTCTATCACGAATTTAAAGTTTGTGACCTCTCCAACGTTATGGGCTAGCTCAAACTCCAAAAAGGGGGGGGGGGGAAGTGGTCGATGATAATTAGTCGTATATCAAATAAAAGTTTTTGAAGGTAGATATTTTTAGCGGCAAAAAAATTAAACAATACTTCCTATATATCCCTAAAAAGTTTAAACCTAAAGCATATGCATGGTGCAATCAGTCGTATGAGTTCGTATTCAATTCAAAGGAAGATGGAGCGCCCATTTACATACACAAAAAGACTGCCGGAGCCTGTCTTCGAGCTAGGCGTAAACTGGAAGGAGAGCTGTGTACCAATCCCTAGTGATGATGCACAGAACCGGCCAGGTCTAGCACCTAATGTCCGACCCCGCCTTCTCGTGGTGCAGGCCGTTAGTACCTTTCAAAAGAGATACTCTCTTTTGGAAGGGAACGGAAGGGGAGGGCTGCCAGTTCAGTATGGCCTGCTGATCTGGTCATCTACGGCCACTTTTTTCTTTTTTTTCAACCCTGCTGAGGAGTGGTCAACTTCACAGGGTCCGCTGACCATTTATACCTACTGGACTTGTTTATGGATTTGAGCTTGATTATGGATCCTGGACTTGCTGCACTGGTGGGCCTCTGTTGAGGGAGAGTCTGCCACTGTGTTTTCTGTTTGCTTCTGGGTTGCCAGCTCTAAGTGAACAGAGGCATGGGATACCTTATATCAGCTGGTGGATAATCCTAATCAGAGGCCATCGCAGGTACCTGAACCTTACTTAGCTAGTTGGGCATCGTCAAGCCTAAACTGGAGTAATGCGTCTCAGGCAGGCCATGTGGCTCTTGAAAAAGTCCACTTGAAAAGGTGGTGCCTGAAGTTCCTACCAGCATCGGTGACTTCAGCCTTTAGCGGAGGAGGAACGGGTCTTTGCCCCATGCCTGCGATCAGGGGGCTGTTTGATATTGTTGGCCCTACCAATCTCAATAAACCTAATTTCTTTAAAAAACCTACTAATCATTTTCTTTCTGCAGGAACGTGAGGACATTACATACAGATTATTCTCTTGATGTCCTCATGCAGGAATTCCAGCGCTATAACCTAGATATTCTAGGATTGCAAGAGACCAGATGGACAGGTAAAGGTGAGATACTTAAAAATAACTTTAAATTTCTCTTTACAGGGAGGGAGGATGGAAAGCATCACCAAGGCGTGGGTCTGCTGCTCAGCAGACATGCTAGTGATGCTCTTCTAGGATATGAGTGCATTAATGAAAGGTTTCTTACAGCAAAATTTCAGACAAGCATTAAAAACTTGAATGTTAACTGCTGTTATACCCCCACTGAGGATGCTGATGAGGATGAGAAGGATAGGTTTTACGGACAACTTCAGGACATTTTGAATTCTGTCAAGAAAGGAGATGTTACCCTTGTTCTTGGTGACTTCAATGCCAAAGTTGGTACCGACTCTGACCTTTGGGGAGGAGTAATAGGTCCTTTTGGTATTGGTAGCTGCAATGGCAATGGGCAACGTCTCCTACAGGTAAGTAAACTCAATGGTTTCAGAATAACTAACACATATTACAAACACCGCGACATACATAATTACACATGGGTTTCACCTGATGGGCTGCATAGGAATATGATTGATTATATATTAATTAACAGCAAATGGGCTAGTTCTGTTAGAAATACCAGGGCATATAGAGGAGCTGAAATTGGATCTGACCATTACCTTGTTAAAAGTGTCTTGCAACTTAAACTTAAAAAGTGTTGTGCTAGAGTTAAAAAATTTACCTTTAATACTGAAGCTCTGAATGACCCAGTTATAGCTAAAGCTTACCATGATAGGTTACTTAGTCATTATGACGGTCATGCTTTGCTTAATACTGAAGTTGAGGAAGAATGGGGCCATTTTAAACAGGCTTTTTTGGAAACTAACAGTACTCTCTTAGGAAAAAAGGAGCAGAGGAGGCAGAATTATTTAAGTGACAAGGCAATTGAGCTTATTTCAGAAAGAAGGAATTGCAGGAATGTCCTTAATCAGTACCCTACTAGTCCTAATAGAAAAGATTACCGAGAGCTTAATAAACGAGTAAAGGATCAGTTAGCTACTGATAAAATTCTTTGGCTTGATAGCTTGGCTGACAAAGCTGAGGAAGCGGTTAGGCAGCACAACAGCATATGCTCAGAGCTGGGAATGTTTTGGTTATCACTTGGATGACTGAAATTTTGAATAACTTTTATGATAAAGGCATGGTTCCTAAAGATTTTACCAGAGCTATTATTATCCCCATTTTCAAAAAAGGTGATCGCAGTTCTTGTGATAACTATAGGGGTATCAGCCTACTCTCTGTTCCAGGTAAAGTTCTTTCCATGATTGTGCTTAATAGAATTAAGAATCTAGTTGACAGGCAATTGCGTGATGAGCAATGTGGATTCAGAAGTGGTAGGGGAAGTGTAGATCAGATATTTTGACTTAGGCAGATTCTTGAGAAATGTTTAGAGTTTCAGAAACCTTTGGTTGCTAGCTTTGTTGATTTCAAAAAGGCTTTCGACTCTGTTGATCGTCATAATTTGTGGTTGATTGTGAGATCATATGGTATACCAGACAAGTTAGTTAACATAATGAAAGCTCTCTATAATAACACTGAGTCATGTGTGAGAGTTGGTAAGTCTTGTAGCAATTGGTTTAGCATTACTTCTGGTGTTCGACAAGGGTGCATTTTGTCTCCTTTTCTCTTTAGTTTGGTTGTTGATTATGTTATGCGAAATTCACTTCAAGGGAAAGCTTTTGGCCTTAAATGGGCTGGAGATACGAAAATTTCTTATTTAGATTATGCTGATGATTTAGCCCTTTTGGCAAATGATGTTGATGAGATGAACTCTTTCATTCGAACTGTTGATGAGACTGGGACTACAGTAGGTTTGGTTATAAACAGAGAGAAAACTAAAGTGATGAAAATTGGTCAGGCAGGTTGTGATTCAGTTAATCTGAATGGTTGCAGTCTTGAGCAGGTGTCACAGTTTAATTATCTTGGGAGCTATGTAACTGATACTGGTGATGTGCGGCATGAGATTAACAGACGAATAGGTATTGCTGCCGGGACTTTTAAGAATCTATGGAGATTGTGGAGAAATAGGCGTATACACCTAAAGACTAAAATTAGACTGTATAATAGTTTGGTTCTTTCTAGGGTTAGTTATGGTAGTGAAACTTGGACGCTGTGTAAACAAGATAACAGGAAACTAGATGCTTTTGATTCTAGATGCTTACGCAGTATTTTGGGTATTAGGTGGTTTAACTTTGTAACTAATGATGAGGTTAGGCAAAGGAGTCTGCAACCTCCTTTAAGCAGCATATTGTGCAGAGAGAGACTCCGCTGGTTTGGCCATGTTGCCCGTATGGATAATTATAGATTGGCGAATAGGGTTATAAACAGTGTGCCTAGAGGCTTCAGAAGGAGGGGGAGACCTAGGATGCGGTGGGCAGACAATGTCAAACAGGACCTTGTTAGAATTGGTGTGCAGTGGCCGGATGCAGCAGATGTAACTCAGGACAGATATGCTTGGAGAAGTAAACTGCGTGGTCTGGTTAAACCTCCGTAGCCCATGGCTGCTTGATGATGATGATGATGATGATTTTTTAATTTGCAACTCGCCTGCATTTTGCCAAGTGACTTCGAATTTTGCCAACTCCACAAGACTGCAAATTCTTAATTTCACAAAACCAATCCCAATTTTCACAATTCGCCTGTATTTTGCCAACTTGCCATAATTTTACAGAAAATCAAAAATTTTACATTTCACCCGAATTTTGCCGACTCTCCTTAATTTCACAAAACCAATCATAATTTTCACCGCTCACCTGCATTTTACCAAGTGGTTTCTAGTTTTGCCAACTCTCTTTAATTTCACATAAATAATCCCAATTTTTATATCGCTACTGAATTTGCCAGGTCACCTCAAATTTTTCAAACCCCAAGATTTTGCCAACTCTCTTTAATTTTACAAAACCAATCCCAATTTCCACAACTGGCATATATTTTATGAAGTGGATTCTAATTTTGCCAAATCCCTAGATTTTGCCAACGCCATAATTTTACAGAAAAAAATCGCAATTTTTACATATCACTTGATTTTTGCAGTCAGCCCAAATTTTGCCAACTCCCCAAGATTTGCCAAGTTGCCTCGATTTTACCAACTCGCCATAATTTTACAGAAAAAAGATCTCAATTTTTACATCTCACCGTATTTTGCCAACTTGGCAATTTTGCTAAGTGACTTCGAATTTTGACAACAATCTTAGATTTTACTAAGTTGTCTAAGTTTCGCTAACCCCTTAATTGCTTAACCGCTAAGGAAATAACTTTTGCCTATCATTCAAGGTACTTTAATTTAGCTTCAAGTCGGAGAATTGTACATCCAAGTTTCAAGCATTTGTATGATTCGAAGTTTTCCTCTGGAAAGACCAAGATCGAAGCCATCGTGACAAAATGAAGTTTTAACAGACCTGCAGAAAGTAAAATTCGTTACGATCAGTATCGACGCTTCCAATAGAAAAGAAGTAAAATTAGTCCCGATTATTGTCAGATATATCGTTGGATTCTGGGATTCAGGTAAAGCTACTAAATTTTGAAAAAATGCCTGGGAAGACTTCCGATATACTCATTAATTACAAATGAAAATTTCCAGAAAACATAGCTTAGAGAAGAAAATTATTTGCTTCTGTGCAGATAACAAACAGTAATTTTGGTGTGTGAAAAGAAAGGGAGAAAATAACGTATACAAAAAATTAGAGTGCAAATTGGGACGTCATATTTTAGGAATTGGTTGTGCAGCTTCCATTATTAATAACTGTAGAAGCAGCTGCTGGTAAACTTCCTATTGATATTGAAGTGATAGTTGTAAAAATGTATAAATATTTCTATATTTATAGAGTAAGAAATACCAAATTAAAATCCTTTTGCGCAGATGGAGAGCTAGAATATAAAGAATGTCACCCAGTGCTCCACGGTTTGTAAGTCTGCTACCTGTAACTCGGATAATTCTTTACATATTTGATGCATTGAATTCTACCACTTTGTCATAACATGATAAAATCTTTAGAATCAAATGATGTCATTGCAATAGAAACTGCTTCAAAATATTACGACCTAATAACTAAACTTGAAGAAAGAAGCTGCGAAATTTGTGCCATTTGCTGCGAAACAACTGTTGTTAAAAGTTAAAAATGAAATTTCTGATGGCGAACTATTGACATTCTGACGAGTTCTAGAAAACGAGCATAGCATATTTAGAATTATGACAATCGAATTTCGAAAAATCTTAAAATATTTTTTGGATAAATCTGAAATCTAAATTGGAGTGGGCTGTTATCGAAAAAAAAGTGCTGAATACTTTAATTCTGTAATAGGACAACAACCACTAACATTTTTTAATATTGACGAATTGTTTGTTGAACTACCATTAATAAATCAAATTTATACGAGTGAAAAATTTAATGATGACTCAAGTTTAACTCAGGGATGGATGCGCATACTTTAAATAGCTAAGAAAACTAACATTTGTATTGATAGCATTTTTAAGCTTTCTGAATTTAGCTTGTGTTTGCCTGGTATCTCACAGCACCCGTAGAAAAAGTTTTCTCAATGATGGGTAATATTTCGTCAGCCGAACATGGGCGCCATCAAGTTTCGGTCGTAAAGGATTTGCATAATATATAAGTTAATTGAGTTTTCAGTAGCTGCACTCAATTTTATGATCCAATTAAAAAAGAGACCAACATCATGAAGAAAACCGTTGTCTTCAGAGAAATACCAATGGCGTGATAAATCAGACGACGCGCAAAAAAAACCAGCTGACTGGGCCAGTCATTGTCAATGATCCCCAAAACCTGGACCCAGTCATTGGTAAAAGTTTATTACTTTGTTCATTATTAAAGTTGTTTTCTTAAATGTTATTTATTTATTTTAATGAAATACCTGAGCAAATACAATGGTTTTTTATATCCATTGATATGGGAGATAGGGAACACCAAGACAAACCTTTTTCGTCTATGAATGTATGTCCGCTGACGTAACTCTTTGGTGCTAGAGGTCGCTGACAGAAATATCGGTGGAGCTGGTACATAAATGAATGGAAACAAGTATGAACAACATCTTAATTTAAAGAAGGTGCTCAAAGTTGCGACCGGCAACAGCATTGCATGCATGACAGCGTCGAAGTATTGATTGCCGTACATGTTGAAAGATTCCCGGAATTTTGCGAACAGTTGCAGCGGCGACAACGATTCTTGTGACGAGGTCTTCATCTGAGTCAATGGGAGTCTCGTACACGAGGTTCTTCATGTGTCCCCAGAGGAAGAAATCAATACATGTTAAACAGGGTGATCTTGGTGGCCAGGCGAAGGGTCCCCCCCCCCCTCCCGGCGGATCGATTGGCCCCCAAAAGTGGCGTTCAGATAATCCCGCACACCATTGCTGAAGTGTGCTAGCGCTCCGTCGTGTTGAAACCATATTTGTCTGCGAATAGCCACGTGAACATCTTCCAGCAGTCCCGGCAACGTTTCTTCAAGAAATACCCGATAAATCTGCCCGTTGAGTCGAGGAGGCAGCAGATATGGCCCAGTCAAAATGTCATGGACGATATCCGCCCAAACATTGACGGCGAACTGTTGTTGATGACCATGTGGCATGTGGATTTTCGTGCGTCCAAACGTAAGAATTGTGCACATTAAACACACCCTCACGTGTGAAAGAGGCCTCATCCGAGACGAGCACATGAGCCAGAAAATCAGGCTGTACCGTGGTCTGCTGCAGAAACCAGCGCACGAATTCCACACGAAGAGGGTAATCCTAAGGTTGCAATGTCTGGACTCTCTGGCGATGAAACGTATGTAACTGTGGTTTGGCACACGTCTGTTGAATAACAGTTTCACAGCAGCTCTTCCATTTTCACTGGTAACCCCATATGCCAAAAGCATGTATTCCATCTCAGCAGTCGTGAAACACTCCATGTTACACGTAATGTGTCTGATTTACGGATGCAGACTACAAACACAAGTCCGTTCTCCATTCCCACTTTCCCTCTCTAGCCAATTGCGACGCTGCCAAACAGCGCCCTCTAGCACCGAAGGGTTACATCAGATCAGCGGACGATTGATAGACGAAAATTCATAGAAGAAATTGTGTTTCCTATCTCCGATTGAAATTAGTACAGAGAGTATTGATACAGCCTGTATAACGAATTAAAAAAAAAAGTGGATCCCCCCCCCCCGCGCCAAGCGTTCTGTATTAGGTCCAAAGAATTATGGCAAGCCTATCATATTACCATAATTTAGGTACGTAAACGTCGTCTGTACCAGTGCCAGACACCCTAGATTTCAAAACTTCTGCTCTTTTCGGAAAGAGCTTCCTAGATGATTTGAAGAAGGAAAAAACAATAAATAATAATTGAACTAGATCACTGCCTTTATTTTATTTTCAAATATTTTAATACGTATTTACATGACTTTCCAATTTCAAATTTTCTACATTTTCAAAAAAATTTAATGCATGTAATTACACGTATATGAATGTAGTGCAATACAGTAGGTATCATCCGCTTAACATCTAATGTGTTCTTTAAAACGCGAAGTTAAGCGAAACTTATTGATTTATGAAATGTATCAAAATATATATTTTCCACAGTATACTGACTGAATGTAGCCTCGACGAAATGTAGTATTAATACTCGTAGGTTGCTTTATTCACAAAATATTTTAATTATTTTGTATATTTTCTATTATACCTGTAGTAGTAGTAGTGGCCGTCCCGTGGCCGAGTGGTTAGCACGCTTGACTACTGATCTAAGGGACCTGGGTTCGAACCCCGGAATTAGGCATGGACGTGTGTGTCGTTTTTCTGCTGAGGTCCTGCCATCCTCTCAGATCTCCTACTGTGGCATATAAACTGACAGGCTCCTGTCAGACCTCTGTGGCAAGCAGCTGCTTGAGGGGGTATTTATTTTATTTTTATTTAGTAGTAGTATTTTTAGTTATGTTGTAACCACCCCTGAGTGGTTTGGAGGTGATACAACTTTAGGGGCAAACTGGATATTATATTTAAAAAATTAGCACACATAAATATTCTCTCAGAAAAAAGCATTTCGCATAAAAACATGCGCCCACGGAGCTGTTCCTCCCATTCGAGGGAAAAGTCCACTTTCGGGCTATAGTGTCCAGTTTCGGCTCGTAATCACGAGAAAAAATGTTCCTAGAGGCTAACAAAGTTAATAAGTCTGCATCTCCTAATGCGGGCAGCGTGACGTAAAGAAACCACACTACACTTTGCTAGGGAGCGCCAGATCAGAGAAATTCACCCTTACCTCGTCCTTCTTCTGTGGGCCGGAGAACGTCACTCCCCTTTTCCCAAGGGAAAAATGCTGCAGCTCGGCAGTCGTCTCGTGGTTGTCTTAGGCACGGCGGTCTTTAGCTAGAAGACAGTTCGGCTCACTGGATTATCAGTCATCAGCGACTCTCCGTACATAGGCACTTTTTGCAATCGCAGGAAGGACTGGAAAGCACGTCCTCCTGCATTACAGTCCCGAAACGAAGTACCTGATCAAAAAACAGACATCTGGCAACCCTATTAGATAGTTAATTGAAATGTTTCAATGTATTCTTAACTGCAAATTCACCTTGAAATTTTTATCACGGGTAAAAATTTTTCAATTGGCTCCTACAGTGTTGTCTGTACTGAAGGACACTAAAATCTCTATCGATTCATCCGCCATTAATATTCATTTGATTGCAACAGCATGACGGTTTCATTAATCTGCTATTTTAGATGTTGATAGAAATCGCCCAAACGTTAAGAGCTAAGGGTGGTTAATACACTTAATCTTATACGTTTAAATTAAGAAAAATCTGGCAGAATAATCTGGCTTGAATAATCTGGCAGATAGAATTATTATTTATCAAACTTTTCAAAATGTAGTAATAATTTAACTATATGTCGAGAAGAGCAACTTTTTGCCACGCCAATCACTTATTGCCTTTGCTTTGAATTTAATTTCCATAGTTATATTGGGGCGGGGGTGGCTCAGTCGGTAGCGCGCCAGACTCGTAATCTGTAGTTCCCAGGTTCGCTGGATGGCCTTGACGGGAGGCTACCATCTGTCTCCCAACAGCTGTTCCAGTGGGTCCCCTCCCCCAACCTTCTCTGAGCCTTCGGGGTCCATGTGACCTGGCCATTTAGCCCATGGTGTGCAAAAAAGTGCCGCTCAGAGGTAAAACAACCCAATCCATAGTTATATTTTGTTCATATAGAATGTAATACATACATATATAATTTCAGTAGTCTTAATTTCTTCACAATTAATAATATTTTTCTAATATTCTCCACCTCAGTGGTATAGTCAACTGAAGATTTAGGCTATGTAAAAAGATCTCCGACTAGTGGTTTAATCAGCCAATCATTTGTAACCGGCATGCGCATTTGTGCGATCGCCATAAACAACATGGTTAAGATTCCGGGGCGAATTAAATGGCGGATAAATAAACTGATTCCCCGAGTGAATGCTTTGATTGTCCACACAATACGACAAATAATGATTACAAAACGAATATAAAAATAATGAGCCGTCCCGTGGCCGAGTGGTTAGCACGCTTGGCTACTGATCTAAGGGACCTGGGTTCGAGCCCCGGTATTAGGCATGGATGTGTGTGTCGTTTTTCTGCTGAGGTCCTGCCATCCTCTCAGATCTCCTACTGTGGCATATAAACTGACAGGCTCCTGTCAGACCTCTGTGGCAAGCAGCTGCTTGAGGGGGTATTTTTTTTTTATATAAAAATAATAATACGGTTTAATAAATAAGAAATTTCAGATTCACTTATTATTTCGTGTGTTGAGTGGTTAGCGGGACCTGGGTTTGAGCCGCTGTTAAGGCATGGATGTTTGTGTTGTCCTTCTGCTGAGGCCTCGCTTTCCTCGCTGATCTTTTCTATGGTGTATTAAATTGACAGACTCCTGCTAGACTTCTGTGGCAAGCAGCTGCTTGAGACGGTTTTTATTTTATATTTTGGTTAGGGCACTGCCTCAGATGGCCTAATGGACAACTCGCCTCTGCTCATCCAACCCGAAAAAGTTCGCAATTATCTCCAAAAACAAAAAAAGTCGTTGAATGTGCATCGAAGGGCAGACGGAAGACAGAAGACAAAGCGAAAACATTAGCTTGTGTTTTGAAACCGAGCTTAAAAAACGAACAAGCTCTCCGAGATCGAATCTTCAAGATCTCAGTGTCGAGCTTTCTGCTCTGCTGAGCCAACGATCTGGATCCGGTGCACAGGTTCGCGAAGGGTCGAAGAATGATGACTCTGAGCAAAAGTTTCCCAATGGACTACACGTGCCGTATATTCAACGGTTGAGGTGAACTAACAGGCTTTAGGAAATCATTGCTCAAATAGAAACGGACTCCGCGTATCTGTTGACAAAGTCGCAAGCTGAAAGGTAAATATAGATGTAGATGTTTCGATGTGTGTAATAGCCAGGGCAATATTTCACATAAAAAATCGTTAGGCACTAGATTATATAATATTCCAGTAATTATTTGAACTCATATTCTGCTTTATAACGAAAAAAAAAAGCTCTCTTATTTCATGTAGGATAGTATTTATAAATTTGGGTTTTATACAAAAACATTTTTCGCTTTAAAATGAGTATTATCGTTGAAGTTTCAAATACTCAGGCATGACGCTAAAAAGGTTCAAGAGATGCATGTGTGGGGGAATATCAGTTTTCCATTTTCGGCAAATTTAAAAGTCTAATCTTACCAACCAGATTGCATACA
Source organism: Ryuthela nishihirai (assembly GCA_038380435.1). Lineage (NCBI taxonomy): Eukaryota > Metazoa > Arthropoda > Arachnida > Araneae > Heptathelidae > Ryuthela > Ryuthela nishihirai. The sequence goes on along the minus strand of JAWZYU010000001.1, from coordinate 133,814,041 downwards.
ACGATTTCCTTACATGCACATAAATATAATATTCCTCTAAAATCCTTGTTAAAAATGAAATCTAGACTTGTTCGAAAACATTATCTTAGCATCGAATTTAAGAAATTTTTTTTTTACCAGTATTCCTATTGCTTTTCGATCGTTCAAAAATGTGAGTTTGTCAAGGTTTGTTTGTTTGTTGTTGTTCCATCATATCTTACTAAAGCGAGTCACGAACATAACCAAATTATGTGTCAAATGAAAATTTGTGAGGTGGGGGAGCATCATGGCCTGTGAAAAAATTACCCTCGGGATTTCTTTCCCCCTAAAATGGGTAAAGATGATAGCTTGTGAAGGGAATATCAGAGGTTCTAAAACATTTACACTCCAAAAATTGGTGGAAATCGGTAAACAATTGTTCCACCGTATCTTGCGAAGGCCCTAAGTAACGAGTTATATATGTCAAATGAAAGTTAACGATATGAGAGGAAATATCATAGACGATGAAAAAATTACCCCCAGGCTTTTTTGCCTCCTGAGAAAAGAGAGATGTGGAAATCATTGTTCCCCTATTCTAGGGAACGAGAAAGAGAAGAATAATGATATGTGTCAAATGAAAGCGTTCGACGGGAGGGGGGGGGGGGAATTCACAGGTTATAAGAAATCCCCTTCCCATGCTTTCTTCTCCACCAAAACAGTCGGAATAGTGTAAATGACTACTCCACTGAATCATCCGAACAAGAGAGCTGAAAGTAAAGATTTAAGTGGGGAATGAAAGCTTGTGAAGATTGTCATCATATAGTTCATGTTTTGTCCCCCCAAAATTTTCCCCCTTACAAAAAAAGGGTGGAAAATTTCAAAGGGGATCATTCTCAAGGAGCTACATATCATCTCAATTGAAAGATTTTGAGATCAAAAATATTGCCCTCCCCTTCCCCCCTAATAAATAACGAGTGTCTTAAAGTTATTTTAAAGTTATTTCTTAAAGTCACATGTACAAGGATTAAAGAATGCGTAATAATTTAGAGAATGTAACAATTTTCTCCTCCGATGATGATTTTAATGACAAAGTTCCCCGAAAAATTATATTGAAAAGCAAAAATTAAAAAACATTAGTTTTAACGCTTAAAAAACGTTCATCTGCCCATTTTAAATCTGCCCCGTCCCATGGCCGAGTGGTTAGCACGCTTGGCTACTGATCTAAGGGACCTGGGTTCGAGTCCCGGGTAAGGCATGGATGTTCGTGTTGTTTTTCTGCTGAGGTCCTGCCATCCTCTCAGACCTTCTACTATGGCATATAAACTGACAGGCTCCTGTCAGACCTCTGCGGCAAGCAGCTGCTTGAGGGGGTATTTTTTTTTTACATTGCTCTAAAAAGCGAGAATGGAACTAAAATATACACATGATGAAATCACTTATTGCAGTGGTTCTCAACCTTTTATGCTTCACGTACCCCCTGGAAATGTGTATGTAACTGGCTTTGTATAGATAGATAAAACTATAGTTATAGTATAATAATGCCAACTTAGCGACTTTGTTACTAGGTTTAGCGACTTTTGAGCTCTCACGGCGTACCCCAAAAAATTTTACCGCATACCACCCAAGGGGTACGCGTACCCCACGTTGAGAATCCCTGACTTATTGCATTCACATTAATTTCAAAGAAAGATCGGCAGCCAAAGCTGATTTCTCCTGCCAACTGAACAAATATTACATGAGCCTTATCTTTCTTGGAAGTTACTATGAACAGAAGTAAGTGATTTCATCATAAGTATTCTTTACATTCCTTTTTCACATTTTGGGGCGCATATAGGAAGATAGATATTTTTTAATTTATATTTTTGAATGTACTAAAATACATTTAGTTATGCATTTTAGTGCATTAGCAGAGGTTTAAGGGTGCCCATACACACTTAAACCTCTGTTTTATTGGGCACTTTCCCTTTATTGTAGCACTACCTCTGTGGCAAGCAGCTGCTTGAGGGGGTATTTATTATTTTTTATTTACTCTGAAGTTGGGCTGTTTTAACTTTGAACCGCACATTTTTGCACACAATGGGCTAAATGAACAGGTCACAAAGACCCGAGGGCTCGGAGAAGGTTGAGGAAAGAGGATACACTGGACAGTTGTTAGGAGACAGATGGTGGCCTCCTGTTAAGGCTATCTAGCGTGTTCTTTAACGTGAGCAGGGTATCCTGAGTAAGGGGCCATAGTACTCTGAAGTTGTAGCCAGGCACATCCCCCTAAGATTTTTTTTTGGTGGGGGGGGGTCACTTTGGGACCTTTGTTCACGGTCAGTAGGGTCCCCCTACTGACCGTGTTTGTTTGGAACCTTTGTTCTCTTACTTTCTGGGGTCTTTCTGTTACACTTCTCACTCGTCCGACGGGGCTGTGTCGATAGAATGCAAATGGCGTCCTATTTTTGGGCTCTATGGGGAAATTTTTCAAGCTTTTTGTTCCTAGGTTCTTTCTGAGCGTTTCCTGCGGGTTTTTTTCGGTACTGCGGGACCTCTGAGCGGCACTTTTTTGCACACCGTGAGCTAAATGGCCAGGTCACAAGGACCCTGAAGGCTCAGAGAAAGTTGGGGGAGAGACCCACTGGAACAGCTGTTGGGAGACAGATGATAGCTTCCCGTCAAGGCCATCCAGCGTGTTCTTTAACGTGCACAGGGTATGGCTCTCCCGCACACGGTGCCACGGCTTAACGTCCAATCCGATGGACGGCGGTCTTTCCAAGCCCATCGGTGTCCCCTACTGACCGTGGGCAGGGCGGGTAGTTTTGCGGAGATAAATCTAAACATTGACCCAGCTGGGATTCGAACCTGGAAGTGGGGGGGGGGGGGAACTGCGAATAAGACTTGTCTTGAATAAGACTTTGAATTTCAACATATTGACCAATTCCTTAAATATTCCACCGGACAGGAAAGGTTTAAATGATATTCTATATGGAATAAAATTTTATAGTTGTTTTTTTAATCTTTTTTTAGTGTCGGGCATATACCATGGGGTTAAATAAAATTATACAAAGACAACTGTTTTGGATTTCAAAGCAGGTAGACACTTTTGAGATTTCGTATAAGATGACCGGATTTTCGGAGAGGGTGGGGGGGGGGGGGTTAGGTCCCTGGTTGTAACTATACAGCAAGTGGTGAATGGTGCTGTTCTCACTTTTTATTTCACCCCCAGCCTTTCGTAGTCACTGCAGGTATTCGTGATCTTCAAGCGGTATTTACAGATGTTCGGATTCTGCTAGTATTGAAAGAGGTACCAGCTGCATGAGATGGAGGCAGTTTCAATATATTGATAGTTCAATAACAAGTGCTCCTTGAAAAATATGTGCACACCTTAGACCTTATAATGTCTTCCAGTTCTTGAAACACACAGCACAAATGCACATCTGCTTTGTAATAAGATTTCACTGTGGATTTGGGACCGAATTTGATAGAGGAAACCAAGTTGTGTAAATCATTCCTAACATTTCAGCTTGGTGCATCTGTTATTTTATCAAACAAACTGTTTGAAGAAAATGTCAAACGCGAGACACTTTCGTCTAATCGTGACGAAATTCTGCATTTCAGTCGCGCCGTGTACGTCACTAACACGTAACTGATTTTTAACTGCAATTCAATGATTGGTTGGAATGGGTTGCAATTCAATGATTGGAATGGGTTGGGTTGTTTTACCTCTGAGCGGCACTTTTTTGCACACAATGGGCCAGGTCACATGGACCCCGAAGGCTCAGAGAAGGTTGGGGGAGGGGATCCACTGGAACAGCTGTTGGGAGACAGATGGTAGACTCCCGTCAAGGCCATCCAATGTGTTCTTTAACGTGCACAGGGTATAGCTCTCCCGCACACGGGGCCACAGCTTAACGTCCCATCTGACGGACAGCGGCCTTTCCAAGCCCATCGGTGTCCCCTACTCACCGTGGGCAGGGCGGAGAATTTTGTGGAGATAAATCTGAACGCTGACCCAGCTGGGACTGGAACCTGGGAACTACAGATTACGAGCCTAGCACGCTACCGACTGAGTCACCCCCGCCCCAATTCAATGAAGAACACTATGATTAACACGCAATTAAAAAGTGAGGAGGCGCTGTACAATTTCGGATCATTCCTTTTCATTCAATTTGTAGAAATGCGTTCCTTCCGGTCACAGGAAAAAACACTATATATGAGTTTATTTCCCTTGGAGCCTGTTAGAAGGATTTTTCACTCAAAATTAACTTTCCTCTCAAAGGCATGCGGCCCATCTCTTTCTAACTCATACTACAGAAACTTCTCTTCACTTGAATCTGGGAATTGTATGCATTTTGCCATTTGTGTTCACCATGTGATGCTTTTTAAAGAAACCACATTAATTCCAAGGTTCTGAATTTTTTGGGACAAAAGTTGAAGTGTTTGATCCTTTTGTTATATTTGTACGTCAAATGTTCATAATTACGTTTATTGAAAACCGCCTCGGTGGAGCAAAGGTATTGCTTTGGCTCTCCGTGACACTGCAGCTTCCGAGGTCTGGGTTCGCGTCCTAGGAGGACATGACTGTGTGTACGTTTATATGATGTATGAGAAACCAGGACAAGCCTCATCGGTAGGCCGTATTCAAGTCGTTATAGGCCCTAGGTACTTCTATTTCGTAATCCCTTTGGCGGAAACATTTTTTATGAGTGTATAGATTTCGGTGGGAGTTGGGTTGTTGGGTTGTTTTACCTCTGAGGGGCACTTTTTTTTGCACACAATGGGCTAAATGGCCAGGTCACAAGGACCCCGAAAGCTCAGAGAAAGTTGGGGGAGGAGACCCACTGGAACAGCTGTTGGGAGACAGATGGTAGCCTCCCGTCAAGGCCATCCAGTGTATTCTTTAACGTGCACAGAGTATGGCTCTCCCGCACACGGGGCTACGGCTTAACGTCCCATCCGACGGACAGCGGCCTTTCCAAGCCCATCGATATCCCCTACTGACCGTGGCAGGGTGGGGAGTTTTGCGGAAATAAGTCTCAACGCTGACCCAACTGGGACTCGAACCTGGGAACTACAGATTACGAGCCTGGGAGTTAGGTGATCAAAGTTACGTTAAACAATTTTCTGTGATAGCAAAACAGTTATGGGACAGGTTTTAAAAGCTCATTTGATCACTATTTATTCAAGAAGAAATCTTGTTACAGTTTTTATTACACAAATGTAAAATACATGGTCAAAATGTTTTTCATAGACCCTAGGCAGAGTGTGCCTATTGGATAATACGACCTTGGGTGGGGGTACCCACTGAATGAATTGCCTCGGGTGCCAGTTGTTGGTAGCTGATCTATGGTCACCCTTGGTCTTGAGACACTTGAACAATATAACAACTATGGAGGGAAGAAGAACCTGAAACATTCTAGTTCATAAAAACTTTGGCACATTACATTTTTCGTGCCTTACCAAATGAGCTCTGTCACTGTTACAGATGCAATGAAGCTTAGGTTCAATGCAATGTTGACAACATGAAAAAATATTAACTAGATATTTCAGCATTTGAATTTCTTTGCGTAGTTATGAAAACATCTTTCACGTGAACTATTTTGATCAAATAAATCTAATAATTAATCTAGATCTAACTACTTTTACAAGTTGTCTGGATTGGAAAAATTTCAGTTGGATTATGGCTTGAAATTTGGCTGTTTTTTAAAACCAAAAACTGGCTTTTTTCAATTTTTTAAACCATTTTTATAACGATTAAAATTTTGCCTAAATTAAACCATAAGTCCATTCCAATAACTGCAAACCAACCTCCATTCAAAGCAACAATAATGCGGCGAGCCAAAAATCTTTGTGAGATATAAATTGGCCAGATACGTATCAATTGTACAGCATGCCTGCGAATGTTATGATGGGTAACACGGCGACCTGAGCGAGTTCTATCGTGTGCAGATAGTCCGTGTGAGGAAGATGGTATGTTACATATCCGTGACTGCAGAACATCTGGGATTTCCTTGCGCACGTGTGTACCAGGACTACATGAAAAGTTGCAGCCACCGGGAAAAATGTGACTAATTGTCCCATTGATATTCGAGATGAGAACTGCGTTTTCCGTAGCATAAGGTCAGAACGGTGGGGTCACAGGGTCAGAACGGGTGGGTGCAGATGATAACTTTGGCATGCAACTCTGGGGCAGCTATGTAGGTTTGTGCAAATTGTCACCAGACTATGAGGTTGCAGTGGGCGAAGGAACTTCGCCAATGGACCGTGAAAGACTGGGAACGAGTAGCTTGGTCTGATGAATTGAGATCTACTACAACTTGCTAATGGAAGGTTGCATCTGTGGTGTAGATCATACGAAGCCATGAACTCCAGCTGTCAAATCGGGGTGTTACAGACCAATGGAAGGGGTGTAATGTTCTGAGGTGTGTTTATGTGGGCCATCTTGGGGTCCCTTGTACCTATTGAGATCACCACCACCACATAAGGCTATGTTTATTTACTCGCTAACCACTTACACCCATTCATGGCTATCCATTTCCCACAACAGGATGCCTTCTTTCAACAAGACAATGCCCCTTCTGATCGCTCCGGTTTGGCAAAGGACTAGTTGGAAAAACATTCCAGTGAGTTCACAACCCTGAAATGGCCATCTCACTTTCCGGATCTGAACTCTATTGAGCATCTGGGGGACAAAGTGGAGCGATGCATTTAAGCCTGAAACCCGCCACCGGCAACTCTCGGTGCTTTAAGGACTGCTCTCCTGGAATCATTTTCCATCGAGGTTGAAGGCTCTGCTGACTGGTTTGGGCCACGGTTGGACAGGCTAAGACCTCTATCTCAGAAGTTTTTTTTTTAGAATATAATTTTTATTCATAAGAGTAAAGAATACAAATACATTTACACTTTGACCCGCAAAGCTAAATAGCTTATCTGCAGGAAAATGAATAAATTATATTAAACATAGGTCATTCAGCCACAAAAATGGTGTACATCAAATAAATCCACAAAACACAACACATAAAAATTAGCTAACTAGAAAATACCAAATAATTTTTTAATTCCATTTTAAGTCTTCTAAAAGAATCTATATTTAGTAATTCTTTTGGAATAGCATTAAATATAAGTGTACTTGATATTCGGAGGTATGCTTCCCGTAATTATTTCGAAAATTTGGCAATTTGTCTTGGTTTTGAAGTCTTGTATTTTTATTATGTTGAATTTTTAGTTTGTAAGTTTCGTCAAAAATTTTTTAATTATTACATTATATTTATATAAATTGCTGTAGGATAAAAGATTTAAAAAATTTAATTATCGGTAGAAGTTTTATAAATTTTTTGCAAATGAAACGGAATAATATTTTTAGCTATTATAGACTGCAGTTTTTCTATTTTATTTATGCTAGTTAAGTTAGTTGTTCCATGCACAATTATTCCATAATTTAAAATAGATTCGCATATTGCTTTATAAAATAGTACACATGTTTCCTTATTTAATACGTATTTCAATTTTTGAATTTTTATCGCCGATATTCTCAAGCTTTCACATATGTGGGATATATGGGCATTCCACCTAAAATATTCATCAAAAATGATTCCTAAGTAATTTATTTTATTTACTTGCTCAACAAGTGGGCAACTGCATAATGATTCATAATTTGAAGCATCCTTTTTTCTGCAATTTATTTTATGAGTTTTGATAAAGAGGTTTTGATGAATATGAAATCCTGGTGAATGAATAATCATCAGTTTTGTTTTTTTCTCATTTAAATAGATTTTATTATGATTTAACCATCTAATAATATTATTGTAATCTGTTTGAACCTCTGAAATGCTATCATTTAAATATTTCTGACTGTTTATTAAAACAATGTCGTCAGCATATAGATAAATAGCACTATTTAATTTTGTATTGAACAAATCATTTATGTATACTAGGAACAATAAAGGACCTAAAATTGAGCCTTGGGGAATTCCTCATCGTGTAATTACTTTTCTGTCGTGTAATTACTTTTTTTTATTTTAGTAATTGTGTATCTGTCTGATAAATAATTTCTAAACCAATCTAACAATATACCGCGAATACCGTAATTTTGCAATTTATTTAGTAAAATTCTATGATCTATTGTATCGAAGGCTTTCTTTAAATCTAAGAACATAGTTACAATTTTTTCCCTATTATTCAATGATTTATTAATATTATTTGCAATTTTGGAAATTAGTTGAATTGTGTTTTTTCCTTTTTGAAAGCCAAACTGATTTTCATTAATTATGCTGTGTTTAAGTAAAAAGTTAAAAACAGTATTATAAATATATTTTTTAATTATTTTGGAAAAAATAGGCAGAATTGTTATTGGTCGATAGTTAGAAAAATCCTCCTTAATACCAACTTTAAAAATAGGTCTTAAAATACTGTTTTGAGTTCAGTAGGTATGTTCCCAGTAAATATAATCTGATTTATAATTTTTGATATAATATTTAGTAGTGTCTCTTTATTAAATTTTATATGTTTAATGCAAACATTATCGTAACCAGGTGATTTATTGGTGTCTAATGAAGTAATTATTTCATCAGTTTGTTTTTCAGTGATTTCATGTATATAGATAGATTTCAAAACTCTTTGTATCATGGTTGGAACATAATTTATATCGTCTTGGTGATTTGTATTTCTTATCTGTAAAATTAGTGTATTATAAATGTCATTGTAATTATTTGCTATTTCTTCCACAGATAATTTCTTTTTAGCCATATTGTCAATTATTACATCGTCCGATGATTTTTTCTGTTTTCCTTCTAATATTTCATATATTAATTGCCAGGTAGCCTTCATATCATTTTTTTTCATTATAAGTTTATTTCTATAATAAAGTTGTTTCTGATTTCTAATCTGAATATTAACCCTATTCCTTAATTTTTTATAGTTATTTTTATAAGCATCACTTTTATCATTGTTTTTAAATTTAATCCAAGCTTTATCTCTTTCTTCAATTAATTCTATCAAGTTCGGTGTTATCCAATTTTTGCTATGATTTCTTTTTACCTTTCCAACTCTCCTCATATATATATTCTATTTTTTCCTAAAATTCCATCATAAATGTCTTTAAATACTTTATATAGGTTTAATTCATCCTTTGAGTTGTCTCCATAATTTTCTAAATTCCAATTCGTTCCAGAAATAGCTTTGTTTATATTGTTATGGTCAAATGACCAATTCTTATTTTCCTGGTCGGTTTCATTATAATTAGTATTATTTAAATTGTTATTGGTGTTGCTAATCAGTGTTAAAATCATATAGTGATCTGCTATTTTGCTTGTTTGAATTATTGAATTTGCTGACATATTTTTAATCAGTTTAATATTAATATGGTCTATACAGGTTTTGGTAATTTTATTTTTTACTATTTCTTCTCTTGTAGCTTCCCTTATTAATCTTTCAAAATTCATTTCAGACAATAGTGTGATATATTTTTCTGTGTCATGTGTTTTAGTATTCATTGTATCGATATTAAAATCACCTATTAAAATCTGATTTTGATCTTTTTCTGTATTTTCCATCCAGTTTAGGACATTCAACAGAAAAGAGTTCACATCTGTAATAGGCGATCTGTATAGTGCTAAAACATGATATATTATATTATTTTTTTTTACTTTTATATATATAGTTTCCGCTGGAAGTGTTTGTTGTGGAATAATTTCAATATCTAGATTTTCTTTATAGTAGTACTGAAATCCCCCTAATATTTTTATTTATATTATCATTTTTGATTTTATTAAATTTATCAATATTATATAAATAATTTTCATATTTATTTACATTTGTTTCAGTTAAAACAAGCAAATCAATGTGTTTCATGTAATTGTTAATACTTAATTTTAATGAATCCCAATGTTTTCTTTGACTTCTTACATTAACATGAGCAATTCTTAATTTATTTTTGTGAATAAATTTACTATAATTATTTTCGAACCAAGCCTCCACTTCTAAACCTGTAGTTACATAAGCAACATCATAGTTGCTATCAAGACCTTCAATATTCAAATCAGACATAGCTAACAAGAATATTCATAAAAAAAAGCAAACGAAAAGAGCAAAAAAAAAAGAAAAAAAAAAGCAAGTTTTATCGGACATATCTAAAAGTTCAAAAATCATCAAAGTTGGTGAACATATCCACATTGATAATTCTTTCACCATTTGATTTCCTCATTAGAACTTTTCCAAACATACTTATAATTTTTTTCTTTTACACACATCCTAGCTCTCCAGAAAAGTTCTCTGCTAATCATAGTCATGTTTTCATTAATATATATTGGTGTTCCTTTATCATTAAGGTCTGCAATAGTGGTTGTAATTTTTTTTTCCTGTTTTGTATCCAAATGTCTCTATCTTTCTGTGTAACGAATTGGACAATTATCTTTTGGTTTTTGCTTTTATTTCTTTCTGGAAGTCTGTGAACTTTTTCAATCGTATTGTCTGTGTAGTTGACTATGTTTAATGACTGGGAAATTTTATGCAACTTTATTTTAAGCTCTGTTTCATCCTCCCCTTCAATTATGGGAACACCATGAATTTCTATATTTTTATTGCGTCCATATTGTTCCACGTCATTAAGATTTTGTTTCAGCTCCTTAATCTCTTCTCTCATTTCTGTATTTAAATTTTCGGCTTCATAATTTTTGTAGTTAAATCCTTTTGATTTTTTTTCGTAATTTATTACTTGATCCATTAGTTCGTTCAGGGCCCTGTTGACTGTCTTGGTCCGTTGCGTTAGACAGGGTAGCGACAGTCAGGCCCAACTAAGAGTTCCCACCCAATTCCCACCCCGGGAGCCAAGGCAACTTGGATCTATATATTTTTTGTGGCTAACTGGGTCGCATAATAAAAATAGGTTTTGACCGATGGATGAGCTTTACTCCTACAGTACTGTTCGCCATTTGGTAGTCGGGGATGAGCTGTATCTATATGGTACTGTCTTGCCCCTGACCGTAGATAGTGGTGAATATGGCATTTCCCTATAATGGTAGTGCTTTAGGCGGAATTAGTGGGTCTTGTCATCATATATATATATATGTACCGGCTGAGCCACCCCCGTCCCATATTCTGAGAGTGACACGGATGTAGAGGACATTGTGAGCTTTGAATCACAATGCTTCTTATTTTCATTTTATTTTGCACTGGTACATATTCACCCCATGCTAGTTAAGTTTAAGCGCAATGGGAGAAATCCAAGGTTTCAGAATGCATTCGTACAGAGCAGACAGATCATGAACAAGACTGTCTACCCCAGCACCAGGCCCGGATTTTCATTAGGCACTGGCTTAGGTGCCCCAACATGCTATAATAGGGGCGCTCTCATTTAAGTGCTACAATTTGTTTAAGTAATTTTTAATTAAGTAATAAAATATTTTTGCGTTATAGAGAAGAATCAAAGTAAAAAAAAATATTTAGTTCAGAAAAATGAAAATAATTTTTGAATTGGCATCAAGCAGTGTCCTGGAATATGCTAATGTTTTCTCCTAATTTTAGGTGGGGGGGGGGAGGGGACAGTGGCTCAGTCAGTAGAACGCCAGACTCGTAATCTGCAATTCCCCAGTTCAATCCCCTCGTGAGAAACAAGACACCGTTGAGCAGTGGAAAGGCCGCCGTCGGTCGCATGGGAACTGAGAAGCCGTGGTTCCGTGTACAAGAGAACCATAATCTGTGCACGTTAAAATAGCCTTGACGGGAGGCTTTCCCCTGTCCAGTGGATCACCTTCTCGGAACTCTTCTAACCTGGCTATTTAGCTCACTGTGTCGAAAATACTCAGAAGGAAAACAACCCTTCATAATTTCAGTTTGATTTTAAAAGAATAATAATCAATGAAAGAAGAAACAATTTTTATTATTATGAAAGAAGAAACAATATTTTTTATTCTTTTAAAATTCATTAAAATCGAAATCCAAATACAAGCTGTTACAAATAGGGAATCAGCATTACTTGTCACTTCTTCTTTCTAATACTCATTGCGGCCAATTCTACTGAAAGCAAAAATAGGGGTCAAGGAATTGGCCGCAACTTCGATTTTCATATAGAGCGTCGAATTATTAATGCACCAAACCAATAACGCAGCAACCTAATCGTGATCCTGCTCTCCCAGTCTTTTCGCTCTCGTTGTCGCCTCCTTTTCCTAAGTCATCCTTATTTTCGTGCACCTGGAAGAAAATACAGAAATGAAACTCTTATTAACCTTTATCTTTGTTGCACACTATATTACCAAAACCAATAGGGGAAGAGAAGGACTTACCTCTTTCAGACAATTTTTTTAATCAATCACTATTTATTTAATTTACATGAACAATGAAACGTTAAGAATCAATGATGATTCACTTTTTTTTGTTTCAATTTTGCAGTATTTAGGATGACCGTTATGGCTGTATCTATTGTTAGAAGTTCCAGCTGCGTTTTTTCCACCTCTGTGAGGAACGTTTTTTGCAAGCAACGTGCTAAAATGGCCAGGTCACAAGTACCCCAAAGACTCAGAGAAGTTTGGAGGAGACACATTAAACAGCTGTTAGTCAACAAATGGTAGCCTTCCGTCACAAAGGTCATCCAGGATGTAATTTAATGTTAACAGTACTATATGTTCAGGGCATGGTTCTCCTGAGAATGGGACAACGGCTTAATCCTCCATCCGAGGGACGGCGGTCTTTCAAACTCCATCGGTGTCCCTGAGGGATCAGATTGGACTGGGAACTACAAATTACGAGCCTAATGATGAATCAATATTTGCCCCTCCTCCACATAGAATAACTCTATGAATAATAAACAAATATTGCTTAAAAATGGACATTTAGTGAAATTAAAGGTCTTCAATTTGTCTTCTTCCATTGACACTCTTCTAAAAAGCTTATTTTGGAAGTTGCAGAGAACTGAATGTGATTTTTCCCAGCGACTTAACGCGGGTGATAGATAACACCAAGGAGAACGAGCTCCGATATTATTTTCACTAAAAATTCGATTACTCAAATGTTTATTTAAAAACTTTAAGATATCTGCACTATGTTAGAAGTAAAGATTTTCAAATTTATTCCTAAGTATATATACAATATATTGCAAAAAGGTCCAGACACTTTCATGTTAAGTGAACGAAAAAGTCACTAGATATAAATTGAAGATCTCTGTCAGAATCTCTAATTCTCTATTTTCTATAATATTAATCTAATATTTTAACAGTTATTTAAGCTATAATATTCAACAACAGATGTTATCACACAATACACTTACAAACCATTCCCCCCCCCGCAAATTGATGAAAACTTCAAAAATCCTTACACAAAATTCAAATATCATATTTATATTGCGAACAACTTGTTACAAAAGTTGTAATATAACTTTTTGAAGTAAATTTTTAAAACTAGCAAAAGTTTCACTTAAATGTTTCAGCTTTCATAACTCTTTAAATATTATAGAAAACAGAGATTTAGAGAGTTCTGACCGAGATCTTCAAATTATGTCCAGTTATTTTTTTTCTGTAAAAAGCTTATTTTCAAAGTTAGGTAGATTGAATGTGGCTATTCGTTCACTTAAGATGAAAGTGTACGGACACTTTTTGCAATATAGTGTATGTGAACAGAATCTATGCAAAAATCGTATTTGTAATTATTATAATTTGCGATTTCCATTTCTTTATAGAGGTAATTTTTTCTCTCTCTTGTATAAGTATATGCTTCGCGGTTAGTTTTATGGCAAGTACTAGTAGTCTCTTAAAAAAAAAGAAATTAATGACCTGACAAGGATACCAGGTCACTAATTTCTAAAAATATCGTTGCCAGATATTTTTTCTAAATATTGTAATCAACCATAGTGTTCGGATATTTTTTTGAGCGACTGTAGAATTTTATCAGTCCATAAATCCACCAATGGCTCTGGAGGAAGGTAGCACGATTCAGAATTTTTGCCCCTCTGACGCGGGAGTACAGTCGCTCAAAAAAGTATCCGAACACTATGGCTGATTACAGAATTCAGAAAAAATATCTGGCAACGATTTTTTTGGAAATTAGTGATCTGGCAATCTTCGTGTCACGTGACACGAAGGTTGCCAGATCACTAATTTCCAAAAAAATCGTTGCCAGATATTTTTTTCTGAATTCTGTAATCAACCACAGTGTTCGGATATTTATTTGAGCGATTGTACCTAGTTTGAACCTTGCTTCTTCATTCCACGATGGAAATATGACAATACTCTGAACAATTTTCAGCGTATAACAAGTACGACAAATAGATTCACTTACTTGTGAGTAAATATCACAATACTTTTCACAATAATTATATCATAATACTTTTCACAATTTTTATTGTATAATGTTCTCTTTTGTAACACATAGATTAAGAAAATTGTTTAAGCTCCTCATTTAAATTATCTTTAAGTACCTTTATTTAAAATAACTTCTTCAAAGCACCGTTAATTTTCCTTCTTCGATGTGATAATCAGGTCTTTTTTTGTAATGAATTTTGTGTAATTACCTGAAAACATTTCTTGTTTATAGTCCAGAATTTTCCATTTTCTAAGCTTTAATTCTGATTCGAACTTGAGAAAATAACAGAAACCTATTTGTGCTTACGACTATTTGTGTCTACGTGCTATAAACACCGAATCTTTCTTATTTATTTTCCTTCTAAGCCACCCTTGATTATTAAGAAAAATGCTTGTCCTGTTGACAAGCCATAAGGCTTAGCAGGGGGCGATCTATGTATATAACCATACTAAGGCATAAATAAAGTTATTATTAAAAAAATGTTTACATATAAATGTGATAGAGCACCCAAATTTAAATGGGGAATTAGTCCGTAGCACCACACTCATGACCTGCTGTTCCTTGGTTCGAGGCCCTGTTCTGCTTGCGTTAAGGTTTTGTCCAGGGCAGTCTTAAGGCATGGGCACACTAGGCCCCACGATTCTAAATTTCGCAAAACCTTGTGTTGATTAATCGTCTCTTTACAGCAAGTTTTTTATGTTTAAACATTGATTTTGTTAAAAGTACCAATAAATATGTAGGCTTAATTTCATTAACCGTTTAAATATTTATTCCCGTAGGTGTGGTGGGTAGAGGCCTCAGTGCATTGCTTTGCCCAGGGGCCTACAATACTGTTAAGACGGCACTGGTTTTGTCCCCTAATTGTCGCTCTTATAAGGCAACCATGGATTTAATAAGATTACTTTCCATCGGATGGGACATTAAGCTGTGGTCCTCGTAAAGAAAATAGCCATGCACTTTGTATGCTACGTAACCCCCTGGATGACTTTGATGGGAAGCTTCTATCTGCCTCGTAATAGATATCCAGTGGATCTCCTTCTCAGATCTAAGCCATTGGGGGTCTTTGTTACTCGGATATTAAACAACATTTTATATATATATTGTTACGACAGAAGGAATCTGGCAACCGAAAGCAAAAAGTTTCAGCCAACGAATAAGAACGTTGGGAGAATTTGGAGAAGAAGAGTGGAGCGTTAACGGTCGTTTTGTATTGTAACGGTCGAGGAGTTCGAAAATGGACGGTGAGCTGTTCTGAGACAGTGCGCGTAAGTATCAAGAAGTAACTTGATGTGTTGTGTATACGCGGAAGGATAAAAGTGGGATCTTTTATCGTTAAGTATCAAGAAGTAACTTGATGTGTTGTGTATACGCGGAAGTATAAAAGTGGGAACTTTTATGGCTAACTTCGAATGTCTACACGGACTGTCTTTTGTTCGGCTAGTGTGTGAAAAGTTATTAGCACAGGACGAGAATTGGTTTACGAGTGAAGATCTTCGGGTGACCTGGTAAATCAAGTAAAAGGTAGTATTTAGTAAAATACACAGAGCTGATGTTGTGTGCTCACGCAGGAAGATTGATGACTTGTGCATGTTAATAGTTAATTTGTTAATAAGATACTTCATCCATATTTCCTTTGTAACAATTTACCTTGTATTGAATTTGGTTTTGAAATATAGCTTTTAATACTCACGCTCAGTGGCTATCCATTTTTGTAATCCGCAACACTTGGTGTCAGAAGTGGGATAATTTATTGAATGCCGTTAACTAGAAGTATGGATGAATTAGTAAAGTTGATGAATGACATTAAAAGTCAAAATAATGATTTGAAAGCCGATATGGCCGCACAATATAATGAGTTGAGAACTGAGATAGTTTCTCAAAAAGATGATTTGAAAGCCGATATGGCCGCACAATATAATGAGTTGAGAACTGAGATAGTTTCTCAAAAAGATGACTTGAAAGCCGATATGGCTACTCAGATGACTGATATTAAAGGTGATATAGCTGCCCAAAGCGATAAAATAGGTGACTTGAAAGCCGAAATGGCCGCACAAAATACCGAGATGAGAGCTGAAGTGGCTTCTCAAATTGATAAGATTACTGATCAGTGTAAGGACATTAAAACCGAACTTAATAAACAATGTGATTGTTTAAAGGCTGAAATTGACAGTGTAAAATATGATCTTGATAGTGTTAAGTTAGATTATAAACATGAAATAGAAATTGTAAAAACTGATTGTGAACGCCAGTTTCAGATTTTGAGAAATGAAATGTTACCTTCTGCTTGTGATAATAATAATTCTAGTGGAAATAATGTTATTACACATATCGCTAAAAATACAACTAAACCTTCTACATATGATGGTCAATCATCTTGGACAGTATTTAAAACACAATTCGAAGTTATCGCTACAGCCAATGAGTGGAATGAATTCCAAAAGGCCAGTTTTCTTGCAGCTTCCTTAAGAAATTCTGCTGCGGAAGTTTTGCAGTCTGTTCCAGAAGAAAAACGACTTGATTATCAAAGTCTAGTTTCCGCATTAGAACTAAGGTTTGGTGATAGTTATTTAAAACAATATTACGTGACTCAATTTAAACATCGCATGCAGAAAAGTGGTGAAACTTTGCAAGAGCTTGCTAGTGATATTGAGCGTCTAGCTAGATTGGCTTATAGTAACTGTCCACCAGAAATTCAAGATAATTTAGCTCAATTACAATTTATTGATGCTATTGCTGACCCTGACACTCAGCAATCTCTGAGGATGTTGGAAGGTGAATCCTTAAAGTCAGCTGTGGTACATGCTATGAAATACGAGTGCTCCAGGCTTTCCTCCCGAGCGAACAAACGTGCAGTGAGATTTGTGAGTGCAAAAGAAACTGTAGAAAAGGATAATGAAATGAAAGAACTAACCAAAGCCATACTATCCGTTTTGAAAGATATAAAAGGTTCTTCTTCAAAACCTACAACAGACCTCCAGTGTTGGAATTGTGGCAAGACCGGACACATTCGTACCAACTGCACTAGGAAACGAATGAGGAGTCCAAGTACATCAACTAGACAACAGGATCAGAGAAACAGAAAATTTATCAATCTTGCGAGGCAAAGGCTGGTTGTTGATTGGTTGGCCCCAGGGGAAGTCGCCCACGTTTCAACATTACATGGCGATAATAATGGATTAGTAGCTGATGGAGCCATAAATGGAATACCTTGCCGTATGATAGTCGACACTGGTGCAAATGTAACTTTACTCAGAACGGATATAATAAAGAAAATAATACCTCACCCAAACTTGAATACTACACAGTCTAGAATAAGCCTACAAACGGCCACTGGAGATCGTGCGAAAGTCCATGGAAAAATAGAACTTAACATCCGAGTTGGTAGCTGTCTGGTTCGCCATCCTGTTTACATCGCCGACATCTACGATGAATGCATATTAGGTCTTGATTTTCTTAAGAAACATGGATTCGACATCAGACCCAGTGATAACCTACTCATCTATGAGACAGAAGAGATTCCTCTGCTTAGCCGGACGTCTGATTCTTTATCAAGCGTAGCTCCAATATTAGTGACGGAAGACACAGAGATCCCAGCACAAAGTGAAGTTATAGTCCGTGGACATCGGGCGGAGACTTCTGGGGCCTTCCGATTGGCAGTTACTGATGCCTCTGGTAAAGGAGCTTTGGCTCATAACATCCTGGTTGCAAGGACTTTAGTCAGAATAGATAAAGAACAGATCCCTATCAGAGTGATGAACTGTAACAAATCCAATAGAATGTTAAAAAAGGGTGAGGAATTAGCAATATGTGAAGCTGTTACCTGTGTAACAAGTATAAATAAAATAGAAGTTACCGATTCATATCAAAACCATACCGACATCCCGTCTCATCTTACTGAATTATGGAGAGAAACAAGACAAATATTAACTGAAAACCAAGCTGCTAAGGCCGAGAACCTATTAAAAGAATTTTCTGACATTTTTTCTGCCACATCAAATGATTATGGCCGTACTAACCTGACAGAACATAAAATCAACACTGGTGATTCTCCTCCAGTCCATCTGCCGGCAAGAAGGCTTCCATTGGCAAAAAGAGAGGAGACGGAACAACTCATAAAGGACATGGAAGCTCAGGGCATTATAGAACCATCACAGAGTCCCTGGACATCACCAGTAGTTCTTGTCAAGAAAAAGGATGGATCTACACGATTTTGTGTAGATTATCGCAGATTAAATGACGTAACAAAGAAAGATTCCTTTCCTTTACCCAGGATTGACGATACACTAGACACTTTATCTGGGTCAGAATGGTTCTCAACATTAGATTTAAAGAGCGGCTATTGGCAAGTTGGTATACGTCCTGAAGACCGTGAGAAAACGGCTTTCAGTACAGGGAATGGACTTTGGCAGTTTAAGGTGATGCCATTTGGACTCTGTAATGCACCTGCCACATTTGAGCGACTAATGGAGTCAGTGCTCAAAGGTTTGCCTTTGGAGGTCTGCCTGGTTTACTTGGACGACATCATAGTTCTTGGAAGAACTTTTGAAGAACATTTGAGAAATCTTCGTCAAGTATTTGAAAAACTTAAGGCAGCCAAGTTAAAATTGGGACCGACAAAGTGTAAACTGTTCCAGCAAGAAGTTCATTACCTTGGTCATGTGATCACTACAGCAGGGATTAAGACTGATCCTAGTAAGATAGAAGCTGTAAGAGACTGGCCTCCACCACAAGATGTTCATCAACTTCGTAGTTTTATTGGACTTTGCACCTACTATAGAAGATTTGTCAAAGGTTTCTCCAACATCGCAAGGCCATTACATCGTCTGACAGAAGAGGGCCAGCGGTTTATGTGGACCACCGAATGCGATATAGCCTTTCAACAGCTAAAGAAAACTCTTTCCACAGCACCAGTGCTAGCGTACCCACAAACTGGAAAACAATTCGTAATAGATACTGACGCAAGTAACACAGGAGTTGGTGCTGTGCTTTCACAAGAACAAGACGGACAAGAGAGAGTTATTGCATACTTTAGTAAAACTTTATCCAAACCAGAGCGGAATTACTGTGTAACACGCAAAGAACTGTTAGCAATAGTAAAAGCAATAGAACATTTTCATCATTATCTCTATGGCCAGAAATTCCTTATACGTACTGATCATGCTGCACTTAGATGGTTATTAAACTTCAAAAACCCTGAAGGACAAATCGCTAGGTGGATACAACGGTTACAAGAATACGATTTCTCCATCGAACATCGAAGTGGTAAAATGCATAAGAATGCAGATGCTCTTTCCAGGCGCCCATGTATTGACAACTGTAAACATTGCTATAATGCAGAACTGAAATTTGGAACTAAAGAGATAATGCCCATAAGACAAATAGTATCGACACAAACAAACAATGACACCCCTAACATCTGGAATCCAATTGAAATCAGGAAGGCTCAACTAGATGATGAAGACATAAAACCAATATTAGAATTGATTGAAAAATCTGATGTAAGACCTAATTGGGAGCAAATCTCGAGGTATAGTCCAACTACTAAAAGTTACTGGGCACAGTGGGACTCCTTAAAAATGGAAGACGGAGTATTATACAGAAGATGGGAGAATCCCACTGGACGGCTGATCCGTTGGCAGATAATCCTTCCTCGATCCCGAGTGGAACTTGTGATGAAAGATGTACATGATAGTGCCACTGGAGGACACTTCGGTGTTAATAAGACATTAGCCAAAGCCAGGGAACGATTTCATTGGTTGAAAAGTAGGGCAGACGTTGAGAGATGGTGTAGGCAATGTGAAGCCTGTGCAGCAAAGAAAGGCCCTAAGACTAGGAGTCGGGGTAAGCTGCAGACGTATAACGTTGGTGCTCCTTTTGAAAGAATAGCCATTGATGTAATGGGTCCGTTTCCTAGAACTGATGATGGAAATCGATATTTATTAGTGGTAATGGATTATTTCACAAAGTGGCCTGAGGTATATCCCATCCAAGACCAGGAAGCAACAACAGTGGCTGAGATGATAGTTAATAACTTCATTAGTAGGTATGGAGTACCTTTACAACTCCACTCTGATCAAGGACGGAATTTTGAATCCAATGTGTTTAAAGGCATCTGTCAACTATTAGGCATTCAGAAAACCAGAACAACTCCCTTACACCCTCAGTCGGATGGTATGGTTGAAAGGTTCAATAGAACAATTGCTCAGCATTTAGCATTATTTGTGAACGACCACCAACGTGACTGGGATCGCCATGTACCACTCCTTTTGCTGGCATATAGAACGGCAGTGCATGAGACAACTGGACAGACACCTTCCATGATGATTTTTGGAAGAGAGTTACGTCTTCCCTGTGACCTTTTATATGGTCGGCCCGAAGCAATGCCTGTGTCCACTCCACAATACGTACAAGAATTGCAACAACGACTAGAAGAAATCCATCACTTCGTTAGACATAACATCGACATAACAAGTGACAGAACCAAAACAAGATATGACAGTAAAATAAATGGAACTATTTTCAATCAAGGAGATCTTGTCTGGCTATACAGTCCACATAGAAAGAAAGGACTATCTCCAAAACTTCAGAAACCTTGGGAAGGTCCATATACAATAGTTAACAGGATTAATGACGTGGTATATCGCATTCGTCGACGTCCAGCTACAAAGTGCAAAGTGGTTCACGTGGATCGTTTGGCCCCGTTTCATCGAAGAACTGAAGAAACTTTGGAATCCAGAATTGTTCGGGACGAACAAGACCTAGGAAGGGGGCAGTGTTACGACAGAAGGAATCTGGCAACCGAAAGCAAAAAGTTTCAGCCAACGAATAAGAACGTTGGGAGAATTTGGAGAAGAAGAGTGGAGCGTTAACGGTCGTTTTGTATTGTAACGGTCGAGGAGTTCGAAAATGGACGGTGAGCTGTTCTGAGACAGTGCGCGTAAGTATCAAGAAGTAACTTGATGTGTTGTGTATACGCGGAAGGATAAAAGTGGGATCTTTTATCGTTAAGTATCAAGAAGTAACTTGATGTGTTGTGTATACGCGGAAGTATAAAAGTGGGAACTTTTATGGCTAACTTCGAATGTCTACACGGACTGTCTTTTTGTTCGGCTAGTGTGTGAAAAGTTATTAGCACAGGACGAGAATTGGTTTACGAGTGAAGATCTTCGGGTGACCTGGTAAATCAAGTAAAAGGTAGTATTTAGTAAAATACACAGAGCTGATGTTGTGTGCTCACGCAGGAAGATTGATGACTTGTGCATGTTAATAGTTAATTTGTTAATAAGATACTTCATCCATATTTCCTTTGTAACAATTTACCTTGTATTGAATTTGGTTTTGAAATATAGCTTTTAATACTCACGCTCAGTGGCTATCCATTTTTGTAATCCGCAACAATATGATAATAAAACTCTGAGATAATCTGAATTCAAAGTTCCATGCGATGCTAATTAGAAAAATCTTCTGATGACTTACCACGATAGATCTTCCAATAATGGACCTTGATCCACAGAGACTAATCATATGGTCAGTTTTGTTGATGTAAGCCGTTCCATGTTTATCAGCGTTAATGTTGCCAAGATCACCTACGTGCCTAGATAAAAGTGTAAAGCAATAATTGTATTCATGGCTATCTTAGAATAGGTAGATTAATAATATACGTTGAAACTTAAGACAAATAGATTCCCTTACTTGTGATTAAATAGTCTAATATTTCGATCCTCGTTTTTGGTCGTCATCCGAAGATGACCGTCACCAGGTGATTAGTAAGATAAGTAAGTGAATCTATTTTTGTTAAGTTTCAACGTGTAAAGTAAGACAAGAAATGAAGCATGTTCAAAATGCTATAATATTGCAATAAAAATGATCTTAATCGAATAAACAACCACAATATATCATTAGCTTGCTTTATTTTTAATTAAAAATAAGAGATAGTTCCACTTTGTCGTCTGTCCGTTTACAAGCGTTCAACGTTATTTCTGTTTCTAGAGCTAAATGAAAAAATCTTTTTGGATTGCAGAAGTCTGACAAATATTGGATTGGGAAGCGGACAAAAGGAACTGCATTGACAAACGGCGGCAGCAGAAAACACTAGGAACACGAACGAAAAAAAAGCTTCTTTAGTGTTGATTATATTTCTGCCTTTCGAAGAACCTACATAGTAATTAAGTTCGTAACTTGGGGTTTTATTAACCGAAAAAAATATATCATTACTTTTTTTTCCTCCAAAAACATCCGCTAAACGAATTCAGATTTAAAATACACTGCTCGACATTGAAAGTGCCTCACCCAGAAGGATACATGCAAATAGAAGGGTGTGTGTGCGGAGTTGAGATATGCAAATGATGATAATCCGGAGCCAATGACGTGTGTGGCTCAAGAGATAAAAGGTGCAAGAAGGAACAGGGATGACATTGTGTTTATGCAGGTGGAAGTCGTGCGAGCGGTTGAGATTAGGTGGCTCCGCTTGGAAATTGTTCAGCGAAGGCCGAAAATAACTGGTACATGTCGTCGGCAGATTTATCGCCATTTGGATGCTTTTGAGAGAGGAAGAATTATAGGCTTGTGAAGCGGGATGGACTACACGTTGTGTCCCTGCCCATGCTCATCAGAATGCATGAACTGTTGGACGCTGTTGACAACAGTGGCAAAATGAAGGTTCTAGCGTGCGTCGCAGAGGGATTGGTGGCGTCTGACAGATGTCAGGACGGCTTGATAGGCGCATTGTTTGACATGCTCGTTTGTCACCACAGAGCACTGCAGGCGAATATTTGACGGGATGTGTCATCAGCCATGGACGTCCCCATAACGACTTGAATGGTAAACTGAAAGTTGCATGAGGCACACCTGCTCTCTAGGCAACCGTTACGTCGACTGCCATTGACCGCAAACCATTGCAACACTCATCTGTCTTGGTGCCGAAATCTTGCAAACTGGGATCACGAATGAAACCCTTTTTAGTTTAGTGATTAATCCCGTTTCTGTTTGGGTGCTGACAGTCAACTGGTCCATATATGGCGACAACCTGGCGAGAGGACGGATCCAGCTTTTGTTTGCGAACAGCACACCGCCCGTCAGCCAGGCATAATGGAATGGGGTGATATTGGATATAATAGCAGGTCACTTCTTGTCTGCATCATGAGAACACTGACATCTGCACAATGCGTTAGTGCAGATCTGCAGCTCGTTTTGTTACTGTTCCTGGGAGGCATGCAGCAGCCCATTTTCCAACATGACAACGACTGTGTACACACTGCTAGCGTCTCCAGACAATATTTGCAACATGTTCAAGTATTGCCATGGACAGCACGATCTCCAGATTTATCCCCAGTAGAAAATCTGTGGGACTACATTAGAAGACGTGTGCAATCCTCTCAACAGCCGGCAAGGAATCTTGATGAATTATGGGAACAAGTCAATACTGCTTGGTATGCAATTCCCCAGGACCATATCCGTGGACTGTATGCCTCCATGCCACGCTGTATTACCTTTCACGGCGGTGCATCCGCCTACTGAGGCAGTCATATTGTGCTGCATTATCTCATCTTCTAATAGCTGTAAGTGGCTGCAAATTAAATCATGGTATGCCAATATGCATTGCTATGGATGTGCTACATTTCACCGCTATCCCCTCACTCCTTCTGTGTGGGGCAATTTCAATGTCGTGCAGTGTATCTCTAACAGGAAGAAAACTTTGAAGTTAATCTTACAAATATGAAAACAGTGTTCAATTAACACATTTGAAATATTGTGATTCCATGGGCGTTGACAGGATGGTACGAAAGGGTACAAGCGGGCACTTACTCTGGATTAAGTTTCAGGGGTGGAGTCTGGGAATAAGAGCAGTAGCGTTTCCCAGTTCAGCCACGTAACCAGGATTTAGTTTCGGGAGGGGAGGGGGAGAATTTAGTTTCATGGGGTACGAGAATAATTTTGGATGGGGGGGGGGGGCGAGAATTTAGTTTTGGGAGAGGTTCTGAGAATAAGGTTTGGACAGGGAAACCTGATCCACCTGATAGGAAAGGTTAAAATGATATTCTTTGTGAAATAAAATTTTACAGTTGTTTTTTAAATCTATTTTTCGTGACGGACATTACTGTGAGCCTAAAATAAAAATATACAGACACCTGTTTCGAAATTTCGAAGCAGGTAGACAAGTTTGAGATTTCGTTTAAGACAGCCGGATTTTCGGGAGGGTGTCCTGGCACCCTTGTCACCCCCCCCCCCCCACCCGGGTACGACATCCCTGGTAGGAAATATTTACCTCTCTTCATCTTCTGGAGCTCCATGTTTTTTGTTGAAGGGGTTGTAATGACCTCCACAGCTCGTGCAGCCTAAAAACGGTAAAGAAATTTGTTGTAGTGGAGATCTTACAATGATAATCACTTGTTTCCTTAATTCCGTTTACTAATCAAGAAATTAGCATTATTTTTAATATTAAAACGCTGGTTGCGAAAAAAAAAAACCCATTAATATTCTATATCAGGAGTGGCCAACCCGAACTTAGAGAATAGACCCTTGAAAAAAAAAAAAAGAAAAATTACGAGGGTAGGTCAATAAATAAGGTGAATTTTTATTTTTCATAGATATATGCACTCATTATCTAAATATTACTATATACCCTCATTATTTGTAATTACTTGTACTTTCCGTATAAAGTTGGCAATTCTTAACCTGTCAGTTGTTAAAATGGCTTCCTCTCTCTCGGATTGCCCAGTAGCTGAAGAGCGAAGTGTCATTCGTTTCTGACTGTCAGAAAAAACGTGAAATTTACAACATAGAATGCGTGCGCAATATGGGGATAATTGTTTATCACAGAGAAAATGCGTACAAGTGGTGCGAACATTTCAGAAATGGTCATACAAGTGTAATGGATGAATTTGGTAGATGAGTTGACACCTGATACAGTGCAACGTGTTAAAGAACTTGTTCGGGAGAACCGATGCATCACTTTGGAAGCAATGCGTGCTAAATTGAATCTTAGCCATGGAACAGCTTAAGCCACAATGCATGACAAGCTATCTTGCTGCAAAGTTAAGGGATGATACAGATGTTCAAACTGCGATGCATTCCAATATATGGGACGCATCGCATTTTGAACCATTTTGCCATTGGCTACACTCTTTACCGAAATCATATTTTTTCCGAGGAAACAGAAAACTTGATAGCCGTTGGACTAAAGGTATCAAGAGAGGAAGTGATTACGTTAAAAACTGGTGCATGTACATGTTTCTGGAATAAATTGTTTTTATGATGTACTTAAATTCATCTTCTTTATTGACGACCTCGTATACCTTTAAACAGCCGCAGAAAAATTCTCCACTTGTAAAATACATTTCTAATAAGCAATGAATTAGGGTTGGGTTGTTTTACCCTCTGAGCGGCACTTTTTTGCACACCATGGGCTAAATGGCCAAGTCACAAGGCAAGCTCTGACAAGCCCCGAAGTCTCAGAGAAGCTTGGGGGAAGGGACCCACTGGAACAGCTGTTGGGAGACACGTGGTAGCCTTCCGTCAAGGCCATCCAGCGTGTTCTTTAAAGTGCACAGAGAAGCCATGGTTTAATATCCCAAACAACGGACGACGGCCTTTCGAAATCCATCGGTGTTCCCTACTGACCGTGGAAGGGCGGGGGTTTTATACGGAGAGAAATCTCAACGCTGGCTCAACTGGGACTCGAACCTGAGAACTGCAGATTACGAACCTGGCGCGCTACCGACTGAGCCAACCTCTCCCCCAGTGAATTATGGGAAAAATAATTTCATAATATAATATTTATTTTTTACTTCTATACTAGATGAACAGCACCCGGCGCTGCCCAGGTGTTATTCAGACTAATGAGCAACATTTCAATTTAAAGTACCGCTGAAAATACACATATAGTAGAGATATATGTATATACAAGGACAGTAAATAAGATAATGAAACAAATTAGGGGGACACGACGCCCTCTTGCCCTTGTTTAAGGGCGGGCCTTCACTGAAAGGTAAACCAACCATCGAAGTGTATTACGAAAATGACCAAAAATAATGAAATTCTTTACGGTAAAATCGTACGAAATAGTACCATTAAGAGAGAATTTCACTGTAATCGCGTTTTAAAGAAATTCAAACTGTTTAAAGATTTGACAACTTCATGATAACTACGTAATACAAACTCGAACTTACCATTAGTTATATCTCCATACTCATGAACATGGAAGCCATGTTTGCCTGGTTTCAAACATTCCATATGGCCAGTAACCGTCACCGAGTTGCTGCCCTCCTAAGCAAGAAATCATAACATTACGAATTATGGCGGAGACTTGAATTTTTTATTTTCGAGAAACCAGATTATGTTTCTCTAATGTTTCCAATATTTCAGATTCCGGTATAGCAATTGAAGAAATATAATGATAATATTTACAGGAATCTTTATTGTTCATACAGGAGAGCATTTGATGTTTTTAGTGTAAATAATAAAATCATTAAGATTTCATGCAGTCTCTATATAGGATTGCATCCCAGAACGAAAGAGGCGGTGGTGGCTCAGTCAGTAGTAAGACAGGATCATATTCTGCAGTTCCCACGTTCAAGCCCCTCCTGGGCCAGCATTGAGATTTGTTTCTGCTAAACTGCTCTCGGTCAGTAGTGGAAACCGATGAGCTTCGAAAGACCACTGTCTATCGGATGGGATGTTAAGCTGTGGCTGCATGTACAGGAGAACCATACCTTGAGCACGTTAAAGAACACGCTGGATGACCTTGACGGGAAACTACCATATGTCTTCTAACAGTTTTCCTGTTGGTCGCCTTCTCTAACTTTCTCTGAATTTTGAGGTCCTTGTGATCTGGTCATTTAATCCATTGTGTTGGCTCTCAGAGATAAAGCATCCCAACAATAAAAACATCCATATTATAAACATCGTTTTATAGGATCTGTTGAGAGGGAATTATTTCTCTGAGTACAATTTTATATCTATAATTCTGATTTTTTAAAGATATTTTTGTAATATTTTTCTTTATTTTTGATATGCAGTTTCCAAAGTTTCCTCTTATTTTTCTTAATTCCTTGCCAGTGATGTAGCAAGGTACCGCCGGACCCTGGTGCGAGACAATTTTGCTGGGTTTGTGTTGTGTTGTTTTAAATCTGAGCGGCACTTTTTTGCACACCATGGGCTAAATGACCAGGTCACATCTACCCTAAAGGATCAGAGAAGGTTGGGAAGGGGACCCAGTGGAACAGCTGTTGGGAGACAGATGGTAGTCTCCCATCAAGGCCATCCAGCATATTCTTTAACGTGCACAGGGTAGGCTCTCTTCCATACGGAACCACGTCTTAACGTCCCATCCGACGGACGGCGTTTTTTCCAAGTTCATCAGTGTTCCCTACTGACCATGGGCAATTCTTGCAGTTTTGCGTAGATAAATCTCAACGCTGGGCCAGTTGGAATTCGAACCTGGGAACTGCAGATTACGAGCCTGGCGCGCTACTGACTGAGCCACTCACACAAAATTTATTTCAGAAGAGTTGGCAAAATTGATTGTAATTTTTGTTGAATATTTAGTAAGACATAGTTTTCCGAACTACAGAGTATTTTTTTTTGTCGCAGTACATATTTTGCAGTAGCTGAAATTGGATCTGACCATTATCTTGTTAAAAGTGTCTTGCAACTTAAACTTAAAAAATTTGCTTTTAATACCGAAGCTCTGAAAGATCCAGTTATAGCCAAAGCTTACCATGATAGGTTACTTAGTCATTATGACAGTCATGGTATGCTTACTACTGAAGTTGAGGAAGAATGGGATCATTTTAAACAGGTTTTTTTGGACACTAACAGTACTCTCTTAGGAAAAAAGGAGCAGAAGAGACAGAATTATCTGAGTGATAAGGCACTCGAGCTTATTTCGGAAAGAAAGAACTGCAGGAATGTCCTTAATCAATACCCTACTAGTCCTAATAGAAAGCATTACAGAGAATTTTAAGAATTACTGAAATAAATTAATAAACGTGTAAAAGATCAGTTAGCTGCTGATAAGAATCTTTGGCTTGATGGTTTGGCTGACAAAGCCGAGGAAGCAGTTAGACAGCACAACAGCAGAGAGCTGTACCAGATAGTTAATGTTTCGTGCGGTAGAAAACGGACAGGTATAAGGGATTGAAAGATAAACAAGGTAAGGTTATAGAAGGTGAGGATTCTGTCATGGCTAGGTGGGGGGAGCCTTTCATTAATATTCTAAACAATGCGGTTAGTTCTATTCCCATTGTTTGCAATGATGATAAGATGCATTGGTGGCTTTAATGTTGGCCCTATAACACAATCTGAAGTTAGTTTGGCTGTTTCTAAACTTAAACTTCATAAATCCCCAGGGGTAGATGAAATTACTACAGAAATGTTTAGAGCTGGGAATGTTTCGGTTACCACTTGGATGACTGAAATTCTGAATATCTTTTATGATAAAGGCATGGTTTCTAAGGATTTTACCAGAGCTATTGTTATCCCTATTTTCAAAAAAGGTGATCGCAGTTCTTGTGATGACTATAGGGGTATCAGCCTACTCTCTGTTCCAGGTAAAGTTCTTTCCATGATTGTGCTTAATAGAATTAAGAATCTGGTTGACAGGCAATTGCGTGATGAGCAATGTGGATTCAGAAGTGGTAGGGGATGTGTGGATCAGATATTTTCACTTAGGCAGATTCTTGAGAAATGTTTAGAGTCTAAGAAACCTTTGGTTGCTAGCTCTGTTGATTTCAAAAAGGCTTTCGACTCTGTTGATCGTCCTAATTTGTGGTTGATTGTGAAATCATATGGTATACCAGACAAGTTAGTTAACATAATGAAAGCTCTCTATAATAACACTGAGTCGTGTGTGAGAGTTGGTAAGGCTTGTAGCAATTGGTTTACCAATACTTCTGGTGTTCGACAAGGGTGCATTTTGTCTCCTTTTCTCTTTAGCTTGGTTATTGATTATGTTATGCGAAATTCACTTGAAGGGAAAGATTTTGGCCTTAAATGGACTGGAGATAGGAAAATTTCTGATTTAGATTATGCTGATGATTTAGCCCTTTTGGCAAATGATGTTGATGAAATGAACTCTTTCATTCGAGCAGTTGATGAGACTGGTAGTAGAGTAGGTTTGGTTATAAACAGAGAGAAAACTAAAGTGATGAAAATTGGTCAGGCAGGCTGTGATTCAGCTAATCTGAATGGTTGCAGTCTTGAGCAGGTGTCACAGTTTAATTATCTTGGGAGCTATGTAATAGATAATGGTGATGTGCGGCATCAGATTAACAGACGAATAGGGATTGCTGCCGGGACTTTTAAGAATCTAGGGAGAGTGTGGAGAAATAGGCGTATACACTTAAAGACTAAAATTAGACTGTATAATAGTTTGGTTCTTTCTAGGGTTAGTTATTGCAGTGAAACTTGGACGCCATGTAAACAAGATAACAGGAAACTAGATGTTTTTGATTCCAGATGCTTTCGCAGTATCTTGGGCATTAGGTGGTTCAACTTTGTAACTAATGATGAGGTTAGGCAAAGGAGTTTGCAACCTCCTTTAAGCAGCATATTGTGCAGAGAGAGACTCCGTTGGTTTGGCCATGTTGCCCGTATGAATAATTATAGATTGGCGAATAGTCCTCAGAAAGAAGGGGAGACCTAGGATGCGGTTGGCAGACAATATAAAACAGGACCTTGTTAGAATTGGTATGCAAGTCTATCCTGAGATGTAGCTCAGGATAGACTTGCTTGGAGAACTAAATTGCACGGTCTGGTTGGACCTCCGTAGCCCATGGCTGCTTGATGATGATGATGATGATGATGATGATGATGATGATGATGATGATGATGATGATGATGATGATGATGATGATGAAATTATTAATTGTTAATAAATCACTTGACTTATTTCTTTTACTCGCAAACACATATCAGATCTCCATGATTTGCAAGTGGACTATATATGCTGAAAGGTAATAAAGTTTTGCGGATAAGATTTTGTTGATGTTGGTGCTGATGTGGATAGAACTTCTGCTACCCGCGCAGGGCTGTAGCTGTAAGTTGAAAAATTTCTCATTTAAAAGAGACCAATACAACTACTTACCTGTTGTTCGAACCTGATGGTTCCTGAAACTGTTCCATTCGGCATAACACAGACAGCTTTCTTTGGCCACGGAGGCTGACATTGCAGGCATCGCGGGTATCGTGGACATCGCTGGTCTCGTGGGTGTCGCGAGCAACATTTATGTCTCCTCGTCTCTGCATAGACAAGTAAGCAACAACTGAACAAGAATATTTTCAGCAGCATCATTTTTGCGTTGTATCTCGGGGAATGTCTAACACAGGAATAAGACAATCCGTGGTCTGTTCGAATAGATATCACGCAGGTGTCTTTGGGCACGTGACAACCGCTTTCTTGCGTAATACTTCTAAATGCAGATTCCGTTCCCAGCTATGCAAACGCAATGACGTCACTTCCCTTCACATCGCGTTTTGGATCCCTCTAGAAATAATTACAGAACGTTCAAATTCCTTGCTGATCGGATTCCAAGTAAAAAGAATGGAAAAAAAACTCGATGGAATAACTCGCATTAACTGTTTTGGGACATAATACTTGTGGTTGGCCTTTCTGTATTTTATTGTCAATTTATGCGATGTATCAAGTATTAACCGATTGGCTGCTGCACACCGCGATTGCCCTGGTTATGCGTTTTTTTGCCAGCCCTGTACTTTATGATGTTATCGAGGTTTAACCAAATAGCTAATAATTAATATATTATACCGATATGTAGGCATTGTCCATTGAATTATGATCAATAATATGGATATGTTATCAAGGCATCGTCTGGATATCAGTCAAAAATCAAAATTGCATTTGGTTTGTAAACAAATTTACATAATGTCTCGGAAGTCGTAATGCGAAATAATTTGTAATCAATAATTTCAAAACAGTTTCACCATTTTTAGAGATTTGAGACTTTATTTGCTTGATGGAACAAATAAACATGTCTATGTTAAAAAACATTATCCTAATGAAGTTATTAAATCTTCAACGATACGATAACGAAAAAAAAAAAAAAAAAAAAAACAGGAGCCTGTGGGTATGAGAAGATTGCTTTACAATGGATAATTAGATATTTAACAAATGGAACTCAATTAGTTAAATTAAAAACTCGCTCAGCAATCCGGAACAAATTAAATATGGCATTCCCCAGGCTCTGTTTTTTGCCCCTTATTGTTTTATATTTACATTAATGACCATTGTGAAATGAACGTTAATTTTTAATCAGGCATAAATGTTTAAATATTTTGTGGGGCAAGAGACTGTATTTTCAATGCAGTATAACATTTTCCCTCCTTTTTATGTTTTTAAAAATTTCTTGAAAAATGAATGAAACATAAATAAGTTTAATAATATTTTGTCTCTGTTACTCTTACTATCATTCTGAAGGGCGGATGGCTCATTGCCTTCTCCCCCTCGAACCGCCCTGATTGTAATGTGGGAAGTCAATGAG
The DNA here is from genome assembly GCA_038380435.1 of Ryuthela nishihirai. Taxonomy (NCBI): domain Eukaryota; kingdom Metazoa; phylum Arthropoda; class Arachnida; order Araneae; family Heptathelidae; genus Ryuthela; species Ryuthela nishihirai. The sequence goes on along the minus strand of JAWZYU010000001.1, from coordinate 133,782,317 downwards.
ACTTTTGCAGATGACACTGAATTAACTTTTAGTAACGAAACTATTGCAGATTTAATGTCCAATGTCAATAAAATGCTCTTGAGACATAATACTTAGCTATTCGAAAATAATGAACTCTCAGCTGATAAGTATAAAACTGAATTTATCTTCTAGAAGCTGAAAAATAATCCAACTGTTGTAAGTACTTTTGCAATTAAACTGACACCTCAGTGCTATTAACATATTGACTATAATTGTGCTGACATAAAGCAAGTTGTGAATATCATTTAGGTATTTTCGTAGGTAATATTCTAAAATGAAAGAGAAATATTGACTGCATGACAGGTGAAGCAGGTTACAAAGTACTTAAATTGCACCACTTGAAATGCAATCTTAATATATGTTGCGACCATTGTACGTCTCATGGATATAAACAGCATTTCAATACGGTATAATTTGTTTGGGTGAAACTAAAGTCTCTTTAAACATCTATGGTTTAAACTAGGCTTCACGTACCCACTGGAAATGTGTATGTAACTGGCGTACCCCTTATATAGATAGATAAAAATATAGTATTATATAACCCCCCCCCCCCTCCGATACGGAACCACCTTGTTGGGGTGGGGGGGGGGGGGCTTGAGGGCCTAAATGAAGTCGAAGAGTATGCTGACCGGATTCGGCAACGGTTGGACAGGCTAAGATGGAAGAAGTTGAGGGCCCTGCTGACTAGGTCCGTGTCATGTTGGACAAGGCCCCGACGGAAGGGCCGGACTAAGAGTTCCAGTCACGGGAGCCGGGGCAACTTGGATCTATTGATCCTTGTTTGTGGCGGTCCGGGACACAGATTAAATTTAGGTTTTGACCGATGGATGAGCTTTACTGCTATAGTACTGTTCGCCATTAGGTAGTCGGGGATGAGCTGTATCTATATGGTACTGTCTTGCCCCTGACCGTAGATAGTGGTGAATATGGTATTTCCCTATAATGGTAGTGCTTTAGGCGGAATTAGTGGGTCTTGTCATCATATATATATATATGTACCGGCTGAGCCACCCCCGTCCCATATTCTGAGAGTGACACGGATGTAGAGGACATTGTGAGCTTTGAATCACAATGCTTCTTATTTTCATTTTATTTTGCACTGGTACATATTCACCCCATGCTAGTTAAGTTTAAGCGCAATGGGAGAAATCCAAGGTTTCAGAATGCATTCGTACAGAGCAGACAGATCATGGACAAGACTGTATCCCAGCACCAGGCCCGGATTTTCCATTAGGCACTGGCTTAGGTGCCCCAACATGCGTATAATAGGGGCGCTCTCATTTAAGTGCTACAATTTGTTTAAGTAATTTTTAATTAAGTAATAAAATATTTTTGCGTTATAGAGAAGAATCAAAGTAAAAAAAGATATTTAGTTCAGAAAAATGAAAATAATTTTCGAATTGGCATCAAGCAGTGTCCTGGAATATGCTAATGTTTTCTCCTAATTTTAGGTGGGGGGGGGGGGGAGGGGACAGTGGCTCAGTCAGTAGAACGCCAGACTCGTAATCTGCAATTCCCAAGTTCAATCCCCTGGTGAGAAACAAGACACCGTTGAGCAGTGGAAAGGCCGCCGTCGGTCGCATGGGAACTGAGAAGCCGTGGTTCCGTGTACAAGAGAACCATAATCTGTGCACGTTAAAATAGCCTTGACGGGAGGCTTTCCCCTGTCCAGTGGATCACCTTCTCGGAACTCTTCTAACCTGGCTATTTAGCTCACTGTGTCGAAAATACTCAGAGGTAAAACAACCCTTCATAATTTCAGTTTGATTTTAAAAGAATAATAATCAATGAAAGAAGAAACAATTTTTATCTATTATGAAAGAAGAAACAATATTTTTTATTCGTATAAAATTCATTAAAATCGAAATCCAAATACAAGCTGTTACAAATAGGGAATCAGCATTGCTTCTCACTTCTTCTTTCTAATGCTCATTGCGGCCAATTCTACTGAAAGCAAAAATAGGGGCCAAGGAATTGGCCGCAACTTCGATTTTCATATAGAGCGTCGAATTATTAATGCGCCAAACCAATAACGCAGCAACCCAATCGTATTCCTGCTTTCCCACATTTTTCGCTCGCTTCGTCGCCTCCTTTTCCTAAGTCATCCTTATTTTCGTGCACCTAGAAGAAAATACAGAAATGAAACTCTTATTAACCTTTATCTTTGTTGCACTCTATATTACCAAAAGCAATAGGGGAAGAGAAGGACTTACCTCTTTCAGACAATTTTTTTAATCAATCACTATTTAATTAATTTACATGAACAATGAAACGTTAAGAATCAATGATGATTCACTTTTTTTTTTTTGTTTCAATTTTGCAGTGTTTAGGATGACCGTTATGGCTGTATCTATTGTTAGAAGTTCCAGCTGCGTTTTTTTCACCTCTGTGAGGAACTTTTTTTTTGCAAGCAACCTGCTAAATGGCCAGGTCACAAGTACCCCAAGGACTCAGAGAAGTTTGGAGGAAGGAGACACACTAAATAGCTGCTAGTCAACAGATGGTAGCCTCCCGTCACAAAGTCCATCCAGGGTGTAATTTAATGTTCAGAGCATGGTTCTCCTAACAATGGAACCACGACTTAGTCCTCCATCCGAGGGACGGCGGTCTTTCAAACTCCATCGGTGTCCCTGAGGGATCAGATGGGAATGGGAACTACAAATTACGAGCCTAATGATGAATCAATCTTTGCCCCTCCTCCACATACAATAACTCTATGAATAATAAACAAATATTGCTTAAAAATGGACACTTAGTGAAATTAAAGTAGGTCTTCAATTTGTCTTCTTTCATTGACACTCTTCTAAAAAGCTTATTTTGGAAGTTGCAGAGAACTGAATGTGATTTTTCCCAGCGACTTAACACGGGTGATAGATAACACCGAGGAGCACGAGCTCCGATATTATTTTCACGAAAAATTCGATTGCTGAAATGTTTATTTAAAAACTTTTCAAGATATCTGCACTCTGTTAGAACTAAACATTTTCAAATTTGTTCTCAAGTATATATACACTATATTGCAAAAAGTGTCCGGACACTTTCATGTGAAGTGAACAAATAGCCACATTCAAATCTACCTAACTTTGAAAATAAGCTTTTTACGAAAAAAAGTCATTGGCATAAATTGAAGATCTCGGTCAAGCTCTGTAAAATCTATTTTTCTATAATATTAATCTAATATTATAGTTTCCATAACTCTAAATAAACAACAGATGTTATCACACAATACACTTTCAAAACATTTACCTCCCCAAACTGATAAAAACTTCAAAAATCCTTACACAAAATTCAAATATCGCATTTATATTTCGAACAACTTGTTATAACAGTTGTGTTTTAACTTTTCGAAGTAAATTTTCAAAACTAGCAAAAGTTTCACTGAAATGTTTCAGCTTGAATAACTGTTTAAATATTCGATTAATGTTATAGAAAATACAGATTTAGAGAGCTCTCACCGAGATCTTCAATTTATGTCTAGTGACTCTTTTCCGTAAAAAGCTTATTTTCAAAGCTAAGTAGAGTTGAATGTGGCTATTCGTTCACTTAACATGAAAGTGTCGATACACTTTTTGCAATATAGTGTATGTATACAGAATCTATGCAAAAATATTTGCAATTATTATAATTTGCGATTTCCATTCCATTATAGAGGTAATATCTTTCGCGGTTAATTTTGTGGTAAATACTAGTACAGTCGCTCAAAAAAATATCCGAACATTATAGTTGATTACAGAATTCAGAAAAAATAACTGGCAACGGTTTTTTAGAAATTAGTGATCATCGTGTCACGTGACACGAAGATTGCCAGATCACTAATTTCTAAAAAAATCGTTGCCAGTTAATTTTTCTGAATTCTGTAATCAACTATAGTGTTATGATATTTTTTTGAGTGGCTGTACAGTTTTATCAGTCCGTATATCCATCATTGGCTCTGGGGAAAAGGAATATGATTCAGAAGTTTTGCCCCTCTGGCGCGGGAATGTCTAATTGCAACCTTGTTTCTTCATTCCATGATATGGAAATATGACAATACTTTGAACAACTTTCAGTGTATAATGTTCTCTTTTGTAACACATAGATTAAGAAAATTGTTTAAGCTCCTCATTTAAATTATCTTTAAGTACCTTTATTTAAAATAACTTCTTCAAATCACCGTTAATTTTCCTTCTTCGATGTGATAATCAGGTCTTTTTTTTTGTAATGAATTTTGTGTAAATACCTGAAAGTATTTCTTGTTTATAGTCCAGAATCTTCCATTTTCTAAGCATTAATTCTGATTCGAACTTGAGAAAATAACAGAAACCTATTTGTGCTTACGACTATTTGTGTCTACGTGCTATAAACACCGAATCTCTCTTATTTATTTTCCTTCTATGCCACCCTCGATTATTAAGAAAAATGCTTGTCCTGCTGACAAGCATAAGGCTTAGCAGGGGGCGATCTATGTATATAACCATACTGAGGCATAAATAAAGTTATTATTAAAAAAATGTTTACATATAAATGTGATAGAGCACCCAAATTTAAATGGGGAATTAGTCCGTAGCACCACACTCATGACCTGCTGTTCCTTGGTTCGAGGCCCTGTTCTGCTTGCGTTAAGGTTTTGTCCAGGGCAGTCTTAAGGCATGGGCACACTAGGCCCCACGATTCTAAATTTCGCAAAAGTTTGTGTTGATTAATCGTCTCTTTACAGCAAGTTTTTTATGTTTAAACATTGATTTTGTTAAAAGTACCAATAAATATGTAGGCTTAATTTCATTGACCGTTTATATTTTTATTCCCGTAGGTGTGGTGGGTAGAGGCCTCAGTGCATTGCTTTGCCCAGGGGCCTACAATACTGTTAAGACGGCACTGGTTTTGTCCCCTAATTGTCGCTCTTATATAACGGAGGCAACCATGGATTTAATAAGATTACTTTCCATCGGATGGGACATTAAGCTGTGGTCCTCGTAAAGAAAATAGCCAAGCACTTTGTATGCTACGTAACCCCCTGGATGACCTTGATGGGAAGCTTCTATCTGCCTCGTAATAGATATCCAGTGGTTCTCCTTCTCAGATCTAAGCCATTGGGGGTCTTTGTTACTGGGTTATTAAACAACATTTTATATATATATGATAATAAAACTCTGAGATAATCTGAATTCAAAGTTCCATGCGATGCTAATTAGAAACCTCTTCTGATGACTTACCACGACAGATCTTCCCATAATGGACAATGGTCCACAGAGACGCATCATACGGTCAGTTTTGTTGATGTAAGCCGTTCCATGTTTATCAGCGTTAATGTTGCCAAGATCACCTACGTGCCTAGATAAAAGTGTAAAGCAATAATTGTATTCATGGCTATCTTAGAATAGGTAGATTAATAACATACGTTGAAACTTAAGACAAATAGATTCCCTTACTTGTGATTAAATAGCCTAATATTTCGATCCTCGTTTTTGGTCGTCATCCGAAGATGACCGTCACCAGGTGATTAAGTAAGATAAGTAAGTGAATCTATTTGTATTAAGTTTCAACGTGTGAAGTAAGACAAGAAATGAAGCATGTTCAAAATGCTTTAATATTGCAATAAAAATGATCTTAATCGAATAAACAACAACAATATATCATTAGCTTGCTTTTTTTTTAAATTAAAAATATGAGATAGTTCCACTTTGTCATCTGTCCGTTTACAAGCGTTCAACGTGATTTCTGTTTCTAGTGCTAACTGAAAAATTCTTTTTGGATTGGAGAAGTCTGACGAATATTGGATTGGGAAGCTGACGAAACGAATTGCATTGACAAACGGCGGCACCAGAAAACACTAGGAACATGAACGAAAAAAAAAGCTTCTTTAGTGTTGATTATATTTCTGCCTTTCGAAAAACCTACATAGTAATTAAGTTCGTAACCTAGGGTTTTATTTACCGAAAAAAATATATCATTAATTTTTTTTCCTCCAAAAACATCCGCTAAACGAATTCAGATTTAAAATACACTGCTCGACATTGAAAGTGCCGCACCTTTCTTTAGAAGAGTGAGTTTAGAAGGGTGACTGTGCGCAGTTGAGATATGCAAATGATGATAATCCGGACACAATGACGTGTGTGGCTCAAGAGATAAAAGGTGCAAGAAGGAACAGGGATGGTTTTGTGTTTATGCAGGTGGAAGTTGTGCGAACGGTTCAGATTAGGTGGTTCCACTTGGAAATTGTTCAGTGAAGGCCGAAAATAACTGGTACACGTCATCGGCAGGTTTATCGCCATTTGGATGGTTTTGAGAGAGAAAGAATTATAGGCTATGTGAAGCTGGATGGACTACACGTCGTGTCGCTGCCCATGCTCATCAGGATGCATGAACTGTTGGACGCTGTTGACAACAGTGGCAAAATGAAGGGTCTAGCGTGCGTCGCAGAGGGATTGGTGGCGTCTGACAGATGTCAGGACGGCTTGATATTTCAACGGCATTGTTACGGCATTGTTTGACATGCTCGTTTGTCACCACAGAGCACTGCAGGCGATATTTGACGGGATGTGTCACCAGCCATGGACGTCTCCATAACGACTTGAATGGTAAACCGAAAGTTGCATGAGGCACACCTGCTCTCTAGGCAACCGTTACATCGACTGCCTTTGACCGCAAACCATTGCAGCACTCATCTGTCTTGGTGCCGAAATCTTGCAAACTGGGGTCACGAATGAAACACTTTTTCGTTTAGTGATTAATCCCATTTCTCTTTGGGTGCTGACAGTCGACTGGTCCATATGTGGCGACAACCTGGCGAGAGGACGGATCCAGCTTTTGTTTGCGACCAGCACACCACCCGTCAGCCAGGGATAATGAAATGGGGTGCTATTTGGATATAATAGCAGGTCACCTCTTGTCTGCATCATGGGAACACTGATATCTGCACAATGCGTTAGTGCAGATCTGCAGCTCGTTTTGTTACTGTTCCTGGGAGGCATGCAGCAGCCCATTTTCCAATATGACAACGCCTGTGTACACACTGCTAGCGTCTCCAGACAATGTTTGCAACATGTTCAAGTATTGCCATGGCCAGCACGATCTCCAGATTCATCCCCAGTAGAAAATCTGTGGTACCACATTGGAAGACGTGTGCCGGAAAGGAATCTTGATGAATTATGGGAGCAAGTCAATACTCCTCAGGACCATATCTGTGGACTGTATGACTGCATGGCACGCCGTATTGCCGTCTGTAATGCCATTCACGGCGTGCAACCACCTACTGAGGCAATCACATTGTGCAAATTAAATCACGGTATGCCAATATGCTTTGTGTGTGCTACATTTCACCTCTATCCCCTCACTTTCTGGGTGGAGCAATTTCAATGTCGTGCAGTGTATCTGTAACAGGAAAAAAACTTTGAAGTTAATCTTACAAATATGAAAACAGTGTTCAATTAACACATTTGAAATATTGTGATTCCATGGGCGTTGACAGGATGGTACGAAAGGGTACAAGCGGTCACTTACCCTGGGTTAAGTTTCAGGGGTGGAGTCTGGGAATAAGAGCAGTAGCGTTTCCCAGTTCAGCCACGTAACCAGGATTTAGTTTCGGGAGGGGAGGGGGAGAATTTAGTTTCATGGGGTACGAGAATAATTTTGGATGGGGGGGGGTGCGAGAATTTAGTTTTGGGAGAGGTTCTGAGAATAAGGCTTGGACAGGGAAATCTGATCCACCTGATAGGAAAGGTTAAAATGATATTCTTTGTGAAATAAAATTTTACAGTTGTTTTTTAAATCTATTTTTCGTGACGGACATTACTGTGAGCCTAAAATAAAAATATACAGACACCTGTTTCGAAATTTCGAAGCAGGTAGACAAGTTTGAGATTTCGTTTAAGACAGCCGCATTTTCGGGAGGGTGTCCTGGCACCCTTGTAGGGTGTCCTCCCCCCACCCCCCCGGGTACGACATCCCTGGTAGGAAATATTTACCTCTCTTCATCTTCTGGAGCTCCATGTTTTTTGTTGAAGGGGTTGTAATGATCTCCACAGCTCGTGCAGCCTAAAAACGGTAAAGAAATTTGTTGTACTGGAGATCTTACAATGATAATCACTTGTTTCCTTAATTCCGTTTACTAATCAAGAAATTAGCATTATTTTTAATATTAAAACGCTGGTTGCGAAAAAAAAAAACCCATTAATATTCTATATCAGGAGTGGCCAACCCGAACTTAGAGAATAGCCCCTTGACAAAAAAAAAAGAAAAGAAAAACTACGAGGGTAGGTCAATAAATAAGGTGAATTTTTATTTTTCATAGATATATGCACTCATTATCTAAATATTACTATATATACCCTAATTATTTGTAATCACTTGATTTCCGCATAAAGTTGGCAATTCTTAACCAGTCAGTTGTTAAAATGGCTTCCTCTCTCTCGGATTGCCCAGTAGCTGAAGAGCGAAGTGTCATTCGTTTCTGACTGTCAGAAAAAACGTGAAATTTACAACATAGAATGCGTGCGCAATATGGGGATAATTGTTTATCACAGAGAAAATGCGTACAAGTGGTGCTAACATTTCAGAAATGGTCATACAAGTGTAATGGATGAATTTGGTAGATGAGTTGACACCTGATGCAGTGCAACGTGTTAAAGAATTTCTTCGGGAGAACCGATGCATCACTTTGGAAGCAATGCGTGCTAAATTGAATCTTAGCCATGGAACAGCTTAAGCCACAATGCATGACAAGCTATCTTGCTGCAAAGTTAAGGGATGATACAGATGTTCAAACTGCGATGCATTCCAATATATTGGACGCATCCCATTTTGAACCATTTTGCCATTGGCTACACTCTTTACCGAAATCATATTTTTCCGAGGAAACAGAAAATTTGATAGCCGTTGGACTAAAGGTATCAAGAGAGGAAGTGATTACATTCAAAACTGGTGCATGTACATGTTTCTGGAATAAATTGTTTTTATGATGTATTTAAATTCATATTATCTATTGACTTAACCTCGTATATCTTTAACAGCCGCAAGAAAATATTCTCTACTTAAAAACATACATTTCTAATAAGCAACGAATTAGGGTTGGGTTGTTTTACCTCTGAGCGGCACTTTTTTGCACACCATGGGCTAAATGGCCAGGTCACAAGGACCCCGAAGGCTCAGAGAAGATTGGGGGAGGGGACCCACTGGAACAGCTGTTGGGAGAAGGATGGTAGCCTCCTGTCAAGGCCATCCATCATGTTCTTTAAAGCGCACAGGGGGCCATGGCTTAATATCCCATCCAACGGACGACGGCCTGTCCAAGTCCATCGGTTTACCCTACTGATCGTAGCAGGGCAGGGAGTTTTGCGGAGATAAATCTCAACGCTGGCCCAATTGGGACTCGAACCTGAGAACTGCAGATTAAGAGCCTGGTGCGCTACCGACTGAGCTAACCCCCCTCTCCCAATGAATGAGGGAAAAAATAATTTTATAACATGATATTTATTTTTTACGTATATGCCGAGTGGTTTGCGCGCTTGACTTCTGATCTAAGGGACCTGCGTTCGAGCCCCGTGTAAGGCTTGGACGTCTGTGGTGATTTTTTGCTGAGGTCCTATCATCCTCACAGAACTTCTGCTATGGCATATAAACTGACAGGCTCCTATCAGACCTCTGTGGCATGCAGCTGCTTGAGGAGATATTTATTTTATTATTTACTAGCTGAGCAGCACCCGGCGCTGACCAGGTGTTATTCAGTTTGGGCCACGAATGACGACTAATGAGCAACATTTCAATTTAAAGTACCGCTGAAAATACACATATAGCAGAGATATGTATATACAAGGACAGTAAATAAGATAATGAAACAAATTAGAGGGACACGACGCCCTCTTGCCCTTGATTAAGGGCGGGCCTTCACTCAAAGGTAAACCAACCATCGAAGTGTATTACGAAAATGACCAAAAGTAATGAAATTCTTTGAGGTGAAATCGTACCATTAAGAGAGAATTTCACTGTAATCGTGTTTTAAAGAAATTCAAACTGTTTAAAGATTTGACAACTTCATGAGAACTACGTAATACAAACTCGAACTTACCATTAGTTATATCTCCATATTCATGAACATGGATGCCATGTTTGCCTGGTTTCAAATATTCCATATGGCCAGTAACCGTCACCGAGTTGCTGCCCTCCTAAGCAAGAAATCATAACATTACGAATTATGGCGGAGACTTGAATTTTTTATTTTCGAGAAACTAGATTATGTTTCTCTGTTTCCAATATTTCAGATTCCGGTATAGCAAGTGAAGAAACATAATGATAATATTTACAGGAATCTTTATTGTTCATACAGGAGAGCATTTGATGTTTTTAGTGTAAATAATAAAATCATTAAGGTTTCATACCGCCTCCGTATAGGATTGCATCCCACAACGGAAGAGGGAATCTGGCAACATTCGTGTCACGTGACGCGAAGGTTGTCAGATCACTAATTTCCATGGAGGTAGGAAGATAAGAGGAGGAGCCCTAAGCAGTTGAAAATGATGCTACGGCGACTGCGCGGCAGCCATGTTGTTCTATTCAAAACATTGATCAGTAGTATAGGTGAGTAACGAAGTGTTGCGCTATAAAAATTTAATTTTTTTCGACATTTGTATTATGGCAGCCTGTTCAGCTTACGGCTGCACGAATCGCCTTTCAAAAAAGATACCAGGAATTACCTTTCATCGGTAAGTTTGTCATTTTTATAAAAGTTTAAATAATTATGTAATGATACAAGCAACTTCGTGTTGAAATTACGCCGCTATGAAATCTGTTTTATTTCGAGTTACAAACCTCGATTCTACAACAGATTTTTTTTTTATTTTCTTTGGATTGTACTCAGTGATAAATGTGATCTTATATTGATTGATTGATTGATTGATTTTACGTTACACTTATTTGAGAATTACTTCTGCAGGCTTTCTCAGTTAAAAAATTTTGTTGACTGTAATTGAATATTAGTGTGTATTTTATTTAATGGATGATGAATTTACATACTTTTAAATAGAGGTGATTAAAATATCAAGGAGTTTCTTTTTTTTTTTTATTTTATTTTAGGTGGAAGTATTAGATATTATTTTGTTTAAATGTTTCAGTGTTTAAATTCCTCTCTCTTCATGATTTAATAAGTTCAGTGTAAGAAGGGAAAGTAAATTACAATAAAGTATTTTCATAAGGTGAGAAATATAATCTTTCTTTTTTTAAAATTTGGATAGCATTTAAGGGTTTTGTTTAAATGCCCCCTTTTTTTCTTGGATTGGAGTCTTATATTTTTGAATTTCTTTTTAGGTTAATTTAATGTATCTGGTGTAAATTGTCATAGGTGAGTGACAGCGATCATTAGTTAGGGTGAAAATTTTTCAAATTGTTTAAATAATTGTAGTTAAAAGACTAGAGGAGAGTGTAATGCTTTTCTCCTTTTCGTTAATTCTTCTGATAGGGTTCTAATTGTCCCTTTTAAGGTGAATACTGAATTTATTTAATTCTGTATGGATTTCAAATAGAGCGAGTTTATTGCTTGTAGTTATTTTATTTTTACTTTGGTTGAGGGGTAGGTTAGGCGTACATGAAGGGAGGTATGAGAGACTGAGGAGTCAGGCACTGAGATGTTGGGTTCAAGCCACTGTCTGGAACGTTGCCTTTTTTTTTAAATGGATATTATATTCCCTTCACCCTGTGGATATATATTTTTTAAATTTTTTATTATTTTTGCTTAGTATAATATTTAGTTGCTTTTTTTATATATTTTTTTCAGATATTATTTTGAAATTTTGCTTTGTGGCTGAGGAAGGGTGTATTTCAATCCTTATGAGATTTTTTTTGAGAGATTGTAATAATTGTGTATTTTGTATTGATTGTTAACTCTGGTTGAGGGAGGAGAATGAGCATGAGATGGGGGAGAGATGTGAAGCTGAGGGTACAAACATAGAGCTGGTGGGTTCTGGGGCGTTTTTTTTTGTATAAATATATATATATATTTTTAGTTTTTTTTTTTACTTCTTATATTAGCAACAGCAATATATTTATAAATAAGCACAAATTCAGGGGTGTAGCTACCTCTGAAAATCGGGAGTGTCATCACACCAGATGTTTTTTTTTCCTTTTACGAGTTTAGAGGTGTGTTACAAATTTTACGTATTTATTTCAAACTTAATTCTATGGTTTACTGTTCGGTACTGTTTTATTTAAATAAATTTCTTGAAAAGATGCTATATTTTTTGCACTGTAAACTAAAATGCACTGTCAGCTTATGGCCAATACATAGAAATTATCTTTTATTTCAGCTTTCCATTAAATAAAGAGAGACGAGAAGCATTATAGATAATAGTTTTGCTAACGTTTCTGTTTGATTAGTTTCATGAATTTTTGACTATATCACAAAACAAAGAATTTTGATGATGAGACACTTCGTCTGTGGAAAGCATTTCAATGTAGGTGTGTTATACATGATTTTTCCACCAAAGTTTAAAATGTTTTTTAAAATCTACCATTTTGGCTCCTACATTATTGGCTTTATTTAGTTTTGTTAGGCAAATTTTTTATTCTTGTGGAATCAAAAATTTTTTTAACGTAAAATAGCTATTTTCTGAATCTAGCAAATGTGATTTTTTGCGGTTTAAATGCTGCAATTGCATATAACCTTTATGTTTTATCCATAAAATGTTTTATACTGTTATCAGTGCAGTATAAATAAACTTTTAAAATCTTGTAATTGTTTGTTATTGTTGTATTCAACAAAATATATAAATAGTTCTGCTATACAGTAATTCTGTATGGAAATATTCATTGCATTAAAAAAAGCAATATAAATTCCAAATAGCTTAAATGGGCTTTCTCTTAGTCGTAAAAAAATAATCTTCCCTTATATAACGCACAGTAAAACAATATAGCTTGAAAAGTAGGCTTGATTGCAGCGGCAGACGGTTTGTTTCGAATGCAACAACATGGCTACCGCCCTGCTGCGTCAGCGTCATTACCGTGGACAGGGAAAGCGCGTTAGGGCGTCTCCCTCATTCATACCTCCGTGCTAATTTCTAAAAAAATCGTTGCCAGATATTTTTTCTGAATTCTGTAATCAACCATAGTGTTCGGATACTTTCTTGAGCGACTATACAGGACGGATTGGGTTGTTTTATCTCTGAGCGGCACTTTTTTTGCACACAATGGGCTAAATCGCCAGGTCACAAGGACCACGACGGCTCGGGGTAGGAGACCCACTGGACAGCGGTTGAAAGACAAATGGGAGTCTATCTTCAAGGCCATCCAGCATATTCTTTAACGTGCACATGGTATGGCTCTGCCGCATACGGAACCACGGCTTAACGTCCCATCCGAATGGCGGCATTCTTTCCAAGCTCATCGGTGTTCCCTACTGACCATGGGCAATTCTTGCAATTTGCGTAGATAAATCTCAACGCTGGCCCAGTTGGAATTCGAACCTGGAAACTGCAAATTACGAACCTGGCGCGCTACTGATTGAGCCACTCCAATAAAATTTATTTCAGAAGTGTTTGGCAAAATTAATTGTAATTTTTGTTGAATATTTAGTAAGCCATAGTTTTCCGAACTACAGAGTATTTTTTTTGTCGCAGTACATATTTTTCAGTAAATTATTAATTGCTAATAAATCACTTGACTTATTTCTTTTACTCGCAAACACATATCAGACCTCCATGATTTGCAAGTGGACAATATATGCCGAAAGGTAATAAAGTTTTGCGGATAAGATTTTGTTGATGTTGCTGCTGATGTGGATAGAACTTCTGTTACCCGCGCAGGGCTGTAGCTGTAAGTTGAAAAATTTCTCATTTAAAAGAGGACAATACAGCTACTTACCTGTTGTTCGAACCAGATGGTTCCTAAAACTGTTCCATTCTGCATAACACAGACAGCTTTCTTTGGCCACGGAGGCTGACATTGCAGGCATCGCGGGTATCGTGGACATCGCGGGTCTCGTGGGTGTCGCGAGCAACATTTATGTCTCCTCGTCTCTGCATAGACAAGTAAGCAACAACTGAACAAGAATATTTTCAGCAGCATCATTTTTGCGTTGTATCTCGGGGAATGTCTAACACAGGAATAAGACAATCCGTGGTCTGCTCGAATAGATATCACGCAGGTGTCTTTGGGCACGTGACCACCGCTTTCTTGCGTAATAATTCTAAGGGCAGATTCCGTTCCCAGCTACGCAAACGCAGTGACGTCACTTCCTTTCACATCGCGTTTTGGATCCCTCTAGAAATAATTACAGAATGTTTAAATTCCCTGCTGATCGGATTCCCAGTAAAAAGGATGAAAAAAAAAAACTCGATGGAAAAGCTCGCATTAACTGTTTTGGGACATAATACTTGTGGTTGGCTTTTCTGTATTTTATTGTCAATTTATGCGATGTATCAAGTATTAACCGATTGGCTGCTGCACACCGCGATTGCCCTGGTTATGCGTTTTTTTGCCAGCCCTGTACTTTATGATGTTATCGAGGTTTAACCAAATAGCTAATAATTAATATATTATACCGATATGTAGGCATTGTCCATTGAATTATGATCGATAATATGGATATGTTATCAAGGCATCGTCTGGATATCAGTCAAAAATCAAAAATTGCATTAGGTTTGTAAACAAATTTACATAATGTCTCGGAAGTCGTAATGCGAAATAATTTGTAATCAATAATTTCAAAACAGTTTCACCATTTTTAGAGATTTGAGACTTTATGTTTGATGCAACAAATAAACATGTCTATGTTAAAAAACATTATCCTAATGAAGTTATTAAATCTTCAACGATACGATAACGAAAAAAAAAACAACAAAAAAAAAAGGAGCCTGTGGGTATGAGAAGATTGCTCTACAATGGGTTATTAGATATTTAACAAATGGAACTCAATTAGTTAAATTAAAAACTGTCTCAGCAATCCGGAACAAATTAAATATGACATTCCGCAGGGCTCTGTTTTTTGCCCCTTATTGTTTTATATTTATATTAATGACCATTGTGAAATGAACGTTAATTTTTAATCAGGCATAAATGTTTAAAAAATTTGGGGGGCAAGAGACTGTATTTTCAATGCAGTATAACATTTTCCCTCCTTTTTATATGTCTTTAAAAAATTTCATGAAAAATGGATGAAACATAAATAAGTTTAATAATATTTTGTCTCTGTTACTCTTACTATCATTCTGAAGGGGGGATGGCTTATTGCCCCCTCCCCCTCGAACCGCCCTGATTGTAATGTGGGAAGTCAATGGGACTTTTGCAGATGACACTGAATTAACTTTTAGTAACGAAACTATGGCAGATTTAATGTCCAATGTCAATAAAATGCTCTTGAGACATAATACTTAGCTATTCGAAAATAATGAACTCTCAGCTGATAAATATAAAACTAAATTTATCTTCTAGAAGCTGAAAAATAATCCAACTGTTGTAAGTACTTTTGCAATTAAACTGACACCTCAGTGCTATTAACATATTGACTGTAATTGTGCTGACATAAAGCAAGTTGTGAATATCATTTAGATATTTTCGTAGGTAATATTCTAAAATGAAAGAGAAATATTGACTGCATGACAGGTGAAGCAGGTTACAAAGTACTTAAATTGCACCACTTGAAATGCAATCTTAATATATGTTGCGACCATTGTACGTCTCATGGATATAAACAGCATTTCAATACGGTATAATTTGTTTGGGTGAAACTAAAGTCTCTTTAAACATCTATGGTTTAAACTAGGCTTCACGTATCCACTGGAAATGTGTATGTAACTGGCGTACTTCTCGTATATGTTGCCGTTAAAGTGTATAACTCAGTTATTTCGTAGAATACCTAGTTATTTCATGAAATAACTGATCAAGTCAGTTAAAGCGAGTAATAAATTAATAATTCCACACTTTAACTAGTTATTCTATGAAATAACTAGGTATTCTATGAAATAACTAATGATAGACAGTTAAAGTGTAAAATAAACAATCTTACTGAATTATACAGCATACAAAATGTTATTTATATAAAGACACAATAAAATCATTTGCTACAACAGGGATTACTAAAATGGCATTTGGAATTGCCCTAATGTGCGAAGGCCAAGTAAGAACGAATCCGTAAAGTGGTGAATCTCTTGAATATGAATCTTCGTGTCACGTGGTTCAGTCGTCCGCATTATAAAAAACGCCCCGGATGAGCGAAGGCCAAGTGAGAACGAATCAGTAAAGTGATTCGTTCTCACTTGGCCTGCTGATTTTGGGGGCGTTTTTTATAATTCGGAAGACTGATTCATGTTGACAGAGGGATGACCTCTACTCTCGGACACTAGAAATAGTCTTTTTTTTTTGTCTTTGCTGACTTTGGTTACATTTCAGGGTAGAATGCAGTTTTTGTTGTTTTTGGTCACTTCTCGTTGATGTTCTGAGAGTCTGACGCAAAAAATATTCGGCTACAGTAATCTCTATATATTAAGTTCAGCAAATTATCGTTAATTACAAAAATATTGCGTGTAAATGAAAATAATACTTTCCATATTCTTAAACGAAACATAAAAGTTAATATCACTATTATTATATAACACTTTATAGTGGGTTATAAATGGTGTGCTATTTCTGACCAGTAGTTCTCACTTTACAGCCTTTTGAATTTAAGATTTATTTACTCGGTTATTTTACACTTTAACAGGGTGTAGATCATTATTCTATGAAATAACTAGTTAAACCATAGAATACAAGTGAGTTTTAAGCTTTAACTGACTTGATCAGTTATTTCATGAAATAACGGATTTCATACTTTAACGATAACATATAAATAGATAAAACTATAGTTATAGTATAACAATGGGAATAAAATAAAACGTATATATATAACATAAATCAAGCGACTTTTGAGCTCTCATGACGTACCCCAAAAATTTTACCGCATGTACGCGATAAAATGTTTTGGGATGTACTGTACACGAAGGTTGCCAGATCACTAATTTCCAAAAAAATCGTTGCCAGATATTTTTTCTGAATTTTGTAATAAGCCATAGTGTTTGGATATTTTTTTGAGCGACTGTAATGCACCAATCCCCTGTGATGATGCATAGAACCGGCCAGGCCTAGCACCTAATGTACGACCCCCGCCTTCTCGTGGTGCAGACCGTTAGTACCTTTCAAAAGAGATACTCTCTTCTGGAAGTGAATGGAAGGGGAGGGCTGCCAGATTAGTGTGGCCTACTGATCTGGACAACTATGGCTACTTTTCTTTTTTTTTCCTACCCTGCTGAGGAGTGGTCAACCACACAGGGTCCTGATGCTGATCATATATATCAACCTGAACGGAATTATGGCTCTGAGCTTGATTATGGATCCTGATTTTGCTGCACTGGGGAGCTTCTGTGGAGGGAAAATCTTCCGCTGTGTTTTCTGTTTGTGGGTTGACAGCCCCAAGTGAATAGATTCACAGGAATTGTTTACACATATTTTCTACTCAGGGCATTGGACGTGGTGTGGGGAGGGGTAAGTTTAGAGTGTTTAATGCAAAAGTAAGGATCTGGTCTGTGATAACCTCAAAAATCCTTATCTGGCCTGCCAATGAGAAAAGGTTGCCAAGCCAATGTGTAACAGTTCCAAATTTGCATGAGAATTTAGATATAAATTTAGCATTTATAAAATATAATAAGTGTTTTCATAACATCAGTTTCCTGTTTATTTTTTAATATTAATTTCAGTCAGAAAAATAAATATACATTTGGATTTTCCAATTTTTGGGTCTCTCAAGGTCGTCATAGCTTATGGCAGGCCTGGACAAACAAATAGGCGCCGCATAGAAAACTAAATGAAAGAGTAGGAAAAAAAAAAAAATAAATAAATGGAAGAGCAGGTTGCCAAAGGATACTGATATGGAAGGTTAAAGAAATATATAACCAATAAGGTATGTTTAAACAACCGAAAAAAAACATTGTTTTTCACTTTTACAAATTTATTTGTGATCAGTAGCTTGGGGCCGTATACAGAGAGATGACGGTCCAAATGCTACCCGCTAGTCGTAGTTTGCTCATGCCTGGTTAGGGTTTCAGAAGGCCAAAGTCGTTAGTAATAAGTAATTTTGAAGAAAAAAAAAATGAGTGTGGTTAGTGAATAAATGACGAAGCGGTGTTAATTTAGTGGTTAGAATACTCTGGCATGAATCTGGAGATATGTGGGTTCGAGGCATTACAAAACTCATTTTTTTCCACGAAACTGTTTTGTTGATTTATTGACTTCTGCGTCAAATTGGTAACTACGTGTATTCACTAAGCTCTGTTAGTAATACTGTTATCAACCAGGACCGTCTTGAGAGAGTATCTAAGCTCACAGATGATACCTAAAGAACGGAATCAAAATTCTCTGATGTTTACAATTGAGACGCAAGCCGGCGGTAGATGGCAGCACTTTTCATGAAAAGTTTTCTTAAAATTTTTAACGAAAAGTGTATCCGGCGATAGATGGCAGCACTTTTCATAAAAAGTTTTTCTTAATTTCCTTTTTAACGAAAAGTGCTGCTATCGGGCGATAGATGGCAGCACCTTTCAATAAGGATTTCTCGTCAATTAGTCGTGAAAAGTTAAATAAAAATAAATAAATACCCCCTCAAGCAGCTGCTTGCTACAGAGGTCTGACAGGAGCCTGTCAGTTTATATGCCACAGAAGAATTTAGGGGAGAGAAAAAGTTGAAGGCGAGATCCTCGTATAAGGTCAAAGAAAGAGCACTGCTATTACAGACAAGAAACAGTAGTGCTTGTTCCACCTCAGTGCCGTAACAGGGTGGGGGGGGGGGGGGCGGTCGCCCGGGCTTCACAATCCAGAGGACGATAAATAGATTTTAAGAAGCAAAAGTTCCAATTTTTTTTCCAGTAATAAATTATCAGAGGGAAAAGTCCGGTAGACCAGGAACTCTTGAAATAACGAGTTGAAAAAAAAAATTGGTTGTCCTGACTGGGAGTCGAACCCAGATCTCCAAGAAGCATGCCGGGCATCTTAACCGCTAGAGCACCGACTTAGTTAAAGAAGTGATCAGCTCCTCGGTGGTCTAGCAGTTAACACGCATGGCATACTTCAGGGAGACCTAGGTCCGAATCCCAGTCAGGACCGCCATCAACTCATTATTTCAAGTTTTTTGTAAAAATAATTTTGTCCATTTTTATGATTTTGCGATTTTTTTCTCTGTTAGCGGCCTTCAGTTCAGAGGGTGAAAAACTAAACGTACAGTAACTCAAAAAAATATTCGAACACTATGGTTGATTACAGAATTCAGAAAAAATATATCTATAATAATATCTGACAACGATTTTTTCTGAATTCTTTAATCAACCATAGTGTTCGGATATTTTTTTGAGCGACTGTACTGCAGTGCACTAAGACTATGGGGGCGAGAGTAACAGTAACTCGTTTCCATTCGGCAAAACCCATCTGTTCCACAAAATTATTTATTTACTTCAAAGTCAACAGGTAACTCTGGGGATTTACCATTTATAGATTAACATCGGGCGCTGAAGCGTTCCCTGGCCCTCATTGTCACGGGACCTCAGCAGAATAGAATTTTTTAAAATAAAATTTTTATGTTAGACAAATTCCACAGAATTAGGGAAAACTTATTTTAAGCTTCACATGCGAACACTCAAAAGAATAAGAATTGAAATCTTAAAATATAAAGCGAATTTTTTATCATAGCTCTGACCCCCCCCTCCCATCTGCTACAGCTGCATCCCTGACAAAATGTGCCAATCCGCTCCTGAGCCCGAATCTAAAAATAAACCAGAGGGAGGGGGAGGGGGAGAAAACAATCGAGCCGGAAAAATGTAGGGAGGGGCAGGGGCTCTAACAGAATTTTTATATTTTATAATAATTATTTGCAGTGTTATGTAGACAACTTGAACCAGTGGCGGAATGATTCTAAAAATATTGGTTAAGAAATTTATTTTTAACGTATTGTCTAATGTTTAAGAGGGCACAACTTCCTCAGGGGCCACAGGGCCCACTTGCCATCGGTCAAACCTTCATCCCGGCCAGTCCGCGACTGACCACTGCATTCACTTTGGGAATCAGTGCTACGTCGTCTGCTTTAGCTTATATCAGGGGTGGGAAAACTTTTTCTCTGCGGGCCACTAAAATGCTCCCTCTGATTATTAAAACATTTTTTCATGACTTCCACTTTATCAATTCCCTCTTGATCTACTTGGGTTGGTTTTACCTCTGAGCGGCACTTTTTTTGCACACCATGGGCTAAATGGCCAGGTCACATTTGATGGGACCCCGAAGGCTCAGAGAAGGTTGGGGGAGGGGACCCACTGGAATAGCTGTTGGGAGACAGATGGTAGTCTCCCGTCAAGACCATCCAGTGTGTTCTCTAACGTGCACAGGGTATGGCTCTCCCGCACACGGGGCCACGGCTTAACGTCCCATCCGACGGACGGCGGTCTTTCCAAGCCCATCGGTGTCCCCTACTGACCGTGGGCAGGGGGGAAATTTTGCGGAGATAAATCTCAACGCTGACCCAGCTGGGACTCGAACCTGGGAACTACAGATTACGAGCCTGGCGCGCTACCGACTGAGCCACCCCCGCCCCACTCAAGGGTAGGTATATAACTCCAAGCCCCTTCAGAACTTAAAGGTCATACATTTTCTAAGGCAGTCTTCAAAAAATCGGGAGTTGTTTTACCCTCTGAGGGGCATTTTTTTTGCACACCATGGGCTAAATGGCCAGGTCACATGGACCCCGAAGGCTCCGAGAAGGTTGGGGGAGGGGATCCACTGAAACAGCTGCGAAATAGATGGTAGCCCATCGGTGTCCCCTACTGACCGTGGGCAGGGGGTCGGTGCCCCTACTGACCGTGGGCAGGGGGGGAAATTTTGCGGAGATAAATCTCAACGCTGACCCAGCTGGGACTCGAACCTGGGAACTACAGATTACGAGCCTGGCGCGCTACCGACTGAGCCACCCCCGCCCCACTCAAGGGTAGGTATATAACTCCAAGCCCCTTCAGAACTTAAAGGTCATACATTTTCTAAGGCAGTCTTCAAAAAATCGGGAGTTGTTGTACCCTCTGAGGGGCATTTTTTTGCACACCATGGGCTAAATGGCCAGGTCACATGGACCCCGAAGGCTCCGAGAAGGTTGGGGGAGGGGATCCACTGAAACAGCTGCGAAATAGATGGTAGCCTTCCGTCAAGGCCATTCAGTGTTCTTTAACGTGCACAGGGTAGGGCTCTCCCGCACAAGGAGCCACGGCTTAACGTCCCATCCGACGGACGGCGGCCTTTCCAAGCCCATCGGTGTCCCCTACTGATCGTGGGCAGGGCGGGAAAATTTGCGGAGATAAATCTCAATGCTGAGCCATCTGGGACTCTAACCTGGGAACTACATATTAAGAGCCAGGCGCGCTACAGACTGAGCCACCCCCGCCCCAAAAATCGGGAGATCTCGCGTTCGAATCCGGAAGGCAGATTAATTTTGGGGGCAGCCGAGACTAGTCGGTAGCTCATCAGGCTCGTAATCTGTACCTTTCTTTGGACAATTTCAAGTTTTTAATAGTTATTTGTAGTCGATGTTCATGTTTGGCAGCTTTGAAATTTGTTTCTTCAAATCCCCGACCAGAAAGGGGACATCGATGGGCTTGAAAGGTGTGTCGGATGGAACTTTAAAGTGCAGAGGGTATGGCTTAAACACGCAGAATGGCTTTGATGGGACTCCGATAGTCTCCATAACAGCCGTCAATTGGAATCACTTCGACCTGGCTAACCCAGTTCTTCTCAACTGGTGGTACGTGTACCCTTAGGGGAACGGGAGAGAAAGTGGGGGTATGTGGACATTAAAAAAAAATTCGGATATTTCACTTAAGTTTTACAGTACTTTATTAGTATGATGAAACTAGGGTGAATTGTTTTACCCCTAGAGCGGCACTTTTTTGCACACCATGGGCTAAATGGACAGGTCACAAGGACCCCGAAGGCTCAGAGAAGATTGAAGGAGGGGGACCCACTGGAACAGCTGTTGGGAGACAGTTGGTAGCCTCCCATCAAGGCCATCCAGCGTGTTCTTTAACGCTGAGAAGGTTATAGCTCTCCCGCATACGGGGACAAGACTTAACGTCCCATCCGACGGTCGGATGGGACGTTAGTCTTTCCAAGCCTATCGGTTGTCCCTACTGACCATGCGCAAGGCGGGGATTTTTGCTGAGACAAATCTCAACGCTGACCCACTGGGACTCGAACCTGGGAACTACAGATTAAGAGCCTGGCGCGATACCGACTGAGCCACCTTTATGCTCAGAGGTAAAAAGAACAACTTTCGACTCTTAAATGCAGACCAAAATGAAAAGACACGATATAAAAAAAAAACTCCATTTTTATTCGTATAAAAAAATTAAAATCAAATTCTGAACACAAACTGTTTCAAACAGACAATGAGCTTTCTTCCTAATGCTCATTGTAGCCAGTTCTAATGAAAGTAAAAATCGAGGCAGAGGAATTGGCTGCAGCTCCGATTTTAATCTGCTGCGTGGAATTAATTCTGCGGATATCCAATGATGCAGCAAGCCAATCGCAATCCTGCGTTGCCAGTCTTCTTACTCTCGGGGTTGCCTCCTCGGCCCAAGTCATCCTCTCTTTCGTGTACCTGGAAGAAACAGATTCTTATTAGCTGTCTACCTTTATTGTATACTTATAGTACATTCTCTCAAAAAAGTATCCGAACACTATGGTTGATTATAGAATTCAAAAAATGTCTGGCAACGATTTTTTTTAGAAATTAGTGATCTGGCAACCTTCGTGTCACGTGATTACAGAATTCAGGAAAAATATATGGAGCGTGTACAGCAACTGTACACGCTCCAGTTACCGTGCACAGCAAACTGGAGTGTATGCAGTTACTGCACACGCTCCAGTTTGCTGTGAACGGTAACTGCACACGCTCAATATTTCCGTGAGTCCACACGATCCAATGTGCTGTGAATATTAACCGCAACCGCTCCAGTTTGCTGTGAACGGTAACTGCACACGCTCAATATTTCCGTGAGTGAGCCCACACGATCCAGGTCTTTGTGAGCTCACACGATCCAATGTGCTGTGAACATTAACCGCAACCGCTCCAGTTTGCTGTGAACGGTAACTGCACACGCTCAATATTTCCGTGAGTGAGCCCACACGATCCAGGTCTTTGTGAGCTCACACGATCCAGGTCTTTGTGAGCTCACACGATCCAATGTGCTGTGAACATTAATCGCAACCGCTCTAGTTTGCTGTGAACGGTAACTGCACACGCTCAATATTTCCGTGAGTGAGCCCACACGATCTAGTATCAAAATAATATGACTACCTACAGTAGCTCAAAAAAGTATCCGAACACTATGGCTGATTACAGAATTCAGAAAAAATATCTGGCAAAGTTTTTTTTAGAAATTAGTGATCTGGCAACCTTCGTGTACGTACACGAAGAAGATCACCAATTTCTAAAAAATTGGTTGCCAGATATTTTTTCTGAATTCTGTAATCAACCATAGTGTTCGGATATTTTTTTGAGCGACTGTACACACGCCTAATATGTCGGAAAGAAATAAAAGCGGCCTGACGTTTCAATATAATCTTTTAGCTTTACCGTATGGATTGTTGTATTATGCAACAAGCTCCGAATTGCGTACCAAAGAATGGTGTGGCAACGTATAGAAAGCCCGCGCTCGCTTAGCAGCATTTGCCTGGTTATTATCTGAGCAAAGATTTGATATTTTGTCGCATTTTTAAGTTAACAACTAAACTTAAAAAATCCAAAGAAAATTAGTACAGTTCTAGTTTGGCGAATAAAAATAATGTCCTTAATGATTGTGTGTTCAATAAATGTTCACCTTTAAAAAAATTCCCTGGGTGCATGTAGTAATGAAATGTGATGCGCGTGCGTCTACGATACAAACTTCAATTTCTGAATACAGTACAATCAGGGACTTACCGGGGGGGGGGGGGGGGGGGAGAATATGGTCGGCTTTGATTTCTCATAACTTGTTAAGCTGCTTTGAAACCCAAAACAGTTGTATTTGTATAGTTTTAGTTTCATTTTATATGTATGCACGACATTAAAAATCAATTAAAAAAAAAATTCTATTCCTTAGAGAATATCATTCTAATCTTTCTTATCGGGTGGAATATTTCAGCATTTGTGAAATTTTCAAGTATTACTCGCAGACCCCCCCCCCCTCTTACCGAAACTAGGGGGGCAGGGGTGGCTCAGTCGGTAGCGCGCCTGGCTCGTAATCTGTAGTTCCCAGGTTCGAGTTCCAGCCGGGTCAGCGTTGAGATTTATCTCCGCAAAATTCCCCGCTCTGCCCACGGTCAGTAGGGGACACCGCTGGGCTAGGAAAGGCCACCGTCCGTCAGATGGGACGTTAAGCCGTGGCACCGTGTGCGGGAGAGCCATGCCCTGTGCACGTTAAAGAACACGCTGGATGGCCTTGACGGGAGGCTACCATCTGTCTCCCAACAGCTGTTCCAGTGGGTCCCCTCCCCCAACCTTCTGAGCCTTCGGGGTCCATGTGACCTGGCCATTTAGCCCATGGTGTGCAAAAAAGTGCCGCTCAGAGGTAAAACAAACCAACTCTTACCGAAACTAAGTTCTGCCCCCCCCCCCCCAAACTAACTCCTGAGTACGTGCCTGAGCACAAGCCTCGGTGGCCGACATTTGCTGTTGACATGCTGGATCGTTCAGACGCCGATTTCTTGAAGATTGCATTTTCAGACGAACACACGATTGCGAGAAGTGAATAGGCATCATGTCCGTATTTGGGGATCGGAGAACTCGCCCTCCCCACGCTACAAAAAGATATTTTTGCGATAGCTCTAAAGTTAATGTTTGGTCTAATTATTCGATCGTGCAGGAGACACCATTATTTTTCGCAGAGCCAACGTACGGTCGCAGCGAACAGTTATTGCGATAAGCTGGAACCAAGCTCCGATTTAGAGAGAAAATAAGGAGGGGGGGATAATAATTTTTGACTTCCCTTACTGTATTCTCAAAGGGGAGAGGGAAAATAGCCCACTTGTCCCCCTCCCCTAGGTCTAGCCCTGGCTAGAACTGTTTCTAACACACACACACACACACTTAAATTTTTTAGTAAAAATTCTTTTGAAATTTAAAAAATTAATGCTTTCGATTGCTTATAAATAAATAAAAATAAATACCCCCCCCCCCCTCAAGCAGTTGCTTGCCACAGAGGTCTGACAGGAGCCCGTCAGTTTATATGCCACAGTAGGAGATCTGAGAGGATGGCAGGACCTCAGCAGAAAAACGACACACATCCATGCCTAATCCGGGGCTCTTAATCAAATTTTACTCCCCATATATTTTCTGTTTCGATTGATAACGATTTGAAATTCCTGACAAACACAATCTTATAATAATATAATCTATCATACACATACTATGTATATGGTGGTCATATTATTCTGATACGACTGTGTATAGCAACACAAATGTTTGGACACCCCCCTATAAGAGATCCTGCATAGGTCATTGCCTTGGTCCCCAAGATTTCCTGATCTGACCCCAATGGATTTTTTATTGTGAAGTTTTGTGAAAGACTGTACTACTCTTGTCCAAGATGTCGATATTTCGAAAACAAGGATTACAACACCATAGATGAAGTCCATGCGACTATCCCGACCAAGACATTGTTAGAATTTGAATAGAGTTTAGATGGGGGCGGGCAACACAGTTGTTGGGTTGTTTTACCTCTGAGCGGCACTTTTTTGCACACCATGGGCTAAATGGCCAGGTCACATGGACCCCGAAGGCTCAGAGAAGGTTGGGGGAAGGGACCCACTGGAACAGCTGTTGGGAGACAGATGGTAGCCTCCCGTCAAGGCCATCCAGCGTGTTCTTTAACGTGAACAGGGTATGGCTCTCCCGCACATGGGGCCACGGCTTAACGTCCCATCCGACGGACGGCGGCCTTTCCAAGCCCATCGGGGTTCCCTACTGACCGTGGGCAGGGCGGGGAATTTTGCGGAGATAAATCTCAACGCTGACCCAGCGGGGACTCGAACTTAGGAACTACAGATTACGAGCCTGGCACGCTACCGACTGAGCCACCCCCGCCCCAATCATAACAAGGATGAGGCCCTAAATGTTCATCTGACTTGGGTGCAATCAAAGTTCGAAAAGACGCATTAGCCACTATATTATTTAAGAAACATTTTATAAACTTAAAAACTACACCTTGTAAACTTAAGATATCAGTAATACTTTAGAAGTATGGCAAATTTAATCCAAATTAAATATATACAAAATCTATATAAAAATAATTACATATCTAAATTATTCAATTCGTGGACTGCCGTTGCCAACAATAAGCAGCTTTCCGTACGACATGATATATGGCAACACAGCGACTCTTCAAGGACACGGTTGGGTTGTTTTGCCTCCGAGAGGCACTTTTATTGCACACAATGGGCTAAATGGCCAGATCACAAGGATACCGAAGGCTAGGGGAGGGGACCCACTGTAACAGCTGTTGGGAGACATTATAGCCTCCCGTCAAGGCCATCCAGCATCTGCTTTAACGTGCACAGGGTGTGGCTATCCCGCACACGAAACCACGGCTTAACGGACGGCGGCCTTTCCAAGCTCATTGGTGTCCCCCTACTGACCGAAGGCAGGGTGCGAAGTTTAGCAGAGAAGCTGGAAGAGCTGGGACTCGAACCTAGGAACTACAGATTACGAGCCTGGCGCGCTACCGACTGAGTCACTCCCTCAAGGGCACAGAATAGTGTTGCAAGTTGAAACACGTTGCGATACAATCGCAAGCAACAGCAGAACAGTAAACAGTCGAGCTCTCATTTCTTCGCTTTGGAAAGGTGTTCTTTTTGTGCGATTGTTTGCAGACAATGGTTGATCTGGAAATTAAGCAGCGGTATCTGATAAGTTAAGGTTTAAGTGGTGCACAGAAAATTTGCACCTGGATCAACGTTGCTAAACTCCACCCTGCTCTTGGCCAGGAAGAAGATACTGAAGGGTCGGTGTCGTCCGATGGGATGTAACGCAGTGACCACCATGTGCAAGAGAGCCATACCTTCTGCACATTAAGGAACATTTTGGATGGCTTTCACTCTAGGCTATTACGTACTTCTAACAGCTGTCAAGAGAGTCCACTTCCCAACCTTCCCTGCCTTTGGGGTCTCCGTGACATCGCTATTTAGCGGTGTGCAAAAAAAGTAGCGCTCAGAGGCAAAACAATTTCGCCGATGAATTAGAAATATCTTCTCAGAACTTACCACGACAGCTCTTCCCATAATGGAGAGTGGTCCACACAGACGGAGATGATTATCCACGATGTTGATGTTAGCAATTCCACTGCTATCAGCGTCAATGTTGCCCAGATCGCCTACGTGCCTAAATAAAAATGGAAAGTAAACTAATAGAAGCAATATCACAGTATTACATATTTTATTTCAGTAAAAACTTCCATGCCAAAAAAAAATGCCACACTAAGATCGAATAGCATCGAAAAGCATATAGAACGCACTCTTCTATATATATAATAAATAAATACTCCTCAAGCAGCTGCTTGCCACAGAGGTCTGACAGGAGCCTGTCAGTTTATATGCCACAGTAGAAGGTCCGAGAGGATTGCAGGACCTCAACAGAAAAAAGACGCATACATCCATGCCTTACCCGGGACTCGAACTCAAGTCCCTTAGATCAGTAGCCAAGCGCGCTAACCACTCAGTCAACGGATGGCTATATATATATAGCAAGCTTAAAAACAAATGTTAAAAAAAAAAGCAAAAAAAAAAGCTACAATTTTCACTTTGTTGTCTGGCCATCCACAGACGTACATCTTTCAAATTTTTTTTTTTTTTTTTTTTGGGGGGGGGGGGGGGGTTGGAGAAGTACTAAGGAAATATTATTTGCAATTTTCGAATTTAACCTGTTGGATATTAAAAAAAATAAAAAATGGCAAACCTCATCTTTTCCAAAATGAGCACTATGTATTAACCAAGAGTTATTCTTTTAGTTTGAAATTAGTATTGATAGTAATAAAAACGTTTATTTGAAAACATTTAGAAGTAGAATGCCAGTTATCTTTATTGGCTAAATATGTAAAATTAAAATTTGGAGCAAACAATTAAAAAAATTATGGCATAATAATCTAAATTTATATTTTCTCAATAAGACTTTCTTCAACATAAAAAGAAATTCAAGAAAATACATTTAAGAGTTCTTAAATAAATATGTATTTAGCGGAAATTAGTTTCACACTTTAGAATAGGAGACCTCTGTGATTCAGACCTCTGGCAAGCAGCTGCTTGCGTTTCCCCCCCCCACATAACCCCCCTCCCTTTGTGAATTTAAAGCAATCAAGTTTTGAATGAAAAAAGGAGTAGGGGAAATCCTTGTCTTTGTATTCGTGTAAATACAGTGTACTATTATACTCCCCCTCAAGTATTGCTTGCCCACAGAAGTCCGACAGGAGCCTATCAGTTTAATACGCCATAGTAGAAATTCTGAGAGGATGGCGGACCTCGGCAGAAAACATCCATGTCTTACCCAGGTCCCTTAGGTCAGCAGCCTAGCGTGCTAACCACTCGGCCACGGGAAGGACTTGAGGGAAACATTGACCGAACCCAGTTTTTCAATGAAGGTTCGCGGGTCCCTGAGGTACAGTCGCTCACAAAAGTCTGGCAGAAAAAATATCTGGCAACGATTTTTTAGAAATTAGTGATCTGGCAACCTTCGTGTCACGTGACACGAAGGTTGCCAGATCACTAATTGGATCGTGTGAGCTCACTCATTGAAATGTTGAGCGTGTGCAGTTACCGTTCACAGCAAACTGGAGCGTGTGCAGTAACTGCACACGCTCCAGTTTGCTGTGAACGGTAACTGGAGCGTGTACAGTTGCTGTACACGCTCCAGATATTTTTCCTGAATTCTGTAATCACGTGACACGAAGGTTGCCAGACCACTAATTTTTAAAAAAATCTTTGCCAGATATTTTTTTAAAATTCTGTCATCAACCATAGTGTTCGGATACTTTTTTGGGCGACTGTACAATCTAGTGAGTAGACGCTACTCACTAGAATGTAAATAATTTTAGTTTTATTACCATTACTGCTCCGAAAAATTTTTTGTAATAATTTTTTTGCGTGGACTTAAAAGAAGGCTTTAGAAAAATAAAGGTTTTAAACATTTAATGTTGATATATTTACAAAAAGATACCCAAAAATTGAGATATTTACAAAATAAAAAACAATATTGTGTATCTTAAGATTTTTTTCATCCCTTAACTTCCACATTCGAGTGAAAAATTTGTCATATCTATCTGTATATTCTAGTCAATCAAAATACGATTATTTTGGGAAGGTGGTCCGCAGAATTAGCGGGACTTGCTAAGTGGTCTCAGTACCAAAAACGTTGATAAATCCAATCTAACCTAGATATCATTGAAATAGTTTTAAAATTAACAGTAACCATGTATTCAATTTAGTCATTTTTTTGACATCAGCCATTATATTAACGTATCATATCCCAGCTGGAGAGCATAATAAGTATAAAGAGCCAAAAAAAGATTTTTAATGCATTGAGAGTTAGCTCGTTGTTACACCAAGCTATTAAATATTGCTTTTTTAAAATCAGATTTTTGCTCATTTAAAAAAAAAGAACGAGTGGGTTCATTTTGTCGTCTGTCAGTCTCTAGAAAAATTGACCGTTTTAAGATTTAAAAATTTTTTTTGGATTCGCGAAATATTACGATTCACATTTTCCAATCTGGCAATAGCATTGTTAGCGCTCTCTAAATAATAAATACTCCCCCCCCTCTAAGCAGCTGCTTGCCACAGAAGTTTGACAGGAGCCTGTCAGTTTATATGCCATAGTAGAAGGTCTGTGAGGATGGCAGGACCTCGGCAGAAAAACAATAGGAACATAGATATAAAAGATTTACGTGGAAAAATTTAAACAGGTTTTCATCAAAATGGAGAGGTACCGAGGAGAGAGTAGGGGCGGGGGTGCTCAGTCGGTAGCGCGCCAGGCTCGTAATCTGTAGTTCTCAGGTTAGAGTCCCAGCTGGGTCAGCGTTGAGATTTATCTCCGCAAAATTCCACAGCCCTGCCCACGGTCAGTAGGGGGACACCGATGGGCTTGGAAAGGCCGCCGTCCGTCGGATGGGACGTTAAGCCGTGGCCCTTGTGCGGGAGAGCCATACCCTGTGCACGTTAAAGAACACGCTGGATGGCTTTGACGGGAGGCTACCATCTGTCTCCCAACAGCTGTTCCCCTCCCCCAACCTTCTGAGCCTTCGGGGTCCTTGTGACCTGGCCATTTAGCCCATGGTGTGCAACAAAGTGCCGCTCAGAGGTAAAACAACCCAACCGAGGAGAGAGTTTCTAACTCCTGATTTTGTGACCCAAAACTTCAGATTAAAGTCTGAATTTAAGAACATGCAATTTCCTTAGACAGAAAACTAACTTAAAATTTATCCCCCCCCCCCCCTCTCAAAAAATGTTTCCTAATCAAATCCCATTCAGAATTTTTCCATTAGAAAAGAAATTTTGAAGTTAATTTCACAAATATTAAAAGAATAATGACTAAGCAGCCAAACACCTTTAAAAAATTAATCGATTTTGAACATTTCCAGAAAATTTTGGTAGAGTTTGCAGGATTCTTTTTCCAAATGCATTATAATTGCTTCACTATTTCATATTGTTTTTACAGTGGGAAGGTTTTACAGCACGATTCTCAGATTTCTCCCGGTTATGGTACGAATCTTCTGGGTTTCCATAAATTAGGGATTTTCCTTAAGTCAATGGGAAGCTAACGTCAAAGCTTTAACTTCAAAAAT
The DNA here is from genome assembly GCA_038380435.1 of Ryuthela nishihirai. Lineage (NCBI taxonomy): Eukaryota > Metazoa > Arthropoda > Arachnida > Araneae > Heptathelidae > Ryuthela > Ryuthela nishihirai. The sequence goes on along the minus strand of JAWZYU010000001.1, from coordinate 133,751,475 downwards.
AAGTTTTGTTTCGAAAAATGCGATTTCAGAGAAAGATCAAATAAATCAATATCTCGATTTCCAACAATATTCGTTCAGTATTTAAGAGTTATGGAAGTTTGAATATTTAACAATAGCAATGCCAGTCTTAAGAAACTTGTACAAAACTGAAGAATAGTGAAAGAATTCTTTACACAAAGTTCTAAAATACAAACTTATTTTATTAAACACTTTGTATTTTAGAACTTTGAAGAATAGTGAAAGAATTCTTCACACAGTTTTGCATCAGTTTCTTAACTGCTGTTAAATATTCAAATTTCCATAACTCATTAAATACTGAACGAATATTGTTGAAAATAGAGATATTGATTTATTTGATTGAGATCTTTATCTGCAATCACATTTTTCAAAACAAAAACTTATTTTAGAAGTTAGAGCTTTGACTTTAGCTTCCCATTGACTTAACACAGGGATTTTCCTTAATTTATGGAAACCTGTGAAATTCAAGAGATTTAGCAACCCTGACTAAGAACTAGGAAATATTTACCTGTCTAAATCGCCTGGGGCTCCATGATCTTTGTTGAAGGGGTTGTAATGACCTCCAGCGCTTGTGCAGCCTAAAAAAAAAAAACGATAAAGAAATTAAGTTGTAAACGAGACCTTAAAATGCCAAATCCCTTCAGTTCCCTTAATTACAGCAGAAATCAAGATTTTAATGTTGCTAAAATCGCGATGTTGGTTGTTGGAGAAACAATCAATACTCTACATCAGGAATGGGGGAACTCCGGTCAGAGAGACCATTTTTCCTGCCCCCCCCCAACAAGTAAGGAATATTATTGACCACAATCGAAAACAATAAACTTATAAAACAGATTCCTTTTACTTTTTTTTAATATTACAAATTTCTTCCAGCTAGATAGAAAGTATGATGGACGCACCTACAGCCCAAGTTTCAATACAGTATTAATAAAGAGAATGTAGAAATCTAATGAAGCAACATAGCAGAAATAGTCGAGAAAAATGCAGCTGCATCCGTCTGATTAAAACACGAGACACGAGTTTAAGTTATGTATGTTCGTTAAAAAGTAAATTTTCTTACCATTGTTTAATAGTATTATTTCAAGATAGATATAATCACTTCTCTACTTCCCCGTAGTTAATATATATGGTTTCATAGGATTTTCAATATGGCCCTCTTAATGTCTAACTTTTCTTTAATGGCCCGCAGAGAAAAAAAGTTTCCCCATCCCTGCTCTTTATCCTAGTTAAACCCACACCAAGAGTATGGCGCGAAACTTATGTCCATTCATAACTCTTACTACTTCATTCACAGATTTCCACCATATTATTTACAAGGTGCTACTACATTCACAAGGTAGGTGACGGCAGCGCCCCCATAAATTTCGGACACTTTATGAGGGATCATTCCTGACCCAGGGCAACTAGGAACCCGATCTGTTACACCAACAGGGCTAAAACTATGCTGGGCCATCCCACCAAATTTGGGGCGATCGCTGAAGTACCTGCGTAACCACAGGTAAACCAAGGCCTTGAGGTAAACAGACAATTTCTGCCTCTGATGACATCACAGGTGTTCGCTTGCCCGGAATTATCTAAGGAGGAGTCTACCTAAGTTAGCAACTTATAGCTCTCAAATTACGGAAAGCGTTTGAGAAATTTTGCTGGCTGGGCGCAAAAATATTTAATTACCGTATATAAAAGCAACCAGAGATATCGAAATTAGATAATTTTCCCCCATAGCAAATATTTTTAGAAATTTAAACTTTCGTTTAACATCGAGTTCTTAAAAAACGAATTAACACTAAGCGTGGATTTACTGTATAGTGTACCGTATGACGTATTAAACGCCGGGGGCCAAAATGGTATCCCGTGCTTGAATTGCAGCCGGGGCCTAATCACAGGAATGCCAGACGTCTCAGAATTTGAGAGACTGTCCCCAGAGCATTAGTCTCCCTCCCCCCACCCTCAACAAACATTTAAATATACCTCTAAATTCATTCCCATTGAGTCTATTATCAGTTCCAGGCGCATATTCAGGAGGGTGCTCAAGTACACCCTTAAATCTTTGAACGCTCGAAATCGAAGAGACGATTGCCTGTAAACAGTTGTCCATTGTTTTGTAGAAAACTTAACTGAAAGTAAGATACAAAAGTTTCAGCTTCTCAGAATAAGAAATGGGAATGTTTTACCCCTTAATTTTAATCTGTAACCGAAGAATAAAGTAATAAAACACTAATCAGCAAAGTACCAGTTTCTGCCACCGATGAGGTCATTTGTCCGCCCGGAATTACTGCTAATATATATATTTTTTAACGTTTGACAGGCCTGTAATTTGATATATCGAGATTGGGGGTTGCTTTAATACATGAATACCCCCTTCATCTATTAAAAAAAGAAACTCATTTTATTGACAATATCTTAAGTACTATATAATACAAACTTGGACTTACTATTAGTCAAGTCTCCGAACTGATGAACATGGAAGCCATGTTTGCCTGGCACCAAACCTTGGACTTGGCCAGTAACGGTCACGGGTAAATTGGGACCCTAGGCGAGATATAATACTGTATTATGAATAATGTCAGGAATACAAATTTGATTACTTTCGAGAAATGCCATTGGATTTCTCTAATGTTAGCAACGTTTTAGACTTTTTTATAGCAACTAAAAAATGGAGTTTCAATACTTATAAGAAATTTCATTTGAATAGTAAAAAGAATTTGTTCACGATTTTATTATTTATGCTAGAAGACACCATTCAGTGCAGTCTCCAGATAGGATTGTATTCCTCAGTGAAAAAGTCCATATTAGACATGGTTTATAGGGAGTAACAGTTTATGTGGGAGAGTGATTAGCGTGCCCCGTATAAGAAGGCATGGATATTTCATGTCTTTCTGTGGAAGTGACACTTGCTTCAGCTTTTCTCTATGGCGTATTATACTGGCAGGCTCCTGGTCACACGTCTGTGCAATAATACACTAACAAGCTCCTGTCACATGTCTATGTGCTTATTTATACTCGCCTCGGTAGCGCGCCAGACAAACTAGTTTCCAGGTTGGAGTCCAAATTGTGCCAGAATTTAGATTTCTCTCCAAAACTCCATCTTGCGCACGGTCAGTAGGGGACATCGAATGCTTAGAAAGGCCGCCATTCATCGAATGCTTGGAAAGGCCGCCATTCGTCGAATGGGGCGTTAAATCGTTGGCCTCTGTAAGGGAGAGACATACCCTGTGCACGTTAAAAACACTCTAGATGGTCTTGACGGGAGTCTACCATCTATCTCTTAGCAGTTGTTCAGCGATTCCCCTCCCCCCCCCCAACATTCTGAGCTCGCTCGGGGTCCTTTGTGACCTGGCCATTTAGCCCATTGTGTGCCAAAGAAAAAAGTGACGTAATACACTAACAAGCACCTGCCACACCTCTATGGTAAACAGCTGTTTAAAGAGAATTTATGGGATATTTCAAAATGAATATGAAGCGATGAAATATATACTGCTCACAAAAATTTGGGGATATTTCATCGCTTCATATTCATTTTGAAATATCCCCTAATTTTTGTGAGCAGTATATATCAGCAACATCGACTGCCAAATACGTTTAACAAGCAACCGCAAAGCAAGAATTGCTCGAGACTAAAAAGATTCAATGTAAACAAGTGAGCGATCATCTCTCTCTCCTTTAGTTTGTAATTGTGAAAGAATATGACTTAGAGAAAGTACATTTTAACTTTCCTAGTGAGAAAAAACTTTCATCGTTAATTGTAATGATAGAGCTGTCGAAAGGGAATGGGATTATTTAACATAGGTAAAATGGGTCACGAGTTTAAAGCCAGGCTTCCTGGCCTCAGGACAATTCTTGTCCTACTGACAAGTCTTCTGGGGAGTGTGCAACGGAGAAGCAGCCAAGCGTGTTATGCAACTTGCCATGTTGACTTTGCAATTCAAGCGTAATAATTGCAGGTCAGCATCGGGGAATAATGTCAGGCAGGATAGGCCTCGTCAGCAAAATCCTCCAAGGCATATGAATTTCACGGAAAGGCCGCCACGTCTTGAGTAAATATCACTCTTGTCTGTCAGACCTTTATTAAGAGCTCGCCAACAATAAGAGACGTTCTCTATTGTCCAGAAACCGAATGTTGAAATCCAAATGATGTTTCTCATCCACAGGCCATTTCCTTTTTCGAAAGAGTGACGGATATTAAAATAATCTTTTATAAGTTCTATCGCAATAAACGAAGCGCGAGATTCAATTGTAATTTAAAGCTTAAGAGTTAGCTGGAAAAAAAAATTATGATGGATCCTGTTATTTTGCTCCTCCTCCTTCACACAATAGACTAAATGGCCAGGTCACAAGGATCCCGAGGGATCAGAAGATTGGGGGAAGAAGACCCACTAAACAGCTGTTAGAAGACAGATCGAAGACTCCCGTCAAGACCATCCAGTGTGTTCTTTAACATGCACAAGGTATAACTTCCCGCATTGGGCCGCGGTTTACGGTCCCATCCGACGGACGGCGTCCTATTCTAATCCCATCAGTGTCCCATTTTCCATTGAGGGCATGGGGGAGAATTAGAGATAAATCTCAACTCTGCAGCAGTTACGATTCGAACCAGGAAACTATAAATTACGGGTCTGGTGGACTACGGACTGAGTCAACCGTCGCCTTGTGTTTTGGTGGGAGTCGAACCCACGCTTATCCTGAAAATTTATCCTTTTGAGATCCCGTCCGCTCAAATTCTATATAACAGATCGTACACCGATTATTTGTCTCTTAATACAAAAAGTTCAGTGTTTAAAGATGGACTTCGGATTCGATTTTCTCTTACCGCAAAAAAATTCGAGTGTTTGAGGGGAGGGTACTCAGCCGGTAGCGCGCCAGGTTCGTAATCTGCAGTTGCCATGTTAGAGTCCCACCAGGGCCAGCGTCCAGATTTATCTCCTCAAGACTTCCTGCCCTCATTCAGTAGGGGACACCGATGGTCTTGGAAAAGTCGCCGTCAGTCAAAGAACTAATAAATATCTCCTCAAACAGCTGCTTGCAACAGAGGTTCGACAGTAGCCAGTCAGTTTATTCGCCATAGAAGGTCTGCGAGAATGGCGGGACTGCAGCAGAAAAACGACGAGAACATCTATGCCTTATTCGGAGCTCGAACCCAAGTCCCTTAGGTCAGTAGCCAAGCACTCTAACCACTCTGCTACGAGACGTCTCAGGTCACGCATGGGAGGTTAAACCGTGGCACCGTGTGCGGGAGTGCCATACCGTATGCACGTTAAAGAACACGTTTTATGGCCTTGACGAGAGGCTACCATCTGTCTCCTAACAGCTATCCAGTGGGTCCCTTCTCCCTAATTTTCTCAGAGCCCTCGGGTCCTTTTGACTTGGTCATTTAACCTATTGTGTGAAAAAAAGTGCCGCTCAGAAGTAAAACATTCCAACTCTTATGTTTTAAGACGGAGAAAAGAAAAATGTAAAGCTACTTTTTTTATACTCAATATACGCATAAGCTCAAGAAATTTCTGTAACAGTCCTTTTCTAGAATTATCTTAGCATTTTCTAAAAGATCACCTACAGTGTGGTCATTAAGTAGTAATTTCTCTTCTTTCCTGATTACCATTTCTTTTAAGAGGATTAATTAACGACGGTAAGAGTTAAAATGATTTTTTTTTTTAAAGAGCGACATACTTTTAGGGAGTAATTGTTAATCCCAGAAATAAAAATTGAAAAGGAGAAGGTCTAGGGCATACATAAACTTTGCCAGTCAACAGGCCCCGCACAAGAGATATTTCTTAAGCCTGGGGGCTGCAGTTAGAGAACTTTTAACATGGAGAACGCATTAACTTTACACATAAATTATAATAACTTCATTGAGAAAAATTACAGAAATAATTGTTTATTTGTGAATTTGTAAAAAAAGTCAAATGTCGTTTAAATGTCTGACAACCAAAGTTCTTGTGGGCAGCCTAAAAAGCAGTGGTGGTCCACATTCGACCCGTATTGTAACTTTGTATAAGACGTGGATTGTGTACCAGTGGTTTAGGGAGTTTGGAATGGGAGATTATTTGGAGGAGAAATGCCCCCCCCCCCAACCCGATAAAAAAAATAAAATCCATAAGTCCAGAAAAAAAAAAAATTAAGGAAATAAAACGCATCATTAGACTGTTAAGCGACTTACGAGACATCCTGTATTCATTACATGGCCTACATAAATTATAACGTGCAGTTATAATAAGCTTCATTGCACTATATTTAATACAAAGAAATATTGAAATGGAAATTATATTTTAAATCAATGTATTTTATTGGCACAGAAGTTTATTGATTTATACTTCGAGGATGGCGATGTCTCATATATATGAAACCTGGATGAGTTTGGTCACACCTTGGTTTCTATTGTAGCCAATGCTAATTATTATTTTTTTTTGGGGGGGGGCTTTGCTTTTATGCATGTTTCACATTTTATTCTCGTTGAATAAAAAAAATGTGTTATTCTGATTGACATTTCAATTTCACTTCTCAGTGATCATAATGGGACAGCTATAACAAGTATCCAAGGACTGTCAAAAAAAAAAGTCAAGTAATTCAGAAGACAAATATGGACAAAAATCTTATGGGGCTTCTTATATTTAGTTACAATGCGAACGCTTCTTTCTCTCTCAAGCAGGAATCTATTTCTTTTAACCTTAGACAGCCGTCACTCATTATCATCATCTGCTTGTTTTGCCCGATAAGAGGAAAGAATTGAAGCAACATAAGAATTAAGTGTAATGCAGAGATAAGGATAAGATAAAAAAAAAAAGTATCACCTGCTTGTACTGCTACAGTCTTGGGCATTTTACCTCTGAGGGGGGCACTTTTTTTTGCACAGAATGGGATAAATGACCAGTTCACAACGGTCCTGAAGGGTCAGAGAATGTTGGGGAAGACTCAACAGGACAACTGTTAAGAAACAAATGGAAGCAGGGCCGGACTTACGCATAAGCTAATTTTATTAATTAAAAATAAAAATTATATTTTTATTAAATTATATTATTTAAGTTATAAAATAATAAAATTAATTTAATTACAATAATTTAAGTTAACTTTAATTTTTAAGGCCTCACGATATGAGGAGACTCAAAGATATGTAAGTTTTAGTGCATTACGAAATATTTAATCTATTGCGCAAGTACTGTTCATCTTTGCTTACCAGTGCTAGAGTGTTTTTGCCACATTAATTTAGTATTTATTTTTCAATGTTCCTCCCATTCAGAATAAGTATATATAATTGAAATAATTAGTTGGAAAAAAAAAATTGGTTACCGTGACATGTGTATATTTGTTACGAAGAAACAATTATTACTATAAATTGTTACAAAAACATTTTAAGACCACTTAATCGGGGGTGGGGAGAAGAGAAATACCTGACGAAATTCCAGGCGGTTCGTATTCACCCCCCCCCCCCCCGTTTAAATGTTATTACAGATCACCGCTTGCCTATATACATTGGTGCCGATCTTCTACTTCTATTGCAGTCTAGGCTACAAGTAAAAGTATTCTTCCTTCACCCTATTGTACCTTTGAATATTTTTTAAATATTTTCTCCATAGAGGAAAAATGCTATGTTGCTTAAATTTTTAATTAAAAAAAAAATTACCTCTCATCTGCTTGACACAGAAGTCTGACAAGTGCCCGTCATTATAATACAATTCGCCATAGAAGTCTATGAGGAATGGGAGACTTCAACAGAAACATCAAGACTTCTCGGAGACTCGAACCCGGGTCCCTCGGAAATACAGCAAAAGTATCCGAAGGACTGGTGTGTGTGCGTGTTTTTTTTAACAGTGTTCACAAATTTAAATATTGATTACGACATTATTATTATTTAAATGAAATAAATTTCCCCCATTTTCTTATTGTTCGATCGATCATCAAGTCAAAGCAAACGAGTTTTCACATTCCAAAAGTGGATTGTTCGTTTTCCATTTCCTCTTGTAAATCACTCCATCCTCGAAATAAAATCATCAGCAACCCACAACAGAAGAAGAATAAACCATCAACATTTGATTAAGGTATACCCGGCAGTTATAAATTTAAAAATATCTCTTATTCACAAGAGACAATGCAACCACTTACCTCTTGTTCGAACCTAATGGTTCCTGTAACGGAGGAACTTTGACTAAGCACACAGACCGCTGTCTTTGGTCCTTGAGAGAGGACAACAGGTCTTGTCGCCCCTGCATAGACAAGTACGCAGCAACTAAACCAGAATACTCGCAGCAGCATCATCAAGCTAGCGTGTTATCTCTGCGGATGTGGAACACAGGAATAAGGCAATCCGTGGTCGGCTCAAATAGGTATTCGAGGTGTCACGTGTCTTTGGGCACGTGACTTCCTGTGTGTGTCGTGTAGTAAAGGATAGAGAGAATGGTTTGAGCTGATGGAACGAAACGAGAAGAAATTGGACACGCAATAGCAATGACGAAGCGGAAAAACAGTTGATAGCGTCGTAACGGGGAAAAGGCGGAAGTATTTAAGAGTTTTTTTGCATTAACGTGACATTTAACGTCCCGTGATTCCAGTTTACATAATTCGTTCACCGAGTTGGATTGTTTTATCTCGGAGCGAATGGGCTTGGAAAGTTCGCCGTACATCGAATTGGATGGCCCCGTGTGTGCAAGAAGAATCACACTCTGTGCACGTGTCGTAAAACCCAAACAACCACCACGAATCCTGCGGATGTTAAAGAACATGCTGGATGGCCTTGAAAGGAAGTTTCATCTGTCTTCTAAAAGATATCCATCACCTTTCCGTACGCAATTCTGATTCCTTGGATATAAATTAAAACTACCTTTGAAAATGCGATTTACATTTCGTTAGTAACCAACTCAAAAAGGGATTTCCAATTATCTCTTAAAACAAAACCGTTCCGTTTCTTACCTAACTTGGGCTTAGGGTTAACTCATTGTTATCAATGGAATTTTCAAGACGGTCACATTCCACCATCAAAATTTCAAATTTCTAGCATAACTACATCGTTTGCAATATTCGTTTTAAATTTAGGATTTTTCGACTTTTTCCACCGTTAGAGGGCGCAATTATAGCTTTTGGGAAATTCACAAAATGCAGATTGTAATATTTCATTAATATCTGTCCAACCCACAAAGAATTTTTAATCTATCTCTAAAAACATACACTTTTCTGTTAAAACAAAAAAAAAAGTTGCATTCACCTCCCCCTGGGTCTAAAGGGTCAAGTGATTGTTGCCAATGGTAACTTCGTAACCTTCACATTTGAACACCAAAATGTCAAATTTCTAACTTAACTACATCATTTGGAATATTCGTTTGATATTTTGGAATTTTCTATCTTTTCCACCGTTAGAGGGCGCAGTTATAACTTTTGGGAGATTCGACAAATGCAAATCGTAATGTATCATTAATACCTATCTAACACAAAAAGAATTTTTTATTTATCTGTATAAACAAAAAAGTTCGTTGGCTACAGAAGGACAGACAACAAAGCGAAATTATATCATTCTTTTTTTAAAAAAAGTCCTAAAATTTACCTTTTCCTTTTTAGCCGTTTTCTAAAGCGCTTCCAATCATGAAACTGAAATATGAATCAAATAATTCTCTACCCTTTTCCGGAATCCATAAGTACCGTGCAATACCATTCAGCTATGCACGCTAAACAATCCTAAAGACGACAAAACATGGCGTCCGATTTTGAGATAGCCAACCTCTACCTATATAGGACCTCTTGTATAAATAAATCGTGATCAGCATTTCGATTATGATTATGCAGAATCATCCTATACAATTATCTGAGTAGTTAGATAATTTAATGGGTAATTATTAGTGAAAAGGGACTAAAATATGCAGTTATAAATGTTGATTGCACCGTTTATGTTTGAGTCATGGGGCGTACCAATTTTTAGGTTGGTAACCAATTTTTAGGTTACCAATTTTTAGGTTGGTAAACATACTGGCTTGCATAAACATTATTGACATGAGAAATATAGATTATCAGCTGAAGCTATTTTAGAAATACCTGGAGAAGAGCATACTTATAGAATGTGCATGATATAAAATTGCACCGTATATATATAAAATATAGAGTGTGTTTGTCAGTGTGTGTGTGTGTGTCTGTTGGTTCGACACTTTTCCTCCTAGACGGTCAGAGCTTCGTCTACAGCTTCATTTCACCATAACTTTGTGCACCGTCAGGATTTCATCTCCCCGAAATTAGACACCCCCCCAAAAAAGTTGATAAAAAAATGTCTGTCCATTGATAACTTGACACATCGATAACGTACTACTCCATTCATAACTTTCGACTCTCTGTTCATAAGGTAAGCTAGGGGTTCTCAACGTGGGGTACGAGGTAAAATTTTTTGGGGTACGCCATGAGAGCTCAAAAGTCGATTACTCAGTAAAATCATTATAATTTTATAAGATTTGTTAAGTTGTTTATGTCATTTTTTGTGTTTATCGATATATATAATTTATGAATACAAAATTTAATGTGTAAAATACTGTGCGAATTAGTTGGGACAAGCGAAGCCTGGAGAACCTCTTCGATCCGGCCACACCCAGCAATCCCCCAAACACAGACCCAAGGTCATGTTTTGGGGATGTTTCACAGCTTCCGGGCCACAGACGTTTCACTCCATTGAAGGAATGATGGACAGCAAAAAGTACATAGGCGTTCTGGAGGCGAAAATAATCCCAACACTGCAGAAACGGCGATGGGGTATTTCAACAGGATCTGGCTCCATGCCACAATTCTAAGCTTGCTAAGAGCTTCTTTACCCAGCAACATTTGAAGGTATTGGAGTGGCCAGGAAATTCACTCAATCTAAACCCCATTGAAAATTTGTGGGCCTTTATTAAAGCGCGCATATCTAAGATGGATTGCACGACGAAAACCAAAATGATAGAAAGTGTCATGAAAGTGTGGTACCACGACCCTGAAGTGAAGGAGATGTGTGGAAAGCTAGTGGCATCAATGGTTGAGAGGGTGAAAGAAGTAATTAAAGCTAAGGGGGGTCACATTCACTATTAACTACATTATTAAACAAATAAATATTTTAGTTGCGTCTTTGTTACTGCATTTTCCTATTGTCCCAACTAATTTGCACAGTACTATATATATATTTTATTTTATTCCCATTGTTATACTATAACTATAGTTTTATTTATCTACACAAAGGTTACACCAGTCACGTACACATTTCAAAGGGATACGTGAAGCATAAAAGGTTGAGAACCACTGCCTTAGAGAACTAAGGACAGGTTTTGAGACAATGAGTTCTGGCCCACAGGCTGAAAAGAGAGAAATTTTTGAGTAAGAAAATCGTAGAGGCCCTGTATAGGTAGAGGTTGGCCATCTCAAAATTGGACGCCATGTTTTGTCGTCGCTCGGATTGTTTAGCGTGTCTTGCTGAATGGTATTGCACGGTACTTATGGATTCATGAAAAGGGTAGGGTAATATTTGGTACAACTTTCAGTTCACACGATTGGAGGCACTTTAGAAAACGGCTAAAAAAGGAAAAGTAAATTTTAAGGCTTTTTTTTAAGGGAAAGAAGTAATTTCGCTTGTTGTCTGTCCGTCTGTAGACATCGAATTTTTTTGTTTATACAGATAAATGAAAAATTCCTTTTGTGTTAGATAGTTATTAATGATGTATTACGAAATGAATTTTTCGAATCTCCCAAAAGTTATTACTGTGCCCTCTAACGGGGGAAAAAATTGAAAATTCCAAAATATCAAATGAATATTCCAAAAGATGTAGCTGTGTTAGAAGTTTAAAATTTTGGTGCTTAAATGTGAAGGTTACGAAGTTACCATTGGCAACATTCACCTGACCCTTTAGACCCAGGGGGAGGTGAATGCAACTTTTTTTTTGTTTTAACAGAAAAGTATATATTTTTAGAGATAAATTAGAAATTCTTTTTGGATTGGACAGGTATTGATGAAATATTACAATTTGCCTTTTGCGAATTTCTCATAAGTTATAATTGCGCCATCTAACGGTGGAAAAAATAGAAAATCAGGTCAGGTGAATGTTGCCCAAAAATTTAAAAGGAATATTGCAAACGATGTAGTTATACTAGAAATTTAAAATTTTCGCCGTGTAATGTAACAGTCTAAAAATTCCATTGACAACAATGAGTTGACCCTAAGCCCAAGTTAGGTAAGAAACGGCACGGTTTTGTTTTAAGAGATAATCGGAAATCTCTTTTTCAGTTGGTTACTAATGAAATGTAATTCGCATTTTCAAAGGTAGTTTTAATTTATATCATTAGAGATCACTAAATATTGAAACTGTGACACTTTTAACGAATGTATCAAATGGTCTGTTTATGGTAGAAATTTCGGCATGTAGAGATCTCTTATGGTAGAAATTCCACTGTTAGTTTATAAGTCATAGTAGAAGGTCCATGAGGATAGCAGGACCTCAGCAGAAAAACAACACGAACATCCATAATTAAAACTCTTAAGGAATTAAAAAGTAGGCAAAGGAAAAACTTCATTCTAATTGAAAATCAGATTCCCATATACGTCAGAGGCGATATGCGTTCTTCTAGTTTTTTTACACTTTCAGTACCCTCTGACAGTGGAAATTCGAACTACTGTATAATTCAGAAAATAAACTATTAATATTTTATTAGTACATGTAATGTGCAAAACAAGTTTTTCATTTATCTCTTAAAGCAGAAAATTTGCATTGTACCAACGGGACAAATGATTACTCTTAGGGTAAACCACTTGACCATTACACTCTATGACCAAAAATTTAAGTTTCTAGCAAAAATAGGTCGTTTGCATATTTATTTAAAGATTTGGTATTTTTCAGCTTTTTTTCGCCACTGGAGGTCGCCTTTCGAGTTTTTATTTACCGCCTTTAGCATTCTCTAACACTGGAAATTACAACTGATGGGGATTCGAAAAATTTAAATATTAATATTTTTGGGGAAAAAAATTTCGTCGACATACGGGATTCGAACCCGCATCTCTCCAACTTGTAAGAGTATTCTAACCTGTTGAATAAACGCCGGCTTTTTTCACAAAAAAACATTTATTGATTTATAGACGTTTCAACGTCTACAGGTAACAGTTAGATGATCAAATATTGTTTAAATCATTAATATTTTGTTAGTGCCTGTAAAACAAATATATATATTGTTTCGTTTATCTCTTAAAAAAAAGTTTCATTTTCGCACCCCCTTTTGGCTAAGAAGGCAAAGCCTTGTTGCCTTTGTAAACCTTATGACCATAACATTCTACTATCAAAATTTCAGATTTCCAGTGTAAATAGTTTGCTTGTAATATTCGTTTAAAATTTTAGCATTTTCTATTTTTTTCCACAACTAGAGGGCGTTATTAAAGCTACTGAAATTATTCAAAATTGCGAATCGTAATATTTGTTCGACACTTATCCAACCCAAAAGGAATTTTTCATTTAGCTCTAAAAGTAAAAAAATTGATTGTCTATAGACGAACAGACAGGTGGAAAGACAGATGGACAGACAACAGTTAACAGAGAGACGGACAGACAGACGAACAAATACTGGCATAGGCAGACGACAAAGTGAAAACATTAGCTTGTTTTTCAAATGAATCTTAAAAGATTTTATTTGTTGGTTTTCAGTTAGCTCATTTCACTTTTGCAGCCGTGTTCTGATGGAGTTTCTCGGAAAAAATGTTCATTAACTTATTTCTTTGAGTGAAATTTTTACACCCAAATGCAACGCAGTGAGGCATTCATAAAATATGATAGCTTTTATAGCAAAAAAAGTGGTAGAAATATATAAAACTATAACAACTGAGAAGTTTTAACTTGGTACATACACTAACTCATAGGCTTTCGTCTCGAGGTACGACAAAACATGGCGTCCACGAACCACGTGACTCAGTCAACCAATGGCAGTGAATCACAGAGATGGCCAGTCTACCAGTCTCATCAACAGCTCGAATGAAAGAGTTCATCTCATGAACATCATTTGTCAAAAGAGCTAAATCATCAGCATATTCTAAATCAGAAATTTCAAGATCTGCCGACCATTTTAGGCCATCCTTAATTGTAAGAGATTCGGGGCGATTTTGAATATTTACCTTGCACCCTTCTTACCAACTTCCGGCCAACATGGGCCACACAGTGATCACACACGCTACAATTTTCACTCCCAGAAGAATTTTACTCCAAACTTTCCCCTCCCCACCCCCTTGCCACAAAACTACGACGCAGCACCTCCTTGGCACAAAACTTCAACCACCTCCTTCACTTTTAGGCGGCCTGCTGCCAAAAGCCTATCGCCAACACTTCACTGTACTGGTCCCTACTTTTGACGCACACAAAAAAACTTTTTCTCGTGGACCAGATGATAAAGGGGCCAAGGTTCCTTTTACAAAATGGTCCAGTTTTTAAAGAAGGATGTTAGACTAACTACACAGGACCTCTAGAAAATCGGGGCTGATTGTTCAGAATCTCTCATTATTCGTTCAAAGCTACATATATAAAAAAAATGTCTATTTCTCTAAATAGTTGTGTATCAAGTTTCCCCATAAATTTTGCAATTTTCTGCAAAGGCCACCATAACCATAGGCTCTCCAGCAGAGCAGGGGTCTATCAGACGCTACTGATCACTACGCAGGTTGTAGTGATCAGTGACGTCATCCGACATGCTACAAAATGTACTTCAACTAAAATTAAAACGTTGTTGCAGTTGCAAAGTTTTCAATAAAACACAGAAAGTGCATTTTGTTACCAACTGAAAACGTTTTGTGCATCCACCTGACTGATTCAGTAACAGTAGAAGGCCTCGTATAGCGAAAGGGGCGTTTGTGTTTCTCCTTGAGGAATGGTTCTTTTGGTGTTGATTTTATCAAAGCTTGACTTTCCAGTTTTAGTCTGCTATGGCGAAGGTAAGGGCTGAGAATTTGGTGGCCTTGCTTACATTTCCCTGTAAGAGTCCTTGCTGTGAGACTATCCAATATCAGTGCTTCTATTATGCAAGCAGTATAATGGGAACCAACACACCGGTCAGAGGAGTGGTTCCAGACCCAATGGTGAGTCGTTAGTGGACCTTTCCCAAGTGGGTCGCAAGACTTAGAGAAATAAAATTTAATTGAAAGGCACCAAAACATGGAAGCAAAAATGAAGTATGTCATATTACATTTAGAATTTTTTTTATAATTGTTTTGTGTATTTGAGGTAAGTCCTCTGCACTGGGACGGGGGTTGGTTCAGTCGATAGCACACTAGGCTCGTAATCTGCAGTTCCCAAGTCTAGTCTCAAATGTGCCAGTGTTGAGATTTATCTCCTGTAGCCTCTCCCCTCGGTGGAAAGGGAACACCAAAGTCAGGGACGTAATCGGGGAGGGGGGGGAAAGGAACCATGGGTCTAGACCCCCTCGAAAATCTAGTCGTCTTATACAAAATCTCAAATTTGTCTACCTGCTTCGAAATCCAAAACAGTTGACTTTGTAGAATTTTATTTTACACCCGTAATAGATTAATCCGACACTTAAACTAGGTTTGAAAAATCACCATAAAATTGTATTCCTTACAGAATATCATTTTAACCTTTCCTGCCCAGTGGTATATTTTAGAAACTGGGAAACTCTACTGAAGTCTTATTCTCAGACATCCCCCATTCCCACCCCGAAACTAAATCCTCTGTACATCCCTGACCCCCCCCCCCCAATAGGGGACCACCTTGACGTGGTAGGGGGGCTTCGGGCCCAGCAACCCTGTCGAAGGCTGTGCCGGCCGGATTGGGTCCCCGGTTGGACATAGCCAAGACCAACCGAGGTCGAGGATGCCGCCGACCGGTTGGGCGTGCCGGTTGGATAGTGACGGTGTCTTAGACATCACCTATCAGGTGCTCTGGGTGAGCAGTTCGAGTGCTCGGCAGAACGGATTTGGTCCCCTAGTAGGCCTGAGCCCTCACCAAAGTCTGGGCTTACTAAGAGTCTCCACACCGGGAGCCGAGCGAACTTGGATCTATATATCCTTGTTCATGGCTAACTGGGGAATAGATTAAATTTAGGTTTCTTCCGGTGGTTAGCTTTCCTTTTTATAGGACTGCTGCCACGTGAGGTCGGGGTTGAGGTGCGTCTATATGGCACATTCTTGCCCCCCGGCTCTAGATAGGCACGGCTTTTCATGACTGGTAGTGCTGTCAGGCGGAATCGGGAATTGCCGTGGTTGCTTAAGATCGCAACAAAATAGAACGAATGTACATCCCTGACCAATGGTCTTGTAAAGTTCATCCTGTGTCGGATGGGACATTAACTCCTGACCTCGTGTGCAAGAAAGTCATACCCTATGTACGTTAAGGAACATGATCGATGGCCTTGACGTGAGGCTACCATCTGTATGGTGAGTCGTTTTGGTAAGCTCAGAGAAGGTTGAGTGAAGGGATCCATGGAGCCCCTTGGATCCCGTTCCCCCAACCTTCTTTGAGCTCTTGGGGTCCTTGTGATCTGACCATTTTGCCAACCGTGTGCAAAAAAGTTCCACTAAGGGGTAAAATGACAACAGCCTCTGCACTCTGTCCTCACTTCTTGCTTTTCTTCCTTTAGTGAAAAGAAAACGAAAATCAAAGAAAGAAATTGTTGATCTAAGATCCCGCCAAGGCTGAAACACTCGGAGTTCAGTATTACACTTAACTAGTGGAGCAGTGCGACTGACAAATGTTAACTGGGTGAGATCATGAAATGGCTCATTTCACGTTTCAATGATTCTCATGTATCATAGGTCAACGATACATCAATCAACCAAAGATCTGTGAGAACTGTTGGAACGTCAATGCGCAGTCTCATAGTCTCGTTTCGTCTACTGACATTTGCGCAGAGCGAAGACATTAGGCCCCCTTTGATATATTTCCAAAATAATATTTGTGTTAAATGCACGCAACATTGCAAGTTGTCTTTAATTTCACAGTTTTGCTGTCATTCACAATTGGAAAAGTCACGACTAGATGGAGTTACAAAATCAAGAATACTTTCAGATTCTTATTTGAAAAGGGTTGGGTTTTTTTACCTCTGAGCGGCACTTTTTTGCGCAAAATGGGCTAAATGGCCAGGTCACATGGACCCCGAAGGCTCAGAGAAGGTTGGGGGAGGCGATCCACTGGAACAGCTGTTGGGAGACAGATGGTAGCCTCCCGTCAAGGCCATCCAGCGTGTTCTTCAACGTGCACTCTGCTGCACGTTCCTTCTGCTAAACCTCCACCTGTTATGTTACCCGCATCTTTAAGTTGGATTGAGCGTCAGAATGGGCAAAACGAGCGACTTGAGAGTTGGGTTGGGTTGTTTTACCTCTGAGCAGCACTTTTTTGCACACCATGGGCTAAATGGCCAGGTCACATGGACCCCGAAGGCTCAGAGAAGGTTGGGGGAGGGGACCCACTGGAATAGCTGTTGGGAGACAGATGGTAGCCTCCCGTCAAGGCCATCCAGCGTGTTCTTTAACGTGCACAGGGTATGGTTCTCCCGCACACGGGGCCACGGCTTAACGTCCCATCCGACGGACGGTGGCCTTTCCAAGCCCCTCGGTGTCCCCTACTAACCGTGGGCAGGGCGGGGAATTTTGCGGAGATAAATCTCAACGCTGACCCAGCTGGGACTCGAACCTGGGAACTACAGATTACGAGCCTGGTGCGCTACCGACTGAGCCACCCCCGCCCCATCCATGGACAGGTGAGCCTTACTCTGTGAACGTGTGTTAAAGAACACACTGAATGGCCTTGACAGGAGGCTGCCATCTTTATACAAACAGTTGTTCAGTGAATCCCCTTTCCTTTGAGTTCCTGTGATCCAGTTATTTACCCCACTGTGAGCAAAAAAAGTGCCGCTCAGAAGTAATCTGATGACAACTCGACCTTTGCAAAAGTTAAGGGCATCTAGCAATAGTGTCGGTATCTCAATACACGTGATGAATATACATAAGATTTGATATCAATGTAATATTCGATACTTTCTGCTACAAATCTCTTTGGATTTAAAGGTGCAAAGATTTTCTATATGTTCGCATTCTTATAGAAAGTATCGAATGCTATATTAATAGTAATGCCAACGCAATAGAAAACCTTTGTACCTTTAAATCCAAAGAGAATGTCGGTACAGACAAAACTGATGTTAACATATAAATAGATAAATATCCTTAATAAGAGGTATGATCTTCCCTGATGGCAATGCATGCCTCATAATGATACTTTATGCTGTTAATCAGATTATTCTAGGTTTTGTAATGACTATTTTTCTACCAGAGCACTTCCAAGCTGACGGAGTCTATTGTCTGGAAAACAAGTTTCATTAGTAATAAGTCAGAGTATTTAAATTATCAGGATATTTCTAGTATGCTGAAATATAATTAATGTTACAGATGCTTTCTTTTGTTCTAGTGGGATTTTTCCATTTCGTTAATGCAATATGCAACAGCAAGATCATTTGTGGGAACAAGTTGCAAAAATATGCAACTAATATGAGACAGCAATATTTCATTTTACGATCTCCACTGATATTGTTTCGCTCAGCTGCAAATTTTCTGTGAAAATGTAATTAGAGATTTCGTGTACTATTGCTCATTAATGAGAAATGTGGTTGCCACGAGATAGGTGCTAACCTTGGTGGGCACCATAGCAACTCTTCGAAGAGAGGTCGGGGATTCCCATTCCTGCTCCTGTGAATGCTTACGAGTTCCATTACTGGAATGAGACTGCAATGTTGTTTTATTTATCTGATGCAAGGAAAACCTGTCTCGAAGCCAATGCTTTCTCGCTCTGTTGACAGACAGTTCAACTGATCTTTTCTAGCTGTCAAAATAATTTAGAACAGATGTGAACCTTTCTGTGCTTTCTGCGTAATTGAAGAGTTGTTTCATTTGCGGCCGAACAATTTGCGACATTCCAGTTAAAAATAAACGTATACATGTACATGTGTACATCCTTCCTCTGTTTACTTCTTCGAAACTTCATGCCAAACATCCTTATTTATAATCAGAATTAACTGTGCCAGCTTTCACCTTTATAACAAGGTTAAAAGGAAACAATTTTAAAAAGGAAATAAGCTGCAAGCAATTGTTTCCTGGAAGTTGGAAGAGATATTCAAAGGAATTACAAAAAAAAGGACTTGCTTTTCGATGACGTGCAATTTCAGCTGACTTTTCTGAGGAGAAATTGCAAGTTTTTCCCTTGAAGGCGCTGGAGATAGTTCTGGTGGCTTTGATGTCTCAAGGACAGTTTTTGAGAGAAAGAAAAACAATTGCTGCTACAAAAAAAAATCCAATTATTGTCGGAGAGAGGAAGAAGGTATGAATAATAATAAAAGAAGAAAGATGTTTGGCAATGTGTCATCTAAATGCAGAAGGAAATACACCTACTGAACATTCATCTAAATGCAGAAGGAAATACACCTACTGAACATCGTAGTCTAGTTATTAATTCGTAAATTAATTCTTTTTTTTACCCGCCTTGTCTATTGCTTTTTGCTTGTCATTTATCGGTAGGCTTGTGGATTTGCTAAAACAGTTCCATCACATTTTCCCAACCTAGTAGCTTTATACTAGGTTGAATATTAATTATAATTATACGACAAATGAAAGCGTGTGAAATGGTATTATTGGGACCGGCCAGACAGCTTACACATTCTAAGTTGCTATTTGAGGCGGGGAAATTTTAAGGGTGGGGAAATTTAGGGACGGCTCTCTGATGACTGGATGGGCTTGCTCTAATCTCAATGTCGAAGTGAATGAAGCAAAATGCTAATATCTCTGCATGATTTTTGCTAGCATAATAATTTTTAAATCCCATTACTTAAGATTTATCTGATATTTTGTTTCATATGTAGAGATAAAAAATTGTATTCAGTTAAAGTCACAGAAATTCTAAGATTGCTTCAGGAAAGAGAAAATAAAATCAATCGAAGCGGAAAACAGCAAATTCTTTTGAGGTGGCAAAACGATGAAATACGCTTGAGGTGGCAAAACGATGAAATTCGCTTGAGGTGGCAAAAAGAGGAAATTCGCTTCATCATCATCATCATCCTAAAGCAGCCATGGGCTACGGAGGTCCAACCAGACCGTGCAATTTAGTTCTCCAAGCAAGTCTATCCTGAGCTACATCTACTGCATCTGGCCACTGCACACCAATTCTAACAAGGTCCTGTTTGACATTGTCTGCCCACCGCATCCTAGGTCTCCCCTTCTTTCTGAGGCCTTTAGGCACACTGTTCATAACCCTATTCGTCAATCTATAATTATTCATACGGGCAACATGGCCAAACCAACGGAGTCTCTCTCTGCACAATATGTTGCTTAAAGGAGGTTGCAAACTCCTTTGCCTAACCTCATCATTAGTTACAAAGTTGAACCACCTAATGCCCAAGATACTGCGTAAGCATCTGGAATCAAAAGCATCTAGTTTCCTGTTATCTTGTTTACAAAGTGTCCAAGTTTCACTACCATAACTAACCCTAGAAAGAACCAAATTATTATACAGCCTAATTTTAGTCTTTAGGTGTATACGCCTATTTCTCCACACTCTCCCTAGATTCTTAAAAGTCCCGGCAGCAATCCCTATTCGTCTGTTAATCTGATGCCGCACATCACCATTATCGGTTACATAGCTCCCAAGATAATTAAACTGTGACACCTGCTCAAGACTGCAACCATTCAGATTAACTGAATCACAGCCTGCCTGACCAATTTTCATCACTTTAATTTTCTCTCTGTTTATAACCAAACCTACTCTACTACCAGTCTCATCAACAGCTCGAATGAAAGAGTTCATCTCATCAACATCATTTGCCAAAAGGGCTAAATCATCAGCATAATCTAAATCAGAAATTTTCGTATCTCCAGCCCATTTAAGGCCAAAATCTTTCCCTTGAAGTGAATTTCGCATAACATAATCAATAACCAAACTAAAGAGAAAAGGAGACAAAATACACCCTTGTCGAACACCAAAAGTAATGCTAAACCAATTGCTACAAGACTTACCAACTCTCACACATGACTCAATGTTATTATAGAGAGCTTTCACTATGTTCACTAACTTGTCTGGTATACCATATGATTTCACAATCAACCACAAATTATGACGATCAACAGAGTCGAAAGCCTTTTTGAAATCAACAAAGCTAGCAACCAAAGGTTTCTGAAACTCTAAACATTTCTCAAGAATCTGCCTAAGTGAAAATATCTGATCCACACATCCCCTACCACTTCTGAATCCACATTGCTCATCACGCAATTGACTGTCAACCAGATTCTTAATTCTATTAAGCACAATCATGGAAAGAACTTTACCTGGAACAGAGAGTAGGCTAATACCCCTATAGTTATCACAAGAACTGCGATCACCTTTTTTGAAAATAGGGATAACAATAGCTCTGGTAAAATCCTTAGGAACCATGCCTTTATCATAAAAGATATTCAGAATTTCAGTCATCCAAGTGGTAACCGAAACATTTCCAGCTCTAAGCATTTCTGTAGTAATTTCATCTACCCCTGGGGATTTATGAAGTTTAAGTTTAGAAACAGCCAAAATAACTTCAGATTGGGTTATAGGGCCAACATTAAAGCCACCAATGCATCTATCATTATTGCAAACAATGGGAATAGAACTAACCGCATTGTTTAGAATATCACTGAAATGCTCAGCCCACCTAGCCATGACAGAATCCTCCCCTTCTATAACCTTACCTTGTTTATCCTTCAATCCCTGTATACCTGTCCGTTTTCTACCACACAAAACATTAACTATCTGGTACAGCTCTCTGCTGTTGTGCTGTCTAACTGCTTCCTCGGCTTTATCAGCCAAACCATCAAGCCAAAGATTCTTATCAACAGCTAGCTGATCTTTTACATGTTTATTAAGTTCTCTGTAATGCTTTCTATTAGTACTAGTAGGGTATTGATTAAGGACATTCCTGCAGTTCTTTCTTTCCGAAATAAGCTCAAGTGCCTTATTACTCAGATAATTCTGTCTCTTCTGCTCCTTTTTCCCTAAAAGAGTACTGTTAGTGTCCAAAAAAGCCTGTTTAAAATGATCCCATTCCTCCTCAACTTCAGTAGTAAGCAAACCATGACTGTCATAATGACTAAGTAACCTATCATGGTAAGCTTTGGCTATAACTGGGTCTTTCAGAGCTTCAGTATTAAAAGCAAATTTTTTAACCCTAGCACAACACTTTTTAAGTTTAAGTTGCAAGACACTTTTAACAAGGTAATGGTCAGATCCAATTTCAGCTCCCCTATATGCCCTGGTATTCTAACAGAACTAGCCCATTTGCTGTTAATTAATATATAATCAATCATATTCCTATGCAGCCCATCAGGTGAAACCCATGTGTACTTATGTATGTCGCGGTGTTTGTAATATGTGTTAATTATTCTGAAACCATTGAGTTTACTTACCTGTAGGAGACGTTGCCCATTGCCATTGCAGCTACCAATACCAAAAGGGCCAATCACCCTTCCCCAAAGGTCAGAGTCAGTACCAACTTTGGCATTGAAGTCACCAAAAGCAAGGGTAATATCTCCTTGCTTGACAGAATTCAAAATATCCTGAAGTTGTTCGTAAAACCTATCCTTCTCATCCTCATCGGCATCCTCAGTGGGGGCATAACAGCAGATAACATTCAAGTCTTTAACGCTTGTCTGAAATTTTGCTGTAAGAAACCTTTCATTAATGCACTCATATCCTAGAAGAGCATCACTAGCATGTCTGCTGAGAAGCAGACCCACGCCTTGGTGATGCTTATTGTCGTCCCTCCCTGAAAAGAGAAATTTAAGATTATTTTTAAGAATCTGACCTTTATCTGTCCATCTGGTCTCTTGCAAGCCGAGAATATCTAAATTATAATGGTGGAATTCTTGTGTGAGGACATCAAGAGAAAAAGATCTGTGAAGAGTCCTCACATTCCAACTACCTATGGAGAGAAAATGGTTAGTGGGATGTTTAAAGAAACTATGTTTATTGAGAGAGGGAATGCCGACAATATCAAACAGCCCCCTAATCGCAGACATGGGGCAAAGACCCGTTCCCCCACCACTAAAGGCTGAAGCCATCTACACTGGAAGACTTCCTCCAATGTAGAATTTGACGATGCCAATAGAAGCAATGAGTTCAGGTGCCTGCGATGACCTCTGCTCAGGATTATCCACCAGCTGATAAACATATCCTGTGAATCTATTCACTTGGGGCTGTCAACCCACAAACAAACAGAAAACACAGCGGAAGATTTTCCCTCCACAGAAGCCCACCAGTGCAGCAAAATCAGGATCCATAATCAAGCTCAGAGCCATATATCTGTCCAGTCCAGTGGGTTTATATGGTCAGCACCAGGACCCTGTGTGGTTGACCACTCCTCAGCAGGGTAGAAAAAAAAAAGAAAAGTAGCCATAGTTGTCCAGATCAGTCAAAAAGAGGAAATTTTCTTGAGGTGAAAAAAAAAGAGAGAGAGAAACTATTTGAGGTGGCAAAAAAAGAGAAATTTTTTTGAGGTGGCAAAAAAGAGAAACTTTGTTTGAGGTGGCAAAACGGTAAAATTCGCTTGAAGTGGCAAAAAGAGCAAATTTGCTTGAGGTGACAAAAAGAGAATATTCGTTTGAGGTGGCAAAATGAGGAAATTCACTTGAGGTGACAAAAAGAGGAAATTTGATTGAGGTGGAAGAAAGAGAAAATTCGCTTAAGGCGGCAAAAAGAGGAAATTTTCTTGAGGTGAAAAAAAAAAGGAAATTCGCTTGAAGTGGCAAAAAGAGCAACTTCGATGTTGAGATGGCAAAAATAGAAAATTCTATAGTGAGGTGGCAAAGAGAGAAAATTCGATTTAGGTGGCAAAAAGATGAGTTTCGCCTGAAGTGGAAAAAAGGGAAAAAATTCGACTGAGGTGGAAAAAAGAGGAAAATCGCTTGGTTTGAGACGGTAAAATGAAATTTCTTTGGAGGGGAAAAATATATTTATTTCTAGCTGATAAAAAGAAGATTCAATTTGTCTGCTAAAAAGTAGATTTACTTAGGATGATGAAAAATAGATTTACTTTGGATGATGAAAAGTAGATTTTCTTTGAGTTGGATTGTTCTACCTCTGAGCGACCTTTTTTTGCACACATTGAGCTAAACGGCCAGGTGACAAAGACCCTAAGAACTCAGAGAAGATTGGGGGAAGAGAACCCACTGGACAGCTGTTAAAGTAAGATGGATGGATATAAGTTGCCAGCAATAAAAGGCTAATGATACATTATCTAGTTCCCCTTTACTCTATCTATGGATGGAAATTGATTATTCTAGGAATTTAACGTTTTGTGCCTAATTTTTAGAGGAAACTTCCTTATACTTTTAATATGAAATTTATACTGAAATTGGGGCGGGGGTGGCTCAGTCGGTAGCGCGTCAGGCTCGTAATCTGTAGTTCCCAGGTTCGAGTCCCAGCTGGGTCAGCGTTGAGATTTATCTCCGCAAAATTCCCCGCCCTGCCCACGGTCAGTAGGGGATACCGATGGGCTTGGAAAGGCCGCCGTCCGTCGGATGGGACGTTAAGCTGTGGTCCCGTGTGCGGGAGAGCCATACCCTGTGCACGTTAAAGAACACGCTGGATGGCCTTGACGGGATCTATCTCCCAACAGCTGTTCCAGTGGGTCCCCTCCCCCAACCTTCTCTGAGCCTTCGGGGTCCATGTGACCTGGCCGTTTAGCCCATGGTGTGCAAAAAAGTGCCGCTCAGAGGTAAAACAACCCAACCTATACTGAAATTAAATACCTTTAAACTTACTAAAGGTATATTCTGAATCAAGCAAGGGACATTTAAAGAACTTGAGGGTATAGTGGAGGCACAGTTAAAAGAGATGATGGATGTCATGCCGAGTTCTCAGCCAGCGATCTGAATTTTCCCAAGCCAATATAATTTCGTAGGATTTACAATTTTACAACAATATTTATATCTATCGAGGTAGTTGTATCGACTAGAGACCGGACTCCGATTCCCATACTAGTGATCGCCATGATCACCGAAGGACGTGTCTGCAGACTGCCTAAGGAGGCGAGAATGCCAATGTTACTTTGCAAATTGGCTGAGGACAACGATGAAAGCTATTAAATAATGCATACCAAATTATTTAATTGAGGCAGAGACTAGTTTGCTTTATGTTTTTAAATTTTGTTAAGGTTATTCCAATCTAGTAATTAAAACATGAAATCGAAATAACCCCTGAAAATGCTTATCTTTCAGATTAATATATTTTTAAAAAAAAGACTTTTTTATATGTGGCTAATGCGAATTAAATTGCCTCTATACTTTGCAGCTTTTACTCTGAAAAGATATAAGACACGGACAATGCTAAACATATTTCAAAATCTAATACATGACCAAATCTTCTAGCTTAGGCAAAAGTACGCAAAATTCCTAAATCTTAATTGTGCAAATTAGCATCGTATTTATAAAAAACAAACAAACATGAAACGTCAATATTTCTGATGCAAGTGAAAATAAAACATAAAGCTAGGATTAAAAAAACACTGCTGTAGTAATTCATTGGAATAATATACAACACAAATATATGACAAATTAAATTTCATGTTATAAAAAATAATTAAATATTGCAAACTTTTGTTTATTTCAGCTGAGGCAGGAGGCAGTCTAAGTCACACAGACAGAATTGAAGGAACATAGTTACTGCAAAATATATTTTTGTAAGCCGTAACTTAAGCAGTTTTTCATTTTGAAGAGGATAGCTGCAAATGGTTTTTAACGTGTTTAGAATATTTAATATTTAATTAAGAAATCAAATTTTTTGTAGCAGAAAGTGCAAATATATGATAACGTATTTGACCTTTAAAAAAGTATTTCTTACTATATTTAACTTATTTATAAGACCTATAATCCATTGAACATGAAATTTCATTGTTCCACAAGAGGCAACAGAGCATCCACCTATGTAAAAAATGAAATTATGATCACACCCTCTCTAGCCCATTATGTTGAATATATTAGCATACTCACCTCATCAGTAGTTTAATAGTACACAACATGTACAATATATACATTTCACTTTCACCTTGTGTCAATTTCCTAAATTTTTATTGGATAACTGTTTTAGCGAGTGTAATATTTCACGATGTGGCATTTAAATAATTAAAAACGATGTTGCTATTTTCAGAACAATCAACTTTGCTGGTGATATTCTAAGTAATAGATAGTTGGGAAACCACACTAAAGCTAACGATGTACCCTTGATAATTAATTAAAAGCCACTGAACGTGCAATTTCATAGTTTCTCAAGAGACAGCGAAACATCTACACTATGCAGAAAATAAAAGTATGGGTTGTTGGGTTGTTTTATCTCTGAGCGGCACTTTTTTGCACACCATGGGCTAAATGGCCAGGTCACATAGACCCCGAAGGCTCAGAGAAGGTTGCAGGAGGGGACCCACTGTAACAGCTGTTGGGAGACAGATGGTAGTCTCCCGTCAAGGCCATCCAGCGTGTTCTTTAACGTGCACAGGTTAGCTGCACAGGGTATGGCCCTTCCGCACACGGGCCACGGCTTAACGTCCCAAAAGACGGACGGCGGCCTTTCCAAGCCCATCGGTGTCCCCTACTGACCGTGGGCAGGACAGGGAATTTTTGCGGAGATAAATCTCAACGCTGACCCAGCTGGGACTCGAACCTGGGAACTACAGATTACGAGCCTGGCAATAAAAGTATGATGATATCCTCTCTAGCCTATTATTGCTGAATATATTGGCATGTTCACTTCATCAAGGGGCTAATCATATGCAACATGTACAATATACATATTTAATACTTATTTTGTTACATTCTCTGAATTTTTACAATGGAAAACTGTATTAGCATTGCAATATTGCTCGAAGTTTCCATTCATACATTTTATTTTCCCGTTTTGCTGGTGATATTCTGAGTAGCAGAATTTGAAAACCAACCCAACGCTAATGATGTGTCCTTGATAATCATTGATACGTAATAATATATTCATTACATCTGCTACCCAAATTGCTATAGCCCTAAAAAAAAATACCCCTTAGCCTTACTAAAAGTATTTCTCAGACAAATATTAGGAACAAATTTTTAGGCTTCTTTTGTCACATGCAAAATTATTATAAAAAATCCTTAATTCAGGCGTTTCCTTTGGAAAAATGCGAACAAACGAAACAATTCGTTACCTAAATAACAATACTTTGGCAAAATAAAAATGCAAAGCACAAGTCTCCTAAAATTAAAGTAATAAGTTTAATATTAGTTGTTGTAATATAAAGAAAATATTCCATAAATATCATGCTGATTCAATCTTAAATCACCTTCTTTTCATATGAAAATATTATTAGTTTCTTATATTAAAAAAATCGTGGATTACATGTGATATTCTACCTTGGACAGAAAAGTTGACAACGCTTTATTTCTTTCTAGGCCTCTGCTTTAATATTTTGAATTTAACAACGTTTAAGAATTTTCGTAAAGCACTAACCTATGAAATGCAAAATTGCTGCTTTTATAAGAACGATTTTTACAACTATATGCCGAACAAAAAGTTGTCCTATCGCTGTTTACTTATTCCAAACACACCGTTTTTTGTCTTTATAACGAGTAGGCTTAGGATTTGTACATGCCATTGAGCTATAGGGAAATGGAGGGACTGCTTTACGGAGCTTGACTTTGGTCGCTTATCAATTACATTCTACTAGCATAGGGGGTAAAACAGACGTACACAACATATAAAACCCTGTAACAATATGTACTTTTCATATTACATATTGTTACAGGAGTATATCAAAATAATGGAAACACGTACTGTTTGTGAAGAACATTTTATTTTTAAGCTGTAGGCCCACCTTGGGGTTCAGAACAGATGTAATTCGACGTGGAATGGACTTATTCAAGTCATGCACATACATAATGGAATATGGGACCATTCTTCTTATAAATTATATGCCGAACTTGAGCTCCAGAGATTCCCCCAAATGTTTAATAATATGGAGGTCTGGAGATTGAGGTGGCCAGAGTAGCTGCTGTATATCATCCTCATGCTCTGCAAACCACAACTTGACACGTTTCCACACAGTACACGGGTGCATTATCCTATTGAAACTAGGAATGGTCATTAGGGAACATTGCCCACAGTATTGGGTGCAGGTGGTCCCTGAGAATATATTCGTATGTTGCGGTTGCAACATGATGTAACACTCCAAAAGAATGTTAAACTTTTTCATTTTGGACCTTTTGACTGATACAAATTAAACTTCCGGATAGCATCGGGTTTCAGGCAATATTAACTGCCAGATAAAATTAAATGAGGTTCAGTAAGTATATGGGCGTTACTTGTAAGTAAGAAATCAAAGGATTGTCAAATTACTAAAATTAAATCTTAATAAAAAATCAATTATCTTTGCTCAAGAGAAAAAATAGCAAAGTCAAAATATATATATAACAAACACAATTTATTTCCAAAAAATTCAAGACTCACCATATAAACTGACGAATACAAAAGTCTGAGCAACTAAAAGATCACATCTAACTCCATCTCCACAAACAACTCCAAAAAGACTGACTTCCTTGCTCTTATTGACTATCTCATTACTGACACTTTCTACTTACTCTGTGCCCTAACGTGACTTAGTATACATGCAGCATGTGTGTTGCACGCTGCAAAAACATTTGCATAAACTGACGATTGCTATGACGCAGGATGGGCGTGTCCTTACGTGCCAATCAGCGGTTGTCAAACAAAACCCGGAGTTGTGCATGCGCAGCTCCTGTAGGGGATCGGAAGAGGGAAAAATGATAAGTCTAACTGAAAAATAAATCCCTAAAATGATAAATATAACGTAAATAAAGTAAAAAACTGGTTAAGGAAAGTAAATGTGAATGGGTGGATCATCACAACTACCCTGCAGAAAAACTAATGGCCTTAAATTCCTTAAATTCCATAAAAAATGGTACCTCACAGCATCAAGGACTCACCTCCATGCTTCACAGTCGGAACCAAAACAGTCGGGTGGTATGCTTCTGAAGATTTTCTCCAGATGTACACTCTACCAGTGATGGGAAACAATGTGTAGCACGATTCATCAGACCAAATGACACGTTGCCAGTCTTTAGCATCCCAGATTTTATGTGCTTTGCACCACTTTACACATTTTGTTGCAATGATGTTGGTATCAGAGGTTTGTGGATTGAAATACGGGCATAAATACCGGCATAATAAAGTTCCCAACGAAATGTTATGACGGAATCGGGATCAATCCGACTGGTGTACGACTTTGCTGCTATTTGTGGTGTCTTGGTCTTGTGCTTCCATTGCACAATCCTTGCCAATGTTCGCCTATCCCTATATGACAACTTCGTATGGCATCCACAATTTGCACGTTTGGTGGCAATGCCCTATCCTTTTCTATAGGCAATCATAATCTTCGATACGTTCCTCGTGTTATACCTAGTATTTCCGCCGTTCTGGTTACTGAAACTCCTGCAAAACACGCATCATGCCTTTTCGGAGGTCACTGAGATCTGACATAGTTGACAATTACACCACAACAACTGTTTCACCTGCACCTATGGCACTCTTATATGATAGCCGATATCGTACCAAATAGTATTTAAGACACTTTTGACTGCAGCGCCACAAAGATGCAGATACACATGCTATGTTGCAGGGAAGCTGCTATTCCTGATCTCAGGCGCTAAGGTATTGCATATTTGTTTCCGTGAGAAATTTTAGATTCGGCGGCTGTTGTTGTTAGTGCTGTAATGTTTACAAGTTTTTAATATGTGTTATAAGCATTTTGGAAATGTTTTCGCATCGCATGAAATGTCTTTTTTTCCTTTCATTTTTTTTTCTCCTTCAGCACTTTTACATATGGATTGTTCTTGAAAAGAAATATTAGTAAAATCTTGATTGATACAAGTTTTAATAATATATAGTTTTCAAATGTACTTCATTCCTCACTAACCCCTCTTGCTCCCTCATTTCACTTTTTTGCTGTGTTCAACAAATTTATTTGAAAAAGTTTTTTTTGATATGATGAATATTTAACTTTTTGTTGTCTCATACAATCCTTCACGAATTTGCTTCATATTTATTTAGTAAATCTTCAGTCCATATAACAAGCTGAGCACTGTAAAATGTCTACATAAATCTTTCCTTTTTAGAATTTTAACAGCATCTAATTTATAAATTTTTTACATGCAATGAATGTAATTGAAATAAAAAAGCACATAAAAAAGCACAAAAGATTTAAGAAGTGAAATAAGAAATCAGTTCAACTGAAGACACAGCATGAAAAGTTGGCTATAACAGATTATGCCAATGGGCATAAATTTTATTTGCAATGTTTGCAAAATATCAAACCTCTCTTTCAAATTTCGCAATTATAAAGAAATGATAAAAGAGTAAAACCATGCACTTTTCATGTGAATTCCAAATACGTTGAAAATTTCCACAATTCCTTGCTGCTTTGCGATTGTGGTGATGAAGACTCCTTGGAATTACAGCATGCTGGCGCTTACTACGCCGCATGGCGAACACTCTTTTGTAACAGGAACAAGACAGGAGTCCGCGGTACGAACAAGATCGAAGTCCGCAACAAACGTAGTTTTCGTGGTTTATGCAAATATATATACGATATATTTGCATAAACCACGTTTAGGGATTTATCGTCAGTTTATGCAAATATATATACGAATATATGATAACGAAAGTTTACTTAATCGCTAATTATGAAAAACTGATAATAAATCTGTAAGCATTAGTCACTTATTAATGCTAGATGTACTTCTGGAATTACTCCTGCAATTATAGAGAGAATAGCATCAAGTGCTGATTGACACGTTACAGGTCATTGCTTGCCGTTACTGCCAACATGATGGTAAGGCTTAAGGTAAACCACGTGCATCTGGTAAGGAAGATTGCATTTGGAAAGTTACATCTATATTGTTACAAATCAAGCTTTTACTAACTATTTTTGAAGTAGCAAATATATCAAATAAAAGTGCCGAAGGAGAAAAGAAACATTCAAGGTACCCGAAAGTGGAGTTGATAACTACTGTCGTTCAGAAGCAAAGTGCTAAAAAACCACAGATTTCGCATGCGCGGACACAATTCAATCAGAGACTACCAACAACTAGTTTGCCGCATTGTTCCTATAAGCACATTTCACATCAGAGCGTGTACCTGAAGCTGAGTGGCTGTAGTAGCGACTCAGCTCTGTATATAAGAAGCCTTTCATTCTCCTCCTTTCATTTCTTTGATCGTGCTTCTACCCTTTATATACTTCATATCACAGGTGACGTCGTCCCTGTAATATGCATACGGCGCATTGCGTGTATTCCAGTCACCATCGGTGTTTCCATTATTTTGATAAACCGCTGTACCTTAATGATAACCAATGGAAAAACTCAGGATTAAACGAATCTAAATTAAGCAATGCTAAACTCAGGAAAATCAGAAAAATAATAAATCATAATGGTCTTCTTTCATGTTCCCACTGGATGCGTTAATAAGGTAAAGTATAATGCATAGCCTTCAAGAGTATTTTACCAAAAACAATTATCAAAAAAAGCATTTTTTCCCAATCAAATGTTACGTTTTCAGATCCGGGACTTTGATCATAAATACTCAAGAGACGAAATTGCCTCAGAGTTGTCAACACTTGAACTACAAGAAAATAAGCATTCTTTTATTTGCGAGAAAGGAAAAATATTAAAGACTTATATAGAAATAGTTATATATTTTCAAGGGTTTCTTTTAGATACCTTTACTCTGCTTTTTCAACTGACGGCTTTTATTTGATATTAATAAAATTCTTGAATCATTCTACTGATCTTTTCATATTACATATCGTTACAAATTTTAAATTGTAACTGAGCGTGAGGGCAAAAAAATTATTACCAACCAAATGATAAATGAACTAATATAGTTGCAAAGGTAACTAGATCACATATGAATAATGATTTAAATTAAACACAAATTTGTCTACTATTAGTATGAAATTAAACCATCAAAAGAATATTTCACAATATCTAACTTCACTTCAAATAGTCGCATTACAATTCTTACAGATTATTCAAAACTTAAAGGTATTCTTTTTACAACATTCAATTATCGACACAATTGTCTTTGTGAATAAACCTATAAGTTACCAAGATTTACCTTTCCAATTCTATTGTTTTACCTTAAATTTCTAGCCGGAGTCAAATCTCTTTCGTTTTTCCCCTAGTAGACTTCTTAAACATATTATTTCCACTAAAATTAGATTTCATAATGCTGACTACGTACTAAAAATGCTTAATACAAAAACGTTGCTAAAACAATGATTCAACTTTTTATAATATGGTGAATTTCCCAAAGTTTTCTTCACTCGTTATATTCTCTGT
Source organism: Ryuthela nishihirai (assembly GCA_038380435.1). NCBI lineage: Eukaryota > Metazoa > Arthropoda > Arachnida > Araneae > Heptathelidae > Ryuthela > Ryuthela nishihirai. The sequence goes on along the minus strand of JAWZYU010000001.1, from coordinate 133,719,101 downwards.
TCGAACAGATCACGGACGAAACTCCCAAACTAAGGCAAAAGAGCATCAAATGATGCATTACATCATGTTTTATTTGTTGCACGTTCAGCTGTCGCATATTAAATTTTTTTCATCAAAAATGTATTTTTTTCTATTTAGTTAACGACGAATTTTAATTCCCTAATAAGTGAACGGATATGATGAAAAATCGCCTTACATAATTTTTTTCAAAGTATTATCTACTATCTATGGGACCTGGGTTCGAGCCCCCCAGTAAAGTATGGATGTATGTGACGTTTTTCTACTGAGGTCCTGCCATCCACTCAGACCTTCTACCATGGCATATAAACTGACAGGCTCCTGTCAGACCTCTGTGGCAAGCAGCTGCTTGAGGGTTTTTTTATTATAAAAAAGAAATTTAATTTTATGTAGACATTATAATTAATTATAATTGCAATTTATGGCTTTATAGTATGTTAGTATAATCTTATTCAGTTAAGCATCACACTGAATATTTTTCATAGGATTTCGAATTAATGTTCCTTTGTTAATAAATATTTTGAACCAAAAATAAAGAAATTCTAGGATTATATTAGTAATACTAATAAATCAAGGCTTTGTCTTATTTTAGTGAGTTCTGTGAATATCATTTTTCCTAACAAGGATATATTTCCTTATTGACAAAAATATATATTTTATAATTACCTGCGAAATATTATTAATTCAGTCTTTTTCGCAATGATTGGAACAGTCGAAATCAACAAAATCTTCTTCCTTAATTAAAAATCCGTACAAATAAATATGATACAGAATACGACGATTTTACGTAGATTAACACGTAGAGCACACAACTGTTTTGCCACCTATTCTCGGAGAAACTAAGCGATACCTCAGGTCACACTTTGATATCGTCAGAGCATTAGTCAGTAGTGTGACAATCGGCATCAAAACATTGATCAGTAGTGTTGAAATACAATGGTCTTGCGCTATAAAAAATTGATTTTATACGATATTTGTGTTATGTTAATTTATTCAGCGTTTTGGATACACGAATCGCCCTTCAAAAAAGACACCAGGAATTACCTTTCATCGGTCAGTTTGTCATTTTTATAGAGTTTAATTAATTACATAATGATACAAGTATCTTTGCGTTCTAAATACGCCGCTATGAAATCAGTTTTATTTCCAGTTACAAACCTCGATTCTTCAACAGATTTCTTTTATTTTCTTAGGATTGTACTCAATGATAAATGTCAAGATGTACTTCTTATATTGATTCATTGATTGATTTTACGTTACGCTTATTTGAGAATTCCTTCTGCAGGCTTTTTCAGTTAAAACATTTTGTTGGCTGTAATTGAATATTAGTGTGTATTCTATTTAATGGATGATGAATTTGCATACTTTTAAATAGAGGTGATTAAAATATCAGGGAGTTTCTTTTTTGTTTTTTATTTTATTTTAGGTGGAAGTATTAGATATTATTAATTTGTTTAAATGTTTCAGTGTTTAAATTCCTCTCTCATCCTGATTTAATAAGTTCAGTGTAAAAAGGGAAAAGTAAATTACAATAAAGTATTTTCATAAGGTGAGAAATATAATCTTTCTGTTTTATAATTTGGATAGCATTTAAGGGTTTTGTTTAAATGCCCTCCTTTTTTTGGATTGGAGTCTTATCTTTTTGAATTTCTTTTTAGATTAACTTAATGTGTCTGGTGTAAATTGTCATAGGTGAGTGATAGCAATCATTAGTTAGGGTGAAAATTTTCAAATTGTTTAAATAACTTTAGTTAAAAGAGGAGAGGAGAGTGTAATGCTTTTCTCCTTTTCGTTAATTCTTCTGATAGGGTTCTAATTGTCCCTTTTAAGGTGAATACTGAATTTATTTAATTCTGTATGGATTTCAAATAGAGCGAGTTTATTGCTTGTAGTTATTTTATTTTTACTTTGGTTGAGGGGTAGGTTAGGCGTACATGAAGGGAGGTATGAGAGACTGAGGAGTCAGGCACTGAGTTGGGTTCAAGCCACTATCTGGAACGTTGACTTTTTTTTTAAATAGATATTATATTCCCTTCACCCTGTGGATATATTTTTTTTTCTTTTTTTTATATTTTTTTAATTTTTTATTATTTTTGCTTAGTATAATTTTCAGTTGCTTTTTTTATATATTTTTTTCAGATATTATTTTGAAATTTTGCTTTGTGGCTGAGGAAGGATGTATTTCAATCCTTATGAGATTTTTTTTTGAGAGATTGTAATAATTGTGTATTTTGTATTGATAGTTAACTCTGGTTGAGGGAGGAGCATGAGATGGGGGAGAGATGTGAAGATGAGGGTACAAAATAGAGCTGGTGGGTTTGAGCCACCATCTGGGACGTTTTTTTTTTTGTATAAATATATATATATATTTAGTTCTTTTTTTTACTTCTTATATTAGCAACAGCAATATATTTATAAATAAGCACAAATTCAGGGGTGTAGCTACCTCTAAAAATCGGGAGTGTCATCACACCAGATATTTTTTTTTTCCTTTTACGAGTTTAGAGGTGTGTTACAAATTTTGCATATTTATTTCAAACTTAATTCTATGGTTTACTGTTCGGTAATGTTTTATTTAAATAAATTTCTTGAAAAGATGCTTTATTTTTTACACTGTAAACTAAAATGCACTGTCAGCTTATGGCCAATACATAGAAATTATCTTTTATTTCAGCTTTCCAATAGATAAAGAGAGACGAGAAGCATTATAGATAACAGTTTTGCTAATGTGTCTGTTTGATTAGTTTCATGAATTTTTGACTATATCACAAAACAAAAAATTTTGATGATGACACACTTTGTCTGCAGAAGATGTTAAGTTCCTCATCTATCAAAAAATATCTTGGATAGATGTGATTGTACCCTTATCCATTATCTGAAATATTAGAAAATTTTAAACAAAGTCAGTACAAAGTTTTAAAAATGTCTAATCAATACTTAAAGGTTACTTATGTGGTATTGATGAAGCCCTGAGAACTTGGGGCTTCATACCAAAACAACACACATATTGCTACAATCAGAACAGTGAATATGAATAGTATAACTGCAAATTAAGGTTTTTAATAATGATGTAATACAAACTAGGTTACAAGTGACTTCCAGCCGTTAAAAAGTTATAACTAAATGTTATAAATCATAATTTTAAGCTAATTTGCATCACTTTCTGCACTTTGTTGTCAGAAAAGGAAACAGTTAACCGAAAAATTCTCCAAATAAAACAATAGAATTAATTAATCAATAAATAGTAAATCCAGAGCTACCTGTTGACTTTGAAGTCCAAATGAAAATTCAGTACACTCATAATTGTCTTAATAGTGAGTGTCATAACTTATTAACATTTTTTTGGAGTTGATTATTGTGAAAAATCACTGGAAAGCATTTTAATGTAGGTGTGTTATACATGATTTCTCCACCAAAGTTTAAAGTGCTTTTAAAATCTACGATTTTGGCTCCTACATTATTGGCTTTATTTAGTTTTGTTAGGCAAATTTTTTATTCTTGTGGAATCAAAAATTTTTTTAACGTAAAATAGCTATTTTCTGAATCTAGCAAATGTGATTTTTTGCGGTTTAAATGCTGCAATTGCATATAACCTTTATGTTTTATCCATAAAATGTTTTATACTGTTATCAGTGCAGTATAAATAAACTTTTAAAATCTTGTAATTGTTTGTTATTGTTGTATTCAACAAAATATATAAATAGTTCTGCTATACAGTAATTCTGTATGGAAATATTCATTGCATTAAAAAAAGCAATATAAATTCCAAATAGCTTAAATGGGCTTTCTCTTAGTCGTAAAAAAATAATCTTCCCGTATATAACGCACAGTAAAACTGAGTATAGCACGTGAAAAGTAGGCTTGATTGCAGCGGCAGACGGTTTGTTTTGGAAGAAACAACATGGCTACCGCCCTGCTGCATCAGCATCATGACCTTCGACAGGGAAAGCGCGTTAGGGCGTCTCCTCTCATTCATACCTCCGTGGTTCCATCTCATGGTGTCAGTTGCCAGTTTTCCTCTGGTAATGTTACCTCGATTTTACTTCATTTATTTGTGGTGTCATTCGTTTTTATACAAAAGGAACGATATTATTTCTGGATATAATGGGAGCCTCTGCTAACCGTAACACCCATTTGTTTAAGTGAGTGCGGCATTTAGGTGGTCGTTAGTCAGATTAGTTAAAGCATATTTCTACCAGAATTTACAGTTCGGAGGTTCATTTTAAAGTAGAAACTACAGTTTTGTGAAAAACAAAAATGCCAAAAAATAAAGGTAATTTTTTATAACGAAATGATAAGTTTGTACTCTAATCTCAAAATTAGGTATCTGTTATTTCTCTTTAATTTATAGCCTAAGCAGTATTTTATGTCTAATTTTTAAGCACATAATTGTTTTTATTAGTGGTGAATGTTTGCTATTGTCTGTGTATATATAAGGTAAGAAAATCGTTATAGTTTATTACAGCACGTTTTGAGAATTCAAACGAGATCTGTAATTTATATAGACAAATGAGATTGTAAAAAGTATTGTTTGAAGTAGTAAAAATTGAAATGCAAAAAAAAGTAGAATGCGATTTGCAGTCTGAGGTAATAGGTTTCAGGAGCATTTTGGTACATAAGGAAACTAATCTGGTATTTACAGGTAATGTGGCAAAGCTTTTGTAAAGAGGGGAAAATGAAGTACCCCAGTCCCTGACTAACATGAATTCTGCCAACACATTTTCAAAATTATGGCTGACTTTTATTCAATAAATAAGGAAAAAATAAAGGAAAAAAAATATTTTGAAACTGATGGTGTAATCGTGATTACTTCCATATTTTAATCTGAGGAAAAATATTTCTTTGCTGATATTATCTGAAGAACTGTATAAGGCATAAGTGGGTGCTGGATGGTTTAATCCAATAATAGAAACTGTAATTACTTTCATTTACTAGACTTCACAAAATTAATACACTTGGTACTTCTAAAATATATTAAAATATAAAAAATCAATTTTCTTGATCACTATGTCTGTAACTTAGCACTTTTCAGTTTAAATAATTATATATTCTAATTATTTATGACTAAATTCTTATTATCAACATATTTTACAATAGCGTTTATTTTATCAGCAATGAATATAACTTTGTTAATATAAACTAAATTCAAATTTGCGTATGCACAATTTTTTTCTACTTATTAAATTCGAAGGAGCATCTTTGCTTATTTGGATTACATTAACCCATTATTAAGCACTTAATTATTACAGAACAATTGATCGAAAATAAAGCATAATTTACTGTTTTCAAGTTATACAAACTGAAGTCGGAAGGAACATGTAATAACGTCCTGGTTTTTACAGATCACAATCTGGTCACCCTATATATCACTCAACATTTGTGTTGCTAAATTTGTTCCCTCTAAATATTGGGCTTTTTCATTTACTCATCTGTAAAAAAAGGATATGAATTTTTACCAATAGCAGTATTATAACTAAATAGCAGCCGAATGCTTGTTTGAGTGGTTGGAGTTACAAAGTCGTTGCTTGAGTGCAAGCAGCAATGTCGGCCTCAAAGCAGTAAACACGTTGGTTACCTCTCCATGCACATGTTTAAGAACATTAGTGCGGTCCTCTAAAGTGCATCATTAGCGATAACATTGGTAGAAATTCAATATTTTTTTTCTCATTATCAAAGAAATGACCATACTTCAAATTTTATACAATGTTTCTATGGAGTATAATGTACAACATATGTCAGTTTTAATTTTTTGTATTTGGTGTCACATCACTTTTCACATTTTAAATCAGTTTTTTCACTTTTTCAAAACCATATTAATTTTTGAAAATTTGATTTTTTTGATGAATTAAAAAGGCAAATCTACATCAGTTCGAGTTTGATCTTCTCATCTACCATAGAAGCAAAGACAAAAAAGAAAAACTTTTAGTCACAATCGCAATTTGTATATTTTCTCCTTCGTTTAAATGATTGTAACTCCTTACAAAAATTTTTTTGACTCAAAATATTTCGTACAATTAGACATCTTATGTGTACTAACATTTATGCCAAAGATTATTGAAATCTGTGATGGGTGGTGAACTTTTTTCCAAAATTTTGGTTGATTTGAGGTGGAATGACCTAAGTGAGTTTGACAAAGGCCAAACTGTAATGGCCAGATGACGATCAGAGTATTCCTGAGACCACAAGGCTTGTGGAGTGCTCATGGCCAGCTGTGGTTAGTACCTTCAAAAAGTGGTCTGAGGAGGGAACAACCATGAACTGCCATCAAGGTGTAGACTAATTGTAGCTCATTGATGCTAGAGGTGAGCTAAGGCTATCACGTATGTTATGACCCAACAGAAGGGATACTGTGGTGCAACTCTCCTGTACTTTGAATGCTGGTGATGGGAGTAATGTGTTACAGCACACAATAATCGAAACCTGCTGAAAATGGGGCTGCATAGCTGCAGGCTGCTTCGAGTGCCCATGCTAATCTTGGTTCATCATCAAAAGTGCCTACATTGGGCATATGAACATCAAAACTGGACCTTGAATGATTGGAAGAAGGCTGTCTGGTCCAATGAATCTTGTTTCCTGTTGCACTATGTGGATGGCGAGGTACATGTGTGTCGCTTAACCTGGGGAAGTGTTGGCACCAGGATGAAACTTGGGATAAAAATAAGCTTGTGGAGGTAGTTAATGATTTGGGCAATGTTCTGCTGGGAAAACCTGGGTCCAGTCATTCATGTGCAGGAAACTATATCTATCACCTACCTACACATCATTGCAGACAAAGTACATCCTTTCATGGCAACAGTATTCCCCCTCTAGTAGTGCCTTCTTTCAGCAGGATAATGTACCATGCCACACTGCCCAGATTGTTCAAGAATGGTTCACAAAACATGAGGAAGATTTCCAGGTATTGCCCTGGCCTCCAAATTCCCCAGACATCAATCCAATCGAGCATCTGTGGTTTGTGTTGGAACAACATATCTGATCTACGGCAGCTCAACTATGTAACTTACAAGAGTTAAAGGATCTGTTGGTAACGTGTTGAGATACCACAAGACACCTTTAGAAATTTTTAGAAAATTTTTTTTCTTTAGAAGAAAAGTAGCGTCGTACCTTGCCTGGTAAGAGCTGTTTTGTCAGCACGTGGAGGACCACCATTATATTAGGTAGGTGGTCAGGAGTGAATCAGTAAAGTGTGAAATCCAAAAATAGCACATAATCTGGTATACATTGAATGTATGGTACTGAGGTAATTGAGGGATTTGGGGTTTGAAATCATGGTAAATTGTTGTATTTTGGATATCTAAACTTTTATCAGAAAGTGCCTTTTTGAAATTAAAATTAGATATGGGATAAGAAACATGTTTGTAACGTATTTTTTTATCGTGGGATACTATTGCTGTCATAATGTTGTCTATGGAGTTTCAAGTGTAGTGAACACATAAAGGTGTAGATATGTGATGGAACATCATATTGTGGCATATGAATAGAATTGAGGGTAGATAGGAGCTACTGATTTAAGGGACCTGGGTTTGAGCCCCGGGTAAGGCATGGATGTATTTGTCGTTTTTCTGCTGAGGCTCTGCTATCTTCTCAGATCCTTCTACTATGGCATATAAAGTGACAGGCTCCTGTCAGACCTCTGTGGCAAGCAGCTGCTTGAGGGGGTATTTATTTTATTTGTGTATTATGGTGGTTGCTCTGGTAATGGAGAGAATATAGGTGAGTGAAAATTTTGTTGTACTAGATGTTAATGTTGTAAGTGGATTATGAATATTAATTTCAGAATGACAATTTGTTGTTTTATGATTTTGGACATTTTTGTGCTTGTTTTAGCCCATTGGGTTATTTATTTAACCCATGGAGCTTTTTTTCATTGTTTATGAAATTTGGGCTTTTTTACTTTAGTCTTATTAAAACCCCTGGGGCTTTTTCTGAGTGCAGAACAGCAGTTTGTTGTGTTCGATTTTGGATGTTTTTCACGTTTGTGTTTTTATATTTATTTCGATTTTATGGAGTTTTTGTACATTTTCGGGGAAAAAAGTTAATGTTCTTTATATGCTGGTTGTTGGGATTGTATTTTTGTTTCACAGGTATGGAGAAAATTTCACTACATTCAGGGGAAAAACAAAATGGTGGCATCAGTACCACTTTGTAAATAATTACCTGTAATCCGTGGTCCTGTTCTGCTGAAGTCCTGCCATCCTCTCAGACCTTCTACTCTGGCATATAAACTGACAGGCTCCTGTCAGACCTCTGTGGCAAGCAGCTGCTTGAGAGGGTATTTATTATAATCTCATTACTTCACATTCTCAAAAAAAAAAATCAAAATTTCTCATCAGTCTTTCTGTGGAACTTTACATACAAAATCCTCATGCAGCCATGGGCTAGGGAGGTCCAGCCAGACTACGCAATTTTGTTCTCCAAATATGTCTGTCCTGAACTGCAGCTGCTGCATTTGACCACTCTATGCTAATTCTAGCAAGGTCCTGTTTGACATTGCCTGCCCACTCCATCCTAGGTCTCCCCCTCTTTCTGAGGCCTTTAAGCATGCTGTTCATAACCTATTCATCAATCTAAAGTTATGCATACTGGCAACATGGCCAAACTAATGCAGTCTCTCTTTGCACAGTATGCTGTTCAAAGGAGGTTGCCTACTCCTTTGCCTGACCTCATCATTACTTACAAAGAGAAACCACTTAATGCTCAAGACACTGCATAAGCATATATAATCAAACACATCAAGTTTCCTGTTGCTTACAAAAGGTCCAGTTTCACTGCCATAACTAACCCTAGAAAACCAAACTATTATACAACGTAATTTAGTCTTTAGGTGTATAAGCCTATTTTTCCACACTCTCCAAAGTTTCTTAAAGGTTCCAGCAGCAATCCCAATTCTCTTTATCTCATGCTGCACATCACCAGTATCTGTTAAACAGCTCTCAAGATAATTCAACTGAGACACTTGTTCAGTAGTGCAACTGTTTAAAGCAACTGAAGCACCATCTGCCTGACCAATTTTTATCACTTTAGTTTTCTCTCTGTTTATCACCAAATCTTTATTAAAAGTCTCATCAACAGCCCTATTGAAAGAATTCATCTCATCCTTAGCCAACAAGGCCAAATCATCTGCATAATAGAGATCAGAAATTTTGAAATCTAGACCATTTAAGGCCAAAATCTTTCTCTTGTAAAGAATTCAGTGTAACATGATCAGTAGCCAAACTGAAAAGAAAAGGAGATAAAATGCACCCTTGTTGAACTCCACTAGCAATGCAAAACCAATTGCTACAAGCTTTACTAACTCTCTCACACGATTCAGTATTATTATAGAGATTTCGTTATGCTAACTAACTTGTCAGGTATTCCATATGATGTAATGATCAACTTTTACTTGTTTATTAAGCTTTTTGTAATGCTATATATTAGGACTAGAAGGGTGTTGATTCATATTATTATTGTACTTCCTTCTTTCAAAAATAAGCTCCATAACCATATCACTCAAATAACTTTGTTTCCTCTGTACTTTTCTACTCAAAGCAGTACTATTAGTTTCAAGAAAAGCATGTTTAAACTGATCCCATTCTTTCTCAGTTTCAATAGCAAGCAAACTACGACTCATAATTACTAAGAGCTGATCATGGTATGCTTTGGCTATATCTGGATCTTTCAGATCTTCAGTGTTAAAAATAATTCTCTGAAACTTAGCATAACATGTGACGCTTTTGACCAGTTAATGGTCAGACCCAATATACACTACCCTCTATGATCTGGTATTCCTAACTGAACTAACCCATTTGCTTTAATTAATATATAATTGATCATATTCCTATGCAACCCATCAGGTTAAACCATGTGTATTCTGGTGTTTGTAGTATATGTTAGTTTTTCTCCAACTGTTAAGTTTACTTACCTGTAGGAGACATTCCTTATTGCCATTGGAACTACCAATGCCAAAAGTACCTAACCACCCCTGACCAATTTTCACCTGACCCATCATAGACCCCTGACCATAGATCAGAATCTGCACCAACTTTAGCACTGAAGTCATCTAGCACAAGAGATATATTTCCTTTCTTGATAGAATTAAAAATACCCTGAACTGTCCCGTGGCCGAATGGTTAGCGCGCTTGGCTACTGATCTATGGTACCTGTGTTCGAGCCCCGGGTAAGGCATGGATGTTCATATCGTTTTTCTGCTGAGCCCTGCCATCCTCTCAGATCTTCTACTATGGCATATAAACTGACAGGCTCCTGTCAGACCTCTGTAGCAAGCAGCTGCTTGAGGGGACATTTTTTTTATTGAAGTTGTCTGTAAAACTTATCTTTCTCATCTTCATTAGAGTCCTCTGTTGGGCATAACAACAGATAATATTCAAGACTTTAATCTTAGTTTTAAATTTATCTGTAAGAAATCATATCCTAGAAGAGCATCACTGATGTGTCATTGACTCTTCAACACTTCCTAAAAGTTTTTTCAGAGATTCATATGCAAATTAGTATTTTAAACATCTGTTACACCAGTGTTGAAACATGATTTTTAATAGAGGAAGCAATTGTTGGAACTGTGTTCCAGCATATGCTTCCTTTGTGTACTGTGATTCTAATTAATTGAATTGGAATGCATTCTGGTACTTGTATTTTCAAATCATTGAATAGGAATACCTTCCTGGCACTTGAACTTTCTGAATCATTGAAGCAGACACTGTTGCAATATTGTATTTTTCTGAATCTGAATATGATCCAGTATCTGATCTAATGCATCTGAGTTATTGGGTACAGGTAATTCTATGCATGTTTTTAAAACAAATAATTCTGTGTTGTACACTGCTCTACTAATTTATTGGAGAATTTCCCTGTTATGAAAAATTGACTTTGAATCTCTATAACTTCAATATTAAGCTTTGTATGGAAAAAAGTGGGCTCAAGTTTGTGCAGATATCCCGTTGATCGATTTTGATAATTTTCAGAAAAAAAAAGGTAACGAGATTATGAGTGATATTTTGATTTCCCACTACTGGTGGGGCGGGGGTGGCTCAGTCGGTAGTGCGCCAGACTCGTAATCTGTAGTTCCCAGGTTTGAGTCCCAGCTGGGTCAGTGTTGAGATTTATCTCCGCAAAATTCCCCGCCCTGCCCACGGTCAGTAGGGGACACCGATGAGCTTGGAAAGGCCGCCGTCCGTCGGATGGGATGTTAAGCCGTGGCTCCTGTGTGGGAGAGCCATACCCTGTGCACGTTAAAGAACATGCTGGATGGCCTTGACGGGAGGCTACCATCTGTCTCCCAACAGCTGTTCCAGTGGGTCCCCTCCCCCAACCTTCTCTGAGCCTTCGGGGTCCATGTGACCTGGCCATTTAGCCCATGGTGTGCAAAAAAGTGCCGCTCAGAGGTAAAACAACCCAACCCCACTACTGATTCAACCCCTCTTTGACCAGTTTTTTGGTAGCTTTCTTCATAATGCTGTTGATGGATTCATACAAAACAAAATTTCATTACTATATGATTATAAATATAAATTAACACAAACAATACATATTTCCCATCACCATTGTTTGAAAAATAACGGCCAATGAAAATGGCTGCTGTTATACGTTTGATGAAAATAGTTGCTTTATAAGTAAGAGTGCATACATATGCTGTTAGTAGCCAGTGTGAGCAAGCAGAATGACTGATTTTTATAATTATTTTATAATAAATATTCACACTTCTTCTCTCTCTCTGTGACCTTATATTTTTTTGGTCACTTTTTGTATAATGCAGCTGATGGATTCATATAAAACAAGAAGACATGATCATTTCATATCACCATTATGAATATGTGCCTATCTCTAATAGGTTTACTTTTTATTTTTGAATCTTAATTTAATTCAGTTTATAATCCACAATTATAAATAGAAATGTATTATTTTATACAAAGTTACTGATCAGAAATTATCACTTGAACAGCCTATGTTATGGTTTACTGTAATGTAATAACTATTTAATTTTTTCTAGTATTCATAGCCTTTTTTATCTCTAATAAATAACAGCAGAAATAGAACTAGATGTATGAGAGATATTTAACTGCAGTCTGAATTCTAAATCATGCTATGCTTATATATACTATATGTGTATGGCCAAATGTAGTGGCACAATACAGTGAAAACAGAATAACTTTTCACTTAAACATAGCATTAGCATGTAAATTTTTATATAAAAAAAGTATAATTTTGATGTACAAAAATAATTAGAAATGAAAATGGTAATTGTTACTAGTCAGTGTGAGCAAACAGAATAATGAATTTTAATAATTATTTTATGATAAACTTTCAAACCTACAATTATGAATTCTCATTTAAACTAAGTAATATTCACAGAGTTACCTGTTGACGTTTAACATAATAAATCAATATTTTTGGGGAAAAGGTTCGCCGATGAGTGGGATTTGAACCCATATCCATTGAACTAACACCAGCTCTATATATTTTTTTTCACATAATATGATTTCATATTAATTAAAAAATAAGGTCACAGAGAGAATGACTTAGTAAAGTAATCAACAAATCACTTATAATAAATAACATTACTGCATATCTTTGGAAAATTACCAAAATTGCCCACCTGAGTGTTTGTGAAACTTGAACCAAACTGTAGTTGATGATGAATTGAGAATCTTAATCAAATCTCGATTCTTAACAATATTTGTCCAATAGTTAAACAGTTATGGAAGTTTGAATATTTAACACCAGAATACCAGTCGTGACTATTCAGATTGCACCTTAAGTGTTAGGTTAATGTGCAGTTCATCATGACATTGTACTATGTGAAGAAATGTAACATAAGTAGAGGTATGTGAAGTCATTTAAGTAGAGTGAAAACATAATGCACTATACAGTGGATTAAGATATTGATATACAGTGGATTAAGACAGTTATATACAGTGGCATTATACAGTGGATTACAGAATTTAGTGGTAAACATTGCCTGCTGCTGAGATTTGCCATGGATGTGAATGTTGCTTTTTGATAAATTTTTGGTTTGTAATCTTGGGTGTGATCTGAAATGAATATTTGTTAGTACCCTCACATAGCAGTTTAAAGAAACTTTAATCCCATTGCCCCATTTGTAGTTTTATGAATGCTGCAAATTGAAAATGCTTCTATAGGCTGAGATTTATCTCCACCAATTCCAAAATTCCAGTCCACGGTCAGTATGGTCTGCAGCACTGTCCGCCAATTCCAAATCCAAAATTCCCTGCCCACAGTCAGTATGGGACATCGATGAGCTTGGAAAGGCCACCGTCCATCGGATGGGATGTTAAGCCGTGGCCTCGTGTGCGGAGAGCCATATTCTGTGCACGTTAAATAACACGCTGGATGGCCTTGATGGGAGGCTACCATCTGTCTCCCAACAGCTGTTCCAGTGGGTCCCCTCCCTCAATCTTCTCTGAGCATTCGAGGTCCTTGTGGCATGGCTATTTAGCCCATGGTGTGCAAAAAAGTGCCGCTCAGAGGTAAAACAACCCAACTACCTTTAAGTTATGCTGACTACAGATGCAGAAGACCCCTGCCAACTGAAATTCTTAGATTTTTATGCATTTACAGCTAAGTGAATTTATGTACATTTATTCCTTGATTTTATAGTTTTTCTTTCTATGTCTGAGTAGTTAGTGTGCTTGGCTACTGATCTAAGGGACCTGGTTTTTAGCCCCTGGTAAGGCATGGATGTGTCGTTTTTCTTCTCAGGTCCTGCCATCCTCTCAGACCTATTATAGCATATAAACTACAGGTTCCTGTCAGACCTCTTGTGGCAAGCAGCTGCTTGAGGGGATGTTTATTTATTTTTTTAATTCTTTGTGATATGCTCTGTTAGAAATTATTGTTTCCAATGTGAATATTTATTTTTGGGATTTTTATAGTGTGGAATTAAAGTTTGTTGTTTAGTGATACGCTTTAGTTAAAATAGCTGTCTCCAATGACAATATTTGGGGGGGGGGGGGGCAAATTTGTTGAGTGATAAACTCTGGTTGAAATTGTTGCCTCCAATAAGAGTGTTTATTTTGGGAGGCTTTTCTTATATAGAGAGCAAAAATCTGTAGTTTAATGATATGCTCTGATTAAAATTATTGTCTTCAATGAGATTATTTTTTGGGGCTTTTTTAAAGTGCAGAATGAAAATCTGTTGTGCCGTAGTTAAAATTATTGTCTCTGATAAGATTATATATGTTTTAGGCTTTTTATTTGGAATGCAGAACAAAAATATTTGTCCAATATTTAACTTATTTTGTTTTAGGTATATGCTGTAATTAAAATAATTGTTACATATGAAATTGTATATATATATATATTTTGGGGTGGGTGGATTCAGTGTGGAAAGAAAATTTGTTGTTTAGCAGATACGCTATAGTCTAAATACTTGTATCTGTGATGAGATTATGTATTTTAGGAAGTTTTTTAAAGCATGGAAGAACTAGCTTTTGGTTAGTGCTATATACTGCTGGAAGAATTGACTTTGCTTAGCATTGTTAAGTGCTACATAGTTAACAGCAGCAACATTCATTATTCAGCGATATGTGCAGTTAAGAATAAATTTCCAAGATAGTTAATTTAGGTGATACAATTATATTCTTTTTAAATAATTCAATGAAGAAACAAATAATAATTAAAAATGCTGTAATCATTATTCCATAATGTGACAAGGTACATCAGCTTCTAAGGATCAGCCATCATCTAAGAACCATTTGAAGTTGATAAGTAAATATTTGTTCATTGCTAATATTTGTGGTAAAAATGAGGATCATATAAAGTTGATTACTCTTCAGCATAGTTAAAAAAAAGAATAAAAGGAGCTACCTTTTCAGATCAGTTGGTTCTTCTGGCAGTTCATCTCTTCCATAGAAACCAGGGGCGGGGGTGGCTCAGTCGGTAGTGCGCCAGGCTCGTAATCTGTAGTTCCCAGGTTCGAGTCCCAGCTGGGTCAGCATTGAGATTTATCTCCGCAAAATTCCCCACCCTGCCCATGGTCAGTAGGGGACACCGATGGGCTTGGAAAGGCCGCCATCCATCAGATGGGACGTTAAGCCGTGGCCCCGTGTGTGGGAGAGACATACCCTGTGCATGTTAAAGAACACACTGGATGGCCTTGACGGGGGGCTACCATCTGTCTCCCAACAGCTGTTCCAGTGGGTCCCCTCCCCCAACATTCTCTGAGCCTTCGGGGTCCATATGACTTGGCCATTTAGCCCATGGTGTGCAAAAAAGTGCCGCTCAGAGGTAAAACAACCCAACCCATAGAAACCATGTGGAGATATGTTGAATATTTTTCTAAGCCTGACCAGTTTCATGCATGCTCTCAGGAGAGATACATAGCTATTCTTGTTACACCTAGTGTTCACATGCCCTCTTTTTTTACATTAATGTTATATAATTTTATTAGATGTACATTTTTATACTTATTTATTATTTATGAAGGAAAGGGAGGAAAGAACAGAAGAAGAGGAAAGAATGAGAATGAAGCAGAAAAGAGAGAATTAGTGTTTAAAGAAGATGGACAAGGTAAGTATTGTATCTTTTCATTTCAAGTAGAGCAATACCTTTTTTAATTTTTAAGTTCTTCATTACTTGAGGTTAGAATATTCTTAGAAATTTAGTTGGGTATAGAGAAATCCTCCTCCTCCTCAAGCAGCCATGGGCTGTGGAGGTCCAACCAGACTGTGCAATTTAGTTCTCCAAGCTTATCTATCTGTCCTGAGCTACATCTGCTGCATCTGGTCACTGCACACCAATTGTAACAGGTCCTGTTTGACATTGTCTGCCCACCACATCCTAGATCTCCCTCTCTTTCTGAGGCCTTTAGGCACACTGTTCATAACCCTATTATAGTTGCCATAATTTTTTATTTGCTTATTTTTTTTTACTGTTTAAACTGTTAATGCCCATGAGCCTCTTTTGCAGATGTGTTACATTAGTCTCCATCTATAATGTTGCATAATACATTTACTTTTTTTAAAAATTCATTTCCAGTTATTAAATTAAAATATAAAATATTTTGGCAAATGTGTTTCATTAAACATTTAGATATATTCTTTCACTCTAATAGAGTGTATAATTTTTAATTTCACCCTAATAGAGTGTATAATTTTTCATTGTGTTTTATTTCTGAAAATTTGATATGCTTCTATTATTTTTGACACTGTAGGAAAGCTTCTGAATTTATTCACAAAGTTCTAAATTAAAGTAATTTTTTTATAGTTCATGATAATTGATCTAAAAACAAAATAATGGCATTTCAAAATTCTCATACACTGAATTATACACAGTATGTACCAATAGTCTGATAATGGTAACACTTTACCCAATCACAATAAACATTGGGAGACATATGCAAAATAATGCAATAAACTAAACACCAAATGCTAACTGTGGTGGCAAATGTATTCAAGACCAGGCCTCATCATCATCATCATCATCCTCAAGCAGCCATGGGCTACGGAGGTCCAACCAGACCGTGCAGTTTAATTCTCCAAGCATATCTGTCCTGAGCTACATCTGCTGCATCCGGCCACTGCACACCAATTCTAACAAGGTCCTGTTTGACATTGTCTGCCCACCGCATCCTAGGTCTCCCCCTCCTTCTGAGGCCTTTAGGCACACTGTTCATAACCCTATTCGCCAATATATAATTATCCATACGGGCAACATGGCCAAACCAGCGGAGTCTCTCTGCACAATATGCTGCTTAAAGGAGGTTGCAGACTCCTTTGCCTAACCTCATCATTAGTTACAAAGTTAAACCACCTAATACCCAAGATACAGCGTAAGCATCTAGAATCAAAAGCATCTAGTTTCCTGTTATCTTGTTTACACAGCGTCCAAGTTTCACTACCATAACTAACCCTAGAAAGAACCAAACTATTATACAATCTAATTTTAGTCCTTAGGTGTATACACCTATTTCTCCACAATCTCCATAGATTCTTAGAAGTCCTGGCAGCAATACCTATTCGTCTGTTAATCTCATGCCGCACATCATCAGTATCAGTTACATAGCTCCCAAGGTAATTAAACTGTGACACCTGCTCAAGACTGCAACCATTCAGATTAACTGAATCACAACCTGCCTGACCAATTTTCATCACTTTAGTTTTCTCTCTGTTTATACCAAACCTACTCTACTACCAGTCTCATCAACAGCTCAAATGAAAGAGTTCATCTCATCAACATCATTTGCCAAAAGGGCTAAATCATCAGCATAATCTAAATCAGAAATTTTCGTATCTCCAGCCCATTTAAGGCCAAAATCCTTCCGTTGAAGTGAACTTCGCATACCATAATCAACAACCAAAGAGAAAAGGAGACAAAATGCACCCTTGTCGAACACCAGACGTAATGCTAAACCAATTGCTACAAGACTTACCAACTCTCACACATAACTCAGTGTTATTATAGAGAACTTTCATTATGTTAACTAACTTGTCTGGTATACCATATGATCTCACAATCAACCACAAATTATGACGATCAACAGAGTCGAAAGCCTTTTTGAAATCAACAAAGCTAGCAACCAAAGGTTTCTGAAACTCTAAACATTTCTCAAGAATCTGCCTAAGTGAAAATATCTGATCTACACATCCCCTACCACTTCTGAATCCACATTGCTCCTCACACAATTGCCTGTCAACCAGATTCTTAATTCTATTAAGCACAATCATGGAAAGAACTTTACCTGGAACAGAGAGTAGGCTGATACCCCTATAGTTATCACAAGAACTGCGATCACCTTTTTTGAAAATAGGGATAACAATAGCTCTGGTAAAATCTTTAGGAACCATGCCTTTATCATAAAAGTTATTCAAAATTTCAGTCATCCAAGTGGTAACTGAAACATTCCCAGCTCTGAGCATTTCTGTAGTAATTTCATCTACCCCTGGGGATTTATGAAGTTTAAGTTTAGAGATAGCCAAAATAACTTCAGATTGTGTTATAGGGCCAACATTAAAGCTGCCAATGCATCTATCATCATTACAAACAATGGGAGTAGAACTAACCACATTGTTTAGAACATCACTGAAATGCTCAGCCCACCTAGCCATGACATAATCCTCCCCTTCTATAACCTTACCTTGTTTATCCTGCAATCCTTGTATGCCTGTCCATTTTCTACCACATAAAACATTAACTATCTGGTACAGCTCTCTGCTGTTGTGCTGCCTAACTGCTTCCTCAGCTTTGTCAGCCAAACCATCAAGCCAAAGATTCTTATCAGTAGCTAACTGATCTTTTACACGTTTATTAAGTTCTCTGTAATGCTTTCTATTAGGACTAGTAGGGTACTGATTAAGGACATTCCTGCAGTTCCTTCTTTCTGAAATTAGCTCAAGTTCCTTATCACTTAAATAAGACCAGGCCTGGGCAAACCTTTTTAGCTAAAGGGCCACATAGGAAACGGAAATTGAATAGTGGGCTGCATGGAAAACTGAAATGGAAGGGTGGGCCCACCAAAGAAATATATAATCAATAATGTATGTATAACCAACACACACACACACACACACACAAAAATCTAAAGTAAAGCATATTAAAAATAATTATTTTAATGAAAATTTGCTTCCTCAAAGTTGGACTTCTTGTCCTCTTTAGTGTTTTTTTTTTAAATCTTTTGCAAATTTAACATTTATTATTAGTAGCTCATGGGCTGCACAAAAAGTGGTGATGGTATCCCAGGCTTGTTCAAAAAGTCAAGGCATAACCTTCAAAGTGGCAATTACCATGTTCATAACATTTGTACATACCTGTGCCTGTCTCTATTAACTGCAACTAAAGTTTCTTTAGTGATATTGGCCACTGCCCAGTACAGCTAGTCCTTTATATGGAATTTCACACTTGGTAAATTATATCTCAGCATCCAGTCTCATTATCTGGCAAGAAATTCTGCAGTTAGGATATATTTTGGAATTTTTTTTTACAGCTACAAATGTAACAGTTGATATCAAGGATGTTGTGCCCAGGAGTGGTGACTCTCAAACTTTATTTTTTATTATATAATGATCACTATTGATTCCTCTTTTTCTTGTGGTTATAGGGGGCAAGGATGACTCAATCGGTAGCATGCCAAATTTGTAATCTGCTGTTCCCAGGTTTCAGTCCTGCATGAACCAGCATTGAGATTTATCTGCACATAACTCCCCGCCTTTCCTCAGTCAGTGGTAGATGCTGATAGTCTTGGAAAGGCTGCCACCCATTTGATGGAATGTGTGCAGAAGAGCCATACCCTGTGCACATTAAAGAGCATGCTGGATGGCCTTATGGGAGGCTACCATCTGTCTCCTAACAGCTGTCCAGTGGGTCCCCTGCTCCCAACCTTCTCTGAACCCTTGGTGTCCTTATGACTGGCCATATTGCCCATTGTGTGAAAAAAAAGTGCCACTGAGAGGTAAACCCAACTCATGGTCATAGGTGTAGCCACAGTTTCACAGATTGTTATATATAGGGTGTTTCATAAAGGACGTAACCCTCTATTGTATTTTTCTATTTGAACTTGACAAAAGACACAGATTTCAAAAGATGCAAATTAGACATATATCTACCTTTACAACAGATGTTGAAAGTGATTTCCTGCAACCTGGATGCAGGTTCGTACTCGTTTCATGACATTTGCAGCCACCTTTCATGTTTGTTTTCTTATGTTTAAAATCTCTTCCAGTGTTGGTCTTCAAATGTATGAGGATTGTTTTGAAACACTAGGAAACACTAACAAAGGAAAAAATCTGGAGGAGTAAGATCTGGGTATCTTGGGGGCCACATTTTTTTTTAAATCAAATTATCACCAAAAAATTTCTGCAATATGATCATTGTGTTATTTGCAGTATGGGCGGTCGCGCTATCTTGTTGAAACCAACACTCTCATTCATTCACATTCAATAGTGCAATAAACTGTTGGATGAGGTCATGATAAGCTTCACCAGTTATAGTTGAGTCAAAGAATAAAGGCCTTGTCACATGACAACGGGAAATTGCACACCAAAGACCAGTTTTCCGTGCGTGTTATGGTCATTCGTGAAAAGTGTGAGGATTTTCACTGCTCCATATTTGACTGTTTTGATTGTTCACATACCCATTCAAGTGAAACCAAGCCTCGTCACTGAAGTAAACATGGTCTAACATTTCAGTTCCATTTTCATTAATGAAAGAATGAAACCAATGACAGTACCATAAATGTTTTTCATGGTCTGGTTCTTTCAGTTCATGAACGACACCAATGTGATAGGCATGAAATTTTAACTTCTTTGTAGCCCTAAAAACAGTAGCTGGTGACAATCCAACCTGTGAAGATAACTTTCTAAGAGATTTTCTTGGTGAGTGAGTTAAACGCTGAGACACATCATCAAGAACTTCGGCAGTTAACAGTGATGGCTGGCCTGGGCTCTTTCGATCCTGTACAGACCCAGTGTCACGAAATTTAACAATCAAACGAGATATTGTTGACTTGTTGGGAACTGCAGACTGAGGAAACTTCAACTCAAACTCCTCTCTCACACATTTGTAAGATTTGTATGCGCAATAAGTCCACAATAAATGCAAGTTAGTTTTTGGAAAACGACATAGTTGATACAACACAAAGGAATGAATGCTTGAGTGAGACTAGCGCATGACAATGTCATTTCAACTGCTAAAGGCTGTTAACCTTGAGTACAGTAATGCCAACTGACTAATATTATGGCATAAAATGTACATGCGTGTAAGTTCTGCTCTCATATTTAGGGTTACGTCCTTTTTGAAACAGCCTGTATGTGCTATGGTGAGCATTAGAGGGTGATGTCCCTTCCATATACTAAGCTGATCTTCACTGCACTATGTAGAAGGCAATTTATATTTATATTCTATTTTCTATATACAGCAGCACAAATATAAGTGATATATGGGACTGTGTTAACACTTTGCTAATTGGGGAATCTACTATTCAAGGGCTTTATTAATCCCCTTCAGAAAATTTTCTCTGACAGTTTAACAGAGGTATAATGCTACTAATCATGAACAAAATCTGCAATTCTCTTTTCGGCAAACAGATTTGCCCAGTAATTATAAGCAGCTTATGTAAAAAGAGATGATAATGGGAAAACACGACACATAATTTTTTTTACCAGCAGACATCACTTTTACTCACAACAGCGGCAGAATCATCTAATGGTGATAAGGAATGTGCTGCCCCATCCTTAACCACACAACTTCTTTCTATGACTCTTAATATACCTCAACACTGTTTAGAAGTTTTGGGGATGAGTAGAATTATTTATGCAATATATTTCTCAAGTTCAATGTGATTTTTAAAGCCTATTAACATTAATAATGCTTACTACGGTTTGTTCACAGTTACTCAGTTTCTTTGGAATATGTCCAAATAGCATGACAGTGTGTATGAGGGTGGTTTAATTTTTATTTTAAATTAAAGCATTACATCTTCTACTATGGCATATAAACTGACAGACTCCTGTCAGACCTCTGTGGCAAGCAGCTGCTTGAGGGGGTATTTATTTTATTTTTTATATTCTATTGGCTTTGCATTTCATTCATTACAATATTATTGCATATATACCTTTGTGCATATGCAGCTCATTGTGGTAGTTTATAATTTGGATGTGCAGACAAATAACACCTTCCATATTTGTGATATGAAGTATTTTATAAACAATTGAAAACTGAGCGAGCATTGAATGAGTGTTAAAACATTGTTTCTTTTTATTCAAATGTGTGTAGAAGGTTAAAAAATAATGTTTACGTAAATTTTGGATCTAAAATATTTTTTGTGACAATGCATCTATCATTAAATAATGTGATTCAAGGGGGAAATTGGATCTGTTATGCAGAAATAATTTTTTGGCCAACTTTTTAGGAATCTTATATTTATATTCTATTTTCTACATACAGTCCCTTCTATAAATCTAGGACTACCTGTAATTGACATCCTTTAAATCCTGCATTGAATGAAGGGGATACTGATAAATCCCAGATTTTAGCTGTTCTCGTAAGAAGAAATCCAATGGCATCACATCGAGTGAGTGAGATGGCCACTCAATGGGACCTCTCTTTCCAATCCACCTCCCTGCAAGGTAGGTAATGAACTAGCCCTGGCAAACACTTGCAGAGAAATGAGCAGGTGTCCATCCAGGGCAAATCATTGAGATAAACAGAAAGGACATTTTCAAAAACATCCAGCTAGGTCTGCAAATTTACATTTTCATCAAAGAAGTATGGCCTGATGATTTGATCCTTGTGAATGCTGCACCATTGTTCGCAGATCTTGAAGACTTTGTTCTTGTGTCCAGTGAAGATTTGCTTCAGACCAATACCTAAAGGTGTGATGGTTAACATGGCCAGAGAGAAGAAAAATTGCCTTGTCTGAGAAGATTATTCTTTTCACCTATTGTCTCCATGATGTGGCACCTATTCACAGAACTATCCTGTGGTCATAATAGTTAGGGTGAAGCTGTTGCACAAATTGATTCTTGTAAGGATGGAATTTGTGGGCTTTCAGAATGTGATGCACAGATTTCTGGCAGATTTGACAACCCTGTGTAAGCTTTTGTGTTGGCCTCTTGGGATTCACCATTATGGCAGCAAGACATGACTTACTAGTATCTCATCTGTTGTAGAAATAGGACAGTCAGTTTATTGATCATTTACACTTGTATGTTCAAAGTGGTTTAAAAATTTTCACTGTTGCTGTTTATATTTTTTTAAATTAATTTTTGCAATATTTTGTATAATGGCAAGATTACAAACACATTCAGAATTCATATCGAATATAAAAGCTTTTGAATAACAGGGTATTGGGATGTTATTGAAGTGAATGCAATGATTGCAGGTACTAGATGACCTTAGGGTGTCAGCTGTGTGGCATTTAAAACACTTGACGATGGCATTTAAAACACTAGATGACCTAGCTTTGGGCTGCAGCTAATTTGCATAAAGCTGCATTGTGTTTAAGGTGCAGAAGTTCACATAGGAACCATTTACTTGTGTTATGAAGTTGAAATTGTATGTGTATCCAATCTTGTTAACTATGGTGTCATTGAATAAGTTTTCTACTGCTGAAACATTCTGCTTACCATTGGGAATGACTAATTGCATTTTCTTAGTTCAGTTCTTTACAGCTTGTTTCCCCAACACTAAAAAAGAAATCCCCTCAAACAGCTGCTTGTCACAAAGGTCTGACAGGAGCTTGTCAGTTTAATACGCCATAAAGAAAAATCTGTGAGGAAGGCAAGACCTAAGCAGAAAGACAGCACAAACCTTTTTTGCCTTACCTTGAGATCAAATCCAGGGCACAATACTTGTCTATACTAAAAAAAAAATTAATAAATATCCCCTCAAGCAGCTGCTTGCCACAAAGGTCTGACAGGAGCCTGCCAGTTTAATACACTGTAGTTTATCTGTGAGGTGGTGCGACTTCAGCAGAAAGACAACACAAACATCCATCTCTTACCCAGAACTCGAACTAAGGTCCCTTTGATCAGTAACCAAGTGTGCTAATCACTGCATGGTCAAAAAATTAGGAACTTTACCAAAATATCATGTACCCCCATGTACTTTCAGAACAGCTTGGATTTCCCATGGCATTTGATAAATGTTTGGAAGATGTTTGTGTGATGTGAAACATATAGCAGTTTTAGTTTAAAACTTAATGTTGACTAATGCTTCAATTCAAATTGACGTCAATTAAATATGATTGACTGTTATTAAAATACTATTTGTAATGACACCAATTATGTTCAGTTTCATTCAAAGTATTGTTGCTGACTGAAAATAAATAATTTAACTGGTGCTTAAATGTGTTAAAAACATTTAAACTTAAAAACTCAAACTGCTAACTCTGCTCCTTATGTTGAGTGACATGCTGTGGCAACTCCTACTCTGCTAAAGGGCAACCAGTAGCCCAAGGGTGCCATAATGGGTACCCCTGCATAAGAATATGAAGAATTACAACCATTGGTTAATGAAATTCTTAAGGTGGTGAGTTCGTTTCTTAGCTCTGAAAACTGTATTTGGAGTAAATAGTGTTTATGTTGTATGTTTTTGCTAGTATGTTATACGCATTTTAAAGACTGTATTCACAGAAAATTTATATTTTAAGTTTATTCGATATTTTTGTCTTATCAAATAATTTTACAGAATATGCACAAGTTATCAAAATGTTGGGAAATGGTAGATTGGAAGCACTATGTTTCGATGGGATTAAAAGACTCTGCCATATTCGAGGAAAACTTAGAAAAAAGGTAATTCTTTTAATGCTTACTTCACCACACATTACTTTTCTAAATAAAACGCTTCATTTAAAATCAAAAATGGCAGTTTTTCTCTTAATAATTGTATTGAAATCTTGATTGCATGTTTTATGTTTGAATGGTACAGTGAGACATTTCAGGTGTAAAATATATTTAATGCATGGCACATTTTGGATTTATGTAGCTTAAGTATTTCCACAATGAATGTGAAATAATTTATTGGAAGGATGGCTAAATTTTGACTCTTTTACAATAAAGGGCAGCTTGCATTACTTAATGCTGAGCTGCCTAAATAAACATCGTCATTTAAAATAGAGCTTCAGTTTCATCTTATACATATATCAGTGATAAGCAAAAATTCATTTTTATAAAATGACACAGATTGTACAAAGCATTTGTTAACACTTGGAAGAAGTAGAAAATAAAGTTCTGCCATCTACAATCAACATATTTTAAGTATACTTTTTGTGTGAATGATTTGTGTCTAATAAGTACTATATTAAAATTGTTTATAAATTGTAGAAATATTGCCCTAAGCTTCATTACAGACAGTCACCCGAAAGTCTCAAGGGAGTCCCTCAGTATAATATATAGTGAAATAAATCTGTAAACAAGACAGGTTCTCAGCAGGAAAATAACATAACTATGAAAGATACGAAAACTCTGACATTTCCTTGGTCACATTCTTTTGTAGTCAAACACAAACTTTTGATTTATTTTTCCATTGTTTTAAGGAACAATCTTTCATTTTTTTGGCTGCTTAGAATAAGGAAAAAAAAGTAAAAATGGTTCTTTAGGTAATGAAAATAGAAATTAAATGGTGCAAAATGTTTTGTTCAAATATTCATATAATTTCAATATGGCAACAGTTTATGAGATAAAGGTTTGCAATTAAAATCCATTTTTAAAGATATATTACAGTTCTCAAATATCTGAAGATTATTATATTCATTTGTACCTTGATTTGTTATATGGAACATTTTATGCAAAAATGGAGATATGAATATATATATATATGAGGAACTTGCACTAAGTTTGTGGAACTTTTTTATTAAGATTTTTAACGTTCGATGTTATAATTTATTAAAGTTTGTAGTGCAGTTAAGTTATTATGGATATTCGTGTCATGATGCAAGGTGTAATATGGGCAGTATTATGAACATTTCATCTATGAACTCACAAGATAACAAATGTTTCAAATTATGTTCATGAAGTATCGGACAGAATTTCAACCTGTATGTGAAAGATACCTATGTCATCTGGCTCCTGTATACTTCACTAGTTTCATCTGAAGATAGTGTAACAGCAGTGCTATTTCTTCATTCAACATTGATGAACATTCCAGTTTTGTGATGAAGATAACATCAAAAGATTTGTCACTAATGGCAGGATTGGTAATGCATAAGGAAACTACTGCAATCGTCATGTAATATAGACTTTAAAACAACATGTAGCATACCCCTACAGCCATTGTACCAGCAAAAGAACATATGGTAAATATCTTTAATTAATTCTATTTCCTTTGGATACTGTCAAAGGTGTTGTAATTTGAGTTACTTTGGTACATGTTCATTTATAAGAGGAATCTGTCTTATATTTGCCAATAGGGCTAAATTGTGACTTAGTGGCCTTTACTTCCTGTCTAGCTACCTTGATAGTGCATGCCAATATACTGTTGTCAATACAGCTTTATCGTGTAATTAAATTTATGGTCTTTTAGCTGTGAAGAGAATTATTTATTAATAAAATATGTATGGCAGGTGGTCATATTATTCTGATATGACTGTATAGTAAAAAATGCAGCTGGTATGAAATTTTATTAAAAAATAGACGGAAATGATTTTAATACATATCAATAGAAAAAACTTTTATGAATAATAGGAAAATAAATATTTTCTTAAATGAAGAAAATTACTCTTTTTCGAATATTTTTCACGGTAAAACTTCACTTTGAGTAAAGTTCAGGCTTTTTGCCAGCTGAGAACAGTCAAATAAACAAGTTAACTTTAGAATTAAAAAAGCAATGAACTGAAATAGGTCATATTGTATACCAAAAGAAAGAACATTTATTTGGGTTAAGAAAATGATGAAAATTTTAAAAAGAACAGGTAAGTAAAGTTTTATAAGTAATTTTTTAAAGAAAATTGCAAGGTTTTACTATATTTTTTGCATTTTAAATTCGGTAAAAAACTAAAAAATAATTTGCCATATTTTTTGAAGCATTTTACTACTTTAATATATATATCATATTTCTACTATTGCTTAAATATTCAGTTTGAATTTTACAAAATAATTTGGTCATTTATGCAAACAATGTACGGTGCTGATTTTTTTTTTCCTGGTCAGCAAAATTTAAGACTAAGGAAGTAGTGTTTCAAAAATTTATTTTGCTTTAAAACTACATTATTTAAATAAAAACTGAAAAATAAATATCTAAAAAAAAGATAAAGAGCAGTGAAGAAATTAAATAAAAATATTTCAAAGCAAATATATTTCATTTTAACTTCTGGAATTCAAGATTGTATTCCAGATCAATTTGCATTAGATGCTGACTGTTGTGGAAAAGTTGAACTTTATGAAAATTGAAAAATTATAAATTCTGAATGCTAGTTATGAAATTTCTGCAAAAAAGAAATTACAGCATTAAGTCCTTGGCCCATGAGGTGCATCCACATGTTAATTTTAAATAGTACTAAAAATTTAACTTTTTGTTATAATGTCCTAAAGTAGCTACAATTTTAAGTCATGTATGCCTAATGATTTAATTTTCGGTCAAGCATCAAACATTTATTCTTTCTAATTTCAGTATATATTTGAGAAACAATATAATTCTAGAAGTAGTGAAACTGATATTCCCTTCCTGAATTTCTAGGTCAAATGCATTGATGAAATCAGACTCGATGAAATATTTTGCAAAAAGCTCACAATTTTCCAGTTCAACATGATAATATCCATTGGTTTTATCCTTCAAAAACTATATTTCCTCAGCAAAACAAAATGCAAAAACATTCTAGTACTTTTCTTGGTTTCTTTGGGAATTGTAATGTGCACTAAGTTCGAAACCAAAACCAGATGTTTGCCGATCAATATTACACTCCTATGATGTTGCTGATTGCATAATCAAAGAAGTATCAATTTTTCTCTTCATATTCCTTTTGTAAAAGATATCTGATAATAAATAAATAAATACCCCCTCAAGCAGCTGCTTGCCACAGAGGTCTGACAGGACCCTGTCAGTTTATATGCCACAGTAGAAGATCTGAGAGGATGGCAGGAGCTCAGCAGAAAAACGACACATACATCCATGCCTTACCCAGGACTCGAACCCAGATCCCTTAGATCAGTAGCCAAGCGCGTTAACCACTCGGCCATAGATAAGAATAATTTAGAAATTAAAATAATAGTTTTAATCACAAAATACACTAAAATGATATAAAAACGTATACGGCTGCATTTTTGTGCAAATCACTGAAATCCTCCAATAAAAGAAAAATGTCTTCTTGGTATCTGACTTTGTTTTATTGAGAACGCACATGGTCAGATCTTTAGTAACAAATCAACTTATTGGAGCTCTCTATCAACTAGTGGGGAGGGGGGGGGGCAGTGATAGGAGAGGAAACTTAGTCCTACAGCAATCCTGTTTCCTGCAATGTTCTAATGGTAGTTTGATAATCTCGATTTTTTTTTTTAGGAGCTCTGAAGTGTGTACTTTGAACTTTTTTTATTTATATATATATTTAATTTTTTTAAAAAAAAACTTTGTTTTTATGATACTAAAGGCAGAGTTTATGGTTTATGATCATATATGCAGGCTTTGTGAACCTTATTTTCAAGGTCGTGGCAGCATAAAGTTTAAAAGTTCACAAACTTCCTGGCCATAGTCAGTAGGGAACACTGGCAGGCTTGGAAAGGTTGTCCGTTGGATGGGTCATTAATCCTTGGCCCCGTGTGTGGGAGAGCCATACCCTGTGATGTTAAAGAACATGCTGGATGGCCTTGATGAGAGACTACTATCTGTCTTCCAATAGTTGTCCAGTGGTTGCCGTATTTTCTGAACCCCCCTCTCCCCAACATTCTCTGATCTTTGGGTCCTTGTGACCTGGCCATTAGGCCATGGGTTCCGCAACAGCCTGCTTCTCGACTGCCTGGAGATCTACCGACCCTCCGGGGTCAAGGTCAGCCCTTGTGGCTCGATCGTTTCTCCCCCGTACTGGGGGAAGTACTAACTTGTTCTACTGAGTTATACAGATATCCTGAGGCTTAGCGTACTGCTCTGCCAAAGGAAGTTTACCCCTAAAATGTTCAATGAAGTTTACCCTACTGTGTGCAAAAAAGTGTCACTCAGAGGTAAAGCAACCCAACCCGAGGTTTAAAAGTTCAGTAAGTTTTTTTTGCCAGTGATATGAGAAAGCAAAATGTTAAAAATATCCATGATTTTAGTTTCAACAGTGGTTTTGAAGGAAACCAAAACCAGAAAAAATGCAATATGCATTGCATATTTACAGTTTATTCAGAGCTGCTATACAGTACATGACCAATACGCAAGGAAACAATGATGCCCACCCAGCAAGTTGGGAGATGCAACAGGATTCCCAACCCTGTTAAAACAAGTTACTCTAAGTCTTTAGGTGGTCCCACTGCCTAATGAAAGGAAAAATGACTAAAACAAGCTCAGACAGTTGATCTGACTTCTGACTCGTCCCACAGGCAGAAAGGAGGCAGCTGTCCCTTTTTCTTGAAAAGTTTACTTTTCCAATACCATTAGGTGTAATCAGGTGATGTGTTCAGAGTGTGCAAAATTCCTTGGCCAATGAGGTGTATCCACATTCCTTTGAGCTTGAATGACTTTCCAGAAAACAGTTTTGAGGCAGGGAACTTTAATCCAAACCTGTTTTTCTTCATTAGCTCCAGAACTGGATCTGTTGCTAGGCAAAGGGTTCTGCCAAATGGGCATGACTTGCTCATTCATCCTCTGCCTAGCCCAGTTGAGTCCCTACAGAGTTGATAAGAAAACAGTGCATTTGTACATGGAGCTTTATGCTAAACAGAATTTATTGAACAAAATTTATTCCATTATAATGAAACAGAGTGAAATCTTTGCCGTATTGCAGTGCCATTGAAGAATTTGCTATTTGACTATTGACAGGAAGAGAGTTGGCCTTATCTGAAGGTTGCATGGCAACTTAAGTAGCTATGAGATAATACTGTCCACAGTAACTTATGTACTCACCTTCAAGTTCTTATGAAAAAGTACATTATAAACATTAGTGACTACTTTTAAAATTTTTATATCATGTTTTTTATTTTTCAACTTTTTTTTACTGATATGTATTGTTCAAATTATAAACTTTTGAATTACCAACTACTAAAATAGTGTATTTCTCTCATTAGCAAAATATTTCCTTTTGACCTAATATTACAACTGCACTTGTGGCATATGAAGCATGAAGGAGTTTTTGAGCTGTAGCCAAGTGTGTTAAGTCATTGTCTTAATGAGCTATGGGCCTCTGGAATCAAGTTCTACATATCACAGCACAATATTAATAAATTTCCTGTGTGATATTAAAATAAGTGAATAATGGAAATGCATATTATTATTCCAGAACAGTGCTATTTAAAGATTATATTTCGAATTTTAAAGCTCTGCAAAAATTAGTGTAAAATATTGTCACTATGTAGCAGCAAAATTGTTTCAGCTTTAGTAATGTTTAGCTTAGCATTGGGCCAATTTGGTCCTGCTATTAATTATTATTATTAGTAAAATTTTCAGTGGAATATAGCATGTAACATAGTGTAAGTCCTAATCTTAAATTCAGTTATGATTGCAATAATCAATGATTTTTTATATCTCAAAAGATCTAATTTCTACATGGGTCATCTCTTCCAGAGAAAAGTAAGCAACTCTTAGGTCTTAATGCACACTTCCTGAGGCCCAATATTTTAAAACTGGCAGAAATTTTGCATGAGGACATCAAGAGAGTATTCTTGATTTAGTATTTTCATTTTTCATTAACTTTTAGAGAAATTTTAGCAAACTAAATGCTTTCTGCATTTAGTTTGTTAAAATTTTAGAAATATCAAATACTGTTCTTCATAACAGAAACCAGATATTCTAAACAATTCCTTAAAATTGTTATGAGAACAAATCCAAAGCAATAATTGTAATGGAGATTAAAAATATTGCAATTATTTACAATCTCAACATTATGTGAACTGGGAGAAATTTTGTTTTTAAAGTGAATTATCATTTCTGAAAATTAAAAATCGTGGCAATGCTAAAATAAAATATGGGATAAAAGTTTAAATATTATGAATAAAAAGTTGTAGTAGTAAGTAGCACCCAACAACATCAAATAATTTTCTGATTTTTAAGTGTGTTGTTTCCCAACTGCCAAAGACTTTAACTAGAAAATAGAGCCATTTGAGATGTGTTACTCCAGTTTAGAGCCAGAGCCTCTGGAACAGGAATGGGTGGATATTTTGTGGGTTGCAAAATATCTACCAGTCATTCTACAGGCTACATAAGATGTCTTTCAGTAGGCCAGTTCTGTGAAGAATGGTGCAAGAATCGGAGGGGGAGGGTGCTGCTGCTAATGGGCTTCAGTCTACCAATTCACTATTTTAATAACTTAATTTAGAAATGTAAAAAAAAAAAGGTATTTTTTAAATGTAATTTAAAATATTTTATATATAGTAGTTTAAGTATAATTTTATTCAGTAATTTTCAATAGTAATTTATATTTTAAAATTTCTAGACTTTGTATAGTAGCATGAGAGCTCAGAAAATATTAGTGGTAAGATTATTATTGGATGAGTCATTTTACAATTTTGCATAAGATTGGACTGTTTTCATTACAAGGAGTGCTTAAAGGGAACAGAAATCATGTGTTTAATGAAAGTTATATTAAAAAGTGAATTTATTTTTGTACATTTATGTTTAGTTTTATAGTTTTTGGTCTTGCAAAAGCTTTGTGGGGTGCACAGAATTCTCATGTGTCCATATTTTGCTCCCCTGTTAGCAGCTGGATGCAGGTTCTGTAATGCCTTTTGATCAGGATCAGCAATTATATAATTTATTGTAACTTCTTTCTTTGTTTTGATTTATTGTAAACTGCATATATTTATCCACATTGGACAAGTAACATGTAAAATTAACAGATATCACAGAAATGGTATCTCCTTCAACAGAAGAATATATCCAGTTTAAAAAATTAACTGTGTAATTTTTCAGTTTATTTCATAGCTAAATAAAAAGAATGGTTGGGTTGGTATAATAGTCTTAGTTTGACTCTATGAAGTTTCCTTCAGCAGGGTAAAAATAAAATGGGGAAAATTACTTTAAAAAGCCAGATCAGTAGGTTAGGTCAAGCTGACTAGCAGCACAAACATTATATTCCCCTTCAGAAGAAATACCTCTTCTAGAAAATAGTAAAGCTTGCACTGCATTAAGTGAGTTAAATAATATGTGCAGTGTCTGGTTGAGCAATGCATTTTATCAAAATTTGTACAATTTTCTTTCTAGTTTATGTTTTACTGCAATTTATAAACCAGTTATATATATAAGTTTTTATATATAAACCAGTTTTAATTATATACAGTTTTATATATTATACAAATATAAAATGATGCATAGTTAATGTTTTACTAGTTTCTTTTTGCATTTGTTTATCAGGTTTGGATTAATCAAGGTGATATAATTCTTGTTGGATTACGAGATTATCAAGATGCAAAAGCTGATGTTATACTGAAATATAATCCTGACGAAGCAAGAAATTTGAAAACATATGGAGAATTACCAGAACATGGTAAGATTGTGATGTGTTTATATTACTGACATACTATAACTTCTTGAATTGCTTGAGAAATGTTATACAGTTAAAACTATTTTTTCATTAAGCAACTTTTATTTGGGATTGCTGATGTGACATGAAACGATACTCTGAATACCTTTGACAAGGAAGAGGGAAAATATTTGGAAGATTAAGAAACTTATTTTCTGTGAGAAATTAGGAGTAATACCTACTGACTGACCTACTCACACATTCCTGAGCTATGATATTTGACTACTGCAGGCCGATTCTAATAAAATCCTGTTTGATATTATCTTTCCACTGCTTTTTAAGTCTTTTCTGAGGCCTTGAGGCACA
Source organism: Ryuthela nishihirai (assembly GCA_038380435.1). NCBI lineage: Eukaryota > Metazoa > Arthropoda > Arachnida > Araneae > Heptathelidae > Ryuthela > Ryuthela nishihirai. Next base: position 133,686,685 of record JAWZYU010000001.1, on the reverse strand, counting down.
CTGTTCATAACTGTGTTTGCTATCACTGTTCTACTTCTGGGCAATATGATCAAATCAAAACAGTCTCTCTCTCTCTGCACAAGATGATGCTAAAGGGTGATTTGCTGACTCCTTCATCTAACTTTCTGTCATTACTTACATAGTCAAAACATCTAACTCTTAAGATACTGCATAAGCATCTAGAATTTTACTGACAAAGGATCCAAGTTTCATTACCATGGCAAACTTCGTAAGGACCAATTTTAATCTTTAGGTATTAAGTCTATTTTTTCACAATTTCCATGAATTTTAAAAAATTTGAGTTATAATGCATATTCTGTGTATCTCTTGTCACACATCACCAGTATCTGTTACACAAGGGCAAGGGTAGTCTTGTTGGTAGCATGCTAGACTTGTAATTTGCAGTGTTGAGATTAGTCTACTCTGATCCTCACCATGCCCTCAGCATTATAGGCCAGTGCTGAGATTTATCTCCTCTAATTCCCCCCCCCCCCCTGCCTTTGGTCAGAAAAGGGGACACCAATGGGCTTAGGCTGCTGTCCATTAGATAGGATGTGAAGCTGTAGCCCTGTGTGCAGGAGATACCCTGTTCATGTTACATGCTAGATGGGAGGCTACCATCTCTCCTAACAGCTGCCTAGTGTGTCCCTTCTCCTAATTTTCTCTGAGCCCTTGGGTTTGTAACATTGTATTATTTAGTGATTGTGTGCAAAAATGTTCCACTCAGAGGTAACCCAACAACTGTTGTACATTTCCAAGATAATTGAACTGAGAAACTTGCTCATGAGCACAGCCATTCAAAAGAGCTGAAGCACCATCTTCCTTGACCAATATACATCAGTTTAGTTTTTTAAATCACTAAACTTATCGTATTGTTTTGTAAATGGCCCTAATGAAAGAGTTCATCTATTCGATGTCATAACCAGTTGAAAAGGAGCTTAACAGAATTTTATTGTAAACTAGAAAAATATTTGTTGTTCATAATCTTGTCAGTAGGATTATTGTTAGCTTTGTTTTTATGTAATCTTTCATAAATATTTCTATGCCTGATCTATAACTCTGAAATTATGCAGAAAAAATATAACTGATTAAAGCTGTAAAATCGATACTTCATTATCATCATAGAGTGAAATCTAGTGATACAAGTCTATTCCATATTTTCAAAAATGCTAGAAACTAATATGGAATAATTTAGTATTGGTTTCCATAATCATTTTACAGGCTTGTTGATAAAGCATATCAGTTGTGCATTGAGATATTGAAGTAACTTTATGTAAACTTTTTTTTTCTTTTTCAAATTTTATGCTTAAAAAGACATTTTTGTATGCTTCACTTATTGAAATTTTTGCAAATGTTTGCAATAATATCTAGTTAAAAGTATTGTAATCTTGGTTGTGTTTTACAGCTAAAATTAATGATACTGTGAATTTTGGAGAAGAGGAAGAAGATGATAACATTATTGAATTTGATGAAGTTAGTGGTGAAGAAGATATTGATAATGTAAGTATTTTCTAGAGTATAGTTTCTAAATAGTAAAAAAAATGTTTCATTAATGAATATGTGAAAAATAATTTTGAACATTTTTATCACCTTGCTTAGTTAATTATAATATATTCACTGTTCAAAATATGTAGTAAGTATAATTATGTGTAAATCAGCAGATTTATCTGACATTGGGCCCTTAAAATAATTAGGTTTTTAGTAATTTTTAATATGAAATTGTATAAAATTTTTGGAATAAAATAAAAAAAAAGTCTAGTAAAAATCTTGCAATATTTTTATTATGATTTATGGAAAATATAAAACGTACAGATCAATAAGACATACATATCTTGAAATACCTTTAGACAAATTCAAATTTCACAGGAAAATACAAAGTTAAGGTGATCAAGTCATGAAAATTTGTGTCAAGATGATTTGCTTATACCATAAAATGAATGAAGGAAGTACATGAAAAAAAGGAAAAGGGAGAATTGAATACAGAATATAGTCAATAGATAATATGGCCCTCTTTAGTAAATGCAGGTATCATAATGCTAATTCAAGCCGTCAATAAGACAATGGGAAAGCAAGATATCCACTGAGCAGTAAGAAGTCCTGAGATCTTGGAGGGTTTGGGGATGTGGTTGAAGGGTGGCAGTACATCTTTCCAGAGCATCCCATAAATGTTTTTTAGGTTGAGATCTGAAGAGATGCAGGTCACTTCATTCACTGTATACCTTCTTCAGAGCTGCCAACTACTGATTTTTTTTTTCTTTTTCAGATTTTTAGTTTAAAATCTGATTTTTAGGGGATTTTTTTTTTTAGTTTTACTCTTATGAAAATCTGCTCCCAAATTTTACAGTACTCTTTACCTAAAAGGCAAATGTTAATGAAAGGGTAGAATGTTTCTGATTTAGCACTTTTACTATACTAAAGGTGCTGCTGTGTCCCCACTCCCTAATCTGTGCTTGCTTGTGGGGCTCACTGGCACATTAATCAGAGGAAATCTATAAGACCATTTCTGGATAGACCTGTTTTTCAGGCTGGACACTGGAAGGGTTAATAATCAATATGTAGATACATCTGCAGTTTATGGCCCTCAGCTTGCTAGATGGTATCATGAGTGGTAACTGAATGTTCTTAAAGTGTGTAAAGTAACATAAATGAATAATGTACAGTATAATGGCTTTTCATCATATCAAACGATTTATTGGATTGTGATATATTTTGTGTGGCCTCTGGTTCTTGATTTTTATTTTTTTTTTCAAGTCTGATGTTGAATAAAAGTTTTGGTTTATTTTCAGAAAAGGGATGGGCTAATCATATAATTGTATTTTTTAAATGCAATTTGGATATAATTCCCATATATGTAGCATAAAGGTATAAATTTTGCCTCAGATAAGTGCTGAAAGTTGCAGACAATTTATGATATTTAGTTAATGCATATTCCCTATTACTGTGTTGATAATTGGTGTTTTTTTAGGCTTCTTATCTCTGATGGCATTATTTAGTTCTGGGGCATTTTTTATACTGTGGATTACCATAAATTGTTTACGATGATTTGTGTTTTTTATGCTTGTTATCTCTGATGGCATTATTTAGTTTTGGGGACTTCTTTCATACTGCAGGTCACTGTAAAGTGTTAACAATGATTTGTGCTTTTTGGGCTTATTTTCTCTGATGGGGTTATTTAGTTCTGGGGGCTTTTTTATATTATGGACAGGTAGTGAATTGTTTAGGATAATTCGTAATTTTTAGGTTTGTTTTCTTTGATGGAATTAGTTAGTTCAAGTGGGTTTTTATACTGAGGATTGGCAGTGAGTTGTTTAAAATTTTGTTTCCTGGGCTTGTTATAAGATTGATTTGTTGTGGGAGGGGTGTGTGTGAAAAGAACAGAACAGTTGTTCATTGTGTAGCAGTATGCTTAAGTTAAAATGGTTGTCTCTGAAAAATTTGTTCTGGGGTTTTCTCCAATTGCAGAATGCAACTATGTAATTAACTCAGTAGCTGTCACTGGTAAGATTATTGATTTTTGTGATTTTTTTTTTCTACATTATGGAATGAACATTTGTTTATTAGTGATAATAGGCTGTTGAAACAGGGGCAGGGGTGGCTCAGTCGGTAGCGCGTCAGGCTCGTAATCTGTAGTTCCCAGGTTCAAGTCCCAGCTGGGTCAGCGTTGAGATTTATCTCCGCAAAATTCCCCGCCCTGCCCACGGTCAGTAGGGGACACCGATGGGCTTGGAAAGGCCGCCGTCCGTCGGATGGGACGTTAAGCCGTGGCCCCGTGTGCGGGAGAGACATACCCTGTGCACGTTAAAGAACACGCTGGATGGCCTTGACGGGAGGCTACCATCTGTCTCCCAACAGCTGTTCCGGTGGGTCCCCTCCCCCAACCTTCTCTGAGCCTTCGGGGTCCATGTGACCTGGCCATTTAGCCCATGGTGTGCAAAAAAGTGCCGCTCAGAGGTAAAACAACCCAAGCTGTTGAAACAAGTAGCCTCTGATAGTACTGATAGATATTTGTTGTATAATGATATCCAGTTATAAATACATGCCTTGGATGCTAGTACTTGTGGCTTTCTTTTATTTGCAGAAACAAAATTTTATGCTTAGGAATAAGTGTTTATCATTATATTCTTTACTCAGCATATTCTCATTGTAAATTATCTTCACTGTTAGTAATATGATTGTTTAGGTCAGAGGTTCTTAATGTGGGGTACGTGGTAAAATTTTTTTGGGTATCCCATGAGAGCTCAAAAGTTGTTAGATCTAGTAATAAATTTGCTAAGTTGGCATTATTATACTATAACTATAGTTTTATCTATCTATATAAGTGGTATGCCAGTTACATACACATTTCCAGAGGGTACGTAAAGCATAAAAGTTTGAGAACCACTGGTTTAGGTTATTATTTGCAATTGTAAAACTTGTCAAGAAGTTGGATATTCTTTCTTTGTGATATATTGAAAAAAAAATGCGTTTTTAAGTTTAAATTACGTATTTAGTGTACTTTTTTATGGAAGTAATTTTTAAGAAACTTGGTGTAATTCTGGAAAAATTAAATTTTTTCTTGCCACTAGTTGTTTGCTAAAAGTTTGGAAGTGTATTCTGTCAAGATGCAATGCATTGTGTTAAAAAAAAAATGGTGCCTGATGGCAGTAAACTGAAGATCTGTGCTCTGATTTCCTCTGATTTTTCCAACTTATAATTTTTACTGTGCAAGGTTGGCAGCTGCTTACCCCCTCCATTTGTTTTTTTCTTCTAGATCTTGCCTAGTCCCCTCCAATATCTTTTTACCTATCTTCCTATTGCTTTTGGCTTTGACATTTGTCAGTTGGTTGGTTTGTGGATTTGACAAAACATTCTTCCACCATGTCTTTGAATGCAATGGAGAAACTGAATGATTTATGTGCCAATGAAAGCTTGTGTTGTGGGGAGTGTCATAGGCTAAAAATTGACCCCCATGCTTTCTTCCCCTCCTAAAATAAGGGAAATGTGAAAATTATTCTTAAGCTATATCTCCAGAACACAAATACTGAAAGTAACAAGGTATATGTCAAATGAAAGTTTGTGATGCAGGGAATGTTGTAGGCTATAAAAGAATGATCACTCATGTTTACTTCCCCCCTCAAAAACGAGAAATGTGAAAGTTGTTCTACTATATCATTGGAACGCGAGGGCCTACAGTTACGAGTTACATGTCAAATGAATGCTTGTATAATGACAGTCTTAAACTATTTCGAATATTTGCCTTCACTATTTCCCATGATAAAATGGAGGGGGGGGGGGGAGAGCAGTTTTTCATGGGGGTCGACTTTAATAAGTTATATTTCAAATTAAGCTTGTGCCATCTCCAATGTTATGGGCTACCTCAAATCTGAATCCAAAAGGGTGGTAAATGTGCTTGGTGTGTATTAGTATCATATATATATCAAATCAAAGTTTTTGAAGGTAAATGTTTTTAGTGACAACAAAGGTATTTTTTAAATTTAATTTATATTTTGTATCTTTCTATAGGGCTCTAAAAAGTAGAAAATAAACCTAAGACATATCGATGGTGCAATCGGTCACAGCTTATTTGCTTCAAGGAAGATAGGGCACTGATTTACCTACAAAACAAGATTGCTGGGCACCCTATTTTCCTCTGAAATGAATACGAATTCAGTGACCGATTGCACCATTGATAGGCTTTAGGTTTATTTTCTACATTTTAGGGCCCTATAGGAAGATAGGTATTTTTGAAATTTTTTTAATTTATATGTTTTGTTACTTTAGTAAACTTTTTACTTTTCTTTTTATATTTTATTCTTCTCTGTCATGCAAATTATAAATGTTTGAAAAAAAAAATACTCCCAAGCGCTAATGCCAAATACTATTACACTGGTAGTATGATAACAGTATTTAAAAAATATAATGCTCTTCATGCAATTGTGTTAAATTATTGATGAATGGTGTACTTTGCTCATTAGTAACATTCTTAATAATCAAAAAATTGTAACTATGATATTATATCTGAATTTTGATAAAGTTCATAAAGAAGTAGATCTTAAACTTGTGTAAACTGAAAATCATAGCCAATGGCATAAGTTTAAAAGTAAAGCTGATAAAGGTTTAGAAGGTCCACCATTTGGCACTTTGAAATCTATGCTTTATATATGATTATCATGGATATTTTGTATTAGAAATCAATTTGTTGTTTAGCTATAAATATTCATTATATATATTTCCAGATATGAGAAGCACAGAAGTACGAAATTTGTAGAAGAATAATTAAAGCATGCCAATGAGTAATTCAGTTTATTTGTTCACCTTGTCTTTTCTAGTTATTTGTAACATTATTTATTTGAACTGAAACTAATCATTTACAATGTATCTTGTTCATGCTAATATATGACAGCATATTTTGTGTTTACTTATATACAGTAGTTCACTTTCTTTATTATCAATGTGGTACCTGATGTAGGATAGACAATGTACTTGGCTTACATATGTCTGGAATATGTGAGGAAAGTCAGCATTTGCTGTAAATACATCATACTCTTAATTAGAAATACTTTTGAAACTTAATAGAAGCAGAAGAATTGTTTTATATAAAATGTTATAATTATCATAAACTACTTTTTGGCACTTTTCTGGATTTTAGGGCAGTGATTAAAATGGTGCCAATACTCATGAAAAATACCCATTGTATGCACAAGTAACAGTGGCTAAAATGCAATTTTTTTAAAATACTTATTAATTTCTTTTTGAGGTTTTTATTTGCGTACTATTAATGTTGAATGTGGTACATTTAGTTCATTCAGTAATATATCAATTATAACAAATAGTCAGTAGACATTCATAGTTCTCTATAGAGTTGGGTACTTTTCATCTTTAATATTAAGAGTATTTATTGTAAATTAAGAAAAATTGGAATGCTTATTAAAATTTAAATTTCTGAAATGAAAAAAGATAATTTTCTTTGTAAAAATATATTTTGCTCAAAGCTTTCAATATATACAACAAAAGAATATTAGTAAACAAATGAAAAGAAAATTATATAAATCTCATTTTTTAAATTATAATTGTTTACTTTAAAAGTTAGTGTTGTGTTAACTCAATTTTGGGCAATTATAACTCATTTTTAGCAATATTGAATTTTTCACTAATATTTTGGAAGTTGATATTGTTTCAATCTGAACAGTGAATGCTATATTCACCTGCAATGCAAATGTTACTGGGAACAGTCTTAACATTTTACATTCCATGAGACCTTATGATTGCTGGCTAAACCCTTTTATGTTTTTGCTACAATTTGTTAAATATTTCAGGAAATAATTTTTGCTGTGTCAGAAAAAAATACACACTAGTTGGATGATTTTTAACTTTTGTGTGCTATCTGTTTGCAGTTACATTAATCTGTGACAAGAACATGACAAAAATCTCATCTTGATAACCTTGCCCTCTTTTACCCTGCAAACCATTTGCACAGTTCTATTTTCATCTCTGCTTAAGACTAAAATAAAAAATAAATAAATACCCCCTCAAGCAGCTGCTTGCCACAGAGGTCTGACAGGAGCCTGTCAGTTTATATGCCATAGTAGAAGATCTGAGAGGATGGCAGGACCTCAGCAGAAAAACACATACAACCATGCCTTATCTGGGGCTCGAACCCAGGTCCCTTAGATCAGTAGCCAAGCGCGCTAACCACTCGGCCATGGGACGGCAATGCTTAAGACTAGTAGGTATGTTTTTTAAGTTTGGTTATAATTTTTATAATGCAAACAAATAAGATTCAAATTATGAATATTTGGTTGAACAAAAAATATGAGGCATTTATATAAAATAAATGCCTCATAAATTTTTAGAAATTCTTCGAAAGGGTGAAAATTAGTGCTTTTTTTTGTTTGGGAAGTCATTTTTTTTTATCATTCATCACAAGTATGGTTTAATGTTTGAAAATATGCCTACTGCCTTAATATTTGGTGCTGATTATGTAGTGTAATATTCAAAATAAAACATTGGAACAGAGGCTGCTACTTTGGTGTAATAACTGTTTCAGATGTTTTCTTAATAATTTAACTCTTCAGCAATTAAATTATTAGCTTAAATTTTTTTTCTGAGCTATTGCCATTCTGTTTTTCTAATTCTTTGCTTTCAAAAATTAATTAACAAAAGATATTTTCTTTAATTGACAAGTTTTAAATCATTTGGCAGTTTTGCTTGTTTTTAATTTTTGAAAATTTTGGTCTTTCTGGATTTTTTAAAATCAAAACTGCAGCTGAAACTTCTATAGTTCCAAGAGTAGCTATTTGTTGGTAATTCGGCTTTTACAGTTCTGTGTGTTCATTTCATTTTTATGGTGATGAAATTTTGAAAGAAATATAGACTTGTTATTGTTGAAATAACTTTTTTTTTTATTAACTGTTACACCAAATCTTAAGAATTTTTGAGATTTTCAGCTGTGGAAAGTGTTTATATTTCATATACTTTTGATCATTTAGCTGCATCCAATCTTGCAACTAATGGAGTACTTTCAGGATTTTGACTATAATGAAGAACTGTAACCCATATGTAGAAGTGACAATGCAACAATATTAATTAAAAACATGCCACTTTATGAAACATGGTAATATTTTAAAAGTTTTGTAAAATACAGTTTCCAAAGAATTCTTTGGTTTAGAAACTGGACCTGCTTTTACTGGTAAAATAAAGACTAAAATAATTAAAAAAATAGGTTTTTCTTTCCCCAAATTCTTCTTTACTGATGAAATTTTTGATCAGCGAGTGGAGCAAACCTTTTTATGACCAATCATTGTTTAAGAAGTGTGAGCTGATTTTGTGAGGTCCTAAGAATGAATAAGTAATGTTTTTTTACCCACTTCAGATATTTGACACTTTAAATGATTTATGCAACGGTGTATCTGTTGCATGAAATATTTATAATATTTTATATAACATAAAACTATTCAAAAATTTAACAACAAAAATCCTAGTGTAAATATAGCTAAATGATCTTGTCAATTTAAAATAGATATTACATTCAAAGCTTGAAGATAATCATTTGTACTATCTCCATGATGTAGTAATGTTAAAAGTTTTGGTCTAGTCTCCACATTTAAAAGCAAATTATTTCATGACTTAATATTGAATACTTATTCTTCCAAGCATATATAAAGGGCAATAAAGATCCTGATCTCTCCAAACTGTGATACATCCTGGAAACAAGAAATATCACCAAAAAATATATATTCTTTCGCAAGTACCATGGGAGTATATAAAATAGATATGGTGGACCATTGGAAAATTTGAGTGAAGATATCATATTTATACTGACCATACATATAACAGATAATCATTCCATTGTAAAGAATAAAACATCTAGAATAATATCGAAAAGCATTCTGTAAGGTTTGCTGTTTAACACTGTTTTGAATTATAAAACTAAAATTTTGCAAAATAATTTTGTATTTGGTTTTTCCCTCACATACACTTTTTGTGTTAGGGTATGGAGATGTGATTGAGTGTTGTCATTCATTCTCTGGAATATTCAATCTCCTAAGTCATTTACATTAACAAAATCACAAAGCTGTTGGATCTCTGCATTTCATTGTTAAAGAAAATGTTTTTTATTTTTGCTTTATAAGGTAATCTTGATAAGCTATGACATATTCCTTTACAGGAATTATTATTATTGACTGCTTCTTAACTGTTTAACGCCGTCTGTGCTCCACGCACGTTCTGAAGGCTATGAACGTTTCTGTTTTCAGGATTGAAAAGTTTTCCAGTTAAAGAAACATATTTCTCACATTGCATTTTCGCAGTTGTTCGATTTCTTATTTTAATTAAGATGAAGAAGCTCTTTTGCTTTCTCGTCAAAATATTGAGAAAGTATTGTGACTTTTAAATACTTTTGATGTTAAATGCAATGTAAATATTTTTTCTCAGAGATATTCAGTTAAATTGTATGTTGCCCTCCACCCAAAAAAGAGGGGTGAAAAGTGATTAATCAGCTTAGGATATGTGTTACATGGATGTTTCTTATCTGGAAATCTGCATATAGCATTTAACTTTGAAAGGTTACATTCCTGATAGTTATTTATATATATATATTTCAACAGAAAAATGTTTGAATTTACTGAAAAATAAAGAAATATCAATACTGATAAGTTTATGAATGAAAAAAAAAAAGTCACTTTGTAAAACACTTCGATCATATCAATAATATTATAACATCGAGTTTCAAATTTTTTTTGTTATCAACAGCTCCTATATAAAAATGCTTGCATTGCATTATTAATTTTGTTTAGTCCAATAAGGTTCTCATAAAAAATATAGGATTGAGAAATTTTGCAGGTCCAAAAAAAATCAGTCTCTTCTTGTCCAGAGTCAACTACCTTGTCCTTAAAGATCAGTCGTTTCTTAAAACATGTCTCGATGGCTTCTTGCAAGAATATAGCCACCTTCAGCTTCCTTGAGACAGCCCTTATGAATAAGGTTCTGAAAAGCCTCATCTATCTCACTTGTTAGAACAAAGTTGCTGATTTTATAATAGTCATTAAGATGATTCACAATTTGTTCTTTGTTGGGATTTCTTTGCAGTCTTTTACGTAAATCCAATAAACATCTCACCAAGTTTTTCTCAACAGCATACAGCAATTTTTCTTTGTCTGAAGAAGCTTTTGAGATAATACTATCTTGCTTACTAAACAGCTTACGAATAAAATTCATCTTTTGTGTATTTGCATCAACATCAGATCTCCATAAAAGTTGTCTTGTATTTATTGTTGGTGTATACGGCTCGGATTACTTGTTCTCAATGCTCAATTCTTGGACAACCTCGAGGGCGAGATCCATAAACTGTGGAATTCTTTTAAATGTCATTGAAAATAAATAAGTGGGGGACATCAATGCACATTATCCATAATGGACTTCACCTTATCCTTATTGGACTTCACCACCCAGGATTTGAGGACACCGGAGATACGACGTGAAGTTAAGCAATCTATCTCCAAAGTGATTGATTCTAAAAAAGAATAATAAAAAAAAGATTTCTAAAAAATTTCAAAATATTTTCCATTCTCGCGAAGCACAAGATGACATCACAGGTATGCCATTACAAAAAGCCTCCTGATTCGCTAGATTTTTTAAAATCGTAACAAATAGGAGGTTTGCATGTTTCGTATACAATGCCTCGTGTGGAGAATGGGACTCTCTCTCTGGATCTCTCCCTTTGCATTCATTGTATATTAAAATTCTCATTTTAATTCTTTATATCCTTATTTTTCATAATTTTTATATTCTCAGTTTGTGAGTACTATTGGAAACATACAGATGTATTTTTTTTTTAAAATTCTTATTAACGTTTCGAATAATGTAAATTTTGTTTCCCATACTTTAGCATTTATATTTTGAAATATACGAGTACAAAACATGGCAATTGAAGGGCTATGTTGAGCATGGTTTCTGTATTACATTGTGAATTCTCTTCAAATATGTTTTTCTGGACATTAAATCATTATTAACTGTTATTATTGGTAATGTAAGCTAACATTTATACCAGCTAATGGAGGTGGGGAAAACAATGCACAATTAGATTTCTAGTCTTTGTGATTAAGAATAGGTAATGTAACTTTTTTGCACACAATAATTTTATCACTAATTCGAAAAATATTGAAAGGTTAATACAATCAGTGTCATTAACGTTTCGCAGATAAGAAACAGGAAGAATTGACATACTTAAATAACACTTCAATGAAGGTTAAGGTTTCGTATTAAGAAAGGTAAGATGGTATCAAATGATATATTTTGTGAAATTTAAAGTATGTGAAGTATGTAGAATCATTGGAAGAGAAATGGTATTGCGCACATTTTTGGGTCAAGCTACTTGTAACTGTTGCATATAATGTTTTGTGCATTTTCATACATTTATTATGTTAATGATGCAACTAAATGAAAATTTAAAAACCATTTTATCATTATATAGAAATATTCTGTCTTTTGTAGGAATATTTTTTACGATTTTATTTTAAATACTAATCACCTTTAATGTGAGTTCTTCCTGCTGTATGTAATTTTTTAACTACTGGTTACTGATGAGTGCATGCTTCAGAGTTTGTGTTCTAATTTGAACTAATTGTCTCTGTAAATATGGTTTCTTCTGTGCTTAGACATTTTAATAAAATTATCAGTCACTATGTTTCGTAGAGTGTTATGATTTGGATATACTACACTGGTGTGTATGGGGGGGGGGAATCTGATGGGGTGGTTGATATGGTTGGGTGTCAGATTTTTGGGGGCTGTCTCAGAAAATACATGATATTCTAGGTGACAAATTGTGAGGTTTAGTGGGTTATTTTGTGTAAGCAAAAAAATGATTATATTAAATATATAAAAAAAACCCTCAAGAGTGGTTATGAATGTCACTGCAAAGTGTACTGGGCTAAAGTTGGATCAGTATCATAACCCAGTTACTGTTTTAAGCGCAGCTTAGTCCAAGACACCACTTAAGGAAATTTATAATATTTATTCAGCTCAATTTTTGACTACACTTTTCAAACAGTTTTAATTTCATCATCCAATTCAAAAACACTTTAATTTGTTTTATACACATTGTCATGCACATTTCTTTGAAACAATTATTATTCGAACAGTTCCCTGATAAGTTTGATATCTTGTGGTTTTCATTTTTGATAAGAACTGGATGGATTTGAAGTGCCTTTCACATATTAAAACCATTCCCAATCTTTGTTCATTTTGTAGCTATTTTTGGCATTTGGAAAAGTTAAATATACTACAGTTCATACATTATTGGAGTGTGAATGGCTCAGTTGCTAGTATGCCAGGCTTATAATATGCAGTACCCATGTTTCAGCTCAACTGTGCCTGGGTTTGATTTACCCTTACTCCCATCCTGCCCTCGGTCAAAGGATAGTGGGCTTGCTGGGGCGGGGGTGGCTCAGTCAGTAGCACGCCAGACTCGTAAACTGTAGTTCCCAGGTTCGAGTCCCAGCTGGGTCAACACAGATTTATCTCCACAAAATTCCCCGCCCTGCCCACGGTCAGTAGGGGACACCGATGAGCTTGGAAAGGCTGCTGTCTGTTGGATGGGACTTTTAAGCCTTGGTCCCATGTGCAGGAGAGCCATAACTTGTACACGTTAAAGAACATGTTGGATGGCCTTGATGGAAGGCTATGGTAAGCATCTGTATCCCAACATATTCCAGTGGGTCCTCTCCCCCAACTTCCTCTGAGTCTTTGGGGTCCATGTGACCTGGCCATTTAGCCCATGGTGTGCAAAAAAGTGCCACTCGGAGGTAAAACCCAACCCAGTGGGCTTGGAAACTCCACCATACATCAGATTAGACATGCCATGGGTCCATGTGCAAGAGAGAGATCCTGTGAACATGAAAGAACATGCTGTATGGCCTTGATGGATGATTACCATGTCTCCTAACAGCTATTTGGTAGGTCTCCTTCCCTTACCTTCTTTGAGCCCTTGTGACCCATTATGTGCAAAAAAAAGGTGCTCAGAGGTAAAACCCTTACACAGAAATACTCTAATATTTGATAGGGCAGTGTATATAAAATATTACCAGATGAACATGTGAATGTTAGGTCAGTGTAAATAATACGAATCCATGCGAGTTAGAAACTATAAGAATAACATCGCTATTGGTCAATATGGGTTATTTCGTTTTCAAAGAGAATGAAATTTTTATTTAAACCATCTAACTAGAATTCGAATTAATGGCTAATTACGAAAATACAAATAGTACTTATAGAACGTAAGAATATTTCATTTATTTCTTTGAAAAAAAAAAGTTGCATTTCCTCCATGGGAATAAGGAGGGCAAATCATTGTTACCTGATATAAACCTCTTGACTATCACACTACCACAAAAATTTCCAAGATAATTTGCAATATTAATTTAAAGGTTTGGAATTTTAAACTTTTATCACCGTTAGAGGCACTATTAAAGATATTAGGGGAGGGGTATGATTTGGAAGATGCAAGTGATTAGTACGTTGCCCACTGATCTAAGGGACTTTGGTTCGAACCCCGGGTAAGGCATGGATGTTTGTGTGGTTTTTCTGCTGAGATCCCGCCATCCTCACACTTTGTATTATGACATATAAACTGACAGGCTTCTGTCAGACCTTTGGCAAGCAGCTGCTTCAGGGGTATTTACTTTTTAAATCGTAATATGCTGAAAGACTCTGACGACAAAGGGGAAACGGTTGAATAAAGACAAAAAGCGACATGTTCATCTCAAAAGATGGAAATATTTACCTATTCAATATCCATCTCTAGAAACGCCTAAAAGAATTCACGATCTACCTGGAAAATCGCGAGGTTCAATGTAAAGTGTGTGCGGGCCTATTTAAAAAAAAAATTGTTAGGAGTAAGAAAAATGCAAAACTTTAGTTTCTTTTATATGCCTTTTTGTGTACGATGTGGAAAAAAAATACAGGATAATACATATTCTGGGATTTGCAAATTACGTCTAAATTGGGTTCTGAACCTTTTACTTTTCATACGCAAGACACTTGCATCAAATGATCAAAATTGATTCCAATAGCTGGTATTTCGACACTGTTTCTATCGGATAACTGATCATTTGCATAATGAAACGTGATATTTTCATATGCAAATATTCAATGAATCCACTCTTTTTGAAGGAGTATATTTTCTTCAGGTGATTGCTAATATAATGGTCTTTGTTGAGAGTAAATCTAAGAATTTACTTGAAGACTGATCAGCGCATTTAAATAATTTATATCAGGTTCATTTAGTGCTTGCGATCACTATTGACAGGACAGTGTAATTAAGCACTAAAATGCTACGAAAGTTGAAGACAGATAACCATAAATTTCAAAATGCGACAGTACATTATAAAATCACAGGATTATATGCAAAAAGATAGTTATTATGCCTGGAAATCAAGAATTATTGAAATGCTAGTGCACTCGGGAATAATCCGCGACAAAGATTTCCAGGCATTTGCAATGAGATGGATCAAAGTCTACTTCAATATGTTTCCTCTGATGTACACTATTAATGCTTTCTATTCCAAAGTGCTCATGGTCGGAGAAAACCTTTGCTAACTGCTAGAAGAACTCGTGGCCTCAATTCCAACCCAAAAACTCCCTCGTGGAGCTGCATGATCATCTCATGCTATGTCAAATGACGATAACTTGGAAGCTCTATAACTTTAAATGTCGATTTTCAACAATATTGCATGAGTATTTAAAATATTGAACATTTAACAATGCTAGACAAAAGAATTTATCTTTAAAAGTAACATATCAAAAGTATTTTAAAGCAGTTCATAAATAACTACATATTTTGAAAGTATGTGTAAATAAGTCATTCAATATTCGTTTAATTTTTTTTTGGTAAATTTCTTAAAAAAAAACAACATTGCTACTCTTAAATGTTTGAACCTCCGTATTTATTAAAATACTGAAAGAATATTGAAACTGAGAATTGAATAAATCTTATCCTTCCATCTTTATTCTCCGCCACATTCTTGCATAGAATGTTTATTTAATGACCACTGGCTTTTGATGTTTCATTAATTATAGTTGGTAGCTATTTTTCCTATTTTGAGATGAGCTTGTAGAGCAAGTTAAAAATGAAAAAAGACTACCATCGTTTTTACGGAAGAAATTTTATTAATTGTAACGGAAGAAACTTTGTTAATTGTATGATAGATGTCAATCTTAGAAACGTTTTGGAACGACAAACAATGTGACAGGTTTTTTTTTTTCTAAACCTCCTTTGAGCATCTTTGGAATTCAGACGAATTATTTAGGCTTATTTGTAGGACTCGTACACAATAGAAATTTCTTATTCAACTGAATATGTGGCCGGATTGATGAGATAGATATCCACATGTCTTGAAAGTTCATGTTTAGTTTCTTTATTATTGTAGGAAGGTGCGGCGATGAAGAATTACTTCATAAATCTGCTAAAAATAATTTTTTTTTCTTGGCAGAGTAAGGACCCGACTTTTTTCTGTTTTTTTTTTATTCCGTTTAATTCCATTAAGATTTATTCTTACCAGTGTAATAACCTTAAAAAATACCTCCTCAAGCAGCTACTTGCCACAAAGGTCTGATAGGAAGCTGATCATTTATGGGTTTAACTTTTTTTTGCCAATTTTGAACTGAATTTGTTTTGGTAACGAGCTCTCAATTACAGTCAAGGCTGGATCTAGGAGAAGGTGGGGAGGAAGCCCCACTTCAGAATGTTAGTAAGGGCAATGGAGGAGAAAATCTTTAAAGCTGTAGAAAGGAGAGAAATATATTGCATTGGAAATCTAATCTCTTGGCTCCCCCCCCCCCCTTTTACGTTTTTCCAGCTCGAATGTGTTTCTTGCAATACCCTCCTCCATTTCGTTTTTTGTACATCTGGGCATGATTATAATTAACTAAGCTTAAAAATAGTGAAAATACAAAGAATTATTTTCTGAAAAGTTGTGTTCAAAGAAGATAATTTCATTTGAAGTTTAATTGCTATAAACGATTTCAATTGTATTGAAGAGGACATTGTCTTCATGCTAAAGTATGTTCAAACGCTTCATTCTGTACGTGAAGAAATCACTTAAATTGAACTCGTATTCAGTTATAGTTAGGATTACCATAAGTCCATAAAAAGGTGGATATCTTTTTTTATTTCGTACCAGGAAATTTGAAAAAGCGAAATGCCCTTTTTGTATAAACTCGTAACCTGTTTTTAAACTAAAAACACTTTTTTTTAAATTTCTTGAGCCCATGACAAAAATGTAATTTACCCTTAACAGTGAAATAGTTTATTGTAAATGTAAAAGTTACTATTTTCTGTAACTTCAGTATTAGCAATTTACATGCGAGATTGAAAAAAAGCTATGTACGTTAGAAAATTGCTTAAAATTTTACTTTCTCCTAGGGTAGATGAAGCTATGAAAGTTGACAGAAGTTTTAATTTTTGATTTGTAACATCAAGGACAGCGAAGGAATCAGGGATTATCATAGTTTCTACAAGCCTTCTCATACAAGAGCATGCCCTACCAAGACCAAAGTCACTGCTGACCACCACCTCAGTTAATAGAAACACACAAAGTTTGCCTTTTGGAAGAGCAGATAGTAACTAATCACTATATCACTTAAGGCCAAATAACTCTTGATTGCTTTTCAAGTATGAATAAAATTTGGCACGAAATATATTTTGAAATCTACTGAATAATTAGTATTATGCCTTTATCTGACTGAACTGTTAGTCGGTACTTTACATAAAATTTAGTAGGGTAAAACTTATTTAACAAGTTGAAAGTGTGTCCTCCATTTCTAGTTTTTTGTCCTCCCTTTAGAAAACGGGCATTTAGTTATTCTTGTTCCCACACAACTACAATCTCCACAAAATATCTGTTAAATGACATATGGCAAATGGATATCTAATGGTGATCTTAGATATATAATGGATATTTGGTTGTATGGGTTATAGTTTAATATTTCAATATGAGGGAAAATCGGTCTAAATATTTGAATGTTTTTTTCTTTGGTGGTGTTTTATAAGTGTACTGGACTTATGGAATAATGCTATCAAAGAGTTCAAGTCGCAAGACCCCGTAGTTCTTTCAATAGCACAGAAAAAAATCTAGCACTTTCTAGGGCCCAAAATGAAGCTGCTTAATATCGAGTTACATGGAGGATCCAAATGGTGGCCATAGGGGAGGGGAGTTGGGCAACTGCCCAGCGCAATAAACTTCAAGAGTACCTTTAAATTCTCTTTATGATTACTATAATGAATTTCTTTGGTGTTATTATTATAAATGGAGAATATCGTAAAATAAAAGCATACGTTTTGGTTTGTGAGCAAATACATCCTATGTAGAGCAATAATTGTAAAATATTTGCTAAATAAAAATCCACTTGAAAAAAAAAATCATGTAGTGTTAAAATGGTATGTAATATTCCCCATAATATTTTAATAAATACGGATTACATTTAACGCATACTTAGATTACAGCTAACAGAATGCGGTAAGGTGAAATTTAAATAAGAAAATTGTTAAGCTGATTATTGGAATTAAAATTCAATCCCGAAAGGCAGCAGTGGTTATTAATCTGTATCATATGTCACAGTAACCATTTGCAGGGCCGTGCCGTGCTATGATGCAGAGAGGCGGCCGCATCAGGCGGCACCGTAAGGGGGCGGCAATAAGCAGCGAAATCAAAATACATTTTGAACCATTTAATAATTAAAAATCTTTACGCAACGCTTTTCTATATTGGTCTATGTTATTCCGATATTGATGTATACGATTTTTGATTTATCGTACGCCTCTGCCTCAGCGCTTTCGGTACCCTTTGATCTCGGTTTCTGGTGCAAGTGCATTGTTGGTGAGCGCTCGCCGAAAGACTTTTGATCTGACAGCGCGAAGTTATTATTTTTGTTTGTAATATACCGCGCGGCCGCTCCTAAAAGCTGAGGCGGCAATTATCTATCACAAAAGACAATTGTACGTGTTGATAGTTCTGCTTTGAGCTTACAATTATTGACAATATTTGATTTTAATGTTAGTTTGTCATGAGAAGTGGCAAGTGGCTGTGCTGTATTTAAATCAGTAAATCAGATATATAATATATCTGTATCAGTATAATATTTGTGCATTTATACTAATTCAGTTTTTGTGTTTAAAAAGTAGATCAGATAAGAGAATTATTGTTTTTTACAGCAATGTAGTTACTTATTATCACTGAAAATGATTATGTTATGACAATAGGGACTTGAATTAAAAAGTAGCATTTGCATGGACTGGGTATATCTCAGGTGCGAAACGTGTGCCTCTGTGTGATAGATAGAAAGTTATTTAGGTAGTATTGGGCTACTTTTGCCTTCTGTGTGTGATAGAGAGAGAGTTGCTTAGGAAATATTTGCATTTGCCTACTTTTGCGTTCGTTATTTATTGCTGTATTTTTACCAAATTCATATACGTTGAAGTGGAGACAATACGATAACAAGTTAAAGAAAGGCATTTGTCAAAACGGCTGGTAGCCGTCAATTTGACAGATATTCGTTATCTATTTATTATGTTCTGTTACTTACAAATCTTACTAGCTTTGCAACTCATTTCTATCGTTATTTTATCTACCCTATTTTAATAGCATGATAAGCATCATCATATTTAATCATTTTCAATGACCCCCCCCCCCCCCCCCCCCCCGGTTGCATTTTTGCGAAGGACTGTGAATTTTTATTTAATATTTTTATTACAGTATGGAACAGAAAAGGAAAAAATTGTCTGTAAGTCAATATAAAAAGAAACGCTTAAAGAAAGAGGAACAAGGAAGAAAGCTAAGCTATGTTATGAAGGAATTCTTAGTACAAAAGTCCTGTTTAGATGAGTCGTCCACATCCACATCAACAGCTACTGCTTTGGATTTGGCAAATAAAAACTCAGTGCCGCCCCAATCACTTCCAGAAGAAATTGTTGAAGAGAGCCAAAAAATAACACCATCAGAAGTTCATCAAGAGCCGGGTAACAGTAGCAGTGGCAGCCAGCAGATATTAAACGAAATTCCTTCTGCTCCTGCATTATTGAATGCTTTCTGCATGTCATCTGAAACTCCTCAAATACTGGTTGAGAGGGGTCCACATCAAATTAAAGAATTCGAGTTTCCTATTAATAAAGGAAGGCGTAGATTTTTGCCCTCGCATTATTTGAAAGTGTTGAGCAATAGTGAAGTCGTTGAGAGAAGTTGGTTGATTTACTCTGTTACAAATGATGCCTTTTTTGCTTTTGTTGTATATTATTTGATAATTCGTCTGCTATTAATGACTGGCCCAAAAAAGGTTATTCTGACTGGGGAAATCTTATAAGAGCCCTCACAATGCACGAAAATTCTGTAAATCAGAGAAATGCTTTTAGAGCATGGAAAGAATTGGACATTCGATTAAAGCAGAAAATAACTATTGACGCTGAATATCAACGAATTATGGATATGGAAATTCAGCATTGGAGAGGAGTTCTAAAAAGAATTATGTGAATAATTAGACTATTGGCCTCACAATGCTTAGCTTTTCGTGGAACAACTGAACATTTGTTTCAGCCTAATAACGGAAATTTCCTAAAGTTGGTAGAATTGCTTTCTGAGTTTGATCCAGTTATTGAAGAACATATCGGAAGAGTTCAACGCGAGTCTGATAAATGGTCTGTGACTTATCTAAGCAATAATATACAAGATGAATTGATGAATTTGATGGGAAATATAATTTTAAGCAAAATTGTCGAAATAACAAAAATCGCTAAATATTTTGCGATAATCGCCGATTGTACCCCAGACGTAAGTCATATTGAACAGCTCTCATTAACAATAAGAGTTGTCGCTTTAAACTCCATTCAAAATAAATATGAAATTGAAGAATTCTTTATTGGTTTTTTTTGAAGCTAGTGATTCAACCTGAGAGGGTTTGGCAGAACTTATTCTGACACATTTGGAAAGTTAGGTTTTGAGTTAAAGTGGCTTAGAGGACAAGGCTATGACAACGGAGCTAATATGAAAGGAGTAAGAAAGGGTGTACAAAATAGAATATTTGAAAAATATCCAAGGGCGTTTTATGTGCCCTGCGCATGTCATTCTTTAAACGTAGTTGTTAATGATGCAGCGTCTTCTTCTACAGAAACAACAACTTTTTTTTTTCCATTGTACAAGAACTTTACACTTTTTTTTTCTGGTTCTACAAAGCGTTGGGAAGTGCTAAAAAAAGTTTCACAATTAACTCTAAAACCATTGAGTGCTACTAGGTGGTCAAGCACAGTAGATGCGTTAAAACCTTTACGATTTCAACTTTGCGAAATCTATGATGCATTATTCCAAATAATAGAAGACATCAACAGAGATGCAGAAACTAAAGTTAAAGCACGATGATTAGCAAAAAATATTAAAAATTACAAGTTTATTAATTAATATCCCCTCAAGCAGCTGCTTGCCACAGAGGTCTGACAGGAGCCCTGTCAGTTTATACGCCATAGTAGAAGGTCTGAGAAGATGGCAGGACCTCAGCAGAAAAACGACACGAACAGCCATGCCTTACCCGGGGCTCGAACCCAGATCCCTTAGATCAGTAGCCAAGCGCGCTAACCACTCGGCCATATGCGGTGTAATTCTTTGGTATGATATTTTATTTGAAGCTATTGCAATCTATAACTATAAATTTGTCAGATTGTGTAAGGATGTTATCAGAAACCATAGAAAAAGTGAAAAGTTATAGACAATCTGGATATGATCAGATGAAAATTGCTGCTAATGAGATTGCAGAGAATCTTGAATGCAGTGCAGAATTTCCTGCCGAAACTGAAGTTAGAGCCAGAAGGAAAAAGCGTCAATTTGACTATGAAGAAGCTGTCGATCAACCCTTAACAGAGGAGAATAAATTAAAAAAAAACTTTTTCAATTATATTCTGGACATTACCCTTAATTCTCTGAATGAACGATTCACGCTTCTGGAAACCCATAGCAAAAATTTTCAGTTTTTATATGACATTTTAAAACTCAAGGATATAGATGACAAAACGCTAGAAAATTATAGTACCAGTCTCCAGTCAATACTTCCGGTCGAAAATGAATCAGATATAAATGCAAATGATCTTCAAGAAGAATTACGTGATGTATCCCGAATGCTACCATATTCTATGAAACCTTTGGATGTTTTAAATTATTTGTGCCAAAATAACTTAATTGCTTTGTATCCGAATACTGTTGTAGCTCTGAGAATTTTATTAACACTCCCTGTCTCTGTAGCTAGGGGGAAAGAAGTTTTTCCAAATTAAAATTAATAAAACACTACTTAAGAAGTTCAATAAGCCAAACAAAACTTAGAAATCTGTCATTAATTTCTATTGAATCTACATTGGTTGCCACTCTAGACTACACATCTCTAATTAACGAATTTGTTAAAGTTAGAAGGGTAAACTGTAGTAGATTGTTGTAGTTGATATCATTCTTTTAAAGTAGTTTATATTTTCAAATTAAAAAGAGTATTCGTACATTTTGTGCAGTTTTTTTTTAAATTACAATCGATGGTTATTTTAAAGAAAAAACATTTAAGGGGCGGCATTTCGAAGACTTGCATCATAATGAAAAAATCTACCGCACGGCCCTGACCATTTGGCAAAAAAACTTGACTCCACTTGATTATCAACGGGCAATAATCATATTAACTTTATATGCGTTAATAAACCTCCCAAAAACAATTTAAATTGTTAATTCGTGTTTCGTTTCCGATTTCTGTCACAAATTTTATCAAATTTGATGAAAGATTAGTTCCGCCAGGACTAATCCCGCCATTCTTCCAAATAGAAATTAAAGTAATTTTATGTAATACTTAATTTTAGTATTATCTTAATGTTAATTAATTAATATAAATTTTAAAGGTATTAAATATTGTAATAATTTTGTTAAGAATAGTTTTCATTGGCGTAATTGCGAAAAAGTGCATTAATGATCCGTAAAAATTATTTGCAAACAGCATAAAAGCAAGTGACCAGAAGAAGAGAAATTCACTCTCCCGTTAACCATTGACGAGTGAATTTTGTGATGTGGCTTGTTACTGTTCAAGTTAGGAAAAACTGCAATAGTAAAATATTTTCTGGGAAAAGTAAATCAACTTTCACTATTAAACGCAATATTAGTTTCATTGAATACTCTTTTCCAATGTAGAGTAAAATATGAAAAATATTTTGCCCCTTCTCCCTATATTTGTATATCCTTTCCTCTGGCTTTTGAGAAAAAAACAGCAGACTAGTCAGAGTTTTCCGAATTTCCCCACCCATGTAAATGAGCATAATTGAAAAATATAGGAATAATTATCCTTTACCAAAAAAGAGGAAAATAATATTTTTTGGGAATGCTTAAAAATTATTTTCGAGACTTCGGGTCCAATCTAGAAGACCTTCAGGATCTATTGTTTAAGAAATACTGCTCTAAACAGGCCCAATATCTCTTTTTATCTAAGGCCGTAAAAGTCAAAGCTACCACTCTGGCACTCCAGCGTAGTTCGCCTGTGTTGTTTTCTTTCTTTTATTGAAATGTGTTTTGAGAAACAAATAATACGACACAGGAAACATTTGGCATGACCAGAGAAAATATATATTTAATTCATCAATTCAAAATACAGTTCGATCTTATAATACACGTAGTACTAGTTGTGGAGAAATCTTGAGAGTGTCGGAGGGAAGTTGTTTTGCAGCTTTCTAATCAGGAATGTAGAGTCACGCCGTTCCAAGGGAACAGGTAGGTTTCAGATGACTCGAAAATGAACAGAAAAGATACATTTTGTTAGATATCATTAACCGCTTATTTGTAGTCGAAATTTGGAAGCAGTTGAAGCTATTGTTATCTGGCGTTTCATGTTAAGAAAATGCACCTGAAAACAGTACGTTTCATTAATCTTGCAAGTCGACAGCAAGTCTATGTAATGCAGTACTCGTTAGAATGCTCCTTATTCCAAGGAAAGGATATTTACACGTGTTTTACATGAGTGAAAGGAAGTTGTGGGTTTTGGTATATTTACAAGCTATTCAGAATGTAGAGAAAAGCTTTTATGTTTTAGAGTTTTAAAATTTATTACAGTTTATTAAAGGGCAATAATCATTAACTTTATATGTGTTAATAAACTTCCGAAAAACAATTTAAATTGCTAGCTCTAGTTTCGTTTCTGATTTTTGTCACAAATTTTATCAAAATACTCAAAGTTTCGAAAAAACGGAAAGAAATGTGTTGAAAATAAAAAGGGGTCTAATAAAATATGAGTTAATATAAAAGAGTTGAAAGAAGTAAATGTTGGCTTCATGAATGTGGAACCTGTTACTGCAAAATATTGAAGCTTGGATATTAGATTCACAAATGTCTAGTAAAGCCAGCAACTGGAAGAGGCAAATCTGGGACTAAGATTAAGGGTCTATATAATGAAATGGTAATTACATGTGATTTTACAATATAAAATGTAACTGATTCATTTATTAATAAATTTAAAAACTGGAAACCTTAAGTGAAAAGGTGTAACGATTCACCATTCATAATATTCATTTATTAAAAAGTATTTGGAGAGGTTGTGGCTAATAGAACTTGAATAAAAATAATTATTCTATGAGGGTGCTTTTAAAAAAATTCTGCGAAGGAATTTTGTTAAAAGTGTATATTCCTTAAAAGTTGCACTACATTTGGAAAAAACTAGTGTAAAACGCTTTTAAAAAGAAATATAGTTGTTTTTGATAAATATGTGATATAAAAAAACTACAAAATCTGAAGGCTATTATGTTTTAAAGATGAAAAAATACAAAACTCAGCTAATTTGCCTCTGATTTATGCACATAAGATTTTCAGTTTGAAATATTTGTTTTGTGATGTATGTGTGGCAAAGAAAAGTGAACACTAACATTAGCTTTTCTTTTCATTAAAGCAAAAAAGCTTTAAATAATAATTTTTTTAATGAAATGGAAATTCATAAGAAACGTGAATAATAGGCACCTGTAGCGAAAAGTAATAAAATATTAGGGAAATAAAATGAAAAAAGAATTATATCATGAATAATGGAAATAACTGAATATCTTCTTGCTCTACTTATATAAAATTTTATCACAAATCATCATCCTCTAGCAGCCATACCATAGTAATAAATCATTGTAAATAGTCCACAATTGCAGGATCCTATGCATTCTACAGGCCAGGAAATTTGTTTTTGAATGGTTTTGACTGATACAATCAAGAAAGCCAAAGTGAATGCATATAATCAAGAAAGCCATGGTGAATATCATTGACCTTATGTATAAATGATATTGGGAAAAGATATTAGGTGTTGCAGTTTATACTGTTAAAATTGCTTATGACCAAGTACCGAGTTTCTATATATGGCAATAAACTTTGCAAAGGTAAGTCAACAAATAAAATTAGACGATTCAAAAAAATTTATGTAATTAAAAAATATTTCAGTATTTTTTTGACAATCCTTTACCAGAAAATTGCAATTTTCGAAAAAAAAAAATTAGTACAGAAAATTAAATTGTTCGCTGTAAAAGCAAAATTTATTCCATCCCGTAAAATATTTTACGAACCAATCTTTTCCCCCCACGTGTTTTCTTTTAGTAGTGTTACTTACGACTCAACTCTAATACCGACACTAGATGGCGCCATATTGTCAAATAATTTAAGATTCCGACGAAATTACAAAATCTGCACAATCAAGAGTCTTCTGTTCTTTAAAACAGACAAATACAACCTGTCAATAACATAAAATTTGAAATAACATAAAAATGGGTTATGCTGATGTTTGTAAAGAGCACAAATAACTTTTTTTTTTCTGAGTAAATTGATACTGTGGGAAATCACGATTCAAAAGCATAACCAACACCGCATTACTGATTTCCTTTCATAGTAATACTGAAACTTCGGTTAATATTTTCTTTAAGCCAGTAATCTAAAGTAAGAAGATGAAAGTATAATTTTTATTTCTAATATTTTTTGTATGCTGTAGAAGTTATCAATAGATTTCGAACCCTACAATGCTGATTATTTGCTTAGTGTTATCTATATTTTTTTTGAAATTAAGAAAATAAATATTAAGCTTTTGTTTTCGTGAAGACATTTTAATTATATCTTGTTAGTTGTTAAAATTAGGCATTTTGCTAACGGAACAGAAGAGACGATAAAAATAAAATTGGTGTTATTGAACGTAACTTTTAAAGTTAGAGGAATAATGACAGGAAAAATTTTCATTATCAAATATTTGTTCGTAATAACAGACTTACTCTTGGAAGTAATCTTTATCGTAACATTTTTAATTTTACGTTTCTTTCTTGTCTGTTAGTCTCCTGTTTTAGTTCCTGCTTCAGTTATCATAAATTTTAACGTACCGAATTAAAATTGATTTAAAAAAATATTAACTTTATGAAAGCAAATTCAGCAGCAAATGTTTCCACAAGAGTTATTTCTAAAAAATAATAATCCATTTTTCTAATCGTGAGAGATTATTATATATCCTCAAATATTCTGTTATTTTTCCCTTTTATTTTCTTTGTTTCATGTAAGTACATTTCCTACAAGTTTCAGATAAATTTATTGAACATAAAGAATTTAAATTAAGTAGAATATATATATAACTTTTAAAAAATTATTTCGGAAAAGAAAATAAATTTATTATTTCTTACAAGTAAAAATATTAGGAGGAACAGTATTTTTACATTATGTATAAAAACATTTTAAAAAGCAATTTTATACGAAACGAATTAACCGTTAAGATGTAAGATACTTTTAATTTTTTTAATTTTTTTATGTAAACAGCAGACATCAGGTTTTTTTTCCGAAATAACATATTAAGCCACTTTAAAATATAATTGTCTGAAGCAGAAAATGAAATTGTATTGTGACAAAAAAAGAGGTATCTTAGAGCCATTCGTGTGGTACTTTGAATCTGAATTCATCAATTCGAAGTAAATATAATGCGATTTATGCCTTTCTGTAATTAGTTTAGATAGTAAACTGTCACAGCAAATGCACCAAAAGAAAATGAATAAAATAAGAAAATAAATATCAAATGGAATGAGTTAGGAAATTTATTATGATGACAGGGTTGGGGCTCTTAATTCTGTCACGTTAAGAAAACTCCTAAGAACTCTTTTAGGTTAAAAAAATAGACTAGTACTGAATAAACAATATTATATTAACTAATATACAAATAGCTTTCACTACTATTTTTAACATAATGCATAAAAATAGCGGTTATTTCAAATATTAGAGAGTAATTCTGAACCTTCTGGATTAAACTGATCTGTTGTAAACTATTAAAAATAAGATTTTATAGAACTTGACAAAACAAATTAAGCTCAAGAATAAATAACAATCCAATTAAATTGTTTTGAAAATTCAACTTTTTAATTTTTTATCTATTTTTTGCCTTCGTAATTTTTTATCTATTTTTTGCCTTCGTAATTTTTTAAACTTATGCTGCTGAATTCAATGAAAGTTTACTTTTATGGGTTGGTGTTAGTCGAAGGTAGAATCAATTCTCAATTTAGAAAAATAATTAAACTATGCAAGGTGAAGGATAATTTCGTTTACAACTCGAAACAAAATTTCGTAACGTTTCAAATTTTGGAATAAATATCACTATTGAACAATGCCAGTCGAAAGTATTTAATTGCCAGGGTATTTCGGATTATAGTTTAGAATTTGGTCATTAATTCGATGAAAAAGCATTATTCTTATTTCTAATATTGTACATTATTACTCTTAAGCTGAAAACATCATTCTGGTTCAATGACGTTCGAAAAAATTCGCTAAGTTAGCATAATCGTGTTAAGCAATGTCAGTGAAAGATTTTTTTATAAGCTGTGTTTATTATTAATCGGATTTAGATTAAACTGAAATTGAATTACCTAAACACCGAGGAATTCTAATAAAGCTTATTTGAAGTACAACTATTCGGTTATCGAAAAGCTGTTTCCCCTTTTCTTATCAATAACAGAAATTAACCTCTTTAGTTGTGCTCTTTGACAGAACTAAACTTTGATGTAATAACACCAATTTTTGTTACTTTTATTTAGAACAAATTACAGCATTTGAACTTTTTTTTATTTATTGACTATAATAAAGTGTAAATGCAAAATATATATGATTACAAGTTTGTAAATTCCAACTGTACTATTTAAACAGGGACATTACTTCTTTGCGCTCTAAAAGTAGAACTTTAGAAAGTAATTTTTTTCCCAGCACTCAAAAAATTATAGTATGAAGCAAAGAATTTCTAATTCCATCATTCGTTTCGTTTCTTCAAAAACCAGTTTATTTCGCTTCAATGTATGAATTCATTTATTTTATCAGTGCACTTCTGTGAATGTGATGGGTTCGGTTGTTTTACCTCTGAGAGGCAACAATAGACTAAATGGCTAGATCACAAAGACCCAAGTTTCAGACTAGCCATTGAAAGTTAAAGGAAGAGGACTCATTTTACACCTCTTAGAGGACATGGTTGCATCCCCGTCAAGGCCATCCAGCTTATTAATTTAACATTCTCCGTGTATGTCTCTCCTGCACACGAAAACCACGTCTTAACGTCCCATCCAACGGACAACGTCTTTTACCAAGCCCATTAGTGTCATCCCTCTTACCGAGGTAAGGTAATGTAGTAATGAGTAAGGTAAATGTAGATATCTCACACTGGCTGAGTTGTGACTCGAACTTGGGAACTGCAGATTATGAGCCTGTTCCCCTAGCGACTGAAATAACCTCCTCTCCCCCTGTGATTATGTAATTTTGTGTTATTCTGAATTGTAAGAATATAAATAAATACCAATATTCACATGATCCATTTCTTCTGCAGGCAAATAATAATTTTGGTGATAGATTCTTCAGTATAAGAATTATATTAAAGCAGAAATTTCAAGTCCAAAGTCTTTGAAGCTAGTATGTATAAACTAAATAAAGAAAAGCGCAAAACTGTATACCTACATTTTTAATCGAAATTATATGTATTTTAATCATATACAAGTTCAGAAAAACAGTTTGTCTTATGAAACTTTTAAATTTAGGAGACTCTTATACAAAGATTCACACGTTAAATAACAAGTGTTATTCTGTTGCAACACATTTGAATTTGGTTGTAATAAGTATATATTATGTACAATACACAATCTTTCATTTCAATGTACAAGGATGCTTAAACATAACTAATTAGCAGTAAACATAATTTTCTTTTGTTTACTCTACGATACAAATATTATAAAGAATAAAATATAACTTTTCTTATCAATAAAAACACTTTATTATTTAATAATAAAATGCAGATGTAAAACTTGTAATTCATCATTTTACACGTTAAGCTGCCTTATTTAAGGGAATGTATCAAGAAGATCTTGCTGTCGACTAGCATTTACATGTTTGCTGCATGCAATTGTAATAAATAATTTGTCAACAAAACCAGCTTGCTGCACAGAATAATAATAAGATTACAGTATAAAATAAACACAAAGAACTGTTGATGTGAAATATTGAGCACACAAAGAATTAATAATGGAATGTTCTGCAATCACACTGCTGATTTAGCAACAGGCACCTGTTTTTGATTGCCTTTAATAGTGAACGTGGGTACAATGCACAGAACAAGATAGGACAATTACTTCACAGAGGTTTATGATAGTTTTGCCCTGTGATCAACTCTTTTAAAGAAGTTCATCAGTAACTATGGTATGTCTACATGTGTGTTTCTGTATAAAGTAATACTGTCTATATCCAGGCCTAGTGGAATTTACGCATAGGGTGACTTTCGTTATAACGCATCTAACTTTCCCCCAGATTGGTCAAAACGAATTATTTATGTTCCTTCTACTCTGATATCTGGCTTTAAAAATATGTGTGTATGTGTTTCTCAGAAAAGTTCCTATAATCAGCCCTGGAAATGGGAATTTTGAACCAGGAGTACTGCATAGTATAGTGTTTCTATAACCCCACCCCCACCCCCACACCTAAAAGAAAATAAAATAAAAGTTTTATCGGAAATAACGTTTAAGGTAGCAGGCCAAAGTGGAGTGTAAACGGGTCTGCTTTTTTTTGCATCTTTAGTATTTTAACAGCTAATTTTTTTTTGTTTTTTTTTTCTTATTCGGAATTAGTGGGACGCTGTCCTATCGCGTCCTATCCAATTTCTACCACTGACAAAAGGGTTTAAAAATTTATTCAGATCATGTGCATTTTGTTGTTCCTTTACTTTCAAGACAAAAATTATTACTATTTTCAAAAATTTGCCTTCATTTATTATTGTAATATTATTAGTACTGATTATTTTGGTTACGTTTGCTAACTCTTTCTACTCTTGCTTCTAATCGATGTTTTTCTGATTTTCTCAGGTGACTGAACATTTAATAAATGGTGAATAATTTGGAGAAACATGAACCAAGAAACTCTATAATATGTTCCAATATCAGTTTTTCAATATTGTAAGAATATGAGTTGTTTTAAATAGCTTTTATTAGTTTATTAAAAGCTTATAAAACTTAAAGCTGTTTTTTGGGGGTAAAAAATAAAACTTTTCCTGAACACCTTACGAAGTGCCAAGGGCTACCAGTTTAAAAATACTGTTCTAAAATACGTTAGGAAAAACAGTTTTATTGTATCAAAATGAAAAACTTATTCCCAGTTGCTGAAGGTCAAGAATTTCTTTGACTGTATTTGAATTAACGGTATCTTTCAATTTTGTGAACTTATATTTTGTCCGGTGGCAAACCCGGAGGTAAAACTGACAACTAGATTCCGCTGAATACAAGGCAAGGACTGTTTAGTAAATGATTATATGACATGACTTTTAATTGTCATTGATGTTCACTCTTATATGTTATCAGAAACTTCTGAAGTGACAAACACCATACAACCCATCATAATGGGTTATTGGGTGACATTTTTAAAATGATCAGAAGAACTTATGGAAAGATCAAGGC
Organism: Ryuthela nishihirai; assembly: GCA_038380435.1. Taxonomy (NCBI): domain Eukaryota; kingdom Metazoa; phylum Arthropoda; class Arachnida; order Araneae; family Heptathelidae; genus Ryuthela; species Ryuthela nishihirai. The sequence continues at coordinate 133,656,249 of JAWZYU010000001.1, read as the reverse complement.
AGTGATGGCAAACCTTGTTATAAATTGCGTGTCATTTTTTTTTTATTATGATAGTAATTTAAAATTGCATTTCACGTTGACAACTAAAAAAAAGATATTTGTAATGAGTGTGACGTAGCAGGCAGTGACGTAATTAACAGGTTTGAGGAATGGGAAAATTGTATTTCCAAGAAATCATAACAATTTTCATTAGCAAAAAATATGAACACAATTCGCCAAATTCGCTTTCTCCTCACATCCCCTTTACAAAAGTCCTAGCCACAGCATTACTTATAAGGAATGTGAATGGGAAGACGTGTTGGGAGTTAAAATGCCTTTGCGTCACTGAGTAGAAGATTTATATTTTTGTTCAGTTAAAAAATAAAGCACGAGAATCTAAAGCCACAATAAATATACTGTACAAATCTCTTAATGTCGACGAGAATGAAATTCCACTGTCTAATTGATTGTCTGTCACTAACTCTCATTGGACCGATGCTAATGACGCCGTTTTATGGCATTTAAGCTTGAAATTTCTGGTAGCGTTATTGCACTGAACTTTAACTATTTTCATTTCGGTAATACATGAAATAAATGAAAAAGCAAAGGCAATGAATGCATCGTAAAAATAGCATTTCATCCGATCTTTTTGCTGATTGTTACATTTTTGCTGCTGATGTTTACATACACACAGAGTGTATGTAAAATACAAAGAGCAGAGCTGTTAAATAATGAAAAAAAAAAGCAACAAACAAAAAATAAAAGTAAGTTTTTTAGGAGAAAATTAGTGACACCTGAACATTATTAGGTGTTAGCATGATGGGGCGATCATGCATGCTGTTAACACAACGGTTTTCTTGCAGGAATTAATTATTTGGTGAGCGCATTATCGAAAGTAGTCTTTGGCCACCACGATCCCCATTTCTGCTTTCTAACTTTTTTCTGTGGGAATATCTTAAAGAAAGTGTCTATAGCGAACCTGGAGGAACTTAAACATAACACTGAACAGACTGTTGCAGGAATTGGCCAAGAAACATTTCGAAAAGCTCCAAGAAAAACTATAAAAACGGTGGATGCTTGTCTTTCAGAAGATGGTGAACGTTTTCAGCATCTGCTGTAATTGTAATGAAACTTGTTTATTACATTTAAACCCTGGTAAGTTTAAAAATATGCGGTACACACTATTTGATCGCGTTTTAAATGGTTCACCCTACACCCTGCATTTGGGGGGGGGGATAGGGGGATGTTAAACCAGCCAACCTGCCCCCTTAAGTACGCCACTGTACGTACTTAAACTGTGCGTACCTTAAGTACGCCACTGTGCGTTGCACCCATGCAGATATCTAACAGAATCTGCCCAAATTGAAATCTAACAAATCAAAAAGATCTAACAGAATCTGCCCAAAGTGAAGGAATAATTTTGTTTTCAAACAAATATCTGTTTTGACACAAACGTACTTTGAAGTGTGCCTTGCTTTTAATTTGAAGTACACAGCAACAGTTTTTCTTTACAGGAAAATGGAAATGTAAAATTTATAACAACCTTCGTATCATTTGCAGAATATTTCTGAGATTGGATTAAATGATTAATAGCAGCCATAACAGATATGCAGCAGCTTGGGGAATGGGAGAGAAACTAACAGGAAGCTAAAACGTATCATACAACATAAATAAAATATACTTTGCAATTTACATCAGCTTGCTTTTACTATGTTTAGTTAGCAACAATAAACTGTAAATATATATGTCTTCAACTTTACATTAAAACACCCGCATAAATTCGAAAACATTGCAAAGAACGACTTTGAAAGTGTATTTACAGTAAAAACTATACATCTCAAAGAAAGACCAGAGTAAATGTTAAAAAACCCCAAGATCAGAAGTTTAATTACCCTTTAAAATATAACGGAATCGATATAATCACCTTTTTTTTTGGAATATGAGTGTACAGTGAATATGAGAAAGAATCAGAACATTGTTTTATTCTCTTTTTTTTTGACAGTGTTCTAATCCTATTCGAATTATTTAAAAATTGGCCTGGTAGACATTTGTGCTCAATGGCCTGCAAACGAGTGGTGGAAAAAAAAAATTAAACGACAATAAACAATGATAGAACCCGTAATCTCTAATCTCTAGTAAAAATAACACACCACTGAATAATATACACGAACACTTAGGACATTGTCAGCTGCTCGACGTGAAGGCTGTTACTGTTAGTTTCGTATCTGTGTTTTTATTATTACTTACAGGAAACACTTCATGAATTTGTTCCATATTTAAATTGTTGTTTGTGATTGGGTCAGTCTTTTGCAGGAATATTTGGTGGGAAGTAAGAAAAAGGGTAAAATATTGCTGATATCGTTTTAATATAAAATTTTCGTTTACGAAATTCAAAAATAGGGGTAATATTGTTGATTTTCTTTTAATTCTATATTTCTGTTTCCAAATTTAAGATAAGGCAATATCGGTTTTCTTTAATCTGAAAAACCCTGTTTCCGAAATTGAACAATGTTTGCTCTGTTTTAAACTTGAAATTACTATTTCCAAAATTAAGTCAATGTATAATTATTATTAAACGGCTCTTTTTTTAAAATCTGAAATTACTATTTCTGTAATAAAGCAAAAGGGCAATAGTATTAAAATTTTTTCATTAAAAGTTTTCTTTCATACTCGGAAAGAAATATACACAGTCGTATCAGAATAATATGACCACCTACTATACATATACTATGGTAGGTATATTATATATTATTCTGATACCACTGTGTATATCAGCACGGAAAATTGCTGCAATCATCCACGTATTGTAACTCGTTTTTTACCATATTGTGAATGCTTGAATTGATTCCATATCCAATCCATGTAAAGTAATACTTTATATGAGACGGATTGGTTATAGCAGGGGTGGGCAAATAGCGGCCCGAGTTTTTTGTGGCCCGCCAAGACAGTCAGAAAAATCCGCCTTGAACCGAGATTTCGTTCCCGTGCGCGACCGAAGATTCGTCTCGTATTTTCCACTAGGACGGCCACGTCAGTACGCATGCGCAGTGTAGATACGAAAACAATTGCCCACTCCTGGGTTATGGGATTCCAGACCGCGTATAATCAAATTTTTCCCCATTGGGCAAATAAATGCCACATTTTTTTAATGAGTGTTTAATCAAATCCGCGATCGGCATGGGTTTACTGTGTTCATTCAATCAATAGTTTGAAGAAAGTTTGTAATTTATTTGTATTTTAATTGGAAATAATAATATGAAGAATAAATATCGTGACATGTAGCTATTACATAGAAATCTGTAAAACGTAATTTACTATATTTTGATAAAATTCGTAACAAAATGTGTATGTGAAGAAATGTTTGATGAATTACGGATTACTATTGTTAACTATCATATACAATTATTTACAATATTTTAAGTTTTCACATTAATTTAAAATACATCTTTCATGCAATGATTGCATTTTAAGACCTTTGGTAGTTCTTAGTTGTTTCGTAATACTAAATGAGCTGAACTTCCTATTCCTACAGGTAAATGTTGCATGAATTGATGCCATTTATTCAGAATATAACAATCATAAAATATACATTTATGAAACAGTTATTTCAAACCTACCCTATTACTGATAATATCAACTTTCAAAATTAACATTTATATCATTCGGCAAATATACTTCTCATTTTTTAAAACGTTATTTTGTGTAAACTAAAATGAAATTTAGAAATATTAGATTATAGAAGGTCGGCGTGGGGAATACAGAATGTACGATCTACAAGGGGCTCTCCCCCAACATCTTATGAAGGTCCACTTATATAACATTTTCCCAACATTAATGGTCCATTTCCTCAAAATTAAATAAAGGTCCATTTCGGGATATTTAAGACAAATATGTTTTTGAAGAGCTCAAATAGCGCCAATCAAGACCATAAAATTAGTTATTGACTTTGGACCCACAAGAGTATAAAGCCATCTTGACAATAGGAAGGATACGGCATTTTAACAATAAAATTAAACTAAAAACGGAGAGCGAACGAAAAGTTAGTTCTGATAGCGCTCGGTGTGGAAAGAGATTTTGGGGAAAAAGTATTTTCTAGCTCTCGGTGTGGAAAGAGGTTTTGGGAAAAAGTATCTTTTAGCTTTCGGTGTGGAAAGAGGTTTTAGGGAAAAGTATCTTTTAGCTTTCGGTGTGGAAAGAGGTTTTGAAAAAAGTATCTTTCAACTCTCGGTGTGGAAGGAGGTTTTTAGGAAAAAGGTATCTTTTAGCTCTCGTGTGGAAAGAGCTTTTAGGAAAAAGTATCTTTTAGCTCTCGGTGTGGAAAGAGGTTTTTTTTTTGGAAAAAGGTGTCTTTTAGCTCTCGATGTGGAAAGAGCTTTAGGAAAAAGATATCTTTTAGTGCTCTATATGGAATAAAGTTTCGAAATTAAAAAAATTTTCTTTTAGCTCTCCGTCTGAAAAGAGGTTTTGAAAAATAAACAAAATAAAAAATCTTTTTAACGCTGTGTGTGAAAAGATTTTTTTCAAAAGAAAAAAGTATCTTTTGGTGCTCTGTGTGGAAAAAGATTTTGGGAAAAAATATTTTTTAGTTCTCGGTGTGAAAAGAGGATTAAAAAAAAAAGTATCTTCATTGCAAGAAGAGTGACCCAAATCAAGAACAACAATTTTCATTTCAGCGAACTTTTTATTTGAACTTTTTTTAAAATCGTTTTTCTTGATGTTCTGCCGCTCACACCGCATAGCAGTGTTGACATTACTACATATTTGCATTATGTATCGCACTCCTTTAAGAAAGTTCTCCAACATATGGTAAATGAAAGATTCAGTGAAGGAAAGAGTTATCCTAAAGGGGAGAGTTGATTTCTCTTTTATTTTTTCGTTTGTGTTCTTTTGTCGAGACAGCTTCCAGCGGAACTGGAAATTAGTCATTCTCTCTCTCTCTCTTTCTCTGATCTCAGAATTCTCTTCCACAGCCAATACTAGAGATACTTATCTCATTTCTGTCGTTTCGAAATACTAGAGATACTTATCTCATTTCTGTCGTTTCGAAATACTAGAGATACTTATCTCATTTCTGTCGTTTCGAAAAAGATGTCTGTCCAAACGGATCGAGTTGGGTTTTGATTTTGGATCCGAACTAAACCCTTTACGTGAACTACAAGAACACATTGGATCATTTCTTTCTTTTTGATCGATTTGTTTTAGGTTGAAAAAAAAGCATCATAAATCAATTATGATTTGTTTAAATTTCACACTAAGTATTTTTATACTGATAGGAAAAATGTATACACTTTTAAACTGTGTCCTGGTTTGGGCACCTTCTTCTGCTGATTAATTAAAACATCATTAAGATTATTTTCTATATCAAGTTGCTGAAAAAAATCGATGCTCAAAAGCATTCAATATTATTAAAAAATAACATTCAGTATCTTTTTCTTCCGTAACCATACAAGAAAATAAATATAGCCAGTTTTAGACATGATCAGTTTTGGGCGTCTTCTACTTCGGACTGAAATAATGTTTTTACATTCAGTTTGCAAAATATCGACGTTCAAAAGCATTAAATTCATAATAATATCAATATTACTAAAATAACATTAATTTGTTTTTTTCTGGAAACATACAACGAAACAAATAGAGCCAGTTTCAGACAAGTCCATTTTTCATTGCCTCACTTCGGAGTAATTAAAATAGTATTGAGACAATTTTTTACATCCATTCGGTATTATCAAAATAACATCCAATTTCGCTTATTCTATAGCCATAAAACAAAAGAAACAGAGTTAATTTTAGACATGTCCAGTTTAGAGGTGCTTCTAATTTCGATTAACTAAAATAGTACTCAGATAATGTTTTACATTCAGCTTTCAAAATATCGATTTAGAAGCATTCAGTATCATCAAAATAGCATTCAGTTGTATAAGAAATACAAAAAAAAAAAAACACTTACATCACTAATAATCGAATTACATGCTTTTTCCACATTTTTTTCCCATCACATTTCCAACATAATTTTGATTTTCAGATCACGTCATCATTGTGCGATCCGTTTGGCTCACCCTTTTCGTACACGCTTTAATTCTTTCACCTTCGCAACTGGTTGTCATGGTGATGCAAGAAAAGGAAATATTTCTATTTCCATCACTATTTCCCGCTCTTGCCTCAAGATGACCAAGTCTCTCTCTTCATCACCAGATGGCATTATTTAGCACCGAGACATGATTTCCTTTGGCCCGCATCCCCATGGATAGTGGGTTCCTCCCCGACCCCCATCAAGAGATAAAATAACGCATTAAGCGTTACACAGCTGACTTGCGCTGGGTTATCTTTGATTGGCTACTTTACTAATAATATAATAACTCTCTCTCCTGCAAAGCTCTCTTAAAATACAAATTTGTATAGGAATGTATTGTATTACTGAAGTTTTTTTATATACGCATTATTATTTTTTTTTGCCTTTCCAATTACCCAAAATAATAATTACCACGTTTGAAAATGTTGAAGGAATATTCCTGCTCCATCCGACATACAGTTGATATATAGATATATATTTATATACCTGTATATTTATACGATGGGATCTAAACCGTCTTATATATTATTTATAAAACAACGATATGCAATCGAAAGATGGCCTCATCCAGCTCCGCCATCTTTAGTTACTGGAGTAACTCTGTTAAAAAAAAATCGAAACAACAATTGCAACTACAGAACGGAAGTCGAGTTTTATAATGGGGAAAACATTGTAATTAGACATGTAGTGGATAATCTGGGTTGGGTAAGACTGAGATTTTTCTTTTGAAATTGCCCTCTTCCGCTGTCGCTTTTTTCATAGGACATAAATTTTTCCTCGAAATTTCCTTTTGCTTCGAACTCACTGCGTCGCACATAACTTATAATTTAACATGACCTTTCTTATTTGGAACTTTTCTTACCCAGTCTCAGCACAGGGTGAATTGATGGTAGGACTAACACGCAGAAATGGCAATACCAGAACGCTAGCGATATATATATATTTCTTCTTTTACTGATACCAACAGTTATTAAATAACATGATCAGCAATATGATCAGAAATTTCCCCACGCACACATGCTGCCAACGCATTTCTCAATCGAACATTCTCTGAATCACCCAGCTCCAAAAGCTAGTATAATAATAATACTGCTGTTTTGCGAAACCACCGACCCCAAATCAGATGATTCAAAACGCAAGTTCGGTTTTTTTGAGTTCCAGTCTGTTTTTTCTTTCACCTGCTTCTTGGAAGAAGCTTGATCCTTAATTCATCGGAGTATCTGTTTTATCCTTTCCAAATTCGATTCTTTGAAGATGCTTTACTTCAATCCACGACATGCTGAATATCGTTGATGTAAGTGCCCTAACGAACACTCGCCATTCGTCAAGTGAAGGAGTCCGTCTCCACCCTACTTCTGTCCATCCACTCTACCACTGAATCCTGCCGAATAAAAAGCACCGTATTGGCCCTACTTAATAATCCGCGTGAACTGCCGTTACAAAGAAGCGAGTCATCAGAATCGTCGGTCGAGACCATCAGCATTACCTCGTGTGTGGTCGTGGCGGTGGTTATAATAGTTGGTAAGTCGGCGAAGTAACGATAACCCAGATTATGTGGCGTCCCGTATCAATTACACCGAGTTTAAGTACACTTAAAAATCATGCAGACTGAGTAACAGTAAAGGTCCAGTCACGCGAAAACGAAACCAAAATGAAAGAAATGAATCAAGGATGATGTACAGAGAAACCTTGGCTAGGCAGCAGCGCCCCGTAGACGGACGCTGGCGCCGGAGCTGGGCTTCTGTTGCCAGGAGTCTGGTTCAGTAGCGACCACGGGCCCACCGTAGCAAAGCATCGGCCAGAACATCCAGGTGCGCTTTCGTCTGCAAAAGAAAACAGAAATAGATGTAGTTTAGAGATGATTCAATTTAACACAGTTTCTTTGACTATTTATTACTATTGTTGAAAGGTTTATTTCATATTAACACACCATGAACTAAGACTGATCACTAGTAGAAATGCAAAAAAGTAAAGTATATATTTTATCAAAGAAATACAGACAGGGTTCTTTATTGAAACAACAGATGGCGACACATAAAGGAAAACTTAGGCCTAGTTTTGCGCACTACCTGGAGACCCAAACTGAAAAACAGCAGCTGCAGAAATATATATTTTTTTAGAATATAATTTTTATTCATAAGAGTAGAGAATACAAATACATTTGCAATTTGACCCGCAAAGCTAAATAGCTTATCTGCAGGAAAATGAATATATTATATTAAACATAGGTCTTTCAGCCACAAAAGTGGTGTACAGTCACTCAAAAAAGTATCCGAACGCCATGGTTAATTAAAAAATTCAGAAAAAATATCTGGCAACGATTTTTTCAGAAATTAGTGATCTGGCATCCTTCGTGTACTGTACACGAAGGTTGCCAGATCACTAATTTGTAAAAGAAATCGTTGCCAGATATTTTTTCTGAATTTTGTAATCAACCATAGCGTTCGGATACTTTTTTGAGCGACTGTACATCAAATAAATCCACAAAACACAACACATAAAAATCAGCTAACTAGAAAATACCAAACAATTTTTTAATTCCCTTTTAAGTCTTCTAAAAGAATCTATATTTAGTAATTCTTTTGGGATAGCATTAAATATAAGTGTTACTTGATATTCGGAGGTATGTTTCCCGTAATTATTTCGAAAATTTGGCAATTTGTAATAATCTTGGTTTTGAAGTCTTGTATTTTTATTATGTTGAATTTTTAGTTTGTAAGTTTCGTCAAAAAATTTTTAATTATTACATTATATTTATATAAATTGCTGTAGGATAAAAGATTTAAAAATTTTAATCTATCGGTAGAAGTTTTATAAATTTTTTGCAAATGAAATGGAATAATATTTTTAGCTATTATAGACTGCAGTTTTTCTATTTTATTTATGTTAGTTAAGTTAGTTGTTCCATGCACAATTATTCCATAATTTAAAATAGATTCGCATATTGCTAGTAGATGCTATGCTCGTAGATGCTATTAAAAGATGATGAAAATTTGTAAATATGAAATAAGAAAAATTCTGGTCGTTCCGTTTTCGTAAGTCTGAGCTTGAATTCGCGAAAATGTGAGACCATATTTTTTCTTGTAAAGTAAAAAAAAAAGTTAAGGCGCTTCTTTTCAATTTAAAACATTTATATGTGTATTTTAAAAATTTAATATTAATTTTGTTTCCGTAAATTTACCAAAATGTATTGTTCATATTCATCCGCAAACACACACATACTATACACTATGTTGAAAAAAAGTGTCCGGACACTTTTCTCAACATAGTGTATATATATATATAGGAAGAACGGGTGGATCAGGTGGAGGTGGAGGCAAGGGGCATGTCCCCTCCATCTCCAGAGTTCTACCAACCAGGACGCAGGCGAAAAAAATATTAATATATATATGACACGTGTTTTCAGGAATTATTTTCGTATTAAAACAAGGGAAAAAGTTTGATATTGGACGGCGTTACGTCTCGATCGTGCCCCTTTCCTCCTTTATATTTTTATTTTCCAGATTTTGCCTGATATTGGAACTGATTTTGCTTGATATTCGGATTTGATTACATGCAAATATTTAGGATGGAAGCAAAAATATAGCAAACTATCGAAAAACGACAATGGTTAGAAGGTATTATGGTTGTTTCGTCATACATGATTTTCGTCAGCGAGATGCGTTGTGGAAATGGAAAAACTTTTTATGTTTAAGTAGCGGAAGCATTCAAGACCAGCTGCAGTAGGGAACTCGTTCAGATAGGAAAGAATTACTATCTCGAAATGCAAAAAATGCCCATGGGCCAGGGAAAAAATCAACACGGCCGTGTTACTGTGTTGAGCTGGCTTGTTTTACTTCTGAGTGGCACTTTTTTTGCACACAATGCTGACCACGTCACAAGGATCCCCAAGATCTCAGATATGATTCGGGGAAGGGATAGCCGTGTACTTCCCGTCGACCTCTCGTCAAGTCTTTCCGTCGACCTCTCGTCGTGTACTTCCCGTCGACCAACGTGCTCTTTAATGTGCATTAGGTATGGCTGTCCTGCACACATGACCATGGCGTAACGTCCCTTCTAATGGACAGTGGCCTATCCAAACACATCTGTGTTCCTTATTGACCGAGGGCAGGGCTGAGGTTTTACGGAGATAAATTTCAACCCTGGCTCTGGTGGAGCTCGAACCTGGGAACTGCAGATTAAAAGCCCCATGTTCCAGGGGGCTCTAATCTGCAGTTTAGTTTGAGTACCAACTTGACAGTTGAGACTTTTCTGCGCTGACCTCAGTTTTGCCCTTGGTGAGGAAGGTGGATACCGATGGGCTTGTAAAGGTGGCCGTCCGTCGAGTGAGGGATTAATCCTTGGTTCCGCGCGCATGAGAGCCATGTCCCGTGCACGTTAGAGAACACGCTAGATGGTCTTGACGGTAGACTACCGCCTGCTTCCAAACAGATATCCAGTGGCCCTTGAGTCCTTGTGACCTGGCCATTTAGCCCTTTGTAAGAATTGTAAAAATAATGAAAATGAATTGATTTTTTTATAACCTGGAGGAGCTCGTAGCTCCTTGGTTGTTCACATATACTTATTGATTATTTTACTTAGTTTTATGCATTCATTGTTTCTCTGTTCTTTGTAAAGTGTTGTATTGATAATGTATTTGACAAAGTGTTGTGCATTGTGTGTTTATTGTCCTCGTGTATTTATGTTATAATAAATTTGAATTTGAATATAAAAATAAAAGTGTCGGTAAAACAACGCAACTCGGAGGTAAAGAATAATGCATATCAAATTGATATATTTTTATGATATTGTTTAATGCTGCCTCTTACATATTTAGTTCAACCATCGGTCTGGTTGGACCTCCGTAGCCCATGGCAGCTTGAGGATGATGAGGATGATCATGATGATAAGTTTTATCGAGTATTTACTACAGTCTCGATGGTAATACAATAAATATAACATTAAAAAAAAATAAAAAAAAGTTTTTTACAAAAGAGAATAAAAATGCCCGGTTTCTATTGGCTTTAACTCTTTACAAGTAAAATAACGGAAAGAACAATGTTTCATGTTTTGTTTGCCGTCGCAAACGCCACCATATTCTCGCGCAGGAATTGCGTCGATACAAATCAGGGAGCGTGACCCCTGACCTTTTCTTTCATCCAAGAGAAGCAGATGATTTTCGCCCATCATAAATTTCCTGCGAGCACCACGAGAGCGCAAGGAAACGTGATTATCGGAGTCGAGCAAGAGTTCTGCCCGTCTGCTTAATTGGCCAGCCACAAAAGTATCCAGGCAAGAAAATAGTTCTCGAGAAAGAGACAGGAAGTGAGCGAAATAAAGATCGTTCTCTGACAGTAAGGATCGTTTCATTTCCGTCATTGCCGTCCATGGGGCGAACGCTAATTTCTTTGATCAATACCCCGAACCTTGCGAAATATTCTTCCCGTATTGCGCGGTCTTTATCTTGGGAATGTTTGAAGTGATTTGTTTCAAACCGTAACCGTTGATTTACCAACCAAGAAATAGAAGGTCATGTTGACCACTAAGGTTTTTAGCTTTTTTTCTTTCTCGTTTAAAGCTCTTTTGTCGAAGGTTGGGTTGGGTTGTTTTACCTCTGAGTGGCACTTTTTTGCACACCATGGGCTAAATGGCCAGGTCACAAGGACCCCGTAGGCTCAGAGAAGGTTAGGGGAGGGAACCCACTGGAACAGCTGCTGGGAGACAGATGGTAGCCTTCCGTCAAAGCCATCCAGCGTGTTCTTTAACGTGCACCGGGTATGGCTCTCCCGCACACGGGGCCACGGCTTAACGTCCCATCCGACGGACGGCGGCCTTTCCAAACCCATCGGTGTCCCCTACTGACCGTGGGCAGGGCGGGGAATTTTGTGGAGATAAATCTCAACGCTGACCCACCTGGGAACTACAGATTACGAGCCTGGCGCGCTACCGACTGAGCCACCCCCGCCCCCTTTTGCCGAAAAATTCAAAATGGTATGAGTTATCATATGAAGTGTAACATATTAATAGATTAGGAAAAGCAACTTCATTATTTTCAATCAGTAAATTTACTCTTAAATACGGTCGCTAGATACCAATGTTCTACAAGGAGTGCTAAAATGCTAGAAATGGGAGTCAAAGAAGGACAAAAAAAAGCTGGAAATTGCTAACCTCAGCCCTGCCCGCGGTCAGTAAGGAACACAGATGTGTTTGGATAGGCTGCTGTCCATTAGAAGGGACCGTTACGCCATGGGCTTGTGTGCAGGAGTTCCATACCCAGCGCACACTAAGGGAGGAAAAATACTCGAAATGTAGTCAAAGAGGATAAAAAACATGGGAATGGAGCCAAAAGAGTACAAAAAGCTGGACATATAGTCAAAGAAGAACAAAAAGCTAGAAATGGAGTCAAAGAAGAACAAAAAGCTAGAAATGGAGTCAAAGAAGGACAAAAAGCTAGAAATGAAGTCAAAGAAGAACAAAAAGCTAGAAATGGAGTCAAAGAAGAACAAAAAGCTAGAAATGGAGTCAAAGAGGGACAAAAAGTTAGAAATGGAGTCAAAGAGGGACAAAAAGCTAGAAATGGAGTCAAAGAGGGACAAAAAGCTAGAAATGAAGTCAAAGAAGGACAAAAAAAAGCTGGAAATTGCTAACCTCAGCCCTGCCCGCGGTCAGTAAGGAACACAGATGTGTTTGGATAGGCTGCTGTCCATTAGAAGGGACCGTTACGCCATGGGCTTGTGTGCAGGAGTTCCATACCCAGCGCACACTAAGGGAGGAAAAATACTCGAAATGTAGTCAAAGAGGGTAAAAAACATGGGAATGGAGCCAAAAGAGTACAAAAAGCTGGACATATAGTCAAAGAAGAACAAAAAGCTAGAAATGGAGTCAAAGAAGAACAAAAAGCTAGAAATGGAGTCAAAGAAGGACAAAAAGCTAGAAATGAAGTCAAAGAAGAACAAAAAGCTAGAAATGGAGTCAAAGAAGAACAAAAAGCTAGAAATGGAGTCAAAGAGGGACAAAAAGTTAGAAATGGAGTCAAAGAGGGACAAAAAGCTAGAAATGGAGTCAAAGAGGGACAAAAAGCTAGAAATGAAGTCAAAGAAGAACAAAAAGCTAGAAATGGAGTCAAAGAAGAACGAAAAGCTAGAAATGGAGTCAAAGAAGAACAAAAAGCTAGAAATGGAGTCAAAGAGGGACAAAAAGCTAGAAACGGAGTCAAAGAGGGACTAAAAGCTAGAAATGGAGTCAAAGAGGGACAAAAAGCTAGAAATGGAGTCAAAGAAAAACAAAAAGCTAGAAATGGAGTCAAAGAGGGACAAAAAGCTAGAAATGGAGTCAAAGAGGGACAAAAAACTAGAAATGGAGTCAAAGAGGGACAAAAAGCTAGAAATGGAGTCAAAGAAGAACAAAAAGCTAGAAATGGAGTCAAAGAGGGACAAAAAGTTAGAAATGGAGTCAAAGAGGGACAAAAAGCTAGAAACGGAGTCAAAGAGGGACTAAAAGCTAGAAATGGAGTCAAAGAGGGACAAAAAGCTAGAAATGGAGTCAAAGAAGAACAAAAAGCTAGAAATGGAGTCAAAGAGGGACAAAAAGCTAGAAATGGAGTCAAAGAGGGACAAAAAGCTAGAAATGGAGTCAAAGAGGGACAAAAAGCTAGAAATGGAGTCAAAGAAGAACAAAAAGCTAGAAATGGAGTCAAAGAGGGACAAAAAGTTAGAAATGGAGTCAAAGAAGAACAAAAAGCTAGAAATGGAGTCAAAGAGGGACAAAAAGCTAGAAATGGAGTCAAAGAAGAACAAAAAGCTAGAAATGGAGTCAAAGAAGAACAAAACACTAGAAATGGAGTCAAAGAGGGACAAAAAGCTAGAAATGGAGTCAAAGAAGAACAAAAAGCTAGAAATGGAGTCAAAGAGGGACAAAAAGCTAGAAATGGAGTCAAAGAAGAACAAAAAGCTAGAAATGGAGTCAAAGAAGAACAAAACACTAGAAATGGAGTCAAAGAGGGACAAAAAGTTAGAAATGGAGTCAAAGAGGGACAAAAAGTTAGAAATGGAGTCAAAGAGGGACAAAAAGCTAGAAATGGAGTCAAAGAAGAACAAAAAGCTAGAAATGGAGTCAAAGAGGGACAAAAAGTTAGAAATGGAGTCAAAGAGGGACAAAAAGCTAGAAATGGAGTCAAAGAGGGACGAAAAGCTAGAAATGGAGTCAAAGAGGGACAAAAAGCTAGAAATGGAGTCAAAGAAGAACAAAAAGCTAGAAATGGAGTCAAAGAGGGACAAAAAGTTAGAAATGGAGTCAAAGAGGGACAAAAAGCTAGAAATGGAGTCAAAGAAGAACAAAAAGCTAGAAATGGAGTCAAAGAGGGACAAAAAGTTAGAAATGGAGTCAAAGAGGGACAAAAAGCTAGAAACGGAGTCAAAGAGGGACTAAAAGCTAGAAATGGAGTCAAAGAGGGACAAAAAGCTAGAAATGGAGTCAAAGAAGAACAAAAAGCTAGAAATGGAGTCAAAGAGGGACAAAAAGCTAGAAATGGAGTCAAAGAGGGACAAAAAGCTAGAAATGGAGTCAAAGAGGGACAAAAAGCTAGAAATGGAGTCAAAGAAGAACAAAAAGCTAGAAATGGAGTCAAAGAGGGACAAAAAGTTAGAAATGGAGTCAAAGAGGGACAAAAAGCTAGAAATGGTGTCAAAGAAGAACAAAAAGCTAGAAATGGAGTCAAAGAGGGACAAAAAGCTAGAAATGGAGTCAAAGAAGAACGAAAAGCTAGAAATGGAGTCAAAGAAGAACAAAACACTAGAAATGGAGTCAAAGAGGGACAAAAAGTTAGAAATGGAGTCAAAGAGGGACAAAAAGTTAGAAATGGAGTCAAAGAGGGACAAAAAGTTAGAAATGGAGTCAAAGAGGGACAAAAAGTTAGAAATGGAGTCAAAGAGGGGCAAAAAGTTAGAAATGGAGTCAAAGAGGGACAAAAAGTTAGAAATGGAGTCAAAGAGGGACAAAAAGTTAGAAATGGAGTCAAAGAGGGACAAAATGATAGAAATGGAGTCAAAGAAGAACAAAAAGCTAGAAATGGAGTCAAAGAGGGACAAAAAGCTAGAAATGAAGTCAAAGAGGGACAAAAAGCTAGAAATGGAGTCAAAGAAGAACAAAAAGCTAGAAATGGAGTCAAAGAGGGACAAAAAGTTAGAAATGGAGTCAAAGAGGGACAAAAAGCTAGAAACGGAGTCAAAGAGGGACTAAAAGCTAGAAATGGAGTCAAAGAGGGACAAAAAGCTAGAAATGGAGTCAAAGAAGAACAAAAAGCTAGAAATGGAGTCAAAGAGGGACAAAAAGCTAGAAATGGAGTCAAAGAGGGACAAAAAGCTAGAAATGGAGTCAAAGAGGGACAAAAAGCTAGAAATGGAGTCAAAGAAGAACAAAAAGCTAGAAATGGAGTCAAAGAGGGACAAAAAGTTAGAAATGGAGTCAAAGAGGGACAAAAAGCTAGAAATGGTGTCAAAGAAGAACAAAAAGCTAGAAATGGAGTCAAAGAGGGACAAAAAGCTAGAAATGGAGTCAAAGAAGAACGAAAAGCTAGAAATGGAGTCAAAGAAGAACAAAACACTAGAAATGGAGTCAAAGAGGGACAAAAAGTTAGAAATGGAGTCAAAGAGGGACAAAAAGTTAGAAATGGAGTCAAAGAGGGACAAAAAGTTAGAAATGGAGTCAAAGAGGGGCAAAAAGTTAGAAATGGAGTCAAAGAGGGACAAAAAGTTAGAAATGGAGTCAAAGAGGGACAAAAAGTTAGAAATGGAGTCAAAGAGGGACAAAATGATAGAAATGGAGTCAAAGAAGAACAAAAAGCTAGAAATGGAGTCAAAGAGGGACAAAAAGCTAGAAATGGAGTCAAAGAGGGACAAAAGGCTAGAAATGGAGTCAAAGAGGGACAAAAAGCTAGAAATGGAGTCAAAGAAGAACAAAAAGCTAGAAATGGAGTCAAAGAAGAACAAAAAGCTAGAAATGGAGTCAAAGAGGGACAAAAAGCTAGAAATGGAGTCAAAGAGGGACAAAAAGCTAGAAATGGAGCCAAAGGAGGGCAAAAAGCTAAAAGTGGAGCCAAAGGAGGGTAAAAAGCTAAAAATGGAGTCATGTTTGTGAAACAGAAATGGAGCCAAAGGAGGGCAAAAAGCTAAAAGTGGAGCCAAAGGAGGGTAAAAAGCTAAAAATGGAGTCATGTTTGTGAAACAAAACCTTTTTTTTTTCTTGCAGTGTTTATTTCAGGTACTATCAGTTCAGTTAGCAAAAGATATAGGTAATAATTATTCGGTACATTCAAATTATATGACGTACCAATTTCTATTCATTACTAGCTGAATGGCACCTGGCGCTGCCCAAGTCTCACTTTTAACTTGAATATTTTGTTTCTTACTGCACTAAACGTTGATGTTTTTAGATTTCTTACCGCAACACTTTAGGACAGATTCAACACGAAGAATTACCATGTCATTTCTGACGTCAGCGCGTTCTCTCATAACCCGTGATCTCGTCACAAACTATCGAGTTATTGTTTCGACAGATTTTGATACTCTATGGCTCACGAGATCTGTAAATGGTAGCTAGGTAGTCACTGGAAGGAGAGCTATGCACCAATCCCCTGTGATGATGCATAGAACCGGCCAGGCCTAGCACCTAATGTCCAACCTCGCCTTCTCGTGGTGCAGAACGTTAGTACCTTTCAAAAGAGATACTCTCTTGTGGAAGTGAACGGAAGGGGAGGGCTGCCAGATTAGTGTGGCCTACTGATCTGGACAACTATGGCTACTTTTCTTTTTTTTTCTACCCTGCTGAGGAGTGGTCAACCACACAGGGTCCTGATGCTGACCATATATATCAACCTGAACGTAATTATGGCTCTGAGCTTGATTATGGATCCTGATTTTGCTGCACTGGTGAGCTACTGTGGAGGGAAAATCTTCCGCTGTGTTTTCTGTTTGTTTGTGGGTTGACAGCCCCAAGTGAATAGATTCACAGGAATTGTTTATCAGCTGGTGGATAATCCTGAGCAGAGGTCATCGCAGGCACCTGAACACTTTGCTTCTATTGGCATCGTCAAATTCTACATTGGAGGAAGTCTTCCAGTGTAGATGGCTTCAGCATTTAGTAGTGGGGGAACGGGTCTTTGCCCCATGTCTGCGATTAGGGGGCTGTATGATATTGTCGGCATTCCCTCTCTCAATAAGCATAGTTTCTTTAAACATCCCACTAACCATTTTCTCTCCATAGGTAGTTGGAATGTGAGGACTCTGCACAGAGCTTTTTCTCTTGATGTCCTCACACAAGAAATCCCCCATTATAATTTAGATATTCTCGGCTTGCAAGAGACCAGATGGACAGACAAAGGTCAGATTCTTAAAAATAATCTTAAATTTCTCTTTTCAGGGAGGGACGACAATAAGCATTACCAAGGCGTGGGTCTGCTTCTCAGCAGACACGCTAGTGATGCTCTTCTAGGATATGCGTGCATTAATGAAAGGTTTCTTACAGCAAAATTTCAGACAAGCGTTAAAGACTTGAATGTTATCTGCTGTTATGCCCCCACTGAGGATGCCGATGAGGATGAGAAGGATAGGTTTTATGAACAACTTCAGGATATTTTGAATTCTGTCAAGAAAGGAGATATTACCCTTGTTCTTGGTGACTTCAATGCCAAAGTTGGTAGCTGCAATGGCAATGGGCAACGTCTCCTACAGGTAAGTAAACTCAATGGATTCAGAATAACTAACACTTATTACAAACACCGCGACATACATAAGTACACATGGGTTTCACCCGATGGGCTGCATAAGAAAATGATTGATTATATATTAATTAACAGCAAATAAAAAAAAATTAGTTCTGTTAGGAATACAGGTCATGTAGTGGAGCTGAAATTGGATCTGACCATTACCTTGTTAAAAGTGTCTTGCAACTTAAACTTAAAAAGTGTTGTGCTAATGTTAAAAAATTTACTTTTAATACTGAAGCTCTGAAAGACCCAGTTATTGCCAAAGCTTACCATGATAGGTTACTTAGTCATTATGACAGTCATGATATGCTTACTACTGAAGTTGAGGAAGAATGGGATAATTTTTAACAGGCTTTTTTGGACACTAACAGTACTCTTTTAGGAAAAAAGGAGCAGAGGAGGCAGAATTATCTGAGTGATAAGGCACTTGAGCTTATTTCGGAAAGAAACAACTGCAGGAATGTCCTTAATCAATAACCTACTAGTCCTAATAGAAAGCATTACAGAGAACTTAATAAACGTGTAAAAGATCAGTTAGCTGTTGATAAGAATCTTTGGCTTGATGGTTTGGCTGACAAAGCCGAGGAAGCAGTTAGACAGCACAACAGCAGAGAGCTGTACCAGATTGTTAATGTTTTGTGTGGTACAAAACGGACAGGTATACAGGGATTGAAGGATAAACAAGGTAAGGTTATCGAAGGTGAGGATTCTGTCATGGCTAGGTGGGCTGAGCATTTCAGTGATGTTCTAAACAACGTGGTTAGTTCTACTCCCATTGTTTGCAATGATGATAGATGCATTGGTGGCTTTAATGGTGGCCCTATAGGATAGGGATTGTCTCAGTCTGTAGCATCACCAGGCTTAATTTAGTTTTCCCTGGTTTGAGTTTTAATTGTCTCCAACGTGGAGAGAGCGGGGGTTGTCTTAGTCTGTAGCACCAATAGGTTAGAAATTTAGCCTTTTCTGGTTTGTGTCTCAGTTGTCTCCAGCGTGGAGGGGGTAAGGGTTGTCTCAGTCTGTAGCACCACCAGGTTAGAAATTTAGCTTCTTCTGGTTTGAGTCTCAGTTGTCTCCAGCGTGGAGGGAGTGGGGGTTGTCTCAGTCTGTAGCACCAACAGGCTAGAAATTTAGCCTTTTCTGGTTTGTGTTTCAGTTGTCTCCAGCGTGGAGGGAGTGGGGGTTGTCTCAGTCTGTAGCACCAACAGGCTAGAAATTTAGCCTTTTCAGGTTTGTGTCTCAGTTGTCTCCAGCGTGGAGGGAGTGGGGGTTGTCTTAGACTGTAGCACCAACAGGCTAGAAATTTAGCATTTTCTGGTTTGTGTGTCAGTTGTCTCCAGCGTGGAGGGGGTAAAGGTTGTCTCAGTCTGAAGCACCACCAGGTTAGATTTTCAGCCTTTTCTGGTTTGTGTCTCAGTTGTCTCCAGCTTGGAGGGAGTGGGGGTTGTCTTAGTCTGTAGCACCAACAGGCTAGAAATTTAGCCTTTTCTGGTTTGTGTGTCAGTTGTCTCCAGCGTGAAGGGAGTGGGGGTTGTCTCAGTCTGTAGCACCACCAGGTTAGAAATTTAGCTTCTTCTGGTTTGAGTCTCATTTGTCTCCAGCGTGGAGGGAGTGGGGGTTGTCTTAGTCTGTAGCACCAACAGGCTAGAAATTTAGCCTTTTCTGGTTTGTATGTCAGTTGTCTCCAGCGTGGAGGGGGTAAGGGTTGTCTCAGTCTGTAGCACCACCAGGTTAGAAATTTAGCCTTTTCTGGTTTGAGTCTCAGTTGTCTCCAGCGTGGAGGGAGTGGGGGTTGTCTCAGTCTGTAGCACCAACAGGCTAGAAATTTAGCCTTTTCTGGCTTGTGTGTCAGTTGTCTCCAGCGTGGAGGGAGTGGGGGTTGTCTCAGTCTGTAGCACCAACAGGCTAGAAATTTAGCCTTTTCTGGTTTGTGTCTCAGTTGTCTCCAGCGTGGAGGGAGTGGGGGTTGTCTTAGACTGTAGCACCAACAGGCTAGAAATTTAGAATTTTCTGGTTTGTGTGTCAGTTGTCTCCAGCGTGGAGGGGGTAAAGGTTGTCTCAGTCTGTAGCACCACCAGGTTAGAAATTCAGCCTTTTCTGGTTTGTGTCTCAGTTGTCTCCAGCGTGGAGGGAGTGGGGGTTGTCTTAGTCTGTAGCACCAACAGGCTAGAAATTTAGCCTTTTCTGGTTTGGGTGTCAGTTGTCTCCAGCGTGGAGGGGGTAAAGGTTGTCTCAGTCTGTAGCACCACCAGGTTAGAAATTTAGCTTCTTCTGGTTTGAGTCTCAGTTGTCTCCAGCGTGGAGGGAGTGGGGGTTGTCTCAGTCTGTAGCACCAACAGGCTAGAAATTTAGCCTTTTCTGGTTTATGTCTCAGTTGTCTCCAGCGTGGAGGGAGTGGGGGTTGTCTTAGACTGTAGCACAAACAGGCTAGAAATTTAGCCTTTTCTGATTTGTGTCCCAGTTGTCTCCAGCGTGGAGGGGGTAAAGGTTGTCTCAGTCTGTAGCACCACCAGGTTAGAAATTTAGCTTCTTCTGGTTTTAGTCTCAGTTGTCTCCAGCGTGGAGGTAGTGGGGGTTGTCTCAGTCTGTAGCACCACCAGGTTAGAAATTTAGCTTCTTCTGGTTTGAGTCTCAGTTGTCTCCAGCATGGAGGGAGTGGGGGTTGTCTCAGTCTGTAGCACCAACAGGCTAGAAATTTAGCCTTTTCTGGTTTGTGTCTCATTTGTCTCCAGCGTGGAGGGGGTAAGGGTTGTCTCAGTCTGTAGCACCACCAGGTTAGAAATTTAGCTTCTTCTGATTTGAGTCTCAGTTGTCTCCAGCGTGGAGGGAGTGGGGGTTGTCTCAGTCTGTAGCACCAACAGGCTAGAAATTTAGCCTTTTCTGGTTTGTGTCTCAGTTGTCTCCAGCGTGGAGGGAGTGGGGGTTGTCTTAGACTGTAGCACCAACAGGCTAGAAATTTAGCCTTTTTTGGTTTGTGTCTCATTTGTCTCCAGCGTGGAGGGGGTAAGGGTTGTCTCAGTCTGTAGCACCACCAGGTTAGAAATTTAGCTTCTTCTGATTTGAGTCTCAGTTGTCTCCAGCGTGGAGGGAGTGGGGGTTGTCTCAGTGTGTAGCACCACCAGGTTAGAAATTTAGCCTTTTCTGGTTTGTGTCAATTTAGCCTCTTCTGGTTTGTGTCTCAGTTGCCTCCAGCGTTGAGAGGGTTGGAGTTGTCTCAGTCTGTAGCACCACCAGGCTTAATTTAGTTTTTTCTGGTTTGAGTCTCAGTTGTCTCCAGCGTGGAGAGAGCGGGGGTTGTCTTAGTCTTGTCCAATTCGAGAAATGCGGATCCTAATATTTCATTAGCACGTATTCAACTCAAAGGTATTTCCATATATCTTTAAGAACAAGACACTTGAATATCTACTAAATGACAGACAACAGAGTGAAACAAAGAACTTCTTTGAAACGAGCGAAAAATAGATTTTGAGTTAATCGTGGCTAAACTACTCTTATGGTTCTGTTAGACTTTAAGTTACTGGAGAGCTGAATGTGATCCACCATAAGCTCTCTTCCTTTTACCTCTTGCAAACTTTCATACAGTGAAACTTCGATTTATGGAGTCCGATTTTATAGGGTGAGCATTCATCACCTGCGCCGAAAGAGTTTGATTATTTTTATTCATTTTTAAATTTTTTCAAACCTACTGCTACTCTATTGCCATGTCCCTCAAATTTATTTATTTTTATTTATTCTTGCATTTTGTTGTATTTTTGTAGATATTTTTATGTATTAAGTATGTTCTTGGAAGTGCTATTGTGGGGATGTGACTCATAAGAGATTGTTTTCGATCTAAGCTAAGAGTCGAACTAAGCTGGCTGCCTGCATGAGATCACGGGTTCCAAAACACTTTTATGGCCGTTTTTACAACTAGCCTGGGGCGCGAGTGTCAGCGCAGGAGGCTAGCATGCAATTAAGGAAGAACAGTTTGAACGTAGCTGTCGAGCAGGAAGTACGTTTCGACAAGCGTCAAAAGGATGCCGCCGTTACTCCAAGGAAACCCTTAAGGAGAGGGTTCGATTCCAAGTGAGAATCGAGATTCTTGGTGAATCTGATACAGTTCTGTGGATTCTGTGTGAATCACATTGTAGACAAAGGTTAATTATCCTTTCGCCGAGTTTAAGGTCTGTAAAGTGAGAACCTGCGAAGTGTACGGTTCTCCACCTCATTGTGTAATTGTTTGTGGCAGCAAAGCCTACGGAGTTGAGAGCATCCCCAGCACGTAATTGTATATAAAATAAATAAATAAATACCCCCTCAAGCAGCTGCTTGCCACAGAGGTCTGACAGGAGCCTGTCAGTTTATATGCCACAGTAGGAGATCTGAGAGGATGGCAGGACCTCAGCAGAAAAACGACACACACATCCATGTGTCGTCCCTATACAACTCTCTTACAGTAAATCATTGAACATATTTTCATACGTCAATTGACGCAGCAAATCTGAGGCATATATCGGTACGGGTGTAAAAACCCGCTAACCTGTCATTTCACCGAAGTAAGGGTGAAGGTAATTAAGGAACAAATTCATCGTCCTCGACTGGCGTACGGTTAATCGTCTCTCCTACCGGGCGAGTGGATAGCATCTTTATAAATCTCATTCACCACAACCCTCTACTAGTAAGAGGCTACAGGATTCTAGCTTCTCACTACAACTCTCTAATAGTAAAGGTTACAGGATGGAACTAGCCTATCACCACAACCTGTTACTAGTAAAGACTACAGGAGGAATGTAGCTTATCACCATAACTTGTTACTAGTAAAGGCTACAGGAGTAATACAGCCTATCAACACAACTTGCTACTAGTAAAGGATACGGGAGGAATCTAGCCTATCACTACAACTTGCTACTAGTAAAGTATACAGGAGGATTGAAGCTCCTCACTACAACTCTCTACTAACACGAGACGGCAGGAGGATTCTGTCTTCTCACCACAACTCTATAGTAGTAAGAAACCACGGGATCATGACTACTTATCAGACTTAGAACAAAATGTTTTTTTTACTTAGTGTACAGAAGGGTTTCACAAACTTTACATAACTATGGCCCTTTTTTTCCTGGAACTTTTTTTTGGGACCCAAAGATAGAAATTCATGTAAAACACAATGGAAAAAAAAAAGGAAATAAAATCTCTTTATTGTTTATTTAGCCTTATAAAAATAAGAGATATATTATGTGTGTCCTTTATAGTTTCTAAGGAGAGAAAATAAACCAAGAATACAATGCGAAATATGTTGTGGGAACCAGTACTATCTTGACGGATTAACGAATGTTGCATGATCATAATAGAATCATGCAATTATTTCTATATTTGCTAATTACTGGCCCGGGCCCGCACTTCGGTAAACAATGGTGTGTTGCTTATTTCATTGTTTTAATTGCTATTACTAGTATTTGATAAATTTATTTATCTGTTTAATGATGTTGGTAATGTATTACGTTGGTTATTATGAGATATTTTTCTATATTCTGCTTATTATCGTCGATTCAATGGACTTTCTACAATAACGGAGACCAATCTTCCTCCCTATTAGTCAGTTAAATCGATGGTTCACTTTATGATTAGAAATCTTTAGGTGTTCACTTTTATCATGGTTAAACGAAAACCTAATTACGCAAAATATTTTTTGATCAGTAACTTCCACTCCCTTACGGGGCGGGGGTGGCTCAGTCGGTAGCGCGCCAGGCTCGTAATCTGTAGTTCCCAGGTTCGAGTCCCAGCTGGGTCAGCGTTAAGATTTATCTCCGCAAAATTTCCCGCCCTGCCCACGGTCAGTAGGGGACACCGATGGGCTTGGAAAGGCCGCCGTCCGTCGGATGGGACGTTAAGCCGTGGCCCCGTGTGCGGGAGAGCCATATCCTGTGCACGTTAAAGAACACGCTGGATGGCCTTGACGGGAGGCTACCATCTGTCTCCCAACAGCTGTTCCAGTGGTTCCCTTCCCCCAACCTTCTCTGAGCCTTCGGGGTCCATGTGACCTGGCCATTTAGCCCATGGTGTGCAAAAAAGTGCCGCTCAGAGGTAAAACAACCCAACCCAAATCCATTCCCTTAATTACCCTGACGATGGCAGTAAGTCTGCAAATTTCACATTTCGCTCCTCATCTTCCACTTAAAAAGCATCACTTTATGCTCTTCATTCTCCCACCTGTCAGCTAATTCCTGTTGCTCTTACTCCGTTCCCGTTCTCTGATGATCAACTCACTTGGAAACTGCTGTTAATGTCATTTCGCCTTAAGTGCTCCCGACCTTAGAGTGAGATCAGCTTTTGCATCAGCTGCCGTCACACCCCGTGGAAAGAGAAGACAACACTACCGACACGAGTTGCCGGATGTATTACGTAATCTCCAGTTGACGAGATTGCACTGATGAAACCGACCCCTTCTTGTTCGTTGTCGCCCTTCGGTGGCGACTCTTCTTTATCTGCTCTTCTTTCCCGACTCCCTGGAGGGAAGCGGGAACTTAAGTGAAAGCAGTCTCTTCCGCTCAGGTTTCGCTGGTCACGTGCTGTCTAGCGTCACTGACAGGAGAAATGAGATAGGCTCTAAAATGACACGTACTCGCCATCTCTCCCATTCAGTAACGACCGCTAAGGGAGCACGTGTGATGTGTGTCGCTCTTTGCAACGGGAGCGAAGCAAGGGATGGGAGGAGGAAGGAGGATGGAGAGTCTCCCCCACTGTCGCTCTGTTCTGAGGGATCCTTGCAGGCGCTCTAGCAGTACCGGCTAATTCAGTTAACTGAGTGTTTTGGGAGATGCTGGCCGGAATGGCGAAGGCTGAGAAGGACATCCCTTGCTACATCCCTCTGTCTTGTTTGTTGCTGTTGCTGTGAGGGAAACTGTGTGTGTGTGTGCTTAGGTGTAACAAGAAGGTGCATGAAGGCTAGTTGTGTGTGCGAGTGTATGGAGGTTGGTTGTCTGTGTGATTGTATGAAGGCTGGTTGTCTGTGTAAGTGCATGAAGGTTGATTATGTGTGTGAGTGAGTGAAGGTTGGTTGTGTGTGTGTGTGCGCGTGAGAGTGCATGAAAGTTGTGTGTGTGTTCTCACACACACAACTGAACACATGAAGGTTGGTTGTGGGTGTGTGTGAATGAATGAAGGTTGGTTTTCTGCGTGTGAGTGCATGAAGGCTGGTTTGTATATGTGTGAGTGCATAAAGGCTGGTTTGTATACGTGTGAGTGCATGAAGGTTGGTTTGTATATGTGTGAGTACATGAAGGCTGGTTTGTATACGTGTGAGTGCATGAAGGCTGGTTTGTATATGTGTGAGTGCATGAAGGCTGGTTTGTATATGTGTGTGTGCATGAAGGCTGGTTTGTATATGTGTGAGTGCATGAAGGCTGGTTTGTATATGTGTGAGTGCATGAAGGGTGGTTTGTATATGTGTGAGTGCATGAAGGCTGGTTTGTATACGTGTGAGTGCATGAAGGCTGGTTTGTATATGTGTGAGTGCATGAAGGCTGGTTTGTATATATGTGAGTACATGAAGGCTGGTTAGTATATGTGTGAGTGCATGAAGGCTGGTTTGTATATGTGTGAGTGCATGAAGGCTGGTTTGTATATGTGTGAGTGCATGAAGGCTGGTTTGTATATGTGTGAATGCATGAAGGGTGGTTTGTATATGTGTGAGTGCATGAAGGGTGGTTTGTATATGTGTGAGTGCATGAAGGCTGGTTTGTATATGTGTGAGTGCATGAAGGCTGGTTTGTATATGTGTGAGTGCATGAAGGCTGGTTTGTATATGTGTGAATGCATGAAGGCTGGTTTGTATATGTGTGAATGCATGAAGGCTGGTTTGTATATGTGTGAATGCATGAAGGCTGGTTTGTATATGTGTGAGTGCATGAAGGGTGGTTTGTATATGTGTGAGTGCATGAAGGCTGGTTTGTATATGTGTGAGTGCATGAAGGGTGGTTTGTATATGTGTGAGTGCATGAAGGCTGGTTTGTATATGTGTGAGTGCATGAAGGCTGGTTTGTATATGTGTGAGTGCATGAAGGCTGGTTTGTATATGTGTGAGTGCATGAAGGCTGGTTTGTATATATGTGTGTGCATGAAGGCTGGTTTGTATATGTGTGAGTGCATGAAGGCTGGTTTGTATATGTGTGAGTGCATGAAGGCTGGTTTGTATATGTGTGAATGCATGAAGGGTGGTTTGTATATGTGTGAGTGCATGAAGGGTGGTTTGTATATGTGTGAGTGCATGAAGGGTGGTTTGTATATGTGTGAGTGCATGAAGGCTGGTTTGTATATGTGTGAGTGCATGAAGGGTGGTTTGTATATGTGTGAGTGCATGAAGGCTGGTTTGTATATGTGTGAGTGCATGAAGGGTGGTTTGTATATGTGTGAGTGCATGAAGGGTGGTTTGTATATGTGTGAGTGCATGAAGGCTGGTTTGTATATGTGTGAGTGCATGAAGGGTGGTTTGTATATGTGTGAGTGCATGAAGGCTGGTTTGTATATGTGTGAGTGCATGAAGGCTGGTTTGTATATGTGTGAGTGCATGAAGGGTGGTTTGTATATGTGTGAGTGCATGAAGGCTGGTTTGTATATGTGTGAGTGCATGAAGGCTGGTTTGTATATGTGTGAATGCATGAAGGCTGGTTTGTATATGTGTGAGTGCATGAAGGCTGGTTTGTATATGTGTGAATGCATGAAGGCTGGTTTGTATATGTGTGAGTGCATGAAGGCTGGTTTGTATATGTGTGAGTGCATGAAGGCTGGTTTGTATATGTGTGAGTGCATGAAGGGTGGTTTGTATATGTGTGAGTGCATGAAGGCTGGTTTGTATATGTGTGAGTGCATGAAGGCTGGTTTGTATATGTGTGAGTGCATGAAGGCTGGTTTGTATATGTGTGAGTGCATGAAGGCTGGTTTGTATATGTGTGAATGCATGAAGGGTGGTTTGTATATGTGTGAGTGCATGAAGGGTGGTTTGTATATGTGTGAGTGCATGAAGGCTGGTTTGTATATGTGTGAATGCATGAAGGGTGGTTTGTATATGTGTGAGTGCATGAAGGGTGGTTTGTATATATTTGTGAGTGCATGAAGGCTGGTTTGTATATGTGTGAATGCATGAAGGGTGGTTTGTATATGTGTGAGTGCATGAAGGGTGGTTTGTATATGTGTGAGTGCATGAAGGCTGGTTTGTATATGTGTGAATGCATGAAGGGTGGTTTGTATATGTGTGAGTGCATGAAGGGTGGTTTGTATATGTGTGAGTGCATGAAGGGTGATTTGCATATGTGTGAGTGCATGAAGGCTGGTTTGTATATGTGTGAGTGCATGAAGGTTGTGTCATGAGGATTGTAGGAAGAACGCGAGTACCAGAAGATGGGTATGTGTATACCGTGTGTTGGTATATGCAAGCAGATTTCACGTGCGGTTGTGGCATGAAGCTTGTGTGTGTGAAATATGGATATTGTGCCCGTGGATAATGTATATATTTGAATGAAGGCCCGTGTATTTGTGGGATAAATGTTGGAAGAAAAAACATGCAAGATAAAAAGCTTCGGGAGAAATACTTTAAGCATTGAATAAACAAAGTTATACCCTACGTATAAATACGTATATCGAATTATAAATCTACGTATTATTATCTACGTATAAATCTAATTTCGAAGCTTTATAACTTCTAAAATAGGCATTTAATTAAAAAATGTGACTGAAGATGAATCAAACATTATATAAACAAATCTATTTAAAGTTCGATTTTCGATAATATTCGTTCAGTATTTAAAGAATTATGGAAGCTGGAATATTTGACAATAAATCTTTGTGTTTTGCAAAAATCATTCAGAATTGTCTAATATTTCAATAATCATTAAGAAACTGGGGCGGGGGTGGCTCAGTCGGTAGCGCGCCAGGCTCGTAATCTGTAGTTCCCAGGTTCGAGTCCCAGCTGGGTCAGCGTTGAGATTTATCTAGGCAAAATTTCCCGATGGGGCTGGAAATGATGGGCTTGGAAAGGCCGCCGTCCGTCGGATGGGACGTTAAGCCGTGGCCCCGTGTGCGGGAGAGACATACCCTGTGCACGCTAAAGAACACGCTGGATGGCCTTGACGGGAGGCTACCATCTGTCTCCCAACAGCTGTTCCAGTGGGTCCCCTCCCCCAACCTTCTCTGAGCCTTCGGGGTCCATGTGACCTGGCCATTTAGCCCATTACGTCCAAAAAAGTGTCGCTCAGAGGTAAAACAACCCAACAACCTTTTTAGTTACCGTTCACAGCAAACTGGAGCGGTTGCGGTTAATGTTCACAGCACATTGGATCGTGTGAGCTCACAAAGACCTGGATCGTGTGGACTCACTCACGGAAATATTGAGCGTGTGCAGTTACCGTTCACAGCAAACTGGAGCGTGTGCAGTTACTGCACACGCTCCAGTTTGCTGTGAACGGTAACTGGAGCGTGTACAGTTGCTGTACACGTTCCAGATATTTTTTCTGAATTCTGTAATCAACCGTAGTGTCTACCATCTGTCTCCCAAGAGCTGTTCCAGTGGGTCTCCTCCCCCAACCTTCTCTGAGCCTTCGGGATCCATGTGACCTGGCCATTTAGCCCATGGTGTGCAAAAAAGTGCCGCTCAGAGGTAAAACAACCCAACTCATTAAGAAACTTTTAAAATGTATATTTATTTTATCAAATGGTTTGAAACAATAGCTGTTATTTAAGTTTCAATTATGGTAGTCTTAGAGTCCCATTACTTCTGTGAAATATTCTAGCTTTGATAACTCTTCAACCAATGAATGAATATTGTTCAAACTAGAGATTTAAATAGATTTGACTATGATCTGGACAGTCCCGTGGCCGAGTGGTTAGCGCGCTTGGCTATTGATCTACGGGACCTGGGTTCGAGCCCCGGGTAAGGCATGGCTGTTTGTGTCGTTTTTCTGCTGAGGTCCTGCCATCCTCTCAGACCTTCTACTTTGGCATATAAACTGACAGGCTCCTGTCAGACCTCTGTGGCAAGCAGCTGCTTGAGGAGGTATTTTTTTTTAAATTTATCTTCACTTACATTTTTCCATTAAATGCATATTTTAGAAGTTACATTTCCATTGATAAATAAAAAATAAATAAATATCCCCTCAAGCAGCTGCTTGCCACAGAGGTCTGACAGGAGCCTGTCAGTTTATATGCCACAGTAGAAGATCTGAGAGGATGGCAGGACCTCAGCAGAAAAACGACACATACATCCATGCCTTACCCGGGGCTCGAACCCAGGTCCCTTAAGTCAGTAGCCAAGCGCGCTAACCACTCGGCCAATGACATCTAAAATCTCTAATACTTTGGCAGGACAGTAAGTACATAAGTAAACAAGAATGGTTGATATTTTTGCGAAAAACACCGTCATTTTATTCAATTGGAATGTATTTCAGTTTTAATCATAAAAAGTTTGATTTGATTTCCAATAGCTTTAGAAGCTTTCATGCATCATTACCTGACAGAAATTCACTCTTCATTTTAAAGTAAATCCTTCACAATGTACTATTATATTCACGTACAGTCGCTCAAAAAAGTATCCGAACACTGGTTGATTACAGAATTCAGAAAAATATCTGGCAACGATTTTTTTAGAAATTAGTGATCTGGCAACCTTCGTGTCACGTGATTACAGAATTCAGGAAAAATATCTGGAGCGTGTACAGCAACTGTACACGCTCCAGTTACCGTTCACAGCAAACTGGAGCGTGTGAAGTTACTGCACACGCTCCAGTTTGCTGTGAACGATAACTGCACACGCTCAGTATTTCCGTGAGTGAGCCCACACGACCTAGTATCAAAATAATATGACCACCTACAGTCGCTGAAAAAAGTATCCAAACAGTATGGTTGATTAGAGAATTCAGAAAAAATATCTGGCAACGATTTTTTTAGAAATTAGTGATCTGGCAACCTTCGTGTCACGTGATTACAGAATTCAGGAAAAATATCTGGAGCGTGTACAGTTGCTGTACACCCTCCAGTTACCGTTCACAGCAAACTGGAGCGTGTGCAGTTACTGCACACGCTCCAGTTTGCTGTGAACGATAACTGCACACGCTCAATATTTCCGTGAGTGAGCCCACACGATCTAGTATCAAAATAATATGACCACCTATAGTCGCTGAAAAAAGTATCCAAACAGTATGGTTGATTAGAGAATTCAGAAAAAATATCTGGCAACGATTTTTTTAGAAATTAGTGATCTGGCAATCTTCGTGTCACGTGATTACAGAATTCAGGAAAAATATCTAGAGCGTGTACAGCAACTGTACACGCTCCAGTTACCGTTCACAGCAAACTGGAGCGTGTGCAGTTACTGCACACGCTCCAGTTTGCTGTGAGCGGTAACTGCACACGGTCAATATTTCCGTGAGTGAGCCCACACGATCCAGGTCTTTGTGAGCTCACACGATCCAATGTGCTGTGAACATTAACCGCAACCGCTCCAGTTTGCTGTGAACGGTAACTGCACACGCTCAATATTTCCGTGAGTGAGCCCACACGATCCAGGTCTTTGTGAGCTCACACGATCCAATTAGAGATCTGGCAACCTTCGTGTCACGTGACACGAAGATCTAAAATCACTAATTTCTAAAAAAAAAACGTTGCCAGATATTTTTTCTGAATTCTGTCATCAACCATAGTGTTTGGATACTTTTTTCAGCGACTGTAGGTGGTCATATTATTTTGATACTAGATCGTGTGGGCTCACTCACGGAAATATTGAGCGTGTGCAGTTACCGTTCACAGCAAACTGGAGCGTGTGCAGTAACTGCACACGCTCCAGTTTGTTGTGAACGGTAACTGCAAAAAAGCTGTGAACGGTAACTGGAGCGTGTACAGTTGATGTACACGCTCCAGATATTTTTCCTGAATTCTGTAATCACGTGACACGAAGGTTGACAGATCACTAATTTCTAAAAAAATCGTTGCCAGATATTTTTTCTGAATTCTGTAATCAACCATAGTGTTTGGATACTTTTTTGAGTGACTGTACAGTTATGTATGTCACACCACAATGAAAAAGTGAGATGGTACAGAATGCTCCAACATATGTTACAAATAATACCGAAATGGCAATTATTAATTGGGCTTGTGAAAAGTTAAACTGATTATCTGAAAAAAATTCTTCAAGCATAAAAAAAATAAACATGTTTGAGAATAAATTCAGAATAAATTTCGATTTAAAAATATCTCCAGCATTTGAATTAAGCAGCACAGTCTTTCACACAATACATTCTGGAATTTTGAAAATGTTGAAGTTCTCAGATATTGCGATAGCAAGATCTAAAGTAGAGTTGAGCGTCGTTTGTTCCTTCTTGAAAAACACTAAGTCAAGCGAAACATTAGCGAAGGTGATTTCCGGTAGAAATCTGTAATGGAACCAGAAAAGAGCTTTTTAACTACGTATTTTTTAACGAGGGTAATATTTATGGAAGGACATTAAGGCGAAATAAGGTTAGACCAGGCGACATTAACACCCGGAAACTGTTGCAGAGAAAATTTAGATTTTATCGGATTAGTCTCTGATAATTCCAGATGAAATAGTATATAAATTATTTTGATTTGCCCATATAGGACGGGGGGCGGGGGTGGCTCAGTCGGTAGCGCGCCAGGCTCGTAATCTGTAGTTCCCAGGTTCGAGTCCCAGCTGGGTCAGCGTTGAGATTTATCTCCGCAAAAATTCCCCGCCTGCCCACGGTCAGTAGGGGACACCGATGGGCTTGGAAAGACCGCCGTCCGTCGGATGGGACGTTAAGCCGTGGCCCCGTGTGCGGGAGAGCCATGCCCTGTGCACGTTAAAGAACACGCTGGATGGCCTTGACGGGAAGCTACCATCTGTCTCCCAACAGCTGTTCCAGTGGGTCCCTCCCCAACCTTCTCTGAGCCTTCGGGGTCCATGCGACCTGGCCATTTAGCCCATGGTGTGCAAAAAAGTGCCGCTCAGAGGTAAAACAACCCATATAGGACGGAGAAAAGTTCTAGAAACTACCCCTAGTTTGTATAGGCGTATAATTCCTCCTAATTTGTATACTCCACTAAGACAGAAGTCCTTGCTCACCACTCCTCAGTTACAGATAATAGCACACTAACAAACAAACATGTCAGCCCGTAACTCGAACCCTGATTCCCTCAGTTGTAGTGTTATTGAGAAGCAACCTGATATCACTGCAACACTTCAGAAATGAATGAATCTTTTACATCTTATTTGAAAGAAAGTTGAGTGCTATGACAGCATTTTATGATTCAATACGTCTAATCAGAATTATAGAATTAGACAACAGAATTTACTGAAGTGATAGTCAAAACTGATATTTGATAAGAAGGCAAAACCATTTGGTCTGGGTCAGCGGTGGCTCAGACGGTAGCGCGCCAGGCTCGTAATCTGCAGTTCCCAGGTTTGAGTCCCAACTGGGTCAGCGTTGAGATTTATTTCCGCAAAACTCCCCGCCCTGCCCACTGTTAGTAGGGACACCGAAGGGCTTGAAAAGGCCGCCGTCCGTCGGATGGGACATTAAGACGTGACTCTGTGTGTGGGAGGGCCATACACTGTGCACGTTAAAGAACACGCTGGATGGCCTTGACGGGAGGTTACGATCTGTCTCCCAACAGCTGTTCCAGTGGGTCCTCTCCTCCAACCTTCTCTGAGCCTTCGGGGTCCTGGTGATCGGCATTTAGCCCATGGTGTGCAAAAAAGTGCCTCTCAGAGGTAAAACAACCCAAGCAGTTGGTCTCCAGTTGAGCTAAAGCGAGGACGATTCACACCTGCTTAAGTAAGGTTACGATGGAAGGGTTGGGTTGTTTTACCTCTGAGCGACACGTTTTTGCACACCATGGGCTAAATGGCCAGGTCACATGGACCCCGAAGGCTCAGAGAAGGTTGGGGGAGGGGACCCACTGGAACAGCTGTTGGGAGACAGATGGTAGCCTCCCGTCAAGGCCATCCAGCCTGTTCTTTAACGTGCACAGGGTATGGCTCTCCTGCACACGGGGCTACGGCTTAACGTCCCATCCGACGGACGGCGGCCTTTCCAAGCCCATCGGTGTCCCCTACTGACCGTGGGCAGGGCGGGGAATTTTGCGGAGATAAATCTCAACGCTGACCCAGCTGGGACTCGAACCTGGGAACTACAGATTACGAGTCTAGCGCGCTACCGACTGAGCCACCCCCGTCCCAACGATGGAAGGAAGGGACCACATTACCTTTTAGTTCAAAGTATCGGCCGACCTGAGGTCCGGTATTTTTCAAGCCTTGATTAATCTGAAGATGATCCTGAAATTCCGTAGTCTTCAGAAGATCTTTCAAATCTTTTTTTACATCTATAACTTTCCCACTTGTCTACATATCACCTTTATGACGTCAGCATTCTACTGAGCCTATACGATCGGTGGAAAAAGATAAAACAATCCAACCCAGAAATGTTTGAAAGTGAGAGAGAAATTAGGGATAGGCTCGAGTTTGCTCTCAAAATATTTATGGTAAAAGAAATTGAATAACTTAACCCTTTTTTCACCAAATACCTATCCTCTCCATCTATTTGAAGACATTAAACGACCGCGGCCAATAAACACTCCTGCATAATATGGCAGCTAAACTAAGCAAATCAGACACGTGCTTTTCCAAAGATTTCTCTTCTTCTTTTGCCTCTTAATATTTAGAGTTTTTTTTTTCTTTTTCTCTCTGCTCGGAGTTGCCCTTTGAAATGACTTCCATAAGAGAAACTTTGAGGATTCTTGTTTTAAAGCACGATGCACTGCTGTTTGCTTCTTCTGAATTTATTTCTATTTGAGCACCATTTGAGTTCAGTTTACGGTTCTGACACGCAGCCGGACTGAGAGCATCAAGGACTGAAAGCATCAATACGGAGAAAGAGCATCACCAGCATTGGGACCAGATTCTCTACCCTCCAGCGGTGTGCCGCATGCATTGCGCTCGTGATATCTCATTAATATTCATGGAGGAAGTGCGTCATTCGTTAACGCTGTAGTCAGTGATCACACCGGAAGTCCCATTGGGTAAACAAAGCACTAGGGGAGGAAATTGTACACTTTTTTTATTCGATTTCTTGGGCAGACCTGAAGCTCTTGAATCGACTGTCGAGTTTTATGAGGAATGACGTTAAAGATTTACTGGGCCGTTAGAAACGATTGGAGTTAATCGGTTCCACTTCGGGAATTGATTCAGATTATCCCGTATTTTAATTGAAGGTCCTATATTTCAAATGAGACGTCATTAAAAGTTTCTGATTTGATTTCCACAAATATATATCTAAGATCGTTTTGAACTGCAAACTGCGCAATCCGCATTTAAGTTCGT
This sequence comes from Ryuthela nishihirai, assembly GCA_038380435.1. Classification (NCBI taxonomy): domain Eukaryota; kingdom Metazoa; phylum Arthropoda; class Arachnida; order Araneae; family Heptathelidae; genus Ryuthela; species Ryuthela nishihirai. The sequence goes on along the minus strand of JAWZYU010000001.1, from coordinate 133,622,124 downwards.
AAGATGTTAGAAAAGTAATCAGAGTTCGGATTATTAAAGTGCGAGAGATAATATTTATCTGATTCCCACCAGAGCAGCAAAACTAATTTTTATCATCATTTTTACTTCTTTCGCCCAAAACATGCAATTGTGAAATTTGCATATTGCGAAAAAGATCGGCAATTATTCCGCAGAGATACTGTTGGCCATCATCATGTTTTTCTCGAAAGTAGTCCTGAAAACAGTTAGTGGGAGTAGTTTCAGAAGTAGTGCATGAAAGTAGTCCTGAAAGTAGTCTATGAAAAGTTTTCAGTGAAAGTAGTCTTGGAAGAAGTCCAGAAAGTAGTCTTGAAAGTAGTCCATGAAAGTAGTCTTGAAAGTAGTCCATGAGAGTAGTCTTGAAAGTAGTCCATGAAAGTAGGCTTAAAAGTAGTCCTGAAAGTAGTCCATGAAAAGTTTTCCCTGAAAGTAGTCCATGAAATGTTTTCCCTGAAAGCAGTCTTGAAAATAGTCCATGAAAGTAATTAGTGAAAGTAGTCCATGAAAGTAATTAGTGAAAGTAGTCCATGAAAGTAGTCTTAAAAATAGTCCACGAGTCAGTGAAAGTAGTTCTGAAAGTAGTTATGAAAGTAGTCTGTGAAAGTAGTCTTGGAAATAGTCCATAATAGCAGTCTTGAAAATAGTCCATGAAAGAGATTCTTAAAGTAGTCAGTGAAAGTACTTTTAAGTGTAGTCCATGAAAGTAGTCCGTTTTCGTCGATCACAGTCTGGAAACAAACATATTATCTCCCAGCCTAAAAACACGAAAAACGCAAAGAATGCATCGCTTATCTACAAGGTGGTTATAATTAAACTGACAGTTCTCAGAGCGATGTAGAAAAGGATCTACTCTACGGATCACAGCAAAAAGTGGTGTATTCCCAGTGGTGAAAGTAGGCCGGTACGCACTGGTACGCCGTACCGGCAAGAAGTTATATGCCGGTACGGCGTACCAGTACGACATTTTTCGGTAGTGGCGCAGTTAACGATTTCCTTTACAGCTTAATGATCTTTCAACCGAGAAGTTGATTTGATCTTTGATTGATATGTCAATCAATTTCGAGTATAAAAAGGTACGTTAAACGTACAGAAGTGCAAGATAAAAAAAAAATGTTTCCTTTTCCTTTTTATTCGAAAAATTTAATTTTTCATCTGTGTTTTTCGATTTTGGGGCACTATTTTCTGTGGGCGGGGTGACTCAGTCGGTAGCGCGCCAGGCTCGTAATCTGTAGTTCCCAGGTTCGAGTCCCAGCTGGGTCAGCGTTGAGATTTATCCCCGCCCTGCCCACGGTCAGTAGGGGACACCGATGGGCTTGGAAAGGCCTCCGTCCGTCGGATGGGACGTTAAGCCGTGGCTCCGTGTGCTGGAGAGCCATACCCTGAGCACGTTAAAGAACACACTGGATGGCCTTGACGGGAGGCTACCATCTGTCTCCCAACAGCTGTTCCAGTGTGTCCCCAACCTTCTCTGAGCCTTCGGGGTCCATGTGACCTTGCCATTTAGCCCATGGTGTGCAAAAAAGTGCCGCTCAGAGGTAAAACAACCCAACCCAACGCACTATTTTCTGCGGGACCTGGACGAGGGGCACCGCTTTAATCTTCTTTCTGAATGGCCTATAGTAGGGGAGCAGTAATGATAATTCCTTTTAAAGCAAGAAATATTTATATGAATTTAAAATATTAGGTTGTTCCCAATAGTCATTAAAAAAAAGTTGAATTTTTTGCCATCTCCAAAACTTCTTAGGTTCTAAAGAGACATGTATTCAAAAAGATCGCACACTACCAAATTCTACAGTACAACAGAAAAATATTTGAACGATTAATATTTCAGAAACTAGTTTTGGTGGACATTAATTTGTTTCTAACAATAACTTTTTAACAGTTTTTTACTTACATATAATTATCAACTATAATGAAAGTAAATTTATTTATTTTTTATAATTTTATTAAGAAACGCATTTTTGGACGGATTTTTGTTTTTTCAATGAGGCCTAAATCTGTGAATACAAGGAATCAGACGTATTCAGGTATAGTAAATTTTATTTCAAATTAAAAATCCCTAAATTATTCGCTATTCATACAATGCATAGGGAGAAATTGAAAATATTCTGGGGCACTGTACTTTCTTCACTATTACCCCTGTAAGATGACTTCAGGTGAATAACCCCCTATATGCGATTTTCCACATATAGCTATGTTTTGAAGCGTGCGTAAATAATAATAAATAAATACCCCCTCAAGCAGCTGCTTGCCACAGAGGTCTGACAGGAGCCTGTCAGTTTATATGCCACAGTAGAAGGTCTGAGAGGATGGCAGGACCTCAGCAGAAAAAACACATACATCCATACCTTACCCGGGGCTCGAACCCAGGTCCCAGTAGATCAGTAGCCAAGCGCGCTAACCACTTGGCTACGGGACGGCAGGCGTGCGTACCGGTAAGAAATAAAATCTACTTTCACCACTGTGTATTCCTTAATAAGAACATGGGGTAGATAATTTGGGAATAAAAAATAGTTAGTGTTAGTGCCACCAGGTGACGTGGGTGTGTTAGGGGGTGATCTGTTCATAACAGGTGCCCTAAAAACGTGGTAGACGATGCTAATTTCTCGTGGCATTGCAGCCAATCACACGTGATACATCACTCATGAGACACACTTCAAAATGTGATGTCTTCCCTGTAATCGCTAGAAGGAACCATGGGTATGGGCTGTCAGTTTAATTATAACCACCCTGTACATTAAAAAAGCCTCCCCAATTTCAATAATCAGACGGAGATAACTAGCTTAAAATTCATCAATCGAGATAAAAGAAAAAAGAAACAAATCAAATAATCACATCATAGAGAATTAGCGAAGAAATAGAAATTCGCAACTCATTTTTTAATTAGAATCGATGATACAACACCTCTTTTCATGATATAATACTCAAATACTTTCCTTTTTTTATCTAGTTCTCTCTCTGATTAGATTATTCAGTTTTGTTTTAAGTGGTTCGCTGCTTTATGTCTTTCGTGTTTTTAGGCTAATTATCTCTGCTCTGATCAATTTTGGAGCTTTTCTTAATGTAACTAGCACTCTTAAATATACTTAGGGACAAAGAATGTGTAACTAACACTCCTAACTATACTCAGAGACAAAGTATTTGTAACTAACAGTCTTAATTATATTGAGAGACAAAGACTACGTAAGTAACATTCTTAAATATACTGAGGGACAAAGAATATGTAACTAACACTCCTAACTATACTCAGAGACAAAGTATATGTAACTAACAGTCTTAACTATATTGAGAGACAAAGACTATGCAAGTAACATTCTTAAATATACTGAGGGACAAAGAATATGTAACTAACACTCCTAACTACAGTATATTGAGAGATACAGAATATGTGACTAACACTCCTAACCATACTAAGAGACAAAGAATATGTAACTAACACCACTAACTACATTGAGAGACAAAGAATATGTAACTAACACTACTAACTACATTGAGAGACAAAGAATATGTAACTAACACTACTAACTACATTGAGAGACAAAGAATATGTAACTAACACTACTAACTACATTGAGAGACAAAGAATATGTAACTAACATTACTAACTACATTGAGAGACAAAGAATATGTAACTAACACTACAAACTACATTGAGAGACGAAGAATATATAACTAACATTCCTAAGTATACTGATAGACAAAGATGTAACTAACACTACTAAATACATTGAGAGACAAAGAATACGTAATAACAGTCTTAACCATATTGAGAGACAAAGACTACGTAAGTAACATCTTTAACTCTACTGAGAGACAAAGAATATGTAACTAATACTCCTAATTATACTAAGAGACAAAGAATATGTAACTAACACTCCTAATTATACTAAGAGACAAAGAATACGTAACTAACACTGTTAACTATACCGAGAACTGTATTCGGTTCACTGAAACTTAATGAACAACTGAACGACAATAAGTGTAAAGAAACAACACCTCTTCACACATATTACTACGCCGAAAAAACAAGATGGAGGTCAACAATAGCTCTACGGAATAATTATCAAAAAAAAAAAACTTAAATTTTTTTCGGTTAGGAGCACCTAAATTCTAGGAGTTCACTAAATTACAAAAAGCGATTTCTCAAATGCCATATGTAGGTCGGTTCTGTAAGACTTTAATATTATGACCCAATACTATATTTTCAACGGAAGAAAAATATGGATTTTGGTGGTGGAGAATTGTAATAGGTCAATATCCTGTTAGTTACTTTTTAATGAGTTACTGAGTTATAGTCGAAAAGTCTGCTGCCCAGTCTAGCAACAATAGAAAAGCATAAAATAAAGCAGAGGATGGCGTTTCAAAAAGCAAGCTATTATGTTGAATTTGCCACCTGTCGATACATAATATATATATTTTTTGTATTTAAATATAAATGGATTGGGTCGTTTTATGTCTGAGTGGCACTTTTTTGCATACAATGGGTTAAATGGCCAGGTCGCAAAGACCCCAAAGGCTCAGAGAAGGTTGGGGAATGTAGACCCACTGGACAGCTGTTAGGAGACAGATGGTAGCCTCCTGTCAAGGCCATTCAGCGTGTTCTTAAACGTGAAATAGGGTATGATTGCTTCGCACACGGGTCACGGCTTTACGTTCCATTCTGCGGACGACGGCTTTTCCAAGCCCTTGGTGGAGAATTAGGGACAAATCTTAGCGCTGACACATGAACATGGGAACTGGAGATTATGAACCTGACTCTCTATCGATGTTGTTTCTTTACACTTATTATGAGGGGCGGGGGTGGCTCAGTCGGTAGCGCGCCAGGTTCGTAATCTGTAGTTCCCAGGTTCGAGTCCCAACTGGGTCAGCACTGAGATTTATCTCCGCAAAATTCCCCGCCTTGCCCAAGGTCAGTAGGGGGCACCGATGGGCTTGGAAAGGCCACCGTCCGTCAGATGGGACGTTAAGCCATGGCTCCGTGTGCGGGAGAGCCATACCCTGTGCACGTTAAAGAACACGCTGGATGGCCTTGACGGGAGGCTACCATCTGTCTCCCAACAGCTGTTCCAGTGGATCCCCTCCCCCAACCTTCTCTAAGCCTTCGGGGTCCTTGTGACCTGGCCATTTAGCCCATGGTGTGCAAAAAAGTGCCGCTCAGAGGTAAAACAACCCAACCCAACCTTTACGTTTATTGTCTTTCAGTTGTTTCTTTAGTTTCAATGAACCGAATCAGTTGTTCGTTTAATTTCAGTGAGCCATTTTAGAGATAAGTGAGAAATTCTTTCTCGTTGGTTAGTTACGATTCGATTTTCGAATGTCTCAAATGGTTTTCATTTCCAAAGTTAGAGAGCGCTAAAGTCGGAAAATGACAAAACTTTAAACTACCTACTTCCTGTTCACGCTAAAAATTTGAACTTTTGGGACAGTTTGGCGGTTAAGGGATTTATAGCAGCCTTAACAGCAGCTGTATGACTCCCATATACCAAGGGTGGTGTGTGTGTGTGTTGGGGGATAATACAAAACATTTCTGCTTCAAAAGATGGAAAAAGAATTCCTTTTCAGATTGAATAAATGTTACGAAATATTTTTATTTGCCTTTTCCGAATCATCTGTTAATTGGAATTGTTAAAGCAATGTTCAGTAACCTTATAAAAGGGGCGGAACCCCAGAACAATACTGTGAAGGTCTATGGAATCTCGAAACGATATCGCCAAGTCCTACGGAACCTCTAAAAGACATATCGCCAAGTCCAGTGGAACATCTAAATGATATCGCGAAGTTCCATGGGATCTCTAAACGATATCGCCAAGTCCTACGAGTCCTAAGGAACCTCTAAAAGGTATATCCCCAAGTCCAATGGGATCTCTAAACGATATCTCCAAGTCCAATGGAACCTTTAAACGATATCGACAAGTCCTATGGAACCTCTAAAAGGTATATTGCCAAGTTCAATGGAACTTCTGAACGATGTCGCGAAGTTCCGTGGGATCTTTAAACGATATAGCCAAGTCCTACGGAACCTCTAAAAGGTATATCGCCAAGTCCAATGGGATCTCTAAACGATATTTCCAAGTCCAATGGAACCTTTAAACGATATCGACAAGTCCTACGGAACCTCTAAAAAGTATATTGCCAAGTTCAATGGAACTTCTGAACGATGTCGCGAAGTTCCGTGGGATCTTTAAACGATATAGCCAAGTCCTACGGAACCTCTAAAAGGTATATCGCCAAGTCCAATGGTATCTCTAAACGATATCTCCAAGTCCAATGGAACCTTTAAACGATATCGACAAATCCTACGGAACCTATAAAAGGTATATTGCCAAGTCCAATGGAACCTCTAAACGATATCGCGAAGTTCTATGGGATCTCTAAACGATATCGCCGCGTGCTATGGAACCTCTAAAAGGTATATCGCCAAGTTCAATGGAAAATCTAAACGAAATCTCCCAAGTCCAATGGAACCTTTAAACGATATTGCCAAGTCCTATGGAAACCCGACATAAAAGAAAACGGGAGGGTGCTTTTTCTCAGTTCCCTTCCCCTACATAAAAGAAAGATTTTCTTTTAATATTTGGTAAAATTAATCATTGCATCATGAATTGCTAAGTAGATGTTTTAATTATTAATTATTTAGTGTGAACATTGTTTTTTGAATTGCACAAGTTGCGAATTCTTGGGCGAATTTTGAAGAAAGAAGCTTTCGTTCTTCAACTGACAACGTACAGCCGCTCAAAAAAGTATCCGTGTCACGTGACACGAAGGTTGCCAGATCACTAATTTCTAAAAAAATCGTTGCCAGATATTTTTTCTGAATTCTGTAATCAACCATAGTGTTCGGATACTTTTTTGAGCGACTGTACGATTTCTTTGTTCATTTTTTTATATTCGTCAGACATTAAAAAAAATGTTTCACATAAATATATGATTAAAAACTGAGGTAAAAGAGGGATAGCTTTTTTTTTATGCGATTGCACGATATATTTCCTAACTCTATAATCGAAACTTTTCGCCGAACACCTTTTAGAATCCTCATCCATTAGTTCGTAATTCAACCGTTAGAGGATGCAAAAAAAAAAATCAGAAAGTTGCAAACTTTATTTCTCTTTGAAAACGATCATTCCATGTTTTATTCTCCTGCTGAATTTTATGGTTCTGAAAAGGGAGGACAGAGAAAGAACAACATCCAACTTACCGTTTTGTAAAACATACAAGACAGCCTGTCTTCGTCTTCAGCGTTAGGGCAGTCTATGAAACCGTCGCATAAACCGTGATCGTCTATACATCGATAGCGGCCCATTCTGTCTGCGGACGGGCAAGCAAACCTATCCATTCCGTCTTCAGCGGGGGGACACACTGCCAAAGAGAAAAACACTTATCAGTGGTTGAACAGTTTACACACAGCGCATTAACAAGCAGTCGGGTCGTAGTCATTTCCTTTAGAGTACTTACTCTCATACAGATTGGAAAGATGACCGTCTATTATAACGGATGTTTAGCCCTGGATATATGAACAGAATTGGGTTGTTTTACCTCTGAGCGGCACTTTTTTGCACACCATGGGCTAAATGGCCAGGTCACGAGGAACCCGAAGGCTTAGAGAAGGTTGGGGGAGGAGACCCACTGGAACATCTGTTGGGAGACAGATGGTAGCCTCCCGTCAAGCCCATCCAGCGTGTTCTATTAACGTGCACAGGGTATGGCTCTCCCACACACGAGGTCACGGCTTAACGTCCCATCCGACGGACGGCGGCCTTTCCAAGCCCATCGGTGTTCCCTACTGACAGAGTGATTAGTGATCTGGCAACCTTCGTGGTGGAAATTAGTGATCTGGCAACTTTCGTGTCACGTGGCACGAAGGTTGCCAGATCACTAATTTCCACCAGCGGAGATAAATCTCAACGCTCACCCAGTTGGGACTCGAACCTGGGAACTACAGATTACGAGCCTGGCGCGCTACCGACTGAGCCACCCCCGCCCCTAAATACTTAGTAAAGCTAGATTAAAAATAATTAATCACAAAGCATACCAGGAAGATATTTTCGTTGTTTAAATACGATTATCTGAAGAGCGAAGGTTATTAAATAATCTTCGCTCTTGAAAGAAATTATTCATGTTCTACAGTGTGATACATGTTAACTTCTTGTTTGTTATAAGCTAAATTCTGATGTTAAACAAACAACAGGTTTTTAATAGCTGTGTATAATTTATTATCTTTCGAAAATGTTTTATGCTTCCTCTTCATGTCTTCTTTAAGTTATTTCGTTTCCTCTTCGTGTCTTCTTTACATTACTTCGTTTCTTTCGTAAACTTAACGGAAAGGAAAATTAGAATATGAGAAAGAGCATCCCAAACGCCTTTCATCTAAAGCAAAGTTCCATTCATCATCTCATTGTTCTTTACGGAGGAGAAGAGAAAAAGATCTGAAAAATATTTATGCACTAAATGTGACAGCGATGGGTACTGTTTGTAATCTGCTTTTGCTTCGCCAAAACGTAAGCTTTTGTGGCTACTTTGTTCGGCAGGAAAATCCCAGATTCGAGTCCCAGCTGGGTCAGCGTTGAGATTTATCTCCGCAAAACTCCCCGCCCACGGTCAGTAGGGGACATCGATAGGCTTCAAAAGGCCGCCGTCCGTCGGATGGGACTCGTCGGATTGAGGCTCCCATCTGTCTCCCAACTGCTGTTCCAGTGGGTTCTGTTCCCCAACCTTCTCTCATCCTTCGGGGTTGGGTTGTTTTACCTCTGAGGCGCACTTTTTTGCACACCATGGGCTAAATGGCCAGGTCACATGGACCCCAAAGGCTCAATAGAAGGTTGGGGGAGGGGACCCACTGGAACAGCTGTTGGGAGACAGATGGTAGCCTTCCGTCAAGGCCATCCAGCGTGTTCTTTAACGTGCACAGGGTATGGCTCTCCCGCACACGAGGCCACGGCTTAACGTCCCATCCGACGGACGGCGGCCTTTCCAAGCCCATCGGTGTCCCCTACTGACCGTGGGCAGGGCGGGGAGTTTTGCGGAGATAAATCTCAACGCTGACCCAGCTGGGACTCGAACCTGGGAACTACAGACTTCGTGCCATCCTTCGGGGTCCTTGTGGCTTAGACATTTAGACCTTTTGTGCAAAAAAAGTGCCGGGCAGTTGGTAAAACTTCCCAACGCGCAATATCTGATGAGAACGCATGCTTGAACATTCCAAAGCTCTGTCAACTGTATATCACTCAGGAAGAAAGATCAGTTGGTTTTTTAAGTGCTAAAAAACTTAAGAGGATTAATGTTTTTTATTGGCGTGAAAAGGCAGATGTCTCGACGAAATTATTTGCTGAGGACTTTTTTTTCGGAAGCTTCGGTTCCTATGTATAGATACTTCGCAATTGTGACAGGGAGTCTTAATAACTTGATAAGCCAATAAATGATATTTAAACTCCCCAGTCTCTTTGTAATAGAGCGATCATCCTCGCGAACTAGAAGACACATTATCAACTAGGAGACACTACACTATGGATGAAACGCATGAAATTTCTTCTGTGACTGAACTGTTCATCACCAATCTTTGATACGCAATTCCCCACGCGGTGCACCGTGCCAGATTCTCACGAGGCCATGACGTAAGCTTAGGGTTCCCCAGCCGTATGTGTATGGTCCCATCAAAACCGTTTTGACAGGTTTAGCGTTAGGAACCTTTCCAAACTTCCCGGCGTTTTAAAGCTGAACCATTAACCAACAAAGGTGATGGATGGCATCACAGCAAACTGCGGTAGCTACTGCACACGCTCCAGTTTGCTGGGAAGGAACTCCGTTGTTCGTTAATGAGTTTTGTTTTAAGCCGCTGCACACGCTTTATTTTTCTGTGAGGCCACTTCCCTTGTTGGCTAATGGTTTTTAAGACGCTTCATACACTAGTTTTCTGTGAAGTCGCCTTCGTTGTTGCCAATGATTTTACTTTAAGACGGCGCTCACGTTCCGATTTGCTAACGGCTTTTGTTTCCATATGCCAGGAAGTATGCTGATGTTAATAACGCCAAGTCGCTTCATATGTGGCCGTACCTTAAGCGACGCGAATTTCCTTCGCGTGCTGCCAGCGTCCAGGGAAAAAGATCCCCGGGGACTGCAATTCATCGCTGCCAGCTCTCAGCTCTCAACCTGCAGCGCAATCCATTAGCCTGATGAGCAGGAGCGCGAGGTGGAGGTGGCTCCCGCTAAATGATCCACCAGTGGCAGTGGACACGTGGGGAAATTGGCGGAGATCTGCGGCACACTCTTTTTCAATCATCGCTGTCTGTTCTCTTGATCAGTTCACCGAGTTGCAGAGTTTGTTTCTACCTGTCTTAAAAAAGGGGTGCAGTGATTTATAATTACAAGGAAATGATTCAGCATTATGTAAGTGTTTTTTATTCTTTTCAGAAGGGATTCAGGAATATAATTAAAGAAACGAGTGATCAGAGTGCTGTTTGGGATTTAATTTTTTGTTACAGATTATTCTTGATGAATATTTTTGTATCCTGCCTAGTAAGAATTCATGCCTAGCAAGGATTTTGCCGGGCATAGACTGAAAACCGATGTACTAGAGTATTTTATTTCATACACTGGTTTCTATAAATTAAGGAACAACTCTGTGCTATGCCAATGGGAAGCTAAAGTCAAAGTTTATAACTTCTAAAATAAGTTTTTTTGTTTTGAAAACTGTGATTGCAGATAAAGATCTCAATCAAATAAATCAATATCTCGATTTTCAACAATATTCGTTCAGTATTTAATGAGTTATGGAAATTTGAATATTTAGCGATAACAATGCCAGCCACAAAAATTGACTTCAGAAGTTAATTAAAATCTTGTAATAAGTATTGTATCAAAGTGTTTAATAAAATAAGTTTGTATTTTAGAACTTTGTGTAAAGAATTCTTTCACTATTCTTCAGTTTTGTATAAGTTTTTTAAGACTGGCATTGCTATTGTTAAATATTCAAACTTCCATTATTCATTAAATACTGAACGAATATTATTCAAAATCGAGAAGTTGATTTATTTGATTGAGATCTTTATCTGCTACCATGTATTTAGAGAAAAAAAAACTTTAAACTTATTTTAGAAGTTATAGAGCGTCGACGTTAACTTTACATTTACATAAATATAGGATTGTTCCTTAATTTATGGAAACCAGTGTCAATTAATCAATCAAAATACTTTATTTTCAACACATTAAACTCTACATTTAGTACAGTCGCTCAAAAAAGTATCCGAACGCTATGGTTGATTACAGAATTCAGAAAAAATATCTGGCAACGGGTTTTTTTAGAAATTAGTGATCTGGCAACCTTCGTGTCACGTGACACGAAGGCTGCCAGATCACTAATTTCTAAAAAAAATCGTTGCCAGATATTTTTTCTGAATTCTGTAATCAACCATAGCGTTCGGATACTTTTTTAATATATATAATACGTATGAATATGCAGCGTGTGCAGTTACCGTTCACAGCAAACTGGAGCGGTTGCGGTTAATGTTCACAGCACATTGGATCGTGTGAGCTCACAAAGACCTGGATCGTGTGGGCTCACTCACGGAAATATTTAGCGTGTGCAGTTACCGTTCACAGCAAACTGGAGCGTGTGCAGTTACTGCACACGCTCCAGTTTGCTGTGAACGGTAACTGGAGCGTGTACAGTTGCTGTACACGCTCGAGATATTTTTCCTGAATTCTGTAATCACGCGACACGAAGGTTGCCAGATCACTTAACTTCTAAAAGAATTGTTTCCTGATATTTTTTCTGGATTCTGTAATCAACCATAGCGTTCGGATATTTTTTTGAGCGACTGTACGATATAAACAACCCAAGAACATTCGCTTATCTAGGTTGTTATAGTTAGCCTTACATGAAATAACAAAAAAAAAAAAGAAAGTTCAACTTATTTTCCCAATTTAATTATTATATTATTTAATGATCCACACAAGGTGGATTATAACAAACTATAAAGTTCTTGCATTTTAGCAAATAGAAAAATGAGTATTTTCATTTGAAAACAAAGAAAAAAACAAAACACATTATCAACATACAGTAAAAGAAGGATACAACAATAAAAATTTGAATTCTAATTTTTATCGTAGAACTGAAAACATAAAAACTAAGTCGAGTGTATGCGAGAAATAAAACTTTAATTTTTTCTTTAATATAAACACTCCACCAATACAATTTGGAAGCTCACTAGGTAACAGATTAAAAAATTTTGTTGCTAAGTATAAAATATGTTTGTGTAATATTTCCTTTTTTACAAGTGGAACTACATGCTTTCTACCATCTAAACGAAAGTTACAATTCATCATCATCATCATCCTCAAGCAGCCATGGGCTACGGAGGTCCAACCAGACCGTGCAATTCAGTTCTCCAAGCAAGTCTATCCTGAGCTACATCTACTGCATCCGGCCACTGCACACCAATTCTAACAAGGTCCTGTTTGACATTGTCTGCCCACCGCATCCTAGGTCTCCCCTTCTTTCGGAGACCTTTAGGCACACTGTTCATAACCCTATTCGCCAATCTATAATTATCTATACGGGCAACATGGCCAAATCTACAATTATCTATTTTTAATTAAAAAAATGACTATGCTTATAAATATAAATCATCAATTTATAAAGGAACAAGTGACTGAAGGACACAGTTTTAAAATTTGAAGTGTGATGCAAGATAGCATAAATAAAGAGAATAATCTGAGAGAAATAATCAACAGCACTTTATTACGAAGGATGAATACACCAATTTTGGATATGACTGAAGAGAAAGAGGTAAGTTGTCAAATTCATGATTGAATTACTGATATGAAATCCTAGCAGGGATCAACGTCTGTGAAAATGGATTTCAGACTTTCGTCAAGAAAAGCTATCGAGCAGAAATTCTGCGCCAACTCACAACGCATGCAGTAAATTAATAACGAAATAAGGGATAATGTTATTGCTTCTCAGTATCCATTTCTCTCTCGTGCACCCTGTCTCTATCAGTCTATAAAACGAAACAACGAAGCCAACAACTGGAAAACATTCTGCTCTGTCCGTGTTACGCATAAATCCCCTTCGCCTACGACTCTTGGAATGGAGGCTTTCTTCCTCGCTTGCTAGCTTCGAAGGCAATATGAGTTTTACAAGAAACACTCGGCTTTTGTCTCGTAAACTTACTGGGCGCCAGCGATTTGTAACAATCAACAGGAAAGAGCAGTGGACGCCCACAATCGACTCTTCTTCCCACTCAAGAGCCAGAGAGTCTTTTTCCCGAATGTCGAAATCCGACGAGAAAAAAAATGGAAGTATTGCTGTCAACACTTTTAAGGCTTTCGAAGAATAAAACGGAAAAAAAATTCTTCTTAGGGAACACATTCCTCACAACCCACATTACCCACTCTCGTTCCTGTTGTCGAGGTGTCGTAGATTACAGAGGAAACAGAAATATATAATGGCTACTAGGTTGTATTCCTTTTGCCGTATTTCTTTTATTCCTCCTCAATCTTTCGGTTTCTCTGTCTTGCGGCCTGTATTGGTTGCATTTATTTGTCCTTCTGTAACTCCATATTTTCAGTTGCCTTCGCAATAAGAACAAAATCCTGTAAACTATAGTTTGTGAAGTGAGATCGCCATGTAACGATAGAATAACTCGCTTCAGACTTAAAAGTATATCTCAACTAGCAGCTTTACTTGCTGTTGCTCGCCTTTTTATCCCTACAAATAATAATAAAAAAAAGCTCGTGTATTATTCGTGTTTCTCTTTTCTCTCTTTCCGTTCCTGGATTAAAATATTTATATACCCATTTCTGCAACAATGGCTTTATCGAGTTTAAATCGGAAAGAAATTAATTGAACAATTCCTTCTTTAAAATCTACCTCAGTCAGTTACTTGCCATAGAGATCTGACAGGGTTGGGTTGTTTTACCTCTGAGCGGCACTTTTTTGCACACTATGGGCTAAATGGCCAGGTCACATGGACCCCGAAGGCTCAGAGAAGGTTGGGGGAGGGGACCCACTGGAACAGCTGTTGGAAGACAGATGGTAGCCTCCCGTCAAGGCCATCCAGCGCGTTCTTTAACGTGCACAGGGTATGGCTCTCCCGCACACGGAGCCACGGCTTAACGTCCCATCCGACGGACGGCGGCCTTTCCAAGCCCAGCGGTGTCCCCTACTGACCGTGGGCAGGGTGGGGAGATCTGACAGGAACCTGTAAGTTTAATACGCCATGGAGAATATTGGTGAGTAAGACGAGACCTCAGCATAAAGCCACACCAGTAGAGACATTTTTGTGTCTTGTATGCTGATGAACCTCTTTGATAGGTAGTCATGCACAGGCCTGGATCTATAAAAAATTCAAAAAATTCAAGGGGTAGAGGTGGAAGGAAAGCAATGGAGCCGGGAAAATGTAAAATGGGGACTAAGAGATTGGATTTCCAAAGCAGTATGATATACCCCCCCCCCCCCCCCGAACTCTAATAGTCAAATTAAAACACCAGCATACCACACGTTATTCAAATTTGGACGCTTCCATGAGGGGGTTTGTCTGGAATACACACAACGTCAGTCACATTCAAACTGATACTTGCCACTGATTTTGACGTTGAGGAGTTCCTTCTATGTAAATACCCGTTTCTCTGTGTGATGGCATAAATATCACTCAATCCATTACTCAGATATAAGGACTGTCCACTTCTCATTTGAACGTTGCTTATATTTATTATTATTTTTATTCAGTTTGATATGCAAACAGGACTTTGTTTTCCATAAGGCAAATTAGGCAAGGTTGGGTTGTTTTACCTCTGAGCGGCACTTTTTTACACACCATGGGCTAAATGGCCAGGTCACATGGACTCCGAAGGCTCAGAGAAGGTTGGGGGAGGGGACTCACTGGAACAGCTGTTGGGAGACAGATGGTAGCCTCCCGTCAAGGCCATCCAGCGTGTTCTTTAACGTGCACAGGGTATGGCTCTCCCGCACACGGGACTACGGCTTAACGTCCCATCCGACGGACGGCGGCCTTTCCAAGCCCATCGGTGTCCCCTACTGACCGTGGGCAGGGCGGGGAATTTTGCGGAGATAAATCTCAACGCTGACCCAGCTGGGACTCGAACCTGGGAACTACAGATTACGAGCCTGGCGCGCTACCGACTGAGCCACCCCCGCCCCACAAATTAGGCAAGTGGTGAGAGCCCACTAGTAGAGAGTGCCATGAAATTGCCGGTTTACAAATGAATATAACATATGACCTGAATGAAATAAGGATAAACGGTTTAATGAAATTAAAGCCATAATGGTGCATCATTCCTCGTTAATCTACAAACGGAGATGAACCTAAAATTTTCTCTGGCCACACATACCCACCCATTCCTTACAACGGGGCGGGGGTGGCTCAGTCGGTAGCGCGCCAGGCTCGTAATCTGCAGTTCCCAGGTTCGAGTCCCAGCTGGGTCAGCGTTGAGATTTATCTCCGCAAAATTCCCCGCTCTGCCCACGGTCAGTAGGGGACACCGATGGGCTTGGAAAGGCCGCCGTCCGTCGGATGGGACGTTAAGCTGTGGCCCCGTGTGCGGGAGAGCCATACCCTGTGCACGTTAAAGAACACGCTGGATGGCCTTGACGGGAGGCTACCATCTGTCTCCCAACAGCTGTTCCAGTGGGTCTCCTCCCCCAACCTTCTCTGAGCCTTCCGGGTCCATGTGACCTGGCCATTTAGCCCATGGTATGCAAAAAAGTGCCGCTAAGAGGTAAAACAACCCAACACAGATTGTGTGTTGCTACCAAACGTTATACGTCTTTGGTTCAATGAAAGGCTTTTGTAATAAAATAATGAAACTTATAGCTTTGAATACTATACTGATACCCTTGTCTGAAAATGATCTTTTTTTGTAGAGAATTTGCTTGCTAAATAAAAATTACCATTGATACTTTCTTTCTGTCAATTATGGAAGCTTTCTGGTGGTCGCATTTGAGAAGAACTGGTATAGATGCACTTTCAACTGAACGTGAATTTGAACCTCATAGATTTACAGTCGCTCAAAAAAAATATCCGAACACTATGGTTGATTACAGAATTCAGAAAAATATCTGGCAACGATTTTTTTTAGAAATTAGTGATCTGGCAACCTTCGTGTCACGTGATTACAGAATTCAGGAAAAATATCTCGAGCGTGTACAGCAACTTCTAAAAAAAAAAAATCGTTGCACGTGACACGAAGGTAGCCAGATCACTAATTTCTAAAAAAAAAATCGTTGGCAGATATTTTTCTGAATTCTGCAATCAACCATGGTGTTGGGATATTTTGTTTCGAGCGACTGTGCATCTCCTGGCAACCGACATTTGTTAGAAGGAGATAAATAATTTGAGAGAATTCCTATTACGACCATTATTACGAGTTTTAAGGGAATTTCTTTTCTTTCCTGATTTCAATGGCACAGTGGCCGTGTTTCAAAAGCATAATGAGAGTTTAAAAAAATCAACAATTCCCATTCCAGGAGCTATCTTCTATTTTCTCTGTAATTGCTTTTAAAACAGCACAAGGAAAAAAACATCACTTTTTCAGGAGTCGAAAGGAGCACGAATGCACCAATAAAATGCGTGATTTACTGAAAATGCCTCGTGCAGGAGATCTTGGATTGTTACCTGAAATCGCAATTGGGAATTTTGGATGTTTTTTAATTGTTCTTCGAAGAGAGACTCAAGATTTTTTTTTTCTCTTCTTATAAATATCATCACTTATTTTTTTCGCTAACGACAAAAAAGTATTCGTTAAAATCTCTTTCATGCCTTGGTGATATCTGTGAGATTTTCCTTTTGGCGTAGGCAGCGTGGAATTCTGTTTCTATACAATCCCATAATATTTAATGACCTCTTTTTATATATACATATATACTTGCTTTGTTACTTTTTTTTTAAATAAAAAATCGAACTAGTTGTACCTTTGATAACGTACGCTGATTACCTCAAAAGAAAAGTTGAATATGAATAGCAAAATAAAAAAAAGATCCGTAACGTTGATAAGAATGGTGATAGAAATTGGAAAAAGGAGCGCAGAAAATAAGGAAGAGAATAATTACTTGACTGTTGCCGAATGTGAAGAAGAGAAGCAGCAAACAATTGTGGGAAGAATGGGGAAATGCTTTGGAGAGTTAGACTTTGAGATGATATATAGACTAAGACATTTGCTTCGTTAATAAATTGTTTGAAATTGGAACTTGAAAAGTTGTACAAGAAAAAATGGGGAGAGAAAAGAAATAACTATCGCAAATGTCTTAAAGCGAATTAAAAAAGAAATGAAAATTAAGAAAGAATCTTTTCAAAGTTGCTTGATTGAGCGACAAAAATTACTTTCGTGTTTTCTGTCGAAGCCTATAATTTCTTCGTTACTTGGCTTTAAAATAAAGAAACGATACTTCGAATTTCTTTAAATTATTTTAGAAATATATATCTCCCCCCCCCCCAGCCTGTTATCAATGTGTCCTTTATGTGAGTAAAAAATGTTAAAATGAGTAAAAAGACGTTAATTTTTTTATGATATATGATATTTTAATATGTTGTGAAACAGGCACGAAAAGAAATTGGATTCAAATGCTCCTTATATATATATATGTCATTTCCTGTAAGGGACGTAAATGGATTGTAAATACTCGAAGTAGAAAAATAAATATCACAGCTCTTGTTTCATTTCTCTTTCTACAATTTCCTTTAATTATTTTCACATCATTCGAATAAACAATTTTTAGTTTTGATTCAATAATAATATATTTTAGTTTATCAGTTTTCTTTTACTGCTATTTATTTTTTTTTCTATTTTTCAAATTTTGAGTTGTTATTAATAACTGATATTTATTTTGGTTGTTCTATCAGAGAACAGATTTTTTTAAAATGTTTGCTGAGCCTAGTCAAGAACCCCAGAGTTTCGTAGCAGGGAAGGAGAATAGATCTTGTTAAAATCATTCAACGATTCTTTTCAATTGTGTATCGAAAATGTTTTTAATTGTAGCAAAAAAAAATTATGTTTATAATCCAAAGTTAATTCGCTACAAAAGAGATGTTTTCAACTAAATTTTCGTAGCTTTTTAAAAGAACAGGATACACCCAGAAAAGAATTTAAAGAAAATAAATGCAGATTTTTTACGTAAGCGGTGACGAGAAGGCTGATGATAATCTTGAAGATAACGATGGAATAATCTTGAAGATAATGATAGATATGATCTTGAAGATAATGATGGAAAGGATCTCGAAGATAATGATGGAAATAATCTCGAAAATAATGATGGGAAAGATCTTGAAGATAATGTTGGGAAGGACCTTGAAGATAATGATGGATATAACCTCGAAAATAATGATAAAAAGGATCTTGAAGATAATGATGAAAATGATCTCGAAGATAAAGAAAGAAAGGATCTCGAAGATAATGAATGAAAAGTATCTTGAAGATAATGATGGAAAGGATCTTGAAGATAATGATGGAAATAATCTCGAAAATAATGATGGGAAGGATCTCGAAGATAATGAATGGAAAGGATCTTGAAGATAATGATGGAAAGGATCTTGAAGATAATGATGGAAAGGATCTTGAAGATAATGATGGGAAGGATCTCGAAGATAATGATGGAAAGGATCTTGAAGATAATGATGGAAAGGATCTTGAAGATAATGATGGAAATATCTCGAAAATAATGATGGGAAGGATCTTGAAGATAATGATGGAAATAATCTCGAAAATAATGATGGGAAGGATCTCGAAGATAATGATGGAAAGGATCTCGAAGATAATGAATGGAAAGGATCTTGAAGATAATGATGGAAAGGATCTTGAACATAATGATGGAAATATCTCGAAAATAATGATGGAAAGAATTTTGAAGATAATTTTGGAAAGGATCTTGAAGAGAATGCTTGACATGATCTCACGATTAATGGAATGATGGAAATGATATCGAAGATAATAATATTGAAGATAAAGATGAAAATAATCTCGAACACAAAGATGAAAATGACATTGAAGAGAATGATGGAAATTATGTGGAATACGTTGATGGAAATTATATGGAAGACAATGACTGAAATGATAGCGAAGATAACGATAGAAGTGACATAGAAGATAATGATAAAATATCATTAAGATAACGACGGAAGAGATATCAAAGACATCAATAGAAATTGCATGGCAGATAATGATGGAAATTATATTGAAGACAGTGATGGTAGTGATATCTAAATTAATGAGGGAAATAATATTGAGAATAATGATGGGCATGATCCTGAAGAGACGCAGCTGTTTGAGAAAAATATGTAGAACGAATTTAAAAACATACTTTTCTTTCTTTTCTTCTTGACAGCAAATTCTCCCTCTATTTTGTATATCACTTCGCATTTTCAAAAAAAGATAATATTGATAAGCTCGTTATTTAAGGATTATAATCTTTCTTGTTTTCGTCCGAATGCAAACTTTATTCATAAATACATTTCTCTATTTTATAAACAAAAGGTTTTCGGTTTAAAGGTTTTTCTCCCTATGATTAATACTGAAAATACAGGGCCATAGAAAACAATGTCAAGACAGTGGACCTAGCAATAATGACTGTAGCAGATGGGAGGAATTTGATTGTTTTAAAATAGAGAACTAAATTGGTATGTTGTAAAATTTACTGAAGTTTTTCTTTTTGAAAAAAAAAATTGTCTTGTAGCTAAGTTAGCCTGCTACAAACAGGCTTAGCTTTGATTATTAGGTAAATGAGTATTATTTGTGTTGAAATGATCTTATTTACGTCGAATAGAATTGCTGAATGGTTTATTTCATTGTATTTGAATATCGAATTAAAATCTACGAGCTAGTCTCGTGCGCGTTTGACAGGGTTTATTTGTTTCAGGATTATTGCACTAGGAATGAAAAAATGGCAGAAAATCAAACTCAGAGTTGGAGGAAGTTCCATTTTAAAGAATAACTGATAATGTATTGTGCATTATACCTCAGCTGTTCAGTTTAAATAGCAGTTATAGGTTAAGGAAAAGAAATGTAAATAGCAGTTATAGGTTAAGGAAAAGAAATGTAAATAGCACTTGATGGATTATTTATTAGTTAAGGATTCTATTGCAACTCAAGGATTGTTAAGGATTACATGGAATACTTTAATAAGATCTGTACAAAATTAAATATCGAAGCTTTGAAAAGTGAGAAATTTATGAATTGTCGGGATTCAAATTGTAATGAACTAGAGAATATAGGATTCAGCGAAATGTCGTTTAAAATGTCTTCTTTTTGAGATAAAATGGTTCGGCTAATATTGCCGAGGATGTTTAATTTGTTTAACATAATAGGTCTGCTCCTTTGGGCTTCAGTAGCTTCACGGAGCTGAGAGCACGCTCTCTATTTCTTCTCTACTCTTTAACTATATGATCCGTTTAGTTAAGCTTAACCTCTTAAAAGTCAACTTTACAACTGGAAATTAATTCAAGAGCATTGATAACACAGGTAAAGGCTTTTCATATAACTGAATTGTCCAATGTGGTAAATATCATCTATTGTGTAGCATGCAAAGAATAACTTTTCGAAATTCCTTTGGGAAAATAATGGAATTCTAAGATGGATTGCATTTTTACATCAGGGGAAACAATTTCTTCTGTAGTTGAAATAAAGAGTATGGTGGTAGATTGGGTGAGTGCATTTCAGTTTAAAGGGGGAACGATAAGAGATGAAAATAACCACATTGTCAATACTGAAGGTAATTAGTTAATGAATAAGAAGATAATAGGGGGAGGAAAAAAATCACAGGAAAAGGAGAAAACAATGGGAAGAGAATAGATCCGTAGGAAAAAGAGGGATAGTTGGAAAGGAAAGAGATATTTAGGAAGAGGAGAGAGCGATATGAGAGAAGAGATCATTAAAAATGGAAAAATTGCTAGGAAGAAGAGAGATGGACAGAAGAGGAGTAATAATTAGAAAGAAGAAAGATTGACAGGAAGAGAAGATATCACTAGGACGAGGAGAGATTATTAAGAAGTGAATATATCATTGGGAAGAAAATTCTCTAGTAAAAGGAGAGATCAATAGGAAGAGAAGAAATTGTTAAGAATAGGAGAGACGCTGTAGGGCGAGAAGTGATCAAGTGGAGAAATCATTAGGAAGAGAAAGATTAATATAAAGATGAGATTCCGCTTCGAAGAGTATAGATCACTAGGAAGAGAAGAAATCACTGTGAAGAAGTGTATCACCAAAGAAATCAATAGGAAAAAGAGAAATCGCTAAAAATAGGAGACACCGTGGAGAGAAGAGACAGTCAGTAAAAGTAGGTATCATCAAGTAGAGAAACGATTATTAGGAAATAGATCAAGGAAGAGGATATATCGCTATGAAGAGAAATTATAACTAAGAAGAGGAGAGATAATTCTGAAGAGATTATTACGAAGAGGAGAGATCACTAGGAAGAGTATATACCGTTACGAAGAGAAGAGATTAGGAAGAGAAGTAATGACTAAGAAGAGTAGAGAACACTAGGAAGAGCAGAGACAGTTGGGGAAAAGAAGCAATTCCTAGGAAGAGAGGAAATCACTAGGAAAAGAAGTGATTACTGGAAAGAGGGGAGATCATTAGGTAGAAAAAGATCACTAGGAAGAGAAGAGATCATTAAGTAGAGAAGGATGTGTAGGAAGAGGATAGACGACTAGGAAGAGATGCGATCAGTAGGAAGAAGAGTGAAGAGAACTTCTGGCTGTATGTGTAAGGAAATTCAAGATTTGTAAACAAATATTTATTTCATGATACTTAGTTACACAAAAGGTGATTAAAAATCAGTTTGATGCAATGTATGAGAATGTTTCTTCTCCTTTTTTTTTACACATATTAAGTATTAAATTTGCTTATTAGAAAAATCGACACTCAATAATATCCTACTCCTGTTTGCATTTGTCCTTATTTTTATTCATGCTAAAAAGGTTCAAGAGAAAGTCAAACAGAAACTCATTCGTTCAATGAGCAAAACAAGGAATTAAAAAAAAACTTAGAGAATATCGATGCCTGTGATCAAAAAATAATCTTGTTGTTCAATGTAAATATGACTTTTCAGAAAAGATTTCTAGATGGGATTTTAAAGGGGCATAAATTCAAAACGAAAAGCAGATTAATTGTGTAAAGTGAGGAAAGAAAAGTCCTCTTCGTTAAGGAGCTTAACGAAGAGGAGGAGGAGGAAATGATCTTCGATCGTATCGTGATCTTGTTTCCCAAGGAAGAGGATGGAAGCAGCTGGCTCTCTGCCAGAGTCTGTAGCGTCTCGTTGTCGTGTCAATGACCATTGGGTTGGTCACACAAAAAGCGGTTCGGCGTTATTAACATTGCTAAACCTTCTGGCATCTTAAAATATAACCATTATCATCGAACGGAGGTGGCCTCACAGCAAACTGAAGCGTGCGCAGGGTTTTAAAACAAAGCCAATAACAGAGATGGAGGTCCTTTGATAGGAAACTGGAGTTTTATAACAACTACACACACTACAGTTCGCTCTAAGGAGCGTGTGCAATAACTGCACACTCTCCAGTTTTCTGTGAGGCCAACTCCGTTGTTGGTAATGGTTGTTTTAAGATGTCAGAGAGTTTGATAATGTTAATAACGCGAAACTGCACAAATCTGTTTCTGTACGACCATACTTATTAAGAAGCTTGCCGGTGTGTGTGTGGATGAGTGGGGATTTGTGGGAGGATTACGCAGGATTGAGACTTAGTGGATCTTGCTACTATTTTCATTTGTGCTGGATGCTGAAGATCGCTCTTCACGATGTTGTACTGTTGAGAGAGAAACGGAAATGGGAGGGATACTTCTCTGAATTTCTGGAGCGACACCGAAATAATTTTTTAACGCTTGTGTTTTTTTCTTTCGCGTAGAGTTTATAATGCTTATATCTTGCATCAATACAAAGAAATTAAAAGATAATGAAAAAAAATGCTGAACTGTTTCAAGAAGCGATATACTGTGTTTGTTCTAAATTAAAGCTGCACACGGTTTTTGGATTCTATAAACTAAAAAAATGTTTTTATCTCTTTTAGGTAGCATCATATTTTATCGGAAAGCAAATACCGCAGTATTTTGGGGCGTGTGGTAGCACACCAATTTCGTAATCTGATGTTCCAGGTTCGAGTCCCCATTGAGCTTGCATCGATATTTTCTCCTCTAAACTCACCCCCCGTGCTTTTCGATATTTCGGTGGGAAAGGATACTTTGAAATGTTGCCGTCCCTCGGATGAGATATTGAACCGCTTCCCTATCTGTATCAGAGGATTCTATCTGTTTCCTAACAGCCATAAAGTGACCCTTGGGGTCCTCTATTTTTAAAAAATCATATCAGCCATTTAGATCATCGTATCTCCAATTTAAAAAAGTCATATCAGCCATTTAGATCATCGTATGGGAAAGGTTGACAAGCAGACGGGAAATAACGAACTAATAAATGACAAAAAAACTAGGTACAATAATAATAAAATGAAGGACAGTCATGTGATAAAATACTCATCTTCTATATAGTGATTAGAACAGAAAAGAGTACGCTACATTCATAGTTCTAAACAAAATGGTTTAGAACATGGTTTCCCAAGTGCAATCCGCTGCCCGAACAGGTTCTTGTTAATAAAATACCTGTCCTTAGAAAATATGCAAATAATCACACGATCCTATTATTTAACAGGCAACATTCATGACCGGTCTCTATTTCAGGTTTGGTGTTTTCTTCCTAGTTTATTCTTTTTGGTCATTTTAAAGCTGTAAATGGTATACATGATACTGTAATATGACTTATAAGATTAAAGAGTGAAAATTTATTAGTTTTTTTTATTATATGCGTTTATATTTTTGGGTCTCAAAAAGAAATACTGAATAAATCCAGTTCCTAACTATGTAAAGTTTGGGAAATCCTGATGGAGAATTCGCCACAAAAAACAATTTAGCAACAGCTGTCAATATTCTGCATTTAGCAATGCTTTCATGGTGAATAATGCATAACATTAAAAGATGTTAAATATTTATTATGAGTGGTTATTTAATGATTCTGCGGTTCATTGCAAAAGAACTTGCGGCTTATAAAACAAATAATCATTATACTGAATCTGGCTCATTTCTTCCAATTGTTTTGACCAAATGTTTTTAGATATATAACTAAACATTTTTACCAATGTATAGTGCTTGTTAAAAATGTATACATATATTTTTTTTCAATCAAGGTATTTTCTTGATTGCTTAAAACTGTAATTTTCTTCACCAATTCATTACTCATTAATAATGAATGTTTTCATTTTTAAGTATAGTTTTTTCCCCTGCTGCCCTTTAAAAATATAGTTTTTTCCCTGCTGCCCTTTAGGAATGTAGTTTTTTCCCCTGATGTCCTTTAAGAATATAGTTTTTTTCCTTGCTGCCCTTTAAGAATATAGTTTTTTTTCCTTGCTGCCCTTTAGGAATATAGTTTTTTCCCCTGCTGCCCTTTAAGAAAATAGTTTTTCCCCCTGCTGCCCTTTAAGAATATAGTTTTTCCCTGCTGCCCTTTAAGAAAATAGTTTTTCCCCCTGCTGCCCTTTAAGAATATAGTTTTCCCTGCTGCCCTTTAAGAAAATAGTTTTTCCCCCTGCTGCCCTTTAAGAATATAGTTTTCCCTGCTGCCCTTTAAGAAAATAGTTTTTCCCCCTGCTGCCCTTTAAGAATATAGTTTTTCCCTGCTGCCCTTTAAGAAAATAGTTTTTCCCCCTGCTGCCCTTTAAGAATATAGTTTTCCCTGCTGCCCTTTAAGAAAATAGTTTTTCCCCCTGCTGCCCTTTAAGAATATAGTTTTCCCTGCTGCCCTTTAAGAAAATAGTTTTTCCCCCTGCTGCCCTTTAAGAATATAGTTTTCCCCTGCTGCCCTTTAAGAAAATAGTTTTTCCCCCTGCTGCCCTTTAAGAATATAGTTTTCCCTGCTGCCCTTTAAGAAAATAGTTTTTCCCCCTGCTGCCCTTTAAGAATATAGTTTTTCCCTGCTGCCCTTTAAGAAAATAGTTTTTCCCCCTGCTGCCCTTTAAGAATATAGTTTTTCCTGCTGCCCTTTAAGAAAATAGTTTTTCCCCCTGCTGCCCTTTAAGAATATAGTTTTTCCCTGCTGCCCTTTAAGAAAATAGTTTTTCCCCTGCTGCCCTTTAAGAATATAGTTTTCCCCTGCTGCCCTTTAAGAATAGTTTTTCCCCTGCTGCCCTTCAAGAATATAGTTTTTCCCTGCTGCCCTTTAAGAAAATAGTTTTTCCCCTGCTGCCCTTTAAGAATATAGTTTTCCCCTGCTGCCCTTTAAGAATAGTTTTTCCCCTGCTGCCCTTTAAGAATATAGTTTTTCCCTGCTGCCCTTTAAGAAAATAGTTTTTCCCCTGCTGCCCTTTAAGAATATAGTTTTCCCCTGCTGCCCTTTAAGAATAGTTTTTCCCCTGCTGCCCTTTAAGAATAGTTTTTCCCCTGCTGCCCTTCAAGAATATAGTTTTTCCCTGCTGCCCTTTAAGAAAATAGTTTTTCCCCTGCTGCCCTTTAAGAATATAGTTTTCCCCTGCTGCCCTTTAAGAATAGTTTTTCCCCTGCTGCCCTTTAAGAATATAGTTTTTCCCTGCTGCCCTTTAAGAAAATAGTTTTTTCCCCTGCTGCCCTTTAAGAATATTGTTTTTTACCTAGTGACTCCTCACTAAATTTGGGTTGAAGTAGCACAACAATAGGATGACGTAGATGGCAAAATACCACAGACTTACGACTTCTGATGGCCTGCTGAAATCAAACTTATACCTTATCAAAATCAAGAAACATAGAAATTATCGTGATTATTTAAAAATAGTAAATTTTCAGTTTCAATAAATTACTGCGCTTCATCTATTATTAATTTTTTTACCTCTTCATCACCAAAATGTGAATTTAATTAGATAAAAAAGGTTTAGATCTCCATACCAACCACAAAATTAGTGAAAGTAAGAGTTGGGGAGTACGTTTTAACACGGGATCTTTCTCTCCTAGTTACGCCTCTGGTCTGCTCTAAATACATAGTAAACAATAATATATAATTCACCGATTGCAGAGAATTCAATGAATACTTAAAAATCTACAAACTTCTAGTCATTACGACTATGCAATTTTCACCGCCGGATTATTAAAACAAGGCTCTTCGGACAGTTCTTTCCAATTATTCAACAGGCTGTCATTAGTGGTAATTTTCGAGCATGGCATTTGCGAATAAGTGATGGGTTTTGACATTTATCCCTTTTGTAGGAGAAGGCTACTCAACGCAACGGTGAAATGATCACCTCGAACAGAGCTCATAGCTGCTTTCCTCATGAGACCTGATGCTAGTCAAGTCGTGGTGGGGGAAGGGACCACTGACAATGCGTTTGAATTTTCGTGAGGTCCGTAACCCATGGCAACGAAGCGTTGCTAAGAAAACTGGAAGCCTAGCAACCGTCAAAGAGCAGTGTAAGTAAATTATGTTAAGTGGAATTTATGTAGCAATTTGATGGGTAATTAAACGGCACGTTTTCTCCCTGGGACGCAATTACCGGGCCAGGCCTTACGCCACACCTCTCGGTTAATCAAATAACCGCTCCTTTTCATTAGGCTAGAGCCGTTAGTAATTAGAATGCTTCGGTTATTATTTTGCCCAGTTTAAGCGCACAAACGGAGAGCAGAGAACTTGGAAGGTGGCAGGTTGGATTCTGCACGTGAGCTCTTTCAATTTGGAGTTGTTTGTTCCGAAGGTTTGAATAAGCCAAGTGCGAAGTTTACTTGTGAAGGGAAAGAGGGATGGGAGGGGGGGGGGGAGAATAAGATGCGAGACAGGAAGCGGAAATGGTAGTAAAGTGACGGTGAATTTTCACGATTGAAAATTGCTGAGGAAGATTCTTCATCATGTGAAGGTTTCAATTCAACCGCTTGGAATTCACATTTTGTAGATGTTTGTGTCGCAAATTACTCCATATTTGATTGAAGATCCTTCTCATTTCTTAGTTCGCTTAAAAAAAGAAACAAAAAGAAAGATTAGTATTTTTCACTTTGTGTCCTGTCCGTCTGTTGGAAATTCAACCTGTTGTTTTTTTCGTTTTAAAAGATATAAAAAAAAAACATTTTTGGGTTGGTTAGGTGCTAACGAAATATTAGGATCTACTTTTTCCCCAAATCTTTGAATTAGTTTGAATTTCCACCGTTAGAGAGCGGTGAAGTTGGAAAATGACAAAACTTTATGTTGTAAGCGTGCTGGAACTCATGAAATAATAAACTGAAAAAATTGATTGTGCCGTGAGTGGGATTCGAACCCATTCAGGTCTCCTAGTAACATCCCACTACACTATCAACGGCTAACGTGTTTTTTCCTTCAGACGTTATCCGTTGATAGTGTAGTGGTTAGCATACCTGGCATGTTACTAGGAGACGTGGATTCGAATCCCACTCACTGCAAAAACAATTTTTTTTTCAGTTTATTATTTCATGAGTTCCACGTCTAGAGGGCATCTCCAGAGTTACCTTATTACTGAACAAGTGGAAATTTGAAGTTTAGTGGATGATTATGAAAAATAAAGCAGAATAAATAAATAAATACCCCCTCAAGCAACTGCTTGCCACAGAGGTCTGACAGGAGCCTGCCAGTTTATATGTTATAGTAGAAGGTATGTTATAGTAGTCCCTCGTACCCATCGACTCACAGAAGGACTCACAGAAGGTTGGGGGGAGGGGACCCACTGGATAGCTGATAGCAAACAGATGATAGTCTCCCGTCAAGGCCATCCAGGGCTTTTTTAACGTGCATAGGGTATAGGCTCTCGCGCACACGTATCCACAGCCTTAACGTCCCATTCAACGGATGGTGGCCTTTCCAAGCCCATCGGTATCCCTACTGATTGAAGGCACGGCGTGAAGTTTTGCCGAGATAAATCTCAGAAGGGGGACTCGAACTTGGGAACTACAGATTACGAGCCTGGCCTGCTACCGACTAGGCAACCCCCGTTTCCATTTCAATTAGTTTTATACAGGAGAAATATGTTTCGAATTCCACGAAGAAAGATTAAAGGGACTCTAAAAGATTGTACTCTGCTTTGGATTGTTAAGAGAGAACTTGCGCATTTAACAGCTCTTGTGCCATCATGGATCCTTCTAAGTGCACTGCTCAAAGTGGAAATCTCAACACCAAGAAGGAATGGAAGTAGAGATATGTAAATCGCAGAGGCAATCAGCCATCGGAGGTATACATGCAAATGATCAAAGTTCTGCAGCGAATGGACACGTGACACCCAGCCGAGCCGTGGATAAATACCTGGCGCCCACGAGCTTGTATCATAGCACGACCGACAATGAGGTTGGAGTGCATGCTGCGAAAATGTTCCGAACATATCTTGGAGACGCTGGCGGGATCCTTTATGCGTCATTATCGCCTTCTGAGAGAAAGCGAATCCTCGATATGTGAGAGCTCGGATTGAGCCTTTGAGCGATCGCTGCATGCATGGGGAAAATTGGGAGCACAGTGAAATGATGTGTCTCACGCAACAATGTGGAGCACCAAATGACACGAAGGACAGTTACGAGACCAGCACGCTTCACCACAGGACGTGAAGATCGCATCTTCCGTAGGAGGACCATTCACGATCTTTTCAACACAGCGACTGTGTGATGTTGTAGAGTGATTTGCGGTCAGCAATGAGTAGCATGGTCTCCATGCAAACCATTAGACAACGTTTGCATGAAGCACGAATGAAGCTGAGATGTTCAATCCTGCATCTGCGCTGCAGCGACATCACCAGTTATGCCATCTCCATTGGTGTCCAGCAACCACAACATTGGACTGTAAATGGAGGAGAGCATTATTCATAGATGAGTCCCGACTCTGTTTCGGCATAGCAGACGACCGTTTATCCTCGTGGCGTCGGCATCGTCAATAACACGAGGAAGCCTCTTCCATTAGTCCCCATACGGGTCTACGCCATGGTACAATGGTAAGGAGTGACATCACATATGGCGGCCACACACTTTGGGTTGGGTTGTTTTACCTCTGAGCGGCACTTTTTTGCACACCATTGGCTAAATGGCCAGGTCACAAGGACCCCGATGGCTCAGAGAAGGTTGGGGGAGGGGACCCACTGGAACAGCTGTTGGGAGACAGATGGTAGCCTCCCGTCAAGGCCATCCAGCGAGTTCTTTAACGTGCACAGGATATGGCTCTCCCGCACACGGCGCCACGGTTTAACGTCCCATCCGACGGACGGCGGCCTTTTCAAGCCCATCGGTGTCCCCTATTGACCGTGGGCAGGGCGGGTAATTTTTGCGGAGATAAATCTCAACGCTGACCCAGCTGGGACTCGAACCTGGGAACTACAGATTACGAGCCTGGCGCGCTCCCGACTGAGCCCCCCCCGCTCCACTCGGCCAGACACCTCTTCTCCATGTTTCTCGTGTACTAAGGGTAAGACGTCACATGGATGACATTGTTAATTCTGTGGCACGACCCTTTTTTACCACTATGCCTGGACTAATTCTGCAGCAGGACAACGCCACTCCACACATTGTACATGTAATGATGGACGGTCTCCAAGGTGTGAACATTCTCCCATGGCCGCCATACTCCTCGGACTTGTCGCTTTTTGATCACGTATGGGACCTAATGGATCACGGCCTTTGCCAGCTCCCTCCGATGACGAACCTGGTAAATTTGCGTCCCGAAGTAGATGCTGTTTGTAACGCCATACGTCAGGTCGCGATTAACCATCTGATTGATGCAATGCCGAAAGGTCTCCAGGCTTATCCTCTCTCGATCAATCTTATCTTCACTCGATCAATGCTTCTTTACTCTCAATGCCGAGGTGAAACTATTATGTACTGATGGAATTGCAATTTACGCACATACCTTGCGTTCTCAGATCCATTTTTTTTTTTATCAAATGCCCATCTACTCTCATAGTTTCCATCCTGTCAGATTCCGGAGTCTACATACTATATTGCTATAATCGCAACAACGCGAAGGAAGTGTCCTCTGCGTTGTTGCGATTTTTATTTTGAGCAGTGTATTTCTTTTCCTACTCTTCCGAAGACTGAGAAGGATGAGGGGCGGGGGGTGGCTCAGTCGGTAGCGCGCCAGGCTCGTAATCTGTAGTTCCCAGGTTCGAGTCCCAGCTGGGTCAGCGTTGAGATTTATCTCCGCAAAATTCCCTGCCCACGGTCAGTAGGGGACACCGATGGGCTTGGGTAGCGCGCCAGGCTCATAATCTGTAGTTCCCGGGTTCGAGTCCCAGCTGGGTCAGCGTTGAGATTTATCTCCGAAAAACTCCCCGCCCTGCCCACGGTCATTAGGAGACACCGATGGACTTAAAAATGCCACCGTCTTCGGAGGGGACGTTAAGCCGTGTCTCCGTGTGTGGGAGAGCCATACCCTGTGCACGTTACAGAACACGCTGAATGGCCTTTACATTAGGCTACCATCTGTCTCCCAACAGCTGTTCCAGTGGGTCCCCTCCTCTCTTCCAACCTTCTCTGAGCCTTTGGAGTCCATGTGACCTGGTCATTTAGCCCATGGCGTGCAAAAAAAAGTGCCGCTCAGAGGTAAAACAACCCAACCCAACTGACAAGGATGTATTCTATCACTTGAATAAATAAAATATGACGCTATAATACTGGCGCCCTCGTTAATTAGGTTAGAGCACTTAGGCAAATGCCCGACGTGCCTTATGAACAATCCTGATTTGGATAGGAGCATCCGTAACGGAGGTGATGGAGCTCGGCGGAAAATCACGGGGACACAATATCCCAAGTGTGTGGAGAATGGCAACGGTCTCAAAAAACCTCCACCAAAGTGTAAAATGCGAGATTCAAAAGGCTCTGTCAAGACAGGGACAGGCATGTCTTTGGCACGAATTATAAGGAAAAGCTCAACTGCTGCAGTTCACGAGCTGAGAAAGATGATCGTTAGCAATGCTTTGAAACTCATTTGAATAACAACTATGCTCAGAGAATTGAAAACTTTGAAATTTGAGAATTGTACCATGATACGCTGTTTAAAATAATTTGGTTGGACAGTGCAGGATGCTCTCTTGTTTAACTAACAAGGTTTGGAAAACCCCCAAAATGTTCATTCCTTAAAGAAACTTTTTTTTCGAATTAAAATGTCTTATTTGAGATCGGTTTTCTTGGCCAAACCGCCATAGGTTAGCTTAGCTTTATCGGTGGAGTAGAGAGTTCCATCTGTGGCAGCCAATTCAAGCTCATTACGTTTATAGAACTCTTCGAAACAAAGAGGCGGGCCAAAAAGAGATACTCATCACAAAATGGCAAATAGTTACGTCAAATGTTCTTTTCATTTAACCTTAAGTATCAAATAATGAATGCCAGACTTTGGGATGAAAAGCACCTCTTATAGAACATAGGGAGGTTAAAAGAAAAAGAAACACACAAGACTCAAACAAGAATAGTCTTATTCTGGAGACTGACAGACAACATTCTTCACGTTTTTAACTTCTCTTATTTGATATTAGTGCAAAGAGGAAGACTCATAAAGCCATATGAAGGCTCTTTGCATTGCAAATGGGGATGACGCCGAAGCCTGGTACGGAAAGAAGCATTGATCGAGAGAGGATAAGATTAGAAGTATCGAAAGGAGAAAAGATGGAGAAGAAGAAGATTACTTACTGCTGAATTATTCACTGCAGCATCTCGCTAGTGTAGGCGTTAACATGGTTTAAAGTGTGTTCTCGACTCAGCGATGAAGTCGTTCTTTGCATAGCAGTGTGGTTAACGCCAGGAATCGTTACTTCTAATTTAAACATATTGTAGGCACGTGTATCTGTATATGTAAGAGCCAGAAGAACCAAGGCAGCTTGGACTTCCAAGACCGAACTTTAGTAGTATTTATCTTAGAAGAGGAGGCTGAAAAATATCTTCTTTTATTTAATATTTACTTTTCTGAAAGACTCAGTGCATTTTTCAGCTGTAGCAAAATGGTGGATGTTAAGAGTTTTTTTTTTAAGGAAAAAAGATTTAAAGAATGTATTTAAATGCTGTCGCTCAAAAAATATCCGAACACTACGGTTGATTACAGAATTCAGAAAAAATATCTGGCAACGAGTATTTTAGAAATTAGTGATCTGGCAACCTTCGTGTCACGTGACACGAAGGTTGCCAGATCACCAATTTCTAAAAAAATCGTTGCCAGATATTTTTTCTGATTTCTGTAATAAATTGTAGTGTTCGGATACTTTTTGAGCGACTGTACACACCTGGTAAAAATGGGACAGGAATTTTTAATACAGTTATAAACCTCACTTCAGTATCAAACAGTAAAAAGTAGTGAGGATTGATTGAGAATATACTCAATACCTTTATAGTACTGAGAGGTTTCAAAAATCTCCCTTTTTGTACTTTGCATTGTCCCTTTGTATACTTTCTAAAACTCTTCCTTTGGGGAGAAATGTACTTTTAAAAATCACAAATGGGCTAAAAGGCCAGGTCACAAAAACCCCCTAGGGCTTCAGAGAAGGTTAAGGGAAAGGTATAAACAACCGAACATGAAAATAGGGGCGGGGGTGGCTCAGTCGGTAGCGCGCCAGGCTCGTAATCTGTACTTCCCAGGTTCGAGTCCCAGCTGGGTCAGCGTTGAGATTTATCTCCGCAAAATTCCCCGCCCTGCCCACGGTCAGTAGGGGACACCGATGGGCTTGGAAAGGTCGCCGTCCGTCGTATGGGACGTTAAGCCGTGGCCCCATGTTCGGGAGAGCCATACCCTGTGCACGTTAAAGAACACGCTGGATGGCCTTGACGGGAGGTTACCATCTGTCTCCCAACAGCTGTTCCAGTGGGTCCCCTCCCCCAACCTTCTCTGAGACTTCGGGGTCCATGTGACCTGGCCATTTAGCCCATGGTGTGCAAAAAAGTGCCGCTCAGAGGTAAAACAACAACAACAACCCAAAATCTTGCTGACGTCACTATTCCACGTCACTAAGAAGTCCCTATAAAAGCCGTAGACGCATGGTGGAAGGCAAAGTCAAGTGAGACATGGGTAAAAAGGCTGATCTGGCTGATTTCGAAAGGGAGGCTCATCGTTGGAGCGCAATGATAGTAGCAGAGCTGGAATTGCATTTTAAGAGTCCCTAGACACATGCAGCCGCAACGCCTCTTTATTCCCAGTCATTTATTCTGAATTTTCTACAAAAACACACACTGAATGGACAAATTATTATATACACCCCGATAACAATGTGAAAAGCAGAAGTATGGCGTCCAGTCACGTGGTACGCTAAAACTGGCAATGTCTATAAATAGAGCAGGTCTCTACGCATTGGGGGCGGGGGTGACGCAGTCGGTAGCGTGCCAGGCTCGTAATCTGTAGTTCCCAGGTTCGAGTCCCAGCTAGGTCAGCGTTGAGTTTTATCTCCGCAAAATTCCCCGCCCTGCCCACGGTCAGTAGGGGACACCGATGGGCTTGGAAAGGCCGCCGTCCGTCGGATGGGACGTTAAGCCGTGGCCCCGTGTGCGGGAGAGACATACCCTGTGCACGTTAAAGAACACGCTGGATGGGCTTGACGGGAGGCTACCATCTGTCTCCCAACAGCTGTTCCAGTGGGTCCCCTCCCCCAACCTTCTCTGAGCCTTCGGGGTCCATGTGACCTGGCCATTTAGCCCATGGTATGCAAAAAAGTGCCGCTCAGAGGTAAAACAACCCAACCCGAACACGAAAAGCAACACTCACCGCTCAAGTAGGGTCCTTGTGCTACATAGGAGATAAGGATCTCACCTCGGTATTGCATCTATTAATATTCCATATCCCTGTCTTTATCAGAGGAATACTTATGCTACCCCATTGGATTTTTATAACCAGTTATATTATCCACTCCAGTATTTGTTTTAACTAAAATTTTCCCAACCTCCTGAGCCCTCGAGACATTTATTTTTCTCGTCAAACATTCAACAAGTGATAAATCCTAATCCACGTGTCTATTTTTTTCTCTAAAATATTCAGCTTCTAAAGTTGTTAAAAAATCTTCGATGCTTTCCGAGTTCTCGCTTTGTCTTCTCAAACATCCCCAGCAGGTCACTGCACGGGAATAGAGGGCGCACCGATCTCTGTCTATCCTCTGACATTTAGATACATGATAGATGACAAAGTTTCTGACAGCAAGTATGAACCACCTTCCACCCTTGGTTCTGTGGTGCTCATCTTCGTAAGTCTTAGCGCCACGGCTGGCTTTAGGAGCAGAAAGGATATCTCCCGTATCATCTCCAACGTTTGTTTTTGATCGCATTAGGTAGAGTTCTCGCCAAGAATTATCCAGAGCTCTTGGATGCCGAGAAATAGAGGCTTTGCTCGGAAAACGGGTTTTAAATTTCGTAGTGGAAATAAGTTACTTCGTCGGAGGGTATAAAGAATCGGAAATTGAAGTTATTGGAATCAATAGAAAAGATGTTGAGACACGGGGGAGGGGAGGAAAGGAAGAATAAAATGATACGGAAAAATTGTAAATATAAACAGCTCAGATGGTTGGATTGATTAGTTAAAATTTTAACTATTTTCTTTTGTTTAATTCTTAGGACTTCATGTGTTCAGTCCAACCTAAACTAAAGAGGATTGTTGCAAGATGGGTTGTTTTACCTCTGAGCGGCACTTTATTTTGCACGCCATGGGCTAAATGGCCAGGTCACATGGACTCCAAAGGCTCAGAGAAGGTTGGAAGAGAGGAGGGGACCCACTGGAACAGCTGTTGGGAGACAGATGATCCTGTAAAGGCCATTCAGCGTGTTCTGTAACGTGCACAGGGTATGGCTCTCCCACACACGGAGACACGGCTTAACGTCCCCTCCGAGGACGGTGGCATTTTTAAGTCCATCGGTGTCTCCTAATGACCGTGGGCAGGGCGGGGAGTTTTTCGGAGATAAATCTCAACGCTGACCCAGCTGGGACTCGAACCTGGGAACTACAAATTACGAGCCTGGCGTGCTACCGACTGAGCCACCCCCCGATCCACATTCTTTTGAACCCAGTGGGCTAAATGGTCAGTTCACAAAGAACCTAAGGTCTTAGTGAATGTTAGGAAGGAGACCCACTGGACAGCTGCTAGGAGTCACATGGCAACCTCCCGTCAGGGCTAGGCAATGTGTTCTGTAATTTACACAGGGTATGGCTCTCCTAAACACAGTTGGTTCAGCCGGTACCTCTCCAAGCTTGTAATTTGAAGTTTTCAGGTGAGAGCCCCACCTGAATCAGCGGTGAGATTTGTCTTTGTGAACCCTCGTCCGGTCCTCGGTCAGAATCCAGATGATCTCGGAGAGACCGCCGTCCGCAGGGTTGAATATTAACCCGTGGTTCCGTGTGCAGTAGAGCCATATCATGTGTATGTTAAAAACACACTAGATGACTTTGACGGAAAGTTTCGATTTGTCTCGTAACAGATGTCCAGTAGGTTCCCTTTCCACAATCTTCTCTGACCCATGGGGTTTTCCTGATCTGCTTCTTTAAACCATTGTCGGCCAAAAAAAAGTGCCGCTCAGGGGTAAAAATAACCGTCTCTTGTTTCCGGTATCCTTTCGAATTAATAAAAATCTTGACATTGGAGCATCTCAGATATTATAATGGCTTCACATAACGCGATTTACGTATATTTGGTTGTTCTTTGTATTGATTTATATCAGAAACATTTTTCGCATACACAATAGGTTAAATGGCTATGTCACAAAGACCCCAAAAATTCAATTTTTTTTACTTCTGAGAGGCACATTTTTCTCTTTAAAAAATATTATATTCTTATCATTACATTGGCTGAGTGGTTAGGATTTGGTTATGATGGAAAGAGATTTGGGAACGGAGAGGACCTTGGTTTCAGTCTAAAGCAGCATAAGTTGTAAGTTGAGTTTAAATGAATTTGGATAAGAATCTAAAGGTATCTAGGTAAGAGTAAAAAAGAAATAATGAAATGAGAAGGATCTGGAAGAAGTCGAAAGGAGCCTGAGTTCGAGACCAAAGAGACCTGGTACGAGTCGAAAGAAACTGGTTTCAAGTTGAAAATGATCGGGAACCTGTATTCGACTCCAAAGGACCTGTATTCGATTCCAAAGGGACCTGTATTCGAGTTGGAAAAATATGGGGTTCGAGTAAAGTGTTCAAATTCTGCGGTTGATTACAGAATTCAGAAAAAATATCTGCCAACGGTTTTTTTTAGAAGTTAGTGATCTGGCAACCTTCATGTCACGTGATTACAGAATTCAGGAAAAATATCTGGAGCGTGTACAGTTGCTGTACACGCTCCAGTTACCGTTCACAGGAAACTGGAGCGTGTGCAGTTACTGCACACGCTCCAGTTTGCTGTGAACGGTAACTGCACACGCTCAATATTTCCGTGAATGAGCCCACACGATCCAGGTCTTTGTGAGCTCACACGATCCAGGTCTTTGTGAGCTCGCACGATCCAATGTGCTGTGAACATTAACCGCAACCGCTCCAGTTTGCTGTGAACATTAACCGCAACCGCTCCAGTTTGCTGTGAACGGTAACTGCACACGCTCCATATTCATACGCATCATATATATTAAAAAAGTATCCGAACACTACGGTTGACTACAAAATTCAGAAAAAATATCTGGCAACGATTTTTTTAGAAATTAGTGATCTGGCAACCTTCGTGTCACGTGACACGAAGGTTGCCAGATCACTAATTTCTAAAAAAAAAACGTTGCCAGATATTTTTTCTGAATTCTGTAATCAACCATAGTGTTCGGATATTTTTTTGAGCGACTGTAGAAGCAAATCCATTAAGTAAACGTTAAGCAACAAACAGATAAAAAAACTATTAATCAGGTATTTCTAGGATGCTAAAAAACATCAAGGTAAAAGTAAAATCAAACGGGCTCAACTTCGAGATGAAATCTTCAGATCAGTGAGGCAAAATGTGAGGAGAAATTACAATATAAAAATTCCATTGGGAGACAGAATGAGCATCGTGAAGTAGGAAGAACACACAGAGAGAGAAAGCTCTCGTGCACGGAAGATGTCGAATCGCATCTCTACGATGCTGAGGAAGAACGTGACGAGAAATGGAGAGCATCTCGAACTTTTACAAATCGGTTTCTGTGGTGCAGCATGGGAACGAAGGACTCGGCAAATGTCCTCGCAAGTGCTTCGTGGCTCTCTCTAATCAGCAGAAATAATGCAATTTTCCGATTGGACAGATTGCCACTCATGAAAAAGAAATGGCGAAATGTATATCGTGCGTTTAATTACAAAAGTAATTTGGTCAGTTTCTCGTTCGCGCTCTCGGTGGTATAACTGAAGGTGTTCTTACGGAAATTGGTTTCTTTCAGCTGATTTTCTGTAATCTGTCTCTCTCTCTTATTTTATGCTGCTAAGAAGTTCTGTGCGCCGCAGTGAGGAGTTTCGTAGTTTAGCTCAAGTTTTCGTTGCCATTTTCCAGAAGCGTAATTGCTTATTAATTTTTGGTGAGGGGATAAAGAACTTGCAGTTCATAAACACGATGAATAATTTTTGTAGCTGAAAATCAGTTCGCGAGGTAAGTAGTCTTTAAAGAGGTCTTTTTTATGGGAAAAAGATGAGAAATGTTTCGTAATTTGAATGAATTGAATTTAAAGATTTGGCGTAGAATTGTCCTTAATCCAAAATGATTGACAAAGTAGCAAGTTCTTATAATAAACTAGAAGATCAACGTATCGGCTCTGGTGAATATGAAATTCTATTTTTCAAAGGTTGTTTTACCTCTGAGTGGCACTTTTTTGTACACCATGGGCTAAATGGCCAGGTCACATGGACCCCGAAGGCTTAGAGAAGGTTGGAGGAGGGAACCCATTGGAACAGCTGTTGGGAGACAGATGGTAGCCTCCCGTCAAGGCCATCCAGCGTGTTCTTTAACGTGCACAGGGTATGGCTCTCCCGCACACGGAGTCACGGCTTAACGTCCCATCCGACGGACGGCGGCCTTTTCAAGCCCATCGGTGTCCCCTACTGACCGTGGGTAGGGCGGGGAATTTTGTGGAGATAAAACTCAACGCTGATCCAGCTGGGACTCGAACCTAGGAACTGCAGATTACTAGTCTGGCGCGCTACCGACTGAGCCACCCCTGCCCCGTTTTCAAAGAGCCCCCCCCCCTAGATCCGGTACTGACTAGAAGCATTTTAAAGAAATATTACTTCAAAAGCTCTATGAAAAAAATGGTAATGGAGAAGATCTAAATAAAAAATGTTTCTGAAGACCTTCTAAATAAAAAGAGGAATGTCACTGAAGAATCTTTAAATAAAACAGAAATGTTACTGGAAGTACTAAGTTAGAAAAAGGTGTTATTCAAAATGCTCTGAATGGAAAAGAAATGTTACACTGAAGCTCTGAAGTAAAAAAGAAATGTAGCTAGAAGAAGATCTAAAGATCAAAATGTTAACAGGGATGTCTTAAATGAAGAAAGGGGTGTACTCAGGAAGATCTAAAGAAAAGATGTTACTCGTGGCAGCACGAAAAAATGTAAACTTTTTTGAGTGGTTGGGTTGGGTTGTGTTGTTTTATCTCTGAACGGCACTTTTTTGCACACCATAAGCTAAATGGCCAGGTCACAAGGACCCCGAAGGCTCAGAGAAGGTTGGCGGAGGGGACACACTGGAACAGCTGTTGGGAGACAGATGGTAGCCTCCCGTCAAGGCCATCCAGCGTGTTCTTTAACGTGCACAGGGTACGGCTCTCCCGCACACGGGGCCACGGCGTAACGTCCCATCCGACGGACGGCGGCCTTTCCAAGCCCATCGGTGTCCTCTACTGACCGTGGGCAGGGCGGGGAATTTTGCGGAGATAAATCTCAACGCTGACCCATCTGGGACTCGAACCTGGGAACTACAGATTACAAACCTGGCGCGCTACCGACTAAGCCACCCCCAGCCCTTTTCGAGCGGAAGCTCTGCGAAAACAAATGTGCATATCAGAGACTACGGAGGTGAAATCACTGGTATGATAATTAGAAACACATTATAAAATCAGAAGTAGCGATTTGATTTTCAAAATATAGCAAATAATCGGTTGTTGAATACATTTACAATGATAAAATATTGAGTTGCGGATTTTACATTAATATTTTCTTTTTTTTAAAAATTAAGTAACACATAACTTTTGCAAAGTAATGTATGTATATATTTATGTTTCCAATATAATAAGAAACAGAGATGTACTGTATAGTGACGACGAATATCATTACGGGAATGGCCGCTATAGACTCTGTGAAGTCTCGCTAACCGTAACCATTTGGGATTGCGTTGTTGTTTCGTATGGTCGTGCTTTGTGCATTATGTATTACTGCGCCCCCTGGAACCAATCAATGGAACTCGTCAACACCAAGTTTTGTGTAATGCTCGGGAAAAGCCTCATTAAAGCACATGAAATGCCACAAATAGCTTATGGGGATGAGGATCTGTCCACAGCACAAACACTTCGATGGTTCAAGCGCTTTCAAGATGGCAGATAGGAAATGGAAGATGGCACTCATAGTGGACCACTGAAGAAGACCTCCAACCCACAATTGGTGAACAAAGTGTGCAATTTACTTTTAAGAGACTCACGATTGACACTCTGAATGATGGTAAATCGACTAAATATGAATAAAAAAAATCGATAAAGTGCATATAATTACCACAGAATTGGGTTGGGTTGTTGGGTTGTTTTACCTTTGAGCGTCCCTTTTTTGCACACCATGGGCTAAATGGCCAGGTCACATGGACCCCGAAAGCTCAGAGAAGTTTGGGGAGGGGACCCACTGGAAGAGCTGTTGGGAGACAGATGGTAGCTTCCCGTCAAGGTAATCCAGCGTGTTCTTTAACGTGCACAGGGTATGTCTCTCCCGCACACGGGCCACGGCTTAACGTCCCATTCGACGGACGGCGGCCTTTCCAAGCCCATCGGTGTCCCCTATTGACCGTGAGCAGGGCGGGGAATTTTTGCGGAGATAAATCTCAACGCTGACCCAGCTGGGACTCGAACCTGGGAACTACAGATTACGAGCCTGGCGCGCTACCGACTGAGCCACCCCCGCCCACAGAATTGGGTAAAAGCAAAATTTGTGAGAAGTTTGTGCCACACCCTTTACCCAAAAAAAGGTTGCAGTACTCAATCTTGTCTTTAATCCCCCGATCTGATTCAACAAATATTTTTTCTGTTTTCCAAGTTGAAATTGAGTTTGAAAGGTCACATATTTGATAAGGTCGATGACATTCAGAAGAACGCGATGGCAGAATGGAACACCATCACATCAGAAGAATTTCCCAATTTTATACGAGCCTGCAAAAAGTGTATGCTGTCCCCTAGGGACTATTTTGATGGAAACGGCTAATAAACATGTTCCTCTGTGTATCGTGGTTTTTTTTATTTCATTTCATTCTCATTAATTTCTTGCCCCACCCCGAACATTCATCACTAAATATTGTAACAATTATGCACTAAACAGCATAATCTTTTCAATTTAAAATAAGTACCAAAACCAATACGTTACATATGTTTCAATAACTGCCAGGAAAACTTGGAAACCATTATTATATTTTCAAATATTATCACATATCCTAATTACATGCTTCGCTCGTTTTAGGTTCTTAAGTGTCCCATCTGCTTATATACGGGTCGGGGGTGGCTCAGTCGGTAGCGCGCCAGGCTCGTAATCTGCAGTTCCCAGGTTCGAGTCCCAGCTGGGTCAGCGTTGAGATTTATCTCCGCAAAATTCCCCGCCCTGTCCACGGTCAGTAGGGGACACCGATGGGCTTGGAAAGGCCGCCGTCCGTCGGATGGGACGTTAAGCCGTGGTCCCGTGTGCGGGAGAGCCATACCCTGTGCACGTTAAAGAACACGCTGGATGGCCTTGAGGGGAGGCTACCATCTGTCTCCCAACAGCTGTTCCAGTGGGTCCCCTCCCCCAACCTTCTCTGAGCCTTCGGGGTCCATGTGACCTGGCCATTTAGCCCATGGTGTGCAAAAAAGTGCCGCTCAGAGGTAAAACAACCCAACGTTAAAGAACATGTGGATGGCCTTGACGGGAGGCTACCATCTGTCTCCCAACAGCTGTTCCAGTGGGTCCCCTCCCCCAACCTTCTCTGAGCCTTCGGGGTCCATGTGACCTGGCCATTTAGCCCATGGTGTGCAAAAAAGTGCCGCTCAGAGGTAAAACAACCCAACTGCTTAGATACTTCGCTCTTTTTTGGCTTAAAATGCTGGCGGGTAAGGCGTTCATCAGCCAATGAGAGGAATAGATCGATTAGGTGCGTAGTCTTGTAAGTTTCGGTCAGTATTCTTCATTAGAGAAATGGAGAGGTTATAGATTTGCGAAGCGATACGATCTGTTAAAGCAGGTTATAACCAGCGGCATAAATTAGCCTGTCAGTCGAATATGATTGCCTAGCAGAGAATCTAGCATGAGAAGCCTGGTA
The DNA here is from genome assembly GCA_038380435.1 of Ryuthela nishihirai. Taxonomy (NCBI): domain Eukaryota; kingdom Metazoa; phylum Arthropoda; class Arachnida; order Araneae; family Heptathelidae; genus Ryuthela; species Ryuthela nishihirai. The sequence continues at coordinate 133,580,717 of JAWZYU010000001.1, read as the reverse complement.
GGCATTGGGAGCCATAAATTGGGGAGACATGCTTACTGTCACAGATCACCCTCGAGAAGCCGCCGAAGCAGAATATCGAATTCATTTCTGTAGAATATTAGTTTATTACTTTTGTGATCGATTTCTGGAGGAGTGGAAAAGAGAAAAGAGCGATCCGTAAGATGCACAGAAATGTCAAAGTTCATTATGTCGATGAGCATGAGATTCGTTTCAGAATGCCGAGAAAAATGCAACGAAATGACGTATGTCAATTGCGATTTGGATAAGACGATTCCCAAGGGAATAAAAAATATTCCATTGTCGATCGTTTCCTTCTTTTTTTCATTGTCGTCTTTGGAAAATTTATTCAGTATGTGAGCTGAAAGTTGACCTTTGGGGATGTAAACTCATAGTGTGTCAGAAAGCTTCTCTTTTTCGGATTGAATTGGTCCTTACCAGGTGAATTGCCCTTCGCTGTGTAATTGGGTTGTGCAGTATTTCAGGGTTGGGTTGTTTTACCTCTGAGCGGCACTTTTTTGCACACCATGGGCTAAATGGCCAGGTCACATGGACCCCGAAGGCTCAGAGAAGGTTGGGGGAGGGGACCCACTGGAACAGCTGTTGGGAGACAGATGGTAGCCTCCCGTCAAGGCCATCCAGCGTGTTCTTTAACGTGCACAGGGTATGGCTCTCCCGCACACGGGGCCACGGCTTAACGTCCCATCCGATGGACGGCGGCCTTTCCAAGGCCATCGGTGTCCCCTACTGACCGTGGGCAGGGCGGGGAATTTTGCGGAGATAAATCTCAACGCTGACCCAACTGGGACTGGAACCTGGGAATTGCAGATTGCGAGCCTGGCGCGCTACCGACTGAGTCACCCCCGCCCCGTGTGCAGGAGAACTATACTCTGTGCAAGTTAAGGAACACGATGGATGGTCTTGTAGGGAGGCTACCATCTGTCTCCTAACAGCTGTCCAGTGGGTACCCTTCCTCCAACCTTCTCTGAGCCCTCGGAGTCTTTGCAAACTGGCCATTTAGCCCATTGTGTGCGAAAAAGTACCAGCCAAAAGTAAAGCAACCCAACTCAGAGAAATCTCTGACATGACAGTGATAGATTCCCGTAAGACCTTCGTGACGAGTGATGACATAGGAGGAAAGAAAATTTTCAATGGAAAATAGATTCTTATGTAAGATTCTAACCAAGTTTTCTTTACACTGGGATGTCGGGTTTCGCTTAGTCAGTAGCGCCCCACGCTCGTTATCTGAAATTCCTATGTTCAAATACTCAATGTGACTTCTGAATGAGGTTTTTGTCGCTAATCCCCATTCTACTCTCCGTGAGGGGGCGGGGGTGGCTCAGTCGGTAGCGCGCCAGGCTCGTAATCTGTAGTTCCCAGGTTCGAGTCCCAGCTGGGTCAGCGTTGAGATTTATCTCCGCAAAATTCCCCACCCTGCCCACGGTCAGTAGGGGACACCGATGGGCTTGGAAAGGCCGCCGTCCGTCGGATGGGACGTTAAGCCGTGGCCCCGTGTGCGGGAGAGCCATACCCTGTGCACGTTAAAGAACACGCTGGATGGCCTTGACGGGAGGCTACCATTTGTCTCCCAACAGCTGTTCCAGTGGGTCCCCTCCCCCAACCTTCTCTGAACCTTCGGGGTCCATGTGACCTGGCCATTTAGCCCATGGTGTGCAAAAAAGTGCCGCTCAGAGGTAAAACAACCCAACCCAACAACTCTCCGTGAGAAAGGGGAAAACGGTAATTTTGAAAAGGCAGCCATTAATCGGATGGGACAGTAAACCATGGACACGTGTATATTACAACACATACCTTGTTGAAGTTAAAGAACACGTGCTGGATGACCTTGACCGGAGGATATCATTTGTCTCATAATAGCTGTCCACTGGGTCCCTTCCCCCAACCTTCTCTGTGCCCTTGAGGTCCTTATGACCTGACTATTTAGCTCATTTTGTGTCTAGAAGTGTATCTCATAGGAAAATAATCCAATCCTCCATAGAGTACGCTGATTCATGACGAAAGCCATTTCTAAGTAGCAAACAATTCCTTATCTCTGGAACTGGAACCCAGGTCTCTTTGATCTGGACCTAAACAGTCAACCACTCGTCCACTAATCAGTGAAATGTTTTAAATATGGGTTGTGTTGGGTTGTTTTACCTCTGAGTGGCACTTTTCTTGCCACCAATGGGGTGAATGGCAAGGTCACCAGAATCCCGAGGACTCAGAGATGGTTGGGGATGGGTCCTACTGGAACAGCTACTAGGAGACAGATGGTAGCCTCCCGTCAAGGCCATTCGGCGTGTTCTTTAACATGCACGAGTATCTTTTACATTACACGGGGAACACGGCTTAACGTCCCATCCGACGGACGACTTCCTTTCCAAGCCCATTGCACTCTTTAAATATGCAAAAAAATCGACTGAAAAATATTCATAAAATATAAATCAACGTTTTCACATTGTAAACAATTCACTTTGTGTAATTTGTAAAGCCCGTGAAGCAGATTTTTTAAACCACATAACATTTCTTTTGCCACAAAGCTTCGAGGAGCAGCAGAAAAAGACGATAAAAAAGAAGTACTTGCATTGATAATGTTCATTTATAACCAGAGTTTTTTTAAAAATGGTGTCCCAATTCCCTTGTATGTTTGTGAGTTAATTACAGCACACGTTAATGCAAATCATTCTTTGGTTTCCCTGCTGTTTACGAGGAGATTTATTTCCAACGAAGACGTATATTTTTATGTAAACCACAACCTGCTAAACAGAAACCTATTTCCAGCGCTCTTAGGGGAAAAACAAAGAACCGGACATCAGTTTCAAGATATCGTAAATGCGATTAGAGATTGACATTTATTATTAGCATAACTGAAAATTTTTACAACGATTCTTCTTTAGAGCATCCGATTCCTGAGCATTTTAGAAACAGGAAAAGGCTGATTACAAAAAGAACTCAAACGGAGCTTATGCATTTGAAACCAACTGATGGAAAAGGTATTTCCCTTGTGACTTTGAGATACCAGCTCCAGTTCCTTTCAAACGCCAGAACCAATCGTAAAAATGTCTAGCACGTTTCCTTTCCGAGACCTGAAATACTTCTTTTCCCATTCACTTGGCTCAATTTCAGTCAAATCTCGCGCAGCAAGGCAGGCAGAGAAAAAAAAAAACCGCGATGTAATATCCAACTGGGAAGCTATGCAGTGAAATAAAGAAGAATTCGACTTTACTGATGTAAATGAATTATATTAATAACACGTGTCAGCGAATGGGATAAAAATAAACCAACTGCAGGGTATGTAAACACTTGGGATTAGCATCGCATATTCTCTTCATCAACTTGATGCGGTGAGATGCGCGAAAAGGATGGGGGGGGGGGGGGGGAATAAGGAGGAAGTGCAAAAGGAGCATCGGTAAAAGATGAGGTAGAGAAGAAAAAGATTGAAAAAAAAAAGGCCACTTCATTAAGGTAAAACGACGTGTGATGGAGGAACAGAGATATCGAAGAAGACTGAGAGTATTAATAAACTTGAAGAAAGCTTAACAAACGATGGGGACAGATCGTTGTTTCATCCCCGTACCGCAGAGGAGAGGAAGAGCGCGTGATGATGGAGGAGAAGCTAGTGTGACGTTGCTGCTATGAAACAAACAAGGCTTCCTCTTCTTCCAATGCTGCAGTGCTCCACCCACGCACACTGCAGTCTCTTTCCTTTTCGCTTGCTCCTGCTGCAGCATCAGCAGTTGCGCTGAGAGACAGGGAGCAGGAGGAGATGGAGAATTTGTATCCTCAGGGGAGAGAGAGAGGAACTGGTGATGCTCCCTCCCAGCGTACGGCGATAATTAGTAGCGATGCTACTACTCAGCAGTTTTCATGCGTTCGCTGCAAGTGAGTGGGTCCTTATGATGGAAATGGTGTGTGCTTATCGCTCCGATGAGAACTGTTACACAGTCTTGTCGTTCATCTTGTTCTCGAAGTGCTCTGATATCTGCAATGTGGTTTTTATTACATTCATCTTCGAGTCTCTGTTTTTTCTCCTTCTTCATACGAAACATTACCTATCTTGAAAGATGACTTGCATGTTAATACAGGAAAAGGTCAGATATGTTTGCTGGCTTAATATAACTTTCAGGCATTGCAGTACTTTATTTGAATTGGTAGTTAGTTCTGTTAACGCCACAAAAACTGCTGAGTTTGTATCTGTGTCAGATCTAAGCAACATGTATTATTATTGAGCATCACATTGTTTCTATACAGTAGGTTATGTAGCCAGGTCACAAAGACCCCTCTAGTGCTGAGGGTTGGGAAAGGGAAGAAGTATCATTGGATAACTGTTTTGCAACAGATCGATAACTCTTTTTAAAGTCATCAGATGTGTTCGTTGACGTTGTTGGGTTGTTTTACCTCTGAACGGCACTTTTTTTGCACACAATGGGCTAATCTGCAAAAAATAAACCTAATTATTACGTGAATTGCTACAAATGCTCTTACACTTCTCCGTAAAGTTAAAGGGTACAGTCGCTCAAAAAAGTATCCGAAAACTATGGTTGATTACAGAATTCAGAAAAAAATATCTGGCAACGATTTTTTTTTAGAAATTAGTGATCTGGCAACCTTCGTGTCACGTGATTACAGAATTCAGGAAAAATATCTGGAGCGTGTACAGCAACTGTACACGCTCCAGTTACCGTTCAGAGCGAACTGGAGCGTGTGCAGTTACTGCACACGCTCCAGTTTGCTGTGAACGGTAACTGCACACGCTGAATATTTCCGTGAGTGAGCTCACACGATCCAATGTGCTGTGAACGTTAACCGCAACCGCTCCAGTTTGCTGTGAACGGTAACTGCACACGCTCCATATTCATTGCATTATATATTCATACACATTATATATACTAAAAAATATCCGAACACTATGGTTGATTACAGAATTCAGAAAAAAATTTCTGGCAACGATTTTTTTAGAAATTAGTGATCTGGCAACCTTCGTGTCACGTGATTACAGAATTCAGGAAAAATATCTGTAGCGTGTACAGTAAATGTACACGCTCCAGTTACCGTTCACAGCAAACTGGAGCGTGTGCAGTTACTGCACACGCTCCAGTTTGCTGTGAACGGTAACTGCACACGCTCAATATTTCCGTGAGTGAGCCCACACGATCTAGTATCGAAATAATATGACCACCTACAGTCGCTCAAAAAAGTATCCGAACACTATGGTTGATTACAGAATTCAGAAAAAAATATCTGGCAACGATTTTTTTTTTTTAGAAATTAGTGATCTGGCAACCTTCGTGTCACGTGGATAAGTGACATTACGTTCCTCAGAGATTTTCTTTATGGCACATGATATTTAAAATTTCACTTGGGGTGACTGTCGAGATCCTACAATATGCATAACTGCGAAAAATTAGAAACTCTCATTGTTATTAAAGAAGAAGAATATTTCGATAAAATATTAACAATGTAAATAATGTGAATGTAATCTATCTCGAAGAACAGTTAAGCTTCCTTCAGAAAGCATTTCAATTGCTTACATGAAAAAGCAACATTACAATTATTAATTTGATAATTAATGTATTTCTGCAGAAAAACAATATCACAAACTTTTACACATGGTAGACTGAATAACTGGTAAATATTTCAATTTTTTTTTATTAAAAATAAAGAACTTTTGTTAATGAATATTAAATGATGAAAATGGCAAATCTTTATTAGAATTTTTAGTAATTAGATTAAACAGCAAAAAAATCTTTTTCCTTTCATTTAAAAATTTTTTAGTGAAAAAAAAAAAACTTTGTAAGAGTTGGGCTGTTTTATCGCTGAGCAACACTTTAGTACGCAAAATGGACTTATTACAATGCGCACAGTCCTTTGGATGTAGGATGGCGCAGTTGATAGCTCTCCGCAAAATTCCCCGCCCTGCCCACGGTCAGTATGGGCTTGGAAAGGCCGCCGTCCGTCGGATGGGACGTTAAGCCGTGGCCCCGTGTACGGGAGAGCCATACCCTGTGCACGTTAAAGAACACGATGGATGGCCTTGACGGGAGGCTACCATCTGTCTCCCAACAGCTGTTCCAGTGGGTCCTCTCCTCCAATCTTCTCTGAGCCTTCGGGGTCCATGTGACCTGGCCATTTAGCCCATGGTGTGCAAAAAAAGTGCAGCTCAGAGGCAAAACAACCCAACCCAACGCAGTTGATAGCGCTCCGAGCTTGTAATCTGCATTTTCCAGTTTCGAGTCCCAACTGTAGACGAGGAACTGCAAATTGAGAATTGGGATTCATCTCCGCTAGCGTCCCCACCCCCTGCCCTTGGAAAGAAAGGATGGCGTCCGTCGGATGGGACGTTAAGCCTTGGCCCCGTGTGCTGTTGAGCCATACCCTGCGCACGTTAAAGAACACGCTGTATGGCCTTCACTGGAGGCTACCATCTGTCTCTCAACAGCTGTTCCAGTGGATTCCCTCCCCCAACCTTCTCTGAGCATTTGGGGTCCTTGTAACCTGACCATGTAGGCCATTGTGCACAAGTACCGCTCAGAGGTAAACAACCCAACCCAACACTGGGATGTGGGTTGGCTCGTTGATAGCCCTCCGAGCTTCTAATCTGCAGTTTCCAATTTCGAGTCCCAACTGTAGACGAGGAACTGCAGATTGAGAATTGAGATTCATGTCCTCTAACGCCCCCACCCCCTGCCCTTGGAAAGAAAGAGTGGCGTCCGTCGGATGGGATGTTAAACCATTGCGCCGTATGCAGGAAAGCCATACCTTGTACGCTAGATGGTTAAGGAATACCTGGATGGCCATGACGAGAGGCTTCCAACTGTCTCCTAACAGTTATCCAGTGGATCCCTTTACTCAACCTTCTCTGAGCTCTTGGGGCCCTTGTGACCTGGCCATTTAGCCCACTTTGTGACAGACAAGTTTCTCCCAGAGGTACAACAACCCAATCCCGTGGATCCCTCCTCAGGTTTGAGCTCAGTCAGTGTGTGCTAAAAAAACATTACACTTACAGGTGAAACAACCCAATCCCCTAAAAATTCAATTCAGAAAGGAAAGATAAAGAAAATATTTCCCCTCTGATACAATAGTTAAAAGAGAAAAACAAACAAACAAACGAAATAAAGGACTTTTATTTGTAATTCATTGCACGTGTCATTGTGATCAAAAGCAGGTGCATTGTAGTGCTGCTGGAAGGATGCATCATTCTTTCCCTACCGCATTTCTATCCATATGACCTTAGGGTTGAAAGAATAATGATGAAAAAAGAACCCGGGAAGAAGAAGACCTGGAGAACAAAGGTGTCTGAGATAAAAACGACAAGATATTTTATCCTCCACAGTCACGCAAACCCTAGAATTCCTAGTTCCAAAACTCACTCTCGAGCACGAAGCTACAGATAACATTTTCTCCAACATATCGTTCACTTTGTAGTTTTTCCTTCCTCACAACTCTCCTTTTTCTTTTTTTCATTTTACATCAACTGAGTCGAGGAGTTGCTTCAGGAAATGTTTCCTTGTTTTGCTTCTCGTTTTCATCATCTCATGGTAAACGAAATGCAAGTGCCTCGTGCGATATGCATTTCGGTCAGTTTCCTTCCACCCCCTCCTCCGTCACGACTGCCTCTGCTCGATAAAGGAGATTGAGATATTTGTGAATCATCTCCTCGTTCTCTTCCCTCCTCTATTTTCTCGAACTTCATAAGGTCAGTAGAGATCGCACGCACATTTATGCATCTCTGCTCCATTAGAGATGTCAGATATGAGCAAGAGTCTGTCTAGGGGGTAAGGGGGGCGATAAATACTCGTCAGTTGGGTTGGGTTGTTTTACCTCTGAGCGGCACTTTTTTGCACACCATGGGCTAAATGGCCAGGTCACATGGACCCCGAAGGCTCAGAGAAGGTTGGGGTAGGGGACCCACTGGAACAGCTGTTGGGAGACAGATGGTAGCCTCCCGTCAAGGCCATCCAGCGTGTTCTTTAACGTGCACAGGGTATGGCTCTCCCGCACACGGGTCCACGGCTTAACGTCCCATCCGACGGACGGCGGCCTTTCCAAGCCCATCGGTGTCCCCTACTGACCGTGGGCAGGGCGGGGAGTTTTGCGGAGATAAATCTCAACGCTGACCCAGCTGGGACTCGAACCTGGGAACTACAGATTACGAGCCTAGCGTGCTACCGACTGAGCCACCCCCGCCCCTAATACTCGCCAGTGTGTGTTTCACTAATTTTCAAAGTAAACGAAATAACTTTTTTTTTTGAACGACGGGTTAGATATTATCCAGTTTTACCACTTCTAGAATCTTCCCCCTTCTCTTCAGATACATATTTTATTTTTATTTTATTTTATTTATTTCTCATCAATAAGTAAGGAATATACATATACAGCTAGCAAAAAATGTGTTCCCCCCAAAGCTTCTTAGTTTACTTAATTCGGGATAAATATTCTTTCCTGATTTGTTCCAGAGTTTTCGCAAAATACAACTACGTGGAACAGCGCTTTTTAACCAGCTTGCCCTGAACTAGAGGGGTGGGGTAGAGGTTAGCTTAGACGGTAACACGCCAGGTTTTTAATCTACAGTTCCCAGGTTCGAGTCTCAACCAGCGTTGAGATTTTTTCCGTTAACCTCCATCCTGCCTTCGATGAGAGAAAGGACATCTGTGGGCTTGAAAAGGCCGCCATCCGTCGGATGAGACGATGAGTGGGGCTCCGACTGCAGGAGAGCCATACCCTGTGCATGTTAAAGAACACCCTGGATGAACTTGACGGAGGCTCCAATTGTCAACTGTCTAGTGGGTCCCCTTCTCTCAACCTTCTTCGAATCTTTGGGATCCTTATGACCTGACCACTGAGCCCATTATGTGCAAACAAATCGCTCCTCAGAGGTATAACAACCCAACTAGCCAGTGGATTCCCTTTTCCAACCTTTTCAGAGTCCTTGGGGTCTTTGCGACCTGGCCATTTAGTGCATTGTGCGCAAAAAAAGTGCCGCTCAGAGGTCAAAGAACCCATTCCTGAACTATTGGGTTGCAGGTTCTAGAGCTTTCACACACTTTTCAGATAGTTGAAAAAGTATTCCAAATAGAAAAGAATTTTTATTGAACTTGGAGCAAAATTTTAAACCAAATTATTATGCCATTAATATACAATTGTATTTGGTGTTTATTTTATTAGAGCAGTTAGAACTTTTGTTTTTCCTTTAAGTGGTAAGTTGTTGAGTTGTTCCACCAATTGAACGATACTTTTGCGCACAGATTGTCAAATGAGCAAGCCAGAAAGGCCGAAAGACTCAAAGCTGGATACGATGCAACGAACAGTTGTTGAAAGATAGAACACTCCGGTACGATCAGGGGTGGCTCAGTTGGTAGCGCGCCAGGCTCGTAATCTATAGTTCCCAGGTTCGAGTCCCAGCTGGGTCAGCGTTGAGAGTTATCTCCGCAAAATTCCCCGCCCTGTCCGCGATCAGTAGGGGACACCGATGGGCTTGAAAAGGCCACCGTCCATCGGATGGGACGTTAAGCCGTGGCCTAGTGTGTGGGAGAGCCATACCCTGTGCACGTTAAAGAACTCGCTGGATGGCCTTGACGGGAAGCTACCATCTGTCTCCCAACAGCTGTTCCAGTGGGTTCCCTCCCCCAAACTTCTCTTAGTCTTCGGGGTCCTTGTGTCCTGGCCATTTAGAAATTCCCCGCCCTGCCCACGGTCAGTAGGGGACACCGAGGGGCTTGGAAAGGCCGCCGTCCGTCGGATGGGACGTTAAGCCGTGACCCCGTGTGCGGGAGAGCCATACCCTGTGCACGTTAAAGAACACGCTGGATGGCCTTGACGGGAAGCTACCATCTGTCTCCCAACAGCTGTTCCAGTGGGTCCCCTCCCCCAAACTTCTCTTAGCCTTCGGGGTCCTTGTGTCGTGGCCATTTAGCCCATGATGTGCAAAAAAAGTGCCGCTCAAAGGTAAAACAACCCAACCGGTACGATCATTCAGCAATGTTCTTTAATGTGCATAGGATTTGACTCTCTTTCACACGGGTCACGGCTTAACGTACTATTCGATAGACGGCGGGCTTTCCGACCATGATGGGTCACCTTTCTGGTAATATCACGTTATGAGTCTGGTGTTCTACTGACTGCACAATCTGTTACAGCCTTACAATTACAGTTACAATTTACAGCCAAAAAAGTTCATTATGTGGTGAGAGATTCTGCAAAATTTCACAATATAATTAGATGGTTTCTTTGCCAAGGAAGGGTTGAAATCCCTTGGATGCATAGAGTATTCTCACATCAAATGCTTTGTTAGTTCGTTAGTTGATGGTTCACTTTAATGAACTCGTTTAATTAATTTGGTCAGACATACACAATTTCACAGGCCAGTTGTCAAGTCATTAGTCTTGTTTCCTTCTGTAATGTATTCCTAATCAATACAATTTCACTTAAAGTTTGGGTTGGAAAAATGTTAACGCTCACTTCACGGCACGATGAGATTACATTTAAATAGAAACACCACTGAAAGCGTATTTTATTTCTTAAACGGGAAAATAATTCTTTAGAAATCGGCCTCAAGCCTTTCGCCTTTATTTTTTTGATGAAATTCTTGCCTTGTATAATGTTTTAATTACCAGTGAAGTTATTTTTGGATTACTACGAGTTCGAAGTGAACTGAAGAGCCGTACATATGTAGGGTGCATCGAAAGTAATGCCTGTTAGGCAATAACGCCTTTATTATAATGAGTAGAAGATTACAGTTACACACGCATGTAGAGCCATTGGTTTCCTACACAAAACTACCCTTTAAAGTAATCTCCAGCATATGCGATACATTTCTGCCTCCCACTTGAACCCAAGATTGGATGGGTTGGGTTGTTTTACCTCTGAGCGGCACTTTTTTGCACACCATGGGCTAAATGGCCAGGTCACATGGACCCCGAAGGCTCAGAGAAAGTTGGGGGAGGGGACCCACTGGAACAGCTGTTGGGAGACAGATGGTAGCCTCCCGTCAAGGCCATCCAGCGTGTTCTTTAACGTGCACAGGGTATGGCTCTCCCGCACACGGGGCCACGGCTTAACGTACCATCCGACTTACGACGGCCTTTCCAAGCCCATCGGTGTCCGTTACTGACCACGCTATGACCATGGGCCACGCTATGACCGTGGGCAGGGCGGGGAATTTTGCGGAGATAAATCTCAACGCTGACCCAGCTGGGAATCGAACCTGGGAACTACAGATTACGAGCCTGGCGCGCTACCGACTGAGCCACCCCCGCCCCACACACGCATGTAGAGCCATTGGTTGCCTACACAAAACTACCCTTTAAAGTAATCTCCAGCATATGCGATACGTTTCTGCCTCCCACTTGAACCCAAGATTGGAATCCTGTTTGGAAAGATTGTGGTGAGTAGTGTCAATGGCCATGTTTTCAATGGCTTCCTATCTTCTGTTTCTTTTTCCCCTCTGGTTTCTCTGTCGTTAAATTTCTTCATCCACCTTCGAACATTGATTGTCTGCTCACCTTACACTTGGTTAGCCTATCATGAACATCAGAAGCTTCGTAGTTCGTAGTTCGTATTAGCTTCGTATCCATGGTTAAATACAACTACATGGAACAGCGCTTTTTAACCAGCTTGCCCTGAACTAGGGGGGGAGGGGGGAGGACAGCTCAGCCGGTAACGCGCCAGGCTCTTAATCTACTGTTCCCAGTTTCGAGTCTCAACCAGCGTTGAGATTTATTTCCGTTAACCCCCATCCTGCCCTCGATGAGAGAAAGGACATCTGTAGGCTTGAAGGGCGGGGATGGCTCAGTCGGTAGCGCGTCAGGCTCGTAATCTGTAGTTCCCAGGTTCGAGTCCCAGCTGGGTCAGCGTTGAGATTTATCTCCGCAAAATTCCCCGCCCTGCCCACGGTCAGTAGGGGACACCGATGGGCTTGGAAAGACCGCCGTCCGTCGTATGGGACGTTAAGCCGTGGCACCGTGTGCGGGAGAGCCATACCCTGTGCACGTTAAAGAACACGCTCGATGGCCTTGACGGGAGGCTACCATCTGTCTCCCAACAGCTGTTCCAGTGGGTCCCCTCCCCCCAACCTTCTCTGAGCCTTCGGGGTCCATGTGACCTGGCCATTTAGCCCATTGTGTGCAAAAAAGTGCCGCTCAGAGGTAAAACAACCCAAACAACAACTGTGGGCTTGAAAAGGCCGCCATCCGTCGGATGAGACGGATGGCGGTCTTTTCAAGCTCACAGATGACTGATCTGTTGATCTGATGAAAAGACGATACGAAACACATAAGAAGGTACAATTGACAAATCGTGCATAAACACAGCTTTTGTTTGCTTGTGACAGCCCCACAGGCATTACCTTTCGCAAAGATCCTCGTATATTTCTTTTAAATGCAAACCGATATCAGCATCAGTAGCAAAAGAGTAAGGAAAACAAGTGGAATGTTAAATAATAATTTATGAAAAATAAACTAAAATATTTCCTTGCGATAATTACGAAAAATATAAAAGTTTTTGAGCAGGACCAGATCTAAGGTTGGAGGGGGGGGGGGTGATTAAAGAGGCCATATACCCTATTTTTTTTAATTACTACTAAAGGTAATAGAGGGAAAAATTATTAAATGTATATTTCCCGGAATTTTCAAGAAATTTTTAAAGACCTCTAAATTGGAGGGGGAAATGTTATACTTCATTGGAAATCCAGTCTCTTGGCTTAACTTTTTTTTTCAGGCCCATCGAATCACTTCCCCCCCACATTTTCTAGATGTGGATCTGGTTTCGAGTGTTGTTTTACTTTTAATTCCTTAAAGATTGCTCATTTGTGAAAAACTAAAGCAGAAAGAAAAACTTGACCATAAATTAAATCGAGTTTAAATGTTGATTTAGAGAAGAAAGTATTCAACTTTAAGTAGCAGCTAATTATACTAGACAACAAATTGAAACTTTTTTTTATAATATTGGTCAAATAGGATGTTTTTAACTATTTTTGAGGTGCTGAATTCAAATATGGGTGTGAAAAATCTGCAGCAAGTAAGTTTTGTTTTAAATTACGGATTGACGTATTTCAGATTTCAATGAATACGCATATCTGGGAAACGAAAATAAATGTGACTATTTTATTAAATTGCAGCTTACAATTCATTAATTAATTACATGATTACAGTAAAAAATATTAGAAATATCATAGTTATAGACCACTGAATGTAAAGTAACAAATGAAATAATATTGAAACAAAACAATAAGAAACCATGGGTAAGGATCTTTTATATTCACAAGAAGTTCGTTTTCGTCTTTTATGTGCTGAGGTATCTTCCTTCTGCAAGAACCAGCATTAGTCACCCATCATTGCTGGGTCTCATCTGCCTTGGTATCTCTCTTCCATGGTTCAGTTATCCTGGTGAAATCTTTTCCCTTGCTCATTACTGATGGCTCCTAAGCTCTTGGGAAAGAAATCGAGATACGAGTGCAAAAAATGGAACTTCAAAGACATTCGGCAGCCAAGATTTTCATAGTTTTCAAGAAGATCCTGAATGAGCTGATGGTGGTTTTCCTCTTTGTGATTCCCCAGAAAACCCTGGACTACAGACGTGAAGCATTTTCATGCAGCGCGCTCCTTCATATTCAATTTTTCTTTGAAGACAGTATCATTCAGTAGCTTCCTGATCTGAGGACCAACAAAGATCCCTTCTTTGAGTTTGACATCACTTAGTTTTGGAAAATTTTCCTTCAAGTGAAAAAACCCTTTACCAGTTTTGTCCATAGCTTTTACAAAGTTTTTCATAAGCCCCAGTTTCATCTGTAGTGGTGGGAGCAGAACATCAGAGGGGTCAACTAGAGGCTTATACCTCACATTATCCTTTCCAGGGATAAAAACATCTCTTTTGGGCCAGTCTTTTTGTTAGTGTTCCTTTCTGGCCCTACTGTCCGACAAACACAGAAAACAGCAAAATTTTGTGAAGCCTCTTGGAACCACGGAGCAAGAGAGATATGACTTTTAGGTCACCACATATTGTCCACTTAAACTAGTCATATTTTATAGTAGTTAGTATTTTTTCCATGCTTTCATAAGTTTCCTTCATTCCCACAGCGTGTGTCACTGGAATGGAAAGATTTTGGTTTCCATCATGGAAAAGGACAGCTTTTAAGCTGAAATTTGATGAATCTATAAATAGACGCCATTCCTTAGGGTCGTGAGCTGTTCCAGTTTCTTCCATCAGCCCTGAAATATCTGTGCAGAAAAACAAACCATCTTGCATCTCGTAATAAGCAGATAAAGCCAAATTTCTCTTTCTGAACAGAGAATCTCTGGTACCCTTGACCAGAAGATTTCACTTTTAGGTTCAAGTCTTGAACCTAAAACCTCAGCTTCTTGTTTGGAAAGTCCTACGTCTCCTAATCTGATTCAACAACTCATTTTGTTGAATCAGATGAGGCTCGTCTAACCTTTTAGGGGTGTATGTAGTATCAGGATCTGTATGTTCCTCAAAGTCTTCCTCTGATGAATGTGAATCCATCTCCTCCCAGTTGGTTGGAGGTGTTGGTATAGGAAGATTTTCTCCATGAGGAACTGGCCTTATGTCTGAAAGCACATTTGGATATTGTATTTTGCTTTTGCTCTTTTTTGAAAAGCCCGACACTATAATTAAACAAAAATAGCGATCATGCATGTGACTAGTTGGCTCACGCTAAAACATTGGAACTTCAAAAGGCATATATTTTATCTAACTTTTCAACCATTCACTCAGACCAATAAACCACGAAATGCAGCACACATGTGGAGCCTATGTTTTGTCCTAATCTCCAACATGACATCCGCCGTCCGTCGGATGGGACGTTAAGCCGTGGCCCCATGTGGGGGAGAGATATACCCTGTGTACGTTAAAGAACACGCTGGATGGCCTTGACGGGAGGCTACCATCTGTCTCCCAACAGCTGTTCCAGTGGGTCCCCTCCTCCAACCTTCTCTGAGCCTTCGGGGTCAATGTGGCCTGGCCATTTAGCCCATGGTGTGCAAAAAAGTGCCGCTCAGAGGTAAAACAATCCAATCCAATCCAACATGACATCCAAAATACAAGTTACAGGCTTTCTTCATAATCTTTGCCAAAGAATGACCCTGGGATTTTAAAATATAATTTCCACACACACATAACAAAACTTATCTGGCACATTAACACATCCGCGACGCTGCATTTGTGCCATTTAAATGCCAAAATTCACTCTTCAACGTACAGCACGTGTTCTTCCTACAAAGAAAACAACACAAATGGCGGTCTGAGGTTAGGTTAGTGTTACATGTTTTCTCCCACTTGGCAATCAGCCACAAAAAATAAAATATCTAGTATCCTCCCAGTTGCCTGGAAGTGTCGGTATCGGAACATCTTAATAGGTGTCAAAATGACTAAGAACACGAAAATGTGACGTGCTAGCCATTTTTTAAGGCCAGATTTGAAATTAGCACCTGAAAAATAGTTAAAGGCCCCTACAATTGTTCATGTTATAAAAACCCTGTAAACCAGTGTTATTATTTAATAATAATATAAGTTTCATTTCCATATTCATTTATAAAAACATTATATCAAAAACTTACCATCAAATTACGAATGGAAACAAGAAGAAGAAAATAAAAACTAAAACGATAAAACGGGAACAAAAATTTTGGTCTCTACCAAATATTTCCAAGGGAATCTAACAAACCCATCCAAGTAATTAAATAAGTCGAATACAAAAGTGAAAGGCAACGTAGCTGGAATAAAAAAAATTACTATTTGATAAATTTAAACGAAATTTCAAAATCCTATCTCTTATTTAAATATTCCATTAGTTTATGCTTAAATAATCGTATAATCTGATTATTTAAGTTTCTGATATCTTCTGCTATTGAATTAAACATTTTAAGAAAAATGTATTTTAACAGACAGTTTTGTTTTTTTTTCGAGGCAACAACTTTCGGGGCAACATATACCGTCCCCAATTCTGTAAAATAATATGAATTTAAATCATTCAGAATTATTATAAAGAACTAATATGGATTTGAATAGGGTTGGGTTGTTTTACCTCTGAGCGGCACTTTTTTGCACACCATGGGCTAAATGGCCAGGTCACAAGGACCCCGAAGGCTCAGAGAAGGTTGGGGGAGGGGACCCACTGGAACAGCTGTTGGGAGACAGATGGTAGCCTCCCGTCAAGGCCATCCAGCGTGTTCTTTAACGTGCACAAGGTATGGCTCTCCCACACACGGGGCCACGGCTTAGCGTCCCATCCGACGGACGGCGGCATTTCCAAGCCCATCGGTGTCCCCTACTGACCGTGGGCAGGGCGGGGAATTTTGCGGAGATAAATCTCAACGCTGACCCAGCTGGGACTCGAACCTGGGAACTACAGATTACGAGCCTGGCGTGCTACCAGACTGAGCCACCCCCGCTCCCTGGATTTGAATATATCAGATTTTCTGAATGTTAAAGAGAATTATTTGGATAAATAGTCAACAAAGTTTCTCCTCTTATTCTAAACATTCATTTTACTATTTTATTTTTAAATGGCAGGCATTACATTTGTAAAATAATCTCTCCCCAAAAATGCATCTAATCTGATGCAGCGGGATTATATTTTTGAGAGTTACTCTGTAGTCAATAAATTAAATTAGCGCACCTTTTCCGAAATCCCCCGATTATTACAATACTAAAATATACCTCAGTTTTTGATTTTTGCAATTTGCTCATAAACTGAAACATGCCAAAATTGAAGCAGCATTTTCTATTAAATATTCATGGTTTTTTTTCGCATTTTGCAATGAAAAACAAAAACGAAAAAAAAAACTTTGTAACCTTTAAGTTGTTTTAGGTTAGTAGCTCCGTGATACGCTTCAGACATTTCTACTGAATGTCCCTTCCAATTTAATATCTCTCAAGATATCATTCTCAAAACCCGCTAGAGAATGTTTTCTTTTCAAATTTAATATGTGGAGAGCAAAATTCTATTATTTTTTTATAATTTACCATAGAAACTTATAACTACATCATCTGTGTTTTTTTCCATATGAAATGCATTCTAATCATTTTTACTAAACAAATCATATAACACTAGCAAATATTTCCGCTATTTCTAGGATTCTTAATTAAATTAGGTTTTTTTTTGGAAAATGAAATAAAATCAAATAAAATAATAAAATAAATTCTAAAAACTAATTGAATGCAAAATAATTCCTCATCGGAAAGGTTGTCTATGCGTTTCGGGATTCTTTCCTGCCCTAAGTAGATCTAATGCGATAGTAACTAAGAGAGTACAGTCGCTCAAAAAAGTATCCGAACACTACGGTTGATTGCATAATTCAGAAAAAATATCTGGCAATGATTTTTTTTTAGAAATTAATGATCGGGCAACCTTTGTGTACGTACACGAAGGTCGTCAGATCGGATATGCTGTTCCAACACGAACCACAGATGCTCAATTGGATTGATGTCTGGGGAATTTGGAGCCAGGGCATTATCTGGAAGTCTTCCTCATGTTCTGTGAACCATCTCGACTGGGTAGTGTGGCATGGTGCATTATCCTGCCCGAAAGAAAACACTACTAGGTGGATATAATGTTGCCATGAAAGGTGTACCAGATCTGCAATGATGTTTAGGTAGGTGGTAGACGTCATAGTTTCCTGCACATGATTGAGTGGACCCAGGGTTTCCCAGCAGAATATTGCCCAAAGCATTACACTTCCTCCACCGGCTTTCCCAGGTTCGAGTCCCAGCTGGGTCAGCGTTGAGATTTATCTCCGCAAAATTCCCCGCCCTGCCCACGGTCAGTAGGGGACACCGATGGGCTTGGAAAGGCCGCCGTCCGTCGGATGGGACGTTAAGCCGTGGCCCCGTGTGCGGGAGAGCCATACCCTGTGCACGTTAAAGAACACTGGATGGCTTTGACGG
Source organism: Ryuthela nishihirai (assembly GCA_038380435.1). Classification (NCBI taxonomy): domain Eukaryota; kingdom Metazoa; phylum Arthropoda; class Arachnida; order Araneae; family Heptathelidae; genus Ryuthela; species Ryuthela nishihirai. The sequence goes on along the minus strand of JAWZYU010000001.1, from coordinate 133,562,819 downwards.
GAGGCTACCATCTGTCTCCCAACAGCTGTTTCAGTGGGTCCCCTCCCCCAACCTTCTCTGAGCCTTCGGGGTCAATGTGACCTGGCCATTTAGCCCATGGTGTGCAAAAAAGTGCCGCTCAGAGGTAAAACAACCCAACAAAAATCCTCCACCCCGTCCCATGGTGCACCCTGGTGCCAACACTTCCCCAGGTAAATGACACACATTTATCCGGCCATCCACATGTTGCAACAGGAAACGAGATTTATCGGACCAGACGACCTTCTTCCAATCATCCAAGGTTCAGTTTTGATGCTCGTATGCCCATTGTAGGCGCTTTTGACGGTGAACCGAGATTAGCATGGGCACTCGGAGCTGCCTGCGGCTACGCAGTCCCATTTTCAGCAGGGTTTTATGTACTGTGTGTTATGATACATTGCTTCCCTCACCAGCATTCAAATTACGGGGAGTTGTGTCACAGTATCCCTTCTGTTGGCTCCTACCATAGCAGATAGCCTTCGCTTACCTCTAGCATCGATGAGCTGTGGTCGGCCAACACCTAGCCTGCGGTTCGTGATTTTTCCTTCCTCGGACCACTTTTTGAAGGTACTAACGACGGCTGATCGTGAGCACCCCACAAGTTTTGCCGTCTCGGAAATGCTCTGACCCAATCGTCTGGCCATTACAATTTGTCCTTTGTCAAACTCACTTAAGTCCGCTGCCTTTCCCACCTGAAGGACAAGAATAACACTGATTAACAGAGATCAGTATTAGATGTTATTTATACCGTTTCATGACCTTCACACGCGCAGTCATTTACCTGCAGATGCTTCGATTTGCATAAAGACGCCGTGGTCGTAATGTTTTGGCTCTTCGGTGTATATGTTTAATAATGTTTTCTCCTCCTTTCCGGTTACTTACATTCTCCAGCGCCCCCCTCCCAGGGTCGCACCCAGGGAAGAGGGGGTGAGTCCGGCAACCCCATCCCGAATATCCAATATTCTGATACAAAATCTTCAACATGTTTACCTGCTTTGAAATCCAAAATAGTTTTCTTCGTATAATTTTATTTTGGCCCCCATTGTATATGTCCGACATTAAAAATAGATTTAAAAAACCAACTGTAAAATTTAATTACATATAGGATATGATTTTAACGTTTCCCGACCAGTGGATTATTTAAGTAATAGCGAAGACCTACTCAAGTCTTATTCTCAGATCCTCCACGAAAGTAAATTCTCGAATTCTTCCCGATGAAAATAAAAAACCTCCCCCTCCTCCATCCTCCCTAGATCCAACTCTGTCTACATTAATGGAAGTTAGCATCCAATCAGAGAAATTCGAGTTCTATACGAAGAGGGTGAGGGAATTTTGAAGAGTGGCAGTTTGGGCTGGGTTGTTTTACCTCTGAGAGGCACTTTTATGTACACAATGGGCAAAATGGCTAGGCCACAAGGACTCCGAGGGCTCAGAGAAGGTTGGGATAAGGGGATCCACTAAACAGCTATTAGTAGACAGCTGGCAGACTCCCGTCAAAGCCATCCAGCGTGTTCTTTGACGTGCTCAGATATGACTCTCCCACACGTGGGGGAAGGGTGGTGGAGAAATGATATGAAAAGGGCATGTACAAAAAGAACTAGCTCATAGTATTGTAGGGGAGTTTTGGGCGTTGTAGTTCTATTCTGTAGAGGAATTACTCATATTTTAGTTATTTTTACTTTTTATCCTAAATTTTTTATTTATTTATTTTTTGAAAATCGATTCGATTTGTTCTGGTTTATCTTTTTATCCTACAAAGCAATTAGAAAAGAAGGATATTATCTCATAGAAGTAAATAATTCATCTCGTAAGGAGCTGCCCTCATTTTTTATCTAAAGAGTACCTCCTCATTTATGTCATAAACAATGGATTCTCAAAATTTCTCCTAAGCCCCTTGTTTCTTCCTTTTATTTCGTAAGCAGTTTTTCCCTATTTTTCGTTTCAATTTCTCGTAGGCAGTTACGTCGTAATTTTTGTCTCAAGGAGTTCATGCTACTTTATTTCGAAAACTTCTCGTAAGCATTTTTTTCTTATTTCCTTTTTGTAAGCATTTCGTTCTTATTTTCTTTTATAAGCATTTTGTTGTTATTTTCTATTGTAAGCATTTTGTTCTTATTTTCTTTTGTATGCATTTTTGTCATTTTCCTTTGCAAGCATTTTGTTCTTATTTTCTTTTGTAAGCATTTTGTTCTCATTTTCTTTTGTAAGCATTTTGTTCTCATTTTCTTTTATAAGCATTTTGTTCTCATTTTCTTTTATAAGCATTTTGTTCTCATTTTCTTTTATAAGCATTTTGTTCTCATTTTCTTTTATAAGCATTTTGTTATTTTCTGCTGTAAGCATTTTGTTGTTATTTTCTATTGTATGCATTTTTGTTATTTTCATTTGTAAGAATTTTCTTCTTATTTTCCTTTGTAACAATTTTCTTCTTATTTTCCTTTGTAAGCATTTTGTTCTCATTTTCTTTTGTAAGCATTTTGCTTTCTGTTTTCTGTTGTAAGCATTTTGCTTTCTGTTTTCTGTTGTAAGCATTTTGTTCTTATTTTCTAATACAAGCAGTTGTTCTTATTTCCTAATACAATAATTTTGTTCTTATTTTCTATTGTAATCATTTTGTTGTTATTTTCTTTTGTAAGCATTTTGTTGTTATTTTCTATTGTAATCATTTTGTTTTCATTTCCTAATGTAATCATTTTGTTCTTATTTTCCAAAGTAACAATTTTCTTCTTATTTTCTATTGTAAGCATTTTCTTCTTATTTTCTATTGTAAGAATTTTGTTCTTATTTTCTAATACAAGCAGTTTGTCTTTATTTCATAATAAAATAATTTTGTTCCTATTTTCCATTATAATCATTTTGATCTCATTTTCTTTTGTAAGCATTTTGTTATAACTTTCTATTGTAAGAAAGCTGACTCTGACTTTAATAAAAAATTGCCCTTGTTCTACATAGCAAGCAGTTATCTGTTATTTTCTCTCTACAAAACGTTCTACACTACAAAATAAAACAATTCATTTTTCTCGCAATCTTCTGTTCTTTACTTTTCGTCATAAGTGTATACAAAAAGAAACATCAACAAGCATTAATAAAGAGCCAGACATTATTATCCTGATCCCTAGGCTCAAAGGATATAAATTGAATGAAGGCGTTTCTTTATCTTATCTCCAGAAAAATAGTTAATTATTTGTTTTTTGCATCCGAAGGTTTAAAATTTTCCTTTATATAAACGCAATGCTTTCGAAATTCCGATATCAGTCACAACTAATGCTGAAATAAATAACGTCGCTTAAATTTTTCCTTCATTAGTTTTTTTTCCCTTCAGAGGAAGAGAGATAAAACTTAAACTTTAAATACCTCTTTTCTTTTATCAGCCTTTTAACTATAAAAGAGAATATTATTTCAACATGTCTGAAAGAGATCCATCCTTTTGGCTGTTAAGTAATTTTCTCCTTCACGAACTATTAATTCCAGAGAGATTTTTACCTTTAATATGGAACTGCAGCTCTCTCTTGCTGGATAAAGCTCTGGGATTTCCCCCCCCCCCTTAATCCTTCGTTCTCTTCCAAGCATTTAGAAGAAGCGGTTTCGTTTCACTTTCTCTGCTCGACATTTGTATCAAGAGAGATAGATAGAGAGAAAACGAAGAAAATGCTTTTGCCTCTTAATAAGAAAAAAATTAATAGCTCGCAAAAGCTGCGTCTTAATTTGCGTTGAAGCGCTCTTTATCTTCCTCTGATAAGAACAATGAGAGAGAAAAAATCCAATTAGGAAAGTGAAAACTTTGCCGCTTATTTTACCTGAGGAGCCTTCTGTAGTTTACCTTTCGAATACGGCCACATAGAAAGCGGCGAGAATGAATCAGCGTTATGAACATTTCCAAACTTTCTGACATTTGAAAACAAAATCATTACCGACATTGAAGGTTGGCCTGACAGTACTGACACTACAACTCCGTGTTTTTAGTTATGGTTTTGTTTGGAAACGACAGAAAATTTTCTAAATGTTTATAACGCTCCACTTCACGAATAGCTTTCTGTGAGCCCTATCTTTTCCCTTGGTACATCTTGCAGATTGCTGACAGTACTGGGTTCTTTGCTCTTGCAACGCATTGGACGACGATGGAACACGCGCGTTTCCTAGCAACGCCACGTGCCGGTGATTGTTGACCTGATGGGAGAACCGTTTCTATCTCCTCGGTGTAATCGGCGGAAGTCGCCAAGAGTCTCCCGGGCAATGAAATTTTAAATAACTGCGATTGAATTGAATACGTTTGGAGGGAGGGAGGACTGAATTTTTATTTTCTAAAGGCTCATTTCTCTTTTACATTTTTGAATACTGCACAAGTTTTATTTTTAAAGTAGATAATTGCAGCGATAGAGAAGTATTCAGATACTCGTTATGTTTCAAAATGTAGAGAGTTATGGATACTTGAAAGCACCACGAGCCATCGCACACCTATCATGGATCACTTGTTACTTCATTTATGTAATGTAATGGACAAATGTAATGACGATATTCCTTTCCCACTGCACCATTTTGCTTTAGAAGGAAATATTTTATCTTGAAGGAAATTGAAGCCATTAAACTGTAATGTCAGGAGCATTTTGATGCTCATGTTAGAAATAACTTTTATAAGAATTTAACACGTAGTCTAAGTTACTGTTTTGTTTACTGTTCACTGAAGGAAAATTTTCAGTCATAAAATAGTGATGTCCTTCATTAAACTCATTAAACTCATCAATCCACTGGCAATGATGCGACTGGCAGTGTCGGAAGCGCGCCATTCTCGTAATCTGCATTCAAGGTTCGAGTCCCAACTGTGAGAATTTTATCCATTCTCAGATTTCTTCGTTTCTCCCCCCTTTGACCGTTTCTACACCCCCCCCCCTTTTTCTTCGAACCATCGCACATTTGCTCGCTTTTGTCCTTGCAACTAACGCTTAGGAGGGGAGAGAAATGAATTTCTTCGTTTCTACCCCTCCTAAGCGTTACTCGCAAGGACTAAAGGGGACACCAATGGACTTGGAAAGGCTGCCGTCCGTTAGATGGTGCGTCGATCCGTGGCTCAGCGTGAAGGAAAGCCTTACCTTGTGCAAGTTTTATGTATATAAATGATTTGGGTAACTTTTCAGTTCAGTTCAGATTTATTATAATAATAAGGTTACAAACAACATATATTTGTAATAATCTTATTAACCCAAGAGCATCTAAGCTCATGTAGGTTAATTTACAAATCATTTAAATACATAATTTTGGCAACACTGACACTCAACTTTACATAAAGAAAAAAATATATATACAAAAACAACACAGAATTTATTGAAACGAATTAATTTTTTTTTTACTTTAACACTGAAAACAGACTGTCTGCATTTGTAATGGTCATTAGATAATTAGCAGTGAGAGATCTGAAATGCATAAAATTAGTTTCATTTCGAATTATAATCGGTAAAGAATTAAAAATTTTAGGGGCCAAATAATCAAAGTGTTTGTGCATAATTTCTTTATTTGCAAGTGGCAAAAGAAACCTTTTCCCATTATCTCGCATAGAATAATTTGTATAATGCAGCACTGCATTATTGTTTTTAAAGAAGTAATTTAATGTTCTATAAACAAATAAATGTCTCAGTGGAAATATACCTGAAATGGTATACTTACAAAAGATTGTAACAGTTTTATATTTATTTGGTAAAATTTGAAATAGAAATTTATTTTGCATTGAGATTAGACTCCTTAATGATGAAATGTATGTTCCTCCCCACTTGTAATACCATACTGTATAGCAGATTGGACCCAAGATTTGTATAACATTATTAACATTTTATAACTGAGGATTTTTTTTAAATAATAAAATTTATATAACATCTGTCTAAGTGTGTTTGTTAGTTTTCCAATATGCATTTTCTAACTTAGGGAGCTATCAATATAAACGCCTAGGTATAGTAGACTTTGAACCTGTTCAATTAATTTAACTTAGCAATTAATGGCAAAAACGTAACATTTGCTGATGATATTGTTGTTATAAAGTATATACTCTGGGGGGGGGGGAGAAATTGATCGAGATATAAATTCAGATTTATATGAAATCCTCAAGCTGGTTTCTAAATAACAAAATTATATTATACGTTAAGGAACTAAATGTGAATGTAAGCATTGGAAATGATTTGGATTAATTCAAAGAGAAAATTATTTATCACAGCAAAGACTGCATTTGTTTCGTTTGCAAATATGTTCCCATTGAATCAGTCGAATTTTTTTTACTCGTGAATTTATTTAGAATCGAGAAGGACGTAGAACAACCCCATAAACAATATATATATATAAGAAAATTAACTCAGCAATACCAGATATTTATTACATTAAGAATTTTATAGATTTATCACTGTTTAAGTAAATTTTAAATCCTCGGATTAAATTGTATCTTAATTTCGGTTTTTTGGGGTAGAACTTTTGATAATTTCATTATTTAATTAAGCGTTTGCTTTCATTATTTAATAAAGCATTTGCATCGCAAGGAATTCTAACCCAATCTCTCCTAATGGAACAGAAGTTCTAACATGACCGCAGAAATGCAAAACAAGGGAATGCAAAGGATTAAAAACTGATCTCTTACGAGTTTATCAGACAGCAAAATCTTCTTCTTTCCTACAGTTGCTGAAAAAAGTATCCAAACACTATGGTTGATTACAGAATTCAGAAAAAATATCTCGCAGCGATTTTTTTAGAAATTAGTGATCTGGCAACCTTCGTGTCACGTGACACTGATTTCTAAAAAAGTCGCTGCCAGATATTTATTCTGAATTCTGTAATCAACCATAGTGTTCGGATACTTTTTTGAACGACTATACTTTGTAATATTCCGAAATTAAAAACAGCATTTTTATTTACTTAGTTCCACAAGAGATACTCTCTTGTGGAAGTGAACGAAAGGGGAGGGCTGCCAGATTAGTGTGGCCTACTGATCTGGACAACTATGGCTACTTTTCTTTTTTTTTTCTACCCTGCTGAGGAGTGGTCAACCACACAGGGTCCTGGTGCTGACCATATAAACCTACTGGACTGGACAGATATATGGCTCTGAGCTTGATTATGGATCCTGATTTTGCTGCACTGGTGGGCTTCTGTGGAGGGAAAATCTTCCGCTGTGTTTTCTGTTTGTTTGTGGGTTGACAGCCCCAAGTGAATAGATTCACAGGATATGTTTATCAGCTGGTGGATAATCCTGAGCAGAGGTCATCGCAGGCACCTGAACTCTTTGCTTCTATTGGCATCGTCAAATTCTACATTGGAGGAAGTCTTCCAGTGTAGATGGCTTCAACCTTTAGTGGTGGGGGAACGGGTCTTTGCCCCATGTCTGCGATTAGGGGGCTGTTTGATATTGTCGGCATTCCCTCTCTCAATAAACATAATTTCTTTAAACATCCTACTAACCATTTTCTCTCCATAGGTAGTTGGAATGTGAGGACTCTGCACAGAGATTTTTCTCTTGATGTCCTCACACAAGAATTCCCCCATTATAATTTAGATATTCTCGGCTTGCAAGAGACCAGATGGACAGATAAAGGTCAGATTCTTAAAAATAATCTTAAATTTCTCTTTTCAGGGAGGGACGACAATAAGCATCACCAAGGCGTGGGTCTGCTTCTCAGCAGACACGCTAGTGATGCTCTTCTAGGATATGAGTGCATTAATGAAAGGTTTCTTACAGCAAAATTTCAGACAAGCGTTAAAGACCTGAATGTTATCTGCTGTTATGCCTCCACTGAGGATGCCGATGAGGATGAGAAGGATAGGTTTTACGGACAACTTCAGGATATTTTGAATTCTGTCAAGAAAGGAGATATTACCCTTGTTCTAGGTGACTTCAATGCCAAAGTTGGTACTGACTCTGACCTTTGGGGTGGGGTGATAGGCCCTTTTGGTATTGGTAGCTGCAATAGCAATAAGCAACGTCTCTTACAGGTAAGTAAACTCAATGGTTTCAGAATAACTAACACATATTACAAACACCGCGACATACATAAGTGCACATGGGTTTCACCTGATGGGCTGCATAGGAATATGATTGATTATATATTAATTAACAGCAAATAGGCTAGTTCTGTTAGAAATACCAGGGCATATAGGGGAGCTGAAATTGGATCTGACCATTACCTTGTTAAAAGTGTCTTGCAACTTAAACTTAAAAAGTGTTATGCTAGTGTAAAAAAATTTGCTTTTAATACTGAAGCTCTGAAAGATCCAGTTATAGCCAAAGCTTACCATGGTAGGTTACTTAGTCATTATGACAGTCATGGTATGCTTACTACTGAAGTTGAGGAAGAATGGGATCATTTTAAACAGGCTTTTTTGGACACTAACAGTACTCTCTTAGGAAAAAAGGAGCAGAAGAGGCAATATTATCTGAGTGATAAGGCACTTGGGCTTATTTCGGAAAGAAAGAACTGCAGGAATGTCCTTAATCAATACCCTACTAGTACTAATAGAAAGCATTACAGAGAACTCAATAAACGTGTAAAAGATCAGTTAGCTGCTGATAAGAATCTTTGGCTTGATGGTTTGGCTGACAAAGCCGAGGAAGCAGTTAGACAGCACAACAGCAGAGAGCTGTACCAGATAGTTATTGTTTTGTGTGGTAGAAAACGGACAGGTATACAAGGAATGAAGGATAAACAAGGTAAGGTTATAGAAGGGGAGGATTCTGTCATGGCTAGGTGGGCTGAGCATTTCAGTGATATTCTAAACAATGCGGTTAGTTCTATTCCCATTGTTTGCAATGATGATAGATGCATCGGTGGCTTTAATGTTGGCCCTATAACACAATCTGAAGTTATTTTGGCTATTTCCAGGGGTAGAAGAAAATTTATATTACCCATTATTTACATAAATCCCCAGGGGTAGATGAAATTACTACCGAAATGCTTAGAGCTGGGAATGTTTCGGTTACCACTTGGATGACTAAAATTCTGAATATCTTTTATGATAAAGGCATGGTTCCTAAGGATTTTACCAGAGCTATTGTTATCCCTATTTTCAAAAAAAGGTGATTCAGTTCTTGTGATAACTATAGGGGTATTAGCCTACTCTCTGTTCCAGGTAAAGTTCTTTCCATGATTGTGCTTAATAGAATTAAGAATCTGGTTGACAGTCAATTGCGTGATGAGCAATGTGGATTCAGAAGTGGTAGGGGATGTGTGGATCAGATATTTTCACTTAGGCAGATTCTTGAGAAATGTTTAGAGTTTCAGAAGCCTTTGGTTGCTAGCTTTGTTGATTTCAAAAAGGCTTTCGACTCTGTTGATCGTCATAATTTGTGGTTGATTGTGAAATCATATGGTATACCAGACAAGTTAGTTAATATAATGAAAGCTCTCTATAATAACACTGAGTCGTGTGTGAGAGTTGGTAAGGCTTGTAGCAATTGGTTTAGCATTACTTCTGGTGTTCGACAAGGGTGCATTTTGTCTCCTTTTCTCTTTAGTTTGATTATTGATTATGTTATGCGAAATTCACTTCAAGGGAAAGATTTTGGCCTTAAATGGGCTGGAGATACGAAAATTTCTGATTTAGATTATGCTGATGATTTAGCCCTTTTGGCAAATGATGTTGATGAGATGAACTCTTTCATTCGAGCTGTTGATGAGACTGGTAGTAGAGTAGGTTTGGTTATAAACAGAGAGAAAACTAAAGTGATGAAAATTGGTCAGGCAGGCTGTGATTCAGTTAATCTGAATGGTTGCAGTCTTGAGCAGGTGTCACAGTTTAATTATCTTGGGAGCTATGTAACCGATAATGGTGATATGCGGCATGAGATTAACAGACGAATAGGTATTGCTGCCGGGACTTTTAAGAATCTATGGAGAGTGTGGAGAAATAGGCGTATACACCTAAAGACTAAAATTAGACTGTATAATAGTTTGGTTCTTTCTAGGGTTAGTTATGGTAGTGAAACTTGGACGCTGTGTAAACAAGATAACAGGAAACTAGATGCTTTTGATTCCAGATGCTTACGCAGTATCTTGGGCATTAGGTGGTTCAACTTTGTAACTAATGATGAGGTTAGGCAAAGGAGTTTGCAACCTCCTTTAAGCAGCATATTGTGCAGAGAGAGACTCCGTTGGTTTGGCCATGTTGCCCGTATGAATAATTATAGATTGGCGAATAGAGTTATGAACAATGTGCCTAAATGCCTCAGAAAGAAGGGGAGACCTAGGATGCGGTGGACAGACAATGTCAAACAGGACCTTGTTAGAATTGGTGTGCAGTGGCCAGATGCAGTAGATATAGTTCAGGATAGACTTGCTTGGAGAACTAAATTGCACCGTCTGGTTGGACCTTCGTAGCCCATGGCTGCTTGAGGATGATGATGATGAGTTCCATAAAGTATACGTATTAATAATGTACGAATACATTAGAAAAAGTACGTGTTTCTCGCATAAGGTATGGAACTATTTGCTGTGGCGGATTGACATCTGCGAGTTGTTTTTACAAGAATTCATGTGGGTGTGGCCCCCCTTTCATTGGTTGATTGCTTTCCTTGATCTTTTTCAAATCATTTATCTCCCATTCTTTATCTGGAACAGAGTATAGGTGGTGTTGACGGCTGGCTCTCATCTGTTTCCTAACAATCAAGTAAATTCCCTTTATGTACCTACCTGAGTCTTAGGGGTCTTTGTGACCTAGTCATGTAGCACATTATATCTACAAATGTTCCTCTCAATGATAAAAAAAAAATCAAACTTGACCTTTTTAATTCTTTGTCCGCTTCATACTGTGGCATAATTCTTTGTCCACTTCACATCTGGCATTCCTCCCTCCTCTGGAAGAAGGAATGCCACAGATCTGCTGCCACCCAATTACCAATCGGTGAGAGTTCATCTGAGTGAAGGGAAGTGTCTCTTATCTGATCGGAGACGGTTCGGGTGGCATTCAGTGGAGGATGTCGCCCATTTCTGCCGCACCAGCTGAGGGCAGTCACCACAACTTCTCCTCTCTTAGTGGGCGTCGAGATTGTGATTCGATTTCGCATGCTTCGACGATTACACGAGGCGGTGGTCACGTCCATTACAAGAGAGCGAAATCCCAGTTATGCATGTCATTGCTCAGGTGATTGCTTTGGAATTAATTGGTTCCGTTTCTGAACGGGCGAGGAGGGATATTGAAATAGTTTGAAATCTTTATTTCGAAATAAATGGAGTCAGAATTAGTAATGTTCAAATTGAATTCTCAGAACATAATGTAGAAGAAATAAATATTTTCTTTCCCTTTTCAAAGTCATCAATAATTTCTTCACTTATTGTTATTCTCCTTAAAAATTTCAGGACAAAATTTAATACAGAAATAGTCATCCAATGAAACGTTTCGATTTCCACTAATCGGATGTTCCCGTTCAATGAAGCATTGGTTTCGATAGATCATAATTCTTCGTAGCGTCTTAATATATTAATTTGTTATTCGACACTTTCTAACCGATGACTGATTAATCTCATCGAAATCATCATGGAAGAGGATTGTCAGATGATAGCGAGCTAGGCTCCTAATCTGCAGTTTCCAAGTTCGACTCTCACTGTGCATGCGTTGAGATTAGGGTTGGGTTGTTTTACCTCTGAGCGGCACTTTTTTGCACACCATGGGCTAAATGGCCAGGTCACATGGACCCCGAAGGCTCAGAGAAGGTTGGGGGAGGGGACCCACTGGAACAGCTGTTGGGAGACAGATGGTAGCCTCCCGTCAAGGCCATCCAGTATGTTCTTTAACGTGCACAGGGTATGACTCTCCCGCACACGGGACCACGGCTTAACGTCCCACCCGACGGGCGGCGGCATTTCTAAGCCCATCGATGTTCCCTATTGACCGTGGGCAGGGCGGGGAATTTTGCGGAGATAAATCTCAACGCTGACCCAGCTGGGACTCGAACCTGGGAACTGCAGATTACGAGCCTGGCGCGCTACTGACTGAGCCACCCCCGCCCCATATCATGGAAGAGGATTGCTTAGATGATAGCGAGCTAGGCTCCTAATCTGCAGTTTCTATGTTCGACTCTCACTGTGCATGCGTGGAGAATTTCCTCCGCTATTCTCGCACTTCACATGATGAGAAAGGCAACAATGATGACCTTGAAAACGTTCTCGTCCATCGGATGCGAATGTAAACCTGGTCTCGTGTGAAGGAAAGCCGAAGCCTGTTAAACGTTAAAGAACACACTGGATGGCCTTGACGAGAAATTCCTGTTTCTTAACAGCTTTCCAGTAGATCCCTTTCTCAAACAATTTCTGACCCTTTGGGGTTCTTGTGACCTGGCTATTTAGGCCATTCTGCGCAAAACGTGTTGCTCAGAGAAAAAATGCTGAGAGAAAGAGACAGAGAGAATCATTGCGTAGTTGCACTGAGTTTTGAAAGTTGCTCATTGCCCCCCTCCCCCCAAAAAAAAGAAAATGTGCATTAATCGAAATCATCCATTAAAAAGATCAGAATTTCAATTACCAATTCTCCTTATTCTCATCATCTCCGATCTCATAATATCTTTTCCTATCTCCTCATCAAAATCTAATTTTAACCTTTACTTTTCCTTCTTTCTGTCGGTAAAATTCAAGTTTGGAGTTTCGTCTTCATTGTTCCGAGTAATTCCCGGGGATTAAATCTTCGCCTCCTCCTTGACGACCAATTTCTTATTCGGACATCTGCATCCCCAGAGCGCGCCAAACTGGATTTCCCAACGATGACGTCTTCCTAATCCCTTCGTCACTGCAAACGCGTTCTTTATCATCCGTGACACCTCGGAGGCGACGGCATTCGCCACTTGGACCGATACCTCTCTTTCACGTCATTCGTCGTCTCCTCCGTCAACTATTTTTCCCTTTTCTCTTCCCTCTCTGATCCCCCTAACCTCCATCCCGTCAGCGGTCTCTCCTTTTATTACCACGAAAGAGGAATTTATTTCCCATTTTCTATTGCTCCTTAAAATAGACGAAACGTAAAGAATATAGTATTATAAGAGACAGAAAAAAGGAAAAGCATCTGAGGCTCAAAGTGACTTCTCAGTCTCTCACCCTCCTCCGTCACTCTCTCGCCTATTGTTGCTTGGCAACGAAAATGACTTCTGTTGTTCGTTGCAGTTAGCTGCCGCGTGCCAAATCCTAGCCCTTTTCCCGCCCCCCGCCCCTTTGCCACGCGCCCAGAGCTTTGCACTCCTCTCTTTTATTCATACTCGCAGACTTTATCGCCCCCTCCCCCCTCTCCCATCTTCTCTTTGGCAGCTTGTACCAAACATTTATCCCTCATCTTGCCCCTCTTTTCGTCTCGAACAATCGAAGCCAGATGCTATTTTGGGATCTCGTATCTCTCTCTCCGGCTCTTCTCAATGGGACGAAAGAGATCCGATCCATACGAGATGGAGAGAAACAACTGGGAGAGCGAAAAAAAAAAGTCGGAAAAAGAAAACGGAGAAAGAAAAAATTAAGTTATTTCTTTTTCCAGATTTTGCGGGATTGGGTGAGTGGCTCGGGACGACCCCTGGTGGATGCTGTGACGATGTCAGTGATGATACGGTTGATGATGCGACTGCTTAGCGGGCTCACGGGCATCGAGGGGAAATGACTCGGAACTTTGGGAAAGATGAGAGCTGTGAGGGAATGCTTTGTGTTCGCCTCCTCCCAAGCGAAAAACATAGAGGGATAGGGAGATCAAAAATGAAAAAGAATAAAAACCTTGGCTCATCTCTGGATCACTGGTTGCCATGATGCTCAGCTATTTTAAGAAGCGGCGTTGAGAGAAGAAATGTCATTTGCAAACGAGCACAGACGTTAAAAGCAATCCGCAGAATGAAGACGTTATCGGATCGAGAAGGGCAGATAATTGTTTACCAGAAACTTCATTCATAAAAGATGACTCTTTAATATTTATAAATCTCTCATAAAGTCGGGATTTTTTTTTTACAGAAAATGATGAACAACTGATTTCTAATCTTTTTATGTTCCGTGATGAGAGACTTTTTCTTATTGCAAAGTCCCCATCAAATTGAAAATAACATTCTACTTTATCTGAATTTTACACATGAAAGAATTGGTCAACCTCTGAACTACCCCTTTTTGCACACAATGGGCTAAATGACCAGGTTACAAGGACCTGAGGGCTCATAGAAAGTTGGGGGGAGGGGACCGTTGTCGGGAGATAGATGGTAGCCTCCCGTCAAGGGCACCCAACGTGTTCTTTAACGGGCATAGGATATGACACTCCCATATAAGGGGCCACGGCTTAATGTCACATCCGATAGACGGCGTTCTTTCCAAGCCCATCGGTGTCCCCTACTGACAGTGGGCAGGGCTGGGAGTTTTGCGGAGATAAATATCAAAGCTGGCACAGCTGGGACTCGAACCTGCGAAGTGCAGATTACAAGCCTGGCGCGCTACTGACTGAGCCACACCCTCCCCTAATATCTATTAAGAGACAGATGGAGGCTTTCTCTTAAGGCCATCCAGCGTGTTCTTTAACGTGTTCAGGGTATGGCTCTCCCCGCACACGGGGCCACGGTATAACGTCCCATCCAACGGACGGCTGCTTTTTCAAGCCCATTGGTATCTCTGTTCTGACTGAGGGCAGGTATTTGAGCGGAGATAAATATTAACGCTGTCACAGATGGAACTCGAAACGGGAAACTATAGATTATGAGCATGGTGCGCTAATCACTGAATCAATCGCCCTGTGGTGTAGTTATTGGGCAAACCTGCTGCTGATAGAAAGTACAGTCTCTCAAAAAAGTATCCGGACACTATGGCTGATTGCAGAATTCAGAAAAAATATCTGGCAGCGAATTTTTTAGAAATTAGTGATCTGGCAACCTTCGTGTCACGTGTCACGAAGGTTGCCAGATCACTAATTTCTAAAAAAAGTCGTTGCCAGAGATTTTTTCTGAATTCTGTAATCAGCCATAGTGTTCGGATATTTTTTGAGCGACTGTACAGCTGTTAGGAGACAGATGGCTTTGGGCTAGCATGTTTTACCTTTGAGCGGCACTTTTTTGCACACCATGGGTTAAATGGCTAGGTCACAAGAACCCCGTGGGCTCAGAGAAGGTTGGGGGAGGGGGACCCACTGGACAGCTACTAGGAGACGGATAGTACCCTCCCGTCAAGGCCATCCAGCGTGCTTTTTAACGTGCACAGGGTAGGGCTATCTATCACATGAGACACGGCTTAGCCTCCCATTCGACGGACGGCGGTCTTTTCGAGCCCATCGATGTCACCTACAGACCGAGGGCAAGAAGGACGTCTTGCGAGAGATAAATCTCAATGCTGTCCCATGCGGGACTAGAACGTGGTAATTGCAAATTACAAGCCTGGCGCTCTACCGAATGAGCCACCCCCGTCCCACTTATACGCAGATAGCAATCTCCCGTCAATGCCATTCAGCGTGGTGTTTACCGTGCACAGGATATGGCTCTCCTGCACATGAACCACGGTTTTACATCCTATCCGGCGGACGGCCTTTCCAATCTCATCGTCATCCGCTTTCTGACTGAGGACATGGAGGAAGTTTGCGGAGATAAATTTCAACCCTGACACAGCTTGGACTCGAAAATGGTTAACTGCACATTGCAATCCTGGTGCGCTAGCGACTGAGATAATCCCCTCCGTTTAAACGAGCTTGAAAAGACCGTCATCTATCAGATAGGACGGATAGACTCCGGCTAAGTGTACAGTCGCTCAAAAAAGTATCCGAACGCTATAGGTTGATTACAGAATTCAGAAAAAATATCTGGAAACGATTTTTTTAGAAATTAATGATCTGGCAACCTTCGTGTCACGTGATTACAGAATTCAGGAAAAATATATGGAGCGTGTACAGCAACTGTACACGCTCCAGTTACCGTTCACAGCAAACTGGAGCGTGTGCAGTTACTGCACACGCTCCAGTTTGCTGTGAACGGTAACTGCACACGCTCAATATTTCTATGAGTGGGCCCACACGATCCAGGTCTTTGTGAGCTCACACGATCCAATGTGCTGTGAACATTAACCGCAACCGCTCCAGTTTGCTGTGAACGGTAACTGCACACGCTCCATATTCATTGCATTATATATTCATACGCATTATATATATTAAAAAATATCCGAACACTATGGTTGATTACAGAATTCAGAAAAAATATCTGTAAACGATTTTTTTTAGAAATTAGTGATCTGGCAACCTTCGTGTACGTACACGAAGGTTCACTAATTTCACTAATTTCACCAAAATCACTAATTTCTGAAAAAAAAAAAAAAAATCGTTGCCAGATATTTTTTTCTGAATCCTGTAATCAACCTATAGCGTTCGGATACTTCTATGAGCGACTGTACAGAGGGCCATGACACGTGCACTTTAAAGAACACATGAATCCTAACCGTTGTCCAATGAATCTTTTTCCCTTACCAAATTCTGAGCACTTGGAATTCTGGTGAGACCGGTCCATTGAGCCTGCTCCTCAAAGGAGTGGGGCGGGAGTGGCTCAGTCGGTAGCACGCCAGGCTCGTAATCTGTAGTTCCCAGGTTCGAGTCCCAGCTGGGTCAGCGTTGAGATTTATCTCCGCAAAATTCCCCGCCTTGCCCACGGTCAGTAGGGGACACCGATGGGCTTGGAAAGTCCGCCGTCCGTCGGATGGGACGTTAAGCCGTGGCTCCGTGTGCGGGAGAGCCATACCCTGTGCACGTTAAAGAACACGCTGGATGGACTTGACGGGAGGCTACCATCTGTCTCCCAACAGCTGTTCCAGTGGGTCCCCTCCCCCAACCTTCTCTGAGTCTTCGGGGTCCATGTGACCTGGACATTTAGCCCATGGTGTGCAAAAAAGTGCCGCTCAGAGGTAAAACAACCCAACCCAACCTCAAAGGAGATTTGCTATTCACACCCGGCACACAGTAAAATTATTTCTGAAAATATAAAATGCGACTCGGTTATCAGAAATTTGGGTCATTGTCCAGAAGGGAAAAAAGGGAGAAAAATTCCATCTTACGCCAAAGGCAAATTTAATGTCCATAACTTCTAAATTAAGTTTTTTTTATTGTAAAATGCTAGTGAACAAAAATTAAAGATCAGATTCAAGTCGATTTATAACAGCACAATTTCAAAAATATTATCCGTATTTAAAGAATTATGGAAACTAAAACATTAACAGCAGTAATGCCAATCTTAAATTATATATATTATAATAATAACATTTTAAATCACAACCCTTCCTAGTGAAAATAGGTAGCGCGTCAGGCTCGTAATCTGTAGTTCCCAGGTTCGAGTCCCAGCTGGGTCAGCGTTGAGATTTATCTCCGCAAAATTTCCCACCTTGACCACGGTCAGTAAGGGACACCGATGGGCTCGAAAAGGCCGCCGTTCGTCGGATGGGACGTTAAGCCGTGGCCCCCGTGTGCGGGATAGCCATACCCTGTGCACGTTAAAGAACACGCTGGATGACCTTGACGGGAGGCTACCATCTGTCTCCCAACAGCTGTTCCAGTGGGTCCCCTCCCCCAACCTTCTCTGAGCCTTCGGGGTCCGTGTGGCCTGGCCATTTAGCCCATGGTGTGCAAAACAGTGCTGCTCAGAGGTAAAACAATTCAATCCAATCCTAGTAAAAATATATTAAAAAAATTAATGCTTATTAAGTTTTAACATAAGTTTGCCATGACGTATTGCTATTGCTATATTTTTCAAATTTACATAACTTTAAATGCCGAACGAATATTATTGAAAACCGAGAGTTAGACGGAATGGATTCTTTAATTCATCTCCAATTTCATTTCTCCGTGGAATAGCTTAATTTAAAAGTTTTGAGTGTCAAATATGGCATTCCATTAATGTAACACGAAAAATTCTTTCATTTTTTTTTATGTAGGAAGTTAATTAGGAATGTTTCGAGGAACTCAAAATTGTAATCATCAGGTAGCAAAATTTTTCTGGCTGTCTCTAAAACAAAAACGCGCAGATATCATAATTCCAGACTGAGATAAAAACAGATCCATGCGTCAGTGGGGCGGGGGTGGCTCAGTCGGTAGCGCGCCAGGCTCGTAGGTTCAGGTTCGAGTCCCGGCTGGGTCAGCGTTGAGATTTATCTCCGCAAAATTCCCCGCCCTGCCCACGGTCAGTAGGGGACACCGATGGGCTTGGAAAGGCCGCCGTCCGTCGGATGGGACGTTAAGCCGTGGCCCCGTGTGCGGAAGAGCCATACCCTGTGCACGTTAAAGAACACGCTGGATGGCCTAGACGGGAGGCTACCATGTTTCCAACAGCTGTTCCATTCCCAACAGCTGTTCCAGTGGGTCCCCTCCCCCAACCTTCTCTGAGCCTTCGGGGTCCATGTGACCTGGCCATTTAGCCCATGGTGTACAAAAAAGTGCCGCTCAGAGGTAAAACAACCCAACATGCGTCAGTGCAAAAATCCAAATTATTAATTCATCAGGTTTTCTATTCTATTCACCAGATGGCGCAGCGGTTCAACTAGCATGTTACAGAGCCACAATTGCCGCTGGGATTATAGAGAGCAGAGATATTAATCTATTTATAGCACAATGCGAGAGTCTTGATGCACCTCGATTCATGATTCTGATGCAGTTGGCTGTTTACGATAACTGTTGGGCATTGACACTGTTAGCAGTTGAATTACATTCTCTAAACAGCGCGAGAGGAAGTGAACCACTGCTCATCCACTGCAACTAAAGCACTCGACTATCATTCCACATTATTACTGGGCATGAGAAGAGTAATGCAGACAACTCACTATACTTGATGACATCGTTTTACGAAGGATATCGCCATAACTGTGATTCCACGAGTATCACATTCATTCATTTATTCGATAACGTTAATCACTAAATATACGGAATAGATAGGCGTGTACGGTATCTTTTATTCCAGACACTATCTATCCGAACAGTTGCTAAATGTTACAATTGCTTTACGACATATGCAGGTATAATATAAATAATAATAATAATATATAATATAATACAGCATTTTTATTTCATTGTAATGAATGTTTGGGAAAGAATCAGACGAAGCATTTAGTATTTAGACGGTAATTTAGAAATTGAACTTTATAGCCAAAATTTGTACACTGCGCTGGTGAAATATTAGAAAATTTTCATGTTTTTCAATGGGAATTTAATCTTTGAAGCTCTATAAGTTTAAAAAAAATGCTTTTAATCGAAAAATGTAATTGAAGATAAAGATCATAATGAAATCTATTTAAATCTTGATTTATAAAAATATTCGGTCAGCATTTTAAAAGTTACCGAAGCTAGAAATAATTGTGCAAACAATTGCTCTAAAAAGGTAATAAAAACAAGCCAAAAGGAAAAAATAACAGTTATTAACTTTACTAAGAGTATTTTTAACAGTTCGCGTAATAATTATGTTAATTTTCTTCAATTTTGAATGATTTTTTGTCGAAAGAACTAATTTGCTAAAGGTTTTGGCTTCCATAATTTTTAAATACTGTTATTCATGTGATTGAAAATCTAGATTCTAAATAGATTTGATTGAGATGATTAAATTAGCTTCAGACCTATTTTTTCACTAAAGGTTTGTTCAAGAAGTTACTGCGTTACTATCCATATAACAGAGAACTACTTAATAACATGGTCCTTTGAGTGTATATTGATATTACAGATTTAATAACTATGCCATATTTACCTTATAGAATTGGGGCGGGGGTGGCTCAGTCGGTAGCGCGCCAGGCTCCTAATCTGTAGTTCCCAGGTTCGAGTCCCAGCTGGGTCAGCGTTGAGATTTATCTCCGCAAAATTCCCCGCCCTGCCCACGGTCAGTAGGGGACACCGATGGGCTTGGAAAGGCCGCCGTCCGTCGGATGGGACGTTAAGCCGTGGCGCCGTGTGCGGGAGAGCCATACCCTGTGCACGTTAAAGAACACGCTGGATGGCCTTGACGGGAGGCTACCATCTGTCTCCCAACAGCTGTTCCAGTGGGTCCCCTCCCCCAACCTTCTCTGAGCCTTCGGGGTCCATGTGACCTGGCCATTTAGCCCATGGTGTGCAAAAAGTGCCGCTCAGAGGTAAAACAACACAACCCTTATAGAATTGCTATAGAATTTGCATTAAACGATTCTGGATAATTATTATAATCATGCTCTTAAAATTAAATTCGACGGATTTGAAATACCAGATCTCAATTTATTATATCTTATTTCCAGCTGTGTTAACAGTCATGATGAAAATCTTAAAAATATGCAATTAAAAAAATAACAATTACCTTAAAGCAATTTAAATTGCTTCCGCCTGAATTACTATTTTCAATTTTTTTTTCCAAAAAACATTTAACGAAGTGATTTTCCCCGCTTTAAGCATTTGTTTCTTATGATCACAACACGCATCTGAAAAACGTTTGTACAGTCGCTCAAAAAAAATATCCGAACACTGGTTGATTGCAGAATTCAGAAAAAATATCTGGCAACGAATTTCTAAAAAAATCGTTGCCAGATGTTTTTTCTAAATTCTGTAATCAACCATAGTGTTCGGATATTTTTTTGAGCGACTGTACATCGAATTTATCTTGAAGCCAACACTGCATCACCCACTATTTTTTTTATTTGCAACATTTAGGACAGAGAAGAGCAATGGCTTTTTCAAGCCTTCTCATACAAAGACATGACCTACCAAGACCGAAGTGTGCGGGAGAGCCATACCCTGTGAACGTTAATGAACACGCTGGATTACCTTTACGGGAGGCTACCATCTGTCTCCCAACAGCTCTTCCAGTGGATCCCCTCGCCAACCTTCTCTGAGCTTTCGGGGTCCATGTGACCTGGCCATTTAGCCCATGGTGTGCAAAAAAGTGACGCTCAGAGGTAAAACAACCCAACCCTGATGACCATTGCCTCAATTAGTGCTAAGGCAACGCACAAAGTTTCTGTATGGAAGAGTAACTAGCTCCCTAAACACTATGCCAGCTAAAGCCTCTAATTAACATTTCTTCTGATGGGAATGAATGTGATGCATTGATTTTTTTTATTCTTTGAAGTATATAATTCATGGACTTTGCTCCTGCACAAATCGGCATGATAAAAAAATAACAATTACCTGAACGACTTCACACAGAGAAATGTTCAACAATCCGAGGACGAAGGCACGAAAGACGGGTCGAATATACAAATTCTTTGTCTCAGCGGTCTTCTTTATAACAAGGAAAATATCCTCTCAGTGACCCTGAGGGGTGGGGGTGGCTCAGTCGGTAGCGCGCCAGGCTCGTAATCTGTAGTTCCCAGGTTCGAGTCCCAGCTGGGTCAGCGTTGAGATTTATCTCCGCAAAATTCCCCACCCTGCCCACGGTCAGTAGGGGATGGGGTTGGAAAGGCCGCCGTCCGTCGAATGGGACGTTAAGTCGTGGTCCCGTGTGCGGGAGAGCCATACCCTGTGCACGTTAAAGAACACGCTGGATGGCCTTGACGGGAGGTTACCATCTGTCTCCCAACAGCTGTTCCAGTGGGTCCCCTCCCCAACCTTCCCTGAGCCTTCGGAGTCCATGTGACCTGGCCATTTAGCCCATGGTGTGCAAAAAAGTGTCGCTCAGAGGTAAAACAACAGCAACAACAACAGTGACGTTTGGCACCACCCTATCTCTATTTCCCAAGTTAATTCCCTAGTTTTGCCCACGGTGATAAAGAGGTCGCTGATGAGCTTGAAAATGTCGCCATTCTTTGCATGAGACATTAAGAACGTGACGCTGTATGAAGAAGAGCTACAAACTGTGCCTCATGTGTCAGTCTTCTAATAAACGCGGAGTAGATCTCCTTCCCTTATCTAGTTCTGAGTCCTCGGGGTTCTTGTGACCTTACTATTTAAACCAGTGATTCCAGCGTTTTAGAAATTTGTGGGAGCTTTTGGTTTGTCTAAGAGATAGTAAGAATGCTCTTAGTTTTCAATTAGTTTTATACAGGGAAAAATTATTTTATTTCCAGGAAGAGAGGTAAAAAGGTGGTAAAAAGTGGCGTTGGGCTCAGAAAGGTAGGAGAAACTGATTTAAACCAATTTGTGCATGAAAATGCCGCTCCGAGTTAAAACCAACCTAACCCAAAGCTCATTAATGGCATAGACGATAAAGGTTGTTGGATTGTTTTACCTCTGAGCGGCACTTTTTTGCACACCATGGGCTAAATGGCCAGGTCACATGGACCCCGAAGGCTCAGAGAAAGTTGGGGGAGGGGACCCACTGGAACAGCTGTTGGGAGACAGATGGTAGCCTCCCGTCAAGGCCATCCAGCGTGTTCTTTAACGTGCACAAGGTATGGCTCTCCCACACACGGAGCCACGGTTTAGCGTCCCATCCGACGGACGGCAGCCTTTCCAAGTCCATCGGTGTCCCCTACTGACCGTGAGAAGGGGGGGGGGATTTTGCGGAGATAAATCTCAAAGCTGACCCAGCTGGGACTCGAACCTGGGAACTACAGATTACGAGCCTGGCGCGCTACCGACTGAGCCACCCCCGCCCCTAGACGATCAAGAAATATCGGTATGTTAAGCAGCTTTTAGTTAAAAATCATTCTGTATTTTAAATAATAACTTCATTTCGTTTTCAAATCTCGGTGGTATTTTATTAGTTAAACTTTAAGAGTTATTTTTCTTACATTGAACGCCATCTTCGAATTATGGAGACATTCGTTGTTATGAAAGCACTCTCATGAAACAAACGACAATTGCGTATCGCCGAAACCAATTGTCTCAGTCAAGTTCATCTTTCGCGATCACAAAAATCTGTTCCTGAATCCCAGACGAAAGAAACAAGCTGCAACACGTGCGAAGTGCTTATGTTTGTGATAAGAAAAATAGACTGAGAGGACGCAGAAGGAAAGAGAATGAGGCCGGGCATCCATAATAACAAAATCACTCACAGGAACCGCTTCATAGGATATAAAACATTGTCTACAGCCTTATATTCGGAGAGATATTGGGTATTTGGCCGTCCAAGCTATTGGGCTGTGTTGACGAACAGGGAGGACTGAGAGTAATTGGTGGCTGGGTGCCGAAGTAAACCGCCAATCAACTGTTGTCTTATGACATCGTGCTTGTGTAGGTTCGTGGCTGAGGGGGAAGAGACTAGTGGTCGACTAACAGCCGGGGGGGGGGGGAGGGAGAGAAGGTTGTGGTCATGTGAGAGTCGCGCAGAGGTTAGTCGCCAATGTTCGTCCCTTCTGGCTACTTTAACGATTTAGGTTTTCGCCGAAAGGAAATCCATCAAAGCTTATGTCTCCCATGAAATGGAGGTGAAGGTTTTCTTTATTTAAATCATTTATGTTTCGGTCGGGGTTGAGGGTTGATTTATAGTTTAACTCCATCTTTGTTTCGAATTTGGTTTAGAAGAGTGGAATTAAAATTAAGAAAGGTTTTTAAATAGATTGATTTATTTTACAAGGAGCTGAAATGAGGGTGGAGTTAATATAATTTAGGGGTGTATAAAGAAATGCCATTTTTGGTTGTAAGAAGGAATTTTTAATTTTATTAAAATCGTTTGTTTTTTTCGTATTCTCTTTTGAAGTCACTTAATGAGTGTTTAATTTTGCGGACAGGAGAGTACAGTCGCTCAAAAAAGCATCCGAACACTATGGTTGATTAGAGAATTCAGAAAAAATAACTTGCAACGATTTTTTTAGAAATTAGTGATCTGGCAACCTTTGTGTCACGTGATTACAGAATTCAGGAAAAATAGCTGGAGCGTGTACAGCAGCTGTACACGCTCCAGTTACCGTTCACAGCAAACTGGAGCATGTACAGTTACTGCACACGCTCCAGTTTGCTGTGAACGGTAACTGCACACGCTTAATATTTCCGTGAGTGAGCCCACACGATCCAGGTCTTTGTGAGCTCACACGATCCATTGTGCTGTGAACATTAACTGCAACCGCTCCAGTTTGCTGTGAACGGTAACTGCACACGCTCAATATTTCCGTGAGTGAGCCCACACGATCCAGGTCTTTGTGAGCTCACACGATCCAATGTGCTGTGAACATTAACCGCAACCGCTCCAGTTTGCTGTGAACGGTAACTGCAGACGCTCCATATTCATTGCATTATATATATATTAAAAAATATCCGAACACTATGGTTGATTACAGAATTCAGAAAAAATATCTGGCAACGACTTTTTTTTTAGAAATTAGTGATCTGGCAACCTTCGTGTCACGTGACACGAAGGTTGTGTCATGTGTCACATAGTGTTCGGATGCTTTTTTGCGCGACTGTACATAGAGTAGCAAATATAACTATATATAAATTTTAATTGAAGCTTAATAGAAAATTTTTTGTTGACTATTAAATTAATTTGTTTCAATTTGAAAGAGAAAGAGAACAATAATGACTCTGTGATCATGCTCAGATCCAGAAAAATATTAAGGGTGAGAGGTAGTTAGAACGGCTGCAAGTTCCCGGATTTAACCGGAACGTCGTTATATAATATATGTATATACTTTAAAAAAATATATTATTCTAATGGTACAATGCTTATATTTTAATTCCGTTCTAGTGTTTTTTCTTCTAAATAAACCCAATTTACATATATGTATGTAATCTGTGTCGTTAGTTTTCCATTTTTTTACATTTTGATTATTAAAACTTAAATAGATGTTTTGTTTAAATTTTGCCCAGTGATTTTTAAAATCTAAAATTTCTTTAAAGCTTAAAATGTTACTTGTAATAATCATAAAATTAAATTTCTATATCATAGGATCATTCAAATGAAAAGTGGACAATCTCATACCTGGGAAATGTACAGTCGCTCAAAAAAGTATCCGAACACTATGGTTGATTACAGAATTCAGAAAAAATATCTGGCAACGTTTTTTTTAGAAATTAGTGATCTGGCAACCTTCGTGTCACGTGACACGAAGGTTGGGCCCACTCACAGAAATATTGAGCATGTGCAGTTACCGTTCACAGCAAACTGGAGCGTGTGCAGTAACTGCACTGGAGCGTGTACAGTTGCTGTACACGCTCCAGAGATATTTACGAAGGTTCCCAGATCACTAATTTCTAAAAAAATCGTTGCCAGGTATTTTTTCTGAATTCTGTAATCAACCATAGTGTTCGGATACTTTTTTGAACGACTGTACTGAATGATCATTGCTTAGCCCATCTGCTGATTTCGAATGCGGTCTTTTCTTTTGCTCACTTCTAATACACAATATTTGGTTGCTAATTATATAACGACGCCCAAAAAATGAATTGCACTCCCATGTTTTGTCGGTAGAGCGCCAGGCTCGTTATCTGTAGTTCCCAGGTTCGAGTCCCAGCTGGGTCAGCGTTGAGATTTATCTCCACAAAACTCCTCGCGGTCAGTAGGGAACACCGATGGGTTTGAAAAAGCCGCCGTCCCTTTTGATGGGACGTTAAGCCGTGGCTCCGTGTGCGGGAGAGCCATATCCTGTGCACATTAAAGAACACGCTGGATGGCCTTGACGGGGGGCTACCATCTGTCTCCTAACAGCTGTTCCAGTGGGTCCCCTCCCCCCAACCTTCTCTGAGCCTTCGGGATTCTTGTGACCTGGCCATTTTGTCTATTGTGGGCAAAAAAGTGCCGCTCAGAGGTAAAACAACCCAACCCAACCAACCCGTGTTTTGTTAATGGGAGGATAACTGCAACGTTTTATAAAGTAACATTTTACGGAAAAAAATGTGACTGAAGATAAAAAATCTGAATAAAATCTGTCTAATCCCGATTTACAAGAATTGTATCGTATATTTAAAAAGTTATGGAAGTTTGAATATATAATAACAGCAGTTCGAATCCTAAGAATTTAATTCAGACGCTAATTGAAAATTAAGCCGTACCGTGCCCGAATGGTTAGCGTGATTAGTTACTAATCAAAGGGATCTGGATCCGAGTCCCAGGCAAGGCATGGATGTTTGTGTTGACTTTCTACTGAGGTGTCGCCTTCCTCACAGATCGTCTCTATAGCGCATTAAACCGACAGACTCCTGCCAGACCTCTGTAGCAAATAGCTGCTTGAAGAGTTTATTTTTTATTTAATTAAAATTGAAGAAATAAACCTTATTTGAAACCATTTAAAAATAAGCGTATAGTGTAGAATTTCGGGTCTAAGTAATTTTTCAACATTCTTCAATTTTTGTATATGTCTTTGAAACTGGCATCGCTACTGTTAAATAGTCCATAACGTTTTAAATTTAATAGTCCAACCTTCGTGTCACGTGACACGAAGGTTGCCAGATCACTAATTTCTAAAGAAATCGTTGCCAGATATTTTTCCTGAATTTTATAATCAACCATAGTGTTCGGATATTTTTTTGAGCGACTGTACAGCTGTGAAAAAAATCCGAAATTTGACCTTTGATCTACAAGTGTTAGAAAGGTAAAAATTGATGTCTGGGGTGGGGGGGGAGTGTTTCCGATTATAGATCTCAGATACTTTACGAATTTTTGGATCCGGGCAGTTCCTTTGAGATCAAAGGTCAAATTTTGATCTAGCGCTGCTACATAGCAAAAAAATGTCGCCTGATAGTATTTGAGATATCCTTCAATAGATCTCAGAAATGTTAAGAAGGGTCAGATCCGGTTTCGTTCAAGGTCAAGTAGGAGTCATAGTGATGGTCTACAAATCAAGAGTTACGATTGATTTTTAGCATAAATTTATACATCCGGAATTCTCTTTTATTACACGATTTTCGGCAATCCAAAAATCATCACCAATTCTTTATTCGCTCCTGTTTCCACAATCTTCACCTTTTAAGTTTCGTTGTTTTTAAATACTGAACGAATATTGTTGAAAATCGAGGTATTTAATTTGTCTTTATTTGCAGCCCATCATAAAAAGCCTATTTTAGAAACTGCAGAATTTTGAATTAACTTCCTATTAACATTGAGTTGCAACTACAGTAAGTTCCTGCCACAAGGGTATGTTATTTAACACTGTCTACAACGATACCTTAAATGCGGCTTCACTGCACATGAAGTGGTTTCACAGTGAAGGCAACCTTACAAGGCTGACTAGAACAAAAGCCGTCGCAGACAGAACGCGCCAAAAGTATCTTTGTCCAAGAGTGAAAACGTGACTTTAATTTCGAATCGCTCATTGGGTTGGGTTGTTTTACCTCTGAGCGGCACTTTTTTGCACACCATGGGCTAAATGGCCAAGTCACATGGACCCCGAAGGCTCAGAGAAGGTTGGGGGAGGGGACCCACTGGAACAGCTGTTGGGAGACAGATGGTAGCCTCTCGTCAAGGCCATCCAGCGTGTTCTTTAACGTGCACAGGGTATGGCTCTCCCGCACACGGGGCCACGGCTTAACGTCCCATCCGACGGACGGCGGCCTTTCCAAGCCCATCGGTGTCCCCTACTGACAGTTGGCAGGGCGGGGAATTTTGCGGAGATAAATCTCAACGCTGACCCAGCTGGGACTCGAACCTGGGAACTGCAGATTACGAGCCTGGCGCGCTACCGACTGAGCCACCCCCGCCCGATGTTGTTGGTCATATAAAATAATAAATATTTAAACTGTTTTAATTGCCTGTTCTTGCTCATACATAGACAGAACGAAAAACATTTCGACTTTTTCCTTTACTGCTCTTGTTCATATCATTAAACGTTAAGGGTATGAGTTTCTTACATTCGTCAAAATCTACTTCTTTTATGTGATAAAATAGATTCATTTTCAAGAATTCAAGGAGCTTAATCGCTAGTTAATAGACACCTGCCAATCCTCATTCCTTGTCTAAGTAGGGGCGGGGGTGGTTCAGTCGGTAGCGCGCCAGGCTCGTAATCTGCAGTTCCCAGGTTCGAGTCCCAGCGGGTCAGCGTTGAGATTTATCTCCGCAAAATTCCCCGCCCTGCCCAACGTCAGTAGGGGACACCGATGGGCTTGGAAAGGCCGCCTTCCGTCGGATGGGACGTTAAGCCGTGGCTCCGTGTGCGGGAGAGACATACCCTGCGCACGTTAAAGAACACACTGGATGGCCTTGACGGGAGGCTACCATCTGTCTCCCAACAGCTGTTCCAGTGGGTCTCCTCCCCCAACCTTCTCTGAGCCTTCGGGGTCCATGTGACCTGGCCATTTAGCCCATGGTGTGCAAAAAAGTGTCGCTCAGAGGTAAAACAACCCAACAACAACCCAAATATTTGTCTAAGTAATCCTTTTCTTTGTCGATGTAGCCAGAACAGACGTAAAGCTAATTCTTCAGGCTCTGTTCAGGTAAGTCTGGTAACAGCTCTTTCTGGGGTTTTATTGAAGCTTTTTTTGGGGGGGGGGGTATGGTATCTTACGAGTAATTCCTTTAATTTGGGGAAGTAATCGATTTACTTCCACTAGCAGAAAAGGACTTTTCCAGTTGCTTAAAAGATCAAAGCCAATCATTTTGTTTGTAACTTAACGTCGTCTTTTCGTCATGCCCATTGAGTTGATTAATCTCTAGCAGTTTACGAAAGAAATCGATAAAAATCCATAAATTTAATTCAGTTAAGAAATAATTCCAATCAATTAAAATTGTACGACACAGAATACAAGAGATTTACCTCTCCCCAATTAGGTATGAATGGCTGTGTACTAAAGATTTACCTCTTCTCAATTAGGTATGAATGGTTCTGTACTAGATTTTTTGGTTGGTTGGTTGCTTTACCTCTTAGCGTCACTTTTTTGCACACCATGGGCTAAATGGCCAGGTCACATGGACCCCGAAGGTTCAGAGAAGGTTGTGGGAGGGGACCCACTGGAACAGCTGTTGGGAGACAGATGGTAGCCTCCCGTCAAGGCCATCCAGTGTGTTCTTTAACGTGCACAGGATATGGCTCTCCCGAACAGAGGGCCACGTCTTAACGTCCCATCCGACGGGCGGCGGCCTTTCCAAGCCCATCGGTGACCCCTACTGACCGCGGGCAGGGCGGGGAGTTTTGCCGAGATAAATCTCAACGCTGACCCAGCTGGGACTCGAAGCTTGGAACTACAGATTACGAGCCTGGCGCGCTAACGATTTGCCACCCCGTCCCTTTCTATACTACAGATTTACCTCTTCTCTATTAGGATTGGATTGTTTTACCTCTGAGCGGCACTTTTTTGCACATCATGGGCTAAATGGCCAGGTCACATGGACCCCGAAGGCTCAGAGAAGGTTGGGGGAGGGGACCCACTGGAACAGCTGTTGGGAGACAGATGGTAGCCTCCCGTCAAGGCCATCCAGCGTGTTCTTTAACGTGCACAGGATATGACTCTCCCGCACACGGGGCCACGGCTTAACGTCCCATCCGACGGACGGCGGTCTTTCCAAGCCCATCGGTGTCCCCTACTGACCGTGGGCAGGGCGGGGGAATTTTTCGGAGATAAATCTCAACGCTGACCCAGCTGGGACTCGAACCTGGGAACTACAGATTACGAGCCTGGCGCGCTACCGACTGAGCCACCCCCGCCCCTTTCTTCTTCTCTATTAGGTATGAATGGCTCTGTACTAGACCTCAAGTTTGACAATTGAAAATTAAATCAACACACGATCTCTAAGACACAAATTGTTAGTTATTATTACAGTTTGTAGTTAATAACTATATATTTTTGGCAATTAAGATGATTAGACCTAGTGGAATCTATAAATATATCATATATTGGGATGGTGATTGTTAACATTAAGCCATTACAATATCCTTTTCTAGTGTAGAGTCATTTATGCCATTACAATATGCGCAAAATTATCCTATTAATTTTATTAGGACAATAAAGAACTTTCTGGTATTAAATCACGTTGATGGAATTTATAAAAAATTACAAATTCTTACCGTGCCAAAATTATGTATATCAATTCAATTCACAACGTTACGCAAATTGGGAGGTCAAATTATGTATATCCTAAGTGATGAAACATATGAACAATACTTGGGGTCAACATACATACCTGTACTGTGCACGAAGGTTGCCAGATCACTAATTTCTAAAAAAAAAATATCGTTGCCAGATATTTTTCCTGAATTCTGTAATCAACCATAGTGTTCGGATATTTTTTTGAGCGACTGTAATCCATCTGCTAACTAGGACCAATTAAAATTTCTTCAAGGGATACGGTTACTTCAGTCGGGACAAGTCGTTTCAAACACGAGGTTTGACAAATCATTCTATGGAGTGGAAAAAATGGGGAAAATCTGTACTCAGTCAGCGATGGGAATCGAACCTGCATCTCATATTTTTGTGACTGACACGAAACACTGTGAGCAGCATAAATTAAAACTGATTTCTCGAAACGAGTGACTTATCTCGTTAATATATTATTCTCTTTATATTAGCAAAACATAATTCGTATCATAATCTACCATATAAAAAATTTCAGCCCCCTAAATTCTTTATTTGAGCTAAAAGCAAAAACAAATGTTTTGGCGAATAAAGTAGTCTCCCTTAACCTGCATAAATGGAAATAGAAGAGTCCGGATAATTGAAATGTCGGTTAACAAAGATGTAAAGGAAAAGGTTTTAAGCAATAAATATTTATAAACTTGAGCTATTTCATTTCGTTCATAAAATTAGTTTTTGAAAATTATGTTCTCTGCCTGAAATTAAGCTCTAGGTTAGAGTTAAAAAATAGTTCCATGGGTTGTTTCACCTCTCAGCGGTCTTTTTTGCATACAATGGGCTAAATGGTCAGGTTACAAAGACCCAAGGGCTCAGAGAAGGTTCGGGAAACGGATCCATTGGAAAGCTGTTAGGAGACAGATGGAAGCTACTCCTCCCAGGAGAGGTGCTCCGTGCTCTTTAATGTGCACAGGGTATCGCTCTCCTACACCCAGGAGACGGATTAACCATCCACCCGACGGACGGCGACCTTTCCAAGCCCTTAGATTACCTCTTTTTTTCAGTGCATTGTCGCTATTTTAACTGAAGATATTAAATATTAAACATTTCCATTTGTGCATTTGACACTTTTCAACTAGGAACTTGCATAGAAGCAATTTTTATGGCTTTAGATATTTTAACGTAATTTATTGGAATTCAGATCATAATTGAAGTATATCCGTTTTTTCATAACCTTTCATTTTAATGAATTACTTACGCGTAAATTTCAGACAAGTTGTGCAAAGGGCATTTGCACAAACAGACACAGAAGGCGCTCTTCTTTAGCATCGAAGGTGCAAAGAAGTGAAAAAAAAAATGAAGTTCAAGAAGAAATATTTGAATAAAGAAGACGAAGCAAAAAATAAAGCTAAAGATTAAAAGAGGGAAAAAAAAAGTATAGGAGTGAAATATTAATTGAACGTACTTTTAAATGTGTGTTAGTTTCGCGCACAAACTAGAGAATGTATAATTATATTCGCCTTATTCAACTTGAAGCTGAGGTTCATTAAATAATAGAAAAATTGTGTCTAGTTTGTGTTTCTGGGGAGGGAAAATGGTGTGCTGATTAACTGGGAGAGTACGTGGCAGAGGAAAACGTGGAAAACCTGAAGGAAAAAAAAACTGTGATCACTGAGATAGGACAGAATTAATTGGGCCGCTTTATGGGACCTAACAAATTAAACTCGCTAGTTAAAGGAAAAGTGGAGGAAAAAATGTACCGAAGGAGTAATGTCAACAGAGAATAATGTCATCGGCCATATGTTCCGGGGAAACTTGATTGTCAACGACAACTCGCAGAAGTTGAAAGGGACAGAGCAATCTTTATCGGAGCAAACAATGTTGTAGTTGAAGAAAGAATATTACTAGAAACGGAAAGGAATGAACTGAATGTAAGTCAGCGAAGGTTTTAGGAAAGTAAAGATTACGAAGGTATTTAATGGATAAAGAAAGTTAAAAGTATTTGCTTATTGTTGCTGATTACTATGGTTAAGTAAAGTTTGTTCGCTATAATTTTCTTTTTTTAAATGGGATGCGCTTAAATCATTGATTGTACTGAAGATGGGATTTCCTAGATGGTTAAATTATTCGTTTTTTTTCCACTTTTCTTTGAAAACCCGAAAGGCGTTTGAGGTGGTGATATTTCTCTTTAATGGTCAGCGTTGAGATTTATCTCCGCAAAATTCCCCGCCCTGCCCACGGTCATTAGGGGACACTGATGGACTTGGAAAGGCCACCGTCCGTCGGATGGGACGTTAAGCCGTTGCACCGTGTGGGGGAGAGCCATACCCTGTGCACGTTAAAAAAAACGCTGGATTGCCTTGACGGGAGGCTACCTTCTGTCTCCCAACAGCTGTTCCAGTGGGTCCCCTCTCCCAACCTTTTCTGAGCCTTCGGGGTCCATGTGACCTGGCCATTTAGCCCATGGTGTGCAAAAAAGTGACGCTCAGAGGTAACAACCCAACTCTTCTCTCTACACTTTCTCTGAGCCTTGTGATCTTCTGGCCTGGCTATTCAGCCCATTGTGAGCAAAAAAGCGCCGTTCAGAGGTAAACTACCCATTCTGCCCTCTATTACAATGGTTCCCAACCCATGGGCCGCGACCCCAAATGGGGTCGCGAAGGGCTTTCTGTGGGGTCGCCGGGCAGTGGTGAGCTATAAAAATTTTAAAAAGGGAAAACAAAAAATCACGTCATCGTGTCCTGCACAGAGATTTGTTTGCGTAAAGGTTAACGATCTTTGGTTCGCCGGGTTAGCTAGTTATGAGGTCCAGGTTCATGCGCAGTTCGGTGATTGGCTCTACGGATTGAGGGAATAAACAGAATAAATATAGAAAATGACATGAGGTTGGCATTAACGAAAACTCAACCGCGAATTTTTAAGCTTGTTAATGAGTTACAATTTCAATCATCGCATTAAATATGTCGTAAGTTAACATTATTTTGAATTATATTATACTGAAAAATCTATTTTTGATGTGTTTTCATTTACCCTATTAAAAAGCCTATTTTTAATATATCGGGGTCGCGGGTCACTTTGCCTCTATAAAATGGGGTCGTGACTCGAAAAAGGTTGGGAACCGCTGCTCTATTAGAAAGGGAACATTGATGGATTAGCAGATTCCATAAATGGATAAAGCAGAAAGTCAAATTGTGTTCTGTATAAAGAAGAAATTCTCTTCCTCGCGCTTGATTCCAGCCCCGGATCAGAGAAAAAAAAACATAATTGTGGGGGGGGGGGGGGGGGGGGGGGGGGCAAGAGACTGGATTTTTTTTTTACAGTGTAGCATTTTCTCCTTCGTTTCAGAGATTTTAAATACTTTCATGAAAATGCGTTAAATATGCGCAAGTGTACTAATTTTTGTCCCCCATTTCCCTTACTAGCATTCTCAAAGGAGGACATGGCCCTCTTTCCCTCATCCCCTTCCTTTAGATCCGGTCTTGCCCCGTTCTATCCGTCTCTTAATTAGCTGTCCAGAGGATCACTTTCCTGAACCTTCTCTGAGCTCTTGGGATCCGGGTAAACAGTTAAAAGGTAAAAAAAATCCACTAAATATCTCCCCCCCTCCCAACTCTCCAGCTCTCGTGGGTAGAGGAATCGTTTTCAGTCCATCGATGGATTCAAAAAGATTTCTTCTATCTTTCAGAAACTGAAACTTGAGACATCTGAAATGAAATAAAAGGGATTTCATTCCTAAACACAGTTTCAACATCGGATGCAAAGCATGTTCTTTCTCAATTGCAAATTGTCGCCCCGATACCGCAAAATGCCACATTAGTAAGCACGTACAGTCGCTCAAAAAAGTATCCGAACACTATGGTTGATTACAGAATTCAGAAAAAATATCTGGCAACGATTTTTTTTTTAGAAATTAGTGATCTGGCAACCTTCGTGTCACGTGATTACAGAATTCAGGAAAAAATATCTGGAGCGTGTACAGCAACTGTACACGCTCCAGTTACCGTTAACAGCAAACTGGAGCGTGTGCAGTTATTGCACACGCTCCAGTTTGCTGTGAACGGTAACTGCACACGCTCCAGTTTGCTGTGAACGGTAACTGCACACGCTACAGTTTGCTGTGAACGGTAACTGCACACGCTAAGTATTTCCGTGAGTGAGCCCACACGATCCAGGTCTTTGTGAGCTCAAAATTAATTTAATTAAAAAACAAATTAATTTAATCAAAATCAAATTAAATGTCATTAACAGAATTCGGAAAAAATATCTGACAACGATTTTTTTAGAAATTAATGATCTGGCAACCTTCGTGTCACGTGACACGAAAGTTGCCAGATCACTAATTTCTAAAAAATAATCGTTGACAGATATTTTTTCTGAATTCTGTAATCAACCATAGTGTTCGAATACTTTTTTGAACGACTGTACGTTCGAACCAACCTAACCACGTGCGAATCGCATGAGTTTAACTTCATTACGGATGCTCTTTGTTTGCGTTTCCGTTCCGACTTTCGAATTATCTTCATTCATTTGGCTTCAAACGACATTCTACATGCTTTATTCAAGAAAAAACAACTGAGAGGTTATTCTGAGAGCCAATTGTAAATCAAATGACGGCAAAGTTCTCCGTGTGAAAATGTTGGAAAGCATTTCCTTGTATGCTGCCAAGCCAATAAACCGGAATATTAATCCGATGTAATGAAACTCTGGGAGAATACAATTTATATCTATTATTTTCTAAACATGTTACCAAAAGCATTCGGACAAGTCTGTATTTTATAAAATGGAAAGCTATATCTCTGAAAGTAAGAGTTTTATAGGTGGTGGTGTTTTACCTCTGAGCGCCACCTTTGTGTGCACACAACAGGTGATAAAGACCCCAAGGGCTCAGAATTAGATAGGAGAAGAGGATTAACTAGTAAGATGTGGATGTAAACTTCCCATTAAGACCATCTAGGCGTATCCTGCATACAGTGCAGTCGCTCAAAAAAGTATCCGAACACTATGGTTGATTACAGAATTCGGAAAAAAATATCTGACAACGATTTTTTTAGAAATTAATGATCTGGCAACCTTCGTGTCATGTGACACGAAGGTTGCCAGATCACTAATTTCTAAAAAAATCGCTGCCAGATATTTTTTCTGAATTCTGTAATCAACCATAGTGTTCGGATACTTTTTTAATATATATAATGCGTATGAATATATAATGCAATGAATATGGAGCGTGTGCAGTTACCGTTCACAGCAAACTGGAGCGGTTGCGGTTAATGTTCACAGCACATTGGATCGTGTGAGCTCACAAAGACCTAGATCGTGTGGGCTCACTCACGGAAATATTGAGCGTGTGCAGTTACCGTTCACAGCAAAAAACTGTTGCTGTGAACGGTAACTGGAGCGTGTACAGTTGCTGTACACGCTCCAGATATTTTTCCTGAATTTTGTAATCACGTGACACGAAGGTTGCCAGATCACTAATTTATAAAAAAAAATCGTTGCCAGATATTTTTTCTGAATTCTGTAATCAACCATAGTGTTCGGATATTTTTTTGAGTAACTGTACCAGGACAAACCCTCCCTCCAATGACGGAAGCCTTTCCAAGGCCATCTCTCTCCGCTTTCTCTTCCAAGACAAGCAAATAATAATTATTTATTAAGTTATTAATTTTGGAACGCCATGCCCTGTGCATGTTAAAGAACGCGCTGGATGACCTTCCCGAGAGCATTTCAGGGAGTTCTGGAAATGGGATTTTTGAACTAGGTGTACAGTCGCTCAAAAAAATATCCGAACACTATGGTTGATTATAAAAATTCAGAAAAAATATCTGGCAACGATTTTTTTTTTTATAAATTAGTGATCTGGCAACCTTCGTGTCACGTGACACGACTAATTTACAAAAAAAAAATCGTTGCCAGATATTTTTTCTGAATTTTTATAATCAACCATAGTGTTCGGATATTTTTTTGAGCGACTGTACCTTTTTATTTCTAATTTCTTTCACTAATATAGAAATCGTTTAGCGAATCATCATTCTTTACATCTTATCACAGAAGCATTATTTGTTTTCAGCTTTAATTCATTCACATTTTTTCTCCTTTTCTTTCAAGAATCAAACCATCTTTTAATTTCCATTTTTATTACTTATATTATGTCCAGTTTTTTGTTGTTGTTTTTTCTTTGTACGTTTCAGATTTTGGTCTCTCTGTTGTTCTTTCCTGTTTATTACATGGCCATCAAATGACCGATTTAAACCGTGTTGCATTTTCTTTTACGTCTTTAACGGATTCCCGAAATCGATTTCTTTTTTAATTCTTTCACACGAAAAGAACTCTTCAACCAGTCGTACTCGATGTGCTTCTAATTCGCGAAATTCCGTTTTGGTTTAGCACGTCTTCCTATTGAATTTTTTTCCATTCTTCATTTAATGAAGATCGTCTCATTAAAGGTCGTTCAATTAAGTTTTCCGACTCACTTAATCCTTTCCTAACCTTAAAAGATTTTCACCTTTACAACGCTGACCAAATTGAACTCAAAAGTGCAAAAAAGCCACAAATCCTGTATCTTCTTTAATGTCATTAAACTACATTCATTATCCTCAACGAAATTCTCTTGTTATCAAATACAACTGTTATTACTGAATTTTTGTTTTTCGTTTCCTTAATTCTTTGTCTCGATGATGATCAACAGCTTTAATGTTGCTTCCATCTATGAATTGAATGAATACAAAAAAAAAGAAATCAATCTCTTCATTTTAAATCCAAGCAAAGTGTGTGCTCACACTTTTCTTGGATTTTCCGTGTGGGCTCACTCACGGAAATATTGAGCGTGTGCAGTTACCGTTCACAGCAAACTGGAGCGTGTGCAGTAACTGCACATGCTCCAGTTTGCTGTGAACGGTAACTGGAGCGTGTACAGTTGCTGTACACGCTCCAGATATTTTTTCCTGAATTCTGTAATCACGTGACACGAAGATTGCCAGATCACTCATTTAAAAAAAAATCGCTGCCAGATATTTTTTTATGAATTCTGTAATCAACCATAATGTTTGGATACTTTTTTCAGCGACTGTAGGAAAGAAGGAGATTTTGCTCTCTGGTAAACTCGTAAGCGATCAGTTTTTAATCCTTTGAATCAAAATCCTTTTTAAAAATCCGTTTTTAATCCTTTGGATCATTCACGGAAATATTGAGCGTGTGCAGTTACCGTTCACAGCAAACTGGAGCGGTTGCGGTTAATGTTCACAGCACATTGGATCTTGTGAGTTCACAAAGACCTGGATCGTGTGGGCTCACTCACGGAAATATTGAGCGTGTGCAGTTACCGTTCACAGCAAACTGGAGCGTGTGCAGTTACTGCACACGCTCCAGTTTGCTGTGAACGGTAACTGGAACGTGTACAGTTGCTGTACACGCTCCAGATATTTTTCCTGAATTCTGTAATCACGTGACACGAAGGTTGCCAGATCACTAATTTCTAAAAAAAAAATCGTTGCCAGATATTTTTCTGAATTTTGTAATCAACCATAGTGTTCGGATACTTTTTTGAGCGACTGTATGTGCTTTCTGATGTGGCATTTTGCGGTATCGGGGTGACAATTTGAAATTGAGAAAGAACATGCTTTGCATCCGATGTTGAAACTGTGTTTAGGAATGAAATCCCTTTTATTTCATTTCAGATGTCTCAAGTTTCAGTTTCTGAAAGATAGAAGAAATCTTTTTGAATCCATCGATGGACTGAAAACGATTCCTCTACCCACGAGAGCTGGAGAGTTGAGGGGGGGGGGAGATTTTAAGAGGATTTTTTTTACCTTTTAACTGTTTACCCGGATCCCAAGAGCTCAGAGAAGGTTCAGGAAAGTGATCCGCTGGACAGCTAATTAAGAGACGGATAGAACGGGGCAAGACCGGATCTAAAGGAAGGGATGAGGGAAAGAGGGCCATGTCCTCCTTTGAGAATGCTAGTAAGGGAAATGGGGGACAAAAATTAGTACACTTGCGCATATTTAACGCATTTTCATGAAAGTATTTAAAATCTCTGAAACGAAGGAGAAAATGCTACACTGTAAAAAAAAACCAGTCTCTTGCCCCCCCCCCCCCCCCAATTAAGTTTTTTTTTCAGATCCGGGGCTGGAATCAAGCGCGAGGAAGAGAATTTCTTCTTTATACAGAGCACAACTTGCCTTTCTATCGGATGAACCTTGACCTTTCCTAATCCATCAATGTTCCCTTTCTAATAGAGCAGCGGTTCCCAACCTTTTTCGAGTCGCGACCCCATTTTATAGAGGCAAAGTGACCCGCGACCCCGATATATTAAAAATAGGCTTTTTAATAGGGTAAATGAAAACACATCAAAAATAGATTTTTCAGTATAATATAATTTAAAATAATGTTAACTTACGACATATTTAAAGCGATGATTGAAATTGTAACTCATTAACAAGCTTAAAAATTCGCGGTTGAGTTTTCGTTAATGCCAACGTCATGTCATTTTCTACATTTATTCTGTTTATTCTTTATTCCCTCATTCCGTAGAGCCAATCACCCAACTGCGCATGAACCTGGACCTCACAACTAGCTAACCCGGCGAACCAAAGATCGTTAACGTTTACGCAAACAAATCTCTGTGCAGGACGCGATGACGTGATTTTTTGTTGTCCCTTTTTAAAATTTTTATAGCTCACCACTGCCCGGCGACCCCACAGAAAACCCTTCGCGACCCCATTTGGTGTCGCGGCCCATGGGTTGGGAACCACTGTAATAGAGGGCAGAATGGGTAGTTTACCTCTGAACGGCGCTTTTTTGCTCACAATGGGCTGAATAGCCAGGCCAGAAGATCACAAGGCTCAGAGAAAGTGTAGAGAGAAGAGTTGGGTTGTTTTACCTCTGAGCGGCACTTTTTTGCACACCATGGGCTAAATGGCCAGGTCACATGGACCCCGAAGGCTCAGAGAAGGTTGGGAGAGGGGACCCACTGGAACAGCTGTTGGGAGCCTCCCGTCAAGGCCTCCGTCAAGGTCAATGGTAGCCTCCCGTCAAGGCCATCCAGCGTGTTCTTTAACGTTGGGTTGTTTTACCTCTGAGCGGCACATTTTTTGCACACCATGGACTAAATGGTCTGGTTACATGGACCCCGAAGGCTCAGAGAATGTTGGGGGAGGGGACCCACTGGAACAGCTGTTGGGAGACAGATGGTAGCCTCCCATCAAGTCCATCCAGCGTGTTCTTTAACGTTGGGTTGTTTTACCTCTGAGCGCACTCTTTTGCACACCGTGGACTAAATGTCCAGGTCACATGGACCCCCGAAGGCTCAGAGAAGGTTGGGGGAGGGGACCCACTGGAACAGTTGTTGGGAGACAGATGGTAACCTCGCGTCAAGGCCATTCAGCGTGTTCTTTAACGTGCACAGGGTATGGCTCTCCCCGCACACGGGGCCACGGCTTAACGTCCTATCCGACGGACGACGGCCTTTCCAAGCCCATCGGTGTCCCTGCTGACCGTGGGCAGGGCGGGGAATTTTTGCGGAGATAAATCTCAACGCTGACCCAGCTGGGACTCGAACCTGGGAACTACAGATTACGAGCCTCGCGCGCTACCGACTAAGCCACCCCCGCCCCGTAGAGAGAAGAGGATGCACTGGACGGTTCTTTGCTCACAGATGGAAGACTCCCGTCAAAGTCATCCAGCGTGTTCTTTAACATGCACAGAGTATGGGGTTCTCTTTCAAACGAGGTCAAGGTTTTACGTCCCATCCTACGGTCGGTATTTTTTGTAGCCCAATGGTGTCCGTTTCCTTACCGAAAACAGAATGGGAAACAGCGGCGAAAATTATCAACGCAGATACGATTGGAACTGGAATCAGGGAACTGAAGATTACGAGCCATGACGTCACCACTGGGTAACTGGCAAAAATGTAAAAAATTCTAAAAGAAAAAAAAAAACAGTTTATTTGAGGTGGCAAATGTCTTAGGTGGGGTGAAACTTATTATGAAAAACGAGTGTTCCGCGAATAAGTTGAAGATTCGTATTTATTGCTTTCAGAGGAAGAACAAAGATAAAAAAGTTGGGTTGGGTTGTTTTACCTCTGAGCGGCACTTTTTTGCACACCATGGGCTAAATGGCCAGGTCACATGGACTCCGAAGGCTCAGAGAAGGTTGGGGGAGGGAACTCACTGGAACAGCTGTTGGGAGACAGATGGTAGCCTCCCGTCAAGGCCATCCAGCGTGTTCTTTAACGTGCACAGGGTATGGCTCTCCCGCACACGGGGCCACGGCTTAACGTCCCATCCGACGGACGGCGTCCTTTCCAAGCTGATCGGTGTCCCCTACTGACCGTGGGCAGGGCGGAGAATTTTGTGGAGATAAATCTCAATGTTGATCCAGCTGGGACTCGAACCTGGGAACTACAGTTTACGAGTATGGCGTGCTACCGACTGAGCCACCCCCGCCCCAAGATAAAAAAGAAAGTACGAGAAAATAATGGAATTTCTTTAAAAAATCAATTTTGAAATTTGCAAATCTAGAACCGTTGGAGATGCCCCACTCACTGCCACCTGCTGCGTTGCTAATTTCCGTTATTACACGGACTATGTAAATGGAGAGGCCAACAAAGTGACCTTTGACATTTTTCGGGACAAATGCGTGGAACACTCGCTGCATCCATGAGTTGCACTTGAAGTCGCTCCATTACGTTATGTACAGTCGCTCAAAAAAGTATCCGAACACCATGGTTGATTAGAGAACTCAGAAAAAAATATCTGGCAACGATTTTTTTAGAAATTAATGATCTGGCAACCTTCGTGTCACGTGACAGACTCCCGTGCCAGCACGTAAGCAACCAGGCCACCAATGAGAACAGTTAGTAAACATTCTCATTTTGTACACTACTGAAAATACGCATGAAATACAGATATGTACAGTCGCTCAAAAAAGTATCCGAACACTATGGTTGATTGCAGAATTCAGAAAAAAATATCTGACAACGACTTTTTTTAGAAATTAGTGATCTGGCAACCTTCGTGTCACGTGACACGAAGGTTGCCAGATCACTAATTTCTAAAAAAAAGTCGTTGCCAGATATTTTGTCACGTGACACGAAAGTTGCCATATCACTAATTTCTAAAAAAAAGTCGTTGCCAGATATTTTTTCTGAATTCTGCAATCAACCATAGTGTTCGGATACGTTTTTGACCGACTGTACATTGGACAAGAAAATAAAATGAATTTGAGGGACACGACTGTGAAGGTCAACAAATAAGGGTGAAAACTTAATTCTCTTTGAAAGCGAGCATCTAATATTCGCCAGGTAATACGTTATTCGTCTAGTTTAGCCATTTTAAGGCTTAAGCATTTTTCAGTATATTACTTGGATTGATCCACAGCACGGATCTGTACGATTTCACCTCAGACCCATTCTGCATTCTGTAAAGAGAGCAGAGAAGATGAAAAAAGCCTCACAATCATTTCCATGCAACAAATCGATAAATATTCTCGTTCCTCATAGTATTTTATTAAATGAAACACGAACGCTGTAACCAAAGAAAGAATGACAAGGAGACGAGAGGTAGCTCTCCTTCGTGGAATTTAAATCAACCAATCAATGGAACCATCACAGGAACTTCCCTAACATCTAATCCTAATGAATAGTTTCCTCTTTAGATCTCGGGAAAAACCTAGATTGAAAAATGGAAGCCAAGTCTTAATTTTAACGTCTCTCTCACGCTAAAAACACATCCAAAGATCTTCCCACTGTTGGTGCAGGCTCAGTCGGTAGCGCGCCAGATCTGTAGTTCCCAGGTTCCAGTTCCAGCTGGGTCAGCGTTGAGATTTATCTCCGCAAAATTCCGCCCTGCCCGCGGTCAGTAGGCGACACCGATGGGCTTGGAAAGGCCGCCGTCCGTCGAATGGGACTTTAAGCCGTGGCCCTGTGTGCAGGAGTGCCATACCCTGTGCACGTTAAAGAACACGCTGAATGGTCTCGACGGGAGGCTACCATCTGTCTCCCAACAGCTGTTCCAGTGGGTCCCTTCCCCCAACCTTCTTTGAGCCTTCTGTGTCCTTGTGACCTGGCCATTTAGCCCATGGTGTTCAAAAAAGTGCCGCTCAGAAGTGAAACAATCCAACGTTAAAGAACACGCTGGATGGCCTTGACGGGAGGCTACCATCTGTCTCCCAACAGCTATTCCAGTGGGTTCCCTCACCCAACCTTCTCTGAGACTTCGGGGTTCATGTGACCTGGCCATTTAGCCCACTGTGTGCAAAAAAGTGCCACTCAGAGTTAAAACAACCCAACTTCCCAATATCACGTCTTGCTACGTCATCTAGTCATTTATTCGCAATTCAGAATCACCAGATATTTCCAAAAGCAACTCATTGAAATTTATCCAAACTTAAAAAAAAATATGAAAGATTCACGAGGGTAATATGAAATCATTTTTTTTCTTCATTTTTGTTTTATACCCAGTAGAGAGATTTTCTTTCCATTTATTCTTAACGATATTTTTCGAACTTCAAATTCGGTGAATATTTATGGTTTTTATGTTCAAGCTATAGAAAT
Source organism: Ryuthela nishihirai (assembly GCA_038380435.1). Classification (NCBI taxonomy): domain Eukaryota; kingdom Metazoa; phylum Arthropoda; class Arachnida; order Araneae; family Heptathelidae; genus Ryuthela; species Ryuthela nishihirai. The sequence continues at coordinate 133,520,500 of JAWZYU010000001.1, read as the reverse complement.
ATAGGGAAATGGGAGCACGTTGCTTTTCTTTAAAATAGGGGCGGGGTGGCTTAGTCGGTAGCGCGCCTGGCTCGTAATCTGTAGTTCCCAGGTTCGAGTCCCAGCTGGGTCAGCGTTGAGATTTATCTCCGCAAAATTCCCCGCCCTGCCCACGGTCAGTAGGGGACACCGATGGGCTTGGAAAGGCCGCCGTCCGTCGGATGGGACGTTAAGCCGTGGCCCCGTGTGCGGGAGAGCCATACCCTGTGCACGTTAAAGAACACGCTGGATGGCCTTGACGGGAGGCTACCATCTGTCTCCCAACAGCTGTTCCAGTGGGTCCCCTCCCCCAACCTTCTCTGAGCCTTCGGGGTCCATGTGACCTGGCCATTTAGCCCATGGTGTGCAAAAAAGTGCCGCTCAGAGGTAAAACAACCCAACCCTTTTCTTTAAAACTTATACCAATTAATGTTTTTTCCACAAGCGAGTATTTTACTCTCGTGGGGATAGTCAAAATTTCTTTCTTAGACTTCTACTGATAACGTATTTAAAATTGGGAAATACTAACGAAATATCGTATTAAGATAGTTATATATATTGGTGTATATATACAGTATATATAAATATATATATATAAATAACTTTTAAATGCGATTTTTTAATAATTAAACACTATATAAAGAGGGGTCTGTATAATGGTGTAGTACTTAAAAGTTGCTTGTCTAGGATATGTAAGATTGTATATATTTTGTTGTAATTGTTTATAAGACAAAATGAAATCCTAAATGTAATGTTGATGAAGAATCTGATAATGACATCTATCTATCTATATATTTCTGAAATATTTAAATACAGGGTGATCTGAATGGTTTAAAAAATTTATTTTCGGAAAAACTAAAAGGCATACAGGAAAAAACTTACACCATTGTAAAAAAAAATCTTTATATATATATAGGAGAGAGTTGGGTTGGGTTGTTTTACCTCTGAGCGGCACTTTTTTGCACACCATGGGCTGAATGGCCAGGTCACATGAACCCCGAAGGCTCAGAGAAGGTTGGGGGAGGGGACCCACTGGAACAGCTGTTGGGAGACAGATGGTAGCCTCCCGTCAAGGCCATCCAGCGTGTTCTGTAACGTGCACAGGGTATGTCTCTCCCGCACACGGGGCCACGGCTTAACGTCCCATCCGACGGACGGCGGTCTTTCCAAGCCCATCCGTGTCCCCTACTGACCGAGGGCAGGGCGGGAAATTTTGCGGAGATAAATCTCAACGCTGACCCAGTTGGGACTCGAACCTGGGAACTACAGATTACGAGCCTGGCGCGCTACCAACTGAGCCACCCCCGCCCCTATATAGGAGAGAGTAGTAAGTCATGTATGAAGTCCCCTTTTGAATTGATTCTTTGTAGATATACACAATTTAGTTGGATTGAGTTGTTTTACCTCTGAACAATACGATTTTTGCACACATTGGGCTAAACTCTAGGTCACGAAGACCCCAGAGCTCAGAGAAGATTGGGAAGGAGATCCACTGAACAGCTGTTAGGAAACCGATGGAAGCCTCCTGTCAAGGCCATCCAGTGTGTTCCTTAACGTGAACAGGATATGGTTCTATTGCAGTCGTACCACCGCTTAACATCTCAACCGACGGACGGTGGCCTTTCCATGTCCATCGATGTCCCCTTTCTGACCGAGGGTATAGTGTGGGTTCAGAGGAGATACATTTCAGCACTGGCCTTGCTGGAACTCAAAATTTCATGGTGGCAGGGAATACTTTAGTTTGTAGCTCGCCAGGTTCGTAATTCGTAGTTCCCAGGTTCGAGTCCGAACTATGCCAGCTTTGAGATTTACCTCCGCTTAAAACCCAGCATTCCCTCGGTCAGAAAGGATACCATGGCTTTTAAAGGCTGTCGTCCGTCAGATTGGATGTTAAGACATGGGCTCATGGCATGAGAGCCACACCCTGTGCACACTAAGCAACACGCTGGATGGCCTTGACGGGAGCCACGTGTCTCTTAACAGCTGTCCAGTGGGTCCCTTCCCCCAACCTTCTCTGAGCCATCGGGATTCTTGTGACCTGGTCATTTAGCCAATGTGCCAAATGTGCCAATTTTGTCCCAAACAAAATGCCTTCAGAGGTAAAACAACCCAACCATTAAAGGGTTAATATATCGATAATCTACATAGGTTAATTCTTTTCCCTTGAATTCATCTTTTTAAAATTTGGTGAGTATTGTGTTAGGGCAAATACGTCATTATTTCAATGTCTGATTGCTTTTGAAATTTTGAATATAGAACACAGAATAGTTTTCTTTAGGGAGAGGATTTCGCTGATGAAAAATTTTGTTTAGGGCGAGGAATTCGTTGATAAAAAGTTTTGTTTAGGGAGAGGAATTCGACGATAAAAATCTTTTGTTTAGGGAGAGGAATTCGTTGATAAAATATTTTGTTTAGGGAGAGGAATTCATTGATAAAAGTGTTTTGCTTAGGGAGAGAAACTCGTTGATAATTTTTTAGTTTAGGCAGAGGAATTCGTTGATGAAATTGTTTTGTTTAGGAAGAGGAATTCGTTGATGAAATTGTTTTGTTTAGGGAGAAATTCGTTGATAAAATGTTTTTGTTTAGGGAGAGGAATTCGTTGATAAATTTTGTTTTGTTTAGGGAGAGAAATTCATTGATAAAATTGGTTTGTTTAGGGAGAGGAATTGGCTGATAAAATTTTTTTGCTTAAGGAGAGGAATTCATTGATTTAAATTTTTGTTTAGGGAGAGGAATTCGTTGATAATTTCCATTCAGTTCCGAGATCTTAGGATCAATTTCTTTTACACGTTCTGGTTTTCACGGATATAAGAACATCGAGAAGCTTATAATGACTTACAAATTGAACAGTTATAATGCGAAAATTAAATGAAACGGAAAGACAATCAGCGAAACTCATTACAAAAATTTTATACTCAACAATTTCAATAGGAAAGTTAGAAAACAAAATAAGTCTCGTATAAATAATTATTGAAAGAACTAACGAAGTCGTTAACGCATAAGAGCCTCGCATAAATCCAGTAACGTATCCACTCATTTGGTTACCTGGCTAGGTCCTTGTTTTGTAGCAGTAAACTAATCTTGTCAGTCACTGCTAATCGGATTACACTAAGGATTAGAGAAAGGGTAGTTTTAAGGCGGTTAATCTCTCTTGCTTTTCTCATATCTTTGTGTAGTTTCTGAAGCCCTTTATTGAGTCGCGTGTGTGCATGTGTGTGGAGGAGGGAACGGGGAAAGGTTCCGGGATTCTCCCAGGGTAAAGTACTGCCTGCCTTGCTCGTAAAATGAGTGGATACAACATCTCTGGAAAGATGGCGTGAAGAACATCAGCGTCATTTAATGGTGCAGAGCAAATCGCCAAAGCAGCTATTATCATGGATAGAAGATTTTTATGGGAATGTGCGCGTGTGTCTACAAGGCTGTGACGTATTACAGGCCTTGTACATGACTGATGAAAGCATATTACTTTATTATTATTATTTCGCATTTTATGCACAGTGGAAGTGAGTTTACATGTATTGGAGAGGATTTATGAACAATAGGCTCGAGGGTAACGTTGGAGATAATATTTTGTCTTTAGAACATGTTCAATTAGAGCACAGCAGGTGTACCCCAAGGAGCAGTTTTGGTGAAATACGAGGCGAATTATTTTGTAAGAGTAGAAACGGATTTCTTTTCCTGTAGCATTCGGTGGAGCACATAAATTTGCCAAAAAAAGCAGCTCAGAAGTAAAAGAAATCTAACTCAGTATTATAGAATTATTAAATCCAATCTAACTCAGTATTATAGAATGCATATTTGTTTTGGCGATTATTTGATAAATTTACAGTTTAGGCCTATGGTTTTAGGCACGTTAGTTAACAGGTTCAGAATTTCACGCTTCAGCTAGATATGTTGTTCGATACTTTTATAGTGTCTGTTTTTTGTGTGTGTCAGATGCTTCGATTGAATCTTATATTTACTTAGGCTGATGAAGCAATAATAACACTCTGTAGGCCACAAAATTAAAGCATTTACGCAATATATTGCATAAGATCTATTGGTCCGCAGCTGTTACATACAGGGTGTTTGAAAAGTAGGTTTTTCAATTGGAGAAAATATACAGTCGCTCAAAAAAAATCCGAACACCATGGATGATTACAGAATCTGGAAGATTACAGAAGATCTGGCAACCTTCGTGTCACGTGACACGAAGGTTGCCAGATCACTAATTTCTAAAAAAATCGTTGCCAGATATTTTTTATGAATTCTGTAATCAACCATAGCATTCGGATTTTTTTTTTTTTGAGCAACTGTACATTTTTTCCAATTCGAAAACCTACTTTTGTGGTAACTCAAATTCTTGAGGTTTATTTCGTTTTCAATTCAATTTCATTATTTGTGGTGAGATACTTTGCAGTCACCACAAATAATGTGGTGAGTTAATGCTATTTTAATTGGGGCGGGGGTTGCTCAGTCGGTAGCGCGCCAGGCTCGTAATCTGTAGTTCCCAGGTTCGAGTCCCAGCTGGGTCAGCGTTGAGATTTATCTCCGCAAAATTCCCCGCCCTGCCCACGGTCAGTAGGGGACACCGATGGACTTGGAAAGGCCGCCGTCCGTCGGATGGAACGTTAAGCCGTGGCGCCGTGTGCGGGAGAGCCATACCCTGTGCACGTTAAAGAACACTCTGGGTGGCCTTGACGGGAGGCTACCATCTGTTTCCCAACAGCTGTTCCAGTGGGTAACCTTCTCTGAGCCTTCGGGGTTCATGTCACCTGGCCATTTAGTCCATGGTGTGCAAAATAGTGCCGCTCAGAGGTAAAACAACCCACCCTATTTTAATTAAAATAAATAAACACATACATAAATATCTTAGCAAAAAAGCTCATTTCTAATTAGTAAGATGCCTGAAAAAGGGTTATTCTGATAGAATAAATTATGGTTCCCCTCCTACTTTAGCAATAATGTCTCCATTATCTTAGGATCCAAAATCTTACATATTAATACTAAATGCTATAAAAGTGAGCAAATTTAAGCTTATGGGCTCATACCCCATTTATGGGTTTCCCTTTTATAATACAACCAATGACTAAATACAAAATCAAATGCATAGAAATTTAGCAACACAAATCATGTTTTGTCAGATGTATCAGAGTGACTATATTGTGACTTCCTGATGATGTAATACGACAGATATTTCTCACTTAAAATTATTTTCTTCTCAGGTGTGAGGTAGCGCGTGTCGTGACCTCTGCATCCGCGCCTGTAATTCTTGCCTATAAATTATCGACATTTGCAGATAATGGTGGAAAGTACACTTTGTCCTTAATAAGCCCAATATAAAAAAAGCTCTAGTGGAATTAAATTGGGGGATTGAGGTGGCCATGATATCGGACCCTTTCCGTCTACCCACCTATTTGGAACATTTACCTGAAGAATTTACTAGAAGAGATTCACATTTGGTTTCAAGCTCTGCTGTCAAAACCTTGCAGGTTATCAGTTGGTACAGTCGCTCAAAAAAATATCCGAACACTATGGTTGACTACTGAATTCAGAAAAAATATCTGGCAACCTTCGTGTCACGTGACACGAAGGTTGCCAGAAAAATCAATCATAGTGTTCGGATATTTTTTAAACGTGCACAGGGTACGTCTCTCCCGCACACGGGGCCACGGCTTAACGTCCCATCCGACGGACGGCGGCCTTTCCAAGCCCATCGGTGTTCCCTACTGACCGTGGGCAAGGCGGGGAGTTTTGCAGAGATAAATCTCAACGCTGACCCAGTTGGGACTCGAACCTGGGAACTACAGATTACGAGCCTGGCGCGCTACCGACTGAGCCACCCCCGCCCCTAAGATAAAAATAGGATTTCAATAGATTTTTGCGATCCATAATATGAAATAATCGAATTCAATGACATATATTTGGAAGAAGCTTACATTATGTTTTTGAAACTGACTTCTCTGTGGATGATTTTAAGAAATAAAATTCATGTTCCGTAGATTACATTGAGCTCTTGCTTGATTTTCATGTTTCTGAAATTAAATAATGCGCTAAGCTGATAAGGTTTGATAAAATATAATTCATTCGTGTAGGATTTTATGCCTTGCACATCGTTATAAAAATCTCTCTTTCAAAATTTTTGTCATGAATACTTAACCATTGTAAACGGTTTTTCTCTCTGTTACAAATGAATAAACATTGTGCTTGCGATTAACGACGTGAAGTTGAAAGGGAAAGGTAATTCACCCCGCAGCAGTTCTACGTTACGAACACGTAAGTACGCCTTAAAACTGATGGAAACTAAAAAATGCAGAATAAATAAGTTATTTTAAACACCCTTTTCAAGCTCAATAGGAGAGGCGGGGGTGGCTCAGTCGGTAGCGCGCCAGGCTCTTAATCTGTAGTTCCCAGGTTCGATTCCCAGCTGGGTCAGCGTTGAGATTTATCTCCGCAAAACTCCCCGCCCTGCCCACGGTCAGTAGGGGACACCGATGGGCTTGGAAAAGCCGCCGTCCGTCGGATGGGACGTTAAGCCGTGGCCCCGTGTGCGGGAGAGCCATACCCTGTGCACGTTAAAGAACACGCTGGATGACCTTGACGGGAGGCTACCATCTGTCTCCCAACAGCTGTTCCAGTGGGTCCCCTCCCACAATCTTCTCTGAGCCTTCGGGGTCCATGTGACCTGGCCATTTAGCCCATGGTGTGCAAAAACAGTGCCGCTCAGAGGTAAAACAACCCAACCCAAGCTCAATAAGAGATTTCGAAAGTTTTGAAAGGAAAAAAAAAATGTTCGGAACTCGTAGAATAGAGTCCACTCCATAGAAGCCTTTTTCACTTTGGTTTTATTACAGCAGTGAAAAAAAGAAAGGAATTGAAGGGAATCCGAAAGGTTTACGAGAGAGGACACATACCGTATTGAGAGAGAGAGAGAGCGAGACGAGGTTTTCTGGCAAAAGGAATGGACGCCTAAACTACACTTCTAATTCCCGTTAGCGAAGAGGAGCGGCTACGATGTTACCAAGGAAGAAGAGGAGTTCGTGTCAAACACTGCTGGGGCCAAACCTGCACGTGTTCCTTGTTGATAACATCATTTGTGTTTCCATGGCAACTAGCACTCACGAGCACTTCATGTGCATGTTCGCCATTGTGTTGCCGAGGCGGTGCGTTGGGTCGCGCGCAGGGGGACGTGGTAAATATTTTAAACGTGGAAATGGAAATGGAAGAGTCGCCGTGCGTGTGGGTGGATTCGTATTCTCTGGAAAGACAGCCCCAGGGATAAAGGATGCGCTCTCACGGAGTCTACCTGCTTCGCTGTCCGTACCTGTTTGAAGCTGTCTGTTCGGCCGTCCTGATCTCTTCGCTTATCTTTCTCCCTTCCCCTCATGACTGTCTGCCTCGCTCATTTAGTTTCTCTGGAGCTCTAGCTCTCGCTTCATACATACAGGCGTGGCCAAACAGTCGCGTGACATTAAGAATTGTTTATTTGTTTTTGTTTTTTTCTTATGCAACGATTTGGATCGTCAGGCTTAGATTGAAAAATTTTAATTACAGTTGATGAGTCCGGGAAAACTTATAGAGATCAAAATGGTTAACACGAAAGTTAGGTGACTGGTGTAAGTTGGGTTGTTTTACCTCTGAGCGGCACTTTTTTGCACATAATGGGCTAAATGGCCAGGTCACAAGGACCCCGAAGGTTCAGAGAAGGTTGGGGGTTGGGTTGGGTTGTTTTACCTCTGAACGGCACTTTTTTGCACACCATGGGCTAAATGGCCAGGTCACAAGGCCCCCGAAGGCTCAGAGAAGGTTGGGGTAGGGGACCCACTGGAACAGCTGTTGGGAGACAGATGGTAGCCTCCCGTCAAGGCCATCCAGCGTGTTCTTTAACGTGCACAGGGTATGGCTCTTCCGCACACGGGCCACGGCTTAACGTCCCATCCGACGGACGGCGGCCTTTCTAAGCCCATCGGTGTCCCCTACTGACCGTGGGCAGAGCGGGGAAATTTTGCGGAGATAAATCTCAACGCTGACCCAGCTGGGACTCGAACCTGGGAACTAGAGATTACGGGTGTGGCGCGCTACCGACTGAGCCACCCGCGCCCCAATAAATATGATAAAGGCAATTAAATATATAACCAAATGAAATATGGAGAAATAAACGTTGGATGAAATTTTTCTTAACTTGGACCCAAAAGAAATCTTTGATAGAAATGTTATTCAAAAGGAAGAACTATACTGAGATCATTTAGATACATTTTTCACGTTGTTCTGACGCAACTGTTAGTTCTACAGTTATTCAAAAGCCTTCTAAAGAATTAACTTTAAAAATACGAAAAAAATGCCCATAAACTATCCAAGGTATATAAACTACTAGTAGATTTAGCCGGCGTTGCTCGAGTCTGAAACTCTTTACAATATACAGTTAGATGGCTCTCCCCAGGTCGGAAGCTTTCATTTAAAAATCATTACGATTAATCCTTTCAGGTTTAACTTTTTTCACTCTTTTTTAGCGAAGGAAAGAATGGACTTATTTCGAGGTACAGTCGCTCAAAAAAGTATCCGAACACTATGGTTGATTACAGAATTCAAAAAAAAATATCTGGCAACGATTTTATTTTTATAAATTAGTGATCTGGCAACCTTCGTGTCACGTGATTACAGAATTCAGGAAAAATATCTGGAGCGTGTACAGCAACTGTACACGCTCCAGTTACCGTTCACAGCAAACTGGAGCGTGTGCAGTTACTACACACGCTCCAGCTTGCTGTGAACGGTAACTGCACACGCTCAATATTTCCGTGAGTGAGCCCACACGATCCAGGTCTTTGTGAGCTCACACGATCCAATGTGCTGTGAACATTAACCGCAACCGCTGCAGTTTGCTGTGAACGGTAACTGCACACGCTCCATATTCATTGTATTATATATTCATACGCATTAGATATATTAAAAAAGTATCCGAACACTATGGTTGATTACAGAATTCAGAAAAAATATCTGGCAACGATTTTTTTAGAAATTAGTCATATATATATATATTTTTTTTTCTGAATTCTGTAATCAACCGTAGTGTTCGGATACTTTTTGGAGTGACTGTACCGTATGTCCCCCCCCCCCACGTCAAAAGTTTCTAAACCAAAAAACGGAATTGCCTCACTCAGATAATCGAACTTTTCAGACCATTTCGTACCCACCAGGGTCCCTCCAACACAGTTTGTCAAGCATATGCAAATTAATAGATAAAAAAATGAAATATGGTCTGAGGTCTCAAAAAATGCAAAGGTACTAGGAAAAAATTATTATTTATTATTGAAAGACAATATTAATTAACACATTACGTTTATTAAATTTTACATATTTTTAAAATTAACGATTTTGATTTCCGATACGAATTGTTAATTTTTGAAGTTTTATTTCAACAAACAATCTCGTGTTCTGCTCGTGCTTAATTAGAACGACTTCAATCACGCGAAATCAGAAAGAATTTAGTTTGATGCATTCCTCATTTTAAATTTATTGGCTTCAACAGTTATTTTGAATAACTTTGAACCGTTAACGTTAAGTCTGCGGGGATTTTGAGAAATTCACCCCACCCCAATTCTGTTTGACCCAGCGGGTTCGCAAATAGCATATATTCTTCCCTTAGGTTGGGTTGTTTTACCTCTGAGCGGCACTTTTTTGCACACAATGGGCTAAATGGCCAGGTCACATGGACCCCGAAGGCTCAGAGAAGGTTGGGGGAGGGGACCCACTGGAATAGCTGTTGGGAGACAGATGGTAGCCTCCCGTCAAGGCCATCCAGCGTGTTCTTTAACGTGCACAGGGTATGGCTCTCCCGCACACGGCGCCACGGCTTAACGTCCCATCCGACGGACGGCGGTCTTTCCAAGCCCATCGGTGTTCCCTATTGACCGTGGGCAGAGCGGGGAATTTTTGCGGAGATAAATCTCAACGCTGACCCAGCTGGGACTCGAACCTGGGAACTACAGATTACGAACCTGATGCGCTACCGACTGAGCCACCCCCGCCCCTTCTTCCCTTAGGTAGAGGGAAACGTCATGCAAAGTTTGGTGGCTCTAGCTCTTCTGAGGATCGAGTGCATAAGCGGACAAACACACAAATAAATTTTCTTTTGTATATATTAGATAGTAAGACGTATACAATTTAAAAAAAAATTATAAATCGTAATAATTCGACACAGGAAAAAAATAAAAACCAATAAACTTAAAAAACTAGTTGCCTATTAGCGTTCAAAGTTGGAAATGCCTGAATCCAAACCTTTATTAAGCTATTGAATGAATTGAATACACTAGACTTTTAATTCCGTAAAGGTTGGATTTTTTTTACCTCCGAGCGACACAATTTTTGCATAATATGTCCTAAGTGGCCAAGTCACAAGGACTCCAAAAGCTCAGAAATCTGGGGAAGGTGATTCACTGGACAACTATTAGGAGACAGATGGGAGCCTCCAGTGAAAATCATCCAGCGTATTATTCAATTTGCACACGTTACGGCGCTCGTACACACGGGGCCACGGCTTAATGCTCCATCCAATGGCAGTTTGTCCAAGCTTAATATCGTTCCTTTTCTCAGCGAGGGAAAACCACCATTATCAGAGAAATTTCTCAACTGAAGCACAGCCGATACTCGAACCTAAGAAGATCAGAATACGAGCCTGCGCGCTACCAACTCCGCAGCGGGATTGTAAGACGTTCCCTAAATACTATTGACATTAACAACCATGTTCTTGAAATCATTAATATAATTGTAAAACAATTGCTTTTATTCAAATAAAAAACATTGAATCTATAAAATATCTAGGTTTAAATATTTATGCGGATGCACGATACCCGAGCCCACTCTTTTCAGATTCATGCCAGACTTTTCTAACCACTAAACTAACAACAGTTTCATTCATTTACCCGCTAATGTAACTTATAACTCTTCACGAACTTGCCGTCCATGGCGCCATCTATGATCGTGGAAAGCAACTCAATTTTCCAATGTTGTTCTGAATAAAATGTAAATAAAGAAAATCACACATGCTAAAGCATTATAGTGTGAAATAATCAATAAAGACATAAAATTACTTATCGACGTATAAATCAACAAATATTTATGCGGGAAAAAAATGATTTTTGACAATGCGTGAGACTCATACTAACGTATCTCCAGATTAATGACAGAGTGTTTACGGGAAGATTTATAGACCACATTAGCGGACTTACGGAAAATAGCCACACTCACGGAATTTTACTTTTTTATAAAAACAATATGTCACTTGTAACTGTTTATAAAAACAATATGTCACCCCCTACAACGTCACTTGTGACGTTGTAGGGGGATATTAATTTGAAAGAAGGAATTGAAAAAACTCAAAAAACAATAACACATGAAACAGATTTATTTTTCGTAAGCCGCAGTAAAGGTTTAAATAGATTAGTACGTCTCCCTAAGGGGTGGCTCAGTCGGTAGCGCGCCAGGCGTAATCTGAAGTTCCCAGGTTCGAGTCCCAGCTGGGTCAGCGTTGAGATTTATCTCCGCAAAATTCCCCACCCTGTCCACGATCAGTAGGGGACACCGATGGGCTTGGAAAGGCCAGCGTCCGTCGAATGGGACGTTAAGCCGTGGTCTAGTGTGTGGGAGAGCCATACCCTGTGCACGTTAAAGAACACGCTGGATGGCCCTCCCCCAACCTTCTCTGAGCTTTCGGGGTCCATGTGACCTGGCCATTTAGCCCATGGTGTGCAAAAAAGTGCCGCTTAGAGGTAAAACAACCGAATGTCTCCCGCAAAGGATAAGCATATCGAATACGATTATTTGAGAAGCGTCGATCAAGGTAATACTTTCCCCCTAAATTAATAACTGAAGTGAAATAATGATTTTGCGAATAGTCTTGGAAAAGAAAAAGGCTTGATAATCCAAAATGTTTTTAATATTTAATATTCGTTAGTTAAAAGGTGATGTTTCAGTCGATACGAAACATGAAAATGGTTATAAATTTTCCATGCATTTCAAAATGCAAAAATTCAAGGTATTTTCCGATTTTAGGCAATCGTCTGTTATCAATCGAAACTCTTAAAAAATTCTAAAGAGCAAACGCTTGTTTCCACTGGAGGAAATTAATTTTTTTGTTTTGCAATTTTTTCTTTTCCGCACTTTATTAAATGAGGCATTTTTTTTATAATAACTGAAGTCAAATGAATGAATTTAGGAATTAAAAGCACTTTTATTATTATCCTGAAACTTGTTTTTTCTTAATATACTTCTAGTCAGCAATTCTGCTTTTCATATGTGCAGAACGAAAAAAAAATTTTTTTGAGTTAGAGGGAAATTTATTTTATCGAGTTGGATACGAACCCACGACTACCTCATAAGGTACTCCTGAACATGAGCCGGTAGGGAAAGATGGGTGGAACATGTGGCCGAAAATAGAAAATAAGATATCTGTCTTGTGTTCTCTTTTCGGAGATGTGGTGTTCCTATCGATCCTACATTTGTCCAAGTTATCTGCTCTCTTCTTGGGCATGTGTGCTTCTGTCGATCCTACATTTGTCCAGGTCATATGTTCTCTTCTTGGGCATGTGTGCTTCTGTCGATCCTACATTTGTCCAGGTCATATGTTCTCTTCTTGGGTATGTGTGCTTCTGTCGATCCTACATTTGTCCAGGTAATATGTTCTCTTCTTGGGCATGTGTGCTTCTGTCGATCCTACATTTGTCCAGGTCATATGTTCTCTTCTTGGGCATGTGTGCTTCTGTCGATCCTACATTTGTCCAGGTCATATGTTCTCTTCTTGAACATGTGTGCTTCTGTCGATATTGTCCAGGTTATCGTCAGGATAACCTACAAATGTAGGTTATCAATAACAATAATGTTCTCTTCTTGGACATGTGTGCTTCTGTCCATCCTACATTTGTCCAGGTTACGTGTTCTCTTCTTGAACACGTGTGCTTCTGTTGATACTACATTTGTTCAGGTTATGTGTTCTCTTCCTGGACATCTGTGCTTCTGACGATCCTACATTTGTCCAAGTTATGTGTTCTTTTCATTGACATGTGTGCTTCTGTCGATACTACATTTGTCCAGGTTATATGTTCTTTTCTTGGACATGTATGCTTCTGTCGATCCTGCATTTATACAGGATATGTGTTCTCTTCTTGGGCATGTGTGCTTCTGTCGATCCTGCATTTTCTCCAGTTATATGTTCTCTTCTCCTGTCAATCCTACATTTGTCCAGGTTATTTGTTCTCTTCTTGGACATGTGTGCTTCTGTCGATCCTGTATTTGTACAGGTTATGTATTCTTTTCTTGGACATGTGTGCTTCTGTCGAACCTGCATTTTTCCAAGTTATGTGTTCTCTTCTTGGACATGGATGCTTCTGTCGATCCTACATTTGTCCAAGTCATGTGTGCTTTTCTTTTTCCACATTGTACTCTTGAATACTCTGGATTTGTCTAAGTCTTATATCTTTTCTTCTCTTATATTTGCGCACCTCTCAATCCTACATTTTTACAAGTCTTGTGTTCTCGTCAATGTGGTGTTTCTGACAATCTTTAATATTTCAGTTCCTGTGTTGTCGCACCAGTCATGTGGTGATTCCGTCGATCCTTCACCTGTCAACTTCTCGTGTTCTTTACTCGGACATGTGCGCACTTGTGGATCTACATTTGTTTGGGTCCTATATATATTTCTCTACCACGCGATACTCCTATAACTCTTTAATAATTCGCTATCAATCGGTTAGAGATTAAAGTAAAATTTACTTCGGGTAAAAGCAGATTTTTGATGAAATATAATAATCGTTTTTATGCATTTGAGGTGTTTACAGAATAAAGCATTGATAGCGCTTAAGTTTGAGGTTATAATTTTTTCGACTTAGAATTTTTCCTAATAAGCGCTTTTATCTCCAAGAAAGTTTTTCTTCACGAAACACTTAATCTAAAGCTTTGAGAAAAATTCATAAATGTCTACATGTAAATAAGCTCTTAAGAAGTTTATTTACAAGGAGACTTTCATGATTTTTTCAGTACATTATATATATTATGTATTCCTGTAAAGTAGTCGATCACCCTTGGTGATAGCAATTTTACAGGGGTTTTCGATTAAATTGCTTTATACCTGAGGGACACATTTTTTTCACACAGTGAGCTAAATGGCCAGGTCACAAGGCTCCAAAGACTCAGAAAAGATTGGAGGAAGGAAACCCACTGGACAGCTGTTAGGACACATAGGGAAGCCTTCCATTAAGGCCATCCAGTATGTTCTTTAACTTGCTCAGAGTACGGTTTTCCTGCACACGAGACTACCTCTTGACTTCCATCCGAAGGACTACGGTCTTTTAATGCCCATCGGTGACCCCTTTTTGACCAATGGCAGGATGGGGTTTTCACTGAAATAAATCTCAATGCTAGCACAGGTGGGACTCGAACCTGAGAACAACAGATTATGAATTATGACGCGCTCTAGACTGAGCTAACGCCCACTCCATTGTATAGTTAGTTCAAAAACAATTTAAATGTCTTTTAACTTTGAATTCATTTTCGCGATTCTTTTTCCAACTTTTTAGACTAACTTCTTTCACGAGGAACAACTTGATCAGAAAACTCTGAAAAAAATTAAAAGTTTAAAAAATTATAACCTCAATGAAATGATGATACTAATCTGATGTTTTATTCATTAAAACGAAATTTGTTGAAATGCAAAATAGGTGTCTATATCACAATCATGATATATCATAATAGTTATGCAAAAAAAAAAATGTCTTTCGAGATTGGAAGCTAACACTTTATCTATGGTTGTTAAAATTTTCTTTCCTAAGATGAAATGACATCAAAAAAATTCTGAAAAGGAAAATTGGATTTGAAACTTTTCAATGACCTGTCACAGTTTCGCACTCATCTACCTCAGATATCCATTCTCATTAGAAGAAAAAAGTTTACCTAAAAACTTTTTCCTAATGGGTTCAAAATGCAGCATCTGACACAAATTGCGATTTCCCCGCTTGTTGCCATAGTGATACAATTCCAGCTACCGTTGCCAATTTCATCCAATCTCCCAACATAACACCATTCTTGCATGCATTGCCACTTAAGCGTTATCGTCTTTGACGGCGCTTCGCTGTGGGCTCCTGCTGAAGCCAGGTAGCTGGATTTGCCCTTCGTACAAAGCACACATCGGGAGCCCATCTCTGAACGAGGAGCGCAACGATCGATTGTGATCTACCCACCCACTCCCACATTCACCTCAACGCCGCCAGTTGTTCTCCCAGAGAATTAAGATGGGGAAAGGTGGCGGTGGCACAAACACAAACATTGGCAACTGAAAACCTTGCGCCTTAGTCATTAACCGAAGTTTGTTGTGATGGATTGCTTTAACTCTGAGTGCAGTTCCTTTTGGGGACAATTGACGCAAATATGCAGGTCGCAAAGACTCCAAGGGTTCAGAGAAAGTTACAGAAATGACCAATTGGAGAGTGTTAAGAGACAGAAGCATCCTGTCAACACCATCCAGCGTGCTCTTTAACGTGTATGGGAATGGGTTAAATGCCAAGATCACAAAGACCACAGGGGGCTAAGAGAAAGTTAGGGAAGAGAACCCACTAGTGAGTGTTAAAAGGCACAAGCCTTCCGTCAAGACCATCCAGCATGTTCTTTAACGTGTATGGGAATGGGTTAAATGCCAAGGTCACAAAGACCCCAAGGGCTAAGAGAAAGTTAGGGAAAAGAACCCACTAGTGAGTGTTAAAAGGCACAAGTCTTCCGTCAAGACCATCCAGCGTGTTCTTTAACGTGTATGGGAATGGGTTAAATGCCAAAGTCACAAAGACCCCAAGGGCTAAGAGAAAGTTAGGGAAGAGAACCCACTAGCGAGTGTTAAGAGACACAAGCCTTCCGTCAAGACCATCCAGCGTGTTCTTTAACGTGTATGGGAATGGGTTAAATGCCAAGGTCACAAAGACCCCAAGGGCTAAGAGAAAGTTAGGGAAGAGAACCCACTAGTGAGTGTTAAAAAAAGAAGAGAACCCACTAGTGAGTGTTCCGTCAACACTATCCAGCGTGTTCTTTAAAGTGTACGGGGTATAATATTTCTGTATAAGGGGGTCACGGCTTAACCTTTCATCCTACGGAGGCTGCATTTTTAAGCCCACATTTTTCTGGGTGTTTTGTAATAGAAAGAATTAATCCAGATATTATGCATTATAGCCTGAGAAACTGATAAATGTGGTAAATATGGTAAATTTGCTGTTAACCTTTTTACCGGCTACGTTATGTATTTCCAAAAGAACACTCAATGACAAAATTATCAGTACAGTCGCTCAAAAAAATATCCGAACCCTATAGTTGATTACAGAATTCAGAAAAATAAACATCTGGCAGCGATTTTTTTAGAAATTAGGGATCTGGCAACCTTCGTGTCACGTGATTACAGAATTCAGGAAAAATATTTGGAGCGTGTACAGCAACTGTAAACGCTCCAGTTACCGTTCACAGCAAACTGGAGCGTGTGCAGTTACTGCACACGCTCCAGTTTGCTGTGAACGGTAACTGCACACGCTCAATATTTCCGTGAGCGAGCCCACACGATCTAGTATCAAAAAATATGACCACCTACAGTCGCTCAAAAAAGTATCCGAACACTATGGTTGATTACAGAATTCAGAAAAATATCTGGCAACGATTTTTTTTTAGAAATTGGTGATCTGGCAACCTTCGTGTCACGTGATTACAGAATTCAGGAAAAATATCTGTAGCGTGTACAGCAACTGTACACGCTCCAGTTACCGTTCACAGCAAACTGGAGCGTGTGCAGTTACTGCACACGCTTCAGTTTGCTGTGAACAGTTTGCTGTGAATTCTGTGATCAACCATAACGTTCGGATATTTTTTTGAGCGACTGTACCATTGCTTGTTATGTTAATGGGAATCAAATTTTCTGCTCCGTAACTTTTCGAATAAGTTCTTCGGTTTAAAAACATTTCCAAAGCAAATTAATTAACTGAATTAATTCTATTTAAATCTCGATTGCTTTCAAACAACATTTGTTCAGTATTTGAAGAGTTATGGAAAGTTGAACATTTAACAAAAGAAATAGAACCACATGCAAAATTGAGTAAAATGTTTTTTTAGCATTCCCATCATTTTTAAAAATGTTCCTTATTATTTAACGTAAGGTTAAATTTTGATAAATTTCTGAAGCAATTCGAATTGGGAGATTGGTAAGGCAATAATTGTAAAGATGATAAAGCTATAATTGAAAAAAAAGTATCTGGCAACGATTTTTTTTTAGAAATTAGTGATCTAGCAACCGTGTCACGTGACACGAAGGTTGCCAGATCACTGATTTCCAAAAAAAATCGTTGCCAGATATTTTTTCTGAATTCTGTAATCAACCATAATGTTCGGATACTTTTTTGAGCGACTGTAGGTGGTCATATTATTTTAATACTAGATCGTGTGGGCTCACTCACGGAAATATTGAGCGTGTGCAGTAACTGCACACGCTCCAGTTTGCTGTGAACGGTAACTGGAGCGTGTACAGTTGCTGTACACACTCCAGATATTTTTCCTGAATTCTGTAATCACGTGACACGAAGGTTGCCAGATCACTAATTTCTAAAATAAATCGTTGCCAGATATTTTTTCTGAATTCTGTAATCAACCATAATGTTCGGATACTTTTTTGAGCGATTGTATGTGAATAAAATTATACAATATGCTTTCTACAACAAAGATGATGATTTGATTTCTGAGTGCATTCACAAGGAATTCCTTCTTGGGTTAATTTGCATAAAGAGAATGGAAATAATTTTTATAGATTTGTAAGATGATAACTGTAGAGTTAGAAAGGCAATAATTGTAAGGTTACCAGGGCAATGTTTAAAAGATTTTTTAAAATATACTCATAAGATTAAGAGCAGAAGATTACGTCGACAAGCGTGCATTTACATACATGGTTGAACTAAATAGTTCGAGAATTATTCATCTCCTATCCGCTAATCAACAAAATAGCTAATGCTGTACTTTACCTCAGTAACAAATGTAAAAAAAGATAAAATATGTCCGAGAAAATGATCATAAGGAGAAGCCAAAGACAAGGAATGACAGCTTGCAGATGTTATAGTCTATCACGAAATGCCAAAGGCATCATCCGAGCGCTACATCTTTCTGCAGTCTGTTGGTATTCTGCTCCTGTGTTTCGGAAGAACAGAGGCAAAGAAACGACAGACAGAATGCTCAATCATTATTCCTCTAGGATGGGTATCGATGATGGGACACACGAGTCTTGCTAAGGAAGGAAAACGAAGAGAGAAGTGGGAACGGAGAGCTGAGGGAGCAGTGGGATGCTGAGGGAGGAAATATTCCTCCACTGAGAGGTGGATCTCTGTTCTGCAATCTCAGCAGGGATTGGCAACGGATCGCCAATGGGATGCGCTGTGAATTTAAAAATCTCATCTGTGTTGTTTTCGATCCCTTGGCAGTTTTTCTTTGCAAGGGAGGGCTCTTTGTAGTTTTGTGCTGCAGTAGCAGTTGGGATTTAAGAAATAACAAATGAGTCTAGTTCTCTTTCAGGTTTTTCGGATAACACACAAAGGTTTAATTTAACTGATGCTCTTTTCCTTATTCTCAGCATCAGTCTCTAACTTTTTAGTTGGGGAAAAAAGTCACTTTAAATGTTTTCCGGCTTTATATCAATGCGCTGGTACAAACGCTAACAATCCGTAAGCGGGATTGAAGAAAGTGTAACTATACTGAACAATTTGTTAAACTTTCAATGTTTGTTGTCAGAAAAAAAATATTAGTGCATTTTCCAACCGTAGGAAAATTTCACAAGGAATTGCTTCTTGGGTTAGTTAGCGCAAAGTGAATGGAAATAGTCCTAACCAAACAGTCAGAAAAATCAAATCATTAGCTTTGTTGTAGAAAGCATGTTGTATAATTTTATTCAGATACAAACTCTAATTCGCTCACAAAAAGTAGTGGAAAAGGATACACATAGAAATATCCCGTCAAGGCCATTTTTTTGCATGCACGGATTATAAATTTCATGCACACTTGAACAACGGTTTAACGTTCCACCCGACGGATGGCGGCGCTTTCAAGCCCAGCGGCGTATCTTCCCTCTTTAAGGGAAGAGTGGATTTAGTGTAGATAAAGTTCAAAGATCGCATATTTGGTACTCGACCTGGGATCATCAGATTACGAGTGTGGCACGCTACCAACTAAGCCACCAAGCTTTTTGGTCCCTTAAAGCAAAAATCATTACTAACAATATAGGTAGCCTTCTAAGAAACTGGAGCGTTACTGAAACTCTGGAAATGTTCATAACGCTAAGAGTTGGGTTGTTTTTACCTCTGAGGGGCACTTTTTTGCACACCATGGGCTAAATGGCCAGGTCACATGGACCCCGAAGGCTCAGAGAAGGTTGGGGGAGGGGACCCACTGGAACAGCTGTTGGGAGACAGATGGTAGCCTCCCGTCAAGGCCATCCAGCGTGTTCTTTAACGTGCACAGGGTATGGCTCTCCCGCACACGGGGCCACGCTTAACGTCCCATCCGACGGACGGCGGCCTTTCCAAGCCCATTAGTGTCCCCTATTGACCGTGGGTAGGGCGCGGAGTTTTGCGGAGATAAATCTCAACGCTGACCCAGCTGGGACTCGAACCTGGGAACTACAGATTACGAGCCTGGCGCGCTACCGACTGAGCCACCCCCGCCCCCGTTGAGTAATTAATAACAATTCAGGATAAATACAGTAGATGTCCGCTTATCGTGATTAATTGGAACCAAAAATATTACGGTTGGCAAGCAATGGGGACTGGTTTTTTTTTCAATAAAATTATGCAAATTGTTGTTTTGTATTGCTAAACCAAGATCTGTGATGATATATAGATGGTGTTTTAATAAAGAATGTGAAAAAAAAAATGTGTTCAAGGATTTTTTCATCTTTTCCAAGAAAATATGCATGTTAGTATAAACGCAACTCTACATCACACTTTAATTAAAAATAATTGAGAAATTAACAGCAAATTTAAACGAGAAATGTATTTTTTTGGAAACTTGCTCAAAAAACAAAACAAAACAAAACAAAAAAAATCAACACTTATAAAAACAACTATCGATTGCATTCTAATAAAAAAAACTTGAAAATTACGGTAGCAAAAAAAAGCGAAATTTGTACAATTTTTAATAATATGTGTGCGTTTGGGTGAAAAAAGGTTTCAGTTCCTCACAGATCTTGGTTTGGGTTCCTCACAGTACGACGTGTTGTAGCGACAGACTGCTCTCATTACACCTCCGGGGAAAGAAGGCTGCGTGTTGGGTTGTTTTACCTCTGAGCGGCACTTTTTTGCACACCATGGGCTAAATGGCCAGGTCACATGGACCCCGAAGGCCCAGAGAAGGTTGGGGGAGGGGACTCACTGGAATAGCTGTTGGGAGACAGATGGTAGCCTCCCGTCAAGGTCATCCAGCGTGTTCTTTAACGTGCACAGGGTATATCTCTCCCGCACACGGCATAAAAATAACAGCATTTTTATTACTCTCTCACGCAGCCTTCGGGGCGGGGGTGGCTCAGTCGGTAGCGCGCCAGGCTCGCGCGCTACCGACTGAGCCACCCCTGCCCCGAAGCTGGCGCGCTACCGACTGAGCCACCCCCCGCCCCGAAGGCTACCGACTGGCGCGCTACCTGGCCTGGCGCGCTACCGACTGAGCCACCCCCGCCCCGAAGGCTGCGTGAGAGAGTAATAAAAATGCTGTTATTTTTTTCATATATCTGAAAGAAACAATGTAAGAGGAATGGTGAAATAATATATTAAACTTCCTTAACTTGTTTTTAATTCATTATTGAGTGGTTGTCGATGGGCAACTACTCAACCTCACCACTACTGTCGTAGGGCCTCGAGAACATCAATCAGCCAACCAATAAACAAGTAGGCAAGCAAACCATCCTATCAATCAAAAATATAAAACAACCAACTAACCAAAAGAACAAACACGAAGTGACCAAAATGTTCAAACACAATCAAAAGCGTTTGCTTAATTCAATGAGAAATATCTCTAGACAGGCATGGATCTAGGAAAAAAAGGGGGTGAGTGGGCAAGTTATCCCGAAGTAAAAAAGGTGTGTATGTGTGGGGGGAAAGGGGGGGGGGAAGTGATCCGAAGTAAAAAAGGTGTGTATGTGTGGGTGAAAAAAAGAGGGGCGAGGAAGTGATCCGAAGTAAAATAGGCGTGCATGTGAGAACAAAAGGGGTAGGGGAAATGATCCGAAAAAAAAAAAAAGTGTGCGTGCGTGTGTGTGGGGGGGGGGAAGAGGGAGGAAGTGATCTGAAGTAAAAAAGTGTGTATATGTGTGTGGAAAGAAAGGGGGCGGAGGGAAGTGATCCGAAGTTAGAAAAGAAAGGAGGGGGACGGGACGGCAAGTGATCCAAAGTTTAAGAAAAAAAAAGGAGTGGGGGACGGATTTTTAAAAATTGAAAAAAATATTGATTGAACTGGAATCGGGTTTTTTCCCTCTGTTTCAGTGATCTTTAAGAAATTTCTAAAAAGTACGGGTAAAATATATATTATATATTTAATATATTTTCTCCTCCGTTCGCATGACTCCCTTGTCTCCCTCTAGATCCGACCTGCATTATCATTTGCAACCATTCTTTAAAATATTAAAAGAAAAACTGCATTTTTGAAAAGTCCAAGTTTTCAGCAATCTTTAAAAGATGCGGCAAAGCTCTTTAATTTCCATTTTCCTGCTATATTTCGCAGACGTCTACCATAAGCTCGTGTTGCAAACAAAGATTTTAACAATCTGGCTGCAAGGAAAGAAACCTGCTCTTTACTACACTGCACATGCGCACAGATTACACCGCTGATTCTGCGCGATCATTTGGATGATTGCAATCAACGCAATAATAACAGATAGGAGCTCAGCATCCCATTTAGTGCGATGTGATGTGCAGGTTTCTCAGGAGCAGGTTCGACGCGTGCTTTTCATGCTCACCATCGGGGACCTTTAATTAGATTAAACCTAATTAATACCAGAGCCACCCGATCACATTTGAGCTTAATTAAGACAAGCCGACAGGAAGGCCGCTAGGTGGCTCGGCAGCAGCACCCAGTCGCGTCCCGTCCATGCTTCTGCAGCATCCTTGCTCTTGCTGCTCCTCTATCCTTTCACAGTCAGGCTCTGAACCCACACTCTAATCAGCAGGGCACTCAAGTGCAGAGATATTTTTAGACTTTTCTCTGCTATCTCCAGTTACGGCGTTATTTGCGTAATGATTTCGGAACAGGTACGAAGGGATGAGTCGTCATCGATTGCGCCAATGGATGACGCAAGAGCGAATCGAGAAGATGGATAGATGGGACCAATGGTTGGTCGATCTCTTCGGGGCAGAGGAGGATGCTCGAGAACATCCGGGGATTAATCGTGGACGATTGGTTTTCGAACTTCGGGAACGATTGTTGTTGGACAAGAGTAAGCTGGAATAATTTATGACGGGGAATTAGTTTCTTGGGAGGAGGGAGGGGATCAGGAATTTATACAACGACATTTAGTTTTGTGTCGGATGAAGGATTGTCAGTTATGTGATCCGCAAAGTTCTCAGAAGGATAAGAATAATTTACAGGTGAAGTTTGTTTCGGGTTGTTTTACATCTGAGCAGGACGGTACCTTTTTGCACACAATAGGCTAAACGGCAAGGTCACAAGACCCCAAGAGCTCAGATATAGTTGTGGGAAGGGGACACACGGCACCTTTTTGCACACAATAGGCTAAACGGCAAGGTCACAAAAACTCCAAGAGCTCAGATATAGTTGTGGGAAGGGGACCCACGGAACCTTTTTGCACACAATAGGCTAAACGGCAAGGTCACAAAAACCCCAAGAGCTCAGATATAGTTGTGGGAAGGGGACACACGGCACCTTTTTTCACACAATAGGATAAACGGCAAAGGTCACAAGACCCCAAGAGCTCAGATATAGTTGTGGGAAGGGGACACACGGCACCTTTTTGCACACAATAGGCTAAATGGCAAAGGTCACAAGACCCCAAGAGCTCAGATATAGTTGTGGGAAGGGGACACACGGCACCTTTTTGCACACAATAGGCTAAACGGCAAAGGTCACAAGACCCCAAGAGCTCAGATATAGTTGTGGGAAGGGGACACACGGCACCTTTTTGCACACAATAGGCTAAACGGCAAGGTCACAAAAACCCCAAGAGCTCAGATATAGTTGTGGGAAGGGGACACACGGCACCTTTTTTCACACAATAGGCTAAACGGCAAAGGTCACAAGACCCCAAGAGCTCAGATATAGTTGTGGGAAGGGGACACACGGCACCTTTTTGCACACAATAGGCTAAACGGCAAAGGTCACAAGACCCCAAGAGCTCAGATATAGTTGTGGGAAGGGGACACACGGCACCTTTTTGCACACAATAGGCTAAACGGCAAAGGTCACAAGACCCCAAGAGCTCAGATATAGTTGTGGGAAGGGGACACACGGCACCTTTTTGCACACAATAGGCTAAACGGCAAAGGTCACAAGACCCCAAGAGCTCAGATATAGTTGTGGGAAGGGGACACACGGCACCTTTTTGCACACAATAGGCTAAACGGCAAAGGTCACAAGACCCCAAGAGCTCAGATATAGTTGTGGGAAGGGGACACACGGCACCTTTTTGCACACAATAGGCTAAATGGCAAGATCACAAGACCCCAAGAGCTCAGATATAGTTGTGGGAAGGGGACCCACGGAACCTTTCTGCACACAGTAGGCTAAACGGCAAGGTCACAAGACCCCAAGAGCTCAGATATAGTTGTGGGAAGGGGACACACGGCACCTTTTTGCACACAATAAGCTAAACGGCAAAGGTCACAAGACCCCAAGAGCTCAGATATAGTTGTGGGAAGGGGACACACGGCACCTTTTTGCACACAATAGGCTAAACGGCAAGGTCACAAGACCCCAAGAGCTCAGATATAGTTGTGGGAAGGGGACACACGGCACCTTTTTGCACACAATAGGCTAAACGGCAAAGGTCACAAGACCCCAAGAGCTCAGATATAGTTGTGGGAAGGGGACACACGGCACCTTTTTGCACACAATAGGCTAAACGGCAAGGTCACAAGACCCCAAGTGCTCAGATATAGTTGTGGGAAGGGGACCCACGGAACCTTTCTGCACACAATAGGCTAAACGGCAAGGTCACAAGACCCCAAGAGCTCCGATATAGTTGTGGGAAGGGGACACACGGCACCTTTTTGCACACAATAGGCTAAACGGCAAAGGTCACAAGACCCCAAGAGCTCAGATATAGTTGTGGGAAGGGGACCCACGGAACCTTTCTGCACACAATAGGCTAAACGGCAAGGTCACAAGACCCCAAGAGCTCAGATATAGTTGTGGGAAGGGGACACACGGCACCTTTTTGCACACAATAGGCTAAACGGCAAAGGTCACAAGACCCCAAGAGCTCAGATATAGTTGTGGGAAGGGGACACACGGCACCTTTTTGCACACAATAGGCTAAACGGCAAGGTCACAAGACCCCAAGTGCTCAGATATAGTTGTGGGAAGGGGACACACGGCACCTTTTTGCACACAATAGGCTAAATGGCAAGATCACAAGACCCCAAGAGCTCAGTTATAGTTGTGGGAAGGGGACCCACGGAACCTTTCTGCACACAGTAGGCTAAACGGCAAGGTCACAAGACCCCAAGAGCTCAGATATAGTTGTGGGAAGGGGACACACGGCACCTTTTTGCACACAATAAGCTAAACGGCAAAGGTCACAAGACCCCAAGAGCTCAGATATAGTTGTGGGAAGGGGACACACGGCACCTTTTTGCACACAATAGGCTAAACGGCAAGGTCACAAGACCCCAAGTGCTCAGATATAGTTGTGGGAAGGGGACCCACGGAACCTTTCTGCACACAATAGGCTAAACGGCAAGGTCACAAGACCCCAAGAGCTCAGATATAGTTGTGGGAAGGGGACACACGGCACCTTTTTGCACACAATAGGCTAAACGGCAAGGTCACAAGACCCCAAGAGCTCAGATATAGTTGTGGGAAGGGGACACACGGCACCTTTTTGCACACAATAGGCTAAACGGCAAAGGTCACAAGACCCCAAGAGCTCAGATATAGTTGTGGGAAGGGGACACACGGCACCTTTTTGCACACAATAGGCTAAACGGCAAGGTCACAAGACCCCAAGTGCTCAGATATAGTTGTGGGAAGGGGACCCACGGAACCTTTCTGCACACAATAGGCTAAACGGCAAGGTCACAAGACCCCAAGAGCTCAGATATAGTTGTGGGAAGGGGACACACGGCACCTTTTTGCACACAATAGGCTAAACGGCAAAGGTCACAAGACCCCAAGAGCTCAGATATAGTTGTGGGAAGGGGACCCACGGAACCTTTCTGCACACAATAGGCTAAACGGCAAGGTCACAAGACCCCAAGAGCTCAGATATAGTTGTGGGAAGGGGACCCACGGAACCTTTTTGCACACAATAGGCTAAACGGCAAAGGTCACAAGACCCCAAGAGCTCAGTTATAGTTGTGGGAAGGGGACCCACGGAACCTTTCTGCACACAGTAGGCTAAACGGCAAGGTCACAAGACCCCAAGAGCTCAGATATAGTTGTGGGAAGGGGACACACGGCACCTTTTTGCACACAATAGGCTAAACGGCAAAGGTCACAAGACCCCAAGAGCTCAGATATAGTTGTGGGAAGGGGACACACGGCACCTTTTTGCACACAATAGGCTAAACGGCAAAGGTCACAAGACCCCAAGAGCTCAGATATAGTTGTGGGAAGGGGACACACGGCACCTTTTTGCACACAATAGGCTAAACGGCAAAGGTCACAAGACCCCAAGAGCTCAGATATAGTTGTGGGAAGGGGACACACGGCACCTTTTTGCACACAATAGGCTAAATGGCAAGATCACAAGACCCCAAGAGCTCAGATATAGTTGTGGGAAGGGGACCCACGGAACCTTTCTGCACACAGTAGGCTAAACGGCAAGGTCACAAGACCCCAAGAGCTCAGATATAGTTGTGGGAAGGGGACACACGGCACCTTTTTGCACACAATAAGCTAAACGGCAAAGGTCACAAGACCCCAAGAGCTCAGATATAGTTGTGGGAAGGGGACACACGGCACCTTTTTGCACACAATAGGCTAAACGGCAAGGTCACAAGACCCCAAGTGCTCAGATATAGTTGTGGGAAGGGGACCCACGGAACCTTTCTGCACACAATAGGCTAAACGGCAAGGTCACAAGACCCCAAGAGCTCAGATATAGTTGTGGGAAGGGGACACACGGCACCTTTTTGCACACAATAGGCTAAACGGCAAGGTCACAAGACCCCAAGAGCTCAGATATAGTTGTGGGAAGGGGACACACGGCACCTTTTTGCACACAATAGGCTAAACGGCAAAGGTCACAAGACCCCAAGAGCTCAGATATAGTTGTGGGAAGGGGCACACGGCACCTTTTTGCACACAATAGGCTAAACGGCAAGGTCACAAGACCCCAAGTGCTCAGATATAGTTGTGGGAAGGGGACCCACGGAACCTTTCTGCACACAATAGGCTAAACGGCAAGGTCACAAGACCCCAAGAGCTCAGATATAGTTGTGGGAAGGGGACACACGGCACCTTTTTGCACACAATAGGCTAAACGGCAAAGGTCACAAGACCCCAAGAGCTCAGATATAGTTGTGGGAAGGGGACCCACGGAACCTTTCTGCACACAATAGGCTAAACGGCAAGGTCACAAGACCCCAAGAGCTCAGATATAGTTGTGGGAAGGGGACACACGGCACCTTTTTGCACACAATAGGCTATACGGCAAAGGTCACAAGACCCCAAGAGCTCAGATATAGTTGTGGGAAGGGGACACACGGCACCTTTTTGCACACAATAGGCTAAACGGCAAGGTCACAAGACCCCAAGTGCTCAGATATAGTTGTGGGAAGGGGACACACGGCACCTTTTTGCACACAATAGGCTAAATGGCAAGATCACAAGACCCCAAGAGCTCAGTTATAGTTGTGGGAAGGGGACCCACGGAACCTTTCTGCACACAGTAGGCTAAACGGCAAGGTCACAAGACCCCAAGAGCTCAGATATAGTTGTGGGAAGGGGACACACGGCACCTTTTTGCACACAATAAGCTAAACGGCAAAGGTCACAAGACCCCAAGAGCTCAGATATAGTTGTGGGAAGGGGACACACGGCACCTTTTTGCACACAATAGGCTAAACGGCAAGGTCACAAGACCCCAAGTGCTCAGATATAGTTGTGGGAAGGGGACCCACGGAACCTTTCTGCACACAATAGGCTAAACGGCAAGGTCACAAGACCCCAAGAGCTCAGATATAGTTGTGGGAAGGGGACACACGGCACCTTTTTGCACACAATAGGCTAAACGGCAAGGTCACAAGACCCCAAGAGCTCAGATATAGTTGTGGGAAGGGGACACACGGCACCTTTTTGCACACAATAGGCTAAACGGCAAAGGTCACAAGACCCCAAGAGCTCAGATATAGTTGTGGGAAGGGGACACACGGCACCTTTTTGCACACAATAGGCTAAACGGCAAGGTCACAAGACCCCAAGTGCTCAGATATAGTTGTGGGAAGGGGACCCACGGAACCTTTCTGCACACAATAGGCTAAACGGCAAGGTCACAAGACCCCAAGAGCTCAGATATAGTTGTGGGAAGGGGACACACGGCACCTTTTTGCACACAATAGGCTAAACGGCAAAGGTCACAAGACCCCAAGAGCTCAGATATAGTTGTGGGAAGGGGACCCACGGAACCTTTCTGCACACAATAGGCTAAACGGCAAGGTCACAAGACCCCAAGAGCTCAGATATAGTTGTGGGAAGGGGACCCACGGAACCTTTTTGCACACAATAGGCTAAACGGCAAAGGTCACAAGACCCCAAGAGCTCAGATATAGTTGTGGGAAGGGGACACACGGCACCTTTTTGCACACAATAGGCTAAACGGCAAGGTCACAAGACCCCGAGTTCTCAGATATAGTTGTGGGAAGGGGACACACGGCACCTTTTTGCACACAATAGGCTAAATGGCAAGATCACAAGACCCCAAGAGCTCAGTTATAGTTGTGGGAAGGGGACCCACGGAACCTTTCTGCACACAGTAGGCTAAACGGCAAGGTCACAAGACCCCAAGAGCTCAGATATAGTTGTGGGAAGGGGACACACGGCACCTTTTTGCACACAATAGGCTAAACGGCAAAGGTCACAAGACCCCAAGAGCTCAGATATAGTTGTGGGAAGGAGACACACGGCACCTTTTTGCACACAATAGGCTAAACGGCAAAGGTCACAAGACCCCAAGAGCTCAGATATAGTTGTGGGAAGGGGACACACGGCACCTTTTTGCACACAATAGGCTAAACGGCAAAGGTCACAAGACCCCAAGAGCTCAGATATAGTTGTGGGAAGGGGACACACGGAACCTTTCTGCACACAATAGGCTAAACGGCAAGGTCACAAGACCCCAAGAGCTCAGATATAGTTGTGGGAAGGGGACACACGGCACCTTTTTGCACACAATAGGCTAAACGGCAAGGTCACAAGACCCCAAGTGCTCAGATATAGTTGTGGGAAGGGGACCCACGGAACCTTTCTGCACACAATAG
Source organism: Ryuthela nishihirai (assembly GCA_038380435.1). Taxonomy (NCBI): domain Eukaryota; kingdom Metazoa; phylum Arthropoda; class Arachnida; order Araneae; family Heptathelidae; genus Ryuthela; species Ryuthela nishihirai. The sequence continues at coordinate 133,491,806 of JAWZYU010000001.1, read as the reverse complement.
GCTAAACGGCAAGGTCACAAGACCCCAAGAGCTCAGAGATAGTTGGAGGAAGGGAACCCACGGCACTTTTTTGCACACAATAGGCTAAACGGTAAGGTCACAAGACCCGAAGAGCTCAAAGATAGTTGTGGGAAGAGAACCCACGGAACCTTTTTGCACACAATAGGCTAAATGGCAAGGTCACAAGACCCCAAGAGCTCAGAGATAGTTGTGGGAAGAGAACCCACGGCACTTTTTTGCACACAATAGGCTAAACGGCAAGGTCACAAGACCCCAAGAGCTCAGAGATAGTTGTGGAAGGAGAACCACTAGAAAAAAGTTAGAAGGCAGATGGTAGCCTTTGGTCAAGGCCGTACAGCGTGTTCTTTAATGTACACAGGGTATGGCTCTCCCACACACGGAGCCACTACTTAACTTCTCATATGACGGACAGTGGCCTGTCCGAGCCCATCGGTGTCCGCTACTGACCGAGGACAGAGGCGGGGGTGGGTTGGGGAGTGTAAAAAAAAAAGAGCTCAACACTGGACCAGATGGGACTTGAGCGTGGGAACTGCAGTTTGCGAGTTTGGCGCGCTACTCATTGAGCCACCCCCAGGTTTGTTTCGGAATAAAATGACAATGGCAAATGTAATGGAGGAACAAATATTCATCTGAGAAATCGAATAATAATGTGGTAAAATGGAATTTAAGTTATAACACTTTGGGTTTTAAAATTACTCCATTTATTTTAGAAATTAACATGTATTTTAATACTAAGTGATTAATTTGCTTCACTTTTTCTGCCTAGGAAGAAAAAACAATTACATTGAATCGATTATTAGACGAATATCTTTTGCACATTTGTTAATGAAATCAATAATAGTATCGTTACTTTTAGTTTTTTTTTTAAAAGAACCAACTAACTAACCACCTTGCCTCTCTATATGTCTTCAGTCATTTTTTTTTAATTTTGCGATTTGCATTTTCGAAATCTCCCAAAAGGTATTTAATAGCCCCTTTAACCCTTTCAGGACCATAAGGTTTCTAAGAGTAAATATTAGTATGTAACTGTTTATTTTAGTTTGTTTAGACGTAAAATAAATAAAAATCATAAGAAAAATACATAACAATGTGTAGTTTTTTTGGAATTTTATGGGAAATATTTTTCCAAATGGACTATAAAGGTAACACAAATTATAGTTAGGCTTATTATGCAATGCCTTTTATTTATTGGTTTATTAGAACAAAATGTTAACTAAAATAATACAAAATTATGAAATAAAATTACTATACAAAATGATGTGCTAATTATGATATTCTGCGAAGCAATTTCTTTTGGTTGTGAAGCAAAGATGGACATTGCACAGATGCAACATTATTGCAAAGATGGACATTGCACAGATGCAACATTATTGCAAAGATGGACATGGACTAAACGTTCCCGTTTACGTAATTGCGTTCGGCATACGTTCTATTTTGACATTCTGTATAAAAAATGCAGATAAGGTTATAATTAAATACGACAATCACCAATTTTAAAATGGGAAAAATGTTTCCCTTAGTCGTGAAAGGGTTGACAGTGGAAAAATTGGGAAATGCAATTTTGAAAGAAATGTTACAAACGACGTATTTAGGCTAGAAAAGTGAACTTTTGGTGGTGGAATGTGCAAGTGATAAAGTGGGCATTGGCAATGACACTTTGTATGCTTACTGCAGAGGTGGTGGGAAAAGTTAACTTTTTGTTTTAAATTATAATTGAAAAAAAAAGTTTTTTGTGTTGAATAGATACCAATAAAATATTAAGATTAACATTCTTCAAAATCGGTAGGTTCAGTTTCCATCGTTTGAGGGTTTTAGAGGTGGTAAATAAAACTTGATTCTCTTTGAAAACAACCACCTGACATTCACCAGAGGCAATACGTTATTCTTCGAGTTGGATCGTCGAAATGCAGGTTTAACGGTGGTAATACAGAAAGAACTCTAAAGGTTTTTTTTTTATCATTCTGTCAGTATTATTCAATTCTTAGGCGATTGCACTGTCCAGGTTCAGTTATCAGAATTAAACCCAGTGAGGCTTTGATCGTTTAAATTTTCTGAGAGATTTTGTTGATGGGATGATTGAAATGGTCTGGTCGGAAGGATTTCAGGTTTACGAGGGACGACTCCTTGGAACGTTGTCGCATCTGGGAGTCCAGTGCGTAAGAGTTGCTCAATCGACTCGTAAACTGATGTTCTCAGATTCGAGTCCAACTTGTGTTTTCTCCCATTCCACCGTCGATGAGATTCCCCGCCCTGTCCACGGTCAGTAGGGGACACCGATGGGCTTGGAAAGGCCGCCGTCCGTCGGATGGGACGTTAAGCCGTGACCCCGTGTGCGGGAGAGCCATACCCCGTGCACGTTAAAGAACACGCTGGATGGCCTTGACGGGAGGCTACCATCTGTCTCCCAACAGCTGTTCCCGTGGGTCCCCTCCCCCAACCTTCTCTGAGCCTTCGGGGTCCATGTGACCTAGCCATTTAGCCCATGGTGTGCAAAAAAGTGCCACTCAGAGGTAAAACAACCCAACCGTCGATGAGAAAATGATACATCGTTGAGCATGGAAAGATTGCCGTCAGTCAGATAAGGTGTTCAGCAGTGGCTTTATGCGTAGAAGGGTGCTATGCACCCAGTGCACCTTAAAGACGCTTCTCCTGTCTTCTCTTAGATAGAATCCTTTCCTGTCCTATTTTCCATTTTCATCTTAAATGGAAAGTGGATCTCCTTCCTCAGCTTACCTTGAGCCCTTGAAGTTTTTGGTTGGGTTGTTTAACCTCTGAGTTGCACGTTTTTTGCACACAGATGGGATAAATGGCCAGATTACAAGATCCCCAAGGGCTCAGAGACGGTTTGGAGGAGGGGTTGCGCTGGGGTTGTTTTACCTCTGAACGGCACTTTTTTTGCACACCATGGGCTAAATGGCCAGGTCACATGCACCCCGAAGGCTCAGAGAAGGTTGGGAGAGGGGACCCACTGGAACATCTATTGGGATACAGATGGTAACTTCCCGTCAAAGCCATACAGCGTGTTCTTTAACGTGCACAGGGTATGGCTCTCCCACACACGGAGCCACGTGTGTGGAGATGGCTTAACGTCCCATCTGACGGACGGCGGCCTTTCCAAGCCCATCGGTGTTCCCTATTGACCGTGGGCAGGGCGGGGAAATTGGAGGAGGGGAACCACCGGTTAGCTGCTAGTCACAGATGGTAGCTTCACGTCAAGACCATCCAGAGTGTGTCTTTAACGTTTACAGGGTATAGCTCTCCCGCACGTGGGAGGGGGGGGGGAGAGTAGCTGTGAAATGATATGAAAAGAGCAATATACATACCGACACTGGTGATCCTATCTCGAAGTATTATATAGTAGTATAACTATGAATTCAGGCCACGGCTTAACATCCATATGACTGACGGCGGCCTTTCCAAGCCCATCTGTGTCCTCTACTGCCCGAGGGCAAGGCGGAGAGTTTCGCGAGATAAATCTCAACGTTGACCCAACTGGGACTCGAATCTGAGTTGTGTTGTTTTACCTCTGAGCGGCACTTTTTTGCACACCATGGGCTAAATGGCCAGGTCACATGGACCCCGAAGGCTCAGAGAAGGTTGGGGGAGGGGACCCACTGGAACAGCTGTTGGGAGACAGATGGTAGCCTCCCGTCAAGGCCATCCAGCGTGTTCTTTAACGTGCACAGGGTATGGCTCTCCCGCACACGGGGCCACGGCTTAACGTCCCATCCGACGGACGGCGGCCTTTCCAAGCCCATCAGTGTCCCCTACTGACCGTGGGCAGGGCGGGAAAATTTTTCGGAGATAAATCTCAACGCTGACCCAGTTGGAACTCGAACCTGGGAACTACAGATTACGAGCCTGGCGCGCTAGAGACTGAGCCACCCCCGCCCCCTCGAATCTGAGAACTGCATATTACGAGCCTGTCGCGCTACCCCTGGTCTTTGTGTTTTGGCCATTTAGCGAATTGTAAGCAAAAAAACTACTCAGAAGTAAAACCATAGAGAAATCCAGCGTGTTCTCTAATAAAACAGATCCTTGATGGAGCTCTCTGCCTTGCTAAGGCTGATATTTAAAAACAGCATTAACTGTTCAGTTTTCACCTCCCCCAACCTTCTCTGAACCCACGGGGTCCTTGTGACCTGGCCATTTAGCCCATATTGTGCAAAAAAAAAAGGGCCGCTCAGAGGTAAAATAACCACCCCAATTCAAATCTTGCCCCATATGTGTGCAGAAAAGCTTTGTGTACGTTAAAGAAACACGCTGGATGGCCTCGATAGGAAGTTTTCATTTTCCTTTTAACAACTTCTCAGTGAATCACGTTTCCTTATCCTGTCCTTAGCTCTTGAAGTTCTTGTGACTTCGCTATTTAGCTCATTTAATAAACCTGGTCCCAAGGGTTGTTGGGTTGCTTTACTCACTAAGCGGCATCATTTTTGCACACGGTATACAATATGGCCAGGTTGGGTTGTTTTACCTCTGAGCGGCACTTTTTTGCACACCATGGGCTAAATGGCCAGGTCACATGGACCCCGAAGGCTCAGAGAAGGTTGGGGGAGGGGACCCACTGGAACAGCTGTTGGGAGACAGATGGTAGCCTCCCGTCAAGGCCATCCAGCGTGTTCTTTAACGTGCACAGGGTATGGCTCTCCCGCACACGGGGCCACGGCTTAACGTCCCATCCGACGGACGGCGGCCTTTCCAAGCCCATCGGTGTCCCCTACTGACCTTGGGCAGGGCGGGGAATTTTGCGGAGACAAAATGGCCAGGTCACAGAGCTCTAAGGGATGAGAGAAAGTTAAGGATGGTGATCCACTGGACAGCTGTTAAGAGGCAGATGGAAGCTGCTCTGGTTAAGAATATCCAGCGTATTCCTTAACTTTCACAGGGTAGGTTTTCCGCTACGACAGACAGCTGCCTTTTCAAGCCGATCAATGTCTCCTTTCTGACCGTAGGATGCCTTTCTGACCGCAGTTGTTCCGGTGGGTCCCTTCCCCCCAACCTTCTCTGAGACTTCGGGGTCCATGTGACCTGGCCCATGGTGTGCAAAAAAGTGCCGCTCAGAGGTAAAACAACCCAAACAACCTTTTTGACCGAGGGCAGGGAACTTGGAGTGCTATCGAATGAATCAACCCTTCACAGACTGGCGTTTCATAGGTAAAAATCACACAACTCAACTGATGTCGATTAATGGGTTGGGTTGTTTTACCTCTGAGCGGCACTTTTTTGCACACCATGGGCTAAATGGCCAGGTCACAAGGACCCCGAAGGCTCAGAGAAGGTTGGGGGAGGGGACCCACTGGAACAGCTGTTGGGAGACAGATGGTAGCCTCCCGTCAAGGCCATTCAGCGTGTTCTTTAACGTAGTATGGCTCTCCCGCACACGGAGCCACGGCTTAACGTCCCATCCGACGGACGGCGGCCTTTCTAAGCCCATCGGTGTCCCCTACTGACCGTGGGCAGGGCGGGGAATTTTTGCGGAAATAAATCTCAACGCTGACCCAGCTGGGACTCGAACCTGGGAACTACAGATTACGAGCCTGGCGCGCTACCGACTGAGCCACCCCCGCCCCATCGATTAATGCATCAGTCGTGTTAAATTAATTGCCTTCACACGACATATCGAAGATTTAAAAACCGAATTTGCTCCTCGGAAGAAACGCGCACGAGAAATACGTGCGAGATGTGAGAAAAAACTCTACTTGGTTTCGCTCCCTAATGATGAGAAATTTATGCTTCGCTGAAAGAAAAAAAAAATGTTCAACTTTGATCCAAGACGCAGAGAAAAAGAAATGGAAGTAATGACGTGAAAAAACAACTCAAAGAGGATAAATTTAGGAAATCACCAAACGAAAACAAAAACAGAGAAATGGAGAATGAAAAAAAAATTTCAGAGAAATGGAGAATGAAAAAGGATTTCAGTTGGGTGATTTAAGAATTGCATGAATACGTCACCGCTTTCACCCTTCTCTTCATTGATCAGTTAGCTTCCACTAAGAGATCTAATCACCTGATTCGTTCTCTTTCATCCTCGCTTCTTTCCGAAACTCTTTTTAAGGAACCACCTTCTATACAGAAAAGAGTCTCTCCTTATCCCTCTATCAATAGCGTATGCAAAAACGTCTTCACCCTTTCTCTCCTCCCCCTACAGTTCTTTATCCTAACATGCTAACAACATCGTCTTAAGGCACCGCCACATAGAAAGCTTCTTGAACTGTTCAGCCTTACGAAACTTCTTAGTTTTAAAAAAATTTCCAGCCATACAATGGCTCCACAACAAATTGGAACATGATCCTTACCTAATTAGAGAAGATCCAACGTATGCGCGGCCACCTCCATCACTGGTAACGATTATGTTTCGAAACGCTAGAAACTTTGAAAACGTTTATAACGCTAAACAGCTCGAGCCGCTCTCTGTGTGCGCGTTCCCTTATTCTTGGCCCCGGCTTTGTTTTGATATTTTTTTGTAGCACGTATCTGGAGCTAACGACGTCACGTATGACGTCAGGAGGCTATCTTTAGCACAGTGCCGACGCACTCGCCACACTCACACATACATATAAGCACCTGCTCCATTCCCAAGTCGATGTTTCTGTACCCGCTAGTCCACACATGGTTCTGAATAATTGATCCGATAGCTCAGAGGTCAGAACTTCCAGCAGAGGCGGGCAGCAATTGACAAGATGGAAATCCCAAACGTTTAGTCGCTTTGTGTGTTGCCGCTTTCTAGTTAACCCAATGCATTTTTTTTTGCAATTGTAATTTGGGGGAGGGATTGGGACAAATTTTGTGTCGATGATAAATTGTTGTTTATTTTTGTCCATTTTGTGCCTTCAGAGTTCGTGTTCCCCATCCCAGATTAAATAATAAATGGGCAATCGATTCTTCCGCTGTACTATCAGTAACTCGATTCCAATAACCTGTAATTCCGAGGTAGGATTACTCAGGTGGAAATTAAAGAGTATACAAAGGGTAACATAAAACTCTGAAACAAAAACTCTTGGACGTCCAATACGTCCAACAGTTCACTCAACTCAAGTTTACGCGGGAAAATTCAATTCATCAGAAATGGGTTGTTGGGTTGTTTTATCTCTGAGCGGCACTTTTTTGCACACCATGGGCTAAATGGCCAGGTCACATGGACCCCGAAGGCTCAGAGAAGATTGGGGGAGGGGACCCACTGGAACAGCTGTTGGGAGACAGATGGTAGCCTCCCGTCAAGGCCATCCAACGTGTTCTTTAACCGTGCACAGGGTATGGCTCTCCCGCACACGGGGCCACGGCTTAACGTCCCATCCGACGGACGGCGGCCTTTCCAAGCCCATCGGTGTCCCCTACTGACCGTGGGCAGGGCGGGGAGTTTTGCGGAGATAAATCTCAACGCTGACCCAGCTGGGACTCGAACCTGGGAACTACAGATTACGAGCCTGGCGCGCTACCGACTGAGGTCTAAATGGATAATATATATCATTTCTGTATAATATATATCACATGATACACGTTTCCCTGGATAATTAACATAACGCTTTTGGCTAGTTTAACGAAACATTACAAATGAATACTTAAGTTCCCAATTATTCACAGTTAATTAGCAGTTAATCATAGTTATGAACAGTTTAGTTAATTACAGTAAGACTATTACGTCCAACTGAATCCGTGATTTTGCAAACTTTGTCTTTTTCCACTTTACATGAGATTGAGCAATTTGGGTTGGTTGTTCCGGGTTGTTTACCTCTGAATGACACTTTTTTTGCGCACAGTGATCTAAATGGCCAGGTCACAAGGACCCTAAGAATTCAGGGAAGGTTGAGGAAAAGGAACTCACAGGACGGCAGAATATTCTTTAACGTGCATGGGGCATGACTTTTCTGCACGCTGAGCCACGGATTTATGACCCATCCGACGGACGGCAGTATTTCCAAGACTATTGGTGTCCCCTTTCTGATCGGGGACAGGGTGGGAATTTATCGGAGAAAAACTCAGCGCTGGCAGGGGTGGCACAGTCGCTCAAGAAAGTATCCGAACACTATGGTTGATTACAGAATTCAGGAAAAATATCTGGCAACGATTTTTTTTAGAAATCAGCGATCTGGCAACCTTCGTGTCACGTGACACGAAGGACGTGTACTCGAATCAGAGAATTGCAGTTTACGAGCCTGGGGCGCTAGAAACTGAGCCTGACCTTCGAGTAGTTAGCGCTCTTGACTTCTGATTAATGTGATCTGGAGTATGGTCTGAGTGTTTCTTTTCTGAGTTGTCTTTCTGGGATGTTTCGCCTTCCTCAAAGATCTTCTCTTTGACTCATTAAACTTGACAGCCTCTTATGACACTTCTGTAGGAAGCAGCTGTTTAAGTGGTAATTTAGATTTTGCTTTTTTTTTTATCTCTGAGAGGTAATTTTGTGCTCACAAGGTGCTAAATGGCCAGGTCACAAGGTCTTCAAGGGCTCAAAAGTGGATAGGAAGGGATAGTCCACTTGATTATCAATAAATCAATCATCTTTGACCAATAAATTCATTCGCTGATAAAAAAAAGTGATTGATAGCTCAATTAACCAATGGCTAGAAAGAATCTCGATTTCATTCACTGCATTCATCCACACTTCGCCGCTCTTACAAGGAGCCATTGATTAATGTCCCATCTGACAAAAGGGGGCTTTTCCTAATCCCATCGGTGTCACCTTTCTTACAAAGAGCAGATCAGGGGGTCAGGGGAAGAAATCTAGGTGGAGTAACAATGTTACTCGAACTTAGAAACAAATAATGAGCATGACGCGTTACCGACTGAGTCAATTCCCATGTGGAGAAGTAAGGATCAGAAACAATGAGAAAATGAGAAATTAATTTTAGTCAAAGTAATTGTGTCCACGACATGATTTGGCTATCTTGATATCTATGTACATTCAAGGTCCCTGTATTTGGTACTATTCTATATTATGTCAATAGTAACTCAAATGGAGAACTCAGTAACTTCTTAAATAAGCTTTTGAGGAAAAAATATGACTGAAGACAATTTTTTCTGTGAAATCAATTTATTTCATTCTCGATTTTTGCCAGTATTCTTTTGGCATTTAGAGAGTTGCGAAAATTGAAACGTTTAGCAAATTAGCTCGGACTTAAAAAGGCTTTAGAAAATTAATATTTATTATTACACGAACCGGTAAAATTACTCTTACACGTAGTCAGTTCCTACGATCAAGGTGGTAGGCTGAATTTTGAGCTACCTCCTATGATGAAGGATAGCTTGATTTCGGAGCCATCTCTTACGATGTAAGGTAGCTTGACCTCGAAGCCACTTCCTACGATGAAGGGTAGCTTGGCTTGCGAGTCACTTCCTATGATGAAGGGTAGCTGGTCTTAGGAGCCACCTCCTATGATGAAGGATAGCTTGATTTCGGAGCCATCTCCTACGATGAAGGGTAGCTTGACCTCGGAGCCACTTCCTACGATGAAGGGTAGCTTGGCTTGCGAGTCACTTCCTATGATGAAGGGTAGCTTGTCTTAGGAGACACCTTCTATGATGAAGGATAACTTGACTTTGGAGCTACCATCTACGATGAAGGGTAGCTTAACTTCGGAGCCACTTCTTATGAGGAAGGGTATCTTGACTTCGGAGCCACTTTTTATGATGAAAGGTGGCTTGACTTCAGACACCTTCTATGATGAAGAGTAGTTTGATTTTGGAGCCACCTCCTAGGATGAAGGAGGATAGTGGACTTGAAGAACACTCCGTACAATGAAGCAGGATAACAGAACTTTAAAGCCATTTCGCATAATATAACAGGATAAAGAATGTCGAAGCCAGCATCTTGATCATTAATCATTATGTAGCATTTTAGATTTCTTGACCTTGCATTTCATAACTCTTAGTTGATTTGTTTCTCTTATTTATGTGCCCCTTTTATAATTCTGTTCATGATGTCAGATTTTTTTTAGATTTTCAAATTTTTGTTGCGAATCGTATTCGTCTTTCTGACTTTTGATGCCTTCGACAAATAGTCTTTTTAATATTTCACCTTTCCCACAATTTTTTGGTTTCGGGAATCGAGACTCTGAAAAAACTTCCAGGTGATATATTTTTTATATCTTCCATAGATGAAAGGAAATATCTAAGAGAGATGTTACGAAACCGCTAATTCACCTATTTCCGTTTTCTTTCGAGATGCAACGTGGATGTTCAAAAAGTCATCAAAATTCCGTAAGACTTCTAAGCGCGGAAAAAAAACCTTACCACAGTTAAAACCACGTCTTTGAGGATTTCCTAAACAAGTACGAAGAAAGAAAGATGTGTTTTTTTTTAATATTTCTCCTCTATAAAAGTCAGAAGAGTTTATTTCGTGTGAAGCTGCAGAGATATCTTCTTCATTCCATTTCTTTCCTGTGTGTGAGTATCATGAATATTTAAATTTTAGTTGGGTTCGGTTGTTTTACCTCTGAGCGGCACTTTTTTGCACACCATGGGCTAAATGGCCAGGTCACATGGACCCCGAAGGCTCAGAGAAGGTTGAGGGAGGGGACCCATTGGAACAGCTGTTGGGAGACAGATGGTAGCCTCCCGTCAAGGCCATCCAGCGTGTTCTTTAACGTGCACAGGGTATGTCTCTCCCGCACACGGGGCCACGGCTTAACGTCCCATCCGACGGACGGCGGCCTTTCCAAGACCATCAGTGTTCCCTACTGACCGTGGGCAGGGCGGGGGATTTTGCGGAGATAAATCTCAACGCTGACCCAGCTGGGACTCGAACCTGGGAACTACAGATTACGAGTCTGGCGCGCTACCGACTGAGCCACCCCCGCCCCATTTAAATTTTAGATAAAATGAATGAAACTTTGGATATTTTAGGAGTGAAAACAACAACCAGGAAAAAGAAACGCTATATATTTCAGTGCTGTTCTTTCATATTTCTTCGATTTGTTTTCTCTCGTCCTAGGCATGTTGTCCCAGTAGTTTTTGGTTTCGATATTTTTCCTTCCTCCTCACGGAATTAAATTTTATATTTGTTTACGAAGATTCCCAATCGGAAAGGTACAAAAAGGGTGAGAAGTAAATCTTCAGATCGGAAAAGAAGAACAAGGGATGAGCAGTGACACTTGAAATCGGAAATGCCGAACAAAGGATGTAACTCTTGAAACTCTTGAAATACGAAGTGAAATAGGAAGTGTAGTAACTCTTGAAATAGGAAGTGCAGAATAAGAGATGAGCAATGATCTTGAAATCGGAAATGTGAAACAAAGGATGAACAGTGACTCTTGAAATCGGAATTGCAACACTAGATAAGCTGTGACTCTAAAATTCGGAAATGCAGAACAAGAGATGAGCAATGACTCTTGAAATCGGAAATGTGGAACAAGAGACAAGCAATGGTTCTTGAAATCGGAAATGTGGAACAAGAGACAAGCAATGGTTCTTGAAATCGGAAATGTGGAACAAGAGACAAGCAATGGTTCTTGAAATCGGAAATGTGGAACAAGAGACAAGCAATGGTTCTTGAAATCGGAAATGTGGAACAAGAGACAAGCAATGACTCTTGAAATCGGAAATGTGGAAAAGAGACAAGCAATGGTTCTTGAAATCGGAAATGTGGAACAAGAGACAAGCAATGGTTCTTGAAATCGGAAATGTGGGAAAAAAGGATGAGCAGTGACTCTTAAAATCGGAAATGCAAAACGAGGAACGATCAGTGGCTTTTGAAGTCGAGAATGCAGAAGAAGAGATGAGCAACGACTCTTGAAATCAGAAATGCGGAACAAGAGATGAACGGTGAGTCTTCAAATCAGAAATGAAGAATTGGGGAAGAGCAGTTACTATTGAAATCGGAAAGGCAGAACAAGGGAAGAGCAGTGACTCTTGAAATGGAAAATGAAAACAAAGGGATGAGCAGTGACTCTTAAAATCGGAAATGCAAAACAAAGAGGACGAGTGACTCTTAGAACCGAAAATGCACAGCAAAAGGACGACCAGTGACTCTTGAAATCGGAAATGCAGAAGAAGAGATGAACAATGACTCTTGAAATCGGAAATGCAGAAGAAGAGATGAACAATGACTCTTGAAATCGGAACTGCGGAACAAAGAGGACGAGTGACTCTTAGAACCGAAAATGCACAGCAAAAGGACGACCGCTGACTCTTGAAATCGGAAATGTAGAAGAAGAGATAAGCAATGACTCTTGAAATCGGAAATGCAGAAGAAGAGATGAACAATGACTCTTGAAATCGGAAATACAGAAGAAGAGATGAACAATGACTCTTGAAATCGGAACTGCGGAACAAAGAGGAGGAGTGACTCTTAGAACCGAAAATGCACAGCAAAAGGACGACCAGTGACTCTTGAAATCGGAAATGTAGAAGAAGAGATGAACAATGACTCTTGAAATTGGAAATGCAGAAGAAGAGATGAACAATGACTCTTGAAATCGGAAATGTAGAAGAAGAGATGAACAATGACTCTTGAAATCGGAAATGCAGAAGAAGAGATGAACAATGACTCTTGAAATCGGAAATACAGAAGAAGAGATGAACAATGACTCTTGAAATCGGAACTGCGGAACAAAGAGGAGGAGTGACTCTTAGAACCGAAAATGCACAGCAAAAGGACGACCAGTGACTCTTGAAATCGGAAATATAGAAGAAGAGATGAACAATGACTCTTGAAATTGGAAATGCAGAAGAAGAGATGAACAATGACTCTTGAAATCGGAACTGCGGAACAAAAGCAATGATATTTGAAAGTAGCAAGCTAAAACAAATAAAGATCAGTTATTTTTAAATCGGCGTGGTAAAACAAGGAGAGAGCAATGACTTTTCAAATCGTGAAGCTAAGAAAGAGGAAAGCGCAATGACATTTTTGGAAGTTAGTCCTCAAAACGAGAAGGGAGTACTGGAGAAGGGCAATGACTTTTTTAATTCAGAAAGAAAGAACAAGGGTAGTGAATTTCGAAACGGGAACGATAGATCACCAGAGGAATTCGATTTTTTTTCTAATCGAAAGGAAGAACAAGAGCCTTTTTCAAAGGAAAAGGTAGAACAAGACAGAAATGACTTCAAATCATAAAAATTGAGAGCAATGACCTTTGATATCTAAAGAAAGGAGAAGTGGGAGAGAATGAGGGGAAAAACGTGTTCTTAAATCCAAAAAAAGTAGAAAAAAAAGGAGGAAAATGATTTTTAAAATTTGAAGAGAAGAATAAAAATCAAACAATGTATTTTCAGATAAAAAGCCAGGACGCAATAAGGGTAACACAATGCTTTTCATATAAGAAATGTAAAACAAGAAAAACGTAGTGGTCTTCGAAATAGGAAGAGAAAAACAAGAATTTTAAAATAGCAAAGGTTGAGCCGTCCCGTGGCCGAGTGGTTAGAGCGCTTGGCTACTGATCTAGGGGGACCTGGGTTCGAGCCCCGGGTGAGGCATGGATGCTCGTGTTGTTTTCTGTTGAGGTCCTGCCATCGTCTCAGATCTTCTACTGTGGCATATAAACTGACAGGCTCCTGTCAGACCTCTGTGGCAAGCAGCTGCTTGAGGGGGTATTTTTTTTTTTATTTAAAGGTAGAAAAAAAGCTGAGCAGTTACTTTTGAAACCGGAAATAAGTCTCGAAAAAAAAACAAAGTATTTGAAATAAGAACAAGGGAAGTGAAATGGCTTTACTAGCAGGAAAGGTAAAAGAAATGAAAAATAATGACCTTTGAAATCGAAATGGAGAAAAAAAAAAGAATAGGTACAGTCGCTCAAAAATATATCCGAACACCATGGTTGATTACAGAATTCAGAAAAAATATCTGGCAACGATATTTTTTTCTGAATTTTGTAATCAACCATGGTGTTCGGATATTTTTTTTTGAGCGATTGTAGTTGGAAGTTCGAATGGGAGAAACAAAGAGCTAAGACATTTGAAATAGGAAAGGTAAAATAAGAAAGGAACAATGCCTTTTTAAACCGAAATAATAGAAAAAAGAAAAAAAGAAAGGATTTCCCCCCCCCCCCAAAAAAAGGAAAGGAAAAAGAAAAGCGAAGGGAAATAATTTTACAAATCGAAAAATAAAAGATGGGAAGTGTAACAACTTTCCTTTACATGGCTTTCGCGATTTTCAAAATGACAGGAAATTCCCTGACACGAGATGGGAAGCTTCAACTCTACTCTCATAACTAAACTTTGTGTAGGCATCATTAAAGAAGACTTGCTCAGCTGATTCCATTGCGAGGTAGGGTGCAGTAAAAATGGAGATCACTTATTCAAGCGATTCTTTTCTTACGCCATCTTCTGTCCACTCCGAGAATCTCTTCTCCTCCAGAACCAGGGCGAATGCTTACGTCGTCTGGTGGTAAGCGAAAAATATGATTTCGTAAATTTTCCAAGAATGCTACAGTGACGTCATTGTGTCGAAACAATGAGTTAAAAAAAAGAGCAGAACTCAGCACGGAACAAAGGCCGAGTCAAAAATCAGCTCGAATTTGAAAATATTTAAAGAAAAGAGAGAAAAAAAATGTCTTCCGTTTGCATCTTTAACTATGGAGCGCAGAATTTCTATTAGTTGAATAGTTTACACAGGCGAAACGAAAACATAGAAATGTTCTCACCTTGTCGCCTTTCAGGTTTATTATTCGAAACAATCTTCTTTTGTTATTGGGGACTAACACTTTTTTTTATTTCCTTTCCTTTTTTTCACTTTACTCTTCCAGTGAATCTCATTACCTCCTCTGAGCTTGCGCAAACTCTTTCTTCTCGCTCTCTCCCATCCCTTACTTTTCAACCCCTATCTCTCCCCTCCCACCACATCTCCCACCTTCTTTCGTATGCTTTTAACTAAATCAGTCTTTTTCTAAGAAGCCGGTGTTAGACAACACAGGAAAACAACAAAAGAAGAAAAATTTCAACACTTAACGCGGACAATGCGCGTCTCCCTGTAGCTGACAATTGTTCTTCGACACAAAAGCTCAGCAGTGCTGGACAGAGTCGACTTCGATTTCATCAGTTTGAATAGCATCGCGCGTGTCTTCTGAGACCTCTTGTTGTCAGAAAAACAATTAATTGCACGAAGATTAAGTAAGAGAATTTTTCGCGTATTTTAAAGCTCAGGGGCTAAATAAAGAATGAAGTGCCGAAGACCACAGAATCATTTAAATAAAGGTTACTCGTGCATCGATAATTACGGATAAAAAACACACGGAAAGAGAATGAAACTATGCGGAAAAAATAAAAGTGAAAAAGAGAATGTTTGAATAAAATAATACCGTGTTTAATTTTTAGGAAAATGGCTAAATTTTTTCAAGGTTTTTTTTTTTCATTATATGTGCTTAGTAAAATTGTTTGGTAAACATATTGTACCCTAGACTGTAATTAGGTAGATAGAAAGTGTTTGCTTGATCATACTTGGAATCTTATCAATGTTTCTGTTATTATCGAAAATTTCTTTTTTGATTTGTCTTCCAGGGCGTTTTAAAATATTTTCTTTTCACCAGCGTTAAAAAAACGCTTTTTTTTAACGCTGTTTTTTTGTGTTTACAAAGAGCGGATTTATATTTTTTTTCGTGGTAAGAATTCGAAAGGCTTTTCGTTCTTTATTGAGTTAATGAGAGTGTATGTTTTCTTTATGGGATCGTCAGATTCGGATGAGAGGCAATTCGTATTTTTTTTTATTGTTGAAAAAATGGCAAGTCATGGTCACTAAAATTCTAAGTCTTAGGACATGTATGTTGGGTTGTTTTACCTCTGAGCGGCACTTTTTTGCACACCATGGACTAAATGACCAGGTCACATGAACCCCGAAGGCTCAGAGAAGGTTGGAGGAGGGGACCCACTGGAACAGCTGTTGGGAGACAGATGGTAGCCTCCCGTCAAGGCCATCCAGCGTGTTCTTTAACGTGCACAGGGTGTGGCTCTCCCGCACAAGGGGCCACGGCTTAACGTCCCATCCGACGGACGGCGGCCTTTCCAAGCCCATCGGTGTCCCCTACTGACCGTGGGCAGGGCGGGAAATTCGGACGGTGGCCTTTCCAAGCCCATCGGTGTCCCCTACTGATCGTGGGCAGGGTGGGGAATTTTGCGGAGATAAATCTCAACGCTGACCCAGCTGGGACTCGAACCTGGGAACTACAGATTACGAGCCTGGCGCGCTACCGACTGAGCCACCCCCGCCCCAGGACATGTATGACAACTAAAGATGTCAAGGAAAACATCACTCTGAATTTAACGTCGATATCAATGTTTTTGAGTAAAAATTGTGTTGAGCCGGTTGGGATACAAACTCACCACCTACTGATGACATGTGAGATGCGCTGACCGCTGAGCTACTGATCAATCTCTCCTTTAATTGATGTTATGAACTTATTACCATCAGTACACAATTCTCCGTGTCTCATGAAGGTATCATCACAGCTGGTCTCAAACCTCAAGAAGCAAATGACTAGTACGTCATGAAGGTGGCAATTATGTTCTGAGTATACAATTCAATAAATTGAACAAAATCATCGAAACCTTTCTTAAATTTATAACTAAAGATGTATTTTAAATTTATCAAACGGTTTTCTAATGCTTCATTAGATTAGAGCTGCCAGTATTCGGGAAAATTATAAACTTTTTGTTCTAAGTGCTATCAAATATCTATCGATCGGGTCGGTTACTTCTGTGCGGCACTTTTTTGCACGCCCTGAGGTAAATGAGCAGGTCACGACGACCCCGAGGGTTCAGAGAAGATTGGGGGAGGGGACTCACTTTATAGCTGTTAGGAGACAGATGGTAGTCTCCCGTCAAGGCCATCCGTCGTGTGCTTTAACGTGAACGAAGTATAGCTCTCCCGCACACGGGGGCCACTGCCTTAGGTCCCATCCGACTGATATGATTAAGTCTATTAAATTAAGGGTTGGGTTGTTTTACCTCTGAGCGGCACTTTTTTGCACACCATGGGCTAAATGGCCAGGTCACATGGACCCCGAAGGCTCAGAGAAGGTTGGGGGAGGGGACCCATTGGAACAGCTGTTGGGAGACAGATGGTAGCCTCCCGTCAAGGCCATCCAGCGTGTTCTTTAACGTGCACAGGGTATGGCTCTCCCGCACACGGGGCCACGGCTTAACGTCCCATCCCACGGACGGCGGCCTTTTCAAGCCCATCGGTGTCCCTTACTGACCGTGGGCAGGGCGGGGAATTTTGCGGAGATAAATTTCAACGCTGACCCAGCTGGGACTCGAACCTGGGAACTACAGATTACGAGCCTGGTGCGCTACCGACTGAGCCACCCGCGCCCCAGCCACTGCCTTAGGTCCCATCCGACTGATATGATTAAGTCTTAAATTAAGAGACCGGGTCTAAGTAAGAGAAGGTATTGGTCCCGAGTCTAATCTACTAGACTCGGGGTCGTAATCTGCAGTTCCCAGGTACGAGTCTCACCTAGGAACTGCAGATTACGACCCCGAGTCTATTATATTTTCCTGCTCGAAAAATTAAGCCCGGATTCCTCTCTAGTTTATGCGAAGCCCTTTACTTTAACCTGGACACTCTGCGCCACAAGCTCTCATTGAAGTGTATCCGGGAATTGCGTTCACGTGCTGCGAAATGCTCGCTTCGCCACGAGTTCGGTGAATTATTTATTATCCTGGAAGATGTTTTGTTTTGTATCAGCTGAAGGTAGCGGTCATCTGTGAAGCGCATTGAGGTATTGGCCAGTATTCATTTATCATACCACCAACAGTTAGGAGATGTCGTATTCCTTTAGATGATGTCCATCCTCTAACCATCGCCTAAGTTGAATACTTCACTATTGGCCTGAAGGGAGGCGTCGGCATATTTACGGAGAATCCATTCTTCACTATTGGTCGTTATCGTGGAAAACATAATTTCATCATCTGCCAACATCCCATTTTTCCCTTCGTCTCTGGAGGGCGGGGGGAAGGGGGCTCAGTCGTTAGCGTGCCAGGCTCGTAATCTGTAGTTCCCATGTTCGAGTCCCAGCTGGGTCAGCGTTGAGATTTATCTCCGCAAAATTCCCCGCCCTGCCCACGGTCAGTAGGGGACACCGATGGGCTTGGAAAGGCCGCCGTCCGTCGGTTGGGACGTTAAGCCGTGGCCCCGTGTGCGGGAGAGCCATACTCTGTGCACGTTAAAGAACACGCTGGATGGCCTTTGACGGGAGGCTACCATCTGTCTCCCAACAGCTGTTCCAGTGGGTCCTCTCCCCCAACCTTCTCTAAGCCTTCGGGGTCCATGTGACCTGGCCATTTAGCCCATGGTGTGCAAAAAGGTGCCGCTCAGAGGTAAAACAACCCAACCCAACTCGTATTCCTTTAGATGATGTCCATCCTCTAACCATCGCCTAAGTTGGATACTTCACCATTGACCTGAAGGGAGGCGTCGGCATATTTACGGAGAATCCATTCATCACTATTTGTCGTTATCGTGGAAAACATAATTTCATCATCTGCCAACATCCCATTTTTTCCCTCGTCTCTGCTCCGCTTCTGATGGATCTCAGTCTACAGTAAGAACGATGGCATTTCATCTCACCCAGAAGAAGCTACTTAGAAGATTTAAAGTTCTCTCTCAGCGTTGATCTGTAACCTTAACGATGGCATTTCATCTCACCCAGTAGAAGCTACTTAGGAGATTTAAAGTTCTCTTCCAGCGTTGATCTGTAACCTTGAAGCTTTACCGAACTATATAAACAGTTGAATCCTATTGACCCCCCAACCCTCGGCTTTCGTTATGTTTTCTTTTCAGAAGAGGGGCGGGGGTGGCTCAGTCGGTAGCGCGCCAGGCTCGTAATCAATAGTTCCCAGGTTCGAGTCCCAGCTGGGTCAGCGTTGAGATTTATCTCCGCAAAATTCCTCGCCCTACCCACGGTCAGTAGGGGACACCGATGGGCTTGGAAAGGCCGCCGTCCGTCGGATGGGACGTTAAGCCGTGGCCCCGTGTGCGGGAGAGCCATACCCTGTGCACGTTAAAGAACACGCTGGATGGCCTTGACGGGAGGCTACCATCTGTCTCCCAACAGCTGTTCCAGTGGGTCCCCTCCCCCAACCTTCTCTGAGCCTTCGGGGTCCATGTGACCTGGCCATTTAGCCCATGGTGTGCAAAAAAGTGCCGCTCAGAGGTAAAACAACCCAACCCTCTTCAGAAGATAAGTCTTGTTAGGATTCAGGAGCAGGTCCGGTTCTAGGTGGTGATGGTGGTGTTGGGGGGGGGGGGTTACGCAACACGAAAATATCGGAAGCTCCTTGCAACGCAACTTATAATAGAAAAAAAAAGAAAAAAAAGTCACCTTTTCCAGCTCTGTGGTAATATTTAATATGTTATATGATACCAGCAGCGTTTATAAAGTGATAGAAAAATTGCTAGATCAATGGAAATAACTAACTCTTTTCTTTGAAGAAATGTCCACAGAAATCTTCTTCATCCTGTGGTAGAATTTAAAACATTTTCTTAATCGACTGAAAAAAAAAATGTTTCATTTTGATTTCATACTAAAACTTAAAAAAAAAAAGACTCTTTCCTTCATCTCCCATCACTTCCCCCCCCCCTCCATCTTGCCGTGTTATTCGTTAACCTCGTCTGTTTTCAACCTCTCTTCAATCTCCAACCAATCGAAATGATTTCCGAGATATCTGAAGCAACTTCCCTTAGTTGATGGCAGCCGACCCTTGCAATTTAAAAACTTCGTTTCATCACAAGAAAATTTCTTCTCCAGTCATTTCTTGATCGGTAATTTATTTACTGTTTTTTATTTTAAACTGACTACAGTAATTTCATTGGGAGAGACTCGAAAAGCCTCTTTTCAGAGGGTGGCGGAGATATTTCTTGTGCGGAATCATCGAAGCGAAGAGAGAGGGATTTTGAGAGAGGGATTTTTTTTTTTTGGGGGGGGAGAGGGATTTTGTCACTTGAGCTTCCATTTGCTTCAAACAAATTGAAGGTCGGTTGATAAAAGCGAAGTTGACAGAACAGAATCGCTTTCTTGCAGAGTTGGGTTGGGTTGTTTTATCTCTGAGCGGCACTTTTTTGCACACCATGGGCTAAATGGCCAGGTCACATGGACCCCGAAGGCTCAGAGAAGGTTGGGGGAGGGGACCACTGGAACAGCTGTTGGGAGACAGATGGTAGCCTCCCGTCAAGACCATCCAGCGTGTTCTTTAACTTGCACAGGGTATGGCTCTCCCGCACACGGGGCCACGGCTTAACGTCCCATCCGACGGACGGCGGTCTTTCCAAGCCCATCGGTGTCCCCTACTGACCGTGGGCAGGGCGGGGAATTTTGCGGAGATAAATCTCACCGCTGACCCAGCTGGGACTCGAACCTGGGAACTACAGATTACGAGCCTGGCGCGCTACCGACTGAGCCACCCCCGCCCATTTCTTGCAGAGAAAAGGAATTTCGCGACGCTAAATTTTAACTGATTGTCCTTGAGAGGTAAATAAAAATTTTATATTTGTATACATATACACGCAGCGGGCACTTTATTAGGCACAGTTTGTATATTATGTCAATAGTTGGAATGTTTTCCTCTGAGTGGCACTTTTTTGCATACACAATGGGCTAAATGGTCAGGTCACAAGGACCCCGAGAAGGTTGGAGGAGGGGACTGATTGGATAGCTGTTGGGAGACAGGCCTCCCGTCAAGGACACCACAGTGTTCTTTAACGTGCACAGGGTATGGCTTTCCCGCACACGGAGGAATGGCGCATCGTCCCATCCTACAGACGGCGGCCCCCTCAGACCGTGGGCTGGGAGTTTTGCGGAGATAAATCTCAACGCTGACCCAGCTGGGAATCGAATCTCGCAACTGTAGATTATGAACCTGGTGCGCTACCGACTGAGCCATTCTCGCTCCTACGTCAACAGTATTAACTCATAAACAGAATTCAGTAGCTTCTTAAATAAGTTTTTAATGAAAATATCTAATCGAAGATGTCTATATCATTCTTAATCAAATCTAGATCAGTCTCCGTATCCAACAATATGCGTTCAGTATTTAAAGAGTTATGGAAGCTGGAACATTCCAACAAGTTAATGTGTTCTGCAAAAAACAAACATTCAAAATTATCCGGAAACTAACATAATTTATACTAAACATATTCTTGCACCTGTTAGTGAAGTTTAGTATAACGGTTACGGCTTTCGTTTTAGCTTGCTTTGATTAACTCCTCAGAGCAATTGTGTAAATTGGCGTTGTTGCTGTTAAATATTATGATTTTCGCAGCTCTTTACATACCGAACAAATACTGATTAAATTTGAGATCGAAATAGATTTGATAGCGATCATTAAATTATCTTCAACGCCCTTTTCATAAAAAAGCTTATTCCAGAAGTTACTGAGGTTTGTATTTGAATTACTATTAACATAAAATGGCATTGTATCTAATAAAGTGGCTGCTGAGTGTATGTATACTTTTAATATTACTTTTCTTTCATTTTTGGGTGCACCTCTATGCACGTTAGAGGAGGTCTCCTTTATCTGTCTTCCCCCATATAAGGGACCAAATTATTGAGGAATTTTATGTAAAAACGCAGATGTGATCCACATTTCGGAGAATATTAACATTTTATGTTAATAGTAATTAATAGTAATTAATAATCCGCGGACCACAAATACCGATGCAACGTCATATCAGAAAAGAAGACCACGATGATTGAAGTTTAAGAGAAGACATCAGCAAAATTCTTGGTGCTGTGGATTATTTTAGGAACGCTGATCCTTTTTATGATCGTTCTTCCAAGTTGAACTTGAGCTAAGTGATGCTTTGTCATGCTACAAAGCAATTCTACAAGTAAAAATATAAGCTGGGATCCAAACAGCTTTCGACTCGTTCTTTGCAAAACACAAACCGATCACAGAGTTGGGTTGGGTTGTTTTACCTCTGAGCGGCACTTTTTTGCACACAATGGGCTAAATGGCCAGGCCACAAGGACCCCGAAGGCTCAGAGAAGGTTGGGGGAGGAGACCCACTGGAACAGCTGTTGGGAGACAGATGGTAGTTTCCCGTCAAGGCCATCCAGCGTGTTCTTTAACGTGCACAGGGCATGACTCTCCGGCACACGGGGCCACGGCTTAACCTCCCATCCGACGGACGGCGGCCTTTCCAAGCCCATCGGTGTCCCCTACTGACCGTGCGCAGGGCGGGGAATTTTGCGGAGATAAATCTCAACGCTGACCCAGCTGGGACTCGAACCCGGGAACTACAGATTACGAGCCTGGCGCGCTACCGACTGAGCCGCCCCCGCCCCCGCCCCCCCGATCACAGACAATGGAATAGGAAGGTAAAAGTAAGATTTTTATTTCAAAGTCGTTCCAATTTTCACGCGACATCCTGAGGAGGGATCAGAAGATGGCTGTAGATGACCTTCAATCCCACTATGATCCTGCATCTGAAGCCTCCATCTAATTCTCTCCCAACTTCAATCTCCATCCGTCAAATCAAGCCTAATATCTCGACTTTTGAAGATAATGAAATTACTGATTTGTTAAAACAATTTATTAAACAAATTTTTTAAGTCTAATTAATGTTTCTCTATAAATAAATAGTGTACGCACTCACTACACAAATTCATGCGCATACAAAATAAAAAATTAGCGTCTTAATTTTAAGAGAAATTGATCGATATAGTAAATGATAAGTCAAGGTAATTTCTTCAGAAAATGTGTAAAATATGTTTAATCACATAATCTGGTCCTTGTTAATCCCTGTTTACATTAGTTTTAATGGTGGAAATTCCCTCTTAAAGAGTATTCGCTTAAATGGGTTTTTTTACGTCCCCATTAACAATTGATAACGAGGACGTACTCTTTTCAAAATTCTAAATCCCATTTTGACACAACATATGTTCCTCTTAAATGCAGTGTTTCAAAACGCATATAAATTTTTCTCTCATTAATAAGTTTGACACAAGACAGATTTTTGGAAGAAAGCAAGTTAGGAATTTTGTTACTGTTTATTTTGTTTTTGTTTATTGATTTATGAAACAATAATTCCTTAAAAATAAAAAATTTTCCAAAGGGTAGTTAAGTTCTGACTACCCCCCCCCCCATTGTCAATAACAACAGAGCAATTCTAAAATAATTGAAGATTTTTTTGAAATTAATAAAATACAGTAAAAGTTCGTTAATCAGGCACGCTTGGGGAATTGGGCATGCTGATTGATCGATTATGCAGTTAAGAGTTGGGTTGGGTTGTTTTACTTCTGAGCGGCCTTTTTCGCACACTATGGGCTAAATGGCCAGATCACAAGAACCCCGAAGGTTCAGTGAATATTGGGGGAGGGGACCCACTGGAATAGCTGTTGGGAGACAGATGGTAGCTTCCCGTCAAGGCCATCCAGCGTGTTCTTTAAAGTGCACAGGTTATGACTCTCGCGCACACGGGACCACGGCTTAACGTCCCATCCGACAAACGGTGGCCTTTCCAAGCCCATCGGTGTCGCATACTGACCGTGGGCAGGGCGGAAAGTTTTGCGGAGATAAGTCTCGACGCTGACCCAGCTTGGACTCGAATCTGGGAACTACAGATTATTAGCCTGGCGCGCTACCGACTGAGCCACCCCCGCCCCATGCAGTTAGAGAGAATAGTGAATGACGATATGCTCTTTAATGTGAGCTACGATGAAAAATTAAAAATAAACAATTGGACATGAATATAGTATAATAAGCATTGTCCTTAACCAATTGTTCAAATGTTTCCCAATATTCAATGGAATCATCCTGATCTGCAGATTTTTTCTATCCAGAAACATTCAGCTTTCAAATCCCACGCCAAAGTTTAAAGCATTTAAGCCAGTCATCATAAAAAGCGCATCCTTCAGTTATTTCCATTTGTTTCTTAAAATCCTTTGCTAACCAGAATGAGTCCTGATATTGCAACTTCTTCACGGTATTTCAACACAAACCAGTCACGTAACACATTGTCAAACAGCTCTCGATTTTTTTTCAATCTTGCACTTGTAGCTTTATTTCCACTCTCAGAATTAGAAGCAAAATTCAACAGTTCGATTTTTGAATCCTTTGAGATAATCAATGGTTGATGAGGCAATATTTTATTCACGCATTAACGTATCATGATTTACACCTCTCTGTCATTTTTGGGGCGGGGGTGGCTCAGTCGGTAGCGCGCCAGGCTCGTAATCTGTAGTTCCCAGGTTCCAGTCCCAGCTGGGTCAGCGTTGAGATTTATCTCCGCAAAATTCCCCGCCTTGCCAAGGTCAGTAGGGGACACGATAGGCTTGGAAAGGCCACAGTCCGTCGGATGGGACGTTAAGCCGTGGCCCCGTGTGCGGGAGAGCCATACCCTGTGCACGTTAAAGAACACGCTGGATGGCCTTGACGGGAGGCTACCATCTGTCTCCCAACAGCTGTTCCAGTGGGTCCCCTCCCCCAACCTTCTCTGAACCTTCGGGGTCCATGTGACCTGGCCATTTAGCCCATTGTGTGCAAAAAAGTGCCGCTCAGAGGTAAAACAAACCAACCCAACTCTGTCATTTCATAACAATTTAAATTTTCAGAGTAATAGTTGACATTTCTTTATCTTTTCAGTTCCGTGCACAGGTGTTATATTTTTAGAGGCCATGGTTGAAAGATGAACATCTTATTACTGGACATAAATGAGTAATACTGCTGAACTAAGAAACCAAAATGGCTGTCGATTGAAAAACTGAACGTGATCGCCAAGTCAGTTGGACTGTGCGCGCAGCGCCACCAGTGGAAGACTCTCGCTACTAAATTTTGAAACTTTCCGGATTGTTCTGGGGATGCCACGCGACGCTGGATAGCGGAAAGAATATGCTGCTAGAGCCATTGGCGAATTTGTAGTGGAATCTGTGAAATATGCCGCTAGATGTAATACTAGATAAAAGAACTTGTACTGTATATCTGAATTTACATTAAAAACTTATCAAAGTCATGGTTCAAAAATCCGAAAAATTATTTAAGTTCTTGCAAAATAAATATTAAATAAATAGGACTTAAAAATAATTCTGCATCAATTTAATTCTGCCAGAAAGGTTTAATAAAAAATAAATAATAATATAATAAATACCCCCTCAAGCAGCTGCTTGCCACAGAGGTCTGACAGGAGCCTGTCAGTTTATATGCCAGAGTAGAAGGTCTGAGAGGATGGCAGGACCTCAGCAGAAAACGAACATCCATGCCTTATCCGGGGCTCGAACCCAGGTCCCGTAGATCAGTAGCCAAGCGCGCTAACCACTCGGCCACGGGATTTACTTGGGGCAAAAAATCTAAATGGCCTAGGTATTCCAGGGCGCTTTTTTTCACAATGCAACTGAGGATGCCAGATAAAAATAGTAGAATAAGAGAGATAATTTTTATTTAAACTGCATTCAAAAATGTTTTTTCATATTAATAAATGAACATAAATGATATACTTCTGAAAATACAAGAACACAAAGAGAGAAAAACAAAACCAGATCTCGTTAAAAAGACAAAAGATTTTTTTCCCGATAAATTTTATTTGGCCGGGGGGAGGAGGTGCCCCTGGAAAAAGTAATATAGTGTAACTCCTGGAGGGTTCAAAAAGAACTCTTTTACAAGGTTTGAAAAACGTACAATAAAATAATTAAATAATCAGATTCTTTTTCTTTCTGCCTATTTAAGTTTCAGAAAAAGAATTTTCGTGAGAATGTATGGTTATTACACGACACCAGTTTTGAATTCCAAATGGTGAAATGTGTATTGCCTTAACTGACATAGTGGTTAGGCAGCTAGCGACTGTTCCAGCAAGGCAAACTTTGTGTGTTGTGTTAGCTCTAACTAAAGCAGTGGTCAGCAGTGACTTCGGTCTTAGTAGGGCATGTAAAAGCTAGGAGTAGCTTCTAGGATTCTTCTCTGTCCTATATGTCGCAAATAAAAAAAAAATTTTACTAATGAGTATTGCAGAGATGCATGAAAGGGAATTTTCCCCTCTTTAAGAACAAGGAATCCTGAAATGTGGTTCTACTGCGTTGGAACGTGCTTCGCAGTGGGACCAACATGTAGGAGCAGTTTAGTGTTGCCAACCTGCTGTGGGCTGACAGACCAATCTCCAAGCGGAAAGGAATTCAAGCAATGTTGCCATAATTGTCCTTTCATAAGGGTATGCCGAGCGTTATATTGAATCACTTGCCAGTAAATAGCTAGAGAGGAGATGAAGCCATAATTGGTATCGATCACTGGATGCGTTAAACTGTCAGACTCAACAGCTTGCTTTTTATGGATATTATATGGGGGCGGGGTGGCTCAGTCGGTAGCGCGCCAGGTTCGTAATCTGTAGTTCCCAGGTTCGAGTCCCAGCTGGGTCAGCGTTGAGATTTTACCTCCGCAAAATTCACCGCCCTGCCCACGGTCAGTAGGGGACACCGATGGCCTTGAAAAGGCCGTCGTCCGTCAAATGTGACGTTAAGTCGTGGCCCCGTGTGCGGGAGAGCCATACCCTGTGCACGTTGAAGAACACGCTGGATGGCCTTGAGGGGAGGCTACCATCTGTCTCCCAACAGCTGTTCCAGTGGGTCCCCTCCCCCAACCTTCTCTGAGCCTTCGGGGTCCATGTGACCTGGCCATTTAGCCCATGGTGTGCAAAAAAGTGCCGCTCAGAGGTAACCCAACGGATATTATAACGAAGCAATACGGCAAAAATTACAGTATCTGAAACCAGACGGGATCATCAAAGTTGCGAAATGTGTTAGAAATTTAAGAAAAAATATTTACATTAAGTTCACGATTGGGAAATGAATAAGTATAAAAACAACTAAAACAGTCCTCAAGTACAGTCGCTCAAAAAAGTATCCGAACACTATGGTTGATTGCAGAATTCAGAAAAAATATTTGGCAGCGATTTTATTTTTAGAAATTAGTGATCTGGCAACCTTCGTGTCACGTGACACGAAGGTTGCCAGATCACTAATTTAAAAAAAAATCGTTGCCAGATATTTTTTCTGAATTCTGTAATCAATTATAGTGTTCGGATACTTTTTTAATATATATAATGCTTATGAATATATAATGCAATGAATATGGAGCGTGTGCAGTTACCGTTCACAGCAAACTGGAGCGGTTGCGGTTAATGTTCACAGCACATTGGATCGTGTGGGCTCACTCACGGAAATATTGAGCGTGTGCAGTTACCGTTCACAGCAAACTGGAGCGGTTGCGGTTAATGTTCACAGCACATTGGATCGTGTGAGCTCACAAAGACCTGGATCGTGTGGGCTCACTCACGGAAATATTGAGCGTGTGCAGTTACCGTTCACAGCAAACTGGAGCGGTTGCGGTTAATGTTCACAGCACATTGGATCGTGTGAGCTCACAAAGACCTGGATCGTGTGGGCTCACTCACGGAAATATTGAGCGTGTGCAGTTACCGTTCACAACGAACGGTAACTGGAGCGTGTAAAGTTGCTGTACACGCTCCAGATATTTTTCCTGAATTCTGTAATCACGTGACACAAAGGTTGCCAGATCACTAATTTCTAAAAACAAATCGTTGCCAGATATTTTTTACGAATTCTGTAATCAACCATAGCGTTCGGATACTTTTTTGAGCGACTGTACAGCCAGCTTTTCAAGCCCATTGGTGTCCAATTTCGCAGCGAAGGTAGTATTGGATTTAGAGGAAAAATTCCCAATGCAGGGCACAGTAATGACTTGAAAGTGGGAATATCAAATCATGGGACTGGCACTCTACGTACTGAGAACAACTTGACTGTAGGGAAAACGGAATTGTTGCAGATGCGTGAAACAGGTGCGAATTTCGTCTAAGGACTTGTATAATTGAAATTTAGCCAAATAGAAATCCTTCAATTTATTTATGTAGTCATCTTCATTTCGAGGCTCTCGACCTTACTAAAGAGTCTAGTTTCAATGTAACAAAAGTTGAAAATGCGATCTTATCAAAAACTTTCGTTTTTTAAAGTTTTGCTTGCTCGTTTTTGCGATTTTTGAGCGATTCTCATACCATTTTTTGTTGTGGATTTAGGTCTCCGTGTAGATCCCAAATCAATACTTCAATATCACAGAACATATTTCATTCACAGAAGTTATCCTTAAACCGGAGTAAAAGAATCTGAAATTTAGGAGAAAAAAAAACATATTATGTAAGAAAAGGTCTTCAGATTTTCATTATTTTAACACGAAAGTTTCTTTTAAATTCAGGATATACTATTTTTCTTTGATTTAGATAATATTACTTTGGCACTATTCAGAACTTCTGTTTAGCATTTGAGTTATGGAAATTCTTGAAGAAATTCTTTGTGTCCCCTTTTCTCTCTATGAGCATCTTTTGTGTTCACTTTTCTCTTTATGCGCATCTTTCGTGTCCCCTTTTCTCTTTATGCGCATCTTTCGTGTCCCCTTTTCTCTTTATGCGCACCTTTTGTGTCTCATTTTCTCTCTATGCGCATCTTTTGTGTCCCCTTTTCTCTTTATGCGCATCTTTTGTGTCCCCTTTTCTCTTTATGCGCATCTTTTGTGTCTCCTTTTCTCTTTATGAGCATCTTTTGTGTCCCCTTTTCTCTTTATGCGCATCTTTCGTGTCCCCTTTTCTCTTTATGCGCATCTTTCGTGTCCCCTTTTCTCTTTATGCGCATCTTTTGTGTCCCCTTTTCTCTTTATGCGCATCTTTTGTGTCCCTTTTTCTCTTTATGCGCATCTTTTGTGTCCCCTTTTCTCTTTATGCGCATCTTTCGTGTCCCCTTTTCTCTTTATGCGCATCTTTTGTATCCCCTTTTCTCTTTATGTGCATCTTTCGTGTCCCCTTTTCTCTTTATGCGCATCTTTTGTGTCCCCTTTTCTCTTTATGAGCATCTTTTGTGTCCCCTTTTCTCTTTATGCGCATCTTTCGTGTCCCCTTTTCTCTTTATGCGCATCTTTTGTGTCTCCTTTTCTCTTTATGCGCATCTTTCGTGTCCCCTTTTCTCTTTATGCGCATCTTTTGTATCCCCTTTTCTCTTTATGCGAATCTTTTGTGTCTCCTTTTCTCTTTATGCGCATCTTTCGTGTCCCCTTTTCTCTTTATGCGCACCTTTTGTGTCTCATTTTCTCTCTATGCGCATCTTTTGTGTCCCCTTTTCTCTTTATGCACATCTTTTGTGTCCCCTTTTCTCTTTATGCGCATCTTTTGTGTCTCCTTTTCTCTTTATGAGCATCTTTTGTGTCCCCTTTTCTCTTTATGTGCATCTTTCGTGTCCCCTTTTCTCTTTATGCGCATCTTTTGTGTCCCCTTTTCTCTTTATGCGAATCTTTTGTGTCTCTTTTTCCTCTGCCGATTTCCCTCCGTCTTCAAAGGGCAGTTAGTTCATTGTCACCCGTGTCGTGCGGTCTGTCGGATGTCTAAGGAGGTTTCTCAGCACCAGAGTGCACGAGACAGAGGAAGGTGTCTGTCGCAACCTGGCCGTGCATAGGAGCATACTGGTGGGGGGAGGGGGAGAGGTGGTCTCTGTCACAATCTTTTACTGAGAAGGTGATTTTGGCTTTTATCGTTTCGTTTCTTTTCTCGTTGAGTTTGTCAGAGAAAAGAGGATGTCGCTATGAGTTTCCACACGCGGAGTCTAAAGCGATAGATTGCGAAAAGTGGATTTTGTTGTCGTACATGACTTAACCTTCAAAGCACATTAAGCACGAGAAATTGACTGTTAGCGGCATCTATCGTGTTTTCATTCAGTCATACCTATGACAGTTGTTTTACCTATGAACGGTACTTTTCTTTTGCATAAGTTGGGTAAAATGTCCAGGTCACAAAACCCCCAAGAACTCAAAGAGTTTGGGGGAAATGGATTAAGTGTATCTGTAGACAGAAGCCTTCCGTCAAGGACATCCAGCGTGTTCTTTAACGTGCGTAGGGTGCAACTCTTGATGACTAATTGTAACTTCAGCTTGCCTCTGAAAATCTTCACAGCACATTGGATCGTGTGAGCTCACAAAGACCTGGATCGTGTGGGCTCACTCACGGAAATATTGAGCGTGTGCAGTTACCGTTCACAGCAAACTGGAGCGTGTGCAGTTACTGTAACTGGAGCGTGTACAGTTGCTGTACACGCTCCAGATATTTTTCCTGAATTCTGTTCAACCTTCGTGTCACGTGACACGAAGGTTGCCAGATCACTAATTTCTAAAAAAATCGTTGTCAGACATTTTATATATAGATATTTTATTGCCAGATATTTTATATATATTAGCATAAATGATTCTTAGTATGAAAGTTATAAAGTTATCACACATTAGGAAAGTGTTAAAAAATCATTAAACTCTTTTCCGAATTCGAATGTGGAAAATTTCTGGTTGCGCAGGAAACTCTAGGTATTGGAAACGATGGCACTCCAAAAAATATAGTATCACCCAGATATTATAGGCTATGACAACGCACCGATATATAGCACTCCGAGAAATAGTTTGATAAGAGCCTCATTTTCAAAATTAAAGACAAATTTTATGTAAGTGATTTATTTAAAAAAAAAGAATCACCCACAGAAATGTTCATATATTTTTGCATAGTAATCTAGTAAAATGTATCCACAAACTTGGTCTATTAACTTTCAAAAGCAGTTATATTAACGCAATTGGTGTTGTCGTTTCACGTTTCATTTGCTTATAATTACCACGAGGGCGGTTGATAAGACACTAATTACTTTTAATAGGTTCCAAAATTAGAGGGTTTCAGAAACGGAGCCTATTTTATTGTCGACTAATTAATTTTAGCCACTGCTAGGGAATAGATGGAGGAAGAGGAGGACAGGCAGTCTATAGGTAATTCTGATTACAGGCAACACAGAAACTGTAGGCGGCCTTTACAGAAGCGTGCACCAGAGACAATTGGGAAAAGTTTTGCATTTTTATCCTTTGCAGATGATGTTAGCAGGAAAAGCAGAAGAGAACTGCATTTTGATTCATAATGATGATGCTTTGATTGGAGCACTTTGCGGCTAATGACCCTAAAGAGCCTAAGGAGTCAAGCGTGCTGTCCACCCCTAACCCATGTGAGCAAACCTCCTGTGTTCGACGTAGTCGTACAGACCCAGACAGACAGGAGAAGAAAAAGGAGGGGCTGGAGGGAGAGGGGGGGGGGGGCGGTGGAGAGTGAGAGAGGAAAGGAGGAGGAATGGAAGGGAAACACACAATCAGTAACCGGGGCACGGCTGCCGCTATTATCGTACACGCGCTGTGCCCAAATGGATACGATTTCCTATCACTCTAATGGACGTCGAAATCAACCGGAAGTGGCTGCCACGTGACCTTCTTGAGACGTGTAGACAAGCGGAAGTGACGGCGATTGCGTCTAGTAGATAATGGCTGCCAAAAAGTTTCCCTCGACTAGACTGAATGCTCCCCGTCTGCAGAGGTGATTCACTAAGTGAACAGCTCTTTGCAAGATGATGATCACGATGCTAAAAGGGAGAACAGTAGGAGCGGTTTCGAAACGCTCCGGACGACACAAATGGATTTCTTTTTTTTACCAGCTCAAGGAATTACTTTTACAGTCGGAATTTGTTTCGAGACAAATTGGTGCCGTGACTGATGGAAACTGACACGGAGGGAATGAGACAATTTTTGCTTTTGTTTAGTGTGTGCGGGAAGGACGATTATTTCATTACGTTTTCATCGAAGATTATGTCAATCAAGATGTACAGTCGCTCAAAAAAGTATCCGAACACTATGGTTGATTAAAGAATTCATAAAAAATATCTGGAAACGATTTTTTTTAGAAATTAGTGATCTGGCAACCTTCGTGTCACGTGATTACAGAATTCAGGAAAAATATCTGGAGCGTGTACAGCAACTGTACACGCTCCAGTTACCGTTCACAGCAAACTGGAGCGTGTGCAGTTACTGCACACGCTCCAGTTTGCTGTGAAAGGTAACTGCACACGCTCAATATTTCCGTGAGTGAGCCCACACGATCCAGGTCTTTGTGAGCTCACACGATCCAATGTGCTGTGAACATTAACCGCAACCGCTCCAGTTTGTTGTGAACGGTAATTGCACACGCTCCATATTCATTGCATTATATATTCATACGCATTATATATATTAAAAAAGTATCCGTACACTATGGTTGATTACAGAATTCAGAAAAATTATCTGCAACGATTTTTTTTTAGAAATTAGTGATCTGGCAACCTTCGTGTCACGTGATTACAGAATTCAGGAAAAATATCTGGAGTGTGTACAGCAACTCTACACGTTCCAGTTACCGTTCACAGCAAATTGGAGCGTGTGCAGTTACTGCACACGCTCAATATTTCCGTGAGTGAGCCCACACGATCTAGTATCAAAATAATATGACCACCTACAGTCGCTCAAAAAAGCATCCGAACACTATGGTTGATACAGTTGCTGTACACGCTCCAGCTACCGTTCACAGCAAACTGGAGCGTGTGCAGTTACTGCACACGCTCCAGTTTGCTGTGAACGGTAACTGCACACGCTCAATATTTCCGTGAGTGAGCCCACACGATCTAGTATCAAAATAATATGACCACCTACAGTCGCTCAAAAAAGTATCCGAGCACTATGGTTGATTACAGAATTCAGAAAAAATATCTGGCAACGATTTTTTTAGAAATTAGTTATCTGGCAACCTTCGTGTCACGTGACACGAAGGAGATCACCAGATCACCGATTTCTAAAAAAATACGACGACGTGGGTTTTTATTCTATCTCCTCAACACAATTTTTAATTAATAGATCCTCCTCTGACTCTAAGAAAAAAAAATGAATATTATAATGACATAATCTGGGAGAGATAAAATATTAAATCCCGCCCCCCCCCCCCTCTAACTGGATGAAGATATGAACATTATTTTGAGGAGGTCTCCGAGAGGCGAAATCGCAATTTTTTTTACTGGCAGGAAGGAGAAGAGGAGATCATCGGTGCAATGATAAATGCTGAGAAAGAGAAAAGTAAAAAAGCTGGGATAAATGATAAAAATAAACACATTGTAAATATACGTAGGTTGATCATTTAATTCAAGGACTGCCGTCTCCAACAATTAACAGCTTTTTCGTACGAGTTAATACATGATATGTGGCAACGCAACGAAAACGGCTCTTCAAGGGCACGGAGCAGTGTGTGCAAGTTGAAACGCGTTACCGTCGCAAGAAGGAGAACAGCTCTTGGTTATCCAGATCAAGCGTTGTTCTCACGGAATGTTAGTCTGCGAAGCGTTTGTCACTTGTAAAACGCGCTTCATTTCAAGCTCTGTTCTCTATACACTTCAGTCATTTCTGTGACTGTCTGTGCACCACTTGGGGCGCGGGTGGCTCAGTCGGTAGCGCGCCAGGCTCGTAATCTGTAGCTCCCAGGTTCGAGTCCCAGCTGGGTCAGCGTTGAGATTTATCTCCGCAAAATTCCCCGCCCTGCCCACGGTCAGTAGGGGACACCGATGGGCTTGGAAAGGTCGCCGTCCGTCGGATGGGACGTTAAGCCGTGGCCCCGTGTGCGGGAGAACCATACCCTGTGCACGTTAAAGAACACGCTGGATGGCCTTGACGGGAGGCTACCATCTGTCTCCCAACAGCTGTTCCAGTGGGTCCCCTCCCCCAACCTTCTCTGAGCCTTCGGGGTCCATGTGACTTGGTCATTTAGCCCATGGTGTGCAAAAAAGTGCCGCTCAGAGGTAAAACAACCCAACTGTGCACCACTTAAACGTCGACCAACACAGTAACGTATCACATACCGGTGCTCACTTTCCAGATCAGCGAAAGCCTAAAAACAATTCCACACACACAGAAACGAAGGCCTTTCCAAAGCTAGAAAATGGCAGAGATTGACTTCTCACTGTTCTGCTGCTGCTTGAGACTGTATCGCAACGTGTTTCAACTTCCTCACAATAATCCGTGCCTTTGAAGAGTCGCTGTGTTGCCCGATATCATGTACTAACTCGTACGAAAAGGTGCTAATTGTTGGTGACGGCAACCCGCGAATTAAATGATCTACCCTCGTATTATATATATATATATTAAGTATTTTAAAATCAATCATTTGTTGTTTGGGGAAATATCTAGAAATCAATGCGAGTCGTTGGGGTCAAAATAGTTTCACTCTTTTGACACAAATCGTTGTTTTGTTTTCAAAAGTAAAAACAAAATAATTTTTCGGGTGATGGAAAGTGTTTCCACTGGGACATGTATCAGAACCCGAACGGATTAATTAGCTATCTTCCCGACTTGACTTTGCGAAGAAAACAATAGAAGTATTTTATTAGAATTAGATTTGCCGACATTCGGGACAGCCATTAGTGTCAGAATTCTTTCGCTTCTCATTCAATTCTAAAAAAGATAATGCTAATTTCTCAGTATGTAGGTCATGTTAATTTTCCCTTGCGAGCAACAAAACGCAATTGGACCAATCCAGTTCGCAATTTCAATCCTTCTCTTTCTCTTACAGATAGAATTTACTTTTCCACGGCCTAGTAGCAAATAGACTGACCCCTTGTAATTGAACTATTGATCCCGCTTCGCTGTATGGCTTAATGCAATTAAGCTTCTGCGATGCTATACTTAGTCGCCGTAATGTAGTTATGCTTTTACGATTCTATGTTTAGTGTGTTTAATGCAATTATTCGTTTTGCTGTCCGCGTTTAGCAAGCAATCACGCCAGGAATCGCAAATGCATATACTGGAATGCTAATGAATAGTATAAGTTTGAAAAAAAGAAAAAGGCTTTCGAGATATCAGAAATAGATTCGTCGGCGAAACTGGAGAGAGAAACGTGCAAAAAAAACAGAAAGCAATGGAGGAAGGATGGAATTGATACGTCTGGAGTTGTGTGTGTATGGGGGGGGGGGGGGGGTGTTCTTGACTCGGCTTTAAATATTCACTCTTGGACATTTGGGTAAACAGAAGATGCAAAAGACGGAGAGAAAACTATTTCGTATTCTTTTATTTTTGAATTTACGTAGTTTTTATGCTTACTAATGTTGTGCACAGAGTTGTGTGCAAGTTGGGTTTTTTTGTGCTGCTTCTTTCGGGCATGGTGCAGCTTTTAAGGATGCGATTTCTTGGGAATAATGAAAGAAGAGATGAAGGAAAGTCTGAGGAGGAGGAAGAGGAAAGAAGAGATTGATGAGGAAATGGATCAAAAGAAAAGGATGAGGAAAACGTAAGGAGAAGAAGTGAGGATGATAAGAATCGATTGGAAAAGAATCGAAAAAACGATAGAGAAAAAAAAGAAAAGGAAAAATAGAAAGAAAGGTGATGACTTTTGTTTCAGAAAATGAACAAAAATAAAGAATGAAAAGAGAGAACAGTTTTATGACGCAGAATGCGAACTGAAAGAAATATTTCTTTCGAAATGAAAGAAAAAAAGATCAGAACAGAAAAGAACTAAAAAAAAGTATTTTCTTTTGAATATAATACGAGTAAAAAGGAAAAAAAAATGAAAAAGACGAAAAATGCAAAGGAAAACTATGATGGGGGAAAAAGTGGAATGTGGAATTCAATTAAAAAAACATCTAAATGCAAAAATAAAAAAAAGAGACTGAATGAACGCATTTTGTTTCGACAGCACACTGAGAAGAACCTGACAATCCGACACCCCATTGAGAAGATCTGATACGGAGGCGGGAAATTTCAGCCAAAAATTACAACATAAACAAGGATGCATTATATTATTCAGCATTTGATTTTGGCTGCTTTAATTTTAATGGCTAATTTCGGCTGCATAAGAGGCTAACTAGCCAGGACTGCCAAAGCTTTTATGAGGAATGGCGACGGGGGGGGGGGGGGGGGTAAGAAAACTTATTGTCGATAAATGGGAGCTTCTGCTGAATATCATCTTCCTTTGGGATCATGACTCGAAAGTCCCATCAGACTGATTTCCAAGCTCATGGTATCTTCGTTAGCACCAAGGGCACAGGATCAAACATTAAACACTACTGACAGGAAGAACTTTAAAAGTAGCTGAAAATTTAGTGGAAATCACACTTTAAGATCTATAACGTTTGTAGTTGCAATTTTTTAAACCTAGAACTTTCGTGTTCTTTTATATTTATATTTGTATCAGAATTTTGTACTTCTGTTTTACACCTACATTTTTGTATGCACTTTCATTATACATAATTTATAATATACAGTTATACTTTTCACACTTAATATTTTTTGTATCTGCACTCTTTATGTCTGCATTTTGTACCTATATCATTTGTACCTATATTTTGCACCTAAATTATTTGTACCTATATTTCGTACCTATATCTTTTGTACATACATTTCGTAGCTATATCATTATACCTATATTTTGTACCTATGTCATTTATATCTACATTTTGTACCTATATCTTTAGTACCTATATTTTGTACCTATATCATTTGTACCTACATTTTGTACTTATATCTTTTGTACCTATATTTCGTTCCTATATCTTTTGTACCTATATCTTTACACCTATATTTTGCACCTATATCATTTGTACTTACATTTTGTACCTATACCTTTTGTATCACATTCTATTACCTATATCTTTAATACCTATATTTTGTACCTATATCATTTGTACGTACATTTTGTACTTATATCTTTTGTACCTACATTTTGTACCTATATTATTTGTACCTATATTTTTTACTACTCACTTGTACGTACATTTTGCACCTATATTGGTATCTATATCTTTTGCCCCTACAGCTATTTGCCAAAGTGTGGTAAAGCCTTTACAAACGAGCATTTTCAGCTTTAGAGCTCTCTGAGTTCTAAGAAAAATCCATTTTAATACATAAAATTGTACATATTCTGAATATAAATTTGATGCTGACTTTTTATTTTTCACCGCTTCCTAATATCAATCTTAAATTATATGCAAATTAATGAAAAAAATATGATGACGCCCTTTTCAATTCCTTTTATATTTTTTGTACTTATTCTTATACTCAAATTTGTATTTAGAAACTAATCATGAAAAGCAAGAGAGTTTCAGTTTTGAATCCTTCATAAATTCAAAGACTTTTGTCTTTTACGTATCATCGTATAAGGAAAGGTGTTCTTTTAATAACTTTCTCAACTTTACAGTAGATGCTCAATATTTCGATCCGTGGTCCCGTGTGTGGGAGAGCCATACCCAGTGCACGTTAAAGAACACGCTGGATGGCCTTGACGGGAGGCTACCATCTGTTTCCCAACAGCTGCTCCAGTGGGTCCCCTCCCCAACCTTCTCTGAGCCTTCGGGGTCCATGTGACCTGGCCATTTAGCCCATGGTGTGCAAAAAAGTGCCGCTCAGAGGTAAAACAACCCAACCCAACCCAAAATTTCGACACTTTTGAAAAAGTTACTTATTCTTTTTCGGAAGCTACTAAAAGTTAACATTTTTCATTATTATGCATAGTATTATGAATAATTTTCTAGATCATAAAAATTATCTCTGAAATCATTCTTTCTTCTCCCACTTTGAGTCCAAACAGTTCCAGCGCTTAAATTTATCTCCTTAACCCCCCCCCCCCCACCCCCGCTGACCGATTTCACTAAGCAAGGGGACACCAATGGGCTTGGAAAGGCCTCCGTCCAACTGATGGTTGGGTTAAGCCGTGTCTCCGTGTGCGGAAGAGTCATATCCTTTTCACTCTAAAGAACATGCTGGATGGCCTTGACTGGAGTCTTTCATCAGACTCCTAACAGATGTTCAGTGGATCTCCAACCTTCTCTGAACGCTTGGGGTCCTTGTGATCTGATATTTTAGTCAATTAAGTACAAAGGCAGCAATAACATCTCGACAACCTGGTGACTTTTGGTAATGTAGTGTTCGGCTTTAATACCTACACGTTTCATATCCACTTCTTAACTGCACCCATACTTTTTATTTCTACCTCTCATATTTAATAAGTGTACAGTCGCTCAAAAAAGTATCCGAACACTATGGTTGATTACAGAATTCAGAAAAAATATCTGACAACGATTTTTTTTTAGAAATTAGTGATCTGGCAACCTTTGTGTCACGTGACACGAAGTTTGCCAGATCACTAATTTATAAAAATCGTTGCCAGATATTTTTTCTGAATTCTGTAATCAACCATAGTGTTCGGATACTTTTTTGAGCGACTGTAGGTAGTCATATTATTTTGATACTAGATCATGTGGGCTCACTCACGGAAACATTGAGCGTGTGCAGCTACCGTTCACAGCAAACTGGAGCGTGTGCAGTAACTGCACACGCTCCAGTTTGCTGTGAACGGTAACTGGAGCGTGTACAGTTGCTGTACACGCTCCAGATATTTTTCCTGAATTCTGTAATCACGTGACACGAAGGTTGCCAGATCACTAATTTCTAAAAAAAATCGTTGCCAGATATTTTTTCTGAATTTTGTAATCAACCATAGTGTTCGGATACTTTTTTGAGCGACTGTATAAATATATCTATATCTTTTATAACGATGCCTTTTATATTTACATCTTTTTTCCTGCATAGTTTATTCCTTATACATTTACACCTGCGGCAGAATTCCAAATGAAGTTTTGACGAAATGGAAAAAGAAACGAAAATTTAGACACAATAATTATACTGCCTTGTCAAATTATGATTCACACTTACCAAATTCTCAGGTATTTTTGATTTCCATCGTTAGAGGACGAAAAATATCGAAAATTCTAACGAATATTGTAAATCAGCTGCTTAGATAAGAAATTGAATTTCGGTGGTAGAAGTTCAAGAGATATTCTATTGGCAGCGCCAATTTTCCCCTTTTCTGACAAGGGGATTTTATATTCGAAAGAGTAAATAAGAAATTATTTTTATGTGGAATAATACTAATAAAATATTGCAATGTAAAAAAACACGGGAATTGTCCTGCAAACATGAAACTCCTGAATAGCTGAAATAACCAAACTTCGCTACGGGTGGATTACGTTGGGTTGTTTTACCTCTGAGCGGCACTTTTTTGCACACCATGGGCTAAATGGCCAGGTCACATGGACCCCGAAGGCTCAGAGAAGGTTGGGTGAGGGGACCCACTGAAATAGCTGTTGGGACACAGATGGTAGCCTCCCGTCAAGGCCATCCAGCGTGTTCTTTAACGTGCACAGGGTATGGCTCTCCCGCACACGGGGCCACGGCTTAACGTCCCATCCGACGGACGGCGGCCTTTCCAAGCCCATCGGTGTCCCCTACTGACCGTGGGCAGGGCGGGGTATTTTGCGGAGATAAATCTCAACGCTGATCAAGCTGGGACTCGAACCTGGGAACTACAGATTACGAGCCTGACGCGCTACCGACTGAGCAACCCTCGCCCCGGTGGATTACGAACCCACGACCTATTGATAACACTGCCAAGTGCTGTGATCACTGAGCTATCAAGGTTACCTCAATTTTTAGCCAATTGTGACTATAATCGTTCCCAATGGAATCATTCGCAGTTTCACCTATGATTGGATGGGAAGGCACAGATGACGTCACAAGCGACTGCATTGGGAAAGCTTAGAGTCACAAATTGCTGTAAAATGAACTAACAAGGATAGCTCAGTTGCCAGAGCACCTATCAGGTGGTCGTGGATTCCTATCTCACAAATGAAGTAGCTAATATTTTTTGCAGTTAAATAATCCATATTACTCTTTGATTTCCCAATGATCCATTAGCTCGAATTGCCATTTTTAAAAGTTCCAAAAGTCGGAAAATGAAAAAACTTAATTTTGTTTTAGAACTAGCATACTGTATTCAGCCGTCCCGTGGCCGAGTGGTTAGCACGCTTGTCTACTGACCTAAGGGACCTGGGTTCGAACCCCAGATTAGGCATGGATGTGTGTGTCGTTTTTCTGCTGAGGTCCTGCCATCCTGTCAGAACTCCTACTGTGGCATATAAACTGACAGGCTCCTGTCAGACCTCTGTGGCAAGCAGCTGCTTGAGGGGGTATTTATTTATTATTTATACTGTATTCTCCACAGACAATGTGTGTTTCCATAAATTAAGGAACAACCCTGTGGTACGTCAATCAGAAACTAACATCGAAGCTCCGTAACTACAAAAGTACTATTTTTGTTTTAAAAAAAATGTGATAGATGAAGATCTGAATCAAATATATCAATATCTCGATTTTCAATAATATTCGTTCAGTATTTAATGAGTTATAAAAATTTGAATATTTAATAATAAAACGGCCAGTCACAAAAATTGACTGCAGAAGTTAATTAAAATTTAGCAATAAGCATTGTATCAAAGTGTTTAATGAAATATGGGTTGGGTTGTTTTACCTCTGAGTGGCACTTTTTTCGCACACAATGGGCTAAATGGCCAAGTCACATGGACCCCGAAGGCTCAGAGAAGGTTGGGGGAGGGGACCCACTGGAACGTCTGTTGGGAGACAAATGGTAGCCTCCAGACAGATGGTAGCCAAGGCCATCCAGCGTGTTCTTTAACGTGCACAGGGTATGACTCTCCCGCACACGGAGCCACGGCTTAACGTACCATCCAATGGACGGCTGCCTTTCCAAGCCCATCGGTGCCCACTTCTGACCGTGGGCAGGGTGGGGAATTTTGCGGAGGTAAATCTCAACGCTGACCCAGCTGGGACTCGAACCTGGGAATTACAGATTACGAGCCTGCCGCGCTACCAACTGAGCCACCCCTTAATGAAATGTGAATTTTATAATCAATGAATAATAAAATAAATACACAGATTTTGAGTTCAAATATAAATTCAAGAATTAGTTTTGCGGGATAAATAAATTTCGCCAACGATTGGTATTCGAATGCAAGCCTCCAAGTTGCTTTAATCCCGAAGTTATCACCATCTCCGTCATTACTACACTTAATGAGATATGAGTAATAGGAGATAAATTTATATATTACAGAGGCTGAAATTGCTTTTTTCGTTTACATATTTATATATATTGATGTACTCAGGATTGCATGAAATATATGTTTTGTAAATATCCACTTGAGAGTTAAACACTAACTCTTGTGGAACTTGACTATGTATTAACTATGTATTAAATATTGTGCAAATAAATATTATTGTTATTAATTCTGACTTTTTAACTCACTGACCTTCCCGCTATGCGCCATCTATGATCAGGAAAGCCAACTAATCCAATATTTCTTGATATAAGAATGTTAAATAAGGAAGTTATTCGCAATGAAGCGTTTTTAATGCAAGAATGAATCCAAAATAAACTCACGGATTATCTGTTGGTATTTAAATCAAGGATGAATTTTGTGGAAAAATGTTGTGAGCGACAATTTCAGTGAGATTTAAACGTCACTACTAAGTGAGGGAATGACAGAGCTGCTGATAGCTTGGCGGTTAGAACATCTGGGAAGCGTAGGTTCGAATCGGTTGTTTGGGTTGGGTTGTTTTACCTCTGAGCGGCACTTTTTTGCACACCATGGGCTAAATGGCCAGGTCACATGGACCCCGAAGGCTCAGAGAAGGTTGGGGGAGGGGACCCACTGGAACAGCTGTTGGGTGACAGATGGTAGCCTCCCGTCAAGGCCATCCAGCGTGTTCTTTAACGTGCACAGGGTATGGCTCTCCCGCACACGGGGCCACAGCTTAACGTCCCATCCGACGGACGGCGACCTTTCCAAACCCATCGGTGTCCCCTACTGACCGTGGGCAGGGCGGGGAATTTTGCGGAGATAAATCTCAACGCTGACCCAGCTGGGACTCGAACCTGGGAACTACAGATTACAAGCCTGGCGCGCTACCGACTGAGCCACCCCCGCCCCGGTTCGAATCGCACTCATCGACGAAACTTGTTATTTTATGTATTTTAGAAGTCTGTGTGAAGTTGGGTTGGGTTGTTTTACCTCTGAGCGGCACTTTTTTGCACACCCTGACCTAAATGTCCAGGTCACAAAGACCCCGAAGGCTCAGAGAATGTTGGGGGAGGGGACCCACTGGAACAGCTGTTGGGAGACAGATGGT
Source organism: Ryuthela nishihirai (assembly GCA_038380435.1). Lineage (NCBI taxonomy): Eukaryota > Metazoa > Arthropoda > Arachnida > Araneae > Heptathelidae > Ryuthela > Ryuthela nishihirai. Next base: position 133,449,974 of record JAWZYU010000001.1, on the reverse strand, counting down.
AGTCTCCCGTCAAGGCCATCTAGCGTGTTCTTTAACGTGCACAGGATATGGCTCTCCCCCACACGGGGTCACGGCTTAACGTCCCATCCGACGGACGGCGGCCTTTCCAAGCCCATAGGTATCCCCTACTGACCGTGGGCAGGGCGGGGAATTTTGCGGAGATAAATCTCAACGCTGACCCAGCTGGGACTCGAACCTGGGAACTACAGATTACGAGCCTGGCGCGCTTCCTACTGAGCCCCCCCCCCCCCCATCCCCCACCCTGTGTGAAGAATTCCTTCACTATTCTTCAGTTTTGTATAAGTTTCTTAAGACTGGCATTGCTGTTGTTAAATATTCAAACTTCCATAACTCATTAAATACTGAACGAATATTGTTGAAAATCGAGATATTGATTTATTTGATTAAGGTCTTTATCTGCTATTATATTTTTCAAAACAAAAAAAAAAAATTATTTTAGAAGTTATAAAGCTTTGACGTTAGCTTCCCATTGACTTAACACATGGATTTTCCTTAATCTATGGAAACCAGTGTAGTATAGCTATTCTAACTAGGAATATTTCACTATAGAAAACATCAACATTTTCCTGATTGTACAGTTGCTCAAAAAAGTATCCGAACACTACGGTTGATTACAAAATTCAGAAAAAATAATTGGCAACGATTTTTTTAGAAATTAGTGATCTGGCAACCTTTGTGTCACGTGACATTGGATCGTGTGAGCCCACAAAGACCTGGATCGTGTGGGCTCACTCACGGAAATATTGTGCAGTTACCGTTCACAGCAAACTGGAGCGGTTGCGGTTAATGTTCACAGCACATTGGATCGTGTGGGCTCACTCACGGAAATATTGAGCGTGTGCAGTTACCGTTCACAGCAAACTGGAGCGTGTGCAGTAACTGCATACACTCCAGTTTGCTGTGAACGGTAACTGGATCGTGTACAGCAACTGTACACGCTCCAGATATTTTTCCTGAATTCTGTAATCACGTGACACGAAGGTTGCCAGATCACTAATTTCTAAAAAAATCATTGCCAGATATTTTTTTTTTAATTCTGTAATCAACCGTAGTATTCGGATACTTTTTTGAGCGACTGTACGATGAAATGTACTAATGAAAGAAACTCTTATAAAAAAAGATAAAGAAAAGACAAGTTTTATCCGATCTGTAAATACAACACTTCAAAATATTCTGCCATTTCACTGTCTGCTTTGACCGTAACCGTTTGAGACACCCGTTGACTGATCTTATTCATACCTCTTGATCAAAACCAAAATCTTTTTCTTCTTGTGATGTGCAGATAAAGATATCGACTGACAAAAAAAATGAAAGTAGCAGAATAAAAAGAAAAATCAACTTTGAAATATTATATGTTTATGGAGCTGATGTGCTTTTAGTTCTCTACGAGAATAAACTCTCTCTCGATTACTTCAAGTTTTATATCTGGTTTTCGTCAACGCCTTAAACGGTAGTTGCCATGTTTGCTTTTTTTTTGTGGGATTCTTAGGTTTCTCGTTTCATTCGTCTTCTTTTTGGATTTAATTTCTTCTCGTTCTATTTCTTGTCTCTCTTTCTATCTTCGTCCCCCCCCCCTCCCTTTCCCTCCGAGCTTCATCTTGTTTCTTTTGCATCCTTCCAAACTGTATCACTGCTTACAGATAACAAGGATGGGAGTTACGAAAATTGATGTTGCTGTCTCGTGTTTCGGAAGGCATCCGAACAATTCACTTTTATGCTCCGCATCCTCAGGCAATTCAATAAATTCAGGCAAATAGTTGAGGATATTTTTGGAAAATATCTTTAGTTTTCCCAGTAACAAGAGAGACAGAGAAGAGAGACACCATGAAGGGTTGGGTTGTTTTACCTCTGAGGGACATTTTTTTTCCACACCATGGGCTAAATGGCCAGGTCACAAGGACCCCGAAGGCTCAGAGAAGGTTGGGGGAGGGGACCCATTGGAACAGCTGTTGGGAGACAGATGGTAGCCTCCCGTCAAGGCCATCCAGTGTGTTCTTTAACGTGCACAGGGTATGGCTCTCTCCCGCACACGGAGCCACGGCTTAACGTCCCATCCGACGGACGGCGGCCTTTCCAAGCCCATCGGTGTCCCCTAATGACCGTTGCCAGGGTTGGGTTGTTTTACCTCTGAGCGGCACTTTTTTGCACACCATGGGCTAAATGGCCAGGTCACATGGATCTCGAAGGCTCAGATAAGGTTGGGGAAGGGGACCCATTGGAACAGCTGTTGAGAGACAGATGGTAGCCTCCCGTCAAGGCCATTCAACGTGTTCTTTAACGTGCACAGGGTATGTCTCTCCACACACGGGTCACGGCTTAACGTCCCATCCGACGGACGGCGGCCTTTCCAAGTCCATCGGTGTCCCCTACTGACCGTGGGCAGGGCGGGGAATTTTGCGTAGATAAATCTCAACGCTGACCCAACTGGGACTCGAACCACAGGGGATGGTATTTAATTCCATTTAGACAATATTTTGTCGACGCACTGAGAATGCTTTTTAAGTACTTCGCGTTCACAAAGTAGTAGGCTGAGTTGTTTTAACCCCTGAGTGTCATTAGTTTTGACAAAATGAACTAAATGGCAGCGTCAAAAGGATCCTAAGATCTCGGAGAAAATTGGAAGAGGAAATTCATTGAACAGCTGTTAGAAGAAAAGCAGAAGCGTACCTTCAGATCTTTCATGGCACCTTTAGACTTGAAAATGACGTCGTCCATCGGATGCGACGTTAAGTCGTGGCCCGTTTGCACAAGAGCTATACCTTGTGCACGTTAAGGAACACTCAAGATGGACTTGATTGGGGGATCCCATTTATCTGCTAACCGCTGTCCAGGGGGATCCCCTTCCCCAACGGGGGCGGGGGTGGCTCAGTCGGTAGCGCGTCAGGCTCGTAATCTGTAGTTCCCAGGTTCGAGTCCCAGCTGGGTCAGCGTTGAGATTTATCTCCGCGAAACTCCTCGCCATGACCACGATCAGTAGGGGACACCGATGGGCTTGGAAAGGCTACCGTCTGTCGGATGGGACGTTAAGCCGTGGCCCCGTGTGCGGGAGAGCCATACCCTCTGCACGTTAAAGAACACGCTGGATGGCTTTAACGGGTGGCTACCATCTGTCTCCCAACATCTGTTCCAGTGGGTCCCCTCCCCCAACATTCTCTGAGCCTTCGGTTTCCATGTGACCTGGCCATTTAGCCCATGGTGTGAAAAAATGTGCCGCTCAGAGGAAAAACAATCCAATCCAATCCATTTGTCTCCTAAGAGCTGTCCATTAGATCGCCTTCCCCAACCGTCTCTGAGACATTAATATTCATTTGGCCTGGCTATTTAGTCCATTTTGAGCACAAAAGTAGTTAAAAAAGTAATAAAACAACCCAAACCGACTTTTTACGCTCAGCAACCATTTATCAACCCTCCCTCCTCCTCCAAGGAGGGTTGGAAAGTTTGGAGAGGTCTGAGAAGTTTGTTGGAGGAAAATCCTTTCTTTGCTTTAAGTTGCTTAAGCTGTATACCGAATTTGGAAACCCCATCTCTTTAAAGATGCATTCTTGATCAAACAGAGAAATCGGCAAACAAATAAACAAACTCCCCAAAGCACATTACAGATTAATACGTGCAAGGCAGCCCTGATTAATCATAAATATCCCGCATAAAACATCAATATCTGCTGTTTTTTATTCATCCGAAGAAAGAGTTTATTTTAAGCTGAGGAACTAATTCACTAGAAAAACACGAACGAAAAATTAAAATTAGAATCTTCGCTATCGACTGATGTGCGGAAGAAAACTCCTCCAATGCCAGTGCTGCAGGACAAAGAGCCTCATATCTCGTGCATCTGCGCGTTCTCACGCCAGGTCGTCATTCTTTCTTTTTCGTCTTTTGCGTGCAGCGCAGCCATTGGCTCACACTCGTCGAACCTGCTCCATGTTCCGATGAATAACTCTCCATCCTCCGAAGCATGTGCTCGCCTCACCATCTTTTCCCTCCTCCGTCTGTTCCATCGCTTTGGTTACCATTCGTTCCTTCTCTCTCAGGGAGTTGAACTGTGACCACGTAAACTTTTCTTCCTCTCCATCTTCCAAAAGCAGTTCACCCGAAACGATTATCGGAATTGCTAATTTGGAGGGCAGGCCGGAAATGTGAGAAATGATCACGTTTGACAGTTTCTTCAGGCGGCATCGTTTTATGACCTGAAACCAAAATTTGTTTCAGATGAACAATCGACATTTCAAGCGAAAGCAGAGATTAAAATCCTCTATTTGTAATGTTTCAGATTAAAATCTTATTTCCTCGTGAATGCTACTTTGATATTATTTTTTTAATTTCACATTTTATCGCTTTCATGGGGACGGAAGAGACAAAGTTCGCATATAAAAAAAAAAAGGGATTACCATAAAGCGTAAATGCATTCGTATGGTGCATTTCGTAATCGCAGGGAAACACGTAATAAGAGTCAAACAAATTATAGATTAAATTTTAATAATAATAATAAAATTGCACTAACAGCATGATTTTAATTGTTCTTCCATTGGAAGTCATTTTTGTTAAATCAGTTGCTATAAAAAGAACGAATGAATAAAAAAAAAACATTTAAAATGGATTGACATAATCGAAATAACTTATTAACAATTAAACTGTTTAAAGATTCAATTAATTGTTAGATTTGATACCAATATGATTGATAAGATACAAATGGGTGATTCTTATACAGCAAAAGGGATTTGGGTTGTGTTGTTTTACCTCTGAGCGGCACTTTTTTGCACACCATGGGCTAAATGGCAAGGTCACAAGGACCCCGAGGGGGTGGGGGTGGCTCAGTCGGTAGCGCGCCAGGCTCGTAATCTGTAGTTCCCAGGTTCGAGTCCCAGCTGGGTCAGCGTTGAGATTTATCTCCGCAAAATTCCTCGCCCTACCCACGGTCAGTAGGGGACACCGATGGGCTTGGAAAGGCCGCCGTCCGTCGGATGGTACGTTAAGCCGTGGCTCCGTATGCGGGAGACCAATACTTAGTGCACGTTAAAGAACACGCCTTGACGGGAGACTTACCGTCTGTCTCCCAACAGCTGTTCCAGTGGGTCCCGTCCCCCAACCTTCTCTGAGCCTTCGGGGTCCTTGTGACCTGGCCATTTAGCTCATGGTGTGCAAAAAAGTGCCGCTCAGAGGTAAAACAACCCAACCCAAGGACCCCGAAGGCTCAGAGAAGGTTGGGGGAGGGGACCCACTGGAACATCCTTTGGGAGACAGATGGTAGCCTCCCGTCAAGGCCATCCAGCGTGTTCTTTAACGTACACAGGGTATGTCTCTCCCGCACACGGCTTAACGTCCCAGCCAACGGACGGTGGTCTTTCCAAGCCCATCGGTGTCCCCTACTGACCGTGGGCAGGGCGAGGAATTTTACGGAGATAAATCTCAACGCTGACCCAGCTGGGACTTGAACCTGAGAACTACAGATTACGATCCTGGGCGCTACCGACTGAGCCACCCCCACAGCAGAAGGGAAGGGCAATGAAATTGCACAATACTATGCAATTAAAGTCGGGTTAACTGAGCTGCGCTCGTCCCCTGTAAAGCTCGCGTCACTCCCACGCTAGATGCAAGATATTTGATTTTGCATTAATACCAACAAAAGCTGAACTTCTTGTATTACATTCTTTGGCGAGGGCGGATCAGTCGGTAGCGCGCCAGGCTCGTAATCTGAAATTGCCAGTACGAGACCCAGTTGTGCCTATGTTGAGATTTATCTACATTATCCTCCCCCGCCCCCGACACACTACCAGAGTGGTTGTTGGTTGGTTGTTTTACCTCTGAACGGCACTTTTTTGCACACAATGGGCTAAATGGCCAGGACACAAGGACCCCGAAGACTCAGAGAAGGTTGAGGGAGGGGACCCACTTTAACAGCTGTTGGGAAACAGATGGTAGCTTCCCGTCAAGGTCATACAGCGTGTTCTTTAATGTGCACAGGGTATTACCCTCCCGTACACGGAACCACGGCTTAAAGTCCCATCCGACGGACGGCGACCTTTCCAAGACCATTGGTGTCCTCTACTAACCGTGAGCAGGGCGACACCAGAGTGGTAGTTGGTGAGAAAGGGAGCACCAATACACTTGAAACGCTACCGCCCACCGGATGGGATGTTAAGCCGTTGTCCCGTGCTACCGTCCGTGCCGAAGACTGTACTTTATGAACGTTGAAGAACAAATCGGATGGCCTTGACTGAAGGCTATCATCTGTCTCCTAGCCGATCTGGGGCGGGGGTGGCTCAGTCGGTAGCGCGCCAGGCTCGTAATCTGTAGTTCCCAGGTTCGAGTCCCAGCTGGGTCTGCGTTGAGATTTCTCTCCGCAAAATTCTCCGCCCTGCCCACGGTCAGTAGGGGACACCAATGGGCTTGGAAAGGCCGCCGTCCGTCGGATGGGACGTTAAGTCGTGGCACCGTGTGCAGGAGAGCCATACCCTGTGCACGTTAAAGAACACACTGGATGGCCTTGACGGGAGGCTACCATCTGTCTCCCAACAGCTGTTCCAGTCGGTCTCCTCCCCCAACCTTCTCTGAGCCTTCGGGGTCCATGTGACCTGGCCATTTAGCCCATGGTGTGCAAAAAAGTGCCGCTCAGAGGTAAAACAACCGAACCCAACCTAGCAGCTCTCCAGTGGGTGCCTTCCCCAAAAATTCTCTGAACTTTTGGGGCCTTTGTAACCTTGTAATTTATATCATCATGCGGAAACAAAGTGTTGTTTGGAGATTAATCAATCGAAAATAACTGACTTCTCCAGAATTTCCAAGGTAAAAACTTAAATAATATTTAAATTTTACAATAAACGCTAAAAACTTTTTATTTATCTTTATTCAATATTAAAATTGTACATCGTTTTGCGTGTTATAATCTACAGTCGCTCAAATAAATATCCGAACTCTATGGTTGATTACAGAATTCAGAAAAAATATCTGGCAACGATTTATTTTAGAAATTAGTGATCTGGCAACCTTCGTGTCACGTGACACGAAGATCACCAGATCACTAATATCTAAAAAATCGTTGCCAGATATTTTTTCTGAATTCTGTAATCAACCATGGTGTTAGGATATTTTTTAATATATATATAATGCGTATGAATATATAATGCAATGAATATGGAGCGTGTGCAGTTACCGTTCACAACAAACTGGAGCGGTTACGGTTAATGTTCGCAGCACATTGGATCGTGTGAGCTCACAAAGACCTGGATCGTGTGGGCTCACTCACGGAAATATTGAGCGTGTGCAGTTACCGTTCACAGCAAACTGGAGCGGTTGCGGTTAATGTTCACAGCACATTGGATCGTGTGAGCTCACAAAGACCTGGATCGTGTGGGCTCACTCACGGAAATATCGAGCGTGTGCAGTTAACGTTCACAGCAAACTGGAGCGTGTGCAGTAACTGCACACGCTCCAGTTTGCTGTGAACGGTAACTGGAGCGTGTACAGTTGCTGTACACGCTCCAGATATTTTTCCTGAATTCTGTAATCACGTGACACGAAGGTTGCCAGATCACTAATTTCTAAAAAAAAATCGTGGCCAGATATTTTTTCTGAATTCTGTAATCAACCATAGCGTTCGGATATTTTTTTGAGCGACTGTACTGCCCAAATTTATAATTTCCAATTTATTCAGAATTTGAAATCTAGCAGCGCGACGTTTTTTGAAAAATTACAGAAGAAAGTTTTAGCCATAAAACGAAAACAAAGCTGACGCAAAAACCCATTAATTAATGGGGGCGGGGTTGCTCAGTCGGTAGCGCCCCAGGCTCGTAATGTGCAGTTCCCAGGTTCGAGTCCCAGCTGGGTCAGCGTTGAGATTTATCTCCGCAAAATTTCCCTGCCCACGGTCAATAGGGGACACCGATGGGTTTGGAAAGGCCGTCGTCCGTCGGATGGGACGTTAAGCCGTGGTCCGTGTGCGGGAGAGAGCCATACCCTGTGCACGTTAAAGAACATGCTGGATGGCCTTGACGGGAGGCTACCATCTGTCTCCCAACAGCTGTTCCAGTGGGTCCCCTCTCCCAACCTTCTCTGAGCCTTCGGGGTCCATGTGACCTGGCCATTTAGCCCATGGTGTGCAAAAAAGTGCCACTCAGAGGTAAAACAACAACAACAACAACAACCCATTAATTAAAACTCCTTAGGATCAGTAACTTACTTCGAATTTATGCTAGCAAAACACACTAAATTTGCCTCCTACGGCATCAGACAGACTAGAATACACACATATCAAACCAGAATTTCAGAAATATTTGTCCGAATTGCGTAGGCATCTAAGAGTGATCCGCGAAGCGCTTCGAAACCTCCGAGACAGATGTCGCAAGGCTGTGCGTGTGAGGGATTACGTTGTCTCGAGATAAGGGATCCGCCAATGGCAGTCATTAGCAGGGATCGGAAGAGACTGTAACAAAGGACGTCAACGAAAGCCTCGAGAAGAGATGAGAGAGCCACTAGAAGATGTCAGATCGCAGCCTCTTCGAGGAGAGGATTAAGGACTCCATCTCCCTGAAAAACTGATAAGAGGAAATGGGAAAGGGTAGAGAGATCATTCTGGCCACAGTAGCATCCGGGGAATAAAAAAAGAGGGAGAAATTTCGAGTCATTTTTTCCGTGTCACTGTCACTGAGTAGCAGAATGATTAGCAGTGGGGAGGAAGAGATACTGAGCAGTTTATTCTTTCTACTATAGTAAGTTTAGTCACAGGGAATTGATAAGTCATTTATTCCTGATTTAAGAAAAAACTGTAAAGGTGTCACTTCTCGTAGTCATCGCAATTTATATTCAACTTCTCCACTAACGATGACTAGCAAGGCTGAATGGATATTCTGAGCTTTAAAATATGCCACGGTGATTGTTACAAACATCTGGAAAAGGTACCGTTGACGCGGCGGGAATCGAACCCTTAACTCTCCAGAGCTACATGCCATAGCGCTCTACCCTTGAACATCAGACGCTAAAATCTTCCAGAATAAGACCTTTAAATCTTTCACTAAGATGTGGCGGACCTTGCGCCACCTATACTTCAGGAGAGACAACTTTTCCTATTGTTGCTAATGGTTTAGATGTTAATGAGGAGGTTAATCATGCTTAAGCGTTTATTATTAAAAACTCAAGTATTCCTTAGTTAGGCCTTAAGTCTAACGTGGTGAGGTCTTAAGTCTGACTTGCCGAGACTTTCATTGTATCGCGGTGTTATCTACAGTGTGTCATGAGTCAATGTGTCCAAGTGTTCACATTGAGGTTCTCAGTGTTCACATTGAGGTGCCAAGTGTCCACTGTGAGGTCTCAAGCATGCGAATATTCATTAAGGGAAAACTCCAGCCAATTAAAAAATTATCCACATTAAAATTCTAAGTGTTCACGTTGAGGAGCCAAGTGTCCACTGTGAGGTCTCAAGCATGCGGAAAATTCATTAAGGGAAAACTCCAGCCAATTAAAAAATTGTCCACATTAAAATTCTAAGTGTTCACATTGAGGTGACAAGTGTCCACTGTGAGGTCTCAAGCTCGCGGGAAATTAATCAAGGGAAAAACTCCAGCCAATTTAAAAATTGTCCACATTAAAATTCTGTCAAGCATGCGGAAAATTGATTAAGGGAAAACTCCAGCCAATTAAAAAACTGTCCACATAAAATTCTAAGTGTTCACATTGAGGTGCCAAATGTCCACTGTGAGGTCTCAAGCACACGGGAAATTCATTAAGGGAAAAACTCCAGCCAATTAAAAAATTGTCCACATTAAAATTCTAAGTGTTCACATTGAGGTGACAAGTGTCCACTGTGAGGTCTCAAGCTCGCGGGAAATTAATCAAGGGAAAAACTCCAGCCAATTTAAAAATTGTCCACATTAAAATTCTGTCAAGCATGCGGAAAATTGATTAAGGGAAAACTCCAGCCAATTAAAAAACTGTCCACATAAAATTCTAAGTGTTCACATTGAGGTGCCAAATGTCCACTGTGAGGTCTCAAGCACACGGGAAATTCATTAAGGGAAAAACTCCAGCCAATTAAAAAATTGTTCACATTAAAATTCTAAGTGTTCACATTGAGGTGACAAGTGTCCACTGTGAGGTCTCAAGCTCGCGGGAAATTAATCAAGGGAAAAACTCCAGCCAATTTAAAAATTGTCCACATTAAAATTCTGTCAAGCATGCGGAAAATTGATTAAGGGAAAACTCCAGCCAATTAAAAAACTGTCCACATAAAATTCTAAGTGTTCACATTGAGGTGCCAAATGTCCACTGTGAGGTCTCAAGCACACGGGAAATTCATTAAGGGAAAAACTCCAGCCAATTAAAAAATTGTCCACATTAAAATTCTAAGTGTTCACATTGAGGTGACAAGTGTCCACTGTGAGGTCTCAAGCTCGCGGGAAATTAATCAAGGGAAAAACTCCAGCCAATTTAAAAATTGTCCACATTAAAATTCTGTTAAGCATGTGGAAAATTGATTAAGGGAAAACTCCAGCCAATTAAAAAACTGTCCACATAAAATTCTAAGTGTTCACATTGAGGTGCCAAATGTCCACTGTGAGGTCTCAAGCACGCGGGAAATTCATTAAGGGAAAAACTCCAGCCAATTAAAAAATTGTCCACATTAAAATTCTAAGTGTTCACATTGAGGTGCCAAATGTCCACTGTGAGGTCTCAAGCACGTGGGAAATTCATTAAGGGAAAAACTCCAGCCAATTTAAAAATTGTCCACATTAAAATTCTAAGTGTTCACATTGAGGTGACAAGTGTCCACTGTGAGGTCTCAAGCTCGCGGGAAATTAATCAAGGGAAAAACTCCAGCCAATTTAAAAATTGTCCACATTAAAATTCTGTCAAGCATGTGGAAAATTGATTAAGGGAAAACTCCAGCCAATTAAAAAACTGTCCACATAAAATTCTAAGTGTTCACATTGAGGTGCCAAATGTCCACTGTGAGGTCTCAAGCACGCGGGAAATTCATTAAGGGAAAAACTCCAGCCAATTAAAAAATTGTCCACATTAAAATTCTAAGTGTTCACATTGAGGTGCCAAATGTCCACTGTGAGGTCTCAAGCACGCGGGAAATTCATTAAGGGAAAAACTCCAGCCAATTAAAAAATTGTCCACATTAAAATTCTAAGTGTTCACATTGAGGTGCCAAATGTCCACTGTGAGGTCTCAAGCACGTGGGAAATTCATTAAGGGAAAAACTCCAGCCAATTTAAAAATTGTCCACATTAAAATTCTAAGTGTTCACATTGAGGTACCAAATGTCCACTGTGAGGTCTCAAGCACGCGGGAAATTCATTAAGGGAAAAACTCCAGCCAATTAAAAAATTGTCCACATTAAAATTCTAAGTGTTCACATTGAGGTGCCAAATGTCCACTGTGAGTTCTCAAGCACGCGGGAAATTCATTAAGGGAAAACTCCAGCCAATTAAAAAATTAGTGGTAGTGAAGAATTAGCAATTTAGTCTATTATGCATGCCTTCTCATGGTTCAAACGTGGTTGTCACTCTCATCTTAGTGTGTCTCCTTCAGAGGAAGGGAACACATTATAATGAGAGTGACAAGCACGTTTCAACCATGAAAATGGAAGCTTGAATTTCGAATTCGACGGCCTTCACATGCGATATGCGATCAAACGCCTCTCCGATGTTATGATTTCTCTGCAAGATGGTGGTTAGGAAGAGGACTTAGACTCAAATTCTTGTCTCTTAAGACAGAAACGGTGTCTCGGAGAAAATGGCGATAATGATGGTCATCTTGTTCATGACCTGAGACCAGATAGAAATACGCAGAGAGGTTAGAAAGATGAAGAACACTAACATGCAGTCATGGAATAATAGTGTAAGAAGACAAAAATAAGCATGTTCATATAAATGTGAAGGTTAACGCCGTCTTTAATCTTTTAAATATAAGTGTGTTTCAGGAAACATTTATTCGAAAGGTACGGCTATAATGTTCTCCCTTTTCACCTGTGAACCTGCCTATGTCTTATGTACCAATATATATATACGTCTAGGTGAAATAAACGTATTCAATATTTCAAAGTTATTCAATTTTCAAAGTCTCTAAATCCGAAACCTACATTTATCCAGCATCTTGTCTGTTATACTAGGTGTACCTATGAAATTTTAACCTCTTCTTAAGCTAACCCTTTTTATAGCCTTTTTATGTCTTTTCTTTCTCTCGTTTGGGAAAACATTGTTACTTCCCTTGTCAGACGATCATCTCATCAACATCATCATCGTCATCTTCTCCCCTGAGACTCCGTTTCCTTCTATCAGTGATGAGAATTTGTGTCTAAGTCCCCTTCCCACTCACCATCATCTAAACGCAGTCTTCGTGACCGTTCGAGAGACATTTGACCGGGTATTGCCGGTGAAGTTAAGACCCGCCTAAGCCTGTCCCTGGGTTTAGACCGTGATGAGTGTGTGTTCGCAACATCCGCACAGAGAGTTCAGGCATTGGCTCTGTGTCTCCCCTCCTCCTGCGTTGCCCCGTGCTGCAGTGGCGCCAACTTGCTGCTCAATCCGCTCACCCCTCGCTGGCTCTGAATGACGCTCACGCCGTCAATGGAGTGACGTCAGTGAGCGCCAGAGGATCGATCTGAGACCCGCGTTCATTCACTGGCGGCTCCCGTCACGGAGGTTGCACGTGGACGCACCCTGATAGCCAGTCAGGGGACGTTTGTGTCCGGCGCCATGCTATTGCGCATCTCTCTGCATTCAGGATCACGAAGTACGTGCATCGCAGTCACCATCACTGCGGATGAAACTGTTTTAGATTCTTGTTCCATCCCCTCCTCCACATCCCTCCCTCCCTTCTTTCCAAACTTCGTTCTTCGCTCATTCTTTCCTCGCCGTTTCATTCATTCCTCGCCCTTTCCCCCCTCTTTCGCTCCCCCTCGTTCTATCCTGCGATCGACCGATGCTTTGAATTACTGCATCTGGATGCTGCAGCTGCTCCTTTGACGCCCTCATTCAGGAACAGAAGGAGTAAGACAACCAATATCCATTCATGGCTAACACTGTAGTCGTCCAATCGAGTTAAAGGTACGGGTGTGTGTGCCAGATGCCCTCGCAGGCCATTCTCTCGGACTCCCTCATTGATAAAACAAAGCGAGAACCAAAAATGTTCCCCCTCCCCAGCCAATACCCAGCTCTTTCATTCATAGCTGCTCTCATAGAGCTTCGCGAACCGAAAGGATGCTGAATGTTAAGCATCATTATAGAGCAGTTTTCTCTGCAATGTTCCTCGTCCATCTCTCTCTCTCTCCATTTCGAAGCAGTCACCCTCTGAATACCTGATGATATTCAAAGCTATTTTCTCTCTCTTGCTGGGCATGCAGATAGCTGAAAAGCTCACATTTCTTATAGAAGGGACTAGAAATGTCTGTCTTATGAATGAAGTGGCCATCTAGCTATCGTTAGAGCCTCTTCCTGCTTTCGAATTTCTTCTCCAATCAACTCTAGCGATTTAAATCTCACTCCGCTTAGAAATTAAGAGAGAAGGAATCATTTTTTTTTGGAGGGTAGGGGTCGTTAGGAGGAATACAGGAAATACGAAGCTGAAGGGCGCGGGGGTTGCCTACATTAGTAGCGCGAGGCTCCTAATCTGTTGTTCCCAGGTTCGAGTCCCAAATGGACTTGGAAATGCCACCCTCTACTAGATGGGTCGTTAAACTGTAACGCCGTGTGCAGCAGAGTCCTACAAGCTGTCCAGTGGGTTCCATATCCTCAACTTTCACTGAGCTTTTGGTTTCCTTTGGGTTCCTTGGGAGCCTTTTGGGCCTTTTGGTTCCACATGAATGGATATTACTGTGAATGTTTACCATGAATGGATATTATTGCGACCATTTGTCACAATTGTGCACAAAGTTCCATTAAGAAGTTTCCTTTGAAAATCCATTGCCGATTCAAATTCCACGCTCCGCAATTTTCGATGTAAGTTTATTGCGCTAAAATGAGACTAATGGCTAAATTATCTTCAGTCGAATATTTTTGAATTTCGTTTTTCAACGAAATTTATTCAGTATTTCAATGGCTGCCAAACTTGGAATATTGAACAGTAACGTTGTTAGTCCGAATAAATAATCTCATAATAAAAAGGAAATAAACGAAAATAACTGTTAAACATTTTGCAAAAACACATTAATCAATATATTTGTAGAAGTCTATCAAGTAATTATTTTAATAATCCGTAATTTATAATAATTTTTCACATAACGAACAAATGTATAGTTAAATATTTAAGCTTTTATAACTTTTTGAATATCTGATAATTATTGGTGAAAATCGAGATCTTGATAGATTGAATTCTGATTTTTTAAGTCAGCCTCGTTTTCAAAGTGTCTGAAAGCGACTGAAACAAAAACTGCGCAGTTGACGAATCGATGGTTGTCATTGATCATTGGCTGACTAAGCTATTAATTTCTTCACAATCAACCAATGATAATGTAGATCAAAGAACATTGGTTAATCTACAAGTGAATGATACTATAGCGAAAGAATGATCAATGAAAACTTTTGATATTTCAACTGCTTTTATGCACGCTTCGCCGTTGCTCACCTTTTTAAAGAGAACTTAGCTCTCCCCTATGAAAAGGACGGAGATAACATGAAAACTGGTCGGATGGGACGTTAAGCCGTGGCCCCGTGTGGTAGTGGCAAGCTGTGCAGTGACCCTGCACTGTAAGACGCTGGATGGCCTTGACGGAGGCTACCATCTGTCTCCCAACAGCTGTTCCAGTGGGTCGCCCCTTGACGCATTTAGCCATGGCAAAGTGTCGCTCAGAGGTAAACAACCAACCAACATGGAACTTTACTACTTGGCTAGTTCTTAGCAAAACACATGAATATTTAAAAAAGATTACTGTAAAACTAATTAAAAAATTGTTAGTTTTTTTACAATGGCTTGAAAACTTTAAATAAGATTACTGTAACTAATTAAACCGTGTTATCTTTACTGTGGCTGGGAAACCATAGTCAGTTAGGATGGAGAAAGTTAACGTGGGCATGTGGGTCGAAACCCATCTGGCTCCTAACAGTTGTCCAGTAGGTCCATACCCCCATGACTTCTCTGAGCCTTCGGGGTCCTTGTAACCTTGGTCATTTAATCCACTGTGTGCAAAAAAGTGCAGCTCAGAGGTAAAACAACCCAACTAAAAAAATTTCCTTTGCGAAGTAACAGAGCTTGAAATTTGATTTCGCATTCTTATGCCACAAAACTGGTGATTTCAATGGCATATAAGGTATAATGAACATTTTCCTGCAAAGAAAATATGACACGTCGAAGTTTAATAATTGTAGTAGAACTTCGAGATTGCATTATCGAAAGGAACTTTATTTAAAAAACAAAGATTGAGCACTGAGTAAGATACTACATTTATATTTTTAAAATTAAATCTGATTGAGATTAATTTCAAGGTTTGTGTGTGAAAGCTCCTGGCACATCGTGTAATGAAGGTGACACCATTCACATGAATGAAAGGCAGTGTGAGCGTAAAGTGGGCTCATCTGTACGACACCAAGACTGCGTGGCTATTCTTCTGAAGACAAAACTTCATAGCAGAGATGCAGCGTCTTGCTCTCTTGATGTCTCATTCAGAAAACTGAATCCGGTGACTGTCTGCATTCATTCACAGAGAATCTGTGGCGCCCCACAGCCTGATCGTCATGTGGGAGTACATGTTTGTATATGTGTAAATGTGTGCGTGTGCCGTCCATCCGTCTGTGTCACCCCCCTCTTCTTCCTCCCAATTCCCTCATCCCTCCCGCCGCGTTCCATCCGATCGACTCTGTCCCGCCATTGTCTCTGTCCCTTGGCGCATGTCTCCGTCGGGCGCCCGGCGTGCAGACGAGGCACTCGTGGCAGAAGTTGATGCGGAGGAGGAAGAGGAAGGAGATGATGGGGTGGATGCAAATACAAAATGGGACGGTGGTTTTGTTCCTCGAGTTTCCCATTCATTCTAACTGGCAGAGGATGCGGGAGGAATGCGGATGGCAAGCAAGAGGAGGCTCCGGATGGTGTTCTACCTGTGATCTGGGGTGTAAGTCTCAACTGGGAGATAAGGGGGACAACAAGGAGAAACCTTTTTTTTTTTACATTTTTCTCATAGCTACTCTGGAATTAGAAGATGAATGTTAAGTATGAAGGATTTTCCAATACGAAAAAGATTCAGAGCAAACATCAACTTACTTTCAAACAGAAA